>CP053130.2:14042500-15390000 GCA_022674325.2 Grapholita molesta | reverse complement strand
ACAACATCAGAACTACGTTATTTCCACACACTTGCTCAACCGCGGATGAATTATTGTTGGTAACATTTCTGAGAAGCCGAAATAAATTATCACAAGAAGGAACTCTCGTCGGGACATTTCAATTTGTAAAAATAAAGCTCCTATCCGTCATAGCGGCAATCTCCTACGAGCTGCCCTTATTTTTACGGTTTTCGTTGTAATTTTCATTAGCAAATATGATTAAAATTTAACATGGACGACATTATACTGAAGAACAAGTGACTAAGCCTACTGTGCACCGAGGTAGGACTTGGACTCGTCTTAAGGATCTGCAGCTGTCGATTAGGCCACCAAAAGGATGCCACAAGAGACGCGTGGACGGGACAGGGCTATATAGAGATGTCGGAACGATTTGGACGCATTTCTCAACATTTGGCAGGAAATAACACCAGCTCGGGAGTTCTGGGGGGAATCATTTGTGTATGCCACTGAATTACAAAGAACATTTACATATTGAGAGAGATTGCGATAATGCATTATACTTTAGACGCAAAAGCGCAGTTATAGTCATAGTCCCGTAATTACTTCCTTAACAAGTCATATATTTGAACAACTATATGTAATCAAGTATTTACACACACGTGTAAGATTAATGTCAGTGATACTGTCTCATAATACTTTGACTAATGCATACTTATATCATAACTTGACGTAACCGAACGAACAACCAGTATTGTATATAGAATGTGTACTTATATAGAATGTCCACTAAACACTTAACTTAGTACATCTGGTTACTTATCGACGAAATCCCGCGGCGCAGTAATATCTTATGATCATCATGATATGATAGATACCTAGATAGATAAAAACTTTATTAATTTCCATCTCATTATGGTAGGCATTAAAACAGAGAAATAAACAAAAAAAGCATGCATCTTAAATCTAAATTACATAAGTTTTACAGAAAACTAAGCTGAACTAAGATCCATGTGTGATGACGAGAACAGGCGCTGGCACAGCATGATGATGCGGCAAGCCACATCGCTGGTCTTCTGCCAGGATCTTGCTTTGAAAAAATCTGCTGAAGAGTCACTGCTGGATATTGGCCACTTCCAAAGGCAACCTAGGTAAAAATAACTGGTCATATAGGTAGTTTAAGGGGGAGGCCTATGTTCAGCAGTGGACGTCTTACGGCTGAAATGATGATGATGATAGGTAGTTTATTATTGGAGGTTTAATTGTATAAAGAGCAGGGAAATAGTATACTTATTTTTAAATGGATGTTCATTATGGACATTCTATATCTAATTATTTTCAATTATTCTAGAATACATATCTAAAGACATATACACCCCACACACACATATGCATAAATATGTATAGATACAATATAACTCTAAACTACTCTAGGACATCAGCTGTAGGTAAAGTGTACCAGAAATAGCGAATAGAAAAGGTCGGAAATAGACTCATGCCTCATAGCCGAGTTGAATAACAACACTTAGAGTAATCTACCTTTATTTAGAGTAGAAACAAGTGTACCGAATTATACTACAGTATTATTATATAGACTTACATGAGACATGTTTAATAATTAACGATTAATACGGTACTACTCACGTTTATTTAGTCACTCGCGCGACAGTTTAGTGGACACAGTGAGTTCGGTGTGCTTAGAGTCGTTGTTGGTGGACGATTCGAACCCGCGGCCTACCACTACAGCGGCTCCGGTGTCGGACCGCCCTCAACCAGTTTTGACATCAAGAGCGGCGCGGGCAGCGCGGCGCGCGTTAGTGCGCGACGGGCTGGTGACGCGAGCGGCGAACCGATCGGACACTCAGCACTCTTAGTGCTTGAAAATGGAGGCCTATGTTCTCCGAAACAAGTCGCGCGAGTGACTAAATAAACGTGAGTAGTACCGTGTTAATCGTTAATTATTATTATATAGCATTATACAGCAGTAGTGTCACGTCACTATGTCATTATTGTCTCTATTACAAGAAAAGCAAACTGCGTCACCTTACATACTTGTTGGGGGCCCAGGAATGTGAGAAATGTGTAGACTCAAACTGTTCTATGCTTCAAACTAGGCTGTGTGTTACGTTACGCCCATGTTAGCTTATATCATATATTATATTATCCAGTTTCTGTACTGGCAGCGTGCAGAATCTCGCAAACTGCGGAACTTCTATGATAACACGCTGATATTAAACACGTAAATCTGGTGTGTAAATTTATTTCTAGGCACTCATTTATTAAAAGGAGAGAGATGAAAGAGAGAGAGAGAGAGAGAGAGAGAAAGTATCTGAAGATTTTTGTTTGTTACTTAATCACGTAATACTTAAAGGCTGATTTACATGAAACTTGGCGTACATTATAGACAATGATCTGAATTGAGACAGACATACTTGATATTCGGGTAAAATGGGTTACGATATTTGAGATTCGTATTTAAATTGTCATAGAGTGCCAACATACGGTGAAAAAAGCATGATACAATGTTCTGCGTTGTGTGGCAATACAGTCGCTACTAGTTATAAGTAATAATGAGAATAAATCATTGCATAATTAGATACAATGTGCATCCTAGTTTTGTTATCATTCTATTATCTACGTAACACGTTCATATGTAATATATTGTGATGAATACGTTGCGAACAGAATAACTAATAAGTGTCTTATTTTATCGCTAACATTGTTGTGTGAAAATCAAATAGTAGAATTTGCCTCGCGTGTACACACTTACACGCTTGCACCGTATTGAATCAGTTAAACAATGACTTGACAGGAAAACACGTATTAAATTACATAACCGAAAACTTTTCAATTGACAGATTTAGTCAATAATTCCATGATGTCGCGATGTGTGATTAGTTATTTCGTGATTAGTGTTTTGTTTAAAATTATACTTATCAGTTATGCCACGCTAAGTCGTTCGACATTGCATTGAAATTGAAACTAGCGCTCCTAATGACCTTGGAAGTGATGGTAAATTATAAGTACAAAACAATACAAAAAAAAGTATGACAGACGCAAATGAATCTAGTGATACTGACAAAGAGGATGAGAAGTTTAACCTAGACAGAATATTAGTGGAAGAAATAGGAGAAGGAAAATATCAGTTTCATGCAATCGGTCTGTGTGGATTGATTGCCTTCTTTTTTGGATTAACATCGAATGATTTCATTTTTCTTGCCGAACGAGTGAATACTAGGTAAGTACATTTAAGTACTTAAACTGTAAATGGTATTCTTAAGGAAAACATCGGTTACCGGTTGCCTTCCTATACTCTATTTACAAAGTACACAATTACTTCATGAAAGCAAAAACAATGTTCTTGATAACGCGGTTTATCTACAAACTGGTTTTTTTACTTTAATAAATACCAATCATTGCCTAGAAACAATAACAGACAACGAATATTAAATCAGTAAAGGTAGAAGGTTGAAGTGAAATTTTAATTATGTAAAATTCGGTCACCTTAAAATGCAGGGGCGACTTTGAAAAATATCCGCCAAGATACATTTTTCCAGTTCATAAGCGCTTTGGCGCGGACGATTTTGTAGGTTGACTTAGTCTGTACTATATAAGATGAGTAGTGGTTCAAATAAAATTATTTTCAATTAAATGTACTAAATATGTCCCATCTCCATCAAACTAATGTAAAAGAAGGTGCAGCGGCGGAAAGCGCCAAAATTTTTAAACGTAACAGAGCCTGGGCAGAGAGTAGGTGCCATTTTGTACCGTTTGGTGTTGAGACGCTAGGTCCATGGGGTCCCAGTACAATTTTTTTGCAGAAATCGCGAAGCGTGTGGTTGATGTAACTGGCGACCAAAGAGCTGGCGGCTTCCTCGCACAACGTATCAGCATTACGATACAACGAGGGCCTTTTTTATAATTTATGCTGTAACTAGTTCAGTACTTGTAGTTATCATAATATTGTAATTTCTGTAAATACTGTTATTATATAATTCTATTTTTATATATTATACCTACCTGTAACAACCTATATGTATGTATTCAAACAGCGAATCAAGGCATTTATTTTATTGACCATATAATGTTGGGATTTTAGATTGCTTCTCAAAAAAATAACAAAAATAACTCTTCATAAAAAATTTGGCGACTGAGGACTTACTCATGGTCAATTCCGTTGGTTTGAGTTATTATGCTATACATATATAACCTATATTTGCAGATGTAAAATACCTGAATGCGAAGAAAACCTCCAACCCAGCTTTTCACCTCCTTGGCTACATAATACAATACCACCGTTTGGTGACTCGTATGACAACTGCCATCGGTATGCGACTTCCGAATCATGGAATGCGTCCACAGAATCCTGCCCTCCAGACTTGTTCGACCTTAGCTCCACAGTGAAGTGCACGGAATATGTATATTTACACCAAAACTCTGCGGTTTACGAGGTAAGCCTTATTTTTGATTAACTCGTTTTTGAAGACGTCCTCCTGACTGAACGGCGTCAGTAGATATTAAGAGCGCGGGAGGGGTTACAGCGCTTTAGGTTTATTATTGCTTGGTATTCGATGTATTTTCGAAAATCCAATCAGATTTTCGTCTCCAATTACGTGTGCGACTATTGTTCGTCTGGTGCCCATTGGGGCTCGCTATGACAAAATTCACTTTCTTTTCCAATTGCAGGAACTGACAAATGAAAACATCTTGAATAAACCCTGGATTAATTGTTGCAATCTGGTTTCCTAACTAGAACTATTGCAGCTCGATAACATTTTTTGCAGTTCGACTTGGCGTGTGACGAACTACGTTGGTTTTTATTCGGCTGTATGCCGCTCCTTGGAATGACGATCTCACTGCCCGTGGCCGGCTTCGTCTCAGACCGCTGGGGACGCCGTTTCACCCTCGCCCTCACTGCCTTCAACCTAGCATGGATCAACGCAACGCGTTACTGGGCTGACTCCTATATTACTTTCATTGTGATTGGATTTTTGGGAAGCGTTTTTGGATCAGCTTGCATGACTTGCTGTTATACTTTATGTAAGAATAAGTTTATTTTTTGTATTCATTTGCAATAATAAATAACAAGATGTTACAAACGGCCCGCCAGTCGTAACAAATTAGTATTTTATATTAGTAAATTAATAATTAAATAGGGGTATAAGTCTAGATCGATATGAGTCTAGTCGTGCCGTGTGATGCCGGCTGACTGGAATAGCACCACCCCATCTCCTCCCGCGGGTGTCGTAAGAGGCAACAAAGGGAAAAATCCTACGGCCCGGCAGCAGCGTCCGTTGAAACCCAATCTACAAGTTCTGCGGTCGCCAACCCGCCTGCCAAGCGTGGCAACTATGGCTACTACCCCCCAAGATGATACAAGTCATATTTGTGGCAGGCCTATGTCCAGCAGTGGACTGCATACGGC
This sequence comes from Grapholita molesta, assembly GCA_022674325.2. NCBI lineage: Eukaryota > Metazoa > Arthropoda > Insecta > Lepidoptera > Tortricidae > Grapholita > Grapholita molesta. Next base: position 15,384,617 of record CP053130.2, on the reverse strand, counting down.
AGAAATGTATGTATGTATGTATAAGTCTAGATTTTTATATAAGATTAAAATGAGGTATGATAATGAGGTATTTTCATCAAATTTATACATTTTCAGCACTGGAACTGGTTAGTCCAGCTCGTCGTATGACTGCCGTCAGTATCCTTACCACTAGCACTTGCTTAGGTGCTGTATCTAAGGGACTGTTGGCCTGGACACAGCCTTACTGGCGAGATCTGATTCTCATGCTTTACCTACCAATGACAGTCAGCATTACCTACTTCTGGATCGCGCCCGAGTCAGTACGCTGGTTGATTAGTCAAAAACGCTATGGAGAAGCTAAAGCCATATTAATCAAAGCTTCTAAAATGAACGGAAGAGTCTTAGAAGACACAACTGTAAACAAAATGACTAAAGGTGTGAATGCTAAGTCAAAAACTGACAATGAATCCAATCTTTTCTGTGTTATGTGGAAGCATAAGACCATTCTTTTTCGCTGCGTAGCCATGTCGGTATGGTCGTTGTCTTCAGCGTTCATGACGAAAGGCTTGGCGATATCTTCTGTGAGCATTTCTGGGAATAAATACGTAAATTTCTGCGCCGTTGCTCTTATTGCCATACCAGGTATATGGACTGCTACATTTTTAAACGACAAAATTGGCAGAAGACGATTCTTGTCTGGCTTATTCTGGGTCAGTGGATTTTCTCAATTGGCAAATATATTCATGCCTAGCGGTAAGTCGGTCAAATTATATATAAGGACATAACTATTGATATTACTGTTGGTAGCTGAGTTTTGGTTTCTCAGAATTATATCATCATCAGAATTATATCAAAAATCATGACAAGTTACGTTCCTCACGTTTAAGTAAGTTGACTTGTGTACTAGTAATATATGTAGTTCTGTATTTTTGGAAGATTTATAGATCTTTCTTGAATAAGGATTTGCAGTAGCACGATTTTCATCTCTCTAGGGGTCAACTTTCCTAGTTATACTTGATGATTGACTAGGTATTTTAACTGTTTCTAACTGAAAATATTGATTACTTCATTAAGCAGTCTGCACCAAAAATTGCTAAGCGCGTCCTGTGGTCAAACAAAATGTTCTATTAGTAATTTATTTGGACCACCTTGTTCGCCGTTCTACTTCTGCTGCTAAATGTAACTACAAAAGTTGTCTTCTAAATTCGCAAGTAACTTTTGTTTTATTTTATTTTTAAATCGAGCTGTAAAATTACGCAATGATACAGACAGCATCATATAATTAGTTGCAGTCAGTGTGGGCAAATATATTGTAACACATCCTTACTACTATAAAGATCTGTATCGATACATTTGGCTACTTTAATGTGACTGTAAAATACTAATTGCCAGTGCATTTACTAATGAGGGAACCGAATGTTAAGAAATCGTAACCTGATTGAGATTTTTTTTTATACAAGACTGACCTGCGTTCGATCTCAGTCGCACCTGATGGTAGAGTTGAGTTCGTTAGAATCATCTCGATGATATGACAATGGTAAAACTAAATTATAGCTTTGATAAATATTTAATATTTCAGGTACTCGCGGAGGACAATTGCTTCTGTATCTGCTTACAAAATTCTGTGCTGCGGCCATCACGACAGCGATGATTGTGTACAAAGCCGAGCTCTTTCCCACCAGCTATCGCAGTCGGCTATCGGCTGTTACTTCAATATTCGCCAGAATTGGGGGCTTCACTGCACTGCTTATACCTGCTTTGGTACGTCACGGTCACGGTATACCATCTCGCTTCCGACACGTCACCGTTCCGTTACTGTTCCGAGTCTTCTAATTGTATGTGCCGTGTGGTGCCCGCTAGCTATAGATAGCACCGGCCCATTTCTCGCAGGTGTTACACTGCTGCAAATTTCGGATGCGGCGACAGCGTGGGACTCTTTCCCACATAGCTATGCGTTTCCATACATGCGTTTCCATGTTTACGCTCCGTTTCCATATCCATAATTCGCTGCAGTGTGACAACCGCCTAAGAGGTGATAAAGGGAAAATCTGATGGATGGGCAGAAGCGTCCGAAACCCACCAGCCCGCCGACCAACCATGGCGATTATGGCAACTAGATTATATTTAGGGGAGACCGAGGGCCAGCAGTGGCCGTCTTAGAAACTATTATGATGATATAGTATCAATCTGCTTAACCTTACATTTAACGTTACTCTTACTCATTACAGGCTGATCGTGTATGGGCTCATCTTCCAAACGTATTATTCGGCATTTTGGCATTTCTCTCAGGAGTACTCTTACTGTTTACTCCTGAAACTCTCGGTACATCTCTGCCAGAGACTATGGAAGATGCCACCCGACTCGGCAAGGACAAAGTATCTCCAGTTATAGTTTTTTTAAGAAGAATATTTTATAGAAGAAGCTATATTGTGACGGAAGATGCCGAGAAATAGTCCAAAGTTATTATTAAAAACATTACAGACCGTTTTGTATAAGAAAATTTACTCTTACGTAGAACAGATGACCATTGGGGCGTAAAGGGTCTCGAGAGGCAACCATGTTCCGAAAGGCGCAGTATGGGGAGATCCCCACTAGGTGGACGACAAGGTAAATAAATAAATAATAAATATTACAGGATATTCTTAAACAAATTGATTGAATCCCACGGTAAGTTCAAGAAGGCTTGTATTGTGAGTATTCAGCCAACGATATATGTAATATACAAATACTTAAATATTTACGTATATAAAACACCCATGACACAGAAACAAATATCTGACACAAATAAATGCCCTTACTGGGATTTGAACCCAGGACCATCGATTTGATAGGCATGGTCCTTACCCACTAGGTCAAACCTGTCGTCAAAAGGTAAAGAGTGCGAGAATTAACTAGATGCGGGTAGCGTAAAAACCGATCACTGGGGGTCACTTAGCTTTGGGGGAATAGGCATCCAACCATAGACATGCCATTAACCTAGACGGACCGTGCTAATAATAATACCACGATGGAAAGGGATGGTCTTAGGTACCTACCTTTCCATAGGTATGGCAAAGACGGCGCTATTTTCGTCCATCTTTGTCATAGTTTCACATGTTTTTGTTCCCCTCCAAACTGGTCCCTTCAGAACTGTCAAAGTTGGAGGGGAACAAACAAATACAATTGGAGTTTTCTTGGGTTTTCAACCCTAAGTTGCGGCAATGAGTATTCATTGCCGCAACTTAGGGTTGAAAACCCAAGAGGACACAGACACAGAAAACAACAGAGCAGAAGAATAGGCTAATATTTTTGTTATAAAGAATGTCCTGTAAAGCAAAACTATAGTGAATTGTTTCATTTTGGGCCGCAAAAGCCAAAATATCTTTGTCCCTTACTGGCGCTCGCGGATGCGTTCTCCGGTCATTATTCCTCCTAGCATCCAACAGTGGACGACCTTTGTAATAATGTTGATGTCTGTTCTAGAACTATTGTTGTTGATATTTGTAATTGGTTTACCTACCTCAAGTTACCTCTTCCACGAGTTGATAAAGTCATTATGTGGCACGTTTATTGTTTATTTATTTACACACGTACAATTATCATTACAGGAAAAACCCAATGCGATAATGTAACTTTATACCTATTCCTTGTAATTAACTATGTTACATTATATACCTTACGTTTAAAAATATGCTGAAAAAATATTTATTAAGCACATTACCTTAGTAATGTGCTTAATAAATGTAAGACTCAACTTTGTTGTGTATAATTATACTATACAGGGTGTTACAAAAATCCTGGTGATCCGTTTAAGGGGGTATACATACATCAATGTAGAACACGTAAAAATAAAAAATATATAAAAAACGCCAAGGTGAAAAAGTTATCAAGGTTTTCTTTTTTGCTTAAAAACCGAACTGACGTAGAAAATGTTTACGATACTTACGCACGATCAGCTGTTTGACTTGAGTGAGTTCGGTGACCCATGGCAGTCTCGGCGTTAGGCCGATCGCACATTAGCTTTTTAATGTTTACGTAATTTAATTTTAAAAGTTAGTACTGGCATAATTACTAGTCGACCTTTCAACGCGGCGTGCTTTAGCGGCGAATCAAAGATGGCCGGCGAATAGGCGATATTGAATAAAGCCGCGTTTTCACTTTGTTTACATTTGAATTGGTTTAGGATTTCTTGTGTTATGTAAGTTTTTGGTTTTTAAGTTATTTATGATAATTTAAATCGGGCCTAGAATTTTGTCTCTTATTAATTTAAGTAATTTAAGCGGAATCATAAACTTTATTTTTCTTATCAGATCCCAAATGTCAGAAAATCGCCTTATCTAAATCAACAATCCTTTGCATAATTCAATCCGAATTGTAATTTCTTTACAAAATCAGACTTATTCGTACCTACTAAAATGACAGATCGTATGTACCAATGCGAGAAATCAAACTTTTATTTTAGAATCTGAAGAATAAAAACTAACCCGCTTATTCATAAAGGTTTCTCAAACCTACTTCAGTTGAATTATGTTTTGTCTATCTGTAAATTACTGATAAGGACAAAACATTTAACTAAAGTAGGTTTGAGAGACGTTTATGAATAAGCGGGTAAGTAATAAGTCTCTGCCACTTCTGGGCTAAGTACCTAACTACGCATATCTACTTCTGTTCTGTTTTAGGATACAATCAATAAAAACGTTCTAAATAAATAAAATATTTTTCTGTCTGCACAAACTTTGATTAACACGGTGTTTTGAATTTAACTTACATACTAAAATGTTTGTCATTTGAAATGAAAATTGCACCTCATCTCTTCCCGCGGGTGTCGTAAGAAGTGACAAAGAGAAAAAAACCAACGGCGTCGGTCGAAACCGAACTAACAGCTACTGAGGTCCCCAACCCGCCTGCCAAGCGTGGCGACTATGGCAACTTTTAAGGGCTAAAACAATTCATGTTTCGTGTTTGAACACAAATCAATCGCTTATTTCAATCAATTTGCCCGTCCCACTCTTGTTCGCGTTAGAGCGGGACGGCGGCAATGGCCGGCGCGTGCGCGCCTGCTCACTCATGACTTACAGGGGTAAGCAACATTTTTTTAACAGTCCTAATTTATTATTTTTTTTGTCATACGTTTTTTTTAATGTGCTTAAAATTAAAAATTGGTATGATTTCCGTGATCTCGATTCGATACTGGATATGCCCTTAAACGGATCACCAGGATTTTTGTAACACCCTGTATAAGCCTTCCTGCAGACAAACTGTCCAAACAGTTTTGCAGGACTTTGAATTGTAAAAATGTTGTAGTATGTTTAATAAATAAATAAATAATAATAAACCGTGTCAATAAGGTTTAGAGTCCATACATAGATTTAAGTCAGGGTCCCTTTAATTCTTAGAAATAAAGGAAAAATGGGAGAATCAACTGCCCCGCGGGAGACTCGAATTCGCGACCTGGGATACATGCCAATCACTCAACCAGCCCTGCTACAGAGGCTTTCCCAAGGCAACGAATTTCTCCATCGTATCTTTCAATATCGGCCGGGGCAGAGGCAGACCTAAAAGGAGATGGCGGGATGACCTGGAAGGTTTCTGTCGCGATTGGCGGGATCATGCACTAGACCGCGACGAAGGGCTAAAGCGAGGGGAGGCCTTTGCCTAGCAGTGGGACACAACGTAGGCTACGTAAAAAAAATCTTTCAATGCGCTAAGGCGGCTAACGACATCTACCGGAAATGAGTTTGGTCCTTTAACTCTTTGTGTATGTCTACAGGACAGGAGCGAACGAAAATAACATAAAAGCGTGCGAGAAAATAAAGAATGCAATAATTGGTTATAAACGATTTATTTAAATATCGTCAGGATCGATTTTGAGAAGTTACCGGATTTAATATTCACGCACTCGTGTCTATATCGTTCTCGTCAACTGGAAAAAATACATTATTATTAAAATATGCATCTATTCGTTTATATAATCTTTAATATTATAAAACGCGTCGAGCAAGATTTAAAAACCTTAGAACGATTACTCGAAAATACAACCCAAAAAAAATTAATGTATGAAAAAAATCAGAATGATTGATACAACAAAAAAACATGTTGTTTTACTAATAGTTGCAATGTGAACGACCATGTTAGATAGAAAAATTAAAATGTCTACGGGTACGGCTTCTAATAAAAGTATCGACAGTAAGTAGCAATAATTTATAAAAGATTTTTTTATAGACCCAAAGTAATAACGTTTGTTAGGTAAAACTTACAACCATCAACGACAAATATTTGTGGAGCAGGAGCGGCGGCGACCATCTAAAATGATAAACACAAATACTTTTATACTGCAATTTACATTAACTGTTAGGCATTGCTTTTAAATATCAAGGTAAAAGCGTGCCCCCCCTAGCGTTTCTGCGGCGCTACCGCGAAATACGATATTCGTTTTCGGACGATTGTCTCTGTTATTGTTATGATGCCTTAATTGGAGTAAAAGAAAAAGATGCTCAGGGCTCTGAGTGTAAGTTTTTAACGTAACTTTACGTTACGAATGCGTTTGCGTTTCCCATTTAAATAACATTATCACTTACGCGTGATTTGATTTGATATAAACTTACACTAGAGCCTCTGGAGACATAAAAATATCTCCAATCTTGCCATTTTGAATTTTAATTATGACAAAACATAGTTGCATTTGGCGGCTAGAAATTAAAACGAGTTGGCAAAAGTGTATACGCTAACCTCTTCGTGATATATTTCTGTGGAGAAATTGTACAGAGCTTAACAAATCAACGTAAAAAATGCGACATACCTTGGTAACTCATAGGGAGTGACCTAGAAAGCTTATGTAATATATAAGGATACATGACTTCGAGAAGATAAAAAGTTTATTAATAATTAACACTCACCGTTATAACTATAGACACAAATAAAACAAATAACAGAATTCTGCGGAACATTCCTCTTTTTTGTATTGTGTCCTTCGGTATCCAAGTCGTTTTAAAAATACGCTAGACGCCTTCGAGGGTTTGACTTGTTTTGACTTGTGGACCTTCTGTAGAACCCTGCCGCCATTTTGTAGAATAATGAGGTTGATACACACGGGTCATCAGACAGGCAGACAACGTTTATTTTCTGTTTGATTAACGTGCGGAAAATTAGATTTCGCGCACTAGTGATTTTTCTTTTCCAGCATTTACGTTGTTATTATGGAAGTGCTTTTGTATAATATAAGTAGGGATTGTGATTGAAAAACTCCGCTAGATGTAGTGAATGACGGATTTATAACAAGGTAAAGATGCTAAAAGAATGAAGAAAGAAGGTCAAATTATATTTTCCGAGAATCGTAAAAAAAATGCCATTGATCACACGTGGTGAAGTGTACTATTACAAATGTTAGATTAAATTAAATTAAGGTACGTTTTCTATGAAAAGCAAAGTTTTTCATGCTGACTTCAGATAGCCGTTGTATCATCATAATGGTTCATACAATGTATGTATACTTTGTACAGGACAGAACAGTATAAATATAATAAAGAAAACTAAAGATTGTAATGCACATTCATTATAACTATCTACAGGTCCACATAGACTCGTAAAGTGGAAAGGAGGTTTCTGTATCACTTAAGTATTACATTTCAGCCGTATGCAGTCCACTGCAGGACATAGGCCTCCCACAAATAAGACTTGTATCATCTTGGGGGTAGTTGCCATAGTCACTACGCTTGGCAGGCGGGTTGGCGACCGCAGTAGCTGTAGATTGGTTTTCGACGGACGCTGCTGCTCGTCCGTAGGATTTTTCCCTTTGTCGCCTCTTACGACACCCGTGGGAGGAGAGGGGGTGGTGCTTTTCTAATCAGCCGGCATCACACGGCAAAATCACTTCAGTATTAAACAATAAGAATTGTTGACGCGCTAGGCTCTCGCGCATTGCCAGGTGCCAAAGAATTTGTTTCATTTGTTCCTGGTTATTGGCTTTACACAATACTTACCCTCTGGAGTTGCAGGCGTCCATAGGCTGCGGTAACTGCTTCCCGCTTGCTGGCTGCGCTTACTGCCACCGACGTTGTATAAAAAAATGCGTATTTTTTTTTTGCATAATGTGTATCAATTTTAAAGACCTCATCAAGACAATTAATAAATGTTTCGAGACAATTTTACACAAATCGACCTAGTCCTACGGTAAGCTCACTAAGGCTTGTGATGTCGGTACTAGACGAGGATATCTATAGATAGATACATATAAATACTTACATACATAGAAAACACTCATGACTCAGGAACAAATATCTGTGCTCATCACATAAATAAATGCCTCGACTGGGATTCGATCCCAGGACCATCGGCTTCATTGGCAAAGTCACTATCACTAACCTACTAGGCCAGACCGGTCGTCAAAAGGATAATACTCCGTTTAAACTTAATACTATAGTTTTTGTCCAAACAGATGCGCTGTGTGTATACTCCCTTAATAAATTAATACAATTTTATTGGGTGATTTACATAAATTTCACACCTCAATACTTCTCATGATAACGGTTTAGAATGTATCACCTATGTAAATACACCGAACACAACGCTATCTTCAGTAGGTGTTTTTTTGAAAATAGAAAAATCAAATTTTTAGTACTTGGGAACAAACGAACGAACTATATTAAACACTAACCGACAACTTAATCTATTCTTGCCACAATTTACACATGAAAAAATAAATGTAGACGTTAAGATAAAAAAAAAAACATGGAACTGGATTTTAATGTTTTCCACTCCAAAGTGGAAAACATTAAAATCGTAGCCTTCATCAAAAAGTACCTTCTCCCTAGTTAGGTTGGTTGTCAGTTGGTTTGTAGTAGGTATATCTACGAGTAAGTAGCAAAACTGCTAGCTAAATATGGTCGGTTTTATCACTTGTCACAATATCTGTCACGCTCTAACAAGTATGTGAGTGCGAAAGTGACGGATAGCACGATAGACGATAAAATATCAACCATGGTAGACGTCAAGTAAGCCGACTGGATTTAATTATTTCAAGCCTCGTCTCTAGGCGGTATACTTCACTTGCTTTGCTATGTAGTCACTTATTATGCTACAGATTTGGTATTTAAAACTGAGTATATAAATATCGCCGTGTGGGGGCTGAGAAGAACACCACCCCATCTCCTTCTGCGGGTGTCGTATGAGGCGACGGGAAAAAATAGAAAGTTTGGTAGCAGCGTTTGTTGCTACTGGCGGTGGCCCCCATCTGTCAAGCGTGGCGACCATGTTAAAACCCCCCATGGTGCTAAAAGTCTTATTTGAGGGAGGCCTATGTCCAGCAGTAGTGTTAGCCTTACAGTTGAAATGATGATAATTGTTACTATGAGGTTCCTGGGTCCATTCAAACACAATCTTCTTTTAAAACCGAGTAAAAATAACAGTCAAATTAATTACAGCTAAAATGCCGTCAGGATTTCAAAAGGGCGCCCATTCAAGATTACGAGGGCCCTAAGCGGCAGATAAACGGTCCCGCAGTACGGCCACTCTATACGTCACAGACTATCTCCGGTGAGAAATGACAATAGTTACGTCACAAAAGGGCGCGATATAATTTCATACCGAGCTCCGACTGGGATGCCACTTTAAGCATCCTAATGTCGCGGCACCAGCGTTACGTGGCCTTATGTCCAGCTAGGCGAGTAAAGGCGAGTTAAAAAATAAGTGTTGATTTTAAGGCGTATTTCCAGCAGTTGTTGTTTCTTAAACTTCGAGTACCGATACGTACCGGTACGATATACTACCGACTCTGGCAAGATATTTTAGAATTATGCTATGTCATAATATAGCTTTAATCAAGTTCTTAACATATCACTATCAGTCAAACTTAATAGTATACTTTTTTACTTCGTATTTATATTATATAGCATAATTTACACCCTTGCGCCATACTTTTATTAATTTAAATTTATGCTTAAGAACTGTAAAATAATACAAATGTTTTTTTGAACCTTAAAATGCAATAAATTAAGAAAAATAATGCTGTAATAAGATGTTTATAATTTATAATTTATATATGTTTATAATGTATACAATTAAATATATATATATATATATATATATATATATAATCAAAACTGTTATGAGCCCTGTTACTACTACTTACCTATAATTATAAAAGGATGAACTCACGTATACTAATTATATTGCACTAGGCGACATGTTTCGAGAAAGCTCTGGTACCCATTATCAAGCCAAGTCAGCGGCGCTACCGCCAAAATTGATATTCGTAAATTTCGAACGATTGATTGTCTCTGCCACTCTTATGATGAGAGCCTAATGCGTTCTATATGCTATGAAATTTTTGTTATACATCTCTGAAACAAAATTACACCGATCTTATTTATAGTTATTTATTTGTTTTTTAAGAGTCTCATGAAACGAATCCTCCACGACTAGTCGTGTGTGAGTCCGGAGTCCTAGTGCCCCTGGTTGGTCAGGGCGCGATAAATCGCCCGGCGCCGGACAAATGCGTGTCAATAAATGAAATGGTGATGAAGTATAAAAGGTAGTCATTTTTTTGTTTGCACCCGATGGAGCTAGCACAGGCGATGTACCTCTATTTCGCTTTCATTGTGTCAAGGAAGCTGTAATAGGCACATACAATTTCTTAGTTAAAAGTGGTTACCTACTTGTATAAAGAAAGAACATAGATACTTAGTTACAAACGAATGAACTCTCGTGTACTTATCGTGTACGTGTATAGTGAAGTGGATGCAGTTAGTTCGGTGTGCTTATCGGTTGCCGGGTTCAGTAATAATACACCACAGACGAGTGTAGCGGTACCGCCATTCCCGGAATACAACGCGTCCAACGCGTACAATTCGCCGTTACCGCCCGCGGGGACATCCACCACGCGACAACATCGACACATTCAGTCCCTTATCAACCCGGTACCGCCGCGTACCAGATAGAGTCACTCCGACAACGGTCGGGCCTCGTCTCAATCTAAACTCAGTAGGAGTATTCCAATAGTACAAATCAAGTCTCGTGCGGAAGGGTCCTGGATTTTCCCCAGGCTTTCCCCTCACACAGTCCGATCGCTCTAATGTGCCGCAATAGTTATACAGCCCAAGTTAGGTTAAAAAAAAAGGTGGCGCCTTTACAAAAAGTGCAAGTAATTTCTCAGCGAGCGCGGCGAATAGAACGCCGTGCAAGGCAGAGGTCAGCAGAGAGTGGTACACCCTCACCCCGAGCGGTGTGTCATGACTCGGCTTTGAAAATGGATACCAGAGTTTACTCGAAACATGTCGCGCGATATAAGTACACGTGAGTTCATTTGTCTGTAACAGTAATGTTACTACTTATAATAGTAACACTAGTAACATGACTCACAACAACTTGAAATATAAAGAAAATAGATGTGTCTGACGTCACACTGTACACAACGATACAGAAAGAAAGACATGAACTAACTGCTACATGTATGACTGTATGTTACAGATTTATCATAAAAAAATACCACGTAAATCCATCATTAAATAAAGTAATTAATTATTTCTATTCTGTTTTCATTTTAGTCGAATATAATAAATATTTTGAGTTGAGCAAATAAGCATTCATTTATTAATTCAATACGCAAAATATAGTAAAATACATTAAACATTAATTACTTAACCAATCATTCTATAATTTACAAAGAATGCATTATTTATTACATAAATATAATTATGAAACCAAAAATATTATCTCCTAGCGATAATCGTAATATAATTATAAAAAATGAGTTTTCCATTTCCTACACAATAATTTCCATTTTAAACTAGTGAGTTGTATTATTATTTATTATACAAGAAATGGTACCCGCGACTTAGTCAGCGTAAGATACTCTTAATCAGTATAATTTACATATTTTCATGTGTAATATACAATGTATTATCTTTATAAATTGCCCACGTGTTTTTCTGATGTATAAAATATATTATTGTGCAATTTCATTAAAATCCATTCAATAGTTTTTTGCATAAAAGTTTAACAATACTTATTTGTTTTACAAGGGAGCAAAGGTAATGTTTACACTCTTAAGGTAATATTGAGACCCCAGCTAGCGAAAAATTGCAAAATGGAATCTTGAGCGTCGGGACAGCTTCAAAGCACAAGAGGGGAACACACAATTTTTCACCTCTGAATCATTCATCCAGTACCCATTATTCATTATCATCATTCAAAATAAAAAACCTTAAATAAAAGACCATCAAACCAGCTAGAGTTCAAAACACTCTATTTGTATTAAACAATTTGTATGAAATTATCTTGCACTGTGAATAAAATGCAACTTTTAAAGAATAAAACAGTTATTTCCGAGCTAGTAACTTGAAAACACAAACTTTCGCGTTTATAATGTTATTACGGTACACCGTAATTACGAAATACAACGTAAACAAATCTAGTTAAAAGCGTTAACAATTTATTCTTATCGATATGCAAATTTACGAGGACTGAAATAAATAATGGCCTGATTATCCGGTTCTGATAACTCTGCCCGGGCATGTTTTACACATGCCCTAATATACTAATGTGTTTTTAATTTCTGACACAAAATGAAGGTTAGGTAGATATAATGTCCGCTAAATGTGAGTGTGTATTGCCACCGTAGCTCTGTATAAATTAAGTTATTTTGATCACATTCTAATGAGTAATATTTTATTGTTAAATGATTAACAGTCGTAGTCTCCAACGTGATAATTATAAAATGTTAAAAAGTAACTTGCCGTGTGATGCCGGCTGACTAGAATAGCATCACCCCATCTCCTCCCACGGGTGTCGTAAGAGGCGACAAAAGGAAAAATCCTACGGACGGGCAGCAAACAGCGTCCGTCGAAACCCAATCTACAGCTACTGCAGTTGCCAACCCGCCTCCCAAGCGTGGCGAGTATGGAAATTACCCCCAAGATGATACATGGGAGGCCTATGTCCAGCAGTGAACTGCATACGGCTGAAATGTATGTATGTATGTAATTAGTAACGGTTCATCTTACGCTCGCTGGCTTGCCATATATCGCCTTTCCATTATACCTATTTACCTAAAATAGTGTCCAACTACAAGTTACAGTAACGACGTTGGGTCTAAACAAAATTACATTTCTAAAATTTTCCAGTCGCTACAAACGCGTAACGTCATTAATTCAAACTCCATGTTGGCTGGACCCGATCCCATTAACAACTCCGAGGCCCAATGTGTCCCCTAATTGAATTCCTTCCACGAGACCCATTATAGACCCTATCCGTGATTAAGACTTAACGGTACATCTACCGCGCACTTGGGGTAGAGCTGGGCGGACACACTGACAACTACATAACTCGTTATTTGTGAAACGTTACTTAAGTAACCGTTTCAGGACAACTGCGTTTTGCTTACGTTGTGTTATTAATTTTGTGATTGAACGTATTGAGGTTTCAACCGGTAAATATTTAGTTTGAGTGTCGAAAGTTTTGTATTAGCTATTTACAAACTTATGATTTCAACCCATCAGTGTCATTTACAAACTGATAACTTAAAATCATAAGTTACATAAATTTGTGAGTTATTCTAATGTATTATAAAAAAAGACTATCTCATTTACGTTTTTTTAGTCAACCTGTTTCGTGAGTGACTAAACCAACGTGAGTGACACCGTCTTTCTTACTTTCTTTATATCATAAAAAAAACGAGAAATATTCACCGAGCTTCATACAAAGTATTTTATATCTTCATTACACCCGTTAAAAAGATATTACAAATAGAAAAAAAGGTCATTAGTAGAGCTCATCGCTTCTTTTTAGTAAAACCGTTACCGAATTTATAATACAAATTGTTATATAAAAATAACCGTTTTTATAGTTACCGAAAACGGCTCAGCTCTATTTGGTCGGACTTGCCTTGTTTCTTTGGCAATTTTGTTAGTTTCGTAGATGTGCCGCAAGATGTTGCCTATTTGTAATCGTAAAGGAAAGGTTTTGGTGTTTCATTTAACAAAAAAGGAAGTAAAAGATCCTTCAAAGCAGTCATCTTGATAATTGTCTTTCTGCCGTTATTTGTAGAGCAATACCAATGTAAACATTTGTACAAATGTTTGTACACAAATGACAAGATAATGACTTTGTTACATGGTGTATTTTGCGAAGGATAGAATTTTATTTATTCATTTTTTACAATTGTTTACATGTATGTAGGTACATAATACATGTGTCAACTTTTATAGTAACGCATATATAAATATATTTATTTTATATAATTGAGAACATAAACAAATCAATTTAATGTATTAGTAACAGAATAACACAAATTCGTAAGCAAGAGAAATCATGAGCCAGACTTAAGTTGCATTTTACTGTAAGTAATATAAATGGATGGTATGGATGAAATTATAAACCATACTAAATATACAAATAATCTTATAACTATCTGGAAAAAAAGGCATAATGACTATAACACAGACAAAGATAATAGTTGAAAGAGATGTTAACTTTAGCCGACTTCTATTTCAATACCAAGTATAAGATAAAATAATATATTACGTCTTAGTAAATGGAGTTTTTCTGGCTTCAACTCATAATGAAACTTTACCGCACTAAAAATTAAAGACTGCAGACAACGACTCGACTTTAACACGGAGCAAACGCTTTTAATTTCAGTCTGTAATTACATTAAAATGTATTAGGCTATCCACAGCTCACTTGCCTCTTAAACTGTGTTTTCTGACCTTTGAGTAAGAATTAATAAAAAATTAATTAATAAAAAAAAAGCGGCTTAGAATTGGACATACTATCGAACAAAGTGATTCATGACCCACCTAGCCGACAAACGGTTTGAAAGTGTCATTAAATTGATTTGACACTTTCAACCGTTTTCGATCTAGGTGGGTCATGAATCACTTTGTTCGATAGTACATCGACGCCAAGATTTTTAAGAGAGCTGCTAAATATTCGCGTTCATTTGTCTTATGGAAAATATCGATTTTATGTTATATTTACCTCTTAAGTCACCTCTAAAACGCATATAAAGTACAAAATAAAATAAATATTAATTTTACAAAATGTGACTTAGTTTAACATAATATTGAGCGACTCAATATATTTAAGGTTTAAGATAATGCTAAAAAGGTGAATCTGTTAAGAAGATCGTATTACAAAGGTACACAACGCAGTTTGTTTATTTAGCTTTACCTTTTCTAGACATGTAACAAGCATGATCTTTAAAAAATACTTATTTGAAGACTCACAAACTGTTGTTCATCAAAAAAACTTCTGCAGGGAGCTATGCCGCTAACGAGGTTCTTTTATTGCTAACCTTTGTCGAGTGTATGTAATGGCTATTTCGTCCGACATACCTCAGTGCCTCAAGACTTACGGCTCCGAAACGTGGTTTTTCACTATCGGCCTCATCTCAAAACTCAAAGTTGCTCAACGAGCTATGGAGAGAGCTATGCTCGGAGTTTCTCTACGTGATCGACTCAGAAATGAGGAGATCCGTAGAGGAACTAATGTGACCGACATAGCCCACCGGGTTAGCAAGATGAAGTGGCAATGGGAAGGCCACATTGCACGCAGAGAAAATGGCAGATGGGGTCAAAAAGTGCTTGAGTGGAGACCACGGACTAACAAGCGCGGCGTAGGACGTCCACCCACGCTGGATGCAGGTCGTTTCCAACCGGTACATGTGGAGGTCCAAGGGGGAGGCCTATGTTCAGCAGTGGACATCTTATGGCTGAGATGATGATGATGTAATGGCTTCTCTACATGGGTCATCACCCAGCGCTGAGTCAGCGAGATGGTCAGGCGATTCAAAATGCCATAACACGATGGCGATATTCAGTTGTGATCTAATTGTTTTGCCCGCTGCGAGGTACGGCCGAGAAACCGATATAAAGGCCATTCCATTGCGCCATAAACCATCCGACACCACCACCCTCTCTATACGTTGGCCTATCTTAGT
This sequence comes from Grapholita molesta, assembly GCA_022674325.2. Classification (NCBI taxonomy): domain Eukaryota; kingdom Metazoa; phylum Arthropoda; class Insecta; order Lepidoptera; family Tortricidae; genus Grapholita; species Grapholita molesta. The sequence continues at coordinate 15,368,743 of CP053130.2, read as the reverse complement.
GGGCCAGCGTCAGAGAGGCCATAATGCGAAGTCTATGGGAGGTTATCCACGATTTCTACGTAAACTTTCCTTTGCGGCTTTCTATCCTCGGTCTTAAAGGGATTATACGTTCCCGTTAGAACTTATTAACAAGATTTTGGAGTACGGTGGAGTTTGATTCCTGTTTGGTGACTACGGAACAAGGTAACTAATATCTTAATGCCTTTAGGAGTCGTTGGGCACAAAAGGCTTAAGAGGAAACGGTAGTATGCAATTTTCCATACAAACGCTCTCGACTGTTTCCTCCCTGGTTTTTAACCCTAGAACAGTGATTTTTTCAGCACAGATTGATATCATTGATATCTGTGTCGGTATGTTTCGTTTTTTTGGATATTTTAGTTTTTTTAAGTTTTAGAGCTCTGTAAACATTGCTAAAAACGGCTCACTCAACTAACTCGCAAACAGTCACTTATTATTTAAATAATATAGCATAAAACACAAAAAGCAAAACGTACCGACACAGAATAACTCTTCATCATTCTGTTCCAAAAATTTTATTCAGATTGGTTAAGTTTTGGAGGAGGAAAACGTCGAGAGCTAAACCTCGATTTTTGAGATTTTTACGCGGGATTTTTCGCCTGAGCTGCAGTTGTCCCTATCGCACTGTTTTTGGAGGGGTAGGCAATCTACTAAATATGTACACAGTCAAATAGTCATGAGCAATAGTCGACATTGAATGTCGATGATCTAGTGATGTAATGAGTTATCGATAAACCGAATTTTGGTACAGTTAATGCCATCGGAACATGTAAATGTTACTGAAGTAACAATGTCAATTGCTGCAATTGTCAATTATACTAGCTTTTCCCCGCGGCTTCACACGCGCAGAAGAATACCTGTAACAGTTGACATTTGACTCCATCTCTATACAAACTTTTCACCCCCGTTTTTGACCCCTTAGGGGATGAATTAAAAAAAATGCTGATATGCCTTTTCTTGTATTTAAACAACGTGTGTTTACACAAAACTTCAAGTCTCTCGCTTAAAATTTTACACAACCCCCATACAAACTTTCAACCCCCTTTTTACGGGGGTAAAATGGTGTAATTTCCGAAAATCCCTTCTATGTGAGTCCTTGCGATACATAAACTACCTATTATGAATAAATCAGCTATCTAAGTTAAGCGGTTTGGGCTGGGCGTCGATCAGTCAGTCAGGACTTTAACGTTTATATACAGGGTGTCTCATTCAGATCGGTCAGTATTTAGGGATAGGAAAAACATCAAAATCACTTTAATACTTAATTTGATTATTTATCTACCTAAAATTGATAAAAAATTGTCCCTAGCTACGCTGTATTAGGCATACGATCAAATAAAAAAAAAGGGAAACTGTCACAACCGGCCACACCCCAAGGGCGTTTGTGACAGTGGTTGGGGTCGGTAGTGACAGGCATACAAAATACATCCAAATAGTTTTAATGACTTTTATTGTTACAAATAATTAACTGAACACAACATAATCTTCTTCTAAACAAAGTTAACAATCACTTTATGGCAATAAAGCGAAAATCTGTGATCACTTCTCTTCTTAAAACTAATAAGGCACTGTAACATAAAACAGTATTTTTTATAATCAGTCAAAATGTATAATATATTTTGACAGCTGCTGTCCTTGATCGACAGAGAATACTTTATTATGAGCAACACACCCCATGCTGATGGTGCCTTCATCTTGATTATCGCCGGCTGTGTCGCGTTTGTGTAGGTATCGCAAGAGCGACATGCGATTAACTTCGTGTATTTCCGCAGCTCTCCGTAATGAAGTACCGCGTTTCACCTCTTCGTAAGCATTTTCATATTTACTAATATCACACAGGCCTCTCTCGGTCTTCCGCACGCGATTCCTAAGCATCTAAAAAAAAACAAAACAAAAAAAGCAATGTCACAACCGTACCCAACGCATACTTTTGAAAACAAAAAATGACCATGACTGAGCAAAAAGATCTGCATTAAAAGTAGTTACTCGTAAGTAACTGCCAATGTTCAAGTTATAACAAAAAAAAATAAAAGGCAATCTATGTGTGTACAAATAACCGTAATTACAAAAAGAAATCGAACAAAAAAACTTACTTTTGACTGTCGAAAATCAATGTGGGCTCCTGCTTACGTTACTGCCTATAAATTAAAGTTACGGAAATAATTTAAAGTTTTATTTTCCAAAACAACCTGGTTCAATTCTCGAACAGAGTACAAGTTTTTTTTATTTTTTTTTATCTATGTATGTAGTTTTTCTTGTCCCTAAAATCGATGACATGGTTCCTAAGTACAAATCTTTGTATGTCTTATAGGTAGTTACAGATTTCCCCATACTGACCGATCTGAATGAGACACCCTGTATAATGCTATAAGTTTCATCTTTGGAGCGCTGGTAGCCTAGCGGTAAGAGAGTTCGACTTGCAATCCGGAGGTCGCAAGTTCAAATTGTACAGGCATTTTGCCACGGCTCATGAGAGCCTCGGGTCCGCTTGGTAACTAATCCCAGGATTTGGCGTAGACACTAGTTTTACGAAAGCGACTGCCATCTGACCTTCCAACCCAAAGGGTAAACTAGGCCTTATTGGGAATAGTCCGGTTTCCTTACGATGTTTTTCTTCACCGAAAAGTAACTGGTAAAATATCAAATTATATTTCGTACATAAATTCCGAAAAACTCATTGGCACAAGCCAAGGTTCGAACCTGCTACCTGCGGATTGCAAGTCGCACGCTCTTACCGCTAGGCCACCAAGCGCTTTTTTATGAGATGTTGGTCATAGACAAATATCTCAATAGCTTTAGAAATTATATGAAGAAGCATTTTCCTGGTATTCCATCATCAAACCCTGACATGGTACTAATGGGAGGTTCGAAGCTACAGGCTGCTATACGCCTGCTCGACAGGCTCGCGGGCTAAATGTACCTAAACTGCACAGTAACACCGGGTGGTGTTACTTTTGCATTATGAAATTTAGTACCTACTTAAATAATTCCAATCCCATACGGAAAACTATTATTGCATATATATAATTATCTCTATCAATTGGCAACATCAGCCTGCAAAGCGAATAAAACATACCCAAGTGTTAAAGAGTAGGTACCTACTTACTCAAGTAACTACGAAAGGTTTTGATAATGTTGCAGCTTGTAATGTTAAAGAATAGATTTAAAATTCAATTGCATAAAGTTACTACTACTTACTCAATCGCCGAACTTGCCGACGTTAGTAATTACTAATTAGTACGTAGGTACCTACTACCAGCACGTCGTTGCAGGTATATCTATTTATTAGCTTAGCTCATTAAAACCGCATTTTGTATTATTTGTAAATGTATATATTTATTGTTATTTAGGTGTTTTATTATTTATAGGTACATATTATAAATGGTGACGTAGGTTTAGCTCAATATATGGGTCAAAAAAAAAAAGAAATCCGAAATTAGTCCAAAGAAATCTCGAGTATCAATAAACGGAAGCCTGGTCAAAATTATAACAAACAATATTTTCGCGTCGCGTGCCGGTATGAATAGAATAGCGAGTGGCTTAGTGACTTGTTGCGGCCGAAGTGCGCGGGCTCAGTCTGTGTGCGTGAGCCACACACACAGGCACGATTGGGCCGCGAGGCACTTCGCGCGCCAGCGCGACAGATATAGTCGTTCAAAAATCTCAAATCTGAGAAAGGGCTTCGGTACTGTTACCTCTTAATATACCTACTAAAATACTACTAAAGTGAAATCGAAACAAAATCCACAAAATTATATATTTTCTAGTGTTAATTTTTACCGATTTATTTTATAACGCGAATCTCTTTCTAATTATTGTAAAACTAAACGCATGAAAAGCAGTTTCTTACCTATATACGATTTTGATAGTTTATTTGTATACATATAACACAACAAATATACACTGCTGAACCTTTTTATATAAAAAAATGTCCTGGGAAATTGCTTTGACATCTATATCTATACCTATCTTTCTATACCTACTAATATTATAAAGGCGAAAGTATGTGAGTGTGTGAGTGTGTATGTTTGTTACTTCTTCACGTCTAAACGGCTGGAGCGACTTTAATAAAATTTAGTATGCGTTAGCTGACACCCTGGATTCACACATAGGCTAGGTTTTTCCCTAATAAACCGCGGGTAACACCGCGGGTCACAGCAAGTACTTAAATAAAATCGCTAAATTAATATAGTTCCTCGTATCTCTGTTATGTGACCAATATATTTATTACTTCTTTTAAATGTGTTTTATATTAGCACTTGATGACCGATTAAGTCTATAGTTAAGCCAATATAATGGTTCCGCATTCAAATCCGTGTAAGGCTGTTCGTGTGATGAGCATAGGTATTTGTTCCTGACTCATGGGTGTTTTGTATGTGTTCAAGTATTTGTACTTACAATAAATATCACATTGGCTAGCCACAAAACAAGTCTGTATACGGATGTCCAGTAATATTTATTTATTTATTAGATTATTTTGTCTGTCACTATCTATTCTTGTTCTGAAAAATCCGTTTCAATCAGCGCCAACAGCCTCCTTCCTAGCCACAGTCGCGAACAGAGTGGATGGGCCCTTCTGGCACGCCTGGAATAGCCTACATGTGTGAAGCTAAAAATGTAAACTAAAATGGTCATTTAATATTTATTTTATTCCATTTTATTTAATTTGAAATTTCTTATTGATGTTTTTATAGTATGTGGATCTAATTGTGTGTTAATACGAGGGCTGTTCCGTATATAGTTAGTCAAGGGCGTACTATTAATCGTATTAATTTAATTTTACTATAGCTTGAAGGCAAATTTTATTGCAAACTCTTTCGTGTAAATGTCACTGGCTAGTAACATTTTGTTATTTATTTATGAAGTCACAAAAAAAACATGTCTGTCACTTTTTGTTCGCAAAAATGGAGCTAACGCGGGAAGCATTTCGTGCTATGATATATTATGTTTATAAACGAGGGTTAACATACAAAGATTCTCATGAAAATTTGACTAGTGTTTTTGGGGCATTATCCCTATCTTTTGCCACTGTCAGTTACTGGTTCCGTGAATTTAAGCGTGGGTGGAGCGACATCAAAGATGAACCTAGACCGGGGCGACCACCAACGGCAGTCACTCCAGAAAATGTTATCAAGGTGGAGTGGCTAATATCAAAGAATCTCGAAACATGATGCATTAAGAGATTCAGGACGAACTGAAGATTGGATCCCGGGCAGTTTCTACCATTTTGCATGACCACCTACAAGTTCGGAAGGTTTCGTCTCGGTGGATACCACATTTTCTCACACAGTAGCAAAGAGATAGATGTGTCGATTAGTGCAAATTTCTGCTAAAAAAATTCGATAAAGGCAATTCTCAACGATTGAGCTACATTGTGACATCCGACAAATCTTGGATATATAGCTACGACCCATTCACAAAACAGCAATCGACACAACGGGTCTCTGAAGATGATAATTTACCTACTAAAGTAGTTCGCGACCGAAGCGTCAACAAAAAAATGGTTGCTGTTTTTTTCCGACGTAGTGGACCTGTAGCCGTAATTCCACTTGGAGGTCAGAAAATAGTTACCAGCCAATGGTACAGTGAAGTTTGCTTGCCACAGGCCTTCCAGGAGCTGAACGTCAGTCGTCCAAGTACTGGAACCCGGGGCATCATTTTTCATCAAGATAATTCTCCGGCTCACACGTCTGCCAGAACCATGGATTATTTTAGCAAATCAGGAGTGCAACTACTACCACACCCTGCATACAGCCCTAACCTGGCTCCGTGTGATTTTTTTATGTTCCCCACGTTACAAAAATCATTACGTGGACGACGATTTTCGACGGCGGATGAAGCAGTGGATGAATTCAGGCGACTTTTTTTTGACCTTCCGCAAGAACAGTTTTTTTCCTGTTTTGAAAGTTGGTTCAGTCAAATGCATAAGTGCATAAATGTAGCAGGGAAATACTTTAAAAAGTTCTAAATAAAGTTTTATTATATTCCTTATAGTTTTTGTTTAACTAAAAATTTTCGGAACAGCCCTCGTATGTGTATTATGGATGTAAATATCTGTAATAATATAATGTATAATGTATTGATTTGAATTGAATTGAATCTACTATTCATTTCTTTTGTGTAGCAATACCAAAGTGCGCAATTAAATTATCCACAGTATAAGCCGTACAATCGCACTGCCGCAGTTCCATTCATGAACGTCATAGATCGGATTGGAATAAATTGCTTTAATACTCTTCGTGAAATACTGATCGGAGACGGGGCGATGTTAAAATGCACTGTAAATTCCTCTTCTTCTTCTTCAATCATACTCGTATTTCACCCCTGTTAAATAACTACATATTTCTATGTATGTAGAAAATATATTATATTGCGATTGGTAAAGTTGCCCCAAAACATAACCCCATATGTGAACATTGAAGTGAAAGATACAGCGTGATTACTGATTATCGTTTCAGATTATCATCAGAGAGATAGATGCCAGATGGAATTTATAACGTAATAAAGACAGAAAAAATTAAGATATTATTCAAAAGCTAACATGAAGGTATATTATTTGTCAATCAAAGGAGTCTCTTACTTTCATCAATATAAATAAAATAAATAAATATTACAGGACATACTTACACAAATTGACTGAGTTCCACGGTAAGCTCAAGAAGGCTTCTGTTGTGTGTATTAATCGAAATCAGCCAACGATATATTAAATATATAAATACTTAAATACATAGAAAACACCTATGACTCAGGAACAAAATATCTGTCCTCGTCATGTAAATAAATGCCCTTACTGGGATTTTAACCCAGGATCGTCGGCTTCATAGGCAGGATCACTACCACTCAGCCAGACCTGTCGTCAAATATAACAACAGCAAATATATAAAAATAACATGTAAATTATAACCGATTGTTTTCACATATGAATATCAATGATTTAAATACAGTTGTAAGCTATGCAATCAGACCGCTGCAGTTGCATTCATAACGCCATAGATCGGATTGGTATAAATTTTCTCAATACTGCGCGTGGAATACTGATACATCCGAAGAGCTATAGTCTAAAATTACATATATATTTATTTTGACACACTCACGCTCTGGTAGTTACTCACCTAGTACTTACCGAATGGTAAACACATAATGGCGGATCTGATAATCGGATGAGCGAATCGAGGTCTTAAAATTTGAAGACTTCCACATACTTACTTTAAATATTATGAATATTCATGAATATTTACATCTAGATTTTATTGTACATACCTCTGAATCAGTATTTTTGTATACCTAATTTTAGTCATACTGTGAGATTTAGATATACGGAACTGTGCAATACCAAGTTGCATTATGAATTATTTTACGAAATAAATAACGTCATGCACGACGAGACATTATGGTCTTAAGGATCGTTTTAATTGATGAACATTGGTTAGATCCCACTTTCGATAGATATCAAAATAATATTTATATATAATTCGTAAGACTCTGAGTGGCACTGCGGAGCCGGCTAATTCTGAGCACGAGTTGCCATACCGAGTAAGGCGCTCTACATTACGCCTGCAATACTCCGCCGTGGCTGATGATGTGGCGGAGTACGTTCGCCAGAGGACTGGCTACACGTTGACGGTGCAACAGCTGCGGGCCCGACATTACGTGCACTTTTGCTCATTTGTGGTGCGCGTCGGTCGCTGCTGCACACCATTGGAAGCGCGGACTTCTGGCAGAAGGGGGTAGTGTTTCGGAGGTTCCGGGGCAATCTGCCGAATCCTGCTACAGTGCTATCTGTGCAACGAAGCCCCACTGCTGCGTTGCCAAAATCCAAATAGTTTTATTTTATTTTGTGTTATACTATGTACCTACTTAGTTATATGGCGCATTGGTATTACTGTAATGTCATATTCATTTATTTTAATAAATGAAATGAAACAAGATGAATACCATAAATATGTTCATAGGTACTTACAAATACAGTCATTTTAAAATAGTTTTAGTTCAGACTAGAAGAAAACTCAATTAAAATTCAAATCATCAATCAATTAAAAACTGGTGAATAAACTAATAAACGAACTTGAATAAACGAGTTCCTATTCAAATTGGATTTCCCGCAGTGCCTTTTCTGTCAAGATATATTATTCAAAAGGAGAAGCAATTAGCGATCAAAATGTGTATAATAATCTGACTTGATATTTGAGCCTTGAATTGGTATGCTATTAAGCATCTGCAATATAAACCGCATATTTTTTAAGTATTTTTTGACATATATCGTAGCAATATTCATTATTATTTACGATAGGAACCGTGCAATCAGAGCTCTGCAGCTTACTCGTATGACATAATGAATGAGATTGGAATAAAATGCAGTGATTCAGCATCACGTATTCATGTTGCTTGCACGACGTTTGTGAGATATGTTCTAGGTTCAACCACTGTAAGGTAACTTTGGGATTTGTACCATTTTTTTTAAGCCTATAGAGTGACCCAATGCTGGGCAAAGGCCTTCCTTCTTGATTTCCACTCTTCCCTGTCATGGACAATCTTTGGCCATTCGTTGTGGAATGAATCCAAGTCGTCCCTCCACCTCCGACACCAATATTATTATTTAATTTAAATGTGACATTAATTTTGAGTTCGACAATAATTTGAAATTAAATACTTTTAGGGGTGTACATAAGAATTTACAGACTAAATAAATAAATAAATATATAAGGACAATCTTAAACAGATCGACTTAGTCCTACAGTAAACTCAATGAGCGTTGTGTTGTAGGTTCGAAACGATAATATATGTAATAAGTAAACTTATTTTAATAGAAAAGTCACAAAACATTCATAAATAATACAAAAATAAATGTCGAGGCGATTCGCTCATACCTTCCGCTAAGGAATGGAATTGGCTTGCTTCGTCTGTATTCCCGGAAATATATAATTTGAGTCTTTTCAAGGCAAAAGTGAATAGATTCATACTGAACCATCGTGCTACACTCTCGGCCTCGTAGACACTTACCATCAGGTGTGACTGAGATTAAACTCTGGTCAGTCTTTTATAAAAAAATTAAATACATTTTTCTACTCCTTTCGAGTGTTGGATACAATCATGTAACATCACGCCAATTCCAAAGCAAACGATGAGTATTTATTTGTGTACAGCCAGTAGCAAAAGTAGTTAAGCGGGTGAGGATAGTTAGCGAACGGTCTTTGTCTGATTCTTCTTTTATTTCAACCGTCTCTGTCGAGTTCTTGTCAATTACTGCTCAATTCAGTTTTTTGTCTTGTCAATGTCAGTCTTTAAATTAAGTGTCGGTCATTCCAAAACAAGTCAGTCAGCCAGTACTGTACTAACCAAACGCAGTCAGAAAGAGGTCGGAAGCCCCGACAGTTAGCTTACTTGCTGGCTTGCTAGAAATTAAGCGCTCTGCTAGAAATTAACCCTTTATGCAATAATGTAAAGCAATTATTGCATAAATTACATTTGTGGACTCAAATGTCATTTATGCAATTTACTGGGATCATAAATAAAATAAACTACTTTATACGGGAGAGTCAAATTGATTGCTTGGAAGATTGTGATGAAATCATTTCTCTTATAAGACACTTATGCACTTTCTGTCTTTGTAGCCTTGTTTTCTTTTAAACTTCATAAAACTGATTATTCAAATAATGATTAATCAATAAATAGTAAACTAGTGATTTTGCGATAGGAGTTTTGGAGCAGTTGAGTGTTCCTGCTTCGATTACACTTTCAAACATTTTTTTTACTTCAGTCCGTGCACATTAAACCTTTTATCGAATAATCCAACTTTGGACGAGTTATCGCCCCAAAATGCCATAAATCCGAGAAGAATGGTACGATAACAAACCGCGTGTTCCCATTGGTTAACGAGTCTAAAGCCAGGAAATCCATTCATAAACAAAATACTTAAAAAATATTTTAATATGGTGTATTTATACCAACCTATGGTATATTTATAAACCTATTCCAACGAAGCTTAGTAAGTTTCTGTTGTTGTATAACTAGCATGTTTTCTAACTCCGTAAACAACTAGCAATAGAATGCCCCGGCTCTCTGTGTTCACGATATAAAAAAACATTCTTTATATAATTAAATAGATAGATACATATGTATAAATACTTGGACACGTGCTCTGAGAGTAAGTCAATATTTATCAGAATCTATAACTGAGTGAATCAACAATTTGTTATTGTTATTCTATCCCATCAGCCAGGAGACAACAGAAGCACAGTTTGTTAGAACAAATGTGACACCGCGTTCTGCTAACTTGGTAGTTGACCCATAACATTATGGAAGGGACGTATCGCTAACACAAATATGTGTGTTCTGTGTATTTTTATGCCGTAAAACTGATTTTTAAGAGTGTCCCAGGGGACCGTAACCATGGCAGATGATTGAGCCAACTACCTCAGTCATATCATCTATGCACCGCCAGATACCAGGGTACTGAGTGTAAGTTTTTAACGTAATATTACTTTACTAACGCGATGGTTAGTGTTTCCCATATAAATAACATTATCACTTCGAGACGTGTATTTACGTCAAAATAAACTTACACTAAAGCCTCAGATACTTAAATTAACCAGATAAGATAAAAAAGCATATATAGGCGTTAGGTGCGTTTTTCGTGTAGTCGATTTTAAATTTACTAGTTTGTATGAGCCGTGGATTCTGTAAGCAGCCGTACTAAAGCCTCAGTTATAGCGTGTTGAGTCCAATGCGTCAGTTTAACGGCTCGTTTAAAGCGATTTTGTGGCTTTTCACGCGTAACGACTGTCGTAAACGTAAATACATTCCGTGTGACGATACATCATTATATACGGATGCATTGTATTCGGAACCATTGATATAGGTGAAAAACTTAACTGAAAGACCATGTCTATGTAGTTGTGCAGCGAATTAATATGGCACTTACGTCAAATTTTGAATATAGAATGCCGATATGCGTAGACACGTTACTACTTCATAGGCCAGGTGCTTTAGCTAAGTTTTTCATTTATAAAACCAGCTTTATAGAAATTATTTCAGCCAAAAGACGTCCACCGCAGGGTTCACGCAAGGATCGCCAAAAACGAGCGGTCCTGTACAGTTTGCCGCCAGTGGGTTCCGGCTACCTTAACCCTTTATCAGGCCGCAAAAACGACAGTGTTTTAATAAGTTATTTACAGACCTAGGATTCCTTGGGGCAAATTTTGTTGACAGGTAGGGACTTCTTATATCGACAAATATGGAACAAATACTGGTTGTTAACTTTAACAATCCTAAGTCTTGTTTATTTATATAGAATTGCATCCGTATTGAATGTATTTACAAAAGGCGATTATGTTTCTGTTAACCAGAAAAATATGGGATACGATATTCCCATAGCCTGTAAAAGTGATAAAGCGGGCTATTCAATTTAGCTTCATTATATTCTTGATAAGCAAAGAGTGAGATGTCTCCCACATAGTATGTGTTTTACCATAGTCTGGTTTCAACTCCAAATCTCCTACAAATCATCTCTCAATCCAATCTCAATTAAAACCTATAAGTAACACTGTTCTCAGTCGGACTGTTCTGTTCGGACTTATTCTTATTGCCTACCCACGACTACGTCTGTGCTAATATTGTTGTGCCCTTTTTCGCCTCTTAGGGATTGAATTAAGGAAAACCTTTTTTTTATCGACCTCTATATTTAAAAAGTAACAAATGATTTTAATTTCATCTTGAGGGAAACCTCAAGATGAAATTAAAATCATTTGTTACTTTTTAAATATAGAGGTCGATAAAAAAAAGGTTTTCCTTAATTCAATCCCTATTTCGTCAGTCCAGGATTCATACAATTTTATTGTGAGGATTATTTCATGCCGGATACTTTGTTTTTTCGGATACGGTTTTCGGTGAGGAAAAGCAGTTTTTTGTGGAACCGGACCTAAACTCAATAAATTCTTAAATAGTTTTCCTTTTGTAATAGGCTAAGATGGCCGTCGCTTTACTAAATAATAGTGTCAAAGTCAAATCTTAGAATAGACCACGTGGATCTCATTCTCCATTAAGCTGTACCCTTACAATGAGTTGTGACTTTGAGGTTTTCGATAACGAGTATCGAGTTTACTATCTGTGAATCTCGTTCGAACATAGTAAACTCGATACTCGTTATCGAAAAGCTCAATGTCACAACTCATGGTAAGGGCATAGTTCAAGATCTGAAACTAGGAAGTTACGGTAGGAAGTTGATGATGATGAGTTCCATCAATGCCGCCCGAAGGGTTATCAGCATGTAAGACGAGAAACAGCACTAAGCGCTGTTTCATGTCTAAGCTACAGCTTAATGGCGACACACTTGCCCTAGTCGAGGGATTACTGAGAGGGAGACTGGGGGCTATTCTTAGAACATTCTCAGCATACTCATGACCTGACCTTACATGTGATGGTTGATTTATAAAGCAGCAGCAGATTAGTTATAATTGATTGTTTTTTTAGGTATACAACAAGCACTTGATAAAAATTTGCGGTGCACTACAAAAACTAACTCAATGCGGCCAACTCAAGAGAACGGTAAGAAAAGTTTAGGATACAAGATAGATTGATGATTACGATACGAAAACATAGATATTCCTCCGCAATGCTAAGTTTATATTTGTAACGCCTTCTGACACACATGATGAATAAAAATTAAGTCATCAATTCAGAAATGACTATTTAATATTATTAACAGGATATTTACTCGTATTAGAGTCATTTCTGAAAATCTGATTTGTTTATTGAAAAATATGCATTGTCGACTCTTTTAGCATTGCGTAAAATCTAAGGTATTTCGCGGTTAGTGGAAAACTAAAATAATATAAGGAATAATGACTGACTGACAAATGAATTTTTAAACAAACCAAAACATTTTTCACGTGTCAAAATGTTATAAAGTTCGTTTGTACTGAATATAATTATAGGCAATTATCGCATATTTGAATTATACAAGAATGCAAGTAACTTTATGTGTACCTACACAATGACAATGAAACCATGTTTTTTTTTAATTGCGTAATTTCGTACCTATGAAAGTAAATAGGTTAGTTTACATTATGTACGTATATGTATATATCACTTTATTGCACATACTCAAATATAACATCAAAACAGTGAAGAATATAAAAGATATACACAAAGGCGAGCTATCCCTAAATGATATCTCTGCCAGCTAACATTAATTTCATTTATATACACCTTTTGTCACATATAACATATCCATATTTTAAAACCGGACGGGACCCATGTTAGCTTGAAATTTTATAATAAAAAAATGTGTTTGCGAATATTTTCTACGTTTTTTAACAGGATCCTCAGTTGAAGGACGCAAGGCGAACAACACTAGTACCCTTACCATAAGTTGTGACATTGAAGTTTTCGATTACGAGTATCGAGTTTACTGTCTGTGCATCTCGCTTGTACTATTTTAGTGCGAATTTTTTAAAACGTCAATGTCACAACTCATGGTAAAAGTACAGATCGTGCGATAGTCACGAGTGTCTGTATTTAGGATTGCAGTGCTATTTATCATCTGCCTCTTGACACGCGCGTCTTAGGCATTCCTATAGAGGTTTTATTACATGCTCAAGGAATGTGACGACAAATTTTACTAATGCCATACTATAGCCATGTTGTTGTTGATGGCCTTGTTTATTTTAGACTTTCTGTTTATAAATTATTGGCGAAGTAGAGTAGAAATAGTTAATACATATATTATAATATAATAGTTTACCTGTTGATCATTTAAATATATGATATCTGTACATATTAAAATAAAAACAAAATGCAAATGGTCTTTTCGTTTATTATGTGTTCCGGATAACACGGATAATAGGCGACTTAATATCATCGAAAAATATGTAAAAATACAAGTAAAAAGATCAATTTCACGAAATCGAAATCGTCAATGTCACAACTCATGGTAAGGGTACGGGCTTCGGTTAACAATCCACCTATAATAATTTTATATGTATAAAAAAGCTCTTTCACAAACTTATAAAAATCGTATGTGTAATAGATCAGTAAGCATACCATTAAATGGTACTTACTCATGCGGTTCTTAGGGTTGTTTCACACGGACCACAACCACACCACGTCGCAGCGTCAAAATGTGGTCACGCAGTGGTTACGTGTGAATTGTGTAGTTGCTGGCCGTTGCCACAGACGTGGTCGATAATGACTGCAAAATGTGGTACGTGTGAATTGTACTATTTATTTCTAATACAAAATTTGCACCTGACCACGTGGTCGCGCTTGTCGCGTGGTCGTGGTTGTCGCGTGGTTGTGGTTCGTGTGAAATGACCCTTAGAAGCTAGCTAAAAATCTTTTATTAGGAAAGTTTCTGTCGGCATATCAGTAAGAATATTACAATGATAAATTGAAAAATAAGTGACCAGAGCCCTGAGTGTAAGTTTTTAACGTAACTTTACGTCACGAACGCGTTTGCGTTTCTCATATAAATAAGATTATCACTTACGCGTTCGTAAACGTTTTTTTACGTCAAAAGAAACTTACATTACATGTTCATAAGTGCATTGAAATGTGCCTAAATTGAAAAATAAAGATCTTTTATCTCTATAATGAGTTACCATAGTTGCCATATGACACGTCTTTTGAGTCGATTTATTTCTGCTTTATTTCTCCATACAAATATTTTACACAGACGCTAGGGAGATCGTGTTCTGCCGACTCATGGTAATGCTACTGTAGGCTGCATTTATTCAGCAATTTTTAAACACAAGACAATCGTGTGACTCAAACATGAATCGTATTGAAACGGGTAACTCACGTTTATTAAGTCGAATTTGACTCAAACTCAGTTTTCGTCGGTCACCCAACGCGAATGACTGGTGAATGAACTCATCGTAACGGAGCAATATTCTAATCGTGAGTTACCTTTCCGTTTTAATACACTCAGCCAATGTTTCGAGTTCAATGTTGTATAACGTTCCTTTTATCCAAAGAGTTTGCACTGATTGACCATCCATCATTATCATTATCATCAGGTTCGGTAATTCTGATATCATTATTTTTTCCATTAATGTCTGTACTTCACACCACGTGATTGAATTGTAGGAAGATAATAGTGTATGACACAATAGTCGATAATATTTGTAAAAGCAGTGTCATCTGTACTGGCATCACGGACATTATTTTGATTTGTATCGGGTCAAATGACATTTGCAGTTGAAAACTTTTGGCTTGTTTTTGTAGTTCTAAGACATCCGGGCCTGGAACTTAATAAAAAGTTAAAGTTAATCGAAATGTCTTTTAGGGAATAAACAATTTGAAAGTGGTAACATTACCACCCGACATGCATGCGAGTATTGATTCAATTAATTTGAATTGCGAACCGTCTTCGTCTGGTTCTTTTAATTTAATCTGTGTATTTTTTTTTTTTATTGAACCGTCTCGGTCTGGTTACTGTCGTCGACTGTCAGATATTTTCTCTTGTCACTGTTTTTCCCTGTCAGTCTTTAAATTTAGTGTCGGTCATTCAATATATTAAAATAAATAGTTCTGTGGGTACTATTGCGTTTCAAACCCTTTGCTGAGAATACGCGTTCCCGTAGCGTAAGTTCTGCAGCCACCGACTTCCAGCGACCCTTAGGAAAACAATAAGATTTACTTACTAGTACAGCTTAGTAGTGTACTGTACAGTCTGGACGTAGCTCTCCTTAACTCATTTATTTCATTTTTGGCCTTCTGACCAGCCTGCAGCACAGACATCATGGCGCCCATAAAATTTATCAACTGGATTATAGTGTCCACTGTGTTCCCTTGTGTCTTTGCATATTCTGATTCCTGAAATAAATAATAGTTGTAAATATTTCTTTATCACAGTACTTACCTCCTACTGAAAATAACTCGTAATCTTGAAGTAATTATGATTTTGTAAATCTAGACTAATTGTATGTGGAAACAGCAATAGAATAATGGAAATTGTCTTACCGGCCCAGTTTGTACCAATGATGATATAAAGCGATAACAAAGAAATATGTAAAATAATGAGAGGTTAAATATCGAGAACACCATCTGAAATAAAATTTCATTAAACTAAGTAAACATTAACAGAGGTATTCTAATTGCAATAAAATTATGTTAATAGAAGTTTTTATTATATACTATAAATATGAATATAATTTACCTGTATCCCGAAGCATTGCTTAAGTTTAATACTGCATACCTGAAGGTTATTAAATGCCACCATTGAATCTTCTAAATTATTGTGCATGTCATTAAAGTCAACTTGCATATTTTCGTTGCCCTCAGTGCTCCCAAATTTTTCCAATTTCTCAAAAATTTCTTGCAAATTTATTTTGATTTGATTAAACGCCAAAGTCATTATACTAATTATGACATTAAATGTAAGAATTTTTATAAAAACTTGTATATCTTTCCAATTATTTACAATTATCTGTAACACAAGTTCGATGCAATAGTAAAAATCGCAAGATGAAAGTGGTCTATATGAAATTTCAATTATTACAAAGGAAGATATGAGAATGGCTGAACTTAGAGTGATCCTCCAAGTTAATCTTCGAAGGGATTTAGGGTAAATGGCACCTCGAGAACAATAACGATGCACAGGATTGATTTGAGACACTATGTCACAAAACGTCATGGACTCTTTTATACTTATAATGAAATCCAGCAAAGTTATAACAGTAGTCAATACGCCATATAGAACTTCATTAATGAAAGCCATAAAATTATCATGGTATAAAGTTCTATACACGAAATTTATCTTGTCTATACACGCTAATATAAAAATAAATGATGTTATAGCGACTCTCAAAATTACTCCTATTTGTCTTAGTCTAGTAAACGAATAATAATTTCTATAAATGCACGAGAGATTCTCCGCCATTATCACAAAAGTCAATAACAATATTTCGGATTTCAGTCCCGCCATGACTATAAAACACATCTGGAATTGGTAACGCTTTCGAAACAAATTGAATATCCATCAGTTTAATATGATAAGACACTTAGGATATTGTGTTTTGTAAAGCAAATAAGTAATAAATGTGATAGCAATTGAATTAGTATAATTGTACCTACCACTGTAAAAGGATTGTCAGTGAATGAAAAACAAATAAGTCTCTTAATTTTTATACTACGTCGATTTGACTTTCACGGTTCGACAAGTCCGTTTGATGGTAATGAATATACTATCAAAATGATAGTAAATAATAGTTTAAATTGCCGCTTTTTTGTTCTTTGAACATGAAATTTGATTTATACCATAGCTTTCTATTTTATCTTTTTTTTTTTTTTTTTAATGTCGCATGTATGCTTATAGAGTGAGTTGTAGTTGGTTGTATATAGGCCGGTAATGGTTAACTTTTTAATTTGCTATTCCACATACATTTGTGACACTGCATCATGGCAATTGGACATAAAAAAAATATTTGACACATTTGCTGGTTGATTCTATGACATTCTGCCACTATGCCTATTTAAAAACCATAATCAATTTATGGTAAATTTTGCAGTTTTAATTGGCAAGCTTACTTTTAGTTTTTCTAAAAATAAAACTTTGTATTTCTAGGTGTTTTTTTTAACTACTGTATTGAATGTTTGAGTAAAGCTATATACGAGTGTACGAGTCCACACCTCAGCGTGAAAAGGGGTTGTCGGCCTCGCAACAATTCGATTACATGTACTCGGCCCGCTCCCCCTAACTTCGTTACTTAATTTATAAAAAAACATATATCGATTACTTATTCTACAATCGACTTTCTCAATTGTATTAGGTATGATATATTACAATCAATTGCCAAGATAATTTATTTTAATATTCTTAGGCTCTGAGCCCAAGGGAGGTTAGAACAATCGGGTTGTGTGGCGAAAGTATATAAAAGTTCGGGACCCTTTCGCGACTAAACTGAATTGTAGTACTAGAATACTTATTGTTTTCTAATAAATTAAATTAAAGTGACAGAGATAATCGTACGGAATTTGTGATTTGCTATTTAAACAAAAGGCACTATAAGTGTCAAAGTTATAAATAATATGTGGAAAGATGGTCGCGTATGTCTTCACATATAAAATGCATAAGTAGTCTTCAAACTGTGCGGAAGTGAGGCTAGCCAGCTGATAAGTGTGACCCAAGGTGAACCTTTGATTTAGTCATTTTGGTATGTTGCTTAATTTGAAAGCTTTTTAAAATAACGTTATATGATATTGAGAAATAAAACTTTTCATTTTTCATATTAATCTTTATATTCTAAACCAAATCATGTCAGAGCCATATGTTTTTTTTTTATCCACTGATTACTTTATAACAAATATTATACCACGTGGTTGAATTGAAGAAAAATAATTGTGTATGACACAATAGTCGACAGTATTTGCAAAGCTAATGTCATCTGAACTGGCATCACAGTCATTATTCTAATTTTGATTGGATCGAGAGACATTTGTAGATGGAAATTTTTAGCTGCTTTTTGTAGTTTCATAGCATCTGCACCTGGAACTTAACATACAAGAAAAATTTAGTTAAATATAGCATATAAATGTTTGGAAGTATTTAAAAAAATATTTTTTGTGATTTGACTAGAAGCGGGACTCGAACCCACAACCACTGGATCCCATGATGACGTATACCATGAAGGATAAGATATAAAATATCGAAGATATTCGCTAGCAGACGTTTCTGCATAATAAAAAAAATATTTAGAATGGGGTAGCACACTGTTATCGATGAATTCTCAATGTAAATTGAGACTTCGATGCCGTTAAGTGTTCAATACGCTGGCGGTAGATGTGACTACACGTCACCCATGATGACGTATACCACGAAGAATAAGATGAAAAAATCGACTGATCTATGCGGTACTCGAATAGTACAATTGGTAGTGCACTGGGCTAGTGATCCAGTGGTTGTGCGTTTGAGTCCCGCTTCGAGTCAAATTTTTCTATTTTTCTTTCGATTTAAATATTGAAGTACTAAATAATCTATTATCTACTATGAATATATCCAGTCGTATTTTATAAAATTATGAAAATTTCAATTTTAAGTAGTACGTGGCTCGCAAGAAATGATTCTATTTTTTTTATTTGGATTCTGTTCCTTTCCTGCCAAAATATGTGACTATCGACTATTATGCATATCGACTTACTGTTAAGCAGTGCACAGGATAGTCTTGCCGTAGCTCTCTTCAAATCATTAATTTCATGGTGGGCCTGTTGTCCTGCATGGAGTACATACATCAAGGCACCCATAAAGTTTATCATCTGGATAATCGTGTCTACGGGGTTCAGTTGTATACTTGTATATTCTGATTCCTGAAATAAAAAAGTAAAAATTAGAACTGCCCTCAGGCCCCAGATAGAAAGTTCGTTGTGTTGTTCAAAATGTGCCCATTGCTATGTTCTAACAATAGTGTTCTGCTGATTATATGTAATGGATCTCCTGGTTTGATATTAAAGAAAAAATATTTTACTTATTTTATACAAGCATAATAATTAGTCTTACTTTTGCAGCCTGCAACAATGATGTGATCATTCGATAACAAAGAAATATGTAAAACAATGACAGGTTGAATATCGAAAACACCACCTGAAAAAATACTTATATTAAATAAAAACATACCAGGACTAAAATATTGCACAATAATGAAGATAGTATTTTCCAGTTCTTTTAAAATTTTAAATGACTAAAGATTCGGAATGCTACACTGCACTGTGACAAGATTAACGAGATCGTACTGCGTCTAGTGGCGTGGATCTTTTTGCCTCAGAAGTCCCGAACCACTGCCTAAATAATGCCACTCGCAAAGCTATATTGACGACCCTAGCTTTCTTGTAGATGAATTCGCCTCTTCGTAATGTTCAATGTTCTACTTGTTTAGAAGCTATATTGAGGTCGTTGAGCATTGTATGTATCAAGATTTTCTAAAGGGTCTATATTGACTCCCATAATGTTAAACTTTCGATTTTTTTTATCCATACCGATGTTTGTCATACTCGTTGGTAGCCATATTGTCATTAGTCATAACTTCAAAAGTCAGAATTTTCTTTTACCCCTTATCATTAGTCATAACTATTAAATTTCATACCGTTATTGGTCATAACATCCAATATAGTAATTATATTGAAAGGTAGAAAGTCAAAAGGCATACTAGTTGGATCTGTGGGGGTCGCAGTTCTAACCTAACCTAACCCACTTTTCTGGTAACAGTTCGTGTCTGTGGGGGTCGCAGTTCTAACCTAACCTAACCCATTTTTCTGGTAACAGGTTGCATCTGTGGGGGGTCCCAGTTCTAACCTAACCTAACCCACTTTTCTGGTAACAGTTCGTGTCTGTGGGGGTCGCAGTTCTAACCTAACCTAACCCACTTTTCTGGTAACAGTTCGTGTCTGTGGGGGTCGAAGTTCTAACCTAACCTAACCCACTTTTCTGGTAACAGTTTGTATCTGTAGGGGACGCAGTTCAACCCTAACCCACTTTTCTGGTAACAGGTTGCATCTGTGGGGGGTCCCAGTTCTAACCTAACCTAACCCACTTTTCTGGTAACAGTTCGTTTCTGCGGGGTCGCAGTTCTAACCTAACCTAACCCATTTTTCTGGTAACAGTTCGTGTCTGTGGGGGTCGCAGTTCTAACCTAACCTAACCCACTTTTCTGGTAGTTCACAACAGTTCGTTTCTGTAGGATTATGAATTTTGATATTATGCTCATTAGTTTTATGACTTATGTCTTATATGACGTGTAACATTATTGCATTTTATTATTATATTTATTTAGTTGTATGTCTGATAACTATTATGACTTATGATAGTTATGACTTAAAACAATATGGGTAACAATTTCTGACTTTCGAAAATCGGACTAATAAAATTATGGGAATCAAAGGGATCCCTTTTCTAAAGTCTCAGTCATGAGTATCATCTGAAAAGCGAATTTTAGATATATTTTGCAAAAAAAAATTGTTTACCTGTACCCCAAAACACTGCTTCAGTCTAATACTGCACACCTGAAGGCGATTAAAGGCCACAATTGAGTCTGTTAAACTATTCTGCACAATGTTAAAATCGAGTTGTATGTTTTTGTTGTTTTCCTTCATTCGGTATTTTTTTTCTATTATCTCGAGTATTTCTAACAAATTAATTCTGATTTGATGAAACGCTAACGTCATTATACTAATTATAACGTTAAAAGTCAGAATTTTTATAAAAACCTGTACTTCTCTACAATAATTCACTATTATTTGAAACGCAAGTTTGGCGCATTCGTACAAATTGCAAGAAGAAAATGGTTTATAAGAAATTTCAATTGCTACAAAGGAAGAAATTAGAATAATTGAACTAATAGTGATAGTCCGAGTCAGTCTTTGAAGAGCTTTAGGATAAAATACACCTTGAGAACAATAATTATGTATGAGATTAATTTTAGACACGATTATACAAAACGTCATGGACTCTTTTATACTTATAATGAAATCGAGCAACGTTATTGTAGTAGTTAATATGCCATAAACAACTTCGTTGATGAAAAACATGAAATTGACTGGATAGATGACTCGATAAACGAAGTTTAACTTGTCTATACAAGCCAATATAAAAACAAATGATGTGAACACGACTCTACAAATCATTCCTATTTGCTTTAGTCTTGTAAATGAAAAATAATTTCTATAAATGCACGCGATGTTCTCTCCCATTATCACCATAGTCAATAATGTTATTTCGGATTTTAACGCCGCCATGTCTATCAATACATCTGTATTAGAGAACACCTTAAATGAAATTGAATATTTCTGAACTTAATCTATTAGAATCTAATCAGCCCAATAAAGCACTTAGCTTATTGTTGTTTTACAAGTGAAGACGTAATAAATATAATAGCAATGTCATTAACGTAAATGTACGTTTTTAAAAGTATAACAAATAGACTTATTAGACACGTTCTTTTAACACGCTCGCTACGTCAACGGGTCGATGGAATCCACAATAAGTATAGATAAATAAGAATGCTATCTTATTAAATTAAAATTCATTTATTTCAGACTCTGAGATCCATAAAGTTAATAATAATTACAACTAACTATTCTAAGGCTATACATAAATATTTAATAACTAATTAATGACGGCGGGCCGGAGCACGCACTGGAGCGTGTGCATTATCCCAATGCCGGATTATCGGGCAGTCTACCCGTTCAGCAAGCGTACTCAGGATGCTGTTAGTACTGCCCTGCACTCTACGCATAAGTGACGCGATTCTGCTGCGCATTATTGCGTGAAACCCCGGCACGCCCGC
Source organism: Grapholita molesta (assembly GCA_022674325.2). Lineage (NCBI taxonomy): Eukaryota > Metazoa > Arthropoda > Insecta > Lepidoptera > Tortricidae > Grapholita > Grapholita molesta. The sequence continues at coordinate 15,346,451 of CP053130.2, read as the reverse complement.
CGCCGCGAACATGCCGGACGCGCTGCAATAGCGAGGCAGGCCCATCAGCACCCTGAATGCGTTATTATACTGCACCCTTAAGACATTAACGGCCCGTTGCGTATACTTAACCCAAAGTGCGCACGAGTAGAAGGATTGACAAAACGCCTTAAATAAGGTAATCTTATTGCATTTGTAGTTACAACCACTACAAATGCAATAAGATTGCAATAAGATTGCATTTGTAGTGGTTGTACAGGAAAAAAAAATTAAAAATAAAGAATTACTATAAACACACAATACCACTACAGATGCAATTACACGATCTCGCTAAATTATCGATATGATGTTAATTATAATTGTTTCATTTCATTTCATTATATTTAGTTATAATCATCCCGCAGCGAAGGAATGCTTTTGTACTTCATAAATCATAAAATACTCTCTATTATAATAAATTAGTGTAGGACGTACGTACGCCCACTTTGCCCGCTGATTTTCCCAAGGTCATGATTTCACAGCAATTGACTACCCGAGAAAGCTACAGGCTTGTGTAAAGATTCAATGGGCATCCCTGGGGGTGGGCTGTCTGATAGGTCCCCTACATCTGTGTTCTTTTGTTAGACTTAGATTTAAGTTAAGTTTCTTGCCGGTCATAAAAGTCAAAATGCTTCTCGGGTCAGAGGTATAGGGTTATAACCGGTGTAGTTTTTATTTCTCTCTTTTACTTTTTATACAACAGTTTTTCTATTTACATTTCTCTAACTCCAGCTTTTTGCACTGGCGCTGCCCGTATGGCAGGTTTAATATCGGTTTTTATGGGGTCTGTAATATCCATTTCATTTCATTCATTTTCCGTCCGCACTTTCCACACTAGAATACTAATATTCGGCTATGAAGTATAACCATACATAAAAAGATCCAACCATTAAAACTGAAGACTCTACCCGAACTGGATCACTTACTGAGACACGGTGTCATATGTCATATATCAAAATTTATAAAATAACACAGTGCAATACAATTGATTCACTACAAAAATCATGGGTCCTACAATCGCGTGCAACTTGCAAACTGGAGGTCGCAGTTTTTAGTTTTATTTATGAAATACCAATATAATATTTTTATTCAATAGGTAATTTGATTTGTAGGCTTTTAAGTACTAAAACGAAAAATCCAGCTTCATCCACGTGAACCAGCGTCCCGTCCGTTGAACCCCAATTTGCAGCTAAAAGAGGCCCCACCCGCCAGCATTGCCAGCAAGCGTGGCGACTATGGCAACTACCTCCCAAAATGATATAAGTAATATTTGGTGGAGGCCTATGCTAATGTGCGTTGTCACAAAAAACACCAACTTTAACAGATATAGAAGTAATCATTGAACACTTAGCTATAATTTGAGTATAAGGGGGAAGACGTACCTACGCCTATTTTGTTTTATTTGTACATTTGACAGCATATTACAATAAGTGATTTTAAGCGATAGTTTTGTAGATATTTATTTTACTTCTTGAATTTTACAATTTATTGGATATTCAATGATGTTCGACTTGTTAACAGACGTTTTATAAAAATGACCAAACTACAATCTAAAATCAAGTTGATTTCAATAATTTTAATTCTGGAAAACTTGACAGGCGTGTACAGAAATTACGTTTCTTTCTGTGATTGGGGACAATATGCTGCCATTCTCCAAGTCTCATTGGTTTCAATATTTTATGTCACCACGTGGATATATCTGATGTCTGCATTTTATGAGTCTTTGTTTCATAGCAATATTATGTTATTTTTGCATGAATTTTTGTATATTTCACTTACCCTTGTTATAACTCTTATAGATTTCGTTATAAGTATACGGCAGTCAGCGTCTTTTTGTAAGATTGTCTCAAACTTTAACAGTATTTACGATTACTGTGCGACTGAAAATGTTTATACTAAATCTCTAAGCAAATTGACCATTAATTTTGGAATTGTTTCAATAACTCTTTCATTAACATACATATTAATTAACATTATTGTTGTAATGAACCGTTTTAGTCCCGATATCGATATTTTTGAAACCTTCTGTTTTATTTTGCAAATAACTTTAACATTTTGGAAAGAATTGCTAGTGTATTTAAAATTTGTTACTTTTAACGTTATGATCAGATTAATAACGATAGCAGTTATTCAAATAAAAACAAATTTGTCTACAACCCTAGAAAGCATTACCATAATTGATTATGATTATATAGAAGATGACAATGTAGAAGAAAAGAAATTTACAAATTTGCATGATACTTTAAAAAAATCGCTAAAGGTATTTAAATGTCTTCAGGAGTGTGGTTCAAGACTGAAAACATGTTTTGGTATACAAGTGAGTGTTGTGACTCTCATTATTTGTATTTAATCTTTCGTGAGTCAATATAATATTTTATAAAAAATGACGGCTTCACTCATGGTGACGGTCTGGCGACGCGAGCTGCTGGGATGACAATTTTTGAGCGTGTTTATAGTACTCAATTTGTGACATGTTAAACTCTGTCAGAAGTGAAGATAATGGTGTTCTATTGCGAATATTATCATGGGTATTGAAAATTTACATTTTGTTTACAAATGGTGAGAAACTTTTGTGTGTTTTAATTTTCGTTCTCAGAGTTTTTTAAATTCGAGTTCACTACTCAAAAAACAGGCCCCTGATCTTCAGACCTTTTCTTTCGAATGACTAAATAAAAGTGAGTGAAGCTCTCATTTTTCATAAATTTATTACTAAAGAGGAGAAAAATGCGAGGAGCGAGCCTCACATAACTAAATTATTAAAAAATCTATACGAATTTAGTTAAAATATTGTTTTATATACTTACTATAAAATGTATAATACTATTAGGCATTAGAAGCAACGCCAGCAGCGGAAACAGCGTCAAGGGCTTTAGTCAAAATACCAATCGATTGTAGAAACGCAAACGAAAAAACAAATAATGTATAGAAAAGAATAAGTGACTTGTCGTTTGATCCGACATTAAAATTCAAATATATCGATATTCTCATATATAAGTTTCTACAATCTGGCGTCTTGGCTACGGCCCCGTCGATACACTAGGTATTTTTTATTATTTGAAAAAGTAACTCGTAAGTATAATTGCAGTTGCATTTCAGCTGATCTTAATGGAAGGTTTAAACCCGAGATATAATCGCATTTAGTAATTACAGCAGAGCACTTTACTGACACCTATCTATTCCTACGTAGTAATTTAATTATATAGTTTGGACAGTAGGGTGTAGAAATGGTGATCGTATTGTGAGAAGGTATTATTTACCGGTTAATCATTATTTATTTCAGGTAATGATTCTGATGTTCAATTTGACTCTATTTTATGTAATCTTGCTATATAGAGAAGTTACTGGGATGATGCCAAAAGGACTAGTAAGTAAATATTTTTTATGTTATATCGTTTTTTTTAAAGCGATCTAATATCCTAGCCATAAGAGCGTGCGACTTGCAATGCTATGGCTGAGGTCGCAGGTTTAAACCCCGGCTTGTGCCGATGACTTTTCGGGACTTATGTACCAAATATAATTTGATATTTACCAGTCGCTTTTCGGTGAAGGCACATCTTGAGCAAACCGGACTAATTCCAATAAGGTCTAGTTTACCCTCTGGGTTGGAAGGTCAGATGGCATTCGCTTTCGTAAAACTAGTTTCTACGCCAAATTCTGGGATTAGTTTCCAAGCGGGCCCTAAAATGCCGGGTATGTCCTTAAACTACGTCCGACAATGAGAGGTAGGGCACAGCGAAGTACCATCACGCTCGAGTCTGGAGAAGCCCAACTGGGGAAGTACCTCCTCCTTACAGAAGACCACAGCCATAATAGCGCTGCTACCTTTCAGGTATGTAGTGTTGTGTTCCTGATGGTGAGTAAGGTTCCCAGAGCTCCAACCCCCCTTAAAGGTCGGCAACGCGCTTGTGACTCCCCTGGTGTTGCGGGTGCCCATGGGCGACGGTAATTGCTTACCATCAGGCAATCCGTCTGCTCGTTTGCCACCTTATGTCATAAAAAAAAAAAAAGGAAGATGATGATCGATTTTATTAAAAACCTTATTTTCCTATGCACTTAAATGTCCAATCGTACATACATGGTGGAGCCATGAATCTTGTTTCCTGACTGGACATTTCGTATCTCCATATACTCGACGTACAAAGAAGCGGTAAATTTAATATGAATAAAAAAATATTTATATTTTTGCAGGGTAATCATGACTTGCACCACATAGTTACTATACTCCAAATGATTTTCTTCATGAGCGCTATGATTTCTGTGCTCCACGCCGGCCAGATGGTAAAGAATGAGATGGAAGATTTAATAAGAGTGATCGCTTCAATGTACAGTAAGATACTTGTGGGTGAGTCTTTATTTTACCTCATAAACAGATAACAAAACTGCATTTTACTCACAAGGGATCAAAGTATAATATCATTTTTTTTAATATTTCGTTTGTCGTTAGCAGGCAGATGATGATTTTGAAATTCAGAGTACATTTTAATGTTTTTGAAGTACCTGCGTTAAAATTTTGTGTTTCACTCGGCAGCAAATATTGTTTCCTCTCTCACTGACGCTCAAGATTCCACTTGCACTATTTGAACCATCAGCATTAGTGAGAAATTCGGAGTCTTTCGTTAGCTCGTGTCTCAGTATTAGCACGAGAAGGTAAACACTAACTTTGCTCCCTTGTATAACAAATAACTATTAACAAGTTAAAGCCTGCCCGCGCCTTCGCCTGCGTAAGACTACTTCGATTACACAATATGTTTATAAACTATAGTCTATATGTTATTCTGATTTATGTTATTGTAAAGTTTTCTTGTAAAAGAGCAACAAAAATCCATACACAAAAACTTTCGCATTAATAATATTATTTATTTACTTCTCAGTTAGGTATTTTTATGTAAAAAACCCATAAAATTTGTGTGGGCAATATGAAGCCATTGCAATGGTTTGAACTCAAACAACATTTTCGGCTTAAAATTTTGAGGTAAAGTCGTAGCTTGTTAGGCCGGATTAGGGTCATTTATCCAAATATGGCCACCGCAATCTCTTATTACCCCAGAATAGAAAGGTTGGTTGCCATTACATCGCTTATCGCATTATATTTGACTTTAGTTGTTACATGATGTAACCAATAATATTTTGGGCCTATCGACCTTGTAGTCGTAACGTAACCATACTATTTATACTTCATATTTCGTGATTCTTCCTACACGAGAGTTGAAGTCACGCATACAACAACATCTCATGTTATGATAAGAAGATTTTGAAATTACAGTTCTTTTTTCATACCGATAGCAAGTTCAACAGCGAATTGAGTAAATATAAACCGAATAGTTTTTTATTAAACTTTTTCAAACATGACTGAAGTAACTGAAACTGGTCATATTTTAAGTATTTTTATTTATTAACTCATTAATTCCATTAATTCACTCTTTTTGGAATCAGTAATTCATAAAGTTGTGTGCGTAATCCATTCGCGTCAACTCTCGTGGAATTAATTACCTATAACATATTGTGAATAAAATGGCTTCACTCGCGTTCATTTGACCATTCGCGCGACATGTTTTGGAGAGTATAGGTTATGACGCCGCCGTGCCGGTGACGCGAACGGACGTTCGGCACATTTACTGTTTAAAAACGTCAAATGTCTAACAAGGTAATGTGGCTGGTATGAGGCCGACGGCGACGGGAACGTTACCATGGCATTAATCTCGCAACTTTTGATACGCTGACAATTAAACTATGATAATTATACTAAATAAGTTGTACAAATAGTATTTTTTTAATTCACAATACAAAATTAGATCAGTTAAGAGTGTAATCGAGCCTTAAATTTAAAGCTCCATACGTACCATAGGTACTGGTTGTGACTTTGAGGTTTTCCATAACGAGTAGATAGATATCGAGTTTATTATCTGTGCGTCTCGTTCGAACTAAAACAGTACAAGCGAGATGCACAGATAGTAAACTAGATACATACTCGTTATCGAAAACCTTAAAGTCACGACTCATGGTAAGGGTAGATACAGCATAAAAGTGTTTGCCGTATGTAGATCCAATACGGGAGAATCTCGTAACGAATGCTCTCCGATATATATCGCGCGAAATAAAAGAGAGTGGAGCCGTTTTTTTCATATAATATTCTATATCTAGTATATTATATTATTTTGCGATTCAAAGGGGCAATGCTGCCAGCCTTCTGGGCTCGCTGCCAGCAGACGGCTATTTGGGACAGATTCTTAGTTTTAATTTCTTAATCTTTAGCTTTTAATTCTTATTTTAGGTTTAGTTTTACTGTTCTTATTGTTCTGTTATATGTAATTCTATTGTTACCTATTTTACAAATAAACCGTTTTTTCTATAACTAGTACCTATCTATAATAGGTTGCCTGAATTGAAAAATAAAAGATTCTATTTTTTCTCCTCTTAAATACTTTATGTTTTATTTCGATTTTATTATCAGTATAAAATACTCAACTTTGATGTATTTAGTTTCAGGGCCAGAAGCTGTTCAACTGCAGAAGTCAGTGAAATGTTTCTATTATCAAATAACATCGGAACCAATCGAAGTAAAAGTAATGTCCACGAAGCCGGTACAGATGGCGCTACTGTTACAAATAATGTCATCTATTGTCTCTAATACTATCATACTTTTACAATTTAATAATGTGGTATAATAACGGTTTACATGTAGACTGCATTTTTTTTACAAATTAATTAATTAATGACCCAAGTTTATGTAAATTTTTCAAGACAAGACGGATAGATATTATTTCTTATCTTGTAAATATTATAGATACTTACTTAAAAAAAAGTTCATGCTTTGGGTTTTATCTCTATCTTCAGGGTGAATTTATTGTAATTAGTATAGTAGCGTTCGATTCAGTTAAAATCACTATTCTCAAAAAAGCGCCATCTGTTGGGTATCGTGTGTAGTTACTTAACGGGCGTTTTCCAGCGAAAGAATTCTATGCAACTGAGATCTATTGTTGCTCTGAATCACTAGATGGCATTAGTACCTCAGCCAGCAATGCGGGAACGATATATTGTATGGCCATCAAAGTTTTATATCATCCTCGGTAAAAGTAATACTTCTAGCATTCTATGAATTAACTATATGTATTAAAACTTGTTTCATAATTTGTGCTATATTATTTTCATTTTCACTAATCCTAATTGAAATTCCACCGTTATTTGACGCTTCTAATATATTAGATCAACGACGAATATTAATACCAGTCTATTCTATCCGAACGAAATAATTGTGTTAACTTTAATTGACATGATATAAATCATTTCCACCCTCGTCGAATTATAAATTTCGCGAATGTTCCGTGTACATGGATTTAGTAATTCACGAACGACGTTATTTTTATTGTGATAAATATTTGAGTAGGTATTTAAAAATTTTTAAGTTTACTAAGTACCTATATAAAAATGTTGATACTATAAGGCTCTTGACCACTTGGCTGGTTGATGAGGATAAGAAATGCTTTTCCCATTAAGCTGTAAAAAACGCTTACCCTTTTGAAGATAAACAAGGTTTGGATTTGCTTTGCCAGTAAGCAAAAAATCGCAATACATATTTTTTTACATTTCTTATCCTAAATACTGAAACCGTATTTTTGTTATTACTTGGTTCACTCTGTTTGTCAGATTTTATAAATTGGTAGAAAAAATTTTTTCACATGTAAAGTGGGGAGGTATTTTTTTTCGAACACTCAGCATGGCCCGATTTGTGGTCTGTTTTTTTAAAGTTACTATGTTTTAAGTAAGTAATTCATTAAAGAACGACTATAAAGGTAAAATATTTTGAACTTTATCGGTTGAATCGTTACGGATCGATAACTACGGAAACCTACATTAGGATAGCCCGATTTTTGGCCGGTTTTAAAAGTTTGTATTAATAAAGAATTCACTGGCAAGACTATATAGTTTATCATCTTTTCCTAAAAGTATTACTTTTAAAAATATTTTTTAATTCCAACAAGCGCTCCCGTTTCCAGTAATTATTCTTTTAAAACTCTATAGCTGTGTTTCTAATAATTAAATATAACAGCGAGATGTATTAGAAGTTTCTGATTCAATTTTATTTATGAGTGACCTCTGATTCCCGTCAAAGCCCTGCGGGTTAATTTTATGAGGTACCTACATACCGAAAATAAATGGAAATCGATGTTTCCGTTGTACGTTATAATTTGTATGTGTACCTTGTAATTGTTTTTTGTTTTCGTTAACTTTTAGGTCTATTGCGTTGCTCTAGTGTAAGTTTCTTTTGACGTAAATAAACGTTTACGAACGCGTTAGTGATAATGTTATTTATATGGGAAACGCAAACGCGTTCGTGACGTAATAGTAGTTTATGTATCTGTGCATAATGCCTAATTATGTATAGATGCATACACTACTTTATCTACACACATATCATTAAGTGTTTTAAGATGGGTCCAGAAACCGTAGGGAAATGACTTATTACTAGGGTTACTTGTAAACATTAAAAAGTCAACGAACAAAACAAATGACAGCTTGGAACGGCGGCGTTGCGTATTTCGTATCTCAGTCAATTTTTTTTTTAAACCATAGACAAGCGATGAACTCCCTATTCTACTGTCACTCGAGTTCAAATGTCGTTCGATTTATATTAAAAAAAACATAACGAATTGGCGTTTCGTATGAGTGGCTGTTTTAATATCTATAGATACTAGATTAGACACCCGACTTGAATTTGACAGCTGTTCCAAATTTAAATTCATAACCTACTGATTTCAGTAGGTAATGTTAACATTACCTACTGAAATCTTTCTGATGGTTGGTAATGCTGGTCATTGCCTACGGTTTCTGGACGCATTATAGAGCGCTTATGACATGTACGTAGATAAAGTTACGTTAAAAACTTACACTCAGGGCTCTGAGTCCGTCGCACGCGCCCGCGTCAGTTCGCGATGTCCATACAATTTCTTACTAGGAGGGCGAACGTTCCGGGTAATCCGCGTCAGCTAGCGAAGGCCCTAAAGTCTTTAAGTCTGCATAAGTTTATTTCTTTGAGAAACTAGTAGCAATGTAATATAATAATCTTACTATCTTTGAGATGTTAACATTTATTTTTAAGCAGCAAGCAAAAGTCAACCTGCGGAGGTCATCCCAAAGGACTTACAGTATGGGGTTCTTCAAAAAGGGTGTAAAGAGGTTTTTACGGGGTCGGCAACGCGTGAATGATGCCTCGGCACTCGGCATTGAAAACGTCCGTAGACTGCGGTTACCGCCTACCATCAAGCGGGCCGCATGCTTGTTTGCCACCTTTGTGGTATTAAAAAAAAATCTTATGCAACTCTTACAAATAAAGCAAAAATTCGCAGCCTTTCATCAAGCTTCTGTAGCTCGTTTGGTAGGTACAGCGATGGGCATGTATCCCAGAGTCGCGAGTTCGAGTCTTGCCCGGGGCAGTTGATTTTTCCATTTTTCCTTTATTTCTAAGTATTATGTTAAGATAATAAATAACTTTGAATCAGTGAGAATGATTATGTAACCACTTAATTGTCTATGGGCTTTGAGTTATCTCAAGCAAAAAGTTTAATATGATGTACAGTCGAGTTCATAAATATGTGTACCTTCATCTTAAAATCCATTGACATAAGATTTAATATTCTGTATATATTTATGGACTGTATGTTTAACAAATACATAATTACAAATTAAACGACCATGTGAATAATAGCACTTCCATGGCGTCGAAAAATTTCTAGCCCTTTAGTTTTATTTTTTTAGTTCCGTTTAATTTGTAATTAATGTAATTACATATTTAATATCGTGTTTAATATCGTGCAGTAGCTGTAAAAATGACAAAATATTCATATAATATAATGTATATGGTCACTAGTTTGAAAACAATGTCGTATCTGACACAAATACTCTAAGTTGAAACGCAGTAACTCTGTACTCATCCCATACATAGTTACGTCATTTTCAATGCCAGAATGAGTAACGAGGTTTTTTCATAGTAGTGAGTAGTAGGGTTTGGCTTTGGGGCCATTTATTTTTTTAAGAGTAGGTATGATTGTTTTGTCACGATTCCCTTTTTAGCGTTTTCATCTTTGCGTGTTTTCCTTTTTAGTTACAAGCAATAATATCTTGTACAACAAAGACCGCAAAAATATGTGACACACTTTATCCAGCTACGAATAAGATTACCTAAATTAGATATTTTTGTAGCCTTTGTTGTACAAGACATTGTATTTGACGACCGGTCTGGTCTAGTAGTTGGTGACCCTGCCTATGAAGCCCTGGGTTCGAATCCCAGCAGTCAGGGCATTTATTAGTGTGATGAGCACCATATTTTACTGAGTCATGGGTGTTTTCTATGTCTTTAAGTATATATATATATATATGTATCTATCTATTATATATATCGTCGTCTAGTACCTACAACACAAGCCTTACTGAGCTTACCGTAGGACTAGGTCGATTTGTTTAAGAATGTCCCGAAATATTTATTTAATTAATTATTTATGTTATTGCCGGTGACAGTACGATGGCGGTGTTCTCCAGTTACATGCATTGGTGCGGAAGGTTGAACAAGGACACCATTTACAATTGAAATATCATTTCGATTTGACATATTAGCATAGTTACTAAAACGGGCGGATAGTTCGCTTGCAAGGGTTTAAACAGGCATAAAACATGCGATCAGGATATCAAAGGATTATTAGGACATGGAATTATTTGATTGCAAATAGTTTGAATATTGTTTTAATCTAAATGTTTAGATTTTGTAATTCATATTTAATGCCCGGTTCATATTATTGCAGTCCAGTAATCCAGAATGCTAATCTAGTCCAGTGCTGTCATGTCTATGAGCTACTTAGATGTTTTAAAGTGTAATAAAATATTTTTTTGTCACATTGTATCTTTTTTTTTTTTAAGCAAGACTGACCAACGTTTGACTTCAGTCGCACCTGATGGTGAGTGACGACGAGGTCGAAGGTGTAGCACGCTGGTTCAGTAACAGCCTATTCACTCTTGACTTGAAGAGACCCAAATTATATCTTGCCGGGAATACAGACGAAGGGAGCGAATTCCATTCCTTAGCAGTCCGCATTAGGAAGGTAGAAGCGAATCGCTTCGTGCGAATGAATGGAATATTCACAACGTAAGGATGAAACTGCTCCCCTCGCCTGGACGTCCGGTGATGGAACGGAGATGGCGGAATTAAATCGTGCAATTTCTGAGCACACTCTCCAAAATGTATCCTGTAAAACACAGACAAACTAGCAACCTTGCGGCGATGCTCAAGGCTCTGCAACCTTACACTCACTAATTTAGGATCGCCAATGAGTCTGCGAGCTCGGCGTTCTATTGAATCCAAAGCGGCCAGCTGATACTTGGCAGACCCGTCCCAAAGATGGCAACAGTACTCCATACACGACCGAACCTGCGCTTGGTAAAGTGTTAGGAGCTGTTCCGGCATGAAGTACCGCTTCACCCTATATGAAGACTCCTAGTTTTTTAGCAGCGGATTTCGCTTTGGCCTCAATAGTGTTGCCGAAGTTCAGCTTAGTGGTTAATTTAACCCCAAGCAACTCGAGGTGGTATGTAATTGTTAAGGACACATTCTGGAAAGCAGGAGTCAAGTTAAAAAGGCTCCTTTTGGCGGTGAATAAACACGCCTGTATTTTGGAGGCGTTAAACCTAACCAAGTTGGCTTCGCCCCACTCATCAACGGCCTTCAAGGTCTGGTTCGTTCGCTCAACCAAAGCTTTCCTAAAGGACTCAGTCTCTCCACCGGTAGTTTGGGCCTCAGAAAAATATCTCTCAGTCACCATACTGTGGTCTGCATACCCAAAGATACCGGGTTTAAGCAGATCGTTTAAAAGCAAGCAAGCAAGCAAGCAAGCAAAGACACATCGCGACAATAACTGTAAGATCGTAATATTTCTAGCACGAAATGTGACTATGATGAAATCCTAGCAATGGTTGCCTTATTTTCAAGGCGTCATTTATCATCTTGTAAAAAAAGAGGAGGCCATTTCCACATCACATTTCGTGGCTCAAATTTGACTTTCTGAACTCAATATCCGTAGGTTAAATCCTTGCTTTTAAACCAGTGCAAAGGTGAAATAACTGTGCTATATAGTTTTACATCCGGTTATATATTTAGTAGGGGTTGAAGTTAGGACGGCTCTACAGTGGGAAAAATCGGCGGGATCGTTATGGTGGAGAACCACCAATCTTAAAAAAAAAGTGGTATGAGTTTTAAATACAAAAGTTTCGTAAGACTCCACCATATTATTGGGAAAGAACGAGGTAACTCACGTTTTATAAGTCATAGTCAGATATTTGTGACCACCTTTACAGCCCCCATATATTCGTATGTGATGGTGACTATCAGGGCCCGTAATTTTCATGCCGATGACGTTAATTTGACGTCATGGTCCATATAGGGTGATCTCAAATACCCATTAATCATTAGTCGTCAATCATTCTTACCAAGTACAAATGACTACACAAGTAGTAAATTCAAATTAAGAATTGAAAGACACATTGTTTCTGATTTCAAAATTAATACAATTAGGGAATCAGTATTTTATTTTATTTTTGTACATTAATAAAATGATTGACGACTAATGATTAATAATTTACAATAAAACTATTTGGTATCACCCTAAATGGATCGTGACGTAAAATTGATGTTATCGGCATAAAAATTACGGGCCCTGGTGACTATACTCTAAAATTTGCATTCTCACCGAACTTACTTACAAGGGTGTGTTAAATTTCAGCTCAATCGGTTAATGATATCTGTTTCAAAATTGAATTACATTGCAAGTTAAGTAAAAGCTTGTAATGAAGTTAAAGTTACCGGGAATAAATAAATAATAACAAAGCTTTGTACCTTTGTGGTTGTATTTATCAACGTAATGCTGAAGGTACCCAGAGTAATAGCAAAAACGTATTGTACATCAACCCTAACTCAAACCCCGGCACCGAATATTATCTGTTGTACACAGGCGACTGGATTTTGGGCTTGGCCACGGAAATTAAGGCTTGGAATCCATTAGTTCCGAGGCTTAATTCAAAAACGCTACAAGTCTTATAGAACATCTATTAAACTCTTACTGTTTTCCTTTACAACCTATGTTCTGAGCTGTTTTTATGCGATATGAATTAGTTTCACAATTGTATATCTGTATCCGTGTGTGTGTATATATGTCTGAGGAAATAAATAAAATAAATATTTATATTTGATGCAATAGCAAACAACCATGACTCAGGAACACCCCATTTGTGTGTATAACCGTGTAAACTGTTTTGTGGGACTTTGTTACGAATTAAGCTGTAACCTTTTTCATATTAATAAATTAATAAATAAATAATAATTTAAACTTTCATGAGAGACGGCACGCGCGACATTTAGGCCCTTCACTCACGAGGCGACTGATAAGCGATGCGATTGCAATGCAACTTATTGTCGCATACTGTACGCTACTCGTTTCCACACACGGTGCAACGCAACTGATACAATTTTTTTAATCATTTGCAGTACTATCAGCAATAACCTTAGCTGTACATTGGTGGACCTTATTATATAAGTCATAAGGTCCAACGATGTACAGCTAAGAGTGTTGCTGTGTGTACAACAATCGTGCAAAAATGTTGAGTGACTGTGGGTTGACAATGTGATTCTTCTCTTTATGTTATATAAAATAAAGGAAATGTAAAAGATTCTGGGTGCACACGTACATAAAAAAAAATTGTAGACCTTTCGTCGCGGCTAGAGAACTTACTTTAATAAAAACAAAAGATAAGATTAATTAATTAACTGTCAATTTTCTCAATAGTTATACAAATATGGATAATTTCCTGGACAAATCGAATGACAAATTTTGTTCCGCGTTCCACCGCCATTTTTGTTTGCAATACGTCTCTCCGCTCACGAGGCTACTCTCGAGCGACTTTCTTTTCATACGCGTATGGCGGGGTGGTACCTACCTTTTTTCTGCAGTTGACTATACCTACTATTGAACCATTCATTCCGAATCGTCAAAACGCCACGAAACGTAATTTTCCTTAAGATCGCGATCCCAAATGATTTTGGTTTTAATATTGAACCTACTTAACGCAGTGGGTCAAAAAATCGAGTAAAAAGGGAACAGTTTACCCTGTCCAAGGTAGTATTTGTAAACATTTCTTTTTGATCAACTAACCAATTTTCATCGGCTCAACGAGTAATGGTGTTACAGACAAAAACTCCTAAAGAAAACAGAAAAAAAAAATCCTACTTTGTATCGTTTCCCTTAGTGCTCCAAGTACTGGGGTAGTATCGTTCCACCCTGTAAACATACTTTTAGATAATGCACACTAAGCATTGTGAAACACTTCTTTCATAACGTTGCATTCAGTCTACGCAATAAGGTGCAGTTACAGTGTGTATATTGTACAGAATAGGAACTAGTATTTGAACTTTCATGAGTCATTCTAACGTTGTATAAAACACACTTTACTCACGTTTATTAAGTCACTCATGACAAATGTTTCGGGTCTTGTATTAATTGTAGTTTAGAAGCAACCTCTAAAATGCTAAATAACAAAAGTAATTCCGAACTAACAGGCGAATAAAATACGTTATTTAAGCTCAAGTTTATCCAATTATTGCCTTCGAGTGCAAGGAAAATAAACTTAAATTTGTAAATAAACTGGAACTTCGCCTCTGCTCGGAGCCAGGAATGTGCCAATTAGAAGGATGTAGATCTTACTTAGCGGCTATGGAGTTAGTTACTAATAATATAGGATGATTTTAGTCTCGGTCTTTTTGTAAATATGAAATCATAAATTGTAATGCAACAAAATTAGAGGTTCGAGGTGTGTCTTTAAAATTCTGTTCGTGAGTCATTTATTCTAATCTTTGTCGGCGCTACCATTAGCGGCGCGTTAATTTTTTTCTTAGGCAAGATGGAGCCGATATGGCTTAGCTTATTCTTCATTAGACCAAGGAAAACCGTTGAACTGCAGTAAGTTAGGGAAGCCGGCAGGAATAGGCTTGTATAAACGCACCGCCATCGCCACTGAGCGCTACAGAACAGCGGGACGTATATCTAGTAATATTTTGATCTTACCCCTTATTCTACTTCACTGCTCCTCATCGCCACTGCGCATACAGCTATCGTGCTAGTCACACGACACAGCGAGATTAGAAACCCGAGTTTATTGCAAAATAAAGTACCCAAAAAAACCGTAAAACGTATCCGCGGCCTTTCGACTTTTATCACCGCGCGTGACCATTTTAAAGAGCTCCGCACGTACTAACACTGGTGGGTATGGAGGGGGTCAAACTTCAACACTTTTTAATCTGCCCCCACCGCAAAGGGGGTCAGTTTTATCGTTGCGAGAACGATACTTTGCTGAAGGTTTTAAATAATATTTTTGATTTTTATTGCCGCTCATTGCCGGTCAGAAGAACAAGTTAGTATTCTCAGGGATTTCTGTAAATATTTTTAGGAAAACAAAAGATTGACGAATCAACAATACTTTTAGTAGACTAAAAGAAAATTATGACGTCTTATTCTTCTTTTAAAACATGACTTCCATTTAGTATAATCATCTCATCTGTCACGTTGCCAAAAGACTGACAAACTACGTACCTACTCCTATATTTCACACAATTAATAATAAATAAATATTACATGCAATCGTACAAGAATTGACTGAGCCCCACGGTAAACTCAAGAAGGTTTATGTAGTGGGTACTCAGCCCACGACATAAATCTATAATATACAAATACCGGACCAGGCCGGACCGGCCAAACCAACCGGAATTGGGTGGGGTGGTGGGTTACCTGGGTGTTCTTGGTTCCATTAGTTCCTTAGAGCTTAGGACGGATGCTGGTGTGGGATGCTACCTGCGTAAAAACACTAGCGCAGTCCCACAAACTAATGTAAAAGCGCGTGCAGCGGAGGAAAACTCCGAAATTTTTAAATGTAGCAAATAAAAGAGCCTGGGCAGAGAGTACCATTTTGTACCGTTTGGCGTAGAGACGCTAGGTCCATGGGGTCCCAGCGAACACAAATTTTCTGCAAAAATCACAAAAGGCCTATTTGATGTAACTGGTGACCGAGGAGCTGGCGGTTTCCTCGCACAAGGTATCAGAATTGCGATATATACAACGAGGAAATTGCGCAAATAAATACTTAAATACATTAAAAACACCAATGATTCTGGAATGACTTGTGTTCATCACACAAATAAATGACCTTTCGGGATTTGAACCCAGGACCGTTGGCTTCATAGGCAAGGTTACCCACTAGGCCAGACCTGTCGTCATTATTGAAGGTAAAAAACTTTTCATAAGTTATGGGGATAGGATTACTAAAAATTTAACCTTTAGTAAGGTGAAAAAGAGGTTGAACTTTTTTGACGAATCCACGCGAATGACTCGGAGAAAGTTGTAATGTGCCTAAATTGAAAAATAAAGATTTATTTTTATCTTTTTTATCTTTTTTTTAAAGTTAAATATTGGTTCGAGCGAAGGAAGTTTAATTATAGTATGGTTGATGGCAGCCAAAATCACAAAGCAGATAATATTACGACGCGTTATTAATGATTACATCTGTAAGTCCTTTACAGAAATGTGTCAAAGTGTCTGACAAATACGTACGTATTTACTAGACACGGCTTGATACGACGCCCTATTACAAAGACAAATTGTGAACGCCCTCGAAAACGTGACAACTAAATTACTGCGCCATTTTGCTATTTAAGGCTATGTTTTATGTTGATATTATTTTCATGTTCTTAAATTTTATGAAACTTCGGACTTGTTATATTTTATTTATTTTATTAAAAAGGAGATACAACAGAAACATACAAAAAAAGGTACAATATAAATTTGATACATAAAAGTATATTAAGAGGTTTTCTTAAACATATCTCACAAAGAACATGGGTGATATTAGAACCTAAACCTAACAACATGCAAACTGTAATATACACCAATTGTTAACGAACTTATACATTTATATACTTTTAATTTTGGAAATTACAGCAGTTTTGAATGAGGCATGAGAATAGATCAATGTCAGATAAAAACTTGCTGTGGTGGTCGCGAATTCTGTACATAGGAGGTCGTTTCCCTGTATTGGATCGTGAGATAGGTAAAGTAAATAGATGTTTAGATCTGGTCTGGATCTTTTGACGATCAATCTGGCCTAATGTCGCTGCCATATGGAGCCGATAGTTCAAATTTCAGAGGCTCTAGTGTAAGTTACTTTTGACGTAAAACAACGTTTACGGACGCGTAAGTGATAATGTTATTTATACGGGAAATGCAAAGGCATTCGTGGCGTAAAGTTACTTTAAATACTTACACTCAGAGCTCTGAGTATAAGTTTTTAACGTAACTTAACTTACACTCAGAGCCATGAGTGTAAGTTTTTAACGTAACTTTACGTCACGAACGCGTTTGCGTTTCCCATATAATTAACATTATCACTTACGCGTTCATAAACGTTTTTTTACGTCAAAACAAGCTTACACTAGAGCATCTGGGCTCAGTAGGGGCATTTATTTGTGCGACGAGCACAGATATTTCCTGAATCATGGGTTTTTTCTATGTGTTTAAGTATAAATCTATTATACAGGGTGGAAAGATCGAATGCCACATGGTTGGCAACTGCCTTAATAGCACATTATGTGTAAAGGAGACTTTCTTTTGTTTTTAGAAACAATAAATTCTGCAGTCGTAAATATAACGTGCAGCATTTTAATGATGCAGATTGAAAGGGTTAGTGATAAGCTTGGTTTTTGTTACTTAGAGAACGGAACGGGATGGCAACTGGCATCCATGTGGCATTAATTTTTCCGGCCTGTATATGTCGTTGGCTGAGTACCCACAACACAAGCATTCTTGTGCTTACCTTGGCTCAGTCAATTTGTGTAAGGATACGGTTGTTCCTATAATATTTATTTAGGAAAACTTGCGTAGTAGTCACGTGTAGAAGTTATGTTACTAATAGATGCTATCTGTGTGTTTACGACTACAGATTTCGCACACGGTTATTTGGAACTGTGCGAAGTGTTTCTATGCTAATTTTACCCTTTCATTTTTCAATAATAAATCAGAGAAACAAACATACTAATATGTTAATAACGGTATTGTGTAAGCCATAACTGGAAATTATAAATATAATTATGGTTAGTTTGCGTAACGACAAATAAATTATAGATCGAGTTAAAAAAATATGCTCTTCCAAATTCTGGAGATAGGCCTCCCCCAAGTAAGAAAACGGTCAGAAAGAACATAGGTTCCGACGAGCCCACCTCAAAACAATTCAGTGTTTATTATAAAAAGTAGCAAAGGCGAATAAAAATAAAACCCACATATAATTTTGTAGCATGAGTATTTCACATCAAGCGTCAACATTTCGAAGCGAGAGAAACTAAAACACTTCCTAAGTAAACACTGCACTTTTCGCCCCCGAGTCGTAAGCGTTGGCACAGACTCAACTGACTTCCAAACTGGATAGATATTGCCGGCCATACAAATTTTATTTTTGTTTTTGGTGTTTGTTATGGATTCACGACTTCTTTCCGTTTCAACACAGTTAGACAATGGATGCTCAGAAAGAAGCGGTGTCTATAACCACTTGTCTATTTTATAATAAGTAATATTAGCGGACTCTCTTACTAAAAATAGTAGATTGTTTGACAAGGGGCTAAAGTAGGCCATAGTACCACGAGATGGTTATTTTCCCGAACGAAGTGAGGGAAAATTGTTCGAGGGGTAATATGGCGTTTAGACCCGAGTTATGCATACTAGTTTTCACTTCGATTGCGAGAAAAAAAGATAAAATAACATTTCAACCATTAACAAATACAATTTTATTCGACCGCAATGAATTCTGAGTCAAAAATGTTTAAATTGGCAGTTTTTGTATTATTTTCACTGCTCTGATACAGATAGGATATATCTACGCCGTGAATAAATGCCATAGACAACGTATAATTTGGGCTTCAAAGAGTTTGCCAACGATTTAAACTATTTTTTAATGCTTGTGAAGTAGGAACTAAAAAGCACCTAATGCTTTGACAATTTGATTGCGTTTCCTCATTGGTCGATTTTAATATTGTGGTATTGTCTGATTGGTTGATACTTTATACAAAGTTTTTTTTTATTATTTCACATTTTTAAACGTTATTCACACTAAAAAAGAATCTAGAGTTGCGATTAACTTCGATATGTGTCGTGATTGGTGGATTTAATTTGGTGAAGTGTTCTGGTTGGTCAATTTAAAACGTTTTGTATATCATAAATATGTATACATATTATCCCGAGGGGCTAAATGTACTACTTTAGTCCGCCTTGGCAAGCATAATATGACAAACTTTTAGAGCATGAGAAGTGAAAAAACAATTAAAAAGAAACTTCCACTAATATTACAAGTTAAAAGTGGTAATGTAATGTGTTAGAGTCCATACTTAATATGGAAACTAATCAGGTGTGCGTAATGTTTACTCGTAAATACCTGTTAATGACAAGTGAAAGTCGGCCAGTCACGATAAACCTTCGATTATATTAGCCTAACTATAAAGGGAATGACAGTATCTCAAGGCTAGATATATATATCGGCTTACATTCATTCATTCGGGGTATGCCAGCAGGTGAGGCATTGATTTGTGACAGTCCTACCCAAAGATAATTAAAGTGCTGGACCAAGAAGATAATATGGAAAACGCATTACGGCCCTAGTAAAGAAATATTATTAATGACGACCGGTCTGCCGCAGGGGGTAGTGACCCTGATTATGAAACCGATAGGCCCAGGTTCAAATCCCAGTAAGGGCATTTATTTGTGTAATGAGCACAGATATTTGTTCCTGAATGATGGGTGTTTTATATATAAATATGTATTTAAGTATTTATATATTATATTTATCGTTGGCTGAGTACCTAGTTACCTACCCACAACACAAGCCTTCTTGTTTCAGTCAATTTGTGTAAGGCTGTCCTTGTAATATTTATTATTATGTCTTGACTATAAACAATATAGAAGGTGATACAAGCTGTATGACCCCTTATACTGTTTTTCATTAAATCATCCACAGAAGGTATTCAAGGTATATTTTTCGTCCTAGTTAAAAAAATTGCATACTATTTTGGTGAAACATAGCAAATGTCGAACGATTGAACTAACAATGTTATATAAACCTTATCGTAACCGATTGTATCACAATCAAAATTCAGTCGACATGCAGATCTATTTTGTCCACTATTTGCCCGAAAGCGGTTTGCCGGTATTGGGCAAAATTACTATTCCTATAAAGTCAACCGTGGAAATGGAGTTAGTTGATTATTTTTTATGAGGTACTAGCGGATCAAACAGTAACTGTGATGAAAAAAACACCAATGATTCTGGAATGACTTGTGCTGATCACACAAATAAATGACCTTTCGGGATTTGAACCCAGGACCGTCGGCTTCATAGGCAAGGTTACCCACTAGGCCAGACCTGTCGTCATTATTGAAGGTAAAACACTTTTCATAAGTTATGGGGATAGGATTACTAAAAATTTAACCTTTAGTTGGGTGAAAAAGAGGTTGAACTTTTTTGACGAATCCACGCGGATGACTCGGAGAAAGTTGTAATGTGCCTAAATTGAAAAATAAAGATATTTTATCTTAAGTTAAATACTGGTTCGAGCGAAGGAAGTTTAACTATAGTATGGTTGATGGCAGCCAAAATCACAAAGCAGATAATATTACGACGCGTTATTAATGATTACATCTGTAAGTCCTTTACAGAAATGTGTCAAAGTGTCTGACAAATGCGTACGTATTTACTAGACACGGCTTGATACGACGCCCTATTACAAAGACAAATTGTGAACGCCCTCGAAAACGTGACAACTAAATTACTGCGCCATTTTGCTATTTAAGGCTATGTTTTATGTTGATATTATTTTCATGTTCTTAAATTTTATGAAACTACGGACTTGTTTTATTTTATTAAAACCGAGATACAATAAAACAAGGAACATACAAAAAAAGGTACAATATAAATTTGATACATAAAAGTATATTAAGAGGTTTTCTTAAACATATCTCACAAAGAACATGGGTGATGTTAGAACCTAAACCTAACAACATGCAAACTGTACACCAATTATTAATGAACTTATACATTTATATACTTTTAATTTTGGAAATTACAGCAGGTTTGAATGAGGCGCGGGAGCATGAGAATAGATCAATGTCAGATAATAACTTGCTGTGGTGGTCGCGAATTCTGTACATAGGAGGTCGTTTCCCTGTATTGGATCGTGAGATAGGTAAAGTAAATAGATGTTTAGATCTGGTCTGGATCTTTTGACAATCAATCTGGCGTAGTGTCGCTGCCATATGGAGCCGATAGTTCGAATTTCAGAGGCTCTAGTGTAAGTTACTTTTGACGTAAAAAAACGTTTACGGATGCGTAAGTGATAATGTTATTTATACGGGAAATGCAAACGCATTCGTGACGTAAAGTTACTTTAAAAACTTATACTCAGAGCTCTGAGTGTAAGTTTTTAACGTAACTTTAACTTACACTCAGAGCCATGAGTGTAAGTTTTTAACGTAACTTTACGTCACGAACGCGTTTGCGTTTCCCATATAATTAACATTATCACTTACGCGTTCATAAACGTTTTTTTACGTCAAAACAAGCTTACACTAGAGCCTCTGGGCTCAGTATGGGGCATTTATTTGTGCGACGAGCACAGATATTTCCTGAATCATGGGTTTTTTCTATGTGTTTAAGTATAAATCTATTATACAGGGTGGAAAGATCGAATGCCACATGGTTGGCAACTGCCTTAATAGCACATTATGTGTAAAGGAGACTTTCTTTTGTTTTTAGAAACAATAAATTATGCAGTTGTAAATATAACGTGCAGCATTTTATGATGCAGATTGAAAGGGTTACTGATAGCTTGGATTTTGTTACTTAGGGAACAGAACGGGATGGCAACTGGCATCCATGTGGCATTAATTTTTCCGGCCTGTATATGTCGTTGGCTGAGTACCCACAACACAAGCATTCTTGTGCTTACCTTGGCTCAGTAAATTTGTGTAAGGATAAGGTTCTCCTATAATATTTATTTAGGAAAACTTGCGTAGTAGTCACGTGTAGAAGTTATGTTACTAATAGATGCTATCTGTGTGTTTACGACTACAGATTTCGCACACGGTTATTTGGAACTGTGCGAAGTGTTTCTATGCTAATTTCACCCTTTCATTTTTCAATAATAAATCAGAGAAACAAACATACTAATATGTTAATAACGGTATTGTGTAAGCCATAACTGGAAATTATAAATATAATTATGGTTAGTTTGCGTAACGACAAATAAATTATACATCGAGTTAAAAAAATATGCTCTTCCAAATTCTGGAGATAGGCCTCCCCCAAGTAAGAAAACGGTCAGAAAGAACATAGGTTCCGACGAGCCCACCTCAAAAAAATAAAACTCACATATAATTTTGTAGCATGAGTATTTCACATCAAGCGTCAACATTTCGAAGCGAGAGAAACTAAAACACTTCCTAAGTAAACACTGCACTTTTCGCCTCCGAGTCGTAAGCGTTGGCACAGACTCAACTGACTTCCAAACTGGATAGATATTGCCGGCCATACAAATTTTATTTTTGTTTTTGGTGTTTGTTATGGATTCACGACTTCTTTCCGTTTCAACACAGTTAGACAATGGATGCTCAGAAAGAAGCGGTGTCTATAACCACTTGTCTATTTTATAATACTCGTAACTAATATTAGCGGACTCTCTTACCGAAAAAAGCAATAAAAAGAGACTTCAGCTAATATTATAAGTTACAAGTTATGTAATGTGTTAGAGTCCATACTTAATATGGAAACTAATCAGGTGTGTCAAGCGTAATGTTTACTCTTATATACCTGTTAGTGACAAGCGACAGTCGGCCAGTCACGATAAACCTTCGATTATATTAGCCTTACTATAAAGGGCATGACAGTAGCTCAACCCTAAATACATTAGTTAAAGAAACGGGTAGCCCATCTCGACTCGGCTTACAGGTCGTTCTGGTAAAGTTGAAGTTGTCGGGCATTCGGGGTATGCCAGCAGGTGAGGCATTGATTTGTGACAGTCCTACCCAAAGATAATTAAAGTGCTGAACCAAGAAGATAATATGGAAAACGCATTACGGCCCTAGTAAAGAAATATTATTAATGACGACCGGTCTGCCGTAGGGAGTAGTGACCCTGCTTATGAAACTGATAGGCCCAGGTTCAAATCCTCGGTATATTTTTGTAATGAGCACAGATATTTGTTCCTGAGTGATGGGTGTTATATATATAAATATGTATTTAAGTATGTATATATTATATTTATCGTTGGCTGAGTACCTACCCACAACACAAGCCTTCTTGTTTCAGTCAATTTGTGTAAGGCTGTCCTTGTAATATTTATTATTATGTCTTGACTATAAACAATATAGAAGGTGATACAAGCTGTATGACCCCTTATACTGTTTTTCATTAAATCACCCACAGAAGGTATTCAAGGTATATTTTTCGTCCTAGTTAAAAAAATGCATACTATTTTGGCGAAACATAGCAAATGTCGAACGATTGAACTAACAATGTTATATAAACCTTATCGTAACTGATTGTATCACAATCAAAATTCAGTCGAAATGCAGACCTATTTTGTCCACTATTTGCCCGAAAGCGTTTGCCGGTATTGGGCAAAATTACTATTCCTGTAAGGTCAACTGTAGAAATGGAGTCTGTTGATTATTTTTTATGAGGTACTAGCGGATCAAACAGTAACTGTGATGGGTACTGAGATATTTTTTTGTCCATTATCTTTGTAAGAAATAAAGAATTAATTATTTTGTCAATGTAATGTAATTCCTACCGAAGATTTTTATATTTTTTACATCGACTTGACGATATTTGCAGCACTCATTATGTCAATGTTATATTATATTTATGCTTAGAAATTCACTTGTTAATCAGCCATATTTGTTTACATTATTTTCGTTTTCTATTGATCCCGAATATATAGTGTGTATTATTTACAGATCAAACATGAAAAATTATGATATTCCGCTAAAATAAATAAAAAATAAAAAATTCCGGGGCAATCTGACACAAATCTACCTAGTCCTACGGTAAGCTCAGTAAGGATTGTGTTGTAGGTACTAGACGACGATATATATAATAGATAGATAAATGTAAATACATAGAAAACACCCATGACTCAGGAACAAATATCTGTGCTCATCACACAAATAAATGCCCTGACTGGGAATCGAACCCAGGACCATCGGCTTCATAGGCAGGGTCATCCACTAGGCCAGACCGGTCGTCAAAAATATGTGGTCTGGTAATAATCAAATTATACTTACGATTTATGAAAGCCAAACAGGAAAAAGTAGGAACTTGTTTTTACCATATAAAAGTATTGTTTCAGTGATTGCACCCGTGGCTTCTAGTACAGTGTCAGTTAGAACATGCACCTTTTCACCTTGGCAATAGACGCGTTCTTCAGATATTTATGACCACCTACACTTATATATTATATATATATATATATATATAATATAATAGCGAACACAAAATGTATACAGTGACAGTGAAACAAAAGATGCTTGGAAGAATCCAAGACAGCGCTAGTCTAATCGTAGTACAAGTAGCATATAGTAAAAATGATTACTAACACATAAAGTATAAGTACGTTTCATAATATTATAACCGCTGTTAGTACACATAATTATATTTTATAACATTTGTATAACTGTCTGGTACGGGCGGTCTCGCAAACTCACTCGACAAAACAAATATGGCGCGAAGCCTCCTAATGAAATTCTACAGCTCAATTGTTAAACAAATACTGGTAAGTACTCTGATTCCCTTTGAAGAGTAGGTCATGGATAATGAGAGGGCAAACTTTGAAGGGCATAATTTTGTTGACCCAAAATATGATAATTTTTGTACAGTGAGCGTCGAAACAGCGACATGTATATATTTGGATATTCAGTCAGAGGCTAACAGCAGCACAGTTAATTAGAAGGAATTTGGTACCTTGTTCTACCCCGGGTATGTTCTTAAGCTACGTCCAACGATGAGAGGTAGGGCACAGCAAAGTACCATCACCACGCTTGAACTGGAGAAGCCCAACTGGGGAAGTACCTCCGCCATAATAACACTGCTACCTTTCAGGTATGTAGTGTTGTATTCCTGATGGTGAGTAAGGTTCCCAGAGCTCTAACCCCCTTAAAGTTCGGCAACGCGCTTGTGACTCCGTTGGTGTTGCGGGTGCCCATGGGCGTCGGTAATTGCTTACCATCAGGCAATCCGTCTGCTCGTTTGCCACCTTTGTGTTAAAAAAAATATGCCTGTTAAAACGAAATGTGCTTGAAAGAGTGACAAGATATAAGTGATTTAGCTACATAGATACCTGCTGATAGCCAACGAATATCCTAAACCCTCAAATTTAAACCTTTACATTAGTAAAAATGTTTTATCTCATGACTATCAAATTAAAACACATTTTTTATGCAATCTCTAAGCTTAAGAGAAACAAAGAAATCGACAGTTATTTTAAAATTTTAATCTATACGAATCAAAAGGGCTGAGATTAGTGATAACTGATAACTTAAACACTCCTACGACGACACTATTACGACGCTACCTGCAAAGTGGCTTGACTCTATGGCTTCCATTGAGGGATCAAATACCAGTATTCATTTCGTAGAAATTAACCAGTATCTAGGTTGCTTTTTAACATACAGTGTGTAAATCTAATACGGGGTGAATCTCTTAACGATAAGTAAATAAGTTTTTCTTAGAAGTACAATCAAAATTTTATTCACAAAATAATTCGGCCATATAATGCAACACACTCGAGTTAAACACTCGTTGAGTAAATTTCAAAAGCTTACATCGCGTAACGTTCGTAGTAAATTACTGCTCAGAATTTTTTCTATAAATAATTACATTCATTGGAAAACGATAAAATCAATAAAAATATGCATTGTCAACAAATTCTTAGACTTTAACCTCTAGCCACCCAGATATCATAAGTTTGCTAGGCCAAATGCAACTATGTTTTGTCATAATTAAAATTCAAAATGGCATTCAATGGGAGACCTTTTTATAGGTCACCGGGCGGCTAGAGGTTAATAATGTTTAGTAGCTTAAGAAGCAAACAATCCATTTTATTTGTAGCTGATCACATTAGTGGAACTCTCGTCCTAATACAAAGAATTCGATGAAGACTTCTGCTACTATTACAACTTACAATAGGCCTCTGATGTCACGTTTAAAACATCAAATTTGAACTACCCAAACAAAAGAATACCTAGCCTTCATCAAGTGAAGCACGTTCTTCATAACCTAGTAAAATTGAGTTTGACGTCCCTAAAGTCTAAGTAACGATTGCAACGGCGCCCTATCGCGTAAAAGATCAATTGAACCATCAAGTAAATTGGCCGGCGATCGTAAAAAGAGAGCTCATTATAAAAATGGTTCCTTCCTTGTATAACAGTATACTAGATCTCGATTACGGAACACCTGCTAACGGCACACACGCGCGCAGAGTACGAACGGCGACCAGATGTCACATTTTATAATATGGCGACCTAGGAGGAATAATGACTGGAGAACGCATCCACGAGCACCAGTAAGGGACAAAGATATTCTAGCTTTTGTAGCCCGAAATGTAACAATTCACTATAGTTTCGCTTTACAGGACATTCTTTATAACAAAAATATTAGCTCATTCTGTATTAATTACCGCAACTTTGATTGAAAACCCAAGAAAATATGTGTTTGTTGCCCTCCAACTTTGACAGTTCTGAAGGGTCCAGTTTGGAGGGGAACAAAAATATATAAGACTATGAAAATAGCGCTCTGCCATACCTCTATGGAAAGTTACATAAGACCATCCCTTTCGATCGTTGTATTATTACCATTAGTACTTCTAGTATTTGAATATGGAGAACCCAGCGATTGCTAATATGACGATAATTCATCATCTATGTATGGTTAGGTGGCTCCAAATGGAAATCCGCAACAGGCTTCGTCTCATACAAACCAATAATGAAATCGCAACAGGCTTCGCCAAATCTATTAACGAGCAGGAATCAGCTACAGGGTCTCGAATCATATCTGGCCCAAAAGTTCCCATAACGCTGGCAGCGTTACGACGTTATTGTTGTTGTTGTTATTGTTTAACAGACTTATTGACATGTGACATCGCGGTCAAATTACGTAGGTACTAGAAATTGCGACACAATGACTGATATTTACGGTTTTATTTTTCTGTCTATAAGTATTTTACTATAGTAATTTAATTTACCAACAATTAACATCCCCCAATATAGCCTTTATGGGAATTGTTTACTTTTACTAGTTTTACTTTGATAACATAATATACCTAACTTTAAAAATTGTTCAATTTCAAACTGGAGTTTCAGAATCTAAAACATATTTTTCGGTAAAAATACAAAAGTATGCAAAAATAGAATATACGTCTGAAAAATAAATGTTCTGAAACCTTAATTTAAAAACCATAAATTTTAAACTAATTTAAACTTGTTCTACCACGTCATACCGCTCCCCTCTCACATCTTCTTTCACTTACCCAGCAACCCGTCTTAGAAATGCAGCCTCTCTAAAGATTAAACAAGTTTCAAGCAAGGAGACTTTTAAACAAATACTTGTTTAATCAAGTCTAGTGGTCCCTCTCCCGTACGCAAGCAAATATAAATTGTGTAGGTACCTATTTATTTATTTGTTTTGACTGTATTTATTATTTGTGTTTTTTTTTATATCCCATTGCTATAGAAAAGATAATAATTTAAGATAACCTTTGTGTTTACTAGGTATCATAGAAAAAAATAACTGAAAATACCTATTCAAAGTCGCGTAATTTCAACATGCTGGCCATTGTCTGTTTTCAGTACTATGGTGGTGCAGCGCCATCTATGGACACATGTTGAGTTCATTTGACAAGTTACATCTCCGTAGAACTAGTATTGAACTGAGACCTACTGCCGTAAAACGTGATAGATGTCGCTAGTGCGTTTGCCAGAATTAGGGGAACGCGATTTTGTACCGACATTGTCAATACATTACTTCTTTTCTATGATCCATGGTGTTTGCTAACTTTGTATTTAGTGCCAGTTGGCTGGTCGAAAGTCATAAATCACCATCATCGGGTCTAATAATCGATAATAAGGATCGAGATTTTATCGATAATTAATAAGTTATTAGAGGAACTGGTGCTGGTTGAACCTCTAGCCGCCCAGAGATCAGGTCTTGCCAGGTCAAATGCAACAATGGTTTGTCATAATTAAAATTAAAAATGGCATTCAATGGCAGACCTTTTATAGGTATCCGGGCAGCTAGAAGTTAAAGCGCTGTAAGTTCCGGATTCGAACCCTGCTAAAGGCTATAAGGATATCGTCGTTATACACAGTATACGTCTAGGTTACTTATACCTTATAAGTAATATTTCCTTATAATTAGGGTACTTTATACTGCCACTTAAAAAATTACAATCCCGAAGTTAACGTTTATATACTCGTATTGAAATATACCTAGCTTATTGTAATACTAGGTCAATTAGTATAAGATCCATACTAATACTTACATCCATAGTTCCATACTTTAAAATTATAAATGATAAAGTAACCCTGTCTGTCTGTCTGTTACCTCTTCATATTTAAGCCGCTGAACCATAGGGATGAAATTTGGTATGGAGATTTTGAGCTACGAGAAAGGACATAAATATGATAGTTGAAATACTTAATTTATATAGTAGTATTACTACTTAAAAAAAAAATCAAAGCAAATCAAAATATTTCATAAAAATAATTTGATTTGTTCTTAGTTTCATAAATATGACATTTATTGTCCCGCAACTATACTTTAAAGACGGGCATGGCTGGCCGACGAAGTAGCGAGGAAAAGCTAGTTAGTTATAAAGGATATATTTGACTCCCCAAACTGAGCATATTTTGTTCTACAGCTTTAAGAAAACATATTCATTCTTAATTTTATTGTTATCAACTTATCATATAAGGATTGATTTGCAAGATTCTCAAAACTTTCCATGAAAAGAAATAGCAAACATTATCATGAGTATGCTAGTGATAGATAATTTGAACTGTACCTGGGAGTGGCAAAAGCCGCAAGAGAAGATTAAACAGCGGTTTACCACAAGGCTCCGTCCTTGCTCCATGTTTGTTCAATCTCTACATTCACGACTTGCCGTCTACTGAGACTACTAATTGATAAAATAAATAAATAAATAATTGTCGCCCTCGTACCACGAGATGATTCCTATTGCCATGATATCACAAGTTTTGATATATAGACTTCACGATTAAACTTGCAGGTCTATTGGTGATAAACTTAGCTAATGCTCCTGTCGTATGTAGTGGTAACGTGTGTTTTCACGCATGTCGACGTTCTATATTCGTTAGTTCCATATTAATTCTTTGCACACTATATAGTTAAGTTTTTCACCTATAGTAAGTTGTCCAAATTGTTCGTATTTCTTAAATCAAAAACAAAATTAGATCAGTTAAGTATGTAGAATCAAGTCTTGAATTTAAAGCTCCATAGTCTGAGGCATGCTACATATTTATTTTGTGAGTGAAATGTCTGTTACATACTAAGTTGGAGTAGCAGGCAAGTGTGCCCATTTTCACGCCTATACACGAAATTGGATATTTCTACGCGCTTCCAGAATAACCCAATTAGAGACGCAAAGATCCGACTCCTTTTGTGCGACATTACTTCCGCTTTTATAGCATTAAGACAAATGGTTGTTTCACAGATGCGCCTCTGCCCACGGATTTGAATAACGTGATATGTGACAACTGATTGCTATTCTCATGGTTCTTACGAGAAGTTAGAGAGACGGCTTGGTTAATTGTACAGAATTCGACCATACTTTAAAAATGTGAATTTTGGGTGCAGCCATAATAGCTATTAGGCTTCCGAACTCCATGCGGACCAGATATTGACTGACTGACATGTATTTATAAAACAGAACTTGGGCGATACAGACAATGCTCGGAATCAACAAAAGTAGACAATATACAGGGTGATAAATCCAAATGGGTCAGTGGGGAGAAGTCAGAAACTATGAGAGATAGCGAAATCTGTTCTTAGGAACCATGGCTTCGATTTCAAATTTAATAATTCACTTTTTTTTAAATTTCTCATACATAACCAATCGAACCTGGTATATATCGGTAAAAGTTTTGTTTGCGTCTGGTAAACATGACCAAATTTAACGGATTGCAGATTTTTTTTAATGGACTCTAAACTGCACTATTTGCTATTTTTATGGCTATAAAATAAAATGTTTAACACCCATTTTGCTATGCGTATTAAACGTTGGAACTTGGGGCTCGTCCAAAAATCATGCAATAGGTTTTGGCTTTCTTTAAGACCTCACTCTCCCTCGGCAATATTTGGTAATTTTTGTTTCATATCAGACTGACCAGCGTTTGACCTCAGTCACACCTTAACGGTACAGCCTCCCTGAAAAATCACCTGTATTTTTAAACATTACGCTAATACGTGGTTTTGCTGTCCGAAGTACATATACAATGAAGTTTACGAGTTTTGAGTATGAGTTGAGTTTGAATGAAATTTACGACGACTTTTTATGATGTTTTTATGTTGGTAAATTATGCATAATTTAAATCTTTGGTTGGTTTTGGCTATATGAAAAAAGTACACTTGATACCACCCTTATCACGAAGAGTGATATTTTTTGAGAAACCAAGTTAGCTATATTTCTTTTTCTAATATTTAGCAATGCATTTTAACTGCTTCTTTATATACTTGAAAAGTATAAAAGCCCTTGTTGTAGGCTTTTTTAGGGTTCCGTAGTCAACTAGGAACCCTTATAGTTTCGCCATGTCTGTCCGTCCGTCCGTCCGTCCGTCCGCGGATAATCTCAGTGACCGTTAGCATTAGAGAGCTGAAATTTGGTACTAATATGTATATCAGTCACGCCGACAAAGTGCACAAATAAAAAGTGGAAAAAAATGTTTTCTTAGGGTACCCCCCATATACGTAAAGTGGGGAGTGATTTTTTTATTGATTCTAATCCTAACGTGTGATATATCGTTGGATAGGTATTTAAAAATGAATAAGGGTTTACTAACATCATTTTTGGATAACATCATTATTTTCGGAAATAATCGCTCCAGAAGTAAAAAAAAGTGCGTCCCCCCCCCCCTCTAACTTTTGAACCACAAGTTTAAATAATATGAAAAAAATCTCAAAAGTAGAACGTTACATAAACTTTCTAGGAAAATTATTTTGAACTTGATAGGTCCAATAGTTTTTGAATAAAAATCTATATATGTAAAAATTAACCCCTATTTCTCTTGGTCACGCATAACTTGAGAACGGCTTTACCGATTTGGCTAATTTTGGTCTTGAAATATTTGTAGTAGTTCAAGGAAGATTTAAACGGTGAGAAAGTATGAAAAATATCGAGTAATATACTAAAAAACGAAAATATTGTTCCCCCATACAAACTTTATCAACTCGAAAAAGCTGTAAGCGCCGCAGGATTTCATACATCTTACGAGTTTTTGCTAAAATGGTCTCTGCTTTCGCTCGAGAAAGGCGGAAACGCCGTAGGATTGCATATATCTTAGGCTTTTTTGCGAGCATAATAGGTATATTATTATTCCAGCACTAAAGTCGTTAAAGCGATAGTTTCTTACAAATTGTTAATAAATTAGCCCTTATTCCCTAAGATATGGCTGTCAAAATCTCTATTGAATGACAAGACACACTTCCTCACTTCAGGCCCGGTACCGCGAAGATCGAAGTTCGTATATGTCGAGCATTTCTCTTTTACTGTAATTAAGGCGCTAAGAGTGACAGAGACAATCGTCCGAAAACGAATATCGTTGTTCGCGGTAGCGCCGCCGTTTTATGTATAATTTTGCGTTTAGTTTTAACCGTAAATAAGAATCTGCACTAATATACATCGCCCAATGCTCCTCCGCTGTCTTACTACTTCAGATGGGTAGGTACCTCCGAGACAATACGATAGGAAAGGATTATTCACTACATCTGAGCCCCGAGTGTATGTTTTTAACGTAACGAAACGTCACCATCGCGTTAGTTACCCATATTATATCAGTATCACTTACGCATTCGAGACATTTTTTACGTCAAAAGAAACTTACACTAGAGCCTCTGATAATTTAAGCTCGCGCGCATAGTTTACTTAATTAGCCGATAGAAGTCGCTGTAGGTAGAACGCTCATACCCTACATGGCGGTTTTAAGATTCTTTTTGAATAATGGGGTCGGAGCATACATGCCCATACATTAGGTTGAAATCGACTGACTGACTTCAAATGAGGCTGGCTGGTTATCACTCCATATTACAAACCCTTCTTACTACTCGTGGTGGGACTGAAATTGACAATTTTTTTTCGAATTTTCCATGTATAGTTGGTACTCTAACTAACTCTTTCTTTAGTTGTCAGCGTCCTTTGTGGGCCCGTTTTTAGGGTTCTGTACTTAATATTATTATGTCAACAACAATGTATCAAGTAGCCCATTTTTAACTCTTAAGTGGGAACACTTACTGTGACGGACGATATACTACGGAACCCTACACTGAGCGTGGCCCGACACGCTCTTGGCCGGTTTTTTAATTAAAATATTTCATTAAGTAATGGTACAGTTTAGTTATCGTTATTATTATTATTTTTGTTTATGTAAGCGAACATGACAATTTGACATCCTTCACAAGTTCATGGAGGCATTAAAAATAACTTTTATCAATATGAAATGCTTTTTAGGTGATTGAAAATTATTGTGTATTAATAATTCTAGTAAGTGACTGTGTTTTTAATAGGTAACTTATGTTCTTAGATTTCACTAATTTCAAAGAAAGGACAAATAAATGATACGTTTTTGATGTATACCAAATTCTGAGCCTTTGAGAGTTTGGGTCCGATTATTTGAAGCAGTTCTTTAATTAAAAAGACCACAAATGTAGTCTATTGAACTTGATCATCATCATAATATCAGCCGAAAGACATAAGCCCCTCTCGTATCATTTGGGGGTAAGTGCAACATTATGAATAACGCTAACAGCAAGTTACTGATCTGATGAAAGGATATAATAAGATGATCACTTTTATAATGGTACCAGCTTAAAGTAAGTATATCATTTTATTGTGCATTACAAAATATACCTATCGTTATTGGATTTCTACACAAAAAATGTCATAAAATTTTACGTAATAGTTTATTGTGCTCCTAGAATGTGCCAAATTTAAGGATTTAGATTTAATTTAAGTGACGTGACATATCGTCAGTATTTTGAAAAAATCTCGTGTCTCTGCTACTCCACGTTTAAAAGCAGTAACTCTGTATGCATTTCACACACAGTTACGACATTTTGGCTTTTGATTTACAGATCAAGATACGAGTATTTTTCAAAGTAGTGCGATCTATGTACATAATAATATATTTTCATTTTTTAGGGCGTATTCGTGGACGTCACGTTGTTGGATCTCGTGTTGGTCGCATTTCAAGAAACCAGATTATTCATAATCAAAATACGTTCAGAGTACCATTTTGTACCGTTGGGCGTAGAGACGCTAGGTCCATTGGGTTCCTGTCGCGCACAAACTTTTTGTAGAAATCGCGAAGCGTTTGGTTGATATAACTGGTGACCGAAGAGCTGCTTCTTCGCACAGCGTATAAGCATTGCGATACTAGCATCTTTAGTACAATGCCATTAGGGTCTTAGATTTAATAACTAGTTAAGTACTTCTTATTTTAAAGTATGTAATTATTGTAAATCAAAATCGTAAGCTAAATCCATTTTCATATGTTTCACGAAGTGTCCCAGTGAATACCTAGTATGTTCATAATTCCATTACGCTACTCCCTTACAAAGCGTCTATGAAAATAGCGTAAGTGTTTTTTAGGACACATTTTGTGTCCTAATAAAATGGATTCTGCTTACGATTTTGGTTAGAAATAGACCGGATTTTCACAAAATGCGACTAACATGTGCTAGGTTAAAACGTCCTTTTAGAATTTATGTATTATACGAGTATTTACACAAAAACAAACTACTATTTTACAGTTTTTATACTATACAACATGGCTAAATTGTAGAAGGACGATCGTGTAGTTGATAGCCGAAGATATTATAACAAGAAGAAGGCTCATTTCTATATCCAACACCGAAAATACTTTGATCTTGATCGGGTGCACCAACATTTGTCGTCTAAAGTCTTTCATCAATCTTTCCATTTTCAATAGATTGGTCCCTGGAACTAATAAAATGTCATTTTATATCAAGTATGAGATAATTTCGTAGTGTTGATCAATGATTCGTGAACGGGGTTACAAGAGTGTATAATAACATTATAACATCTTAGGTTCTTTACTTCAGTAAGTAAAATTATTAAATAATTAAAAAAAGTACTCATGTAAAATCGTGCATATAGAGTGAAATAAATACAGGGCGTAAGTATATCGGGCCCATTGGCGGATTTAAAATATTTAAGTTTTAATATACATCTCATATTTAGTTTAATAAGACCCTGTCCCTACTACATTTTTGAGATTGCCCCGTTGATTGACTGGTAGAGAACGCCTAACCGCCATTTATACCATCTTTTATTGTGCAATGAAGAATAAATAAAGCGAATAGAGTAGAACAAACAGGGAATAACTTAACAGCACTTACATGCTTCATTATTGGATCATCGATTCTAGAGTGTGATGGAGGTCACAGATTATTTTTTCCATTTATAGCAATATCCAAAAAAATGCTTTAAAAATTCTATCCAAAACAGTTACATACTAAAGACTTATTGATCAATAAATATCCTATATACTTTCTAGCAACGGTTCCCGGTTGACTTCGGAATCTAAAATCGAATGCAGTCGACTTAAGTATAATTCGTATCAAAAAGTACTTACTTGTCAGTAATCTGTTTAAAAGTCTGTCCATCAGGCTTCTTAAACTCTCAGCTTCATTTTGAGCATGTTGACTTGTGTAGAGCAACGATACAATAGCCAACGTGTAGTTGAACAACAACACTAACGACTTAGTCCCGGGTACTAGTGCCTACGGATTTATGGAAAAAGATTTACAAATGTTATATATTTATATAAATAAATAAATATTACCGGAAATCCTTACACAAATTCAGTGAGCCCTGCGTTAAGAAGGCTTGTGTTGGAGATACTCAGCCAACGGTATGTACAACATACAAATACTTAAATACATATTGAAAACACCCAAGACTCGGGAACAAATATCTGCGATAATGATCACAGATAAAATAATAAATAAATGCTGTTTATGTTTACTCACGATTTGGTCTGCTTAGATTTCTCGTTTAATGTGTTTATCATAGTATCGAAGTATAGATTTGTATGGATATGGTACTAGTAATATTTTTACAAATATGTACTTACATTATCAGATACAATCGCAAACACAGTAAGATAACTGAGACCGATAAAATACAACGTGAGAATAAACAGGGAAATAGTAATCTGAAAAAGAAAGGGAAAATTAAATATTGCAAATTCCTTAAATTGCTAAAAAATTGCAAGTATAATGAAAATGGAATACTAAGACATGCCATAGCTAGAACACTAGTTTAAAAGCGATGAAAATAAATAGGATACGGAAATAATGAATGATGAAATAAATATGGATGTTATTACAATAAAATATAAAATAAAATATTACATATTCACAGAATACCTAAATGGCATAGTATAGAAAGATAACCAAAGCAAGAACACATAATGTCCAAGACTCTTACAAACGCAGTAACAAACTAATGTAATATTATATTTTATTTTGATTATTCATTAATACGTTTTTTTATTATCCGACCCGAATTCAATCGCACTATACATTGATCGTAAATTTTTCTCAAAAATGTTTAAAATAATAATATTTAACAATATGTAACATACGGAAGTCTCCGTTGTGTCAAGAACAGTGTTATGTTTTATCTATAGATAAATTATATTTCTCCGATTTATTTTGTATACTACCCGCATTCTTTAAAACTACTGGGTAGGTACTTATATTGATAAAAAAAAAGATAAAAGATCTTTATTTTTCAATTTAGGCACATTACATGCACTTATGAACGTCAAAAAAAAAAAAAAATCTACACCGGTTCAAACCCTACACCTCTGACCCGTGAAGATACCGGCAAGAAACTACGGCGGGACTTATTTTTTCAAAACAGTGATACATCAAATCTTAAAGTAGGTACTTACATAATTATGCGTAGTCCGATAAGAAAACATATCAAACAGTTTATTACAAGATAAGAAAATATTAAAATATAAAAGTAAAAATAATAATGTATAAATAAATTCGACTTCACAAAATAGACATACTTTAATATGCTTTCTTATCTGAACTGTGTCATTTACATTATCTGGAAGTACATAGAATTGTTGAATTAATTGCTAGGCGGTTTTGTTAGTTTCTGGTTTGGGCCATGCATGTTTGTCTGTCAAATAATCCTCTACTCTGTAATAGCCCTTAGACATCAAAGACTTTTTTAAGTAATTCTTAAGTATTGGGAAGGGTAATTTTAAGGCATCATCAGGTAACTTGTTATATAAATGAATACATTGCCCAAAAAATGATTTATACACTTTACGCACACGACACTTTCTAATAGCAAGCTTATTCTTATTTCTAGTGTTATAGGTATGGATGTCACAATTTTTGGTAAACAACTGAAGGTTTTTAATAACGTACATAATATTTTCATATATATATTGACAAGCTACAGTTAATATATTAATTTCTTTAAAAAGTTTTCTAACAGATGCACCTGCTCTTAAGTTATACATAAAACGAATGGCTCTTTTTTGTAATACAAATATAGTCTGTATGTCAGCTGCTTTGCCCCAAACCAGAATACCATATGACATTACAATGTTAGAAGCTTGACTTATACATTTGCCGATGACACATGTCATTGAAGCGAACTTACCTGTAAACCAAAACACGACGCTAGACTATCATTAGATATGGCTACATGAGTATAAGTTTCGGTCCACTTGATAAACTCCAATCTGAATTGATTATACGAGATCTCATCAAAGCAGTTGTCTGCCTCAATTCTATGAAGCAGTTGTACTAGTTCCGTCTTCAAATGGGACAATGTCAAAGATATTACTCTAAGGAATACATTGAATATCAAAATCTCAATCTGGAAGCGAACTTCTTTCCAGTAGGCCAACACACACTGAAAAATGCCCATATACGCCACATATACGTCTTTATCTTTAAACTGATTAAACCATTGCTTCAAACTCTTTGAAAAAGTTATCACATAGACGGTTATGAGGACCACTAGCATAATATTGACCAACTTCTTAATTTTCTTTAGCTTCTTCGTATATTCATCACCTTTTCTGCAATAGTCGTGAGCGTCATCGATGTTTTCGATGAACACTTTGAAGCTTTGTGTTTGGTTTATTGCAATTATAATCGGAATCAAACAATTGACTGTCGTCACGGTACTAAATCCAATGTAAAATAACGATATTTGTAAGTCATGGTTTGTATTTAAAAGTGATGAGACTATTGTCTCTAATTCAGCCGCCGTAAACAGTACTACAGAAAAAGTGGCTCGAAAGACTGCAATCATTTTCGACGAATAATTGAACGAAAATATGTTTCGGTAAATACCTATCATGTTTTCTATAAAAACAAGCGTACGAAGCAAATTTATTTTCAACATTTTGAAGCACTCTCAGCTGAATCGAATTGCAATGTAACCGATACTGCGATGCGGTGTGAAACCCATCAATATGACAGGGGCTTTTAATATAATTGGTGTCAAATATTAATTATGTTTAACTGATCAGACGATCTATTTGTTTACGAAGTGTTTCATGGTTATTAAATGATTAAGGTTCATTTGCAAATTGAAAATAATTACAGGGATAATAATAATAGTGATTCTACAATCAGCAGCAAATGTATGAACAAGCTGTTCTGATGACCGATCAAATCATTATAGTCTGAACAATTCGGAGAACAATAAAAGAGCTACTCAAAAGTGTTAAATTAAGATTTTATTTTAACTGATGTGTTTGGTATTTCCTTTATGCTCATTGCGATTGTTCGTCAACTACTACTCTAAAAAGTTACCATTCACAAGTTTTTATTGAGCGTTTGTCTAAAAAAAACTAATTTTTTTACAAAATGTGTTTTGTTCTAAGATAATATGTTATGTTCAGAACCACGAGCTCTTTCTATTCCACGAAACAGCAAAATTGTCTCAGAAATTCCACACATTTTTGAAATTTCCTTTTTTGTTATTGCCATACGAAACATATGGAAGATGGTAACAAAATAAGAAAATAATCTGTGAAAATAACTTTTTTTTATTTTTTATTTATTTATTATATAGTAAAAACAATGAATAATGACTTAAAATTAAAAATTTGTCCCGCAAAACTGTTTTCACAGTTGGGACAGTATGTTTTCCCATTGTATTAGCCAATCCCATTTAGCTCGTGATTCTAAGTAGAAAAGACATAAAATTTACGTAAAATAACAAAACTTTGAAAAGTGCCAATTTTTTTAAGAAACAATTTAAGTTTCATTATGTTTGTCCGTATTTAGTTATTCTTTCTCGTATTCATTTCAGGTGTTCGTTGAACCGTCCAGTTTAGTACAAAACCTTGTACTTCTAGAAGTACAAGAATTACAACTTCAAACTACTTATTTCAAATAAGACTTAATTTGTTTAACTTATAATATGGCCAACTGTCAAAATAACAAACGATCGCAGATGCCGCAAATTTATAGATCGGGTACGATTTATCAAAATCAGTTAAGTTGTCGCCCGTACTAGCCAGGCATTAGTTCTGCCAGACTGTTCGGAGACAAATCGGCCACCCTATATAGATCACTATAGAATAATATACGCCAACCCACAGACCTTTGTTACTAGACAAGGCATAATATTACATTCATATATGCATAAGTATGTCATAATATCGGCCATATCATTAAATGCCTAGGCATATCGTAAATCACGTGTAAAGGCTTTTATTCTGTCCACCGCTGGCATTAGCAAAGACAGAGGGAGGGAATGTACATAATACAACATCAGTTTTGCGTGGATTATATATAATATTCAAGCAGGTATAGCAACGAACGCTGAATAGTGAATTAGTGAGTTACAAATATGGTCGCTAATATTCGTTAGCGTATACAAATGGTATATCTAAATATATCTTATAGAAATATTTGAATAAAACATTTATATATACTACTCGCAGTCACCATACATATCTGTACTAATTTAGTTAGGTCCAATTGCGCAATGTCAGTGTCAAAAATGTATGGACGTAACCGGTTAAGCTCGGGTTAATTGGCTAACCCTGAGTGGTGGAAGTGGGCCTTAGATCACTTACTTCCGATGCTCTCTTCTAAGTTTGAATTCTTTACGATTATTTAGTTTGATCGGAAAACCTGTGCTTGTATTTATAGTAAAAAATGCTACGCGCGAACGATATTATGTTGTGCTTTTAGAACAAAAGCATGCTACAAGTATCCATTTTACTTTCGTGCGGTGTGTTCGCGCTCTTTGTACTTCGAAATGTTGGAAGTTTCAAGATTCAATCTGTGTGTGCAATCTGTGCGCTATCCCTGCTGTGCACGACTATTGCTCACTACCGATCGTGGACACAGATAATAATCTATCCGAAGAATCTTCTAATAAACTGTATTTGATCCCTTTCAAAACTGCAAGCGCAGTTATTCTGTGGCTGTGCGATAATTTTATATGTTGGCATGTCAAAGACTTAGGCCACAAACTTTTGTGTTTGGACAAAATATTAGTTGGTATATAAGTATAATATTGTACATTATTTTATAAGGCATAAGGTCTACCGATGCACAGGTAAGAGTGTTGCTGTGTGTATGAGTAGTGGATCGTTTCATTAAGGCTGTACGTATGCAAGGACTATTTGGTATACCTACTTATACAGTGTGTAAGCCTTATACGGGTGAATATCTTAACGGAGGGTAGAATAGGACATAAGAAATATATTTAGATAACTTTTGCTTAGAAATACAATTAAAATTTTATCCATATAAAAAATTCGGCCCGCAATGTAATGTAGCTCGAGTTAAACACTCGTTGATAGTTAGTTTCAAAAGCTTATATCGCGTAATGTTCGTAGTACATTACTGCTCAGAAATTTTACAAATATTAATTACATAATTTATAAAGAAAAACCTTTTGGTTAATGATTATACTGGTAAATCCTATGTCTGGTGTAATTCTTCGCCCGTATTACACACAGTAGTTAAAACAGCAATTATTGTATATTTTTATAGGCAGGGCATATATACATAGTAAGTAGATTACTTAGCGTCTTCTTTTATTAATTGGTTTTATCTAGCTGTATAACTAATTTACTGAATTAATGTAAGATATTTGTGTTAAAAAAAAACAATGCTTTTCTATTTTGGTATTTTCTAATCCGCTGTGTTTTGAGTGTATTTAAGTTAAATAAAAAATATATTTCTCAATCTATTAGCAACTGAACGAAAAAAAAGTCTGCATTCTTCTAAAATCCAGAATAAATCTTAAGGTAGTATACACCAAACCCTCTCCGCTAAATGTGCTATCCCCCTTAGAACTGGAAATCGAAAATATATAAAGGTTAAGACGATTCAACATTTCAATATACATTGAACGAAATTTATTTTAAAGATTTTCGGCAAACCCAGTAACGGAATCATACAAAATGCCTCGTTTGACAAGAATTTAACTTGTTTTATGTAACATTGTTATTGTGGCCCAATTCTATTATAATTTTATGAGAATAATTTGTAATTATACAGTATACTTACATAATTCCAAAATATAACTTCAAGTACATATATTCCGCCAAGGTTCTTAGCAAAACTTGAGTGACTTGGAAATTTAAGGCAAACAAAGCACTTCTGCAAACATGATTTGCTTAAAAAATATTCTGCCATTTATTCGTCGGGAAAGTTACGGTTCAAAATTTAAGGCCAAACAGAAATTACGGGCATGATGAAGTGTTGAGAATTGTCTCAAAGTTTCTGCCAAATGTCTCTCGAAAGTATCTTAAATCTCTGCTCTGAGACCAAAATCTCATCTAATATAAAGGATACGGCTTACTGCTTCATCAGGTATATTTACATAATTCAACACAGCACAGATAATTTATGGATCTAATAAATGTTTCATGTCTAACTAAACTTAGTCCGCCAATTTGTCTACTCGTATTTAGAAGAATCGTTTTCATCCCCGGATTGTATGAAACTATATTGTATGTTGAAACTAAGAACAAATATTTATAGGTTTTATATATTTTTTGCTTTGATTTTTTAAAGTAGTAATACTACTATATAAATTAAAAGATGAAATAGATAACACATACTTAAGAAAAAAAACGACGAGGACCTCCGGTGTTGGAGACGGGATCCCGTCTCGAACACCGGAGGTCCTCGTCGTTTTTTTTTTTTTTCTTAAGTATGTGTTATCTTTTTCATCTTTTAATTTATATTGTATGTTGCTCCGGGATGGAGCGAAAAATGGTCTTCCGGACATTTTGGAGGCGTACAAGGAGCCGAGGCCAATGCACAGATGCCCTATATGGGTACACTAAGCGGATATTGCTCCTGTCCTTGTCATAGGACTAGCATAGAGACATCATCCGCTATGGTGTAAAAACTATTGAGAATCGATAAAATTTAAAATGTACTAAGGCTATTTGATGAAAAACCGGAGGCTTGCGTAATAACAAGGTATACGAATTAATTTCCAGCAGACGTTGACTCGCCCTCCAAGAGATGGGCCCCCATAAAAAGTGACATCAAAGATGGCTAAAGGGCAACACTAGTGTACTAAAGGGTAAAATACACTAAAGGGTAAAGGTATCAGTGGTTCCGCATGTAACCTCAAGGAGGCAGCTCTAGCGACCCCACTCTAGACAGCCGGCTAAGATAATCCAGAGACCTATCCCAACTTTCCGATAGGACACTCCTAGGGGCGCTCAGGTACGTGGAGTCGCTACTCTCCAACAGCTCTCCTGAGTTGACTGGTCCTGGGCATGGAATAGTCACAACCCTATGCCCAAGTGATTTTGTTATTATTACAACTTTTAAGGACAAAGGAATTTCTTAGGCAGTCTCATTTTATAGTTATATTTAGGGCCCGGAATTTTGCGTGCGATTTTGGAAAAGTCTAAGGGAGAGAACACTAACGTTTATCGATGTATCGATAAACCGAGTTTTCTTATTAGCGTTTAAAAAAAATAATAACTAGCTTTCCGATGATACCTTCTATGCTCTTTCAATGGTCAGTGACGAAAATTGTACGTAGTAAATATATTAGATAAGTATCTTATTAACAAGGAGTTGATAACCCGAGTAGGTATTTGATTACAAGAATGCAAGTATAATTTAACTAAAAATTAATTAATCTCAATGACTCTTGCTGAGCTTTGAGTACACGACCGATTTATTGACACATCGTTAAACGTTAGTGTTCTCTCCCTTAGATTTTTCCAAAACCGCACGCAAGATTCCGGCCCTAGTTATATTGTCTCTACTTAATAACATTAAGTCAGTTATAATTAACGTCAGTGCCAGCAAAGTTTTGTCACTTTCTACCAAAGTACCAAACACAAAGCTGTCAGACACCAAACAAAATGAGGGATTGATGAATGGAGATATCGTGACCTATAATGGCGTTATGAATACAAATTGTAGTTGTTTATGTCTCGTTCCCGTAACCTGATTCGGTTGGGTGTCGCAGAAACTCGCTGGAGATGTGAGCAAGATGCATTAATCACCCACGACGAACGTAGCCCGACGATTCTCCGAGAGTCGAGTTGTCGATGCAAATGAAATGTGTAGATAAGGAGCTAAGAAACCCTCAGGTTGTTAATCTAATTCATTATAAAGGTATATATATATATTTAAAAAAAATTGATGTTGAGTAACATGAAAATGTGAAGTTAAAAATTTTTTAAATTTGCCGCAGGTCACATTGTATAAATAACTATTACAGGACATCCTTACACAAATTGACTTTGCCCCACGGTAAGTTCAAGAAGGCTTGTTATGTGGGTACTCAACCAACGATATATATAATATACAAATGCTTTAATACATATATAAAACACCCATTACTTAAGAACAAACATCTGAGCTTATCACACAGATAAATTCCCTTACAGGTATTTGAACCCAGGACTGTCGGCTTCAGAGGCAGGGTTACTACGCACTAGGCCAGACCTTTCGTCATAAATCATTATTGAAAATAGAATATATACTTTATAAGTTATGGTCATGGGAGATAAGGATTACTAAAAATTTAACTTTTAATAGGGTGAAAAAAAGGTTCAACCTTTTTGACGAATCCATG
Source organism: Grapholita molesta (assembly GCA_022674325.2). Lineage (NCBI taxonomy): Eukaryota > Metazoa > Arthropoda > Insecta > Lepidoptera > Tortricidae > Grapholita > Grapholita molesta. Next base: position 15,302,942 of record CP053130.2, on the reverse strand, counting down.
CAGATGACTCGGACAAAGTTAGTACCAGGGGGCCGATTTTTGAGAGTCGTGCACTAGAATTCAAAAAACTTTGAGAAAATAATCACACACAAAAGTTTCTTACCATTATTTTTGCACATAATGTATAGTTTCGGTACCAACGATTATTTATTTATATCATTCATGCTTCTTAAATACCATTTCTTCGTGTTTGGGAGAGTTTAACACGTCACAATTCGAACGTCTAGTGCTCAAAAATCGCCCCCTGGCTTAGACCAGACTTGTCGTCAACACCCAGTATTACAGGCGACTTATTCGATCAATCTTGTCCCTCATAAAACGACTTTCCAACTTCTCTCACTTTGTTACAAACGGATATACTCACGTGTAATTATATCGCAGTAGGCGTCATATTTCGGGTAAGGTGTGGTACCCATCTTCAAGCCGAGTCAGGACACACAGATCGCGTTGAGGGTGTATCACTCACAGTGAGTCATTGAGCTTACCCGAAACATGTCGCCTAGTGCGATATAATTACACGTGAGTTTATCCGTTTGTAACTAAGTAGTAGTAACATGGCTCACAACAGTTTTCATTATATTCTCTCACTTTACCTTATATACTCGTACGTATACTCGTAGACTCTGTAGTTACTCATCTACGCTACAAAATACATCTAAAAAAGGTTTTAATAGTTACAAAAATGCAAAACGCGGAAAAGCTGAAAATGTGCTTCAATATTTCACATGTTTAGATCCAACATTTTATATGGTAAAAATTATTTCCGGACACGAGTGCTCCAGGATTTAGTTTTGCTTTTAAAATGAGGTTTTATATGACCGATGTCACGTTACCTTATTGGTTGGCATTAAGTAGGTAATAAAGTTATAATAAACATTTTCATAAAAAATATATTTTGAACTTGATTTGTTAAACCGTGTTTTGAGTTGTTACTGCCCAAACCAGAAACTAAACCGTCTCGCAATTAATTCAAAAATTGTATTTACTGCCAGATTATTTAAATGACACAGTTCAGGTAAGAAAGCATATCAAAGTATGTCTATTTTGTGAAGTCAAATGTGTTTATTTTGTGCATTATTATTTTCACTTTTATATTTTAGTATTTTTAGTTATATCTTGTAATAAACTGTTTGATATGTTTTTCTACTAGGACTTCGCATAATTATGTACTTTAAGATTTGATGTATTTTTTTTTTAAATAAGGCCCGCCGTAGTTTCTTGCCGGTATCTTCTCGGGTCAGAGGTGTAGGGTTCGAACCGGTGTAGATTTTTCTATGACGTTCATAAGTGCAAGTAATGTGCCTGTTACTTGTAGGTGTCGGCGGAGCGAATTAAATACGAGATGAAAACTTTCACAATGCAATTTATTTGGAAAACTTGTGTACAGAGCCGAGCGGAATGGCTCGCGTCTAGCAGCGGTCTGGCCCGGTACCGCGAACAACGAAGTTCGCACATTTCGGGCACCCCTCTCTTTTACCCCGATTAAGGCGCCGTCAGAGTGACAGAGACAATCGTCCGAAACTCACGAATATCGTTCTTCGCGGTGGCGCCGCTGTTTCGCCCGCCGTTTACGAAGTAGGGTAAACAATATTGGCACTCGTACGTGAGTACGAAGTTTTAGGTATATATGTAGTTGTCAATGTCAAAACAAAACTAAATTTACTAGTACCTTAATTTCTAAATATTATTCGATTAAGTTGCCGACACAAACATTAAACTATGCGCGTCGCTCACACATTCCCCACCCTAGTGCTTCAGCACTCATCTACCAGAGAGATAGGGGCGACGCGTGCCGCAGACCGGCGCCACGTCCCGGTGCAAGTCTTTACCTCCACTAGCCTTACGCGCCCGTCCTTCCCAGCGAACAACTGAGTAACCAAACCCTTTGGCCACATATTACGAGGAGAGTTTGGGTCCACAACAAGGACGAGGTCGCCGACTTGAAGCGGCTTCTGCTCTTCATTCCATTTCCTTCTTGGTATGAGGTCGGGTAGGATCTCCTTCACCCACCTCTGCCAGTACATATCGGTAAGCCGCTGTGCTGTACGCCAATGTTTCCGTAAGAACAGGTCAGATCCGTCAAAGGCTCCGATAGTAGGCAGATTCGACGATGTACCAAGAAGGAAATGGTTAGGAGTGAGTGATTCTACATCACCATTTGCTACAGAAACGTGCATCAAAGGACGGCTGTTAACAATATTTTCCACCTCCGCCATCATCGTGTTTAGCACTTCGTCCCGCGGTGCACGCTCTTTTAAAACGACTTTAAGAGACGTCTTTACACTACGGATGAGCCTTTCCCACGCCCCACCCCAGTGCGGAGTCGAGGGAGGAATAAAGGTCCACTCCATACCTTTGTTGACACCATGTCTTTTCAGCTCTTCAGCATCCAGTTCCTGCATTGATCGCTGAAGCTCAGTACAGGCGCCTCTCAGGTTTGTTCCGTTGTCACTGAACAGGTGCGATGGCCAGCCACGCCTGGCTGCCATCCGTCGCAGCGCCATTATCAGGGAGTCCGACGTCAGAGAGGAGACCAGTTCAATGTGGATTGCGCGAACCGTCAAACAGGTAAATAAAACCCCATACCTTTTCTCGCGTCGTCTGCCCACAGTGACCTCCATAGGGCCGAATAGGTCCAGACCGCAGTACGAGAATGCACGCTGGTGGTGTGCCATCCGAGCCCGAGGTAAGTCGCCCATTCGTGGAACTCGCGGTTGGCACTTCCGGATCCGACACAGCATGCAGGATGATGCTATTGACTTGACGGTAGACCTTAGTCGTAAGATCCAGTACCGTTGCTTGACTTCATTGACGACGGTTTCTTGGTTTCCATGCGCCAAACTAACGTGGTAGCCTCGGACAATCAACCTTGCCACCGGATGCCGACCGTCCAGAATCACCGGCCTCTTGACGTGTTCAGGTACCTGGCCCGCAGCATCAATGCGGCCGGCCGCTCGCAGCAGACCATGCTCGTCCAGCACCGGCGTCAAAGAGACCAATCTGCTAGTGCGGTGTAATGACTTACCATTTTTAATCGTAGCAATATCCTCGCCGAAAGATTCCGCCTGTGCATGTCGTAGTAGCAATCTTTCGGCGCGGTCCATAATAGTGCAGTCAATATCAGCTGACAGACGCCTACATTTGTTTATAAACGTAAGTACCGTAGCCGTAGCCCGCTTCAACCGGAGCCAAGAAGAAAACCGCAGTGGGTCCGGCACAGCTGTTCCGATCGTAGCCTCAAGTACGACAGAAACATGTTCAGGCGCAGCAACGGTCAACTTTGATAAAATAACATCTTTTGGCCAAGAAGATACGTCTTCATATAAAAAATTCGGACCCTTGAACCATGTATCTAGTTGAGCGTGATCAAAAGTCTCCCGCGTAGCCAAATCCGCTACATTTAATTTAGTAGGTACGTAATTCCACTCTTCTACGCGGGATAACTCATCAATCTCGCCCAGCCGGTTTGCTTCGAACGTTTTATACGTACGCGTATTGTTTCGCAGCCACTGTAGTACAGTGGAGCTGTCGCACCAGAAGTATCGCCGAACGGGAACTAACTTATGCTCCTTACCTATTGTATTCGCCAGTCTTGCCGCTAGTACTGCCGCATGCAACTCAGCCTTAGGAACAGTTAAAGGTTTTACAGGCATTACTTTACATTTACTAGCGATGAAGGCAACTTTAACGCAATAGTTTACCTCCCAGCGCCAATAAGCAACAGTGCACATTGCCCGAGTGCTGCTGTCACAAAATAAATGCAATTGTAAATTATTATAACCTGCCTTTACCGTAGCACTTGTAGATTCCGCTACGAAATCGTAGGCCGTCGTAGCACACGGTGTAGGCGCACCGTTGTCAGCTGCACGCGCCGACTGCGGCAACGTCGCGTGCGAGCAATCAACAGCCGCCTTGACTGGCTGATCTTTTATCTCACTCAATACCACAAATGATGACTCGTCATCTCTGTCGATGTTGCGAGCAGCTGATTGATAACACCTAGGTATGCGTATGTCACTAATTACCTTAAGTACATCCATCCACTTACGCCACTTGTTGTAGATATCATCTGGAATGTAATCATTCCAGTCCACATTTAACCTCCAGGTGTCCTGCAGCATAATGCGACCCTGAATCGTAAATGGAGATAAGAATCCTAGGACATCGAAAATTGACATAATCACCCTAAGCATAAGACGCTTTGTGGGACGCTCATCTCCATTGACAATACTCTCAGGAATACGCTTCAATGATACATCGAACTGCAACATATCGTCGGCTGGATACCATATAAGCCCGAGAGTACGCTCACCTTCGCGCTGCTGTTCGACTTTCAACATTACGGCCGCTGTGCCTAAGGTTTGATTCGGCAGACTGTTTAAGACTTTAACACTGTTGCTAGTCCAGTTTCGCATCTCGAAACCACCCGCATTGTGTATTGAATTTATATTTCTTACCATTTGAATGGCCGAAGCGTCGTCGGGAAAACTGTCTATGTAGTCATCTACATAGTGCGAATTACAAATCGCATCGACAGCTTCTGGCATTATCGACTCAAACCGTCGTGCGTTCAGGTTCTTGATAAACTGGCTGACGAAGGGACTGCAATTAGCTCCAAACGGAAGTGATGTCATTACGTACGTTTTTAGGTCGTCAGTAGGATTGTCCCTCCAAAGGAACCTTAAGGCATGTTGGTCTTCAGCGCGAATCTTGATCCTTAAAAACATGTCTTTGATGTCACCGGTTACTCCAATCTTGTTTTCCCTAAAGCGTAACATTATACCAAATAGTGATGACAACAAATCGGGACCTGTAATTAAAAAATCATTTAAGCATAATCCATTTACCTTATTGGCAGAGTCGAAAACCAGTCGTAGACGTTTCTTGTTGACGTTATCGACTCCAAAATGAGCAAGAAACCATGTTTTAGGCCTCACTCGTGTGTCTGAGAGTTCCATTGCGTAATCATTTTTAAGTAAATGACTCACCCGCTCGCGATACCTTTCTGCAAATCCCGAATCTCTGGTCATTTTCCTCTCTATACCTCGAAATCTATTAAGAGCGCTAGGATAAGAGTCCGGCATGGTGCAGTGCTCCTCCTTCCACGGCAGGCCGACGTGCCAGCGGCCGTCGCGCAGCTCCGCGGACCGCTCCAGCTGAGCGACTGCGCGCTGGTCGTCCGCATTCTGCCGCGGCGCGCACGTCACGCCTGTCATGTCAACCTTGAAGGCCAGCCGGACCTCCTCGTGAATCTGTCTTAGCAGATCAAGACCATCCGAGGAACATGCCATGTCCTCCGTCTCTGAAAGAAAAAGGTTAGACTCGACCTGTGTGGGGGGACGGGCGCCCTGCGCCACAGACACTTTCCCGTGAACACACCAGCCCAATGGAGTAAGACTAGCACACCCCTCATTTAATTTACCTACTCTCATTTGTGACGGCAACAACAAATGGTAGTTATCTTGACCTATCAACAACTCAGGCTTTGAATCAGTAGTACATAGTTTATCTTTAATATCATTTAAGTGAGTAAAGTTGATACAATTTAAAACAGATAAACATTGCAACGGTAGTTTTAACTCATCGACACAACGAACTCTTATATTATGCACCTTATTGTCTATACCCGTAAGATCCACATTCACTATGGCAGATTTACATTCTAGCTCGCTGCCGATAAATGCACCACACGTGCGAAGTGTAGTAGTACGTCCGCGTAATCCCGCGCGCCGCGCCAAACTCGAACTAAGTAAACTGACCGAGGAACCATCGTCCAGAAAGGCTGTAGTAGAGAATATACCGTTAGGTCCGTGAATATTCACTGGCACCACTTTCATTAACACTCTGCTACCCGGCGCGTTTATGTGTGTTAAAGTCTCTGTCACAGGTTTTGTTGCTGATTCGAGCGGGGCGAATTTATTTATCGCGGAGCTACTATTTAGTACACTTGCACTGGGCAGCGGCGCGGGCGCCGCTGTGACGTCACGCGCACTGTTGCTAACTGGATAATGTAGTAGGCGATGATGTGGCGCTCCGCAACCGTCCTTGTCGCACGCAGGGGCTTTGCATGTATCGCGTTCATGTTTGGAGATGATACATTTGTAACATAAACCGTATTTCTTGACGTGTTGCCATCGTACCTTACGCAATGCCTTCTTGAATTGTTTGCAATCTGATAACTTATGAACAGCTGTACGACAAAATAGACATTTGATATCGCTTTCTTCATTTTGTAGTAATACCGTCTGAGTGCGAGAAGATGAATGATCGCTAGCCTTGTTTTTATAGCTATCGCTGCGCGTATTAGTTAAAAAACTCGCCGTAGTAGAAATCTTTATTGCTTCGTCATTAAGAAAATCTGATAGAATGACTAACCTCGATTTCTGCGCATCTTTAAGTAGCTTGAAACTGTAGTCTGACCATTTAGATATGAGCACAGTGGGCAGTTTCGACAGAATGATGGAGACGATATCTAACCCATGTAGGTACTCCTCGCGTCCTACGGCTCGCACGGCTTCGACACAATTTTGAACTTTAACTGCGAACATAATTATATCCTTATGATATTCGAGTTGTAACGGCTGTAGTTTTTTGATGTCTTGAAGGATGCGAGAAATGATGCTGTCAGGATTTCCAAAACGTAGCTCCAATGTCGACATTACCCGGTCGGGTGACGTGGCGCTAATAAACAAAGCAGCGACAGCATCTCGTGCGGCTCCCTTAAGACATTTACGAAGCCTCCATAAATTTTCTTTTTCGGTAAATTTACAGACCTCTGTAGACTCCTGGTAGGCTTGTTTAAATTGAAGCCATTCTAACTGATCACCTGAAAACTCAGGTAGGTCCTTCGGCGTGCTAATGCGGCTAAGTAGACTGGCATTAGGCACTTGATTGTTAGCAATAGATAGGTCCTTTAGAGCGCTGGCTAATAATTGCACAGTATGGTTGAGCGTGTTGACGGTACCTTCGGGCGCAGGTGACGCTGCCGGTGTGGGGCCATCGGCGGCAGGTTGTGGTGCTAAGCTCGGCTCAACTCTTGGCTGAGCGTGCTCGGCCAGCGTGGCGGGTACTGTCGATAACGGTACCTTAGGCGGATCCGGAGCGTGGAGCGCAGCCGATATAAGTCCATTGTCGTGGCATTGCTGCTCCTCTGGTGGTGCCATAAGGTTGCTTTGGTGCTCAACCCACGCATTTATCTCACTGTGAAGAGGTAAATCTTCATCGAACTGTGAACTGTATTCATCTAGGTCCTCTTCATCACTAAGCGCTTCTAGCTGTGCGTCTAAGGTCTTATCGATTAAATCCATTTGAATTGCCGCCTTTTGCTTTGCAGCCTCTAGAATTAATTGTTTCCGTTTGGCTTCTCTAGAAGATGACGATTTTCGTGATCCCTTACTTCTCTGAAGTCCTCCGACATATGACGCGACAGGTCTCGTATCAGGAATTTGCTTATTTTGTTGGATTGGTTCCGACTTAATACTGCCTGTCGTATTAAATTTGCTTGTCAGAAGCTTTTTAGCCATAGGATCTAATGGCTTCTCGACTTCCACGAGTGTGGCTATGTCACTTGTCTGCCTAACCTCACTTCGGCCATGCTTTGGGCCGCCCGCCATGTGCTCGGCTTGTTCCCGACGCGCTTTCTTTTTTCTTGTTTCCATCTTTGCTGGTGTATGGAACATGATCCGGTTCGAAGGACCACTTGTTACTTGTAGGTGTCGGCGGAGCGAATTAAATACGAGATGAAACTTTCACAATGCAATTTATTGGGAAATTTGTGTACAGAGCCGAGCGGAATAGCTCGCGTCTAGCAGCGGTCCGGTACCGCGAACAACGAAGTTCGCACATTTCGGGCACCCCTCTCTTTTACCCCGATTAAGGCGCCGTCAGAGTGACAGAGACAATCGTCCGAAACTCACGAATATCGTTCTTCGCGGTGGCGCCGCTGTTTCGCCCGCCGTTTACGAAGTAGGGTAAACAATATTGGCACTCGTACGTGAGTACGAAGTTTTAGGTATATATGTAGTTGTCAATGTCAAAACAAAACTAAATTTACTAGTACCTTAATTTCTAAATATTATTCGATTAAGTTGCCGACACAAATATTAAACTATGCGCGTCGCTCACAGTGCCTAAATTGAAAAATAAAGATTTTTTATCATTTTTATCTCTTAACGGATCGGATTCAGCATGGCCCGACATGCCTTAATTACAATATGCTTTGGTCATAAAACAGCCGCAGCTGAGAATTTCGCCACCCCATAATTAGAACATTTTCACCAGAACTTTCTTGACCGACGCCATTCTGAAAACACGAAAGACTGCTTAATTGCAGTTTTATATCTTTCTACTTTCAAGTCGTTTCAACTTGTTTGCTATTCGACTCACAGGGTTCTGTAGGGGAACTTTAAGTGGCTCGTTTAACCCTAATATCGGGTAACTATTCTAATTTTAAAGCGAGAAACTTGGTCATAGCTTGGATGATCGATTATGATCGTCTGTAATAAAATTTAGGGCGTCTTAGAGTAATGGATGTTGCTATAACCAACTTGCTATAGCTTAGCTATTGTTAGTTAGGCCCACGCAGTTAAGTATAGATTTAATAGAGGATGAAAAATATTTTTAATGAGATTAATGGTTGAAACCTACAGATTATAATTGGTCTACAGATGTTTGTCTAGGGTGTATTAGGGACATACTTAACACCATCTGCAGGTTGCTTTGACATATCTGAAATCGATTAGTGATTTTGTAGAATAAGTACAGAAAGTGTGTAAATACAATACCGATGAAAAATTAAACCACACATAGGATTCATTAGCATAATAATTAATTAAGAGTATTTTTTTATTATACTTTTTATAGGAATATAATTAAAATTTGAAAAATTTGCGAGCTATTTATTCTATTTACAGTCAGCAGCAAGAGTTATGACGCGAACGAGGTGTTAAAAACGACTTTATCGTGTAGAGCCTAAGAGCGTGTCATCATCATTCTGAAAACCTGTCCCGCTTAGCAACTTCTGCCGCTGACTGTTTTGCGAATATTGCTCGTACGCGATGTGAACTTTTGAAACTACTCTCAAAAAGTGTTTAACTTGAATGTGTTGCATTAAATTGCGGGTTAAACTTTTTTGTGCTGAGAAAATTTTAATTGTAATTCTAAGCAAAATTTAAACTAAATATACTTCTTATGTCCTATGCTAAACATTCAGAACAGAAACAAACAGATTCGCCCGTATTGGATTTACACACTGTATATAACTTAGCTAAAACAGCTGACCTATGTAGTAGCACCGTGTGTGTACCATGTCGGCGTTCTATATTCAAATATTGACGAATGTTCCATATTAATTCTCTGCACAACTACATGTTTTTTACCTATTACTTCTTTTACTGTTCACCTATACTGTGTTGTGTAAAATTATACAGCGTGCCTACGACCATGGAGCTTTAAATTCAAAACTCAACTGATTTAATTATTTTTGAGATTTAAAAAATACTAACTATTTGAACAATTTATTAGACCACAAAGTTTAATTGTGAAGTTAAGCACATTGTGATATTATCGCTATGGTTATGTTCTCGTGGTATGAGGTCGACATTACCGTGTTGGACATTTGACGTTTCTAAAAGTCAAAACAAACAGTAAACAATGAACTGCGTACATTGTAAAGGGCATTTAACTTGTATAATAATAATAACTAGTCCATCCTTTCCACCCAGCCTAGTATATTTTAGATGCTATAGTTAAAGACACCCTTTATAAGGCTATAATATATGGTACTAAGTATATTTAATGTAAAGGCAAGAGTTATTCGTATGTTAATTGACATTTGACCGGAGTGAATTAGTATGGGGCTGTCATGAAATTCATCTTAATGTAGTAAATAAGTTATCTGTGCTCACCAGTTTTCCTTAACGCCACAACCCGCTTATTTTGCGTCCTGATTCGATTTATGTCCTCTTTGATACTGAAAACGACAACACAAGAATTCACTTTTGACGTAGAAAGAAAATGCTAGTACCTCCATAAAATATGCTATGTGGCTATAATTTTATGTAGCTTTTTTTTTTTTATGACTTAGGCGGCAAACGAGCAGACGGATTGCCTGGTGGTAAGCAATTACCGTCGCCCATGGGCACCCGTAACACCAGAGGAGTCACAAGCGCGTTGCCGGCCTTTAAGGGGGGTTGGAGCTCTGGGAACCTTACTCACCATCAGGAACACAACACTGCATACCTGAAAGGTAGCAGTGCTATTATGGCTGTGGTCTTCAGTAAGGAGGAGGTACTTCCCCAGTTGGGCTGCCCCAGATTCAAGCGTGATGGTCATCGCTGTGCCCTACCTCTCATTGTTGGACGTAGTTTAAGGACATACCCGGGTCCAAAGGTAATATAAATGTAAGGTAAATGTCCGGGTGCCCGACACCATCCCAATGGAAGCCACTTTTAATGTTAATTTTTTTACAACACATATAAAAATACCCACATGCCTCTTGACAACTCATACCGTACAAGAATTATTTTTTCACTTTAAATTCATCATTATTAATATGTTTGTATGAACTTCAATATAATTTGTTCATAAGGTATCAAATGATTCTACCAGACCGTCACAATGTCTCCAGTGTAAATACCAGCTAAACTGACGTCATAGCTATCGATTAAATTTCCGTCTTATTAGCTAATATATAAGGTCGAAAATTGTTTACGCATTTTACTATAAACCTCCTAAGCACTCGAATAGACATTGTTATGAAGATGCGAAATTCGAGAAGCAGGAAACTGGTTTTAATTTTCTATGCCATAAGGTTTACTTATGATTGATCGACTAACGATTGTAAGGTAGATATCCATCGATTTGATTTACCTACAGAATTGAACTGTGAAAGTAACTAATATACAGTTACTTTCACAGTTCAATACTGTAGGTAAATAACATATTCATGTTGTGTACTGGTTTATCTAATTAGATAAACAACTATTTAGTGTCAGTTAATTTTGAAAGCGAGCCGGTAAGATTGTTTCATAATATTGGACTAAACATGACAAAAATGTCACGTCAAAGACGTTTCAAGGCGTGACGACATTATAACATTCAACTCATAAGATCAGATAGGTAATTTATATACCGATGTGGGATACCTACCATAGGATAGAGGTTTTGTATGGGACTACATAGAAAGTGGTGGTGAATGCTAATGTGTGGGATGTCGTTAGATAGGTATTTGAAAAAGAATAGAGGTTTACATCAAACATTATTTAAAGTGAATATTTTAGGAACGATTCGCTCTAAAAGTTTAAAAAAAGTATCCAACTGCCCATTCGTAATTTCACCGTTATAAACTATAAATGTAAGAAACAGTTGCATTCGCTGGAGAGATACAAGAGACACACAACGCACAGCCTAAACCTTCGAAGGAAAATAGTTCCTCCTAAATTTAAAGACCCAAGTATCAGTATGGTTTGGTCTCTCAAACATCAGTGTTTGGTCACTTACATTTTTGTATTCCAGACAGACTGTGAAATTAAGAAAGATAAAGAAAAAGGAAAGACTCCCTACTATCTGCCTTTTCACTTAAGATATGCCATTTTTTTTAATATCAGCGCCTCAAGCGGCAACAATGAGCCAGACAAAGCGGTCGGGACAACATCAATCTCTCCGATAATATTGTGACGGCGACGTGACGGATGGGGCTCTCTTATATTCAATATACAAGGTTTAATTACTGGACAGATGTTCGGGATTTCATTAACGTCATACTATATTTCTTATACTATAACCGGACCTATTCCTGAAAAGCTTTTCTTTGCTTTGAAATGTCACAGAAATTCTCACACTTGACAACAACACCAGAGCTATTTGTATGTAAACGTAGCATAGCATAGCTCTTGTGAAAAGGCACCCTTAGATATTGTAGATTAGTGCAAAGTACATTAAATGCAGCCGTTCAAAGAATGTTTTTGTCCAACATAGGTGTACATACAGGTGTTCGAGAAATATTTCGTGTCACTATGTGATGATGGCATACAAATTTAGATAATTCGGACATGCTCTAGAAATAATTCTGACGTCAAACAAAAAAAAAACAAAAAACATACATATAAAAAAGCAGTAAAAATTAAATGAATATGTCAAAAATTGAATACCTAAAGTCATAAATTGGTAAAAAACACGGCTAAGGAGTAATATGTCTTTTCTACGAGAAATGTCTTACGGTTTTTTTAGAAAGAAAGAAAGAAAGAAAGAAAATAATTTTACTAACACACTTATTGAATTTACAGTACAAGAAAAAGAGCTTGAGCTAAAAGTGTATTTTTTGTACAATATTAAATTGTTCAGGGCGTTTATACACGATTGAAGGAAGTCATAGATTTAAAGAGATACGTGTTTAGGGAAGAGTGTTACTTCCTACCCATGAACATAAAAAAAAACACGCATTGAAATCGTGACTCGCGTTACTCGCACGTGGAATGACCCAGATTACAACATCTCTGAAAAAAGCGAAATCCGGCGACTGCCCGTGATTCGCGCACACGTCACGCCCAGTACATTAGTGTTCTGGACATTATGAAAGGTCCAGTTCTCGTTCCCGTTGCCATGCGAGCTTAGATATAGATTAAACAAAAAAAAAATGTCGAGGTCAAAATATGTAGCTGGTGGCCTAGCGGTAAGAGCGTGCGACTTACAATCTGGAGGTTGTAGGTTAGAACTCCGGCTTGTACCAATGAGCTTTTCGGAACTTATTTATTTATTTATTTAATCTTTATTGCACAATTTACAATAAGGTTACAAACGGTGGACTTAATGCCATAAGGCATTCTCTACCACCAACGGGAGTAACGGAATAAATCTTTCCGTTACTCCCGTTGGTTGCCTTATATAGGAAATATCATTAGACATTTATCAGTCGCTTTTCGGTGAAGGAAAACATCGCGAGGAAACCGGACTAATCCCAATACGTATAGTTTACCTTCTGGGTTGGAAGGTCTGATGGCAGTCGCTTTCGTAAAACTAGTGTCTACGTCAAATCCTGGGATGCTAAGTGGACCCCAGGCTCCCGTGAGCAGTGGCAAAATGCCAGGACAACGCGAGGAAGATGACAGTTGAGGTCAAAAGTAACGATCCGGCCACTTGCTAAAATGCTAAAATATGTCGGTATACATGCATCTTATGGTCTTAATATTTAGGGACATGTATACATATTTTAAAAATTTGGGAGTATCGATAAGTTTTACCTTGACTTTACAAATATTAATAATCAAAAGTATTTTACAAAACTCAATAAAAGTGTGAAAACGGTCTTAAAAATCGGGCATCTGGCATCTTCTTTGTTAGCGCTGAAACAAAGAGAAAGAGAGAAAGCTATCACTATCTCTTTAATTTTAAATCTAAGGGATGGTCGTCCGGTAAGTGAAATGTTTCAATGTGTTGGATAGGATGAATCGAGGAGTTCATTACTCTTGACCGCTGTCTCTGAAACTATATCTACTAAGAAAAGAATACTATACTTTAAAAGAATTCATTGGAGATAAAGATGCCTTTAAGCCTGTAGCCTGATACTGTAGTACAATCAGAGTTAAAAATTACTATTTTTTTTTTTTAACGATATGGCTGTTACTTACTAGCTTCCAGTATGTCTGTATGTTTTTGTTATAATGTTTTAATTCTAATCTAGTCTTCAGACAGTTAGGGACATTATACATCCCTAATTTTATATTATATATATATACCATTTTTTTTTATTGATTTATATACTGATTCTGACGCATAGAAACATCTCCAACTCTATATGCTTTTTATTATTAAATATAAACTTAAGTAACAGTTTGTAATGGACCAGCACAGAATGTTGCTTCTCACCATGATACATGTCACTAGTTTTGTTAATTAATAGAGCCTGCCAGCCTGAACATGTCATGCTCACTTAAAAGTCTTTGCTTACGGTGGCGTTGTTGATCGGGTCGCCACTTTCCCGAAGAAAGGTTGAGGGAGGCGATGGCTGAGATACGCGTCGTACTCGTGAACGGGTGCTGTTTGTGGAGATCGGTCTGTTTTGGCTATATGGGGCTATAATTTCCTTCTAATTGTATTTCCTTTTGCTTATAATATTTAGTGTGATACACTTCATTCGGTGCTTGTTTAATAAAAAAAAAAAGTGTTTTAAATAATATATGTAGATCTAGACACCTGGAGACCTTTACATCTCTAAGGTTAATTTGTAATAAGTATATTTTATATTTTTGTCAATTGGGAACAAAAATAACTATAAAAAAATCGATTTGTATTTTAAAGTGTTGATGATAAATTATTATAATTTGGAAATTAGAGTGTAGGACACAGTTCAGATAAGAAAGCATACCAAACGTCATGTTAATTTAATTCTAAGCGGTCATATTTGGACTGGTAGGTAATTTTCTTTTCTATATATATTTTTTTGTGGTATTTAATTACTGAAATTGTTTGACATGTTTTCTTACAGAATTACGCATGTATGTTTAAGATTTTTTTTTGTAAACTGTTTTGAAAAAATAAGTCCCGCCGAGTTTCTTGCCGGTCATAAAAGTCAAAATACTTCTCGGGTCAGAGGTGTAGGGTTAGAACCGGTGTAGTTTTTATTTTTCATTATTCTTAGAAATAAAAGCAGCATTTGGAAGTTACCAGACGTTGCGGCCCCACAAAAAAAAAAAAAACAGAAAGATACGTACAAATATTTAAATACAGCGCGCTTGCGCAAATATTCAAAACCCAGGAACAAATGTTCGTTATACCCACAATAAATAATTGCATATGCCAAGATTCGAACCTCCTCTTCCGTTATTATTAGGTCTTTTTCTCCGTGGTCTATCAGGTAGATTATTAAAATGGTACGGAACAATTATTATGGACCAGGTCTGGCCTAGTGAGTGGTGACCCTGCCTATGTAGCTGACGGTCCTGGGTTTAAATCCCAGCTAGGGCATGTATTAGTGTGATGAGCACAGATATTTGTTGTGTATTATATGTCTATCGTTGGCTGAGTACCCACATCACAAGCCTTCTTGAGCTTTCCGTGGGACTTAGTAAATAATTGTATATAGGGAAGTCCGGTAATATTGATTATACTATTTTGTATTTCGGTACACAGGAGATATTTCGGCTTACAGGGTATCTGTAATACTTGTTTTTGTAATAAATTTTACACTTAATGTTAAAATCACGAAGTTTTTATTGAGTCTCAATATCGCCTTTGCTACAATTTTTACTTGGAACTGTCGTCTCAAGGCCCCACTTCAGAAATTTGTTATCTTAGTAATTTTTTGTTTGATTGACAAAAGAGAAATAAGAATATAATCTATTTTGATTATCTAACTTACTGTCTAAATATAAATTCGTTAGCATTACAGAGATGAACCTTTTAAAACAGAGATACATTTTAAATGAAGTAAACCTGATTGCCGTGTGATGCTGGCTGACTAGAATAGCAACACCCCGTCTCCTCCCGCGTGTGTCGTAAGCGGCGACAAAGGGAAAAATCCTACTGACGGGCAGCAGCGTCCGTAGAAACCCAATCAACAGCTACTGCGGTCGCCAACACGCCTGCCAAGCGTGGCGACTATGGCAACTACCCCCAAGATGAAACAAGTCATATTTGTGGGAGGCCTATATAATATGTTCAGCAGTGGACTGCATACCGCTGAAATGTATGTAAACTTACTGATATAAACTTTTACGGTTCTTACACAGGCCTTTTGAAATTTTAATTAATTATATAGAACGGACAATATATATATATATATATATTGTCCGTATATATATATATATATATATATACATATATTATATGTCCGAGATAGAGCGAAGTGGAAGCAGAGAAGCCGGAACGCAGACCCCGTCACTGCGTGGGACAAACGCTAGGAGGATGACGATGATGATATAGAACGGACAACCACCATCATATCAGCCGTAGGACGTCCACTGCTGGACACAGGCCTCCCCCAAAGCGGCTCACAATGACCGGTTTTTGTAGAACTTTGTAGGGACACAACTTTTATATATATATGTATATAAAAAGCTCATATCTCCCTAGGTTTTAGGTATAATATAAAACACCTTTATAGTTTACTGTATGGAAACAAATAGTTTCACCGACTCCAAAAAGCCTCATTTTGTTGCTTTTCCAAAGATTTTTAGGGCATTGCGTTTGTTAAGTATTATTCAGCACTTCGGGGTAATCTTTTGGACAATTTCTTTAGAAATGTGGACATTTTATATTGGATATTAGGCCTTAAAAAATCAAAATATTTAAAACAGGGTGACGAATTCTAAGATCACCCTTAAACAAAATTGTTTCAGATATTAAACTTCGACAGCTATGGGAACAACAAGCCTGTTCGGACACGACGTAAGCATCCCCGGCGCGTGACCTGAACACTAATGTTGCTCTAAGGCCCATCACTATAACGCATTAACTTCACTATCATTACAGCGCTAATCTCTACCTTAACATCTCTAAATAAAGTGTAAATTTGTATACAAACGCATCGTCTTTAAGCCGTAAAAGACGGACAGTGAAACGAGCAGCTAGTCTTAATGAAACTTGAGTCTTCTTTCGTTTTGTTTCGTTTACTCTAAACGGTTTTGTAAAGGAGTAAGAGGGATGATAAAAAAGTTATGTTCGGCTTGTGTAAGCTTTTTTTAACAACTGTACCTTTACTCGATATAACGCCAATGTATCAACCTTCATGAAAGAGTACATCAGTAAATTTAATTTACTGAAGTGTAACCGGCCTCCGGGTTTGGTTTAAGATCAAGTCACGTTTGAGTCTGTTGATTTCTCAAGTCGATAACATTCATTGGCACGGGTTAAATTGACCACAAGTCAACTCAAAATTAATAATTAAACTGTGAACAATATTTTAATATTTAAAAAGTTCGAATTGGCCTTCTAATCTCTTCGTAATATTCTCAGGCATTGCTTATATAAGAAAGTATAAACCACAGAAATTCCAACGTAAAAAAAAACAGATTTGCTCTCAAATTTTACGAAGAGTAGCTAGCCCCTATTCAAACCAACCAGAAGCGATTAAATTGAATCACGAAGTTATTTTAAATGGTTAAATTCATGAGAAAATATTGTTTTCAATCTTTTGCCAAGACATTAGCGCTCGAGTCAAAAGGTTTGGCTGGCAAAGGGCTTTTATTTTTACCCCGTCCCCCCTCCAGCTCTGAGAAGATTGCTTCAATTTTACAAAGTAACATAAGTTTCTACATCACACTGACAACAGGCAAAACTATCATATTTACAATATTACTGGATTCGGATGCGCCCCGGGTCTTGCGATTCTCAAGAGAGCGATTTCCCTAATGTTGTTCGCGAAAGTTCCATAGTATTTGAATATCTCATCATATTTCGATATACATTTTTTCCTCTATTTCCTCTCGTAGCAAGGTTTTACCGGTTTTCGGTGTTCGATTTACAAAATGCGGGGAATATGGAATTCTTTAAGCGCTGCCACGCTGTAACTAACTATCTTAGAATTCTATGCGTATGGGCGTGGTAATCACTGTATAGTAAGCGTCACCTTAAGCTTTAAAGTGTTTGTCACTTTGTACTCGCCATGGCGAGCGAACAGCGTTCACATTAAGTTAGAATAATCTTGAAAAATGGTACAAGTTTCCCAAGCAGCAAAATTTCCTCCTGTAAATAACCTAAGACCATGAAATTTTCAGTCCTATAGAACTCCCAAAAACGTTTATAAAACCACAATTGGGCGCTTTTTATGAGATTAAATAAACCTATAGTCGTTTTATTACAGTCTTATAAAGTGCAATTCAGTTTTAATATCGTCATATTAAATGCTCTTGCAGGATAAGTTGCTCCTATAAGTGTCTAGTAAACGCAACTAACAAGCACAATTAGTCTTATAACGGTCTGGTGCATGCTGGTAATGGAGTAATCATTCCTATAGTGGCCAGTGGCTTATCTCCCGTGGTGACGTGTATGTTTGTGCTCTAATAAAATAAAACTAAACTGGAAAAGGGTATAAGTAAATGTGCTTATTGTATCATAATTATAGTATAAAAAAGGAATTGTTTTTAACAGTGATTGAGAAGTGAATTAGAAAAAAATAACTTGCAAAATAAATTTTATTGATAAAGTAATAATCATAGAGACACATATTTTAACGCCCCCTTTTAAAAATACATAATAAAGATCTGCTTATTAATTATTTACTGGTTAAGTAGTACAAAGTGCTGACACTTGCCATTGCCATTGTGGATTTTCAGATCGCCTCCTTTAACAGTTAGTATCAGAACGTTAATAATACCATTCATACTAAGCCAGTGCTGTTATAAGACAAAAATTCCTGCCATTTTTATTGTTTAGGCCTCTTGTTTCAATCACTCTTATAATGACAAGCATAAAACCCTTATAAGCCCAAAATTACGTATAATTATCAAACTTAATGCTAGTTTCATGCTAGTGATCTATTAGAAGTAACCATCAAGTCAGATCAGTCATGTAATTTTTTTGACCTATAACGAGTAAAATCAATAGCCTTTATAGGATTAATTGTCCCATTACAGATAGATATAAAACCTTAATAGGAGTAGCGGTTCTTATAAATGCTTTTATAGGATTAAAATATGCGTACTTATAACAGCTGTATAAAATGTATTTATAAGACTATTTGTGTTTGTAAGGGTCATATAAATTTATCCTATAAACGCTTTTAAGACTAAATTATAGGATCAATTCGTCTGAGGATCAAATCATCTTGTATGATGTTGTTATAAGATTATTGGTCAAAAACGTGACTATTATAAGACTTCTATGAGAGCTCCGAGCCGGTAGGTCGTGTCAAAAACGTTTATAAAACTACAATAAGAGGTATTAGTCTTATAATTTTTTCTAATAGGAGAATTTTGCTACTTGGGTTGTACAACTTATGTGTAATTATGCCATTATATAGCCCAGGTGGGAGCGTCGCTGACGCATGCACCTCGTCTTTAGCGAAGGAAGATACTCCATCAGCTTCGAATCGGCTTGGCACCTACTACACCACCTGACCAGAATTACAATATTTTTCATAATATGTATTGAGATAATAGCAATGCATTGTAAATTTTACGGCGCAGGTTAGATGTCAGAGGGAAATGCTTGGTATACATAAATATTATATTTGTATACATAAACCATTTCCATATAGTATTATGTAAAGTCGATTATATGCAGAAAGAACACACACTTTTCTTACAAGTAGTAAGTAAGTTGTATTTAATTTTAATCTGCATAGTTTTAAGCTGACAAGTACTTTTTGTGTACTAAATAAATTGAGTTTAATATTACACAAAAATGTATTTCGTATGTTATCACATCACTGTGCAGTAGTAATCAAGGGCAGAATGGGTCTACTGAATAAAGCAGTATTTTATCAAATTGATCTACAAGCTTATTTCTCATCCTCGAACTAAATTGAACGGGTGATCATGTGTCATAAAAATAAGTCATCATAATGTCTCCATTATCTGCTAATAGATCATGGGGCAACTCATTTTTACGAAAGCGAAAACACTAGTAAAATAAATACTAACGGAGCGGGCTAATAATTATGTAATTAAAAAACTACACTCTTTTACATAAAATAATGACGTCCAAAGTTATGGACGACTCAATACTAGACAAATAAATCGGCTTGCGTTCTGAAAGTACCGTGTGCATAATATGTAGGTATCAATGCTTTTTTAGACTTGTCTAATAACTTCCCAAGTAACACAGAAAAGCAGTATAACGGCCGACTTACAGCATTTCTGAATGCTTTTTGCATTATAAGGCTAGCCCTATATCAGTCCATAGGGCCGATATAACTCTTGTTTGGGCACAAATTCTACGGCTATGAATCCTAAAAAGGTTGACACAGTTGGCAATTAGCATTACAGGCACATTATATTAGCATTACTATGGTCAAGGAAATTGCGAGTCGAAAATTATTCTTCTTCAGTGCATATATTATGTGCCCACTGTTGGGCATACCCCTCTCCAAACTTCCTCCAGGATGCTCGATCCGAAGTTCTTCTTCTCCATAATAGGCCCGCCGTCATTGCTATGTCATCCTGCGAGGTCTGTGCAGTTGGTCTTTTCGAACGAGGTCTCCAAGCCCGGAAGCACTGGCTCCACCTCTCTCGGCGACATACATGTCCGGCCCAGCCCCATTTTACAGTAGCAATCCGTCTAATAATTTACATGTAAAAAAGTAATAGTAGTTTGAGAATTACGTAATTAATTGGGAATCGAGTAATAATGAATGTACCTCATTAGTATTTTTAGTTATCTTGACGAGACTTCTAAAAAATATAAATTACGGTATATTACTTATGAATGCCGTTATATCAGACTTTAATGTCCATAATTCAATTAAGCCGATCGCAGATTGCCAATCATATCGGTACTATGAGCTTTTCGAACAGCCCTTACAAAAGATTTCTTCTCACATTACTTGGCCAAGAATGTACGGGCTTTAAATGTTCCCATTTTTGAACGAGTTTTGGCGAGTCAACAATTTAACTTATAATCCTTAAAAAGCAGGAGTATATGTAAATAAAAGAGAGATATATATATTCGCCCGACGATGAACTACGATCGCCCGGCTATGACATATATGTACTGTATGTACTGATAGCTCATAGCTTACTAGCTCGCGGTGGGACCAGTGCCTTTGGCTCTCATTTCTGATTTTTGTGTAGCTTTAAGACATTTGGTCCAATTTACGTCTAATTGTCTATATATATATGACAATAAAACGAGTAGATAAAAGTGGTCAGTATTTTCCCGGCCGGCCACTTGTTTTGTCTCACGGGTACAAAAACATTCTATTCAACAATGTTTTTGTATTCTAACTAAGTATTCGACTTGCATTCGCAAAGCAATGGAAATAGTACCCTAGTTCCGGAAACCCCGGCTTATTGATGGCCGCCATTATTATTTGGTTAGTCACGTGCTTTAGAGAAAATATTACCGAGCCCTGTAATAAGGATTTTAATCGAAGGGAGCTTCAAAGGAATTAGTGATGAGATAGAAAATTAGGTTATTCGGAAACATAAATTTAAAGATTATTTCAGTTATTTGTGAGGCGACGGAATTTACGTGTTTTAGAAAAGTATTGGAGTTTATTTTCGTAATAAATTAAGCAGGCAGGTATTATATCATCCGCAAGGGATTGAGGATTTTTTTTGTAATTGGATAGAGTTCGGATCCTAGTGTCTATTTGTGCTTTAAAATAAAATTTAAAGACTCAGTTTGAATGAAATTCTATCATATGTGTTTTTTGTTTAGTTACATATTGAAACTAAAATGTAAACAGAATATCTCTCACCCGTAATGACGTAAACCAGGAAGGATAAGATAGAAAAAATTGACACGTCTAAGCGGCGCTCGTATAGCACAGCTGGTAGTGCACTGGGCTAGTGATCCAGTGGTTGTGGGTTCGAGTCCCGCTGCTAGTCAAATTTTTCTATTTTTCTTTCGATTTAAATAGAATATCTCTCCAATCGACTCACCAAGGGAGGGAAGATTGTAAAAGCTTAACTCTTTCTAAAAAAATACAGAAAAAATACTCGTTATAATGGCACAACTAATATGTAACTATGTTTATCTACGTACATATCATAAGTGCTCTAAAATGCGTCCAGAAACCGTAGGCAATGACCAGCATTACGAACCATCAGAAATGAATGGAGATGTAATGTTAACATTACCTACTGAAATCAGTAGGTTATGAGTTCAAA
The DNA here is from genome assembly GCA_022674325.2 of Grapholita molesta. Classification (NCBI taxonomy): domain Eukaryota; kingdom Metazoa; phylum Arthropoda; class Insecta; order Lepidoptera; family Tortricidae; genus Grapholita; species Grapholita molesta. Next base: position 15,281,175 of record CP053130.2, on the reverse strand, counting down.
TTTGCAACAGCTTTCAAATTCAAGTGAGGTTTCTATTCTAGTCTAAGATTCTAGTATCTATATATATTAAAACAGTCATTGATACGAAACGTCAATTCGTTATGTTTTTTTAATATAAATCGAACGACATTTGATGACCATATGGACTCTGTTCGAAATAAACAAATTTTATTTTATTTTATTTTATTTTATTTTATTTGAACTCGAGTGACAATAGGTTTAAAATAATATTTGACTGACATACGAAATACGCAACGCCGCCATTCCACGCTGTCATTTGTTTTGTTCGTTGACTCTTTAATGTTTCAAGTAACACTAGTAATAATGCAGGTCATGTCCCTATGGTTCCTGAACCTATCTTAAAACACTTATGATATGTGTGTAGATAAAGTATGACGTATGACGTATGTAACTATGCAACTATACATAATTAGGCATTACAACACTCGTGTGATATTATTATGAAACTCGCCTTTGGCTCGTTTCATCAACCCACAATCTTGTTGTAATGCCCTTCATTATGCACAGATACATTAACTACTATAACAGACGTTTATGAATAATATACATATTATCTACTTTTTAATTTCATGTTACATACTTTATTTATACAAAAGGTATCACCACAATCTGTGTATGCCAATAATCAGCAATCTGAAAAATCAACTACATATAATTAACTTGCTTTTGCCCGCGGCTTTGCACATGCAAAAATTTAACTTTCAACCCCTTAAGTGATGAATTTCAAAAAATGCTGAAATAGTTTTTAGGGTATTAATATAAGAATTCTTTTTACTATTAAAGGAATTAACGTACTGGAGAGTGAGAAGACGTTTCGTCTATTACAACAGCTCGTTTGTCAAAAGCATGTTCAGATGCCCTTGATCTAATATTAATATCATTTATGTTGAATCAATTTGTGAAGGTTCCACATGAACATGTTTTATTATCTATGGTAATAATTTAAACAAGTGATATTATTATTGTTTTCAAATGCTGAATGTTACTATTTATAATTTATATATTTTTTGATAAAGTGAACTTTTAGTGTAACTGGTTTGCGAGTACTGTTTCTGTGTATGATTACCTAAACATGGAATAAACGTTGTAAAGTAGTTAGTAGATCGGTAAAAACCTTATACCTTTTTTTTTCTACTGACATACACCCCTTGCCTTACTAAACCATGTTAAACAGCTATCAAAAATTAAATTGCTTGTAAGTTAAATATTTAGTTTACATTTGTGACTACCAATTGCTTAAATGCCATTAAAATATCATATTGATAGCAAATACGTAACAATTCAAGATTTTGAAGTTTGAACAATGCTCTAGATCAGGCTTCATGTCATGGTTTGTTATTTAAACACAGTTGGATTGGATTCGATCGGATTTCCGAAGGCGAACAATGTTTCACAGTAATTCCGTATTGAGCGAGGTACTGTACGAATTGGGCTGAACATGAGCCACGGTAGATATCTGAGTAACAATATGATTCTGATCATTTTATTTAAGTACAGTACTTATTTAACAGTCGACATTCAAGTCGTGATTTGACTGTGATTTATTCATATGACGTGTCTCAGTACATTTGCGACATCTTTATTAAGGTAACGCCTTTTGTATTAAGAGCTACTTAAAGATTTTGCCGTGTGATGCCCGCTGATTAGAATAGCACCACCCGATCTCTTCCCGTGGGTGTCGTAAGTGGCGAGAAATGGTAAAATCCTACGGACGGGCAGCAGCGTCCGTCGAAACCCAATCTACAGCTACTGCGGTCGTCAACTCGCCTGCCAAGCGTGGCGACTATGGCAACTACCCCCAAGTCATATTTGTAGGAGGCCTATGTCCAGCAGTGGACTGCATACGGCTGAAATGTTTGTATGTATGTAAATGTTTCGTTCCAAAAAATGTGACTTGCTTACTTTAAGTCTAATAACATACAAATCGAATTTATATAACATTTAATACTTTCGTGTTTCCGATACTTGTGATGAGTACATTATCATATAAGCCGAAAGACGGCCACTCCAGTGCTGGACATAGGCCTCCCCTAAAGCGACACGTGGGAAGTCTGCACACGTTGTGCCTTGGTAGCCACTCGAACCTTTATATTAATTCCACACAATATATTAACAAAAAATATAACGGGTCTATCGCGAACGATAATGACCAGTGCAACCCCAACAAAACGTCGAAACGTCGTACATTTTAATTAATCTTTAGTTAATAAAATGTATGAAATGAAACCCCACATATTCTAAATCTATATTACAAACTGATCCCAAGATTATTACGCTTTGGTAACGCCAAACAATGAAGTTATTAGAACGAGGCATTCACAAACGTGCACGCAAACACAAACACTCTCTCACACACACACGCGCAACGCTGGCGTAATATGATTTCTTACGTATATAAATAATCTTATTCCTGTTATCTATCAATCAATCTAACTTAACTAGATTTATATTTACTATCTGTAAAACAGTCTGACTGTTAGTTCCTAACAAACCGAATTTTGTACCGCTGTGGGCTGTAACATAGTGCAAACTAACTCAGTGCCTATCAAGGTCCCAAAAGATTGGTGTACTTGTTAGAGAACAATATTAGAAACAATTCAAGGCATACTTACTGTTTTGCTAACGATACTGCGGCTTCTGTGCAGCACGGCCCTGATAGATGCGGGACAAGTCACAAATTACCTCTCATTTCGTCCACAGCAACCCCATTTCAGGGATGTCCTGTCGCATTGTCGTTCAGGGAAATAGAGAGCCATTTATAATTAGCAACTGGTTAAAAATTACTAAACTTATAATTAGCTTTTTCTCGTGACTTCGTCGGCCAACCATGCCCGTCTTTGAAGTGTAATAAAAATTATACTATGTCCTTTCTCGTAATTCAAACCGCATAACACTTCCTACTTTACTTACTTTCGCATTTATAATTTTGTGAATAGAAAGGACTAAATAATATTACATTACATACTTACATAAATCGACTGTGTCCCACGGTAAGCTCAAGAAGGTTTGTGTTGTAAGGTACTTAGCCAACGATATACAAATACTTAAATACATAGAAAACACACATGACTTAGGAACAAAATATATCTTTGCTGATCACTGGGATTTGACCACAGATCGTCGGTGTAAGGCTGGGGTCATCCACAATGCCAGACCTGTCATTCTCTAGTTGTAGTAGTATTTTTTTTAGGATAAGCTTAAGTCCGTACATAATTCTAACTGGCTGCGATTCCAAGATAAATATTTATATTCGCTGGCGATGGCCTTACTTTTAAAAATAGCGTGAATTCCACGGGTAGCTTTTATTACTCTCAAATACCCACGTAAAGAACGATATATTAGGACAGACATCTTTAAAGACAAAAACGCCTACGTTTACCAAAATATCCTGTCTAATATAATTAAATTGCCATTGCTTAAGGATATTAATTGAATATTTCTGAATATGATCTATAGTAGGTACTTTAAAAAAAAAAACAAACCAGCAATAAGTATAAGACAAATCGCTTTTATTGATAGAGAAGTTTACACTACATACCCTTACTCACTTATACTTCTTGAAGTCTACAAAAATAAATATTTTCTTATTCCATTTTAAGCACTCATATGAATCACGAATTAAGTTGAGTTCATTAACTTCACGACGTCAATCACGATTGATCTCAAGTTGATCAATCGTGATTGACATGTTGGAACCTGATGCGTAGCACACCGCGGGTGAACGTTTTAGCCAGAAAATGAAGGGAAGACAACAAAACAATGAACAGTAATTGCTAAGCGCAGCGAAACGATAAATCGAATCAATCAAATTTTGTCGAGTGGATTGAATTACCCTTTTGTGTTTAACAATGATTTCAAAGTGTCCGAAGAATATTCAATCGTTATTTCCAAGATATTTACAATCCTGATTAAATTTCTCGAAGCCAGTTTACATACTGACTAAACATATATCATAAGCCTTCTTTATGAGTTCACCTGTTGCTGAGATCCCGGATATTGCATGTTTACAAGCAAGATAATGAAGTTTGCATGGTATTATGTTGTAGGTACTGTAAAGATTGAGATCTTTACAGTCTTCTTGATTATATATGCTCATGGGCCTCGAGCTACTTGGGCTTAAATTAACTACTAAGCTGAACTTCGGTGCCAATTTTGTAGCCAAAGCGAAATCCGCTGCTAAAAAAATTGAGGTCTTACACAAGGTGAAGCGGTACTTCACGTCGCGTCGTAACAGCTACTAAAACTTTACCAAGCTTAGGTTCCATCGTGCATGGAGTACCGCCACCTTAGGGTCTGCCAATTATCAGCTGGCCGCTTTGGATTCAATAGAGCACCGTGCTCGCAGACTCATTGGCGATCCTGAATTAGTGAGTGTAAGGTTACAGAGCTTTGAGCACCGTCGCAGGGTTGCTAGTTTGTCTGTGTTTTACAGGATACATTTTGGAGAGTGTGCACAGGAATTGCACGGTTTAATTCCGTCATCTTCATTCCACCACCGGACGAGAGTAGCGGTTTCATCCTTACGTTGTGAATATTCCATTCATTCGTACGAAGCGATTTGCTTCTACCTTTCTAATATGGACTGATAAGGAATGGAATTTGCTCCTTTCGTCTGTATTCCCGGAAAGATATAATTTAGGTCTTTTCAAGGCAAGAGCGAATAGGCTGTTAGGTACTGAACCAGCGTGCTATACCCTCGACTTCGTCGTCACTTACTATCAGGTGCGACTGAGTTCAAACGCTGGTCAGTCTTGTATAAAAAAAAAATTGAATATGTCCCGTCTAGTCTCTCAGACGGATGGATTGATTTCAACGAGACGCAATCTAGACTGTCGGCCTTAAAGTATTAGTTTAAAAATTAAAATGTTCTATTATAACAATTTCAGTCCCAAGTTTTATTTACAAAACCGTATTTAAATTTTTTGGAAAAGTGTCATGTAGGAAGAAGAGAAAGATTAAATTAGGGTTTCCCTTTTTCTTTTGATATCAGTGGTTTTCTTGCAAGTTGTCACATATATAATGTTTAAGTTGCTACCTATTGCCGTTCTTAGAGCATTAAAACGTCTAAAAAGATTTATTTTAAAACACAATATCAGGAACAACTCAATTTCCTCTTTATTTCCAACTAACCTTTAACCTTTGAACCTAGTGAGTCTTATTATAGTATCAGTAGTTAACTTGCTTGGCTTTCTATAGAAACCACAAGCGGTAAGGAACAATTGTTCGTCCTTGAATTTATAATTACTCATTATTTCATCTTACCTAACTATAACAGCTATGTATTATAATAACTATAATTAACTTACTCGAAATGTAGTCTCACAAGTGTGATTAATTTCAAACAATGACATAGACATAATTGTAAACACGACCCTTTTGTGAAATATGAGCCTTAGTATTAATTCATTACATTAGAAACGTTTTTGTCGCATACCGTACGCTCAAATCCGGCCAACTTTTGTCGGGATAAGAAAATATATTTATTTTACCACATGTTACTGGCTCGGTAGATTTATGGCCCACGGGAAAGCTAACATTGAACTCAGGGAAACAACGTCACATGTGATTGTAAGACAAAATCGAAACTGGAATTGTATCCACAAATATTTGCATAAAATCCACTAATATATTTAGCGCGAAGGGATCCATTTGCTAGAAATACTCAAATATAGAATTTATTGTTTACTTCATAAGTCTGTTTCTAGATAGCCTATACAAAATATAAAATTAAAAGCGTCACACAATGAACCAAAAATGAAGAGTTATCCTAAAAGTAAGATTGCTAATTGCAGCCAAAATAATATATATCCACTGATTAAATATGAATGTTCGCATCATTTTTAGTCGAGTGTCGTATATTTTTTTTATTACAAGCCATAGATCCTTTGTGTCCACAATGAAACTATTATTCCAGTAAGACCGCGAACCGCGATAGGGTAATTAATTAGTTTTCTAAATACAAAAGATGTTTTTATGATACGTATTATAAAAATTTTGTATACAAGTTGTAAAGAATTGGTCATGTCTTAAGTTTAAGCTAAGGCCGTGTTGATTATGAGACTATTTATAGAAAACAAATAACAATTTAATATACCTTGAGAATTTAATGATATTTGCAACGTGGACGACCCGTGCTTTGAAACTGAATATTTGATGAATGATGAAATTGCAAATTCACATCATAATTTCAGCAGTTAATCCAACTTATTTTCAATAATTACATTCATTAAAACAATGTAACTTCGTAGTTAGTAGTACTCGTGTACTTAACTAGTTATTGCATTAAATCTAAAAAAGGCTCTAGAGGCAAGGATTCTGGCGGCTTTTCTTCGTTGTGTCGCAATGCTGAACGTTGTGCGAGAAAGATCTCAGATCTTCGGCAACCAGTTATTTCAACCAGACGCTTCACTTTCTTCAAGTTACAAATTTCAGCAAAAAGTTTGTGCGCGCTGGGACCCCATGGACCTAGCGTCTCTACGCCAAACGGTACAAAATGGTACACTCTGCATGTCCTCCTTAGGTTAAATAAATATCTAGCCATAGCCGTTCAGATCGCTTGTCCTTCTTGTTGGACAATTTTTACGTTGGCACATAATTTTTACTGTGGCCTATATAGTTAAATTAAGAAATTCTCTGTTCCAGCGGCCATTAAATAGTTCTTCAAGCAGCGTGACGATTTTCGTATAACTTGGTTCCTAAAGGTTGGGAATCAGGATTCTTGTACCAAAGATTCTAGATTAGCATGGGTGAATTCCAAAATTATTGATGACATTAGTAGCCATTATTAAACCGCATATAACGGACTGGTATTGTAGACTTAAGCAAATGCGGTATGATTTAGAGTCAACGTTTCGGCTTGTGTGATAAACATTAACAGGCTTGTAGTCACGTTTCATGTTTGTTTAATGAATTATTGATCATGGATACTTATGATCTTTTATAAATATCTATACAGCACAAAAAATTTTACTTTTCAAAGTTATATAGTTATTTTACGTAAGTTTTATGTTTTTTTACTTGGAAGGACAAGCTCTTTTTAATACAATAAAAAAAACTATATTCCCATAGCTTATTTTCCTATTTTGTTAACATCTTCCCGATATTTTGTGCAGCGGCAACAAAAGAGGACATTTATAATATGTAAGGATTTTTTGAGACATTTTTTGTGTATGGAAATGGACATGGCTCGTGATCCTGAGTGGAAAAACACGTTTGTTAATGTCGCAGACTCAAGCTAGTTTTGTGTGAAAACCGTAAAAGTTTACAATTGTAATGTTATTTGTTTTTTATAGCAATTAAGGTAGAATTTCCTTTGTAGTAAAAAAAACTTTTCAATCTATCAATTTTAAACCTATCTATATACTCCCTTCAATCATAAATGAAATCGTGAATTTTTCATTTGGTAATAAAACCTCCATGCTTCTTGTGGTGGTCTATGAGGGAGGCCCATGTCCACCCGCCGACGTCTGTGATTGATAAGTACCTAAGTAAGTAAAATAAATATATAATAAACAAACCTTACATTAGTTATCTTTGGCTATAGGTAAAAGTTAAGATTCCCAATAGCTTCGTAAGTTAATAGTAACTTAATAAAATATCCATCACGAATGCGGCCACTTCACCGTAACTTTTAATTGATGTTAGTTTATTTTGTCGGGGAAACTTTGCAAAAACAACCTAATTTACTCAACTGGAATCGGGGTCAAATTACAATGGCAAGATGGGATCATTCACAGGACCGTTTGCAGTCATAAAATGTTTGATTATATTTAGATAACAAAAAGTTTTCTATTCTGACAATTTGATGAAGACTTAACGCAGGTTGACGTAACGACTCACCAATAATTGACATATTTCGCTACAGCACGAGCTGAAAAGTGCCAACTCGTTTTGGATGAAGTAAATGCTGCTGAAACTCGTATAGCTTCCAACCTTGACGCTGGCAAAATTGTCCTGATGGACAGAAACCATTAAAAACTAAATTTGAATTGAAATCTGTTTCTCGCAAATAAATTGTTTAATTTGTAGGAAGCAAGGGTCATAAAAATAAGGGATTTACTCGTACTACAAAATCCCGAAACCCTCAAGTCAATACCAGTCCATAGATGGCGCTGCGTCACATAGTACTAAAACAGACAAATAGCCAGAATGTTGACAGAACGCGCTTTTTATAGACATTGTCAACCCCATGTTCTATGATCCTTGATTTGGAAATGTTTTTTTCTGTAAAGCTTAATAATGACAGACAGATGCTTTTGACTCATTGTTTCTTACTCTACTATTGATGCTGACTGAAAAGCAATTTGTCTGTGTCATTTGGCTGACATCATCATCGTCATCATTTCAGCCATAACTCGTTTACTGTTAGGCATAGGCCTTTCCCAAATATGTCTTGTACCATCTTAGGGGGTATCTGCAATACTGCTTCGCAGGCGGTCGCCAGCAGTAATTGTATAATGAGTTTCGGTGGACGCTGCTGTCCATTCATCGGTTTTGTCTCTTTCTCGCCTCTTACGACACCCCCGGGAGGAGATGGGGTGGGGGTTTCCTAGTCAACCGTCAGCACATGACTGGCTGGCTCATTGGTCAGAGTAAACCGTTCTAAACCTAAAAACACTAGTTAAAAAAACAATTTTGCCGACGACTTTGCGTGTTTATCGATGTTTATGGTTCCTTGGTCGTAAATTAGTAATAATTTTAGCTAAATTGCTTACGCAATGCTTGCCACGAGGTCGTTTATTTTGTTTGAAGTTAACTCAATTTCACGCTTGAACGTGGCAGGTATAATGAGCTGTCGGTACATAATTTATGTACTTTACACAGGAGCCTGTTTCAATACGTGAAGAAGCCACCGCCACTGGGAAACAGTTCAAATTTGAATTGTATGACGCGGGGATAAGGTTGAAAATACATTGAGTCTTTTTATTCCTGTTACGGTAACTATTTAGGCAGAGTGGAATTCTGAATAAAAAATTTGATGTATTTATATTACATCCAAATCCATCCCAGAAAGTCTACATTTAAATAATTGTGAACGAACAAATAACATTTATATATTTATAGTAAAGCTAAATTCGTGGGGGGTAACGGTGACCGAAGAGCTGGCGACTTTCTCGCGCAACGTCAATCAGTATTGCGATACAACGACAACTCGATTGTACAGGTAATTGTAGTGCTATGCTTAGCATGTATATTCTTTGCACTAAAGTTCCTTGTTTATTTATATCACAAATACATGAAACAACAATAAAAAATATAACCGTATTTAATTCACTATTCTCAAGAGCAATAGAAATGGGTCACTTTATATGTCTATACAAAATAACCATGTATTATTGATTTTGAGTGTATAAAGTAGGAGTTTGTGAAGGTTTTACAAAATCGTAGAAGTGCTACGTGCAATTAGTGTTTGTCTGAAAACAGGTTGTAATCATAGCCCTGAGTGTAAGTTTTTAACGTAACAAAATGTCACCATCGCGTTAGAGTTACCTATATACTCGTAAATAACATTATCACTTTACGCGTTCGAGACGTTTTTGTACGTCAAAAGAAACTTACACTAGAGCCTCTGATGTGCGCAGTGTTTATTATAAATGTTATTAATGTTACTTAAATCAACTTTTTTTGGTCATATTGGCAATATTTAACAAAAAGTTCATATTGGCTGAATGCAATAGCTGTCATAGACAGCACATTTAGTTTTTATGTTAGTTTCTGTTTTAGTCATGTGGCGCTAGTTGTACGTTCGTTAATGTTCTGTTCTGTCCGGTTTTACGGGTTTGGGTTAATATATTCCACATTGATAACAAATTGAGCTAATAAAAAAAAAAAAAGTTTTGCATGTGATAACTAGGATAAAAATGATTATAATATAGTAATACCTAACTAGGATTAAAAAAACATTGTATAAAAACATGAATTGAAATTAGGTTAATGAATGCGAATGTATTCCTACGTTTTATTGAAGGTACTATTACAATGAATTTTTTATTATGATAAATATTTGATATTTTCTACGTTGTTTATTGAAAATATTTTTTTATGTTATTAGTTAATGAGGTATCTCTTTGTCGAATTATGTTCGAGGAAAACACGTTTCATGGAGGAAAGTCATGCTAATATTGTGTAAAGTAATAATTATGTATGTCCTGATAATTCATCCTAAAAGTTACCTGCCTTTTTAAAAACTCATCATCATCATATCAGCCGAAGGACGTTCACTGCTGGACATAGGCCTCCCCGAAACCGACCCACAATGACCGATTTGCGCCAATGGATTCCCGCGATCTTTCCAATGTCATCGGTCCACCTTGTAGGGCTCTGCCCACGCAGCGTCTTTCGGTACCTACGTGATTTGACGACCGGTCTGGCCTAGTGGGAAGTGACACTGTCTATGAAGCTGATGGTCCTGGGTTCGAATCCCAGTCAGGACATTTATTTGTGTGATGAGCAGAGATATTTTTTTCTTGAGTCATGGGTGTTTTCTATGTATTTAAGTATTGACTGTCGGCGTTCTATATTTAAATGTTGACGTAAGTGCCATATTAACCTCGTAACGCCCAGAGTGCATTACAATGTACACTCCCTTTCAATGGAGTCGAAATCTTTTATAAAAGGGAATAGGGTACAATTTCTTTTGTTTCATTAGTTTTCGTACAAAAGAAAATTAAACCCAATTCACTTCATAATAAGGTTAGTTTTAACTATTAAATATTTTAGCATGGTGGGCGTTACGAGGTTAATTCTCTGCACAAATTAATAGACATGGTGCTACAATTAAGTTTTTCACGTATATTTTCTTTTTAAAATATCGTGACACTTTTTATGTATCTATCTATTATATATATCGTTGTATAGTACCTACAACACAAGCCTACCATAGGACTAGGTCGATTTGTGTAAGATTGTCCCGAAATATTTATTTATTTATTGCTACTCGAGAAACTTTACGCCTCAACAGCCATCGGCTCTACATGCAATGTCCCACTGCCACTTAACGCATTCACTGCCACCAACGCACATGTGCGTTCATTTCCATATGTTTTTGGAGGGGGTGGCAGCGAATGTGTTAAGTTCAGCGATACTGTAATATGTTACTGTTTTATATTTTTATATTTTTTATTTGTATGTGCGGTGACATGAGTGCTTGGCACAAATGTACATCTTCTTCATTTTATTTTATTCTATCACTATCTGTGAGTTCCTGTAATTGGCTCTTTGTTTTTTATTTTTAATGCTTATTGTTCATGTAATAGCTGTTGGTAAATAAATAAATAGATACAGAAGTCTGTATTGGTTACTTTGGTTTTGTTGCGAGTGATATCATTTATGATGCCGCGGAGCTACCGCGAAACACGATATTCGCAAAATTTCGGACGATTGTCTCTGTCACTCTGTTTTTTATGGTATTAAATTACTACAATTGTTTGATATGTTGTTTTACAAAATTACGCATGTATGTGTAAGATTTTTTTGTATAATGTTTTGAAAATATAAGTCCCGCTGTGTTTCCTGCCGGTCATAAAACTCAAAATACTTCTCGGGAGGTGTAGGGTTAGAACCGGTGTAGTTTTTATTTTTCTCTTTTACTTTTGTATACTCGACGTGTAAAAGTGCCCTTGTGGCCTACTTACTGAATAAACGTTTGAGTTTGAGTTTGACTCTCATGACGTCTTAATAAAAGAGAGGTAAAAGAGATAGATGCCCGAAATTTACGAATATCGTTTTTGGCGGTAGCGCCTCTGTATCAAGCTTACAATAATAGGTATATTTTTTTCTATATTCAGGAAATGAGAGCGTGTGCTATTATTTATTCCCTAACGCAATCCATTTCTCATTTCGAGGTTTCGATTCCGCGTTTTTCATTCCCAATCGAAAAATATTTTATGAGGTTAGGATTTATTGCTGCTTTTAATTTTTAAATTAAAATGTTTTCTGTTACGATGGAATTTACGACGATGGATTTCAAGCAAATTATTTATTAGTATTATATACGGAATAAGTATATATAGGTGGATATAATTGTGTCTCGTCGAGTAATAATTTGGAGTCATTGAAAGGTTTTAGAGGTCGTATTTTTACTAGGAAGCAGTTTGTTCTCCTCTCGTGCCCTGAAACCCTCCCGACGCTCATAATTCCACTCTTTAAATCACTCGCTATGCTCGTGTTTAAATGTTGAAATCGTTTGCTAGCTCGGGCCTTAGCACAAGAAGGTAAGCACTAACGTTGCTTCCTTGTATAACAAATAACTATTACCTTGTATAAATAATGTCATAAAAAATCGAGCATAATAGTAATAGGGTTTTTTTTTTTATGACATAGGCGGCAAACGAGCAGACGGATTGCCTGGTGGTAAGCAATTACCGTCGCCCATGGGCACCCGTAACACCAGCGGAGTCACAAGCGCGTTTCCGGCCTTTAAGGGGGGTTGGAGCTCTGGGAACCTTGCTCACCATCAGGAACACAACACTGCATACCTGAAAGGTAGCAGTGCTATTATGGCTGTGGTCTTCTGTAAGGAGGAGGTACTTCCCCAGTTGGACTGCCCCAGATTCAAGCGTGATGGTCATCGCTGTGCCCTACCTCTCATTGTTGGACGTAGTTTAAGGACATACCCGGGATCCAATCCGAATAATATATATTGATATCAATCAATCAATATATTATGTATAGTAAAATCAAGACTATTGGTTAAACTTGTACAAAACAGTAAATCACTTAGCGTTTATTTCGATCAGACAGAAGTTTGTGTCTGGAATCTGTTCAGATATCAATCAAGGCGATGCGGGCATTAGTGGTGGATTCCCGGAGATACCCCCGATTGGAATAGGGCCTCTATTCTTATAGTTATTACTAATTTGAGTAATTACGAGTAGTTGAAATAGGCGTTACTATTAATAACAAATGAAGTTATTTTTATTAAATATTTTTAATTTCGGCTCGGTTTTTCGGAACCTTTGTACGAAATATGATTTGATTTGAAAAAATCGTAAGGAAACCACACTAATCTCAATAAGGCCTAGTTTACCCCATGGTTTGGAAGGTCAGATGGCAATCATTTGTGTTGCACTAGTGCCTACGTCAAACCCAAGGTCATTATTTGCCAAGCGGACCCCCGGCTCCCATGAGCCGTGGCAAAATGCCGGGACAACGCGAGTAAGATGATAAATCATTGATCGTTGATCTCTGGGAGGCTAGAGGTTATTATAATGTGTATAGTTCTTATAATGCTCACTATAACTTCAACTTGAATAAAATCATATAAATCCTTATATAATATCATAAAACAACAAATATCAAATAGATTGTATCGTAGTTTTATAGACCGTGAAGTCTGTGTAGACAGTGTTGCCGTGAGAACTGTGAACTTAGGATAACTATTCGAAAAACACGAATCTGTTATATATGGTTTGATTTATAGGTATTTGACATGGAAAATGATTTGAACCTGTCAAAACTAACCTTTAATCATTCGTTAATGCTTATGTGTAATTGTAAGCACAATTTATGAAATAATAAATTTTTAAGTATAATACGATATTCTCTGATAAACTGTTTAAAGCGAAAAAAGGTTTATTTTATCACTCGCACAGCATGTTTCGGAGAGCACAGCAACGTTATCGCGGAAGTCCATTCGTAAATTTCGAACAAATGTATCTGTCACTCTCATTATCATCATCATCATTTATTTCAGACAGCATAAATTCCATATACCATCATTTAAAATATACATAAAATTGGAGTAAAAGAGAAATCTGTTCGAATTCGACGTTCGTGGAGAGAAATCTGTTCGAATTGCGTATGCGTAAGTTCAGTTCATGATGTGCTGGGGACGCGAACGCACACTCGGCACTATTACGGCTCACGACATTGCGCGACTTGCGGCGCGGCAAGCGTTTTATCTGTTCATTGCGTGTGATCCCAACTAACCGCACTGCATTGCACGTCTAGACCGCGCAACATACAGATAAAACGCTTGCCGCGTCGTAAGTCGCGCATTGTTGTGGCAGGGCCGTTAGTATTTGATAATGGAGACCTTATGCTCTAACATCTTTATGGCACAAATCTTTAAATAACTTCACAACAACAATCAACAATGTGATTGTTTTGCTAAAAACAATTCACATTGTTACCATTTCCATGAGAAATATATGATATATGTTGTGATGAAGTGGAAACTTTGCAACTTTAGAATCGGGATGAAACAAACATTTGTGAACAAACGGATCGTTCACAGGGTTTTGCAACTACAGTCTGAGATTGGACAACAAGAAGGCCGATTGTCTAACGTTTCTGTCTATTGGATTGGATTTAAAACTTATATTTAAATTTTACTACAAAGGCGAACTAAAAGCACAACAGTACTCATGTATTTAAAGACACAATTATATTATCCTCTTTAGTATTTTTTTATTATTGTGTACATAGTAATGCCACTAATGTAATGTAGTTATGTAATATATTATTGTTACATGATGAGTAGGGTCGGTCATTCATCAGTTAGCCACTGGTATATAAATGGTATACTATGAAGTCTTTAAACTATTTGTGACATTATCTAGCAAAAGGGACCTTATTGTCGATGGCGCTTACGTCGAACCGCGTTGCGTTTGTATTGCGGCATCTTGAACAACGGCGTAAGCGCCATCGACAATAAGGTCCCTTTTGCTAGATAATGTCACATTTTAAATCGTATTGTTATATAAGAGGAAGATCACTGTTAATAGACGCCATTATTTAAAACGAGTACCTAGTTCTCTGTTTGCATTCAACTTTTCAACCCTTCTATATTGAGTACCTTTTTTAAGATGTTTCTTAGTAATGAATGTTCTTCCATTCATATTTTCACCTTCACACTTTTAACCCCAGTACTCAAGCCACAATTAGTTCGCTCTGGCATTTCTCCAACAGAGGTAAAAAAAAAGTACAATAGTATATTGAATTGCCACGTAAAATCATATTTTCTCCCGATCTTTTTATAGCCAATAAAAACATCGTCGATACATCTTCCAAACTTGACTTTTCCATTTCGCTACACCCACTCATTGGGAATAGGCCCCCAGCCTATTAGTGAGATTGTGTCTCACCTCGAGAAAATACTGAATCAGTCAATGTCGTATTTCGATGCAATCGAGTGATCCGAGATTGGGGCTGATTGATGTGCCCAGGTGACGTGTCGGTTGATATTAAAGGAAAAGAAATAAAGCTAATGGCAGCCATTGGTGTTCTTGCTCGAGCGTAGACTAACGGCTTAGCAGGCGTCATGAGTGTCATGACGAATAGATGAACGCCACGTAATAACAGTTTCAAGAAAATACACACGTAGTAAGTCTTATGCATTGAGTACTGTAATGGGGGTTCGCGCCTAGATGGAGAGCCGACAATAAAGATAATTTCTATGATATAATTTTATTATAATTATTTAATACATGACAAATCGATTACTCGCTTTGACTGTCTCCCACTCACTCCTCTAGGAACTCTCTGGTTACATATTCGAAATAGAATTTAAAATAAGAACTGACACTAGGCCAGCACATAATCTCAATCATCAAGAAGTCTGTGAAGGTCACAACCTTCTCAGAACTTTGGTGCGGTATGAGAATATCAAAACCCTATCTCCTCTCGTGAGTATCGTAGGGAAAAACCGACAGACAACCTAAAAAAATATTACCCTATTTTTAGTAGCGCTAATGAACAAATAATGTGTGTTTAAATTATGTGTCTATTTATTATGTATAAAATCGTACTTTATTATGAGAGATTAAAACTTAAATAAAACACAAAATGAACATATTTTTAATTATGATAATAGTAAAGATAAGTTGTGTATGTTGTACGAGCACAATGTATCAATTATGTACGTAAATTTTATATAATTCCGCCATTTTTTGCACTATATATAACTTTTCTGCTTTATAGAATTACGTTTGCCTTTAAGGGTTATTTTTAGATTTAGTCTAGAGTAATTAAGTAATTATTGTAATGCTTATAAGCTGAGATGGATATTATTTGAAAATATGTGACGTTCCGCGGATAAAAGTGCTTTATAGCGCTTGGCGCTTACGCTATTGTTAACGACGCTTCAATATTAATATTGATGCTTCGCAACGTAAGCGTCAAACGCCATAAGGTCGGTCCGCCGGTAAAGTACCTTCACCGTCACATGGACCCGGGTATGTCCTTAAACTACGTCCAACAATGAGAGGTAGGGCGCAGCGAAGTACCATCACGCTCGAGTCTGGAGAAGCCCAACTGGGGAAGTACCTCCTCCTTACCCTGTCTCAAATTAGCCAAACACACGGCACCAGGTCTGTGGCTGCAGGTAAATATGCTACTAGAGTAAGGAACTACTATGGGGACAGGCTCATAGAAAAGCGTTTACCATACCTACTTAACGCCTTGCCTGCGGCTATTAGAACCGAAAAAGACGAAAATAAGTACAAGAGCCTTGTTCCGTCACTACCTTGACAGTATCTGAATGTTTTGTTTTTGAATTTTGCCCCTGTAACCTCTGTTTACACTTTGTTTGTCATTTAAAGTAACTGTCATACCCATAATCTCAATATTACCATATATTACCTACCACTTGTAATTGTTATACCTAGTCTCACTCATGGATCCCACAGTCAAACTCTGAAAACAGTTTTGCGGGACAAATTTTTAATTTTAAGTCATTATTCATTGTTTTTACTATATAATAAATAAATAATTACAGAAGACCACAGCCATAATAGTACTGCTACCTTTCAGGTATGTAGTGTTGTGTTCCTGATGGTGAGTAAGGTTCCCAGAGCTCCAACCCCCTTTAAAGGTCGGCAACGCGCTTGTGACTCCCCTGGTGTTGCGGGTCCCCATGGGCGACGGTAATTGCTTACCATCAGGCAATCCCTCTGCTCGTTTGCTACCTTATGTCATAAAAAAAAATATATATTTAGAAATAGTGTTTGTAATAAGCGGTGAAGAAAATATATTGTCTTCATCTCCTATTATGATGTCTGTCATTTGCAATCATTACTAATTGGTTGCTTATTTTTCTTATTTTTTTCCCTTTTGTTAATTATTTCATGAAACAAAATCCTCATTATAGGTAATTCCTTTCAAGTTGTACCTGACGGGATAATTTGCGGACTGAGTCCGACACGTGCTCGTTATTATTCTGATATTATTGTTCAAAAAACAGAAGGTGGGTTTTTATTAAATATAGATAAACGTATGATTTCGGGCACAACATAGCCTTATCCTGAAATTAAGAAACAATGTTGCAATATTTATATTCTCAAATAAATATTCATATATTCAAATAAATATTAGGTATCTACAGGACATTCTTACACAAATTGACTGAGCCCCACGATAAGCCCAAGAAGGCTTGTGTTGTGAGTACTCATTAGGCAACGATATATACATAAATAATAAATAAATAAATATTTCGGCGACAATCTTACACAAATCGACCTAGTCCAACGGTAAGCTCAGTAAGGCTTGTGTTGCAGGCATTAGACGACAATATATATAATACATAGATACATATAAATACTTAAATACATAGAAAACACCCATGACTCAAAAACAAATATCTGTGCTCATCACACAAATAAATGCCCTGACTGGGATTTGACCCCAGGAACATCGGCTTCATAGGCAGGGTCATTACTCACTAGACCAAACCTGTTGTCGATAATATTGTATATTCATCTTCCTCGCGTTCTCCCCACATTTTGCCGCGGCTCGTGGGAGCCTGGGGTCCGCTTGGAAACCAGTCCCAGGAATTGGCGTAGGCTCTTATGAAAGCAACTGCCATCTGACCTGCTAACCCAGACGGTAAGCTATAAGTCTTATTGAGATTAGTTCGGTTTCCTCACGAAGTTTTCCGTCACCGTAAAGCGACTGGTAAATATGAAATTATAATAAATATTTTGTACATAAGTTCCGAAAAAATAATTTGTATGAGCCGGGATTTGAACCTGCGACCTCCGCATTGCAGGTCGCACGCTAGGCCATCGGCGCTTGTATGATATTGTATAAATTCAATATCGAAATATCAATGTCATGCATTAAAAGAAAGTTAAAGACTAACTCTCCTGACCTAAATCCCCTACCCTACCTCCTCTATTCTCTCAGCCACAGAAGTCTAATGTTGAACTAAGGTATTCCCCCATGTATCGTAACAGGATGCTGTACCTGAGCATTGGGTCAATGACATGATCGTCACGCTAGGCAAACGGGGCACCGGCCTTAAGGGACGCTGCTGTCCGCCCACAGGCGGTTAGTGGTCGCAGTTTTGGGACAATACCCTCGTCAAACATCAACTACCAATATTTTGTCTTTTATTAATGCAAGCCTTCTGTATCGCCTATATATAGCAAGTGGCTTCGTAAATGGTAGGCTATAATGATTCCCTCGGACAATGGGGCGGGGAGCGGTTTGTCGTTCTAATTATCGTTGTTAAGAGTTCCACTCAGTCATAAGCCGGAGTTTCATTCAACAATAGCGACACGTTTTTGTTTCATTGTTCGTTAATACGCAAGCGAAACTTCGACTGGATTATCGTGGGCGCGTTTTGCACCGTAGCTTGGATGCCAAAATAATTACTCTTAAATAGGTACAGTGAAGGACACAATCATCATCATCGTCAAATCAGCCGAAGGACGACCGACCGGTTTCGCATCAGCTGCATCCAGTGGATTCCCGCATTCTTTCGGTCGTCGGTCCACCTTGTGGGGGTCTGCTCACGGTATACGTACGTACGTACGTACGTAGGTACCTAGATATAATATATCTTACCTTATCCCATTATAAAAAGGTATAAAAGTGTAATGTTAGCGTAAAATTATAAGTTCCGTCAAATTACAAACTGTTTACAATTCAATGCACTAGTTTTCATTACGTTGTAAAGTATCGGCTACTATTCGTCAAATTGAAATGAAATGTATCGAAACGCACTTTGTTCGCTTGTTGATTGAAACTCAAGTGTCTGCCGCCGCCGCCCTATTTGGCTGTGAGTTCATACATTTGCAATTTTTTTTCTTATACTGCTATAAGCTACATCATAATTATTAATTAAGTATATGTTCACAATTGTTTGTATTCATTTTACAAGGCATTGTGTTTGATTCCTAATTCACGTCACGTAAATGCGTTCCCATGCACACTAGTTCTCAATTTGACGGTTTCATGTCCATAGTTTATAGTTAACAAATAATAATCAGTGCTCGACGCAGTGTAACCGCTCCAAGAGATAGCGATGTCACTCATCAGTGGTAAGATATTGTGGAACAAAATAGCAATGTTCGTATTTTGGTCGCATAATGATTACCTTGATGTAGATGTAGTGTAGGGACGCCCTGCCATGCGTTCAGCCCAGTTCCCTGTAGTCCGAGCTGTAAGTTACTGTCCTGGATGCATTTCCACACCGTCCTCAAGTCATCAAATTTACCTGCAGAGGAGAAGGACAAATAGATCAATATCCCTTAGTTCACCGTCCGCTAGAATATAAGCCAGTTTCGTGCACATTGTCCGTTGAATTAATTATAACATTCCGAAGAGCCGGCAGCATTATCAGCCTCGCCTTTCAGCGAGGCTATGCTGCCGGCGTCTTCCCTAACATGCCACAGAAAAATTTAACTGGGTTTAATATATTTGATCCTTGCAACAAAACGAATCGATAGATACTATAAATAAATATTAGAGGACAGGATTGACTGAGCCGTGATATCGACAGCAGAAGTTAAGAAGCTGTTGTGGAATATACACATACCAATGATATACTTAAATATACATAGGAAACACCAATGCCTCAGGAAATAGAAATAGAAATTCTTCATTCGTAACAAAACACAAAATCATAGAAATTATATGATACAAAACAGCAAGGATATACTTTGTCACGAAATGGTTGCAAATCAGCAAAATGTCGACGGAGTCAGGGCTGGTCTTCCATTGCAACCATTTGGTGAAAAGCATGGTGCGGCAACAACCCGGCTAGACACATGGATCATTTACAAACAAGTTAAAAGGCACACAACACGGTACACGAACAAAACAGTAATAGAAACATTACATTACAAAAAGCTGGTCCTAAATGCAGTAGGTATGAGTAATATTATTACAATATATATTGGTATGAAGATACAGTGTAACACGCGGTCAGATTCAATGAATAAAACGCGCGAACGCTGCCAGCTCGCTGCCCTCGCAGAATATGTAAATGATTTCATTAGACTATGTAAGCTCGTTAATCTAACCTGCAGTGGAGTTTAAAGCCCAAACACTTATCAACATAGTTGAAATTTGGCTGCAAATGGAAAGGTAAAATCTAAAATGTACAGTTTTCGTTTCGTGTTTCATAATATTAGGTAATGTGGGTAAGACCGTCTATCAGGAAAGACCGTCTACCAACCAATTTCCTGCATTATCTCATCGGTATGTAGTGTCAATTGACGGACTTCCCTTAAAAATAAAGTATGCCGGTCTTACCTACATTGACATTGTGTTCCTTGTTTTTATGCAACTGTACTTGTCACCATAAATTATTATTGAATTTCGTCGTACAATTATTTGTATGGCCTGCAAGTACACGGATGTGTTCCGAATATTTGGGAGCCATATGCGAAACCGGATCGAGCCAACGCGCATAGGCCATTTCGCCTATTTAATGGAATGTAAGAGGTACACTAAGCGGATGTTGCCCTTGTCCGTAATCACACTAAATTATTAGTTGTTTAATACATGAGGAGTCTTTTGAATGCTGAATCTAATTAATTGAATCAGGCGTTACTTTGCGGAAGTCCATATTATTGTTGTTAATGCTGAATCTGATGTAGAATTAATATTTTATCTGACATTGGGGACCTTTTTTCATCCCCTTAAATTATTAATTACAAGTCCACACAGAGAACTGTTGTAGGATGTACAGTCGGCATCAATTATCTCCTTTTAAGTAACGTCAAGCTGTAACTGCCATACGAAATTATCACATATGTAAAGCCGACAAAGTCCCAAAATCGTCATCTAATATTGAATTTGTCTATACAGTTAAAAATTTATTTTATTTTAATTTATATATATTTTTCTTTTAATATTTTATTTAGACATTGGCGGTTTTATTTGTACTCATTATTCATTCATCTTTCATTTTGGGTGCAAGTATATCAAAAAAGATATAGAGCTACAATTTTATAACAATTATGCCTCAGAATGTTTTGATTATATTGTAAAAGTGCTTTTAAATTGTAATGTTGAATTTATGATTATTGAATTATAATCATAAGTGATTTTATTGTATGATATTATTTGTTTTATGAATTTCCGCTACCTAAAGGTTGCATGGTAGAGATCACATTTTAGCGATCAGACCGCCCGTTGTTGTCCTTAACTTTAATTTACTGTTTTATTGTACAGTCAGCAGCAGAAGTGGCTAAGCGTTTCAGGATGTCAAAATGAGGTCAACACATCTCTATTGTCAAAAGAATAAGAGCGCGTGTAGGTCATTTAGAATACTTCAAACGAAAAAATACTTATATGTGCACATGCACATATTTCAGAAGTTACTAATAAAACGCACCCACGAGAAATAAAAACATGTTTTTTTTTTCAATCAAAATATGTATATAAATTTATAGTAACGTCGAGTGTTTATATAAATTTATAGTAGCATCCAGTTCACTATGCAATAAGAGTATATCATTAACTACGGTCACATAAAAACTAAGCAGAATATAAAGCAACATCAGCTAGCATAAAAAAAACTATTTTCAAGCAAGTGTGATGAAAATAATTACTTTTGTGGCTAGCGGTCAGTGCCTCTTTTTTAATCAACTTGCGGGCTTATAAAAGTCGCCGGGAAGCTACAAGCTCCGCACAAAGGCTTAAAATGACTGTTATATTGCTTTTAGCTTCTACTGATACCATATCACGTATACTCTTTTTCCACCCATTTACATAAAATCAGTATACTAACCTAAAAAGGTTACAAAAACCCTACTTCAATCTTACTTGTACTTCGGAAAGTAAAGCGAATTTACTGTTTAAAAATAAACTTGATCTTGCATTGGGTAGCGTTACAAGAGGGTGTCAAAAGAAGGGTAAAAACAATTACATGATTCTTAGACGAGCCCTTAGATATAATAAATATAAAATACATAGGTATATAGGTACCTATAAATATGTGAGAAAACAAAATATTTATATTCAGAAGATTATGTTCTATGACTAGTTCTTAAGAGAAAATAACTAGTATGTATTCAATACATATTATAGAACTGAAATATACTTAAGCGCAAAATAGATTAATCAAATATAAAAAGATAAAAACCAAAGGAACGTGTGTACTAGTTAGTAACAGCCTTGAACGAAATGCAAGTCTCTCTGGGACACCGCTAACAAGACTATGACAGCTTTTGTGATTGAACACTTGACCAGGGTCCTTCGTCATCCAGGTGATCATCGATTTTATTGTATCCCTTCTTGATATAGGTCTTGAATGACGTACAGGGCAGTCACATGTCTCTAAGGGTATAAAAAATTGTTTGCCACATAAAGCGACAGTTTCCGGCGAGCGATTTACTTTCTGCAGACGAAACTTACAAAACACTAACTTATGTTTGTTCCTAGAATTTAAACTGTAAATATGAGATAACTTCTTAACCCTTTAACGCCATGAATCACTAAACGGGTCGCGCGGTGTTGTGCCTACATACCACACACCCCTAAAGTAGCGGATAGCGATTACTGTCAAGGCACCTTTCCTGCTGACAGATAAGGTATATTCGTTCATCACTAGTCGAGACGCGTGAGGAAAAAGCGTACAAAAGGATTATTATTCTTATACGTTCTCGTCCTATTTCTTGTGTCATTAATTATTTATTCATTCTTTTTTATTATCGTATGAGAAGACACAAAATACCATCCAAATACGTACGATAATTTCACTAGTCCCGGAAAACCAGTTTACCCCAACCTATCCCCTTAATGTGATTTCGACACGCCACAAGGCAAGATTCCCAAATTAGGTCAACCCTTTAAAGAACAATTAACACCAATTAACTTAATCGATTAGCAAACTATTTATTTACATGTCATGATGCTGCGGAACCGTAAGCCATGGCTCAATTAAGGATCACTAGTTTGACCCTAATCTAAACATTATTGTGGCTCGGTTACGTAACGTTTATTTCTATCGATAAACTTTCAATTAAACTGGATCTGTTTGCTTTTATCTATAGTCTTTCTTTTGTTTTGAAAGACATTGCCACTAAATTACGATGTCGCTCTGAGAAACATTCATATCACATAAAAGGAGCCAATATGCTTATGCCTTTTCTTCATGGGCACAAGAATAACCGTCGAACTTAGTAAGCAGGAATCGATTTGTTTGGATGCGTCGTCGCTGAAGTATATTTTATATAGAAGTGCATTTTTTTGCCTATTTTGTGTTTTGTTTAACACAGTATGATTATTTGAAAAATATTTTGTAAGTATCCTGATTGCAATTCAGTGGAGTTTTCTCAAATAGCTAAATTTGATTAATGCATTCGCCTTTATTTATTTATTTATTTAATTTTTATTGCAAAATACAAGAAGGTACAAATGGCGGGCTTAATGCCATAAGGCATTCTCTACCAGTCAACCAACGGGAGTAACGGAAAGATTTAATAGGTGCTAATTACAGGAGCTAATTATAATATACTATGCGTGATTCTGGCAACTGTTTTTGAATTTAAGGTGTTTAACAAATTATTTATATTTTTACACCTTATTTATTAAATATATATATACTTGCGCTTGCTCCGCGAAATTCGTAATGCCTAAAATATTAAAATTTTCTTTTTTCTAAATAGATCATAATTTCAGCCGTGAGTTGCCCACTGCTGGATCTAGGCCTCCTCCGAATATGACTTATATAATTTTGGAGGTAGTCGCCACGCTTGGAAGTTGGGTTGGCAACCGCGCAGTAGTTTTTCCCCTTTGTCGCTTCTTTCGACACCTGCTGGAGGAGATGGTCCGGTATTATTCTAGTCATTTTATGAGAGGTAGGGCACAGCGATGACCATCACGCTTGAATCTGGGGCAGCCCAACTGGGGAAGTACCTCCTCCTTACAGAAGACCACAGCCATAATAGCACTGCTACCTTTCAGGTATGTAGTGTTGTGTTCCTGATGGTGAGTAAGGTTCCCAGAGCTCCAACCCCCCTTAAAGGCCGGCAACGCGCTTGTGACTCCCCTGGTGTTGCGGGTGCCCATGGGCGACGGTAATTGCTTACCATTAGGCAATCCGTCTGCTCGTTTGCCGCCTATGACATAAAAAAAAAAAAAAAAAGTCATCCGGCACCACACGGAGGTGTAAAGTATATATTTCAAGAATATTTAGGAGCTGAATACGAGAAATCAGAGATCATCAATATAAATCCAACTATATCCAAACTTACAACTTCTTCCCCTTCTTGGTCGCATCCATCATGAGTCATAACTGATGAGTGATGATTGTGGTTGGTGGGTTTTGTTCGGGCACAAACATACTCTCTTCATCGATTCTGATCCATTACTTCCTCGCCACATCTTATTTAGAACTTCTGGGTTTGGAAAGATTAATCGTTATTGGCAATACGGGGTCTCGGATTCACGGGGCTTTTCACCAGCAAGGACTGACCAACTCAAACGGGAGGAACTATCTCAGAAACTTACAATTAAGCATGCAGTATTTTTCGAAATTATTTTAGAATCGCGGACAAATCGATGATTATGCGCATAATTGAATTTGACAAAAATGATTATATTTACTGGTAAATCTTGTCTGGCTTAATTCTTCGCCCGTATTAGACTTACACACAGTATATCTGAAGAATAAAGCTAAAAAGTGAATAAAAGGAGGGATGATAAACTCAATTGCGGACGTTTAAATTAGTTCTTGTTTGACAATATTCATCAAATATGCAAACTGATCGAGCCAATCGATTATGTTTTGGCCGATTTAACCGCTCGCTTTACCTTGTTGAAAACATGTTGACAGTTTAATTGTACATTTTGATAATACTGGCAGTGATGTACCTTAATATTAAATTGCAGTACAAGTATAATTTGATATTTGGGCTAGTTCTATTTGAAGGCCGGTTTCATATTAATGTCGCTGCGAGGAGGTGGCCCAGAAATCAAGCTGTAGATAGACTAGGGTGGCATGAGAATATTTCGCTTGGAATCAACTCGGCAACCTAAATCCAAGATTTGA
Organism: Grapholita molesta; assembly: GCA_022674325.2. Taxonomy (NCBI): domain Eukaryota; kingdom Metazoa; phylum Arthropoda; class Insecta; order Lepidoptera; family Tortricidae; genus Grapholita; species Grapholita molesta. Next base: position 15,255,929 of record CP053130.2, on the reverse strand, counting down.
ATATTTAAATTTAATTATATTAAGTAAACAGTCGGGCAAGAAAAGTTTAAAGTCCTTGCATCTTAAACTCCTTAAAGTCGATATTTCCTTGCATCAGCCAACCAACATTACATTTAAACTGCATCAGAACTTTTCCAGAAACAGGCTTTTGGTAACAATCGGCTGATATTGACAGGTAAACTGTCAAATTAAATACGACGTAGAGTTATTATTAATCGCAAAATACACTGATAATAAAATAAAACATACTGGATTGGAACTCCTACTAAGTTAATTTATGTCATACTGCCTTTCATTTCAATATGCACAATAGAATAAGGCATCAACTTCTTGAATCTTTCCTGCTTGACAAAAAAGTATCCAAGAAATTTCGAAACAATAACTTACTTACAAGATGACCCAAATATCTCCTTTGATAGCAATATCAACCACGGAATTAGGCTAACGATCTACCACTAACACGAAACAAGGTTTAAACTTCGGCCCGTCTAAAGTCGTTTGCGTTGCTGTAATTTTGCCGACGTCTCATTTGGCTGTTGTGTTGAACACTTTGAGCCCTTCCTTGACAGTGTTATATAAAGTCGGGCCTTTGTTGTGATGATCGATGGAACTGTAAGCTCTGAGGGCAAGTAAACGACTTAATGACATTGGCGTTAATATATTTTTGTATTACATTTGGATGTTATTGGATTTTAGAAATGGACAGTACCAGATTTAGTGGAGGAAAATATACTACGGAAGTCTTGAACATTGATGCATTGCTTTATCAACTGAGTTAATAAAGTAAAATCGATGGCGGTGAATAGCTTGATGATATAATATTTCTTATTTATAAGTAACAACTGTTGTCCTGTCGTATATATATTATGAATATTGATTCCGAATTTTGTCAAAAAGTATGGACCCCAAGTCCTCCTCGCTACCCATGGTAACCGGCTGGCAGTGTTTCCTCTTTGAAGGGTGGCAATGGTGGTTAGTGAAAATAACTACTCTCATGGCCGCAAGAAGGTATAGTGTAACGATAATTACATCTCATTCAAAGTTGACGGACGCTCCACTCTATTGGAGCTATTTCTTTGCTCTTTATAAATAAGGGTGTTATCGTTTTTTTCCCAAGTGTCAGGCGGTATCCTCGTCCATTGGGCGGCGGGGTGTGAAATCGAGGCCTTCATTATGTCTTCGGCCAACGACGCAACTTCGTCGGGTAAATCGCTGTGACGCGAAATATACAAGATAACTTCTAGGCGCTGGGGGGGTTAAGTTTCCGCTTCGCGAGGTGTCATATTTATGACGGTCGGTAACGGGCGATTTTATAAACATGGAATTACCCACTTATATTTCATGACTGGGGCTTGTGACAATGCCACTAGATTTATTTAGGGACGATAACATCAGGTAGAGGATTGCTTTGCTTACATGATATTTTAGAACTGATCACTTGAAGCGCAAATTTACATAAAAAGCGGTAAGAATATAAATTGTAAACATCGTAAGTTAAAAGAGTGTGAGAGCTTGTTGAGGAGAAACTACTGAATTAGTTCATCAAAGGTCAACAGTAATTGCGTTTCATAACATAATCTATTGTCCGGATTTTACAATATTACACAATTACACTAAACATCTATAGGTAATTAAATTACAAGAAGAATAAGAATTATTCTGATTTTGTGATCGTGTATTTCTCAATTTAAAGTGTTCTTCTTTTACTCCAGATCAAAACACCCACCGGCTGTTCGTAGCCTCTAAAGAGTTCATCAAATCCTCCATTCCCGTAAAAGTTCAATTTAAGTATTCACGCTCAACGCTCAACTGATTGAGCTCATTCACCAGGCCCATTCACAAAACCAGTTCGAAAATCGAACAATAACAAACTGGAATCGCTATAATCGTCGGGAGGACTTTCGGCTTGAGCATAATGATTGATGATACAACTTTAAACCACGGTTTCAGTGAGCTTCAAACCGTGGCTTTTGTATTCTTTTGTCTCAGTTTCAGCTTTTGGTTTCAGGGATAAAATGCAATGTGCTGGATATTTCTACACGGAGTGTTTTGCTGGCATGGTCGTTTTGACTATCTCGGTCGTAAAACTTATTTAATAAGAAAACTGTGGACGCCATAAAATGGAATCGCTGATGAAATTTCGGTATTTTATCATACTCCTACAAGTGGTTGTTTAGTAGATTGATCGGCGAAAACTTATTATTTTCTCCACAAATTATGAATATCTCCATAAACTACATTTATTTTAGTTCTTTTGTGGTTATTAATTTAAATAATAATCGACCATTATTAGACATTATTTAAAGTTATAATATTAAGAAAGGGAAAAATAAAGATTGTAAGAAGTTATAACATTCCATATATGTAGTTGTGATATGCTATATAATTCTAAAGCCGGTACCGAAAGATTTTTTCATATAGAGCCTGCCGCAAGCGTCCCACAAGGTAGACCGACGACCTAGTTAGAGTCGCGGGATACCGCTGGACGTGGAAGGCGCAGGATTGGTCTTCTTGAGTCGTTCTGGGGGAGGCCTATGTCCAGCAGTGGACGTCCTTCGGATGACATGGTGATGATAATGAAGATCAACCTCAAAGCACGTCAGTATCACCCAGGCGGTTGCCAATTATAATGTGGTTAATGTGCGGTTATAATATATGTACTTACTTTATATGTACTATATGTACGACAGGTTTGGCGTAATGGGTAGTGACCCTGCTCATGAAGACGATGGTCCTGGGTTTAAATCCCAGTAAGGGTAATTATTTGTGTGATGAGTACAGATATTTGTTGCTAAGTCATGGGTGTTACATATATTTAAGTTTTTGTATATTATATATATCTTTGGCTGAGTATCCACAACACAAGCCTTCTTGAGGTTACCGTGGGGCTCAGTTAATTTTTGTAAGAATGTCCTATAATATTTATTTATTTATAGACTAAGCATTATTTCAAAAATGTGACCGATATGTAGAAAGATTTAAGTGAAATAAAGTATTGAAAGGACATTATGATGGGCCTAATTAAACTATGGTTACAGAAATCGCGCCCCCAATTATTATATATAAATATTATGATCATTTAATAACTACATACATTTAAAGTTATAAAAAAAACTTGATTTGTATGTCATTATCATATCTTTTTCACTATTGGAGCTTATTCCGTCATTTTAATAAAGCTAAATCAACAAAAGAAAATATATTTTTATAATGCTATTGGATCTGCAGCACTACCGCTAAAACCGATATTCGTATATTTCGGACGATTGTCTCCACCACTCTTATAACGCCTTCCTTGGAGTAAAAGAGAAAGCTAGATGCTCGAAATTTACGAACTTCAGTATTCGCCGTACCAGACTTGCTCACGGTCAAAATCGGTTGAGAAATACGACTTATGGAGTAAAACTAGACATATTTACAAAAGCGTTTTGATTGAAGCTAAAAGGGAGACCATTCAAACATTTAGTATATGAAATATTTAATATACATACTCCCACGAATATCTACGCCATTGTGGTGGAGCGGACAAAGACAGCGACGGTCGAATAAAATCAAATTAGAGGAGACGACTCTAACTTTTAATTCGATTGATGATCGAAGTGTAATTACGAAGAGGAAGTTAACTTTCCACCTTAATTGAGTGGTTCCTAAATGAATAATTACCCAGGTAGCGGTAAAAGTCTATTTTGGTACAGAAAAACACGTGGCTCGTCCTTACAGGTCAAGTCAGGAAGGTTACTAGATGATTCACACCAATAGAATATTTACTTACTTTCTTAATTAGACGAATCACCTACTATTATATGTATGACCCGTCCTGGAATATTGTGGTTAATTTGTAAGCTCTTTATTTAATAAAACAGAAGAAACAACAAATACTATAAATAGATATATTGAACGTAATTTATAAAACAAATATAGTGTGGTTTCTACTCAGAATCATGAGAGTTCTGTCGAGCCTAATAGGAGAAAAATGCGTCACAAGTTTTTTATTCCATTCCGTTACTATGTTTCATACATTACATATGGCGGTGACGGAACAGAAGCAACAAAAAATGTATGAAAATTTTGGGACACATTTCTTCTCCTATCAGGCTCGAAAGAACTCACGATTCTGAGTGGAAACCAAACAAAAAAATCCAAATAAAAAAAAGTTAAGTAGGTATACAACTTTAAAAATTGTTGATATAACTTACGATGGAATTAAGATACAGCTAGAGAACAGTAATGGAGAAAGCACACTACCTTGGGGGACACTTGCAGAAAGTTCTCACCTCTCTGATACATTGTCATCATCAACTTGCACCCGCTAATGCCCCCAAAAGACTATAGGAATATGAAACCAGATGAGAGCAGTGTGACACGTTCAGTAATTTAAGAAAAGCAAGGATGTTGAAATCGATTGTGTGAACTGTCAAATGCCCTACTGAAGTTCAAATTGTACTAAACGTAAATTTTCGTGGGACTTAGCATAAATATCTGTCGTTGATAGCAAATCTTAATTTAAATATTGGTAATGGAAAACCGTAGTGGTTTTAACCCCTTATTGTTCTCCGAATTTAAATTAGGTATTCATAAATAATAATTGAATAGTTTAAATAAGGAACAAGACTGTGTGTGAGAGAATAATATTTATGTTCCTTGCCCGGTTTTACTTTGCTTTAATATTGTTAACGCATATAAAAAAAAATGATTAAAGGAGCATTTTTGTTTTCTCCATGTCTTAGTATAGTATCAGCTCCTAATAATTTAAGGCAGGATTAGAATAGTAGTTGTCGGGACAAGTGCGACAAGTATATCATTTTGCATGAGTTCTGAGGTTTACCTCATGGGTCGGGTCAAGAATCGAGATGAGTGAAAATGACATGCATGTGTGTGGAATAACGTTTTTTAATACAATTGCGAAAAAACTACACTGAAATAAAAAAGCAAAATAATTTAAGTCATTTTTACTTTTAATTGTCATGTTTTTAATGTGGATTCTGTTATCAGCATTATGCCAATTCAAGAGAAATTATATTATTATTTCAAAACGCATGATTATGTAAAGAAACATGAATATTTTTTTATTTCTTCATATTGATATACCGTAAGGTCGGGTTAATTTGACTGTACGATGTTATTTTGTCCACACATGAAAAACTATTTTATTATATCCATGATATCTGCGCTCATCACAGAAATAAATGCCATTACTGGGATTTGAACCCAGGACCATCGGCTTTACAGGCAGGGTCACTACCCACGAGCCGGAACCTGCCGTATGTATGATTATTAGAATCATCATCATATCAGCCGAAAGTCGTCTACTGTTGGCCATAGACCGGGACAAGGAAGGCGTGGAGTTGGCAGATCAGAGATTGCCTTCCATATCATAGTTTGATATTCAATCACTCTCCTGGGTCCAGGATCATATAAACCCCAGCCTTCTCAATTTTCATAGAACCATGTCTATATTACACTCAGTTTAACGGCCATCGTAAAGCGGCGGCCACATGGTGCTCGGAAATGGAACTATTCCTCAGATGGACAGGTTTATTTGGATAGTCTCGGTTTATAGTTATTGAGAACAGGTTATGAGGCAGGGAGCTCGTTTTCACTGTATTTTGTTCAAATTTATTGTTCAATGGGGCGGAACTGGAAAGTACTCGGCTATTTACGACTAACGGGACTGTTACATTTTTGAAGAACTTTAATTTTGTTTTTGTTTTAAATAGATGGCAGATATTGCAGCTCTGCGACTCCATAGCCAAAATACTTATGAACACTGCTTACTTCCACAGGATCCGTTACCAGGATGATAGAATCCTACAGAACGTATGTTCGATTCACATACAAATCAACCGAAAACATGAACCGATAAGAAAAAATCCTAGAACGTAGATTGCGCGATTTATGCGAGCCTTACATGATTCGCACTAACTTGGCACGCACTCCAAAGAAAACATGTGTGTTTAACGTCATGGTCACCAGTTTTTAACACTCTTCTGTAATCTAAATTAGTGATTGTCCCTTCTTTAGTTACGTTCAAATTTCCTCCTGTGTGCGTTAACAAAAATTGGCCTTTAAGGGGATCCTACATTTATTTCTTATAATATATGTATGTTTTAGTAAAGGTCGATTGCAGGGGAAACTACCGCCGGATGGGCAGTCAAAACCACGTTGAAACTCAATCTACAGTTACTGCGTCAGCATGCCAAGCGTGGCGAACTATGGCAAGTTGATAAAAGTCTTAAACACAAAACTATCATGAGATTCACACATATTAATTGAATATTGCTCGACATGTTTAACTACGTAATGAGGAGCATAATCATGAGTCCGCGTCGGTTAGCCAACGCGAACATCTCATGATTATGCTCCTCGTTAATATGACAAAAGTCATGTTTGGGAGAGGCCTAACTAATAGTAAACGTTTTAAATAAATATATAAACGACGATATATATAATATATACATACATATAAATACTGAAATACATAGAAAACACCCATGACTCAGGAACAAATATCTGTGCTCATCACAAATAAATGCCCTGTCTGGAAATCGAACCCAGGACCATCGGCATTTATAGGCAGGTTCACTACCCACTAGGCCAGAGCGGTCGTCAAAAAGGTCGTCTTACGGCTGACATGATGATGATGAGGTCAATTGTGCTGCTTAAATTGTAGTATTTCACAAGTAACCATGTATGTACTCGTAATAGAGAAAGGAGTAAACTCATTCTTTACGATCCTCTTGACATTCTTAAAGAACCGTCCTTTACTATATTTTCCTTGTTGGCCGGAAAAGGAAACTTTGACGAGCGAAATAGAAGCAAACACGTACATGCTTGCTTAGGTGACGAAGTTCGTTAAGACATCATTGAGTTATCGCAAAACGGATTATCGCGGAACCCTACTCAGAGGCCAAGAGGTCATTGTTTTTTCTACACATGGGCTTTGGATAAATATTATACTTAGATATAACAAAGAATGGGCGAGCTTTCCAAAGCCTGCTTCGTTTTATTGGGGCAGAACGGTTCTTGATAAATAATTCTATATAAATAAAACCAAGCCAGCTTACTTAAATCAGTTGTATGTATACATTTTAGTGAAACTGGATATTATGGAACTAACTGACATAAAAATAATCACTAGGTACATTTTAATCGACTAGGAAAAAAGAGGGTTAGAAGGTACGAAATTTGGGGTGTCAGCTAATTCTTTTGGGGTAGTCTTCTTACAAACATTTACCAAGTAGTACATTAAAATACTGATTTACTTTTTGACTTTAGCCAGTCTTTAACCGAGACCACGAGAACAATGTCGGTCTCGAACCTTCGGTGCTTCGGTGGTTAAGTCCCGTTTAAATATTTGTAATAATGGTACAGTAAGGTCTAAGGTAAAGCGCCAAAGATGACCCGGTTCCTAAGACAGTCCAACCAATAAACCGGAACAATAAGTAGGAACCGGGCCATCTTTCGTGCAGGTACCTTATACATGACGATATTTAAATATAGAAGATAGTTTTTTATGACAATGGAGGCAAACGAGCAGACGGATTGTTTGAGCGGAGTCACAAATGCGTTGACGGCCTTTATTCTTTGACAAGTGGGGGTTGGAGCTCTGGTTACCAATACGTCTAAAGGCTTGGGCAGATGGGCGCGTTTTGAGAGCGTGGCGCAGCGGGACGTGACAGCGGTGTGGCTAATGCAACGAAATAAGGCACACATTCGGACGGCAGCGTCGCGCCCCGCTGCGCCACACCACAAAACGCGCCTTATGTGACCAAGCCTTAAATGCTAAATACATAGTTATTTGTATAGCGTTCATATTCCAGGAACTAATATTAACCCGGCACCTCCACTAAGGCACGGTGATGACAGCATCCCTTTATTTCTTAGGGGGTAGGTCGATGCGGTTTACCGAGTCCACATAACTAATGCGTAATAACTGACAACACCCTGGGAGCCTCTTGTTACGTATTGGAATTATATATACGGAATTTCAATGGGTCTAAAAAGGAACAAATATTGGCGATAAACACGTGTCAGTAGTCTAGATCCTAAATTTATAGGGAGATCTGACGATTAGGCTACGAGTTCATTGATTTTTTCCACTACGGCAAAGCTTGCGTTATCATTTTAGCAGTTTCACGTCCGACTGCAGCACGGTAACTAACAGAGCCGGTTTTTATGAATGAGTAGTCAAACGATTCATATTTACGGCCCGTAGAGATGACTAAACCGAGTTTTTCAATCACACAAAAGGAAAAATAAAACGCAAAAATATTACATGTACTTACAAACCTTTTATTGATATTTGTTTAAACGATCTTTGTCGCAATTTTTAAGTTAGAAAAATCTTAACTTGTATTGTGTAACTATGAACAAATGAAATGATTTTTTATTAAAATGTTGGACTTTAAGTAGTAAGACTACTACTTATAGCAATTGTAATGGAAATGGATGACATGTACTTAAAAAAATTACGAGGTCCTCTGGCGTCCGAGGCAGAATTTAAACCCAAATCTCCAACTGAACACAGTGGAACCTGTGGAACCTGTGGAACCCGTCGAAATTTGTCAAGTATACTACACAACGGTGCCCAAAACTCCTTAAAAATAAGATTGTTTAACCCTACAATGCATTCAGTTCCACATATGGTACAACCATGATATTAGCGAAGTATGACCAAAATCGGGTAGGCAGCGACATCATCATATGCAGCTAAGAACACATCAAATTTTATATCACGAAAGTATATAAGCTTATTCGTGGGGAATCGGATTGGAACGCACCGCCACATATATGTATAATACTCTCCGTTAGATGAACTTAATCATGTACACTGTACGGTTATAATTTTCAACAACATCGTTGTTTAAGTTTTAATTTTCTCTTAGTTGAAACTTCTAGTTTACCTTGTATAATGAAAGTAATTTATCTTAAAAGCAAGTTAATATTCAAAACTTTATAAAACTGTATAAGGAAGTATATATATTAGATATAGACTCAGACTAAAAACTATTCACGATTTGAGGTAGCGTCAATGATTTTGCCATTGGTACAAATAAAAACCGGCCAAGAGCATGTCGGGCCACGCTCAGTGTAGGGTTCCGTAGTTTTTCGTCCGTCACAGTAAGTGTTCCCACTTAAGAGTTAAAAATGAGCTATTTGATACATTGTTGTTGACATATTAATATTAAGTACAGAACCCTAAAACGGGCCCACAAAGGACGCTGACAACTAAAGAAAGAGTTATAGATCCCAACTATACATGGAAAAGTCGAAAAAATGTTGTCAATTTCAGTCCCACCACGAGTAGTAAGAAGGGGTTGTAACATGGAGTGATAACCAGCCAGCGTCATTTGAAGTCAGTCAGTCAGTTTCAACCTAATGTATGGGCATGTATGCTTCGACCTCATTATTCAGAAAGAATCTGCGCGCGAGTTTAAAGTACAGAAGCTCTAGTGTAAGTTTCTTTTGACGTAAAAAATGTCTCGAATGCGTAAGTGATACTGATATAATAGCTATGGATAACTAACGCTGATGGTGACGTTTCTTTACGTTAAAAACATACACTCGTGGCTCAGATGTAGTGAATAATCCTTTCCTATCGTATTTGTAGGGGTAGCGGCATGATGAGTAAAGACACCGTTGGCTGGTTGACTTAGACTAATTTATTCCTTACTCACTAGTGCATATATACATGTGTGCTTCCTTAATATTACGTTCTTAATCTACATCTATACAATCTTAATCTTACTGACTCGGCGCGTGATAAAATACTATCAACCTATCGTCACGCGCCGAGATACTAGATACACTAATGCATGCCTACCGGCCGGCATAGTATTCCCCCCCAGTCAACCATTAATGGTTGACGATAGACTTCATACACGCTGCTGATCACCATAAACGACACTTTACATATTCCACTGACTAATATTTGATGCACGCTTGACTACGAACTTGACACTGAATTGCTGACCGCTTCTGATATGCTGCATCGGCAAATTCCTAGTGAGCTAAGTCGCGTTATTATGTCACAGCTGTTTTGTTGTCTATAGCGATATTAACGTATATTAATGATTATTTATATTTACTTCCTTGATACCCTAACGTTCCTTGTATTCAATAGATATGGTTTTTTCATATATTATGACGCAAAATTCCGTAATGCTCACAACTTATTCATCTTATTGTTTCTTGAATTGGGGCTCTTCTTATTCTTCTGATCCTTTCGACAGTCTATATCCCGATCCTTTGTGCCTTGAACTTGTCATTCTTGGGAGGAAACGGAGACATGTCAGACGTCTTCCTGGCCCGAAGACGCTATAACCAAGTGGCGAGCGGAAATGCTCACAGCCGACAAGGCGAGCGTAAAAAAACTAACTTGCGTAGGAATATTTTCACCATTTTCTTCTTCAAAATTATAATGAGGCTCTTCATGCTTATTTTAATCTTCTTCGTGCTCCTATTAAACTTCTCCTTCTTCCTCCAAGAATCCGGAAACCGGAATAAAATGGAGATCGCCGCTAACTCCACACGTATGGCCGTTGCTGTTGTACTTAGATGTTGATGGTTACATCTTATTGGAAGAGTGCTGGTAACATATCATGGCGAGATCACTTTTGCAGTCCTTCTCATCCATCAGCTAGTTATCGCAGGCACTTACTTCCGTATCTTGCTGGAGCTCCTTAGGCAGGCTTCCTTGCAGTCGCGTGTTCCTCTCGGCGGAAAAATGGCAACACAGACCCGTTGGAACACCATGTCGGGTACGAACCCGACAGCGTTGGTGGTCACCACTGTAGGGCACCCCTACCCGGGTACGTGGGTAGGGGTATCACGTCGGGTCACCAATGTAGGGCACCCCTACCCGGGTACGTGGGTAGGGGTATCACGTCGGGTAACCAATGTAGGGCACCCCTACCCGGGTACGTGGGTAGGGGTATCACGTCGGGGTCACCAATGTAGGGGTAGCGGCATGATGAGTAAAGACACCGTTGGCTGGTTGACTTAGACTAATTTATTCCTTACTCACTAGTGCATATATACATGTGTGCTTCCTTAATATTACGTTCTTAATCTACATCTATACAATCTTAATCTTACTGACTCGGCGCGTGATAAAATACTATCAACCTATCGTCACGCGCCGAGATACTAGATACACTAATGCATGCCTACCGGCCGGCATAGTATTTTCTCGGAAATGTTCGTATTTGTCTCACTACTTCAGTCACACTCAGTACCCATCTGAAGTAGGTAGTAAGACAACGGAAGGGACGGTCGCATTGGGCGATGAATATTAGTGCAGATTCTTATTTACGGTTAAAACTAAACGCGAAATTATACATAAAACGGCGGCGTTACCGCGAATAACGATATTCGTAAATTTTGGACGATTGTCTCTGTCACTCTTAACGCCTTAATTGAAGTAAAGGAGAAATGCTCGACATATACGAACTTCGATCTTCGCGGTACCGGGCCTGAAGTGAGGAAGTGTCTCTTGTCATTCAATAGAGATTTTGACAGCCATATCTTAGGGAATAACGGCTAATTTATTAACAATTTGTAAGAAACTATCGCCTTAATGACTTAAGTGCTGGAATAATATAAAGTACCTATTTTGCTCGCAAAAAAGCCTAAGATATATGCAATCCTGCGGCGCTTCCGCCTTTCTGGGGTGAAAGCAGAGACCATTTTACCAAAAACGCGTAAGTTGTATGAAATCCTGCGGCGCTTACAGTTTTTTCTAGTTGTTAAGTTTGTATGGGGGAACAATATGTTCGTTTTTTAGCATATTACTCGATCTTTTTTCATACTTTCTCACCGTTTAAACCTTCCCTGAGCTACTACAAATATTTAAAGACCAAAATTAGCCAAATCGGTAAACCCGTTCGCAAGTTATAGCGTGACCAAGAGAAATAGGGGTTCATTTTTATATATATAGATTTTTTTCAAAAACCATTGAATCTATCAAGTTCAAAATAATTTTCCTAGAAAGTTTATGTAAAGTTCTACTTTTGAGATTTTTTTCATATTTTTGAAACTTGTGGTTCAAAAGTTAGAGGGGGGGGGACGCACTTTTTTTTACTTCTGGAGCGATTATTTCCGAAAATATTGACATGATCCAAAAATGATGTTAGTAAACCCCTATTTATTTTTAAATACCTATCAAACAATATATCACACGTTAGGATTAGAATGAAGAAAAAAATCACTCCCTACTTTACGTATAGGGGGGGTACCCAAAGAAAACATTTTTTTCCACTTTTTATTTTTGCACTTTGTCGGCGTGATTGATATACATATTACTGCCAAATTTCAGCTCTCTAGTGCTAACGGTCACTGAGATTATCCGCGGACGGACGGACGGACGGACGGACGGACAGACATGGCGAAACTATAAGGGTTCCTAGTTGACTACGGAACCCTAAAAAAAGGTATAATATACATATATGTAGTAATTTATGTGAAAGCAAATTTAATTATCAGGTTTATTATAATTGAATGCGAGGAAGTTAAGACTTTATTCATAACCTTCAGCGATACAGACTTAAGTCAGGTTTCTTAACGTTTCGTGTCACCACCTACCTAACTTATAAAATATGAAAGATTTTGTAAATCAACAAATTTTGTTAAGTGATTGAAATCCGAGTGTACGTGTACTTCATGTACAAAGGTACACGGACATTCTCAGAGTTCAGTAACAACCTCAGTAAAAATGCAAATCACGATCAGTATTATAAATAATAATTTACCAATTTCCTAGTTTATTATCATCCTCTAAGAAAATATTTTTGGCAGATGTCCAGTTGTCTTAATCAATATTCGAACAGTAAGTAGACATTTTCCTCAAGCTCCGGTATGATTTACGAGTTGATGCCATCAATCCTTAATGGTTTTAACATCTGGTGCTGCTCAGGGTCTCAGATGGTGTCCGAACATTGTTTCACGTTACATTGTTGCCCCTTTGTTTAGGGCCTCCTACACAGTCGACAAAATTTCTGATCGTTTAACAAGTGACTTCAATTAAAATAGGACTCAACCACTTATATAAGTTCCTCCGGGTCCACGATAACGATGTGGTTTTGAAAACTTGGAGATAACTTTCATATAAGAGTATAGAGCCCACAGGGTTTTTAAAGAGTGTAGCCCTAGGCTAGTCGAGTTGACGCGTGACCAGAGGGCTGGGCTGGGTCGTATCTTGTACAGGGGATCACCATTGTGATTCAAAGGGGCAATGCTGCCAGCAGACGGCGATTTGGGGCATATTTTCTATTTATAAATAGTTCATTATTTTATCTTTTTAATCTTTAGCTTTTATTTCTTATTTTTGGTTGAGTTTTATTGTTTTTATTTTAATGTTAGGTACATGTTTATAGAGCTTTACAAGAAAATAAAGACCAATAACTATTTATTTTCAATGTTTACTCCTGATTAAGGTAATTTTGGTAGACTCCTTGGAGACTAAAACAACGAGCTTCATGATAAAATTTCAGAAATTCCTTTGCAATCTATATTATTTGTATTGTGGTAACATCTACGAGGGTAAAAAGTCTAACTAGATCATTTACAACACTTTTCAAGATACGACAGTGATATAATGCACAAGAGCAGGTGAAAGAAAAAGAGGGGTTAGCGATCAAAGAAAATCCCAAAATAAACCTACCAGGATTCCGAAATAAACTTTTCAACGTAAAGTAAACGACATGTATGCATTGCGCGTGCAATATCGTGTGTAGGTATGTCAAAGACGTCTTTGATCTTCCAAGTAAATTACTTTAAAAGGAACCTTATTTAGGCAGAGGAATCCGTGCATTTGATATGGGACCTTTCAATAAAGATACTTCAGAGTCTGTCCGTATGTAAATACTTCATCCCTTGCACGGGATTGGGGAAGTAGAATCGCAAATCGTAAAATTCAGCGATCAACGACAGCTTGGGAATGTAGCGGATGGGTAGCCAGCGATTACACTTGGACGGGTATCCACTGTCGAGATGTGCACACGGTTAAAAAAGGTTCTCGGTGAAAGCAGATGTAATATTTAAAAAATATTTAATCTTGCATAAAATTGTTTGTTATTTCCTAATTTGGTATAAAAAAAACTTTTTTTAAAACTGTAATTTTCAGGACTTTTTAAAGCATCATCCTGTTAAATATTAGGTTAGGTCAGTTTATAAATCCGAAAATTCTACAGTTTCCGAAAAAAAAACACACCACAATAATTAGTAAGCTATAAAGAATTTAAAAGTCCGTCAGCTCAAAAAAAGTAACAATTATAACCGAACTACTGAACGGTCATAAGATAAGTCCATTTGTATAATATTATTCCCTATACTATATTTATTTATTTATTAAGTGAATTGCGAATTATACCACGCACCACAGAGGAACTGATAAAATAAATAGGCAAAGCTCTGAAAATAATTCACTGGAGTATGATTTATTACATATATCCTCCCTGTTTTGATTTACTTAAAATTAGAAACCTTTTTTGATTCAATGGTCATATTATATCTTATATTTAATCCTACATGAAATTGGTGTTTCATTTAAATTCACTTCTTAAAAACTGCAAATTATACGTTATTATCACTGATTACTAGTTTCTAATAACCATGATTAAATAAGACTTTTTTTTTGTAACAAGGGAACGATTAAAAAAATTTATCAATCATTGGGAGACTCAATATATGAACAGCCCGTGACTTTGAATAAAAATATATTGAATTAAAACAATTCCAGGAACCAGGTACCAGGGTAATCATGTTTAAATATGTGCCTAAGACTCAGGAGAATACATCCACATACATACACTTCAGCCGTATGCAGTCCACTGCTGGAGGCCTATGCCTCCGACAAATATGACTTGTATTATCTTGGGGCTAGTTGCCATAGTCGCCACGCTTGGCAGGCGGGTTGGCGACCGCAGTAGCTGTAGATTGGGTTTCGACGGACGCTGCTGCGCTCCGTAGGAGTTTTCCCTTTGTCGCCTCTTACGACACCCGCGAGAGGAGATGGGGTGGTGCTATTCTAGTCAGCCGGTATCACACGGCAAGAGAATAATGTTTGATTAAACAAAAATATGGATAAAAAGGGAAAATACAATAATTCGCACGTAACTTGTGCCAAATTCTTCGAGCAACCCGCCCTAGTCCACGGCCTGTGTTTTATGGGTAACCGACGACTATAAAAACCATTATGCACCGTTCTTTCTTATACGTCCGACGTGTAATGTGACTAATCTTACTTTATATGGTCACACTAGATTGTTTTTTTTTTGTTCTTCTAATTCAACTAACCTGTTATGTTCGAGTTTTTATCGTATTTTTTTTTATGACATAGGCGGCAAACGAGCAGCTCGCAACACAGGGAGTCACAAGCGCGTTGCCGGCCTTTAAGGGGGGTTGGAGCTCTGGGAACCTTACTCACCATCAGGAACACAACACTACATACCTGAAAGGTGGCAGTGCTATTATGGCTGTGGCCTTCAGTAAGGAGGAGGTACTTCCCCAGTTGGGCTGCCCCGGATTCAAGCGTGATGGTCAACGCTGTGCCCTACCTCTCATTGTTGGACGTAGTTTAAGGACATACCCGGGTCCAATCTGTTGGTATCTGTTGGAGACGGACGACTCCTACGGCAAATATGCGATAAGTGATAAGTTGCCCGCTATCCTATCTGTAGCCTTTTGCACTTAATATTGTCTTCGGTTGCCGCGATAATTACTCATGAAATAAAACAACTAAAACGGATTAAATCGCGTACACTAATTTAAACTTCATCCCGACGTTTCGAACCCTTTAGCAGCGTTCGTGATCATCGGGTGGTCCACCCACGAACTTAGTATACTTACGCGATTTAATCCGTTTTAGTTGTTTTATTTCATTTTGCACTCTTTTATGTTTTTTGGATATCTACATTTCTTCTCACACATTCGTAAAAAAAGTAACTAAAGCAAAAAAAAAAAATTCTTCATATAAGAAGAGAGGAGAGCTCGTGATTCTGATATTACAAAAAAAGTCAAAACTACAATACGTTTTCTAAAAAGGGTTATTTTTACAAAATGTTAGTTACACTGCTCATAGGAGCAGTAAGTATCTAGCAGCAGTAAAGAGGGGTGTTGTGAGAATACACATGTTTTATCCACGTTTTCGTGCAATCGCTCAACACTTATAAAATGCAATAAAACTACGAATTCAACTTAAAAACATCCTCACAGTATTAAAAAACTGTGTAGTTACATTTTCCGTTGCAGAACTCTAACAAAAGCCCCGAGGTATAATGTGTCAATGCCCCGGGGACCATATATCGCATTGCTTGACGTAACGTACGGGTGACACAATTTAACACTATACGCCCTGGGTTTTTCACACTGCACCTTTTATTTATAACATAAAAAAAATCAGTGCTCTAAATGTTTAAATGTTGGTCGGCTGCAATGCTTGCCGCCTCGGCATAATATATAATATGTTTATTTGTTTTGTTATTCTCCCTCTTCCTAACTTTTACATAAATGCAATTACGTCGTCACTTTCCATCAGGTGCGACTGAGGTCAAACGCTGGTCAGTCTTTTATAAAAAAAAAAAAAAAAACGAAAAACAACTTGAATAATACGCTTCATACATATTTATGAGGTCATATCACCATAAAACCACAAATAAAACACTGATTAGTGATAATTATTACTGATGTGCTGACGGAATCTTTTCAAAAGTACCTTTGGCAATTTCCATATAGGAAAAATCGGTTGTTTTAAAATTTTGTATGGGGATCAATTTAAACTTTTTGTTTCTTGAATTTACATTACATTTCAGCCATATGCAGTCCACTGCGGGACGTAGGTCTTCCACAAATATTACTTAATTGTATCATCTTGGGGGTAGTTGCCATAGTCGCCACGCTTGGCAGCCCCCTGCCGTCCGCGTTGGCGACCGCAGTTAGCTGTAGATTGGGTTTCGACGGACGCTGCTTCCGGCCGTAGGAATTTTCCCTTTGTCGGCTCTTACGACACCCGCGGGAGGAGATCGGGTGGTGCTATTCTAGTCAAGCAGCAACACACGGCAATCTTGAATTTAATTTGAGTATTCTTTGACTTTGTGGTAACTTTCCGTAACTTGCATAACAGTAAGAATATAATTATGTTATATCTCTGTCACTGTATACATTGTACTTGTTTTGTCCTTTCTCCAGAATTGTTTGTTGTCTGGTTTTTCTGTCTACAAAAAGGCCAAGTGAAGTACTAATGGAGCGACTAATGGACCAACGAACGAAGGTTTTTATCACGGACCTAAGAAACACGCGGATACCACGTTACTACTATAAAACTGTGGTTTCAGAGCTCGCTAAATCCACACACATTTATACTAACTTTTTGAGTTTGACCGCTCAGCTCGCGAAATGTGAACGAATAAAGTGTACTGAAATACAGTTTTGTTACAGCGGCTCGGTATCCGTAAATCTTTTAAGTCCTTGGTTTTTATGTACATCTCGAACAGAATGTCTTCTAGCCGAGACCCAAAAACAGGGTGGGTAATGTTTAAAGTATGCCTTAGTAAGTACGTCGTAAATGTCTGCGTCGAACTAAAACGGTAAAAAATACATAAAAGTACAGAAGAAATACGAACGATCTAATATGATCTGAGCACAGTTTTATTGTCAACACTTTGAGCACCTGGAACCCGATAGGAGGGTTCTGTGTGTAGGATACTAATATCAGTAAGAGTTGCCTTTTTCTTCTCGAGTGCCAGAATTCTTCTCATTCTTCTTGATCCAATCTGAGTTAGGGAAGGGTTTCTGGATGGTGCATACTGGGGTCAACTGCAAGACACCACTTTTTTTTATACGACATCGGTGGCAAACAAGCATACGGCCTGCCTGATGGTAAGCTGTTACCGCAGCCTATGGACGCCTGTAACTCCAGAGGTGTCACGTGCGCGTTGCCGACCCTTTATAAATCTGTACACTCCTTTTTTGAAGAATCCCATACTGTAATCCTTCGGGAAAACCGTGGCAGGGAGCTCATTCCACAGCCGAAGCGTTCGTGGGAGGAAGTGCCTTGCCTACTTCCAAGGATTTTAATGTCTTGGTGCTAGTATCCTGTGTAAAGGGATGGGGGTTCGACACAGGAGTCATCTGTTTTGTGCAGAATTCTTTCGAGTGTTGGCTAGAGAAAGTCTTCGGGCCGAGCGGCTACAACCGTGGGTGAGGTTCAGGAATGCCGATGGTCCCCAGTTTTATACAAGAAAACTGAGGATTCGTGACATGTCTAGGACTTGGGTCCAGGTAGACCAACTCACATTAAAACTCACACTCAGATTAAAATGACTATGGCAATCTAAGAGGGTGGAAACCGGATTGGCTAAGATCAAATCAGATCAGATTAAAGACAATCTTAATTGTCCTACATACTTAATATTACATACTTAAACGTAACAGATGATTATTGTAGCAATTTATTGAAGCAGGCATTACTTCCCGCAACTCCATATTATCTTTATTAATGATTATTGTAGCGTGCTTTTCCGCGTAACTCCGGCCCGTATAATAATGAATAATACATTGAAATGCAAATTTTATCATACCTCATCATCATCATGTCAGCCGTAAAACGTCCTCTGCTGGTCACCGGGTCCTCCAAACATAACATGTATGATCTTGGGGAAAAGTTGCGGATAGACGCCACGTTTGGCAAGCGGGTTTGTGATTGCAGTAGCTGTAGATTGGTGGTCAGGCAGGCCTAGGGGTCGAAGGCGGGCGAGGTTCATACGAAGGGGGGGGGGGGGTGTCGCGGTAGAATGCTAAAAGCGACCCCGTGACATCCCCAACTGAACGGTCAGGCCAGTACGCCCGGCGGAGTGTTTTAATGGGTATTCCCTTCCCCCTCTCCTAGCTAATGGGAGAGGCTGGAAGAGCGAGTCCCACCAGTATCTTCCGGCCACCCTAATGGGGTCGTCTGCCCATCATGTGGGAGGACGTCCTACGATACGCTTGCTAGTCCGTGGTCTCCACTCGAGCACCTTTCGACCCCATCGGCCATCTTCTCTGCGCGCAATGTAGCCTGCCCATTGCCACTTCAGCTTGCTAACCTGGTGGGCTATGTCGGCGGCTTTAGTTCGCCTACAGATCTCCTCATTTCTGATTCGATCACGTAGAGAAACTCCGAGCATAGCCCTCTCCATAGCTCGTTGAGCGACTTTCAGCTTTGAGATGAGGCTGATAGTGAAAGACCAAGTTTCGGAGCCGTAAAGTTATCACTGATTGAAGACTTCTGTCTTGAGGCACTGAAGTATGTCTGACGAAAATACATTACTTAGTTTATCGAACGCTGCTCAAACGAGTTGGATTCGGTGGTTGATCCCTTTCTCGAAGTTGGACCTACCTAATTGGACTACATGTTCTAATAGGTAAATGTACGAGTCAACAACTTCGAGTACCGAGTTCCCAACAAAGACTGGGGTGGGCACAACATTGGCATTTGACATTGGTTTCATCTTGTCCATGTTAATTTTCAAACCCACCCGTTTAAAAATGAAAATAAATTTAAACAAAAAATCCTATCAAGCCTTTACTTGAAGTGGCTACACAAAGTAGATCGTAGGAAAACATACAAAACTTGCCAAACCCTTGGAAATTAAATTACAGGGATGTTGTTTTTCTAACGAAACGAGGGGTAAGTGCCCCGAGTGATGGGCGCGTGATATACTTACTTTGAACCTGAGTTCGGGTTAAGAGCCTTTAGTGGTTATTATTAGATTGTACGGTTGATTTTTGAACGTTTTTTTGGGCCTACTTTTAACAAGAAAATTTTTAAAAAGTGATGAATACTCTTGGACATTCGAGCAGTGAAGAGAGAAAACATAAATATGACATTGAATTATCGAAATGGTTCGTAATACTACTTCTGTTATTGTTTCAAAAGGTCTCAAACCATATGAATTCGGTTGTTAGTCAAGTTGGCAGTTTTGATTTTTGTTGTAACTTTAGTGTTTTTTTATTATATTTTTTGGGTTCACAACCCCCAGTTAGCAGTAGTATCTTTTAAATAATCTGTGGTTAGCAGTTGCATTATATCACATAATCACTCTAGGGTCTTTATGAAGTACAAACTAGATAGACTTTGAGAAATTGTATGAAACTTGCTTTTATATTCGTTTGCCATATAATCGACAGATAAAAGTACCGGAGTAGAAAAACTACTATTATGGTATTGTACTCATAATGTAGAACGTGCAACGATAATGTTGTAGAGCTATAATGCGCAGAAGTTACAAAAGTCCTAGATTAACAGTTTCTGACGAGTTATTTTTATTGGGTTCGTTTTACATCCTACGTAAGTTAGTACATAATGGAACAGCGTATTTTTACGATTACAGTTCTTGTTTTATACAGTAAAAGTCGATGTTAGAACTATAAGTTGCTATAAGTTATAGTGGATACTTGGATAGTTCCAAAGTTTTTATCTGATTGAGCAAAAACGTTACGTTATCCTACCGACTGAAGTCATTTCAACGTAATTTAAATCTAGAAAGGCGATACATATATATATCCGGAAAATATAAAATCGAAAAGGCCACGTGGAAATTAACTCATTATTTTTTCCGGCGTTTGACTTTTAGTTGCTTTAAGTACTTAGGTACCGATATTTACTAAATATGCTTACGTTTACACCCTAGGGCCGTTCCATCTCCCACGAACTAAGGGCGCAGCGGCGGAAGCCGCAAACATTTTCACATGAATAAATATTACTGCAAGCAGAGATTTTTGTATTTAAACTTTTGTTAGTCAATGTAATATTTTATAAGTAAACGGATACTTGATACTTAGTACTCTTAGTGCTTGAAAATGGAGGCCTATATTGTTCGAAACATGTCGTGTGGGTGACAAAGTAAACGTCAGTAAAACCGTTATTTTAATTCATTAAATAGCCAGCAGAGAGTACCATTTTGTACCATCTGTCATCAAATCTCTAGGTCCATGGTACATCTTGTACATTTTGTTTACAGAAATCTCGAATCGTCTGATCATTCCATCCGTCGTGTAACGTAATAATGCAGTATCACCGAATTTCTAGGTTTATTTGTTTAATGTTGATGGCACAGCATACAAAATTAATGTACAAAGAGTGGAGTTAATGGCAAAGCCAAGAGGATTGTAATTTAGTTTGTTTTCTACTGCTACTGACATATGTAGCATGGCACGACTATATTTAACTTGTAATATCTTTATCGAACAAGGAAGTTTTACTGCAAATTCATATCTCATTTTATCCTAGAATAATACCAACCCTTAAAAGTCAACATCCCTTTTGAACCGGAAAGTGTTTTCCAAACAACATCCATTCGTAAACCCCTGGAGTATTCTCATTCTATGCACGAGCGAGGCGGGTTCTCAAGGAAAACAGTGTATATAAAGTCACGTCTAAAATATGGATACATTTACAAATATATGTATATATATTATGATCTATCGCAGATTTTAAGATGATACAGGTCATGTTTGGGAGAGGCCTAGAGGCCCACACATGACTTTTTTTTTATGACATAGGCGGCAAACGAGCAGACGGATTGCCTGGTGGTAAGCAATTACCGTCGCCCATGGGCACCCGCAACACCAGGGGAGTCACAAGCGCGTTGCCGGCCTTTAAGGTGGGTTGGAGCTCTGGGAACCTTACTCACCATCAGGAACACAACACTACAGACCTGAAAGGTAGCAGTGCTATTATGGCTGTGGTCTTCTGTAAGGAGGAGGTACTTCCCCAGTTGGGCTGCTCCAGATTCAAGCGTGATGGTCATCGCTGTGCCCTACCTCTCATTGTTGGACGTTGTTTAAGGACATACCCGGGTCCAAAACGGGACTTTTATGATATTGGGAGAAAGTTGCAATAGCCCATACGGTTTATTTTGCCTTTGTTGCCTCTTAGGATAGGTACCAGAGGGAGAATTATATGGTAGTGTTATTCTATTCAGCCGGCACAACACGGCTTATCACATTTAAGTGTCATTAAATATGGCAATTGTGAAACATGGAAATATATAAAAAGATTCCTACTAAGCCTTTACTTGAAGTAGTTACACAAAGTAGATAGTACGAAGAGGGCGATTGCCATGGTCGCCCCGCTTGGAAGGAATGGTGGCGACTGGCAGCAGTGTCCATCGAAACCCAATCTAAAGCTACTGCGGTCGCCAACCGGGCTATGGCAACTTTTTCCCAAAATTCGTAGTTTAGGAGTAATATTTTTGTGAGATGAAATGTATATTTATCGTTAGACATGACCGTAGGCGTACGTACAAGAATATCACATTACTTATTTACAGTCTTATGTATAAACATTCACATACTAAGAACATGTTGTGTAGGAACTCCCGCATATATTGTTTGCAAGTGATTCCCATCAAAGTAGCTATTACTAGTATTGATTGAAAGCAAATAACATGTGTTGATTTCAAGAGAATCACCCTGCAATCAAAGGGTGCGCACTAGAGTTGGCCACTCGACATTTTCCTGGCGATTCCATAATAACCGGCACGCCGCGTGAACGCCGAGAAAATAAGGGTCAAAAAACACTAGCTTGCACGCTCAAAGAGACGGCTATCCTAACATGGCTATGTTATTAATACGCCTTATATTTGACTTCTAAAGCAATATCTGTAATGTAATATTCTTGATATAGACTTATGCGCTGTACACAAGAAGCTTAGACCATATTGCTAATAAACGCTAGCTCACAAACGCGTAATGTATAGTATTAAAACGTAACTTTTTTGAACGAATAACTCTATTAAAACAACATACTTTAGGCCAAGCCACACCGGATGCGTACGCAGGATGTGCATATGCGCATGTGGGTCGCGTGCGAGTTGTATCACGATGATAATTCATAAGTCATTTATTAAGTAGATGACACACTGTCATCATCATCATATCAACAGAAAGACATCCATTGCATGTCATAAGCCTACCCTAAAGCAACCCACTGTGACCGATTTTGCGCTATCCGCATTTAGTGGATGCATGGTAAGAGTCGTGGCGGCCCACACCACCTAGTGGTGGGTCTGTCCACGCTACGCCTTCCGGTACATGGTTGCCACCCGTGAGAACCTTTATGCCCCAATAGCCATCGGCTCAAATCGTGCTCCGCCCACTGCCAATTTAGCGATCAGGAACGCCTTAAGGATCATTTCTGATGTGATCGCGCAGAGACTAAATCTCTTTTATTCAATTTTAAAGTAACTTTGATAGTTTCGTTTATCTCTTTTTTCTTTGCACAAAGGACAATCTTTCCTTTCTGAATAGGTTTTTAGTGAAGTCTTTATATAGTTTTGTCGGTAAGCGATAGAAATACTACCCTATGGTTTAGCCTTTCTATTGAAACCGTTCGGAACAGTCTCGAGACACTATCTACAAACTAGTGGAGGATAAACATGGTTGCGGAATTCATTGATAAGTTTAGATTACTATCGGTTTAGGTTATTTTTGAACTAAGACAAAGATAAATTTGTACTTGGGACGCGTCTTGTTTTCAAAACAGGGATTTTGAACATCAGAATATGAGTTGTAACTTGTGATATCTACTCGTATAATAGAGTATAATAATTTGTTATATTTTGAAACAGATATAAATTGTACGATTTTTTTATGACATAGGCGGCAAACGAGCAGACGGATTGCCTGGTGGTAAGCAATTACCGTCGCCCTTGGGCACCCGTAACATCAGGGGAGTCACAAGCGCGTTGCCGGCCTTTAAAGGGGGTTGGAGCTCTGGGAACCTTACTCACCACCAGGAACACAACACTACATACCTGAAAAGTAGCAGTGCTATTATGGCTGTGGTTTTCTGTAAGTAGGAGGTACTTCCCCAGTTGGGCTGCCCTAGATTCAAGCGGTTCGCTGTGCCCTACCTCTCATTGTTGGACGTAGTTTAAGGACATACCCGGGTATTAACAATTATTATAAAAGTATTAAATTAAGCACTACAAACAAATCAAATAACACAAGTATTCCTTAAGTAAGTTTCTAGTTGACTAAAATGTTAGATTGACATAATATAATCAACGATTTTAACCTAAAAGGGTCGTCCTAAAATCCACAACCTAAGCAAATCAGAAAGAGGGTAGAACGCTACGGTCTGTGGTTTAAGGATTAGCTTCGTAGTACAGTACTACTAGTACATAAGTTTGCCGTCAATATGGCGCTTGTAACCATGTCGAAACATCGGAAACTCGTCAAATTAAACATACATGGTAGCTATTCCGTTTTAAGTAATCATTGTAAGTACAGTCATACCATAAAATTTAATAAGTTCAAAAGGGTGTAAAGAGGTTTTTACGGGGTCGGCAACGCGTGAATGATGTCTCGGAATTTTAAGAAAGGCACCTACATCTATGATACATAATTAATTAAAATGGTATCATTTTATACGTTCAAGGAATCTGTCACAAGCATATACCTATTATAATCCGAGCCCGTTGACATCCGATAAAACTTATTAGAATTCAGACATTTAATTTAATTAAGACTATCTATTTATATGTGTGTGTGTGATTCCATAGTCCATTGATTGACTCCGGATTTTGGAATAGTCGCAGAATACCTATATTAGTCACATAGAAAGGGAACCACATTTTGAGTAGGACATTTTTTTAATTTGCAATTTAGTCTTGGTACAATGTTTGTTATTCCTCAAAAATAATCTTATTTATCTCTTCATAAGGTCTATATTCCATTGCATCGTGTCATACAGATATTTATACCAGTCACTACTTCCGCAAGAATTGTGGTACCCGCCTTTTCCACGTATCGTTCCAATTAAATTTGGAGTGTCGGTTCTACTGCCGGGTTCAAAAATTTAAATTTTGCCGTTTATAACGAAATGGTTTTTCCTGCCCATGAGTTTTTGATAAAGTAGCGTAATGTCGATACGAAAATCAGATACTTAGGTATCGTCAAATTTGATAAGGTCAAAAAAATTAAAACTGTTTATTTATAACAATATAAAATTTGACAAGCACAAACTCTTAATCTTTAGTGAGTTATGTTTATTTAGTTGGTGATTCATTGTTTAGTGAGTTATATTTATGAAAAATAGCGATATCTTATATATGACCGGTCTGGCCTAGTGGGTATATAGTGTGGCCATAGTCTTAACCCCAACACCATTCAATCTTGGCTATGACCGCGATCGTATTAAGTATACATTTTGTGGCTGAATCGTAATCCTGTCTGTCTGATACCTTTGACGATAGTTTTGGCCTAGTGGGTAGTGACCCTGCCTATGAAGCCAATGATCCTGGGTTCAAATCCCAGCCAGGGCAGGTCTCAGCCGGTGTGTGATGAGGACAGATATTAATTCCTTAGTCATGGGTGTTTCATATGTATTTAAGTATTTATATGTATCGTCGTCTAGTACCTAAATACAACACTAACCTTACTGACCTTACTGTAGGACTAGGTCGATTTGTGTAAGATTGTCCCGAAATATATACTTTGCTTTTCATATTTATTATTGTACTATTTATTAATTTAACTATTTTTTAGGGCCAGGCCCCACTATAGCGATGCATTGCGTCGTCTTTCTCACTTCACCTAATTTCATTTTATCCTTCATAATTTTCTAGATCAGTCTTAATAGCGTTAATGAGATTGTATTTCGTATCAGATAAATTAGGGTTATCGAACGATGTGTTTTGACATTAGAGTGACGTTAATACGACATTATGTCGGTGTAATGTAGCGTTTACGGTAATTAGTTTTGGGGAATGACCCGTGTCCAGTGGCGTAGTAAGACAATGAACAGTAAGATAATCATGGACGTTACCGTGGCGACAATGGGATGTCACTTTTTAATACCGCGAGTTTGAAAGAGATATACTGTCATTATCATTGTCACGCTTCTTAGCCATTAGTGTTTATTTATTATTCGTACATCCAATAGAATAAAAGTTTCGAATAAAATCACCTACATTGGTAACTAAGAAGGTTTTTAAAATGTTAAAAACAAATATGTTGCGATCAGCTGTCAATTTGCTCATAAAATCAATAATTAATATTAGTACCATAATATACAAAATACAAAGTGTATTTTCTGGACTTTGTTATTATTTTTACTTTATTTTCTTTATAGGTACTGCGTTTCACCAAATGGATTCTTCGGAAGATCAGCGCTGGCTAAGACGGGACCATCTCGTGACATATTTATGTTTTATTTTTATTACTTTGTCGCTTTTATGTCATGAATAAAGATATTTCTATTTCTATGAAAACGAGGTGCTACAAAATATTCTTTTCATCACACTTGCTCGTCAATTGCGTTGTTACTTGCGAGAGTACAGAGCAGTTATTGCCGATTTAGCTCACACGGGCTGTTAAGTTTAGTTTTAATAATATATAGAACTCATACTTCACTTCGGACTGAGGATGTTTCCAAACAGCCAAGGTGTATTTAATATCTTCAAAAGTTTGCTACAACCAACTTTTAATATGTATAAAACATATCTTTATATTCAATTTGACTGCAATTTAATGTATAGTATTTATTAAAAATAATTGTTTTATATTTGATTTTGATAATTGATACTATTTGGCAGGATGATCTGTCAAATTCGAAAACAAAACGCAGTTGTTAACATTATCTACGGAAGACGTTGAAAAAAGTTGACATTGTTGACAATCTTTTTTAGTGGATGAGGTCTGATTGTAGTTTTCAAAGTGTATTTTGATTTTAAGCCTACATAAGTACTAATATTTTACCAACGAATTTATTTTATTTCCTCGCAAATGTGATGAAAAACATTGTGTGTACCACGGGTGGTAAGTGTATAATAAACTTGAGTCATTAAAAGCCCTCCGACTTCGTCGTTGGGCTTCTAATAGACTCGCGTTTACTATACCTTACTTACCATCCTCGTTGCACAATGTACTATAACGAACCTGCGTTAACCGATAACCCAGACTTTAAGCATTGTCAAATGTATATGGACTTAACAGGTTAACCTCTGATTAGTTGGCTAACCTAGTGATACACAAAGGAATATTAAATTGTTATTGTGTTATTTCCATTAGAAGAAAAGTAGCGTTAACCATAATAATAAAAAACATACTTCATGCGATAGTGAATAATAATTTTATTTTCAAGAAACCTTGTCATAACTGCAAGTTACTAACGATTAACTATTCCTACAACAGAACATTGTATTCATGAACATAATTATCGCGTTATGAAGCCGGTTAAAATATTTTTTTTTTTTTTACGTGCATTGTATAACATAACTTGGCGAAACGAAAACCACCATTTGTTCCACTTGACATTATTCCCAACTGGCGCGGCGGGTCGGGCCCTTGGTTTAAAGGTAAACATGTTACACTTAATTCGATAAAGTGTTTCATGTTATATCCGAAAACTTTTGTAATTCTGCGAATGTTGACAACAAGTTAAAGGTTTGATTGAGTATACTGATAATACTACTTAGTAACAACGGATGAACTCACGTGTACCTATATCGCACAAGGTGACACGTTTCGGGTAAGCTCTGAGCCCAGTATCCTTTCCATGAGTTGTGACTTTGATGTTTTACTATTTGTGCATCTCGTTCGCACTAAAATAGTACAACTTTTTTTTACGTCAAAAGAAACTTAAACTAGAGCCTCTGATACCTATTTTGCACACAGACATGATTTCATCCCTTGAGACACTGTTCAATCCGTTGTGTTCCTACAGTTAACAAAAAATAGCGGAATTAATGCAACTACCTAAATTCCTACTATACGAAAAGTTTTATTATTTACGCTCCAATAAGACATTAAAGGAGGATTAATGACTTTCTTAAAGTAACTGACTGTGCCCCACTGTAAGCTCAAGAAGACTTGTGGGTACTCAGTCAACGATAAATATAATATACAAATACTTAAATACATATATAAAATACCCATGACTCAGAAACAAATTTAATATCTGTGCTCATTACATAAATAAATGCCTTTATTAGCATTTGAACCCAGAACCATCGGCTTTAAAAGCAGAGTCACTACACAGGGCCGGACGTGTTGTCACAAATAACTACATTACGAGCGTGAGTACTGGCCTCATTTTACTGTGTGTATCTGTCATATTGTACACGACGAGCCATTACGAGTATAATGTAGCAATAGCCTGGATACCTGGATAGAATGGGAACTATTTATTACCAATTACAACCTCCCCAATATATACGTACAACCAGCAATACTCATAGCTGTACTATGATGGACTTTATTACATGAGGCATAAGGTCCACTGATGTACGACTAAGGGTGTTGCCGTGTGTACTGTGTATGTACTATCGCACTACTACTATCGTCATCATCACCTTAGCCGAACGACATCCACTGCTGGACATAGGCCTCAGAAAGGACCCGAATGATAACGAAGGTATGATAGAAAATTATATAATTATAAGGTAGGTAGCTCCCATCTTAGGAAAAGTGAAGAAAAGTCGCTTGCGTTGGTATGGCCATATACAAAGACGCGAAGAGGACTACGTGGTCAAGAAAGTACTCAACATACCAAACTCGATCAGGGGAAGAGGCAGGCCACCAGGCACTTGGTGGAACAACATCAAGAAAGAGATGGACCAGGACATAGTTAGATTGTCTCAGACAATCCAGAACCGAGTTCTCTGGCGCAAATGTACAGGGAGACCCGACCCCAGATAAACTGGGAACGTGGGTTGGACAAAGAAGAAGAAGATAGAAAATTATATGGTATCAAAATTACACATTTCGTTTTGAAAATTATTGTCTGCGATTATTTTCATTATCAAAGTTTTTGAATTCGATCGCATGACTATCAAAAATCGGCCTTTTACTCCTAATAGGCAATATCATAGCACTTTTTTGTGTTAAAGAACAAGATAACATATGTATGTCAGTAAAGGAACATGTATATTTCACGTTTATGGGTAATTACGGGGTAAAACTATGTATTGATTTTTTATAAAGGCATTTACGAGTATGTATGCGAGTATAAGGTGCCTCCTGTCGTGACATCTCGCTCGCACGTATTAAAAATCTCTGAAAAACGACTTGTTTCATAGTCGTATCATAAAAACAACACAATTTTAAAGTTGAGTGTTAGTACATGTACATAAAGGCGTATAATAGTTATTTGTTATACAAAAGAGCAAAGTTAGTGTTTACCTTCTCGTGCTAATATTGAGAGAAAACTTAACTACGAGTATAGCCAGTGGGTAAAAGAATGGAATCTTCCCATGAACTCGTTGGGAAGGATTCAAGGCACGAGAGGGGAATAAACTGTGCTGCCGAGTGAAACACATTTTTTTTCACATCACTACCGCGTGAAAAGACTAACTCTAAAACATTATAAATTTACTTGATAATCAGCATTTGAAACATCGAACGCAGCTAACGGCAAAAAACATTCAAAATTTGTATGAAATTACTTAGCTCCCTTATGAAAAAATATGCAGTTTTGCTATCTGTTTTTAAATAATATAAATGGACATTCCGAGCCAGTGAGGTGAAAAATTAATTTAAGTGTAGATGTGGTAGCATGACTCAGTGGTTTTAGTTATATTCCAGTGTTAATATTGAATTTATTCTATTTCAAGATTTGATTAGATGTCTCAGTGTAAAATGTACAGTCGCCATCAAATATATCGGAGCTGTGGAGGTGGTCACAAATATCTGAACAACGCCTCTATAGGCAATAAAGTACATGTTCCGATATATGTGAGTACCTCGACAGCTCCGATATATCTGATGGCGACTGTACATATACCTAAAGTACTTGTAAAAGCAGAAATGTGACACTAAAACAGTTTTTGTTTGAGGTCATTGGCAAGGTGCAAATGCGCTGTATTTTCGTATCGCATTTTTTCTGTTACCCGAGAATTTCAGAAAGCACTTACTTCGAAAGTAATTTTGGAACAAAATATATATTTATTTTTCTCGTTTTCTTTTAGCACTAATTTGTGTACTGAGACTTGATTTCTTTGAAATAGGTATTTCGTTGTATAAGTGCTGTTAAATTGTTAATTTTGCATTGCTGTTTTTTGCATTGTAATCGTTGCTCGTAGAACCTATGGCCGTTGGGGCGTGAAGGTCGAGTGGCGACCATCTACCGGAAGGCGCGGCGTCGGCAGGCCCCCCAAAAAGTGGACCGATGACATGGTAAATATCAGGGAATCCACTGGATGCGAGTGACGCAAAACAGGTCACTGTGGGTCGCTTTGGTTGAGGCCTATGCCCAGTAGTGGTTCTGCTGATATACATACATACATCATACATTTCAGCCGTATGCAGTCCACTGCTGGACATAGGCCTCCCACAAATATGACTTGTATCATCTTGGGGGGTAGTTGCCATAGTCGCCACGCTTGGCAGGCGGCTTGGCGACCGCAGTAGCTGTAGATTAGCTTTCGACGGACGCTGCTGCCCGTCCGTAGGATTTTTCCCTTACCGGCATCACACGGCTGACTAGAATAGCACCACCTGCATCTGCTGATATGATGATGATGAATTTGCATTTAAGCCTTACTAGTTTTCATAGTTGTATAGATTCTGTAAACATGTATACAATAAAAAAGTAAGATATGCCTGTTCACGTAAATTTGTAAATTTTTCAGGGGACATATGTGGCACCGGGTTCTACTAACACACTTGGTAGATGACCCATTATGGAAATATAGCTACCCAAAAAATGTATGCCTCTAAATATCATAAAACTGGGGTTTAAATAGTGACCCAGGGGACCGTAACCATGGCAACGAGTGACATAAAATAGCCCATTGAGCCATCTATTAACTAAGGTAGAATACGCTTTCGTGAATTTTTATTTACCTTCAAGTCTGATTACGACCAAGGTTTCTTTGATAATTTTCGCGGATAACGAGTATCAATACATACTTTGGGTGTCACAATTTGTGAGACAGCCCGACGAAAATGTTGTACACCATATTAAATTTATAGAAGCAGGTAACTCACATTTTATAAGCCGAACACTGCTTAGCTAGTTTTCCCTTACGACTGCGTAGGGGAGTATGGCAGTCTTTAAAGTATGGTTGCGGGATAGCAGTTATCCTATGTCCTTTCTCGTAGCTCTAACTCTCTTCATATCAATTGGTTCAGCGGTTTAAGCGTGAAGAGGTAACAGATAGATAGACAGGCAAAGTTACTTTCGCATTTATAATATTAGTATGGATTAGTATGGATTGCTACACTATTAACAGAAAATAAACTACTCGTATATTATTGCTATGTGTGATTAAAATATAACCTACTTAAAATATAAAAGTAAAATTGGTTCGGGCAAGTAGCGCAAGCTAGTTAACGCCGATATTACCCGCGAACCTAAAAGCTTCTAGCCATATTCTCAAATATACTATTACACAGATTTCCATTATATATGACGGAAAACACCATTAGCTCTCCATTTGGCACGGAATTGGATAATGCGTTTGCACGTTTCGCTTCCTTTTTGTTATGTTTCTAGCACAGATCGTCTCGACCGCTAGATTGTTCATATAAGGTGAGCGGGAGAAGTTCGGACATAAGATAAGTATAGTTAGATCAACTAGCAATTGCAGTAGCAAGCTGAAGTATGGCCGAAAAAAGAATCAGCAAAAAAGTAGTAATGCAATATTTTTGTTTTATTTTATTTTGTTTATTTCAGGAGAGCCAACAGCTTTAACAGTTCGAATAGGACCTACTTACAGTCAAGGTTAAAAGCACCCACACCGCCTAAGTGCCAAAACATGTACACGTATAGGTAGTTCCACGAGAGTTGAGGCGAATGGATTACGCGCACAACTATATAAAGTACTGATTGCAAAAGAGTGAACGAATGGAATGAATGAGTAATCTCCCTATCATTACATGAGATGTTGTTGTGTGAGTGACTTCAACTCTCGTGAAACTACCTATAGACTATTGATACAACGAGGTCCATGCATACATACTTAGACTCCCTGTTCGCATCGATATACATGACCAATTACAGGAACTCACATACATATTTTTAAGTAATATTTTCTCTAGTTGTAGTATTCTAATATTTATGTGTACTTATCCCAAGTGTAAAGAAAATCTCTCCTAGTAAAAAAAAAATATGCCTTTAAATTTCATAAAACTGCGGTATAAATAGTGACCCAGGGAACCTTATGTGATTTCTCATGTACTATCGAACAAAGTATTACCTAGCCGACAAACGGTTTGAAAGTGTCATTAAATTGATTTGACACTTTCAACCATTTGCGATCTAGGTGGGTCATGAATCACTTTGTTCGATAGTCAGTTTTTAATTTTGCAGAACAATACTGGTTATCTGGTCGTACAAAAAGCCCTAATCCTGATCGAAATCATATATTTTCTTTATGGTGTAAGTTTATAAAAATCACCTGTTTTTTTTTCTAATTAGAACCAGATAACGATAATAACTACAATGTAGCATATAAGTATAATACAAAAAATACACATGTATATATGTGTATTTTTTGTATTATACTTATATGCTACATTGTAAACAAAAATCACTATGTAATGACATCCTTTGAGCTGCCCTTATTTTAATATATAGGAAAGAGGAGGAAAAATAGAGCAAAGAGGAGACTCAGTATCAAAGGGATCCCTATTCTGAAAAAGTTGTCTTTCAAGTCGATTAATCTTAAAAGCATTGCCATACGAGACGGTATAGAATATTGAATTTGTTCAATTGTTTGATACTATACATACAAAGTAGTGTATATAACGTTGGAGCAATAAATTGTGTTCTTTCGTGTGAAATCGGAGACGTTAGCTGATATTGTTTGAATACAGAATATTAACGACTATTTGAGGGCAACAGCGATAATGTAAAATGTATTTCTTTTGTCTTGTATTTGGAACCTGGAAGACTTTTGGAGGTTCGAAAATAGTATCATTATCATTGATTGACGTATTCATACTTGTTCCTAATATAAACATTCTAATTCTTCTTCTTTTAAAAAAATATGGCTTCCATCAAATATAAACATTCAAAAAAATTGCTTTACGCAATTATAATAAATGATAAATATTATTGAACTTCCTTACACAGATTGACTTAAAGAAGGTTTGTATTGTGGGTATATAGCCAACGAAATATATAATATAGGTACAAACGCCCATGACTCAGGAAAAAATACCTGTACTCATCACACAAATAAATGCCGTTATTGGGATTTTTATCCAGGACCATCGACTTCATAGGCAGTCCAGTTCCGCGGTCATTTAGAGGGTAAAGCCAATTTGGGTTCGAAGAAGACTGGTGTCCTTAATAGATCTAGACAGTGTTTCACTCTGGACCGCATCGCACTTACAAGGGAGAGTGTTCTGAGGAATTGTTCGGATTAATCCTCGTTCTACGCGGCATCATTTCCACCCTCACTACCTGGATAGTTGGAGGTCCTCTACTACTCTCTAGAAATTTCCTGCCTTGCACATCCAAACTTTGGAATGATTTGCCTTCAGCTGTATTTCTGGACCGATACGACCCTCATACCTTCAATACTATACGAAATTCTCGACTGAAAAGCTATTCATCATTTCATGATTGTACAAATTACTTTCAATGCATTATTTTCTTAGGTCTTTGGAATAAATGATTTATAAACTTAGTTCCAAAATAAGCCGGTAAACATACCTGATATTTTTTTACAGACCACTCTCCACTTCAGTTGTGTTTAATATTTAAGGAGGCAGGATTCGTAAATCGGGAAAGTGAGGGTTTTATGTTCCGCATTTAGTTCGTCAGCTATATATAGTTGAATGAAGTTAATGGACAGTCCATGAGCCAGGCTCAAAAACAACTTGAACTACCCTCTCTACACTGCTATTCTACTCGTAAATATCACTCACTGTTTGATTTTGGCTTGACAATATAATGTTTCCTGGACATATTAAGTGCTGAAAAATCTGCAAACCGCTATGAAGCACAATTCCTTCTGTTATTTTTTGCTAAACTAATCATTTATTGCTAACACACATACACTGTACAACATACGAAACATATCTTGCAAGTGACTAAATAAACGTGAGTGAAAAAAACATTTGAATGACTTATAAAAAAATTAATACAAAACCAAATAACCTTCAAGTATAGTATACCTTTAACGCTTTTATCCACGTAACTCTTAGGATCTTTGATATAGGGAAGTTTGTTTTATAAAGCTCTTCAACACACTTGAATTAAGCTCTGTAAAGCTCCAGTAGCGTGAAATGCATCTTTTACATAATGTTAAAAAGGATTTTACATGTCTTCTTAGAAACTTTACTAAAACGTTTTTCTGAAAGGGTTGTGTAGCAAAGTGGCTAACATAGTCTAAAGAATATTTTTCGCTTAATTGTTATTTTAAAATATACTATAGAGTTTTTCCTGCTAAATTTCAACTCCACAGTCAGGCAAAAATAGTCTAGTCGCCATCAGATTTATGGGAGCAGCTGTGGAGGTCACAAATATCTGAACATACACTTTATATCCTTGATAAAAAAGGCATTGTACAATTATTTAGTATTATTTTCATTGTGGAACTTAATTCACTTAACGATTCCTATAAATAGGCTAAATAATCGTACTCTTTACATACTGAGCTATCAATTACCATTTTCGATCTAAAAACCAAAACATTGTTTGATTACTTTGATTTAAACATTTATTTCTAAATGATATTCATGTTGGCGCCGGGAAGCTGTATTTGTAGAATGGGTAGCTGGTGCCTATTAGTTCGTTTTTTTCCTTTGTCGCCTCTTACAAAACTCGCGAAAGGAATTGACCAACCCATCCGACACCATTTAAATTCAATTAGGACCAAACTAATCAAACTCATAAGTTTCTGACAGTCATGTTTACAATGTTCAATTTTGTCACAAATGATTATTAATTTGTATCATGCATGTTTCTAAAATACCATCTCCTTTTTTCTCACTGACATTAAAATGCACGACTCCCAAAAATCGGCCGCTATTTTTTTTTAATGAATATTTTGAAAGTTTTTTAACACATTCGCTGCCACCCCCTCCAAAAATGTATGAAAATGAACGCACATGTGCGTCGGTGGCAGTGAATGCGTTAAGGAACATGAGTTAACATGACGTAATAATAAATGCTCTTTTCGAAGAGATTTTGTTTTGTGTTATGTTAATACCTCCACCTTCACACGCGGCTTATTAACCTCAAGCAAACGCCTGAGGTATTACCTACTCGCTATCTATCAAGATATATTATACTCTCCTTAATGAATTGGTATTGTATTCACTCTCAAGGCCTTAGAAAAGACAATTGAATAATATAGACTGATATATTAGGTAATTGCGTTTTTCGCCACTATTACGAGTGGTGCTACAACGCATATCGTTTCAGAAGTTCCTCTATTTAATTGTCATTTCACATAAATTTGTGACAAAGCATCTTGGAACTTGGGTTTAAAAAAATAGGTTTTATGACATTCTACATTTACTCAGCGGGCAGCCC
The DNA here is from genome assembly GCA_022674325.2 of Grapholita molesta. Lineage (NCBI taxonomy): Eukaryota > Metazoa > Arthropoda > Insecta > Lepidoptera > Tortricidae > Grapholita > Grapholita molesta. Next base: position 15,220,459 of record CP053130.2, on the reverse strand, counting down.
CTTACTTCCCGGCCTTTGTAGAGTTTGTAGTAATGTACAATTTAAGGGGTTAAATTTTAGTGGAGACTAAAATTAATTTTCCACCTCACTAGCTAGAATCCCAAAATCCATTTTTATTATTTAAAAACAGACAGCTTAACTGCATTTTATTTACAAGGGAACAATTAGTTTATTTTTTCGCCGTTACCGGGTTAGATGCAATTTTAAATATGATTCAAATTGATAAAATGAATGATCATTACTAATATTTTTGAGTAAGTAGTAGTAAAGAGTATTACTTCATTGTAGTGAGGTCAAAAATGTGTTCTATAATCTCTCTCGTGCCCTGAAATCCTCCAACGCTCAAGATTCCACGCTCCAACGCCCAAGACTCACTATACTCCTGGTTACATTTTGAAATCTTCCGCTAGTTCGGGTCGCAATATAAGCACTAGAAGCTAACAACTTACTTTGCTGTCTTGTATAACAAATAACTATTATTTCTGAATTCAACTGACTTTAGGAATATTACTTTCTATTTGACATTATATTATTTTAACACAATTTTCACTTGGCTTAGCTACGTGCTAATAATGAGCATCGAAACTTGGTATAGAAATGGACAGTCTTTATTTTTACCGGTTACTAGTTACAGCTAATCCTAACGACTGTTAGTCAAGTTGGTACACTTGTCACAGGCTTTGATTTATAGCGATTGTTATTTAGGTAACAACGTTTATCTCGTTTCGTAGAAGTATTTAATTTAGTGCTGTAGTGGGTAGAATATAAATGAGCATTAGAATTTGATTATTTATGAAGGACTAACTTTTTGAAAGTGTGTAACTTTATGGAATATATGATTACTTTTATAAAATATGATAAAGGTTTTGATGAATTAAATATACGTTGTAGTTTAGATGTTTAGTTATTGACTTATTATAATTGATATAATAACATGTAACTGACTAAAATAAAAGTATTTTAGTACTACTCGTACTTACTAGTAGTTTTTATAATCTGTTTTACTGATATAATTTAATTTTAAGTGACAAAGCGGAGGCTCTAGTGTAAGTTTCTTTTGACGCAAAAAAACGTTTCGAACGCGTAAGTGATAATGTTATTTATATGGGAAACGCAAACGCGTTCGTGACGTGAAGTTATGTTAAAACTTACACTAAGGGCTCTGATCTCATCGTTTACTTATTGTACGATTAATTTGGTATTTATACGCTGTAATAATACCTTATTAAGTTTTAGACTTATCTGTGGCCATCCTTTTTTTTTGGCAATGCACATGTTTCCAGGAGTCGAGTTCGAGTCTGGCCAGGGGCAGTTGATATATCTATTTTATTTTTATTTTTAAGAATTATGGTTGCGGTACCAGGCGTTTCTGCTTGATTTAGTTAGTCAACTTTGCTCTAAATCATATCAAATCGAAAGTTTCGTAGACCTGTGTGATTATGTCGACTTATTTTATTAACGTTAACAGCAAATTAACGTCGTGCTTACCCACTTAACCGTTGTTTGCCAAACACGTCCGTTACTACAATGTATACAGCCATACTCGCTATTCTGTCCCAATCCACAACTTCACAACAACATACAAACAAACTTGTTGTCTAGGAAGTTATTACAAAACATAGTTTAAACCAACACTGATGGTAAATAATTTTATGAGAGGTAGGGCTTAGCGAAGTACCATCATGCTTGTATCTGGAGCAGCCCAACTGGGGAAGTACCTCCTTCTTACAGAAGAGCACAGCCATAATAGCACTGTTACCTTTCAGGTATGTAGTTTTGTGTTCCTGATGGTGAGTAAGGTTCCCAGAGCTCCAACCCCACCTTCAAGGCCGGCAACGCGCTAGTGACTCCCGTTTGCCGCCTGTCATTAAAAAAAAACTGTTTTTATCTCTTGATCCTACTACTACTTCAGCCACGGATGTCCACCGCTAGCTACTACACCCATATCGGATCGGAAAGAATACAAACGGTTGCGGCGACAACCGACCGCGTCCGGCGGTATGTCGACGCATACTTTCGGGTCGGTTGCGACCGGCAGGATGTCGTCGTAGAAGTTAGGTAAAACTGACATATTCACATAATTTTATTACTATACTTTTTTCTGAAAAATTCTATTGACTGTTTAGTAAGTTTTTGTCATGACCATGGCGCATGGGGCATTTCAATAGCTGCTATGAACTGACGAACAGATGACCGTCACCGACAATTCAGTACATTACTTATAGGTACAATAAATTGTAATTGAAGAAAATTAACTATAATATGTCGTTTAAACCTTCCAGAATGAATTTTAATTGTGTGTGCTTTAAAGTTTTTTTAATTTATTTGTTCATCATCGGAGGACGTCGACTGCTGGACATGGGCCTCTTCGAAAGTAACTCAAAATTACCGGTTTTGCGCCGCCCTAGTAAACAGATAAGTAAAGTCATTAAAATTACAATTACTTGTCGAATTAGCCGCTCATTTGTTATTTTAAAAAATGCGTCAGTATTTTATCGCTACCGAGTACTTCTTGTTTTTACTGGTTTCGGCCGAAACCGAAGTAAAACCAGGTTTAGCAAAAAATCGAGTTTTGGGTCGGACACTATGTTGTTCCAGGTACCTAAGTACCCCAGGTATGTCGAGCAATATTTGACTTTTAAAACGTGAGTTGGCCATGTAATGTTTTTATAAAAGAAAATAATACGAATTATTTTAATAGTTTTATATTTTGCAAAAACGTACATTCGACTGTTAAAACAAAAGCCTCACTCCTGTTACAAACTGTCAATAATCTATAGAGGTTGCCTTATACACTTTTCTAAAACGGCCGTACTGAGTGTCAGACGCCATCAGCTGTCAAGCTGTCTCTTTCTAACATTACATTCATTACATCATCCCCCTTTTTTTTTTTTAATTTCTAATACAACTAAAATAACCAATTAAATATACATTTCAAAGAACTCAGACACAATAAAACAAGAAAAATAAAACAGTATCCTCACACTACACACTAAACAAAACCATTGAACATCGAATTATTGAGGTCGAACATGAAATGAAGTTCTAGTATAAATACAGCCATTTTTATCTTTTATATCATATGACCTAAAATTATTATTTTTTACAATTGTACCAAACAGCCATTTTCTACAATTAGGATCTATTTTAAACCATACACTTTGACCAATTTCAAATTGTGGCTTCTCCTTAGTATTTTTATTATAATTATTTATATTTCTCTTTTTATTCTTATCAAATTCCACATCAGTATTATAATTTAACTTTGGTGTTAAATATTTATAAGTACAAGGAAGTTTTGTTTTAAATTCCTGTTCATCATTAATTGTGAAGGAGAAAAGGGTGTTCCAACAACAGGAGATGACCTATATTTTAATAAAGCAATTCTAAAATCTGTCTTGTCTTCATTACATTTTAGTAACATTTTTTTAGCTATTTGTACGCCACGTTCTGCCATGCCATTGGACTTGGGATATCTTGGACTTGAATAAATAAATTTAAAACCCCAATCACTAGCAAATTGTTTACATAAATATGAGTCAAATGGAACATGATCTGCCACAACTTCCAAGGGTATGCCAAAACAACTAAATACATCAGTAAGAACATTAATAATGCTTTGAGAAGATTTACTTGTCATTGGTTTAATGTCTAACCACTTTGTCATATAATCATAAATAACTAAATAACTTTTTCTTTTAAACTCCATTATGTCAATTCCAATCTTTGCAAACGGTAAAGAAGGTACCTCATGTGATAATAATGGCTCTTTAGTATTATTATTTTGATATGTCTGACAAATAAAGCATTGTTTAACAAAAGATTCAATATGAGCATCCATATATGGCCAATAATACAATCCCCTTACAGTTTGTTTCATCTTTGTTATACCTAAATGTCCTTCATGTAATTTTTTTAAAATACTTAATCTTAATGACTTTGGAACAATTAATCTATCATTCATGAACAGCAATTTCTGATCAATAGTAATTTCATGTCTAAACTTAAAAAAATGTTTTAAACTGTCTGGTATGTTATTGATCTTATCTGGCCAACCTTCCTGTGTGTATGACCATAATGTTGACAAACATTCGTCTTTTGAAGTTTCATTAATTAACTCCTGTTTTTGTTCGTCTGTACATTGTAAATAATTCCCCAAACGAATACAGTGTACAACTTCAAACATATAAGATTGATCCTCATCCACTTCATCTAAATAACTACGTGATAACAAATCTGCAATATGCATCAAACGGCCTTTTAAATATTTAAAAACAATTTATTTTAATAATTTGAGTTAATCGTTGTAGCCTGGCAGACGGGGTTTCATGTATGCCCTTCCTTAGTAAAGTCTCTAAAGGTTTGTGATCATTAAAAACAGTGCATTTTTTTCCATAAATATAATAATGAAATTTCTTTGTTGCCCAAACTACACTCAACAGTTCTTTTTCAATTTGTGAGAATTTTTTTTCTGCATTAGTAAGACTTCTTGATGCATAGCATACAGGTTTACCATCTTGCATTAAACAACAACCCAATCCATCCTTACTTGCATCACATTGAATGGTCACCGGTGATGAAACATTAAAATTTTGTAATACCGGTGCTGAACTTATACATTGTTTTATATTTCTAAAAGCATTTTCATGTATTTCAGTTCAAAGCCAACCAACCTTTTGTTTCATTAAAGCCTGCAAAGGCGCTACTTTATCAGCTAAATTTCCAATGAAATTTCTTAAATAATTTACCATTCCAAGGAAAGACTGCAATTCAGTTTTGCTTGAAGGACTTTTAATATTTATCAATGCTTTTATTCTTTCAGGGTCAATTTTCATACCCTCTTTTGAAAATATGTGACCAAAATACTTAACTTCTTTTAATTTATATTGAAATTTTCTTTTATTAAATCTTACATTACTTGCTTTCGCTCTTTCAAACACACTTTCCAAAATTCTATCATATTCCTCTTCATTTTCACCACAAATCAACAGATCATCACAATATATAACCACACCAGGAATGTCCCCAAATGTGCGTTCACTGTATTTTTGAAATATTTCTGGGGCCACAGATAACCCAAATGGTAACCTTAAAAACTTATAGCAACCAAAAGGACTGCTAAACGTACACAAATCTGTTGATTTGTCAGTTAATCTTATGTTATAAAAACCATCAGATAAATCAAGCACAGAAAACACTGACTTATTACTTAATTTTGTTAACATTTCTTCTAAAGTAGGTATTAAATGATATTCCCTTATTAAAACCTTATTCAAATCCTGTGGGTCTAAACAAATCCTTAGATTGCCATCATTTTTTTCTATTACTACAAGTTTACTCACAAAAGACTTAGGATGTTCGACTTTCTCAATAATTCGCTGTTCTTCAAGACTCTGCAATTTACTAGCCAGACGCTCTCTTATTGCATGAGGAACTCTTCGAGGAGGTTTTACCACTGCCTGTGCGTTTGGTTGAGTGTGTAGTTCAAGAGGTGCACTGAATTCACCAACTCCCTGGAAAAGTGACAAGTATTTATTAACAATTGTTTCCTTGCTATTAATATTAATACTGTTGATGTTACTGTTTTTTAATAATTTCAATTCTACCAATGAACTCAAACGTAAAATTAGTTTTACATTTCTTTTAATAATTATAAACTCCGTATCAACTAATTCTGACTTGTTAATCCCTATTTTTAACATTTTTCTTCCTAAAGGTTTTAGTTTATTTCCTCCAAACTCCTCTAAAATAATATTTGTCTCAGACCACTTAGGATTTTCATCATTGACAATCATTTTCAAATCATTTAATGATAGTACATTCACCTGAGCCCCTGTGTCACACTTAAAACTCATTTCTTTACTTTCAATTAATAAATCTGTTACCCATTCATTGTTATTAATATGACTACTTCCTATGGAGTGACACAGCCTTATCAGTCACAAATCATGTACATTGTTATTATTATTAATATTTTGACATTCAATAGCACTGACAGTTTTAATTTTTACATCCTTTGGCAAAGTGATTTAATTTATTACATTTAAAACATGTTTGACCAAAAGCAGGACAAGCACCTGGTCCATGTTCTTGATAACACTTCAAGCACCTATAAAATTTACTATTATACTTTATTTTTTTCTTACTATTAGTAAAATACTTAGCTTCATTTTTCGGTTGACTTGAAATGACATCTACTGCTACATGTTCATGCTTCTGAATAACTTGTAAATGTTCCTTCGACATCTCTGCAACTCTGCATTTATCCACGACTTGTTCCAATGTTAAATCTTTAGATTCCAGTAACTTCTGCTGCAATCTTCTGTCCTTGATGCCTATTACAATTCGATCCCTCAACATTCTATCTTCCAAGTCTTTAAAATTACAATTTTGTACTAACTTTTTGATCGCAATATAAAAATTGTCAAAAGTTTCTCCATCTTCTTGCGTCCGATTATTGAAATAAAATGTGTTAATAAGTTCATTCTGTTTTGGTTCAAAGTATGCATCAAATATTTTAATTAGATCGTCATATTTGGGTGTATCCTCCGTGTCCTTTGCCAAACTATAGTACAATTCCAACGCTTCTTGTCCAATACAATTTAACAAAATTGCCGACTTTCTACATTCACTCACATTTGTTAATCCAGCAGCCGCAATAAAATTTTTAAATTGTTGCTTGAAATTCCTCCATTTTAATAACAAATCACCTACTGAACCTAATTGGAGCGCCGAAGGCATTCTAAATTCAATAGCATTTCCCGACATAATGGCTTCTGTATGTAATGTATGTTTCTTATCTTCCTTACTCATTAATGTTCGTATTTGAAATCAAATCCTCTTGAAAACACGTTCGATGACCGACTGCGCCATGTAATGTTTTTATAAAAGAAAATAATACGAATTATTTTAATAGTTTTATATTTTGCAAAAACGTACATTCGACTGTTAAAACAAAAGCCTCACTCCTGTTACAAACTGTCAATAATCTATAGAGGTTGCCTTATACACTTTTCTAAAACGGCCGTACTGAGTGTCAGACGCCATCAGCTGTCAAGCTGTCTCTTTCTAACATTACATTCATTACAGGCCACTATATACAATTAAGTACATGCTCATTTTGTAAAGGCGTTCATATAAAATATATGTTTATTTGATTCGATTGATTTCGATAAGATATGACTATATTTTATGCATCTTCCTTAACTTATATCATTGAAACTAAGTACAAATCAAATTATTTTTTTTTTATGAAATATTTTTTTGATTTGAAAGGTATTCATATAGGAGGTGCAAACACGTAGTGTTTCACCTTAGAGCTGGTAAAACGGTGCCTAAAACCGTTTAAAATAAACAAGATCACATATACTTGATTAATTTCGACGTGGTCCGCTGTGTACGGGTGGCCAAATTGGTTAAGGCGTCAGCCGCGATAGCTGGAGATGCGGGTTCGAATCCCGTCTCGAACACCGGAGGTCCTCGTCGTTTTTTTCTTAAGTATATGTTATCTATTTCAACTTTTATATCATTGAAATCAAACTCTTTTCGGTACAAAACTAAAACCTTTACGATTTTCGTCTCCTATTATGATAGAAAGACGAATCTTTTCTGAAAGGTGCATAACTTGTTTCAAACTTATTGCCAAGTATTTTATGCGGGTTTACTTCTACTTTTGAAATGCTTCGTAATCTGATTTAATGTCGCATGTGAAGTTAATATTTCGCTGAACTCTCATGACAATTATGTACCTAGCCACAAATCAAATCAGTGCCTTGTGGGGCCGGTTGACAAGATTTTTTTTATGACATATGCGGCAAACGAGCAGACGGATTGCCTGCTGGTAAGCAATTACCGTCGCCCATGGGCTCCCGCAACACCAGGGGAGTCACAAGCGCGTTGCCGGTCTTTAAGGGGGTTGGAGCTCTGGGAACCTTACTCACCACCAGGAACACAACACTACATACCTGAAAGGTAGCAGTGATATTATGGCTGTGGTCTTCTGTAAGGAGGAGATTGACTGCCAACGAATGATTTAGGTCATTGAGTCTGGTTTTTGGCATATTCATCATAATTTCAACCGTAAGACGTCTACACATGTGAACACAAACACCCCCTAAATATGACTTGTATCATCTTGGGGACAGTTGCCATAGTAAAGCAATAAGTGTATTATAACACTTTGACGACTGGTCTGGCCTAGTGGGTAGTGACCCTGCCTATGAAGCCGATGGTCCTGGGTTCAAATCCCAGACAGGGCATTTATTTGTGTGATGAGAACAGATATTTGTTCCTGAGTCATAGATGTTTTCTATGTATTTAAGTATTTATATGTATCTATCTATTATATATAAATCGTCGTCTAGAACCTGTAACAAGCCTTAACTAAGCTTACCGTAGGACTAGGTCGATTTGTGTAAGATTGTCCCGAAATATTTATTTATTTTATTATTTATAACAAAACCTTTACTTATTTTGTATTAAGAACATGTAACCGACATAGACTCACTGATGACATTAAATAATGCCTTTTTAAAAATTAAAAAGGGATCAAATGTGTGGAACCACGTCACGTCTCGGGCTTTAGATTCGTGGCACACAAATGACCCCCCTAATGGTCCTTATTCCGCACGTGGTTGGAATTCATTTGTTTTTAATAATTGTGTTAATATTTTTATCCAACTGCGGATCCAGACGATAATAAGCGCTAGTATATCGGGTGTGGCCTGTAATAAGAGCAATAACTTTAGGCATCGTTTCTACACCACAAACGTAGCAACATTTTGTTCTACGAGTTTTGATAATACAATAATAACACAATAATTTTCCAAGCAAGCAATGTATTGTGGAAACTATGAAGTTTGTAGGCTGACAGTAAGTGTCAACGAGACTATTGGATGCTGTTCATTGAACATACTATTTAGTTTGTTCGAAAAAATAATACAAAAATAAATTACACAATTTTTTCAAGTTCTAAAATAAATGTTGCTACGTTCGTGGTGTAGAAGCCATCCCTAAAGTTATTGCTTCTATTACAGGCCACACCCGGTATAATAGCTTCTCTCTAAGATCCCACTGGAATGTATTCCTAGGATTTCAAGTATACTATAACTCAAATCAAATATTTGTCATCTGTACGCCAATGTGTGATTGAGTAATAAATAATGATCGGTGACGTCCTACATAGTGATTAATATGGGTAAGTTAGTGTCATTAAAAATAAAATACTAATTTTGTTAAATAATCACAGGATTTAATTTCTTAATGTAAATTATGATTACTTTCATATGTTTTATATTTTCTAACGATTGCCTTTAACATTGAGGATCGAAGAGAAATCAGAAAATGTTTTTCTGAACCTTTATATATTAACAGATGAGAAAGGTGCGTAATTATACATCGATATTAAATAAAACTGCATACATTTCTAATGAATTTTACAAGAATTTTCTATATAATAATGCCAATCAATACTTTCGTCGAAAAAATGCTGTAACTAGAAATAAACATCTCAACAAACTTTCACATTTATAACATTATTAGTGGACCCGACAGACGTTGGAAATAATATTTTTTATACAACGACAGTGGCAAGTAAGCATACAGCCCGCCTGATGGTACGCAGTTACCGTAGCCTGTGGACTCCTGCAACTCTAGAGGATTCACACCCTTTAGGAACCTATACATTCATTTTTTTAAGAACCTGGTAATTAATACACATTTTAAATATTTAAGTTATTTAATATACATTTGATATAACTTAATTATTTATAATGTATAAATAAATAATAATAAATAATAAATAAATATTTCGGGACAATCTTACACAAATCGACCTAGCCCTACGGTAAGCTCAGTAAGGCTTGTGTTGTAGGTACTAGACGACGATATATATAATAGATAGATACATATAAATACTTAAATACATAGGAAACACCCATGACTCAGGACCACATATCTGCGCTCATCACACAAATAAATGCCCTGACTGGGATTCGAACCCAGGACCGTCGGCTTCATAGGCAGGGTCACTACCCACTAGGCCAGACCGGTCGTCATAATATAATGTAATGTATAATATCAAAGTAATAAATTCCACCGAAGCAACTGTTTTAAACATTTTTTTTTACATCTTCCTTGACGATGCTTACAGCACGCATTTTGTCAATGTACTACAGACGTCATAAGGTTACTCTAGAAATCATCATAAGGTGGTTATGTTTTCTTAAATATTCTCTTTTTTTTTTCTTCATAAGGATCTTCCCTTGACAATAAAAAACACAACAAAAAAGAATTAGCGAAATCAGTCTGTTCAAGAGTGATGCCGTCCCCATGCTGCTCCAGCCTGCCTGCTCCGTCAACCCGCCTGCTAATCGTGGCAACTATGGTTACAATGACTACCCCCCAAGATGATACTAATCATATTTAGGTGATATGTCCAGCAGTGGACGACTTACGACTGGAATAATGCTGATTATTTAACCAGTCACACAGTAAACAAACTATAAATATAGCTTACAAACAAGTTAGTGTAAATAAATATATATAAACTACCAGATAAACACACAATTATAGGTCATTATCCTTATATGTAAATGTTTATTGTTATGTGTTTACGTAGTACCAACATCAACACTCTTAGCTGCACATTGGTGGACCTTATTACATAAGGCATAAGGTCCACCGGTATACAGCTAAGTGTTGTTGTGTGTACAGCAATGAAGGATGAATCTTCAATCAATCTAAGTCACTTAACCTGTATTTATTAATAGCGTCCGGGCCACTCCGCTGAACTCAATGATAACCTACACGAGTTGTGTTTGCAAAATTCCAAACTGCTACATCATATTTAATTTCTCTTCACACAGCTATCATAATGCAAGAACTGATAAGCTGGTAAAAACTATCTTAAAACATTTGTGCTAAAGTCTAATTTCCACATGCTTGGTCGAGATATACACCATATGTATGTTATTACAATGTCCAATGCCACTACCTACTGGCGTTGTGTACAAGTATATATATCGTATATGACTGTTATTGTAATCTGCAACTTCTTGTTATAGCAAAAAGGTCACTATTTGAAAAGATGATTACTTTTAACTCGACCAGGAAAATTATCCGATGCGCAAATACTTACAGTACGAACTTCCTACGCCTGGAAAACTCATACAGGAATAATGCGAGATAAATCTCATAAGCACGCGTCTGTTTTGTGTATAAAAGGGTGCGCGTGTAATATTCTGCTAGTTTACTTGTAAGCAAGGATGGAACTGTTGCGAATAAGTCCCCTGGTGATCCTGATCACGCAACTGTGTGGAGCTCACGCAAATCTCCCGCTTTTGCCGAAGAATCGACTTCGAACAGGTAAAATCTCAGATCATGCCTTAAATTATACAAAATGCTAATTAGCTGACATAGTTGTAGTAGTAACTTCATAGTATTTCAAATAAAAAATAAAAGACTGTTACCAAAGTTAACTTTAGTCGACGGAAATTAGTCGATTTTTAAATTAAAAATAAAGATAAGGGAATATGATTGCATTTTAGAATTAGAATTTATTAGTGCTGTTATTTAGTTACAGCTTGTTTTATACATTACGTTGAAGCAATCATACAAAAATGGGTGCGGCACAAGATTTGCCATGGCATTTGATAAGGCGTTGTTTTGCAGAGGAACTTGTTGAAACAAAAATAAACAAAAACATAAAACAAAAATAACATAATTTAAAACAGTATTTTGTGAAAAATTAAGTAAGGGATTGGCAAATTATGATATAACTATTAAAACAAGTGTATCAAAACAATGAAAATGGTACACGTATAATACAAAATAATATACGCAATGTAATAGATATAAGTACACTTAATTAAAAACTATATTATTCAATATACTGATAATAATAATTATGATTTGTATATTAATACACTATTTTCAGGTGCCGATGTAGAATATCCTGGTGCAACGCTAATTGACTGCGTAGAAGGAAATCTAAAATTGTCTGATTTCCATGCAAAAGCAACAATGACACCTAGAGATGCGTTGACCAGATTCGAGACGTACCCGTTCACGTCTCACGCCGTCATTCCTGGGACCCTCACCGATGGTGGCATCGGAAGATTCTCGTTTGTTAAATTGACATATACTAGTAGGTAAGTCAACGCGTTCAAATGCCATATTATTTTGGTAATGGTTATTGCTTAAAATGTTGCATCACCTGTTACCAAAATCTACTTACTAGCTTACGCTTGCTTATATGATAGATTTACTGGGCTGAGCCCGTCATATAGTTTTGCAGTAGTCAGTTATTTTTGTTTGTATATGTTCAATGTGGTGAACGTCCTATACTTCATAATGTCTTACTGTTTGCTTTAACTTCTAAGGGAGTTCATAGCGATAATTACCAGATCCACATTGTTAAAAGTGGCTGCATTCTGTGTGCGTGACACAATGGTAAAAAAGGCACTAGGGAGTAATACTAATAGGCCACTCGCAGTATTTTTAGGATACTATTAGTAGGTAAAGTAATGTATGCAACTGTACATAATTAGACCTTAACACACTCGTGTAATGCTATTATGAATCTCACCTTCTCTTTGCTACTATACGGCTCGTTTTATAGACTATGTGGTCATTATGTCCCAGTTGCATAAACTACTGTTCTCATATTTAAAAAGCCTTCCGATAGTCAAGTAAACAGTAAGCGCCATAGGTAAGCGTTTGGTTTAAGCTAACTTAAATTCATACGCTCGCGTTAAGATGTATTCAAGTTATTTTTAGCACATTAGGTATCGTTCAAAACGTAGTTTTGTATGCATGCATGCTTTTTGTTCAGAAAATGCCGTTTTATCCACAAATGCCTACGTCATAGTAGCTTTATGCATGCAAAGTCTCAGCCCGATCGGTTTAAAATTGACAAAGTTTCATACAAACTTTCATCCCCTATTTTATTTCCTTGGGGGTAGAATTGATCAAAATCCTTTCTTAACGGATGCCTACGTCATAACATCTACCTGCCAAATTTCAGCCCGATCCGTGCAGCGGTTTGGGCTGTGCGTTGATAGATCACTATGTCAGTCAGTCACCTTTGAGTTGTATATATTTAGATAATGGTGACAATTTTTCGTGTGTTATTTTTGTCGTAAAAGTTTTTGAATTTGAGTGCACGAATGTCAAAAACCTGTCCCGTACTCTTTATTTAATATGAACGACGCTCTCTGATTTCGATTGTTACAGAACTTTAAAAAGGCGAACAGCATTCGCATTGCAGACTTCGCCGAATGGTGAATACGCGTACTGGCTGCCGCAGGGCAGATACGTGGACATACCCCAGCATCCTACAGCCAACCAGCCCCACTACGTGTTTACACCAGATTTCAGGTACTGACATTACTTCTGTTTTTAGCATGCCATACTGGGATTTTACGAGCTCCTCCATATATAGTGTTTATTCGGCAGCAGAAATGTTTGCGGAAAAAATGTTTCGACGGACGCTACTACACATCAGCTAGTTTTTTTTCCTTTGTCGCTTCTTACACACCCGCGGGAGGAGAAGGGGTTAAACTATTTTCAGCCGGCACCACACCGCATCAAAAGTACATCATTGTCTTACAATGGCTGCAGCAAATTATATGGCTTTTTGATATTGTAAACAAAATTTATAAAAAAATAAGCTTGTCTAGTATCACGTTGTTACAATAATCCTCACGTGTAAATGCAAATATTTGTTATAAGTACTTACAAAGAAGGGTACCCAACTGTCTGACTCCGATTTGATTCGATTTAAATCGGTACCTTTCCTTGTTAGATAATTAAAAAATAAATAAATAAATAAATATTTCGGGACAATCTTACACAAATCGACCTAGTCCTACGGTAAGCTCAGTAAGGCTTGTGTTGTAGGTACTAGACGACGATATATATAATAGATAGATACATATAAATACTTAAATACATAGAAAACACCCATGACTCAGGAACAAATATCTGTGTTCATCACACAAATAAATGCCCTGACTGGGAATCGAACCCAGGACCATCGGCTTCATAGGCAGGGTCACTACCCACTAGGCCAGACCGGTCGTCAAAATTACCATAATCATGGCAATAACTAAATTGTTTTTATATAATTAATCATAACTTTTTACAGTGGATGCGCCTGGACAGTGACTCCGATGGATAATGGGATGCTACGGCTGAAGCACGTGGAAGGCGGCCACGAAGAACGGCAGTTCAACAACCTCCCCTACTGGCACAAGGGGGGCGAAGTCTCCTATGGAATGCAATTTAGAGACTACGGTTATGTACAAATACATGGGAAGCTCATCAAACATGCTACGGCGTACGCCTATATGCACTACGTAAACAACAGGTAAATTAATAAAAAATCAGACTTGATGTTAGCGAAATTGAGACCATACCCATAGGCCCTGTCCAGAAGGGGCGAATTCGCCGCAATTTCGAACGCGTTTTAATATTTATTATTGCATTTGACACGCTTAATAAAACTACGACATGTCATAAGGGCATTTAGGCAAATTGAAAAAATTAAGATCTTTTTAATCCAGGTGGAGATTATACGTGCAACATCAGACCTGCGCGCCACGGCCGGGAAACACGGTGCGAGACAGCAACGGACTAATCACCTCCATGAAGATGAACTATTTTAACCAGAAGCGCTGGGACGCCGTCACCGGCGTCGAATTTTTCGATGTATTGGGGCCGCAGATGAGGCTGCAAGGGCGATCGAAGTAGACCACCCTTAGTCGATGGGGAGAAGAACTGTGATAATAGCGAAAAGTGTTTTTATTCTATCCTAGATCAAGTAAAGGTTCCCAATATTTAGTTTTAGTTTAGTTTTATCGACGAAAATAATTACATTGTAATTTTATTTATTTACAAAGTTATAAGAATTTCAAACAAGACAATAGTGCACCTAATTGATTCCTAATTGTTCAATAAATTACGTAAACGTTACCAACGGCTATTTTCTTTTTAACGTACCTGACGGCTCCTAACAATACTGTAAAAAAGTAGGCGTAGTAAAACAATACTGTAAAAAAGTAGGTGTAGTAAAACAATACTGTAAAAAAGTAGGTGTAGTAAAACAATACTGTAAAAAATTAATTATGATACATAATTTGTATCATAATTAGATTCTATTATTTTAGATACAAAATATTACGGGTTTCCTTAGCCTAACAACGTTTGCTCTAAAATCACTTGGCCTAACTGCTATGGGCTAATGATCACTTGGCATAACGATAATTTTCCATAAAGAATTGTTATGCCTAAAAGCCGTTTTTCCTAAGCATTTTTATCATACCTTTTTTTTATACAACGACGGTGGCAAACAAGCATACGACTCGCCTGATGGTAAGCAGTTACTGTATTATATGGACGCCTGAAACTCTCAGGATTCACATACACATTGCCTACCCTTTAAGTACCTATATACACTCCTTTTTAAACCTTTTTAAATCCCTAATGATTTTAACCATTTTCCACGAAATCCCTTATATAGTACCGGAAAAGTTTTTAACGTAACTTTACGTCACGAACGCGTTTGCGTTTCCCATATAAACGTTTTTTTACGTCTAAAGAAACTTACACTAGAGCCTCTGGTGCATACTTACGTGTGACATCATCGCATCATATGATTTACTTAGAGGCGTTTCAAACTTTTATTAAAGTAGCAAATTGCAATACCTGCCGTTTGAGTTACAATTGATAACTGACAGCCCATCGCATGCCATTCAATTTAAGATTTGAAGCTGAGTTTATACAGAAACTTTATGTTGAGTGTGGATTTGTTTATTTCGGTAAATAATAAATCATTTACCTTTTTTAACTGTCAATGTCACAAAATATTTATTGTTCAATGTCACATGTCATTTTACACTTAAGAATACAATAGGAAAAAAAAAATAACTTAAAACTAGCCTAAAGTAACCCCCCCTGCATCGTACCTCACTCAAAGGTTAATACGGTAAGGCATTATGGAATGCCTGCAGCATTCCCGCGCTGAATTTCTAAGGATACCTGTTGGATCAAGTACGATCCAGAGCGGGGATCACCATAAACCTGCTTTTTGCTTCACATAAGTACAAAATCAAAGCGCTGTTTTATTAGAAAATTTGATTAAATGATACATGGTCAGTGGTCACCTTATATGAGTAGAAATTGGCGAGCTGGCGAGATACGCAGATACGTAATGTCGTATAACATCCCGAGGATAGTGATAATTGCGTTTGCGATACAACTTTTTACTCTATAACAATGCCGCAAGGTTCAAAAGAGTATGCATATCTTTGATATACACACATAATCATGACACCGCACGGCTTCAATTGCACTAATTTGTATGGGGAATGGAAATACCAAACCTTTAATTGCAGAGTCGTAATCAGTACATTCTGAGTAGTGATTTGATTACATTACATTCGAAACTAGTATATTATATGAGTGCTCGTTGGATCACAATTCTGCATACAAAAACTTGTATTCTAGACTAGAGCTTTCCTCATTTTTAAGCGTTAGGCCTAAGTGGACGAGGATCGTGTGTGATGGCGTGCAATGAGAGAAGCCTATGTTCAGCAGTGGACACAGGCTGATGATAACATTAATTAAAATAAAGAAGGAAATGGTATCTATGCGAATTAGAGTTCATTTAAATATTTAGACCTGGAATCACTTAACTCTAATATTGTTTATCTACGTATGCTCTAAAATGCGTCCAGAAACCGTAGGCAAATGACCAGCATTACAAACCATCAGAAATGAATGGAGATGTAATGTTAACATTACCTACTGAAATCAGTAGGTTATGAGTTTAAATTTGGAACAGCTGTCAAATTCAAGTAGGGTTTCTATTCTAGTATCTATAGATATTAAAACAGTCATTGATACGAAACGCCAATTCGTTATGTTTTTTGAATATAAATCGAACGACATTTGAACTCGAGTGACAATAGAATAGGGAGTTCATTCGCTTGTCTACGGTTAAAAAAAATATTTGACAGAGATACGAAATACGCAACGCCGCCATTCTAAGCTGTCATTTGTTTTGTTCGTTGACTTTTTAATGTTTCAAGTAACACTAGTAATAATGCAGGTCATGTTCGTACGGTTCCTGAACCCATCTTAAAACACTTATGATATGTGTGTAGATAAAGCAGTGTATGCAACTATACATAATTAGGTATTACATATTAATGTAATGCCCTTCATTATGCACAGATACATAAACTACTATTGACTGGAAAGGCGTGAACGAAATTTGTTTTTTTAACCAACTGCACTATAAAATAAAGAACAAACATGGTATCCTTTGAAAGCTGTTAAAAAGTTGTCACATAGGTACTTGCAGGCTCCATTAATGGCCATATAGCTAGCTGCATTAGCACTGCCGTTCAGCAAGCTTAACGCAAGCAGTTTTATGGGTACTGTACGAGGCAACGACATAACGCTGGATTTTAAGTAGCACTGCTATATTATTTGCAAGCACGTATAAAACTAGTATCAGTAAAAAAATATATATATATTTCTGGACAATCTTACACAAATCGACCTAGTCCTACGGTAAGCTCAGTAAGGCTTGTGTTGTAGGTACTAGATGACTATATAAATAATAGATAGATACATATAAATTCTTAAATACATAGATAACACCCATGACTCAGAAACAAATATGCGTGCTCATCACACGAATAAATGCCAGGGTTCGATTCCCAGTCAGGACTGGGAATCGAACCCAGGACCACCGGCTTCATAGGCAGGGTCACTACCCACTAGGCCAGACCGGTCGTCAAATACACCTTACATACACCTTAGAGTTTGGTTGACTTGGCCTCTATGTATTGAGGTTGTATTTTTCAAATCTGACCCCAGGCAATGGTGGGCTTGGTAATTTCCAAGTCATTATTAATATTTCAGCCGAAGGACGTCCACTGCTGGACATAGGCCTCCCCTAAAGCGACCCACAATGAACATTTTTGCGCCATCCAGTAGGATTGGCTGGAGATTGAACACTGAGATTATAGAATAAGCAAGCCCTATTATTTCTCAAACATAAAGAGACTGAAACTGTAGGTCACATTGTGGGCTGGCACTGCTTTATGACCATAATGAGTCGTTAAGTATATTTTTTAGAAAAAAATGATTATTGAGATAGATTATTTTCAGATTACCTTCAGTTTTATGAGTTATGGTGACGATAAATATTTCATATTTGTAAATCCATGGATCTGAGCTGATTGATTGTATTTATGTCTCAAGGCGAATCCAGATTTCAAAGAAAATTTGAACGCTGGGTAAATTCTATCAAAACATCGCTGACGGGCAATCAGGGCCTCTTCACGCTAGCTGCGTTTGGACACTGTATCCGACTTAACAAGGAATCCTGTCATGAACCAACTTTTTCACATTCCAATAATCCTATTAAGCAGTAAACAATATACAACATAATACATGTTGGATATAATTTGCATAACTTTTGATAATAACCTAAGTTTTGAGAAAAATATTTAATAAGATATTAATGCTTACGAAAGTATATTATCTGGTTTATCTGAAAGCAGTATATTGGTCAAATGTAACTTGTCAAATCTTGTCGCAGACCAGTCCCATTGTACTACACGGCAGTGTTATGATTTTTTATTTGCGTCTTTTGCGCAAAATTTGATTAATTTATTGTAAGATTTGTACTGGACGTGAAACTGAAAAGGGACTCAATGATGTCTACAACATCTAAAAATAATTTGAAAAATTATCTTCGAGTTTGACTTTTCGAACACGGCATTCTCCTTTTATTAATTCCTATATTCACTAGTGACGATAAAATTCTAAAACCAACCCTATTATTTTTTTATGATTACCTATCATATTTTATTTTCAAGCGTGTCGAAAGAAAACTAAAGTCGATGGCAGTGGAGAACGCGCTTCACTTAATTCGCGAGGCCAGTAATTTACCGGTGAACTCAACAGCTTTGATCTACGGGTTATAAAATAATATTATTTAAGGATAATTTTATTATAAAACCGTAATATACATCGAGCAAATACTCGTTATATTATCAAAGCTAAAATTTTCTTTACTTTTTGTATATTAATACCGGTGTCATGAGCATCCATTTTGTTAAGTACTTGTTTAAAAAAATACTGACTATGTAATAATTAAAATACCTTGCGTGTATTTCAAAAGGCTTTCTTTTAACTTGTGTCCATTAATACTGTTAGATTTTCAGATATAGTGTTTATCTCAACATTTAATGCTATTTTTTTTTCTTAAATCATAACTTAATACATATTATATAGATTTCAGTCTAAACACATGTGTTCCGTTGTCATTGCATTAAATACAAAACATTTGTTTAAAATATAGAAATATTAGAAAAGGAAATATACTTTAACACTGCATACATTTCCGAATCCTTAACTGACAGCACCTTTAATTCAAAGCGGTTAACATATTCACTTAAGCTGGATAGGGTAATGTGTGTTTGACAAGTAGGGACGACTTACGAAACCCATCTAAGTCATCAAGGTGAGACGGGGTTGGCAAACAAGTGTTAGGTGAATGTACACAAACGATGTGCTTGTCGTGAGTATTTCATCTTCCACTTTGCTTTCAACCCCCCGTCTGCTTAAGACGATGATACTTACACTGAATAACATGTAGGTCTCCAAATAAAGGTCCTTAATTCGATACCGATATACCGGGTGATCAATGCAAATGGGTCAGTGGGGGGAAGTCAGAAAGTATGAGAGACATCGAAATCTGTTCTTGGGAATCATGGCTTCGATTTCAGATTTAATAGTAATGGCATTCAAACTTTTTTTTAATTTCTCATACATAACCGGGTATCTTCATTAAATCTTTCCAAAAAAAAGGAAAGTGTCGATGGCCCTGCAGAACGACGTGCGAATTTTGATTTAAAACATGTTATCCTTCATATCCTGTCCTAGTAAAAATCGCGGGAATCTGCTGGTTCCACTCCTTTTTTGAAGAACCTCTTACTGTAGCTCCTTGGAAAAACCTCGGCAGTTCAGCCGGAGCGTGTGGTGCAGGTTAACGGTGTTAACGGTATTCTTACTACCGGTAAAATAAGGTACCTATATAACCGGTTATAATTGCATTTCGCTATTTATATCGCTAATAAAGCTCTAACTAGCGGTATAATCAAAAGCGGTATTCAAATATCTTAGCGGTTTCGCCAATGGAAAACAATACTTGTATTCGGCATTTTATCCCTGAAAATTATTACCGGTGATAGCTGTCAGTGTCAATATACTCGAGTCTCAAGACAAATTAATTTAATATTTTATCGTAACGTAATGTAATGTTATCGGATAAGGTTGCACTATTGCACCTATTTGTTACGTTTTAGTGGCAAAGTTTGAAATTTTATCTTTCAAGTGTAATGAATAGGTACCGGTATTTAATACAGGTATTTAATATCTTACTTAAATAGTATAGTCAAAGAGGTATAGATAAAAGCGAAATGACAACAATACCTCTTTATTAAAATATAGGTTTTCTATTGACAAACTATTACGAGTAAGTTTGTCATTTTATTTATTAAATAAATACAGGTATTTATTTAATAAAACTGGTTTTACTATCCCTGGTGTGTGAGGGAAAATACCCTCCTGAAAGCGAGCGGTGCGATGATAGAAAATGGCCGTACGTATCTTGCCAAATAGTTATTCTAAGCACCATCCATTATGCAAGCGATATAACCACATAAGGAAGCGAAGTCTCTCCTTAGACTTAAAGGTCAATTAAATCTCGTGAGCTTGGGATCGACTACTATTCGCACAGCGCGCCTTTGTATCTAGTCAAAATGGAGGAGCTTTTGACTAAAGGTGACAACAGTACCTACTCCATATAGTGTCTGACTTGCGACTTATACAGGAGCAGTTTCTGCCTCAGAGTAACAGTATCTCGGCGCTCTATTGAGCACATCGGAGTTTTTGATGCCAGTGTTTGCCTTTCCTTTAAGGTGTCCACGGAATTTAACGTCACTTGAAATCTCGACACCGAGTGCTCTCAGACATTGTAAGATTTGCGGCTTCGAAATAAAGCGCCACAGCTAAAGGGGCCCTCTTAGAAGTACGGTAGTATTTTTAGTATTTTTTATTTGATACTTATGTACTACGAGTATTTACTAGATATTCCAAGTTTGTATGCCCCAAGGTATTTATTCCTTCAAGCATAGACATATTTTTCAGACATGAAATTCTAAAGCGTTAAATTAGAAAAAATGTTGTAACATGTTCTTCTATGCTTAGAGGGATTAATACTTTAGTGGTTTGAAAATAAAGACATTGATAAATTAGTAGTTCTTCTTTAAAAAATATTTGACCAAATATTGAACAAACTTACTCATCCAGCAATGATGGAATTGGCCACTCTATACCTTATATCAAAAACCAAATAGTAAGTGTAGTTTGCCTACGTAATAATAAAACTTCTAGCATTTCCTAATTTGAAGCTGATTTTAAACGAACAAAAACTCTGCACAAACTTGTTATGGAAAATGAGTTTTGAAATACATTAGGAAAAGTCAAAATTGCTTGTAGGTAATTCCATTCTTCCGAGTAGTATCGGAACCTAATTAAACTGCTGGCCGCAGGCCGCGTAGTATTTTGACAGGTAACCGGGAAATTATAAAGTTACGATTATTGATTTTTGACTACCTTAATTTGAGTCTTGTGTGCATAGCAATAAAGTTGAATTTTCAAAAATATATGCGTCGCACGTGATACTTTTTGCCCGTGCGGCAAAATTTATGATTTGGCTGCGACTAATTGGTTTGTTTTTCTGAAAAACTTTGCTCAAAACATCTGTTATGTTTTTCGTACCTACATTAGGCGAACTAATTTTGCTGCCGTTTCCGAGCTTAGTAGAATAATAAAATGGCAGAAGTTTAATATATGTATACTTAATATTTTTAATAATAATTTATTTTTAGTTTTTTATTAAACAGAATAAGATAAAAAGGGTTGGCAGAGCCTCAAGCTGGTATCTCAGAGACAAAGAGTCATGGTTCTGGCTGTAGATTTTTTATTTTCTCTATTACTGCTTATTAACCCTCGGGGTTGGAAGGTTAGATGGCAGTCGCTTTCGTAAAACTAGTGCCTATGCCAAATCCTGGGATTAGTTGCCAAGAGGACCCCGGGCTCCCATGAGCCGTAGCAAATGCCGGGACAACGCGAGGAAGATGATGATGATTACTGCTTAGTGTGAAATTTATTTAGCTTGGAAGCGAGATAATGATAATAATTTAATGATTTATTGTGCACTATAATAAAATAAAATAGCTATATAAACTAAAACCCGAATGATTGTGTACGCGATTTTCATTCCTTAGCATTAATAAAGCAGAAGTGAATCGCTTCGTGCGAATGAATGAATGGATTTTTTACAACGTAACGATGAAACCACTCCCTGTTGACATAAAGAAATAAGCCTTTTTGAAAAGACTCTCCAAAATAATGTAGATATCAAAAATGTACTCGTATAAGTTTATTTTTTCGGATTTCATACAACGTTGAAAACTTCAATGTTATTGGGGGGTGCTCAAGAGTCTTACACAGATCATCCTAGCTCCAAACTAAGTTAGAAGGTACTATTATGTGTACTAAACGAAATTTATACATTCTTGTTTGTAATAGAATACATCCATAACTCAGGACTTAAAATATGCCAATAAACTCGATACTTCCACTCTCTAGGCAGGGTCTATACAACTAAGCTATGTATTATATTTATATAACATATTTACCGAGTTTGATTCCTCTTTTTTCCTATAATCAGTATGGGTGTAAACGAAAGTATCAAAATTTACATTTTTTAATCAAAAATTCTCCGCATACTAATTTTGGGAATCATAAGAAAGGCCTCAGAAATTCTAGTTACCAATTTAATCCATTCCGAATCCTCATAATGTAAGAAATGAAATTTGAGAGTTAAGGAACACGCTCCGTCAATATTTTCTCTAACAGACTTTGAATACAAACATCTGAAACTTCTTTATATTCAACGCAAATATTGCTTTATTGCTCCATTATTTATCACGTTTAGCATTTTATGAACATTTTTATATTCACAGCGTATAATTAAATTTTATAAAGACGTTACAATTCTATCTCTTAGGGCGCTACTTCAAAGCAATTGCAATACAAGTATATAACAAGAAGATCAGTGCCGTAAAACGGGGTTATTTTGATTAATGTGAGAGTAGTACACAGCAGTGGCGGCGGGTTAGGATTCATCATCATCATCATCATCATCTCAGCCATAAGACGTCCACTGCTGAACATAGGCCTCCCCCTTGGATCTCCACATGTACCGGTTGGAAGCAACCTGCATCCAGCGTCTTCCGGCGACTTTAATGAGGTCGTCTGTCCATCTTGTGGGTGGACGTCCTACGCTGCGCTTGCTAGTCCGTGGTCTCCACTCGAGCACTTTTCAACCCCATCTGCCATCTTCTCTGCGTGCGATGTGGTTAGGATTATTCTTAGGCAAACCGTAGCCAATATGTCTTTCTTTTCTGTTAGAACTGATGGTAAATCGCTTAGGTATATGGAAATGAGTCAAGCCGTCGGGGAACGGGTTCTATACATCCGCCGCCACTGCACTGGTACACAGTCCACCCGATGACCACGAACGCTACTAAAGGGTTCGAAACGTCGGGATGTTTTATCTCATGAATTTGATTTGAAACATTGAAACTCAGATGAAAAACCAAGTCACGATTAATTTTGGTTTACTACACGAAACGTTTTGCAATCTATAAGATATAGTTTTACAAAATGCGCCTAACTAATATTCAGATAGTGTATACCGCAATTCTGCTTGGTAAGTTTGTATATCTGCAATTTAATTAGATTAGATTATTAATAATTATAGTATTTTTTGTGTATATTTGTGTTTTGTGCATTTACTTTGAAAACGTACGATTTCTAGATATACATATCTAGAGATCCTAAGTTTTCAAAGTAAAAATATAAATGAGTTCATTGTAATTGTGACGATCTTAAAGTGACGCATTTTTTTTATGTGAAATGCCGTGCCTATTTCATAAATAAATAAATTAATCTAACTATCTAAGCGTGCTGTTTTATCACCTGGGTCACTACGGGAAAACAACGCAGTAATACAGGCTTTGCAAGCTTTATGCTGAATTGTAGCCCTTTTGTAACTACCTTTATATTACATGCTGTTTGTCATATTTTTTTTCTTTCTTTCAGTGTAAGAAATAACTATGTTGTTTTTACCTTATAGTTGTTGCTCAGGGCTCTATATTTATTTTATATCATAGGTTAGGTTTTCATTACATTTTTATATAAAAATACATCCATACGTATCAAAACAATAAAAACATTATAAAAAACCCAACCGAGGGTGCCACCGGTAACGTGGCAGGGGCTAGGTTGCCGATGGTTATAGGGCTGCAGAGAAGAGGAACCGCCGGATTTTGGGCGCCTTGTCCAGGATTACCGCCTTCAGAATCTGACCCTTGATCCAACCACAACCACGTAGCGAGAGTTTCTCAAGATTTTGGTCGAGAATCTTAGCTATGAGGCCGTTCGCAGAACCAACTATCGGTACAATGAATCGCCGAATCAACTTCCCTCATGGCGGTAACCTCGTGAGCCAAGTCTAAGTACTTGCTGGACTTTTCCTTATCGGCCTTCACGAGGTTCTCGTCACATGGGACGGTGATGTCGACGAGCATTGATCTTTCACCACGATATCAGACTTATTGGGTACAAGCATTTTTTTATTACTGGACAAAATATTGTAACGTAGTTACATTTACTTTATTTTTAATACATATATTACATATATACGTTCTACTGCGTACTACGGTCCAATTTCATACATTTACAACATTTCTCGTATTAGTATTTAGTTTATAAGCTAATAGTTTGGTTTACGAATTGAATACTGTTAGAAGGTATGATTTAATTCAATATTATCTTAATGATCTTATTTGAGTAATTAGCATAGGAGTTTAATTATCTTTGCAGATTACGTACATATTACATTTGAACCGTAGCAGACAAAATGGCTTAAGTTACAAATGTATTTTCCATTAAATCATTTGGATTTGGCATTATAATCTATTTGAAATGTTCCAACTTATGTAAATTATAACTACATTATTTATTAGCAAATGTTTACTAAATATATGGACCCGGGTATGTCCTTAAACTACGTCCAACAATGAGAGGTAGGGCACAGCGATGACCATCACGCTTGAATCTGGGGCAGCCCAACTGGGGAAGTACCTCCTCCTTACAGAAGACCGCAGCCATATTAGCACTGCTACCTTTCAGGTATGTAGTGTTGTGTTCCTGATGGTGAGTAAGGTTCCCAGAGCTCCAACCCCCATTAAAGGCCGGCAACGCGCTTGTGACTCTTCTGGTGTTGCGGGTGCCCATGGGCGACGGTAATTGCTTACCATCAGGCAATCCGTCTGCTCGTTTGCCGCCTAAGTCATAAAAAAAATATATATATATAATTGTTTTCGTTTTTATGATTATTGTGTTTAATAATTAATATAGTAACAATTGTATATGTATTCACGAATTTATATAATAATATTTTGTTATTATAAATGTTGGATATCATGAACAGATCCCATAAAACATAACTAAAATTAAGTTGCAAATTATATTAAATAACTTACAAATTATATTCAAAAAATATATAGTGTTAAATATGCCATAAGGTTCATTTTCAATTCTGTTGCCACTGAGGATTTTAATAATACTAAATAATAAATAATATACCACACGTAGGATTTACTAGCGTACTCGTTAAACTTAACAGTGATTGTTATAGTCATATAATATTTTTTGTTTTTCCGAGCCTAAATAAACTACGACTTTATTTATTGAAAATATAATCTTGCCCTTTATTTAGCGTGAAAGCTTGCTTCGTATTAAATAAATAAAAATACCCGCTGACCAGAATCACCCGTGGGGGTCGTAAGAGGTGACAAAGGGAACAGACAGGCAGCAGTGGTCGTCGAAACCCAATCTACAGCTACTGTAATCGCCAACCAGCCTCTCAAGCGTGGCGACTATGGCAACTACCCCCCAATATGATACAAGTCATATTTGGGGGAGGCCTTATGTCTAGCAGTGTGCGGCTTACAGATGACATGATGATGATGATGCTCTTGGCTGTAAGTATCCATAAAACGTACACGCAATGTAACGGGCGGGACCGTAAAAAGTTGTGCCGTACTGCGTCCATTACTGCGGCTATGTATCTCCGCTTTTGTCATTTTGCTGCAAAAACGCATATATCACTCTCTTACTCAAACATTTTTCTTAAATCAACAATGTTCAAGAATTTAAACTTTATTAAGGAGTCGTAAGACTCACGTTGGCATGCGACTTGTAAGTGAGTTACGAGATTGTCAAAGCAATCTGACTTACGCTCTCGGCATAGGGAGTATGCATACTGAATGTTAATGTGACGTTTTTCTGGAATAAAATAAAATAAAGTCGTAATGGTTTTGTTTTTTGATGAGTTTGTGATTAAATCGAGTTCTCATCAGCGGATTTTTTTAATTTAATGGATGTTTAAATCATGTTTTTATCTTTATTTTTGTTAGTTAAAAGAGAAGATAAAATAATCGTACATAGGCTATACACCTAAAACTTATAGGTATTTTACCTGTTACTGAGATATTCAATAAATTTATATTTTATTTGACCGAAGAGCTGGCGGCTTCCTCGCACAACGTATCAGCATTGCGATACAACGAGGAAATGCCGCCAGCATCCTTGGTACAATGCCTCAAGAGCCTTTTTTAGATTTTATACTGTAACTATAACTAGTTAAGTACTTGTAGTTATCATAATACGATTGTAATTGTAATTTTAAATTTATAAAATGTTTTGCTGAAATAGCCTGAATGAATGTAAAACATTCAAGGATTCAAGTTTTGTTCTACTACAAGTTACAACCCGCACAATGCATCCACCTTTAGTACAAAAACAGCTTTCTTGGCTTTTTGCTAAATGGGAGACTCGAGGCAGTGTTTCACCGGTGCGAGGAGCCGAGTAAACTAGACTTTATCACCGCCGCAACGTACGAGACAAGCGCTGTTTCTGAGCGACGAATCGCTACACGCTTATGTCGCCCTGGTCCTTTTGTTGTGACCTATTGTCCGGGACAAGTACGCAAGTGTAAATGGGCTTATTTATACACATACATATACTGGGTGTCTCATTCAGATCGGTCAGTATGGGGAATTCTGGAACTATAAGACATACTAAGATTTTAGGGACAAGAAAAACTGCGTAAATGAATGAAAAAAAAATTGTGTTCAGTTTTGGAATCGACCCCAGTTGTTAAAAATAAAATTAAAAGATATTGAATTACCCGCATTTCATTCATTTGAGATATCATGTTTCATGGTAACTTTTGCTGCCTGTAACCTACACAATCCATATACAAACGGAAATAATTAAAAGTTTTATTTTCCAAAACAACCTGGTTCGATTCTCGAACAGAGTACAAGTTTTTTTTTTAAATATATCTATGCAGTTTTTCTTGTCCCTAAAATCGATGACATGGTTCCTAAGAACAAATCTTTGTATGTCTTATAGTTACAGATGTCCCCTTACTGACCGATCTGAATGAGACATCCGGTATGTATATATATAAATATACATATAAATCAGCCCGGTGCCTCCCCTGGTGTTGCGGGAGCCCATGAGCGACGGTAATTGCTTACCATCAGGCAATCCGTCTGTTCGTTTGCCGCCTATGTCATAAAAAAAGATGTGTAGTCTTGCCATAATGTTGAAAGAACGCGACTTTGTATAGATATTGCCACATACTGTGTTATATGTTTCTCAATATATATAAATAAATACTTTGCATATTAGATAACTAACTTAACTTAGCATCGCTGGCTTAAGGGGAATTAGAACCGCAATTAATTAGTGCTTGATGCGGGACAGGATTCCAAGAATTGTTAATAGGCATATTAGCGAGTGTAGGTTGTGGTCGTCTGTTATTGCGGCAGTATAGAGTATTATAAAAATATGTACTTGCAAACTACAAAGGCCCAGCCTAACAAGGTACACAATCGAGATATAAATTGTAGTTAAGGTAGATTAGATATACGGTACAAAAAAAAGTGTCAGGCTGTTGTTGTACTTGGGTAAATGTATATTTTTCCCCTCACTAGCTTGTAAAGCGCTTGTTTATCCTTTAATACGAGAGGGTAAAAACTTCTGCGGGCGAGCCTCGCTAGCGCACCGAGTTGAAAATCGAATTAGAACATTCGAAAATCGTACCCACCACAAGCTAACCAAGCTAAAGGCACCTTTTGTAAAAATGTTGAATGTATCTAAACGCAAAGAAAAACTCAATGCGATTTCAAAACCTTTTTTTACATGTTTCACTTTCCTCGCTGTAGTGAGGGGAAAAGTTTTGTGTTACACACGGGTGCAATTGTAATTAACTTCTCGTGTATTAAAACACTCGCTACGCTCAGGATTCTATTTTAAAACCACTCGCTTTGCTCGTGGTTAAACTATAGAATCCATTCGCTTGCTCGAGTTTCAATCCCACACTCGCAGTTAAAATACAATTTTGCACCCTTGTATAACAATATAAAGCCTCAATATTGCATATTAATACCTGGCCATTATGGTCTCTACAGATAAATGACTGTCAGGTGAACAGGTATAGTAATAAGAATTTAATTTGACCCTTCTATCAATCCCAGGGTCCTGGGTTCAAATCCCAGTAAGGGTATTTATTTGTGTGATGAGCACAAATATTTATTTCTGAGTCATGAAAGTTTTCTAATCTGTTTAAGTATTTGTATATTATATGGCTGAGTACCTACAACACAAGCCTTCTTAACCTTACCATGGGGTCAGTCAATTTGAGTCAGAATATCCTGTAATGTTTATTTATTTATTAACTAAAGGGGTTTCGTTTGTGCAGATTAGTTTCTTCCAAAGCGACTGCTCTGACGTCCCTAAAAGTAAATGATTATGACATATTATCCCTAAATTGCAGCTAGGATCCACCGGAGGGCTGACCCTCCGGTGGATCCTGCTGTGGTGAACCTGTTGACAGCAGCATCATTTTAAAACAGCAGTACATACTGAAACCGCCAACCCACCTGCCAAGCGTAGCGATTATAGTGTTGAAGCTTCCATATATGCGCCCATGGTCAGAAATCGCTGCCTGTGGCGATTCATGACGGGAGGCCTATATAAAGCCAAGAGTCCATGGTTGAATCAGTACAACCCACCTACTTCATCCCGACATTTCGAACCCTTTAGCAGCGTTCGTGGTCATCGGGTGGACTGAGGAAACAGTATACGCGATATAATCTATTTCGGTTGTTTTATTTCCTGAATAATTATCGCCCCAACCGACGACAATATTAAGTTTTAAGAGTTATCAATTTATGCCCCAAAGGCAATAAATAACCCTATAATATTGAACTTTGCCGTAAATCTTATTAATATTAGCTGGTTCAATATTTAAGTTGTATGAGAGTGTATTAGGCAAATAAAGTACTTAATATCGAGACGACATGAAACGAGATAGAGAGTGAACGTTTTTTTATCAAGTTTTGATGCAGTGACCCTTAAATACTAGAACAGCCAACCAAACATAATTAAATGCAACCTAATCGTATTTTTTAAAATATAGAACTGATGTTAAATTGTTACTTTGAAAAAATGTGGCGTCTATCCTGTATATTTTTATTTGTATTTTTTGAATGAGAACGCTTGTGCAATATTTTATTATTATTTTTTTTATCTTTTGCTCTTATAGTCATCGCATACCGAAAGACGCATGGTGGGCAGACCCCCACAAAGTGGACCGACGACATGGTAAAGATCGTGAGAACCCACTGGATGCGGGTGACACAAAACCAATCACAGTGGGTATCTTTGGGTGGTGATGATGATTTCATTTTATTACAGTAATACCAATGTGTCATATACCTAACTACGTAAAATAATGTATAAATAAAATATAAAACTATCTGGTTTTTTATTTTTGTTTTAATGGCGTATACCAGGAAGGATATAGTAGAAAAATTTGACAAGTCGCAGCGGTACTCGTATGGCACAATTGGTAGTGTACTGAGCTAGTGATCCCGTGGTTATTGGTTCGAGTCCCGCTGCGAGTCAAATTTTTCTATTTTTTCTTTCGATTTAAATATCGATAAAACTATTTAGATTTTGGGAACGCAGCAGTGAGCCTTCGTTGCACAGATAGCACTGGAGAAGGATTCGGCAGACTGCCCCGAAACCTCCGAAACATCCATCGGCCAGAAGGCCGCGCTTCCAATGGTGTCCAGCAGCGACCGCGGCACGCGCACCACAAACGAGCTGAAGTGCACGTAATGGCGGGCCCGCAGCTGTTGCACCGTCAGCGTGTAGCCAGTCCTCCAGCGAACGTACTCCACCACTTCATCAGCCATGGCGGAGAAATGCAAGCGTGACACTTAGAGTACCCTACTCGATATGGCAATTCGTAGTCCAGAATTAGCCGGTTCCGCAGTTTCACACAGACTCTTTACTTCTTGCTCTTTTTGACGACCGGTCTGGCCTAGCGGGTAGTGAGCCTGCCTATGAAGCCGATGGTCCTGGGTTCGATTCCCAGTCAGGGCATTTATTTGTGATGAGCACAGATATTTGTTCTTGAGTCATGGGTGCTTTCTATGTATTTAAGTATTTATATGTATTCTATCTATTATATATATCGTCTAGTACCTACAAGTCAAGCCTTACTGAGCTTACCGTAGGATTAGGTCGATTTGTGTGAGATTGTTCAGATTTTTTTTTTCCACAGGCGTGAATAACTCTTACCCTTATGACTAGCAATTATTTCTGTTGCGAAGTTGTAAAACTTGACTGTAATTGGACCGTCATATTAAACATGTGCTCGGCCGCACGAGCGACCGGCCAGTCGCGTTCGAACCGCGTAGCGGGCTACATGTTTCGTAGCACGTAGCGGCCGCGTAGCACGTCTACAAACTTCACGAGTACAATTATTTGTGTTTGAAACTGTGATTAGTGGATGTGTGTGTTTTTATTTGTATGGTAAGTAGTTTGAATTATTTTTTTAATTAAGTTTTAGAACTTATATAACGAAGTATTATATTTAACTACGGAATAATTTAAATTTTAAAGTGATTGAAAAAAAAACGAAATCGAATATACCGTTGCTCATTGTTTATTTTTTAATCCTTCACTTTGATATGCTTAATTTCATATTTAACGTGATAATATTTAAGAAAAATAGTTAGTTTGATCTTTGAAAACATAATGGTATATTCAGTGAATTAATACCTTTTTTGCAACTTTTAGACCTGTTCTACTTTGAACAAAACATATTTAAACGTTTACATAAAAAATGAGTATTTACAAGACAAATTATTTTTTATTCGTAAATATTACCGGTGTATTTTTACATATAATATCCAGTAATACGACTCGTATTATGTTAATAATTTCGTTAAATAGTGTTATAAAGAGTTGTAACAATTTTTTTAAGTCTGACCGGGCAGTAATATACGCAGTCCAACTTATGTTAACATAAAAAATTATACTGATATGACATGACGCATCGGTACGTTAATTATTGTGGATGCAATACAGTGCGTGTTTAATTATTTTGTATGAAAAAAAAAAGGTTCCCGAGGCGAAGTAAGGTGAAGCATGAAAAATACCCACTGAATAAATAAATATTGCAAAATATTCTTTTAAAAATTGACTGAGCCTTACTACACTAGACTGAGCCACATATATATAATATACAAATACTTAAATACATATATAAAATACTCTAAAACACCAATGATTGCGGAACAAATATCTGTGCTCATCACACAAATAAATGCCCTTACTGAGATTTGAACCCAGCACCATCAGCTTTACAGGCATTGTAACTAGTGGGTAGGCCAGACCTGTTGTTAACAATAAAAATACTTATTTACAATATAAAATATACAATTAGGTATATTTACAGATAATATTTTGTACTAAAATTTGTTATTGCTCAAAATTAAGCAATATAAAAAAAGTTAGTAAATAGTTATTTGTTATTTATACAAGGGAGCAAAGTTATTGTTTACATTCATGTGCTAATATTGAGACGTGAAACCTGGGAATATTCCAAATTTTTCCTATTTACGCTAAATGCCTGTACATATATTATATTGTTTGGCCCAATGATTGACTGGTAGAGAATGCCTTTAGGAATTAAGAAAGCCACTTGCACTTTACTCGTGTAATATGTATTGTGCAATTTTTAAATAAATAAATCATAACATTACCATAAAAGCAAAATAATTTAGGTTCCATAGCATTGCTACCTTTCAAGTAAGTAGTGTTGTGCACCATCAGGAGATGGTGAGTAAGGTTCCCAGAGAACCGCCCTTATAGGCCGGTAACGTGCTTGAAACCCTCCTGGTGTTGGTAATTGCTTACCATCAGGCAATCCATACTACTTACCATGAGCCGTGTGATGCCTGCTGACTAGAATAGCACCACCCCATCTACTCCCGCGGGTGTCGTAAGAGGCGACAAAGGGAAAAATCCTTCGGACGGCAGCGTCCGTCGAAACCCAATCTTCAGTTACTGCGGTCGCCCACCCGCCTGCCAAGCGTGGCGACTATGGCAACTACCCCCAAGATGATACAAGTCATATTTGTGGGAGGCTTATGTCCAGCAATGGACTGCATACGTCTGATCGTTTACCACCTTTGTAATAAAAAAAATCTTCATACTGGCCGGGACTGTCTCTGTGCGCGTCCCGTGACACGAACAGAGTCAATATTGGTTGTGTAAGCTGCTATAATGAAGGCAGGCAGCTGATATAGTGGTCAGCGCTTTGCAACAGTGGACCTCCACTGTTACAAAGCGCAACCTTACCCCATAGCGACCCACATCCAGTGGATTCCAGTCCTGCGATATTTACTAATTATCGTTCCACCTTGGCCTTTACGGTACATGGTCGCCATTTGAGAACCGGCCTTAACAACCATCGGTTCTGATTATCCTTTGTATGTCATTAAATTGTATAAAGGGACTCTGCATTACGTTAGTGCCACATACACCTCCGAAATGTCCGCACTATTGTTCCGTGTACGGGAAAGACATATTGTTTATTAAAAACTAGCTGTCCCGGGAACTTTGTACCGCCTGAAAGTCTATAAAATCTTATTTGTGATTTTTTTTCTTTTTTAAAGCATACCATTAAAATTTTGGCCAAGGCGATTACAACGAACCCAAAATCGTTCAAATCGGTTCAGCAGCTCGAGTTATAAAAGCCGGAACACAACGTTATTTTATTAATATAGATGTCATAAAATCATTAATAATAAAGAAAATCAGAGTATTGTAAACGGGTACAAAAACAGTGACAGATGAAAGCCACTTGCCTTTTTTGGACTCATTGTCAAAAAATCTGTATTGCCGGTTACGAAATCTTAGCTCAATTCTGTGAAAATTCGAAAAAGATTTTTGTCTTTTATATCAGTAGCGCCTTTTGTTCTATAAAATGTACAAAATTTTGTACATTTCGGTTCGCTTTTTTTTATATTAACCGCTAAACGATGACACTTAATATGTTCAGATTTCATATAGACCTTTGACCACACGCGCTAAGCTGACTTACGGACGTTTGATAGACGATACCCATGTAATTACGACGTACATAGATATGGATTGTCGGATAGACATTAACGTCGTTTTGAACCCGACTCAAGAGCTATCGTCGAAAACTACTTCCTAAGATGAAACAAGTCATATTTGGATGAGGCCTATGTCCATCAGTGGACGTCTTAAGGCTGAAATGATGATGAATAATGTTACTATAAAGAGTATCAGCTTTACACTAAATGTGAAATGTACAGCCAAGCAATACGGGCTTTTCAACACCTAGTTACAGTCAACGGCAAAAGTTTCTACGCTGACGAGGTGTTAAATATGAGCATGTTAAGATCATTCTTAATACTTGGAATGTTTAGTAACTTCTGCTGATGACTGTACGAGTAATATCGGAAGGGTCACTGCTGGCGGTTCTACTTATATAACTAAATATCAGAACTTAATTTTGAAATTTAGAAGCAGTGACCGCATCCGTGAGAGCGTGTGGTGTCGTATAGACAAATATAATTACTATTTTTGTATCAGACATATCACACAAATACATGTAATATGTATTAATTATACAGAAATGGGTAACTCACGTTTTGTAAGCCGAATATTGCTCACATGTTTCACTTCGTAACGAGGAGCGTTGGGTAACCGACGGAGTGCAACAAATTGTTGACATGTCACATGTCGAGCTATATTCCACTTAAAATGTGAGTTAACTGTTTCTATATAATTAATTTATTTGAACCTCATAGTATGTTAGTTTTGCGTTTAAAATTCCTAACATATATGTTAGATTTTATAACAGACAGTTAACAAACTGGAAGATGTAATTTTTATTTTTCAGGATAGCTTATTAATACAGTACATACATTTCAGCCATTTGCAGTTCACTGCTGGACATAGGCCTCCCACAAACATGATTTGTATCATCTTGGAGGGTAGTTGCCACGCTTGGTAGGCGGGTTGGCGACCGTAGTAGCTGTAGATTGGGTTTTGACGGACGCTGCTGCCCGTCCGTAAGATTTTTCCCTTTGTCGCCTCTTACGACACCCGCGGGAGGAGATGGGGTGGTGCTATTTTAGTCAGCCGGCATCACACGGCGCTGTATTAATACAGTATATATATATATATTATTTTTTTAAAGTGCCCGGTACATTTTCAAGAAAAAATAATTTAATATTTCTAAAGGACAAACTAGAAGCCATGTATATCTCGGTAAATCCTAAAACAGAGGAGTCGTTTATTTCTTTCCTACACCTAGCTCCCGTTTTGCAAAGCAATAAATTCAGGAAGATTTGTAACGAAATCCCACCTGAAAAAGCTCTCGAATTACTCCATTTCACAGGAAAATCGTGAGATTTCCCTTATAATTATGTATGAGATTCATTTAAATTTAAATTTTTTCGGATTGTCACAATTCCCATCTTTATTGAACGGCTGAGATTTAAAAATGACGTTTTATTGAAGATTCCTTTCAACAATGAGGTCATCTGGATATAATTTGATTTTGTTTCTGTAATAATAAAATGGAATAGGAATGTTTAATAATATTCTGCTTACTTTTTAGTATTTACCATTTCATCATCATCATCATCATTTCAGCCGAAAGACGTCCAGTGCTGGACATAGGCCTCCCCCAGAACGACTCAAGAAAACCGATTTACCATTTGCGTGTACAAAAATATATAATTTTGAAAATACAAGATAAATTCATATATTTTTAACTTATTCCGACTTCTCTCATTTAAAACTTAATTCTTTATCTTTACTTGTTGTCTTGATAATAGTCTAAGTCTCCTGGATTTAAATCACACTATAATTCCGTACAGTCTAATATTTCCACGATACCTACATATTCCGACAATTATGTTTTCTTTATAATAAATTATCTGCCAAGCATATAAGAATATAATATAGCTAACTAATTTTGCTCATGGGATTCAAAACAATAACTCAATAACTTCTTAGAAACAGAATATATGCTAAAAAAAATTAAGTTTCTACCATCAGCGGCTTTTGATATGCAATTAGCTGCTAATCTCCTAGTAACACAACTGTTTTATATTTAGTTAAAATTGTAATATGCAACGAATGTAGGATTAAAGCTTAACGATAATTACGATAACATATAGAAATGAGCAACAGTTAAGGTCATCATCATCATATCAGCCAAAAAACGTCCACTGCTAGATATAGACATTCGGCAAACTCGGAGCCATGGGTTTCGTGTGCCTTAGCTTGGACTAAATAAGATGCCTGTACCCTTATTGAAAAAATATAAAATCACTTACAAAAAATACGTTTACATAACAAAATAATCAATAATATTTATTTGTGCGGTAAAGGGGCATCACTCAGCTTAATGTCACAGAGTGAGCCAGATGGCACAAGAAGATGGCAGGAGCACAAGTTTTGCCTAATGGTTGACTGGAGTCTGCCACTTTTACTTTACTTGTATATTACGTGTTCTGCTGTAAAGTTTAAATTAAGAATTGGTATAATTCACACTTCGAAAGTGTGAATTATTTCGAGCATCGACTCTAATTCCAATGGAATACAAGTGACCGAATTCGGAGATTGCCCCAATACAGTATTTTGCGTGGGATAACTAATGCATTTTCCTGATTTGAAGCTTATGCCGAGGAACCACACCTGGGCAGGACGGCAAAGGTTCAATTTACTAGCATGAATGCACTTTACCGTGCAGACAACGAAAATTCATCGATTAACTTCGACAGTGGATTAAAGGCACACAAAGCGTATCACTGACGTAATCGATAAAAATCGGGAAAACACATTTTTCATCAATTCATAGTACAAAATTGCTCATCATTTTGTCTGAACGGGTGGAGACCCAAATTTCGTTAGCATTTTTCCTGTGAATACCTAAGTTAAGGGATTGCAGCCATAATTTTTTTAATGAACTCAAATCCTCATTGATACAGGAATTGTTGTATATTAATGGGTGACAAAAATAACTGATATGCACACAAGCTGTTAATTATTGACCACCTGAAAGTCCAATATAAAGGAATAACATGTGTTTGACCCGAATACGGAGTTATGATGAATTTTACTGTCACGGATTATGTAATTAAAAAAAATGACGACAGGACTAGTAGGTAGTGAACCTGCCTATGTACCCGGTGGTCCTGGGTGCAAAGGGTCTTTATTTGTGTGATGCGCACGGGTATTTGTTCCTGAGTGATGGATGTTTCTTAGTATCTTTAAGGAACTATTTCAGTATTTGTATATTATATGATTTATATGTATATATCGTTGGCTGAGTACCCACAACAATATCCTTCTTGAGCTTACGTAGGACTCAGTCAATTTGTATAAAGAGGTCATGGATGGAAGTAATATTTATTATTTATATAAACTATATGATACTCGTAATTCGTAGTTCTCCCGAATGGCGATGTACTCGAAGACTGAGTATAGCCCACTACGAGACTGAACAAAGCACAGCGGCGCTACCGCGAACAACGATATTCGTAAATTTCGGATGATTATCTCTGTCACTCTCATGACACCCTTAATTGGAGTAAAAGAGAAAGATGCCTGTAATATACGAACTTCGACGTTTGCGGTACCGGGCCAGGTCGATTTACAAGAGTTGGCGTGAGTTTTGTACTCACTGTCAAGATTTATATAGACATACGGCACAACTCTCGTGAATCGACCTGCTAGCCTAATATGGTCGGGTTTTTATCACTTGTCACAATATCTGTCACGTTCCAATAAGTATGTGAGTGCGAAAGTGACGGATTGCGCGATGGACGATAAAATGTCAACCATGGTAGACGCTCTGTACCGTAGTTTACAGAGAAGCCAACACCTAATACCTAAGCATACGTATCAGTTTAATAAAGAGCCGAAGTATCAGGTTGAATATAAATTTTTACCTTCAAGAAAAGAGCATACTCCTATCTAATCATAAACCTATCCGACAACGCGAACCTAGTGACACCCGTGGTATTGCGGGTGCCCATGAGCGACGGTAATTGCTTCACTTTAGGCAATCCATCTGTG
The DNA here is from genome assembly GCA_022674325.2 of Grapholita molesta. NCBI lineage: Eukaryota > Metazoa > Arthropoda > Insecta > Lepidoptera > Tortricidae > Grapholita > Grapholita molesta. The sequence continues at coordinate 15,182,752 of CP053130.2, read as the reverse complement.
CATTTGCCACCTAAGTATAGCATAAAACATATAAATATAAAAACATGTTCATCCAAAAATATTGCGTTCGGATGCCACAACAATTATTTATTAAACAGGTTGTAATTCGTTTTACGTAGTTTTTTTTTCTATTAATCCTATTAAATTATTTGTATAGTGGATATTAAAGCCATTCGATAAATCATTTTAACATACGTACAACTGCCAGAATAACCACAATTTGGTCAAAACGTCAGGAACGGGCGTGCTTCTGTCAAAACAGAAATTCGCGCGTCAGCATTATCTAAGTTAACACGATAAATACACATGGCTCGCTGTATTTGCGAGTATCTACATACTCGCAAACATAGCGAGGAAATGTCGGATTATTTAGAAATCAACTCAGTAATTTTTGACATTCCTGCTTTCGAAATCAACAATTTAGATGATCATTATCACACACAAAAGTTTACATACATTTCAGCTGTATGCAGTCCACTGCTGGACATAGACCTCCCACAAATATGACTTGTATCATCTTGGGGGTAGTTGCCATAGTCGCCACGCTTGGCAGGCGGGTTGGCGACCGCGGTGTAGATTGGGCTTCGACGGACGCTGCTGCCCGTCCGTAGGATTTTTCCCTTTGTCGCCTCTTACGACACCCGCGGGAGATGGGGTGGTGCTATTCTAGTCAGCCGGCATCACATGACAAATGAAAAGTTTATCGCTAACATTTTTATACGTTTATAATATCGATATTTTTTAAACTATATTTGCTTAGTAAAGGTGTGTGAATGGCAAACGTAATGCCAAATAGTACCAGTTAACCCTCGGGACAAAGAGACAGATTCTGACGATGACTGTCGATTTTAATCCCTACCAGTCTTACTTCCCTAATACCTATCAGTTATACTTGTAAGGGCTTCCGACCTCTGTACCGATCAGATGCTGACTGTACCGCCTGACTGACACGTTTTGGAATGACCGACTAAACTTACAGACTGACACGAAAGACATAGACGAGACAAAATGTGACGTTCCACGGCAAAAGGTACCTTATGGTGTTTGGCGCTTACGTTACGAAGCATCACATTAGTATTGAAGCGTCGTTAACAATAGCGTAAGCGCCAACCGCCTTAAGGTACCTTTTGCCATGAATCGTCACAAATTAACAGTAACAGTAGTAACTCGGACAACGGTTTAATACTATTTATTTTATTTAAGATAAATACTTTCTTTATATTTAAATACAAGGTCTTCACTAATGTTTATTTAGTAACTTTCACGACAGACAAGAGTTGACAAGAGTCTGAGTCTCCATTTTCAAGCACTAAAAGTGCTGAGCACTTTTCTCGTCGTTGGAGACCTAAGCTCTCCAAAACAGGTCGCTTGACTGACTTAATTAATGATAGTTAAGTCGTTGTGTTTAATAAAAATAAATATTATAATGAGCCAAGAAATTTAAATACAATGCCATTTTTTCCATTCAGAACTCAATCTTATTTAATTCTGTGTAATTAGGGCTTTAACTAGACGGTAGATTCTAATCCTATTAAATTATTATTATGAAGCAAATACAAAGAAATTTTCTTTCTCCGTAGACAAGAGTATTAATATTTTTTGCGCTTTGTTTCCTAACGCCATTATGAAATACTACATAGGCTACGATCAGTCTTTGAGAAAAATGAAACTGAACCAACAACAGTCTGAATGAAAGACAGTCGCTTTGTTGTGGGATTTCCAAATAATGTCATTATATTTTTATTCCTTTAAACATATAGATCTGCACATAATAAAGGTCAACTTGAAGTTATATATTTAAAAGAATACTTTTGCTTCATTTTTCGGAAATCGCTAAAACTTTTTAGTTCGTTTTTAGGCGTAAATCCGTAAATATTTTGATGTTACTGAACTTATATTGTAAGGTATTTATATTGTGTACAAATAGTAAAATATAACTTGCGCGTTATTTACATTTATTTATATAGGTACAGTGATCGTTTATTTGAATTCTCCCTCGAGGGATATCATTGATATGATGTAGAAATTAATATAGATACGACAGATTCCCGTGATACTGAACAAATAGTTTAAAAATAAAACAATTTATACAACATAAATTGTCTGTGATTTTTTACTCTTACATGGCAACCGATGGAGAAAAAACCCGTGTCTAATCCAAATAAGCACTCATTAAAACTAATATACATGGTAACTATCCCGTTTTAAGTAATAGTTGTAATGTGAATGACCATGTTAGCTTAATATCGTAGATATTATTAAAATATACGTTTTGGTATAAAACGTGTGTTTTATCGTGATAATGTTTAGCAATAGTTATTATAAAGCACCTATGGACTTACAGCGTTTTTTCATGGGATAACATAGTACTCCTTCCCCAATTGATATTATCACAAAACAATGTAAGTGCAGTTATGGTATAGTGTATTGAGGACAACCTGTTCGTACTGCCGTGTCATAACAAAATACTGTAACCCGAGTAACATTACAATTTACCGTTTGAGGATTATGTTTACTTTAGACCAGAGCCCTGAGTGTAAGTTTTTAACGTAACTTTACATCACGAACGCGTTCGTCAACGTTTTTTTACGTCAAAAGAAACTTACACTAGAGCCTCAGATAGTTCATTCCTAACATTATGAAAATAACTTATCGCGTTTACGTTGACTCATAAAACATATATACATTCCGTATATTGGTGAATTGTGAGTCTTTTTTAGTTATATTATCAGAAAACCTTGCAACTAAACCTTGCTACTTACAACATGAATTAGTATATAAGACATGAACATGTAAAAATAACTAATTTCTAGGACAAGTGGAAAATGCATGAATTACGGGCCTGTTTACACATTGATTAGTGTTAAGTGAAGTGACTGAGTCAAAACGATGGTCAGTTTTGTATAAAAAAAGTGCGAGTTCATAAATTTCTTACTTAACACAAATGGCAAATGTATGAACTGGCTCTTATTACCAGTGATCGGTTTTTTGGATTTGACATGGGGTGAACGACCTCAAACAATATGCTAGTATGGAAATGCCCCGGGAATCCGGGCTTTAGGTTGTTAGAAAAGACAAAAAAAATACATTGTGTTTATTTTATTATACATTAAAACATCTAAATAGCTGATATACAAGCGACTTACTCGCCGTTATTTTGTCCAAATTGAACAAATGAGCACAAGTTTTCACACTGACAGCTCATTTGCTGCCACCAAATCGGCATATTTTGTACCGTTTGTACAAAAGTTCGACGAGTAAGTAAAAAATCCCTTTCACACAATTTAAATTGTTTTATTTTTGATTAATTTGTTTGGTATCGCGGAAAACTGTCGTATCTATATTAACTTTTCTACATGATATCCCGCGACGGTGAATCCAAAAAACCGATCACTGCTTATTACTAATCAATCTGTAATCAGGCCTGCCTACTATGAGTTCCTATGATGAAGTAAAGTGTAAAGGTATAATGTTTACAAATCGCCTTTACTCCACCTGAGACTCTTGTGTAAGTTTCTTTTGACGTAAAACAACGTTTACGAACGCGTAAGTGATAATGTTATTTATATGGGAAACGTAAACGCGTTCGTGACGTAAAGTTACGTTAAAAACTTACACTAAGGGCTCTGATTCTTAATGCATTATCGTTATCGTGTTAACGGATATATTTTAATAACATGTCATAAGGTGATCTGGTCAGATATTGCCAATCTCTTCTTTCCTTCGTCTATTTATCTTGCTCTTGTATATTCTTTTTTTTTTTTTTTTTTTTTTATGCAAGACTGACCAACGTTTGACCTCAGTCGCACCTGATGGTAAGTGACGACGAGGTCGAAGGTGTAGCACGCTGGTTCAGTAACAGCCTATTCACTCTTGACTTGAAGAGACCCAAATTATATCTTGCCGGGAATACAGACGAAGGGAGCGAATTCCATTCCTTAGCAGTCCGCATTAGGAAGGTAGAAGCGAATCGCTTCGTGCGAATGAATGGAATATTCACAACGTAAGGATGAAACTGCTCCCCTCGCCTGGACGTCCGGTGATGGAACGGAGATGGCGGAATTAAATCATGCAATTCCTGAGCACACTCTCCAAAATGTATCCTGTAAAACACAGACAAACTAGCAACCTTGCGGCGATGCTCAAGGCTCTGCAACCTTACACTCACTAATTTAGGATCGCCAATGAGTCTGCGAGCTCGGCGTTCTATTGAATCCAAAGCGGCCAACTGATACTTGGCAGACCCGTCCCAAAGGTGGCAACAGTACTCCATACACGACCGAACCTGCGCTTGGTAAAGTGTTAGGAGCTGTTCCGGCATGAAGTACCGCTTCACCCTATGTAAGACTCCTAGTTTTTTAGCAGCGGATTTCGCTTTGGCCTCAATAGTGGTGCCGAAGTTCAGCTTAGTGGTAAATTTAACCCCAAGCAGCTCGAGGTGGTCCGTAATTGTTAAGGACACATTCTGGAAAGCAGGAGTCAAGTTAAAAAGGCTCCTTTTGGCAGTGAATAAACACGCCTGTGTTTTGGAGGCGTTAAACCTAACCAAGTTAGCTTCGCCCCACTCATCAACGGCCTTCAAGGTTTGGTTCGTTCGCTCAACCAAAGCTTTCCTAAAGGACTCAGTCTCTCCACCGGTAGTTTGGGCCTCAGAAAAATATCTCACAGTCACCGTACTGTCGTCTGCATACCCAAAGATACCGGGTTTAAGCAGATCGTTTATATGCAGCAAAAGAGGGTGGCTGAAAGAACCGAACCCTGAGGCACTCCGGCATTTATTGCCATGCGATCTGATGTGCAACCATCCACTACGACCCTAATAGATCGCTGCCTCAGGAAATCGGAAATCCAAGAGCACAAACCAGCGGAGATTCCGTACGCAGAGAGCTTGCCAAGGAGGCCGTCATGCCAAACCCTATCGAAGGCCTTGGAAATGTCGAGAGACACAGCGAGGGCTTCGCCGCGCTTCTCGATGGCCTCGCTCCAAATGTGGGTAGCGTACACAAGTAGGTCCCCAGTAGACCGATTTCGGCGGAAGCCGTATTGCCGGTCGCTGAGGAGATCGTTACCTTCAAGGTACGCAAGGAGCTTGTTGTTCAAAACACGTTCCATAATCTTGCAGAGTATGGAAGTGATTGCGATGGGACGATAATTCGATGGGTCAGCACGGCTACCCTTGTTCGGCACAGGCTGCACGTTAGCAAGCTTCCACGCTTCGGGAACTTTTCTCATCTTTAGGGAAAGTCGATACAGGCGCGTCAAAACAGGAGACAACTCAGGGGCACACATTTTTAAAACGATTGCTGGAATTCCGTCGGGACCACTAGCCTTATTCACATCTAGACAGCGTAGTGACTTCAGTACTTCCCTTTGGTGAATACGCACCTCAGCCATTGATACTTCGCAGCGGGGCAAAGAGGGAGGTACGGCACTACCAGCGTCTAAATGTGAATTTTCCGCAAATAGAGAGGCAAACAAGTTCGCTTTCTCTTCCGCAGTGTGGGCCAGTGAACCGTCTGGTTTCAGCAGCGGAGGTAGTGATGGACGACAGAAATTCAACTCAACCGATTTCGCGAGTGACCAAAACGCTTTGCTCCCAGATGGGTATGCGGCAAGTTTGGCCCTAGACGACGAACATGGAGGAATCGAGCTTTCTGCATGACCTTCTTGCAGAACTTGGCAGCTTTGTTAAATAACTGTTTCTTAATGCATACATCCGGAGCTTTGCAGCTGCGAGCATCGACCCATGATAAATACGCTTCGTGCTTTAGCGCTTCCGCTTGAGCACACTCTGCATTAAACCACGGGCGAGCTGCGCCACCAACAGCTACGTCAGAGTAGGGGATGTAATACTCCATACCCCGCCGCAACACGTCAGTAACGGCTGCTGCACAGCTCGACGGATCATCGCTATTGAAACAAGTTGGCTGCCAAGGATAGGATGCAAAGAAATGCCGCATCTCGTCCCAATCTGCTGACTTGTATCGCCACACACGGCGCGAGCCCTTCGGGCTAAGGACGGGAGGTGAGTGGTGCGACACAGATTTCACCAGACAGTGGTCAGAAGTTCCCAATGGGGATGACACTGACACGTTATATCTGTCCGGATCGGTTGTCAGCAAAAGGTCCAGGCAATTAGGCGTGTGACTCGCAACATCCGGAATGCGGGTTGGTTGGTCGACCAGCTGAGAGAGATCCAGCGATAACGCAAACTTGCGCGCCTCTCTCCCTGCGTGGTCAGTGAACTGGTATGGGCACAGCCACTCTTCGTGATGAGCATTAAAGTTCCCAGAAAACCAATTGCGCACTCGGGTACCGTTGCAGAGCCACACCCGCCGCATCACTAAGTTGCTCAAAGAGCCTGGTTGTCTCCTGGTCACCGCTGTGTGATCGGTAAACCACGGCGTAAACAATTTGCTCAACACCGAGGTCCACCAGTAGCCATAAACTGGAAAGGTTAGGCCCCTCAAGGTTACGGAGACGCCGATAGCAGATGTCATCGCGAACAAACACGCACACACCAGCCTTCTGCACAAAAGTGTGCTCTAGGGCATATCCCGGGTAGTGCAGGTACGACGCGTCAATAGGACATCCGATCTGCGTCTCGGTGAGGCAGAGCAAGTGAGGCTTCTCAGTCTCAAGATGGTGGTGGACTGGCACGAGATTGGAGTGCAAGCCTCGGATGTTCGAGAGGTGCACTTTGAGTGAGAGGACGTGCTTCCGCTGAAAAAAACACTTGCTCTTATTTTTGTTTTTTGCCATTAAAATAGTGTGAATAGGCTTGGAAGGCGGCAGTTGAACAGATGCTAAGCTGCTCGCCCAGCAGCACACAAACAGTCTGCTACACGCTGGAAGCCTGATCTGGAGACTGCGGGGACGCCCGAACCCCCCCGAAGACGGCTGTCGGGTCCTCTCTCCGGTCGCAAGCCGGCACTACAGCGCGCCTCCGGGATTTTTCACAGTTGGCGGGGCAGCCTTTCGGGGTTAGCTAAATCCCTACTTGGGCCCCCAACTACCTGCGGTCGGCCAGCGGAGAACCGTGCTTCGGATCCCGCTACCCTCCGCGACCAGGCATCCGGTGCAACAAATTGATGGCACTGAAACCGGCAAATTCACAGAGGGGCATTGTCAGTTTTCAATTTATGTTGAACCCAAGACTCCCAATAATGAAATTCTTGTTTCATTTATAGCCGGCGAGGCATTGGCCTTAATATTTCCTCATTATTATACTATTTGAGTATAAATTTTATCATTACTATTATTATACCATTTTTCTTTGTACCTATTTATTTTGCTATAATTTTTAATAAAATTCTCACTACGCAGTACATTTCAAAGCACTGATAAATGATATGATAATTATGTACTTCGACTGTATCGATATATTCAAAATTTCATTATGCTGATTTTATGTACCTAGGAATACAAATTTTATTCGCGCAGTAAAGAAGAATACTACTTATATAGAATTTATAGACATTTTTATTACATTTGTCCGAATTGGCTGTTTACGCCAATCGTAAATGAAAATGTAACTGTTTTTAGACCGCTTTGTGAAGTAACATTATATTACTGTCATAATTATAAGGATGTTGTGATTCGGCCGGTCACATACACGGACAGAATTCTTACGCTGGTCTGGTCCGAGGAACTGGACGGTGGAATAAGCAATAATAGACTACGGCCATACACCACCAACGAGTACAAGCCCCACCTTGCAATGTGGTTGCGACCGCGGATACGATTTATTATATAAATATCACAAATATGTTTTCCTTAATAATGGATGTTATCTACAGTTCGAAGTATTTATATATTATACCTATCCTCACTTTCTAGGGACTTCTCGTTTATCGAGTTCCGATATACGTATTTTATCGATACATTGTAGAACACAACACAACATGTCAAAGAAGTTTAAAAGTAGACGTATAAGAAATTGTTTTTCTTTTTAAGTTCAATTTAACAAAGTTGTTACCAATAGGTTTTCTTCAAGAGATCGCTCATTCGCAATAAGACTGCACGTTATTTACCTCTACTCGCAATCATATTTTACATGGGGACAGGCTCATAGAAAAGCGTTTACCATACCTACTTAACGCCTTGCCTGCGGCAATTAGAACGGAAAGAGACAAAAATAAGTAAAAAAGAGCCTTGTTCCGTCACTATATAGGTATGACAGTTACTTTAAGTGACTGTCATACCTATATATTTAATTCAAATTACCATAGATTACCTACCACTCGTAATTGCCTATGCCTAGTCTCACTCATGGATCCCACAGTCAAACTGTGAAAACAGTTTTGCGGGACAAAGTATGTATAATCGGATGTCGATAAATAAGAAGTCACTATGACAGCTCAATAGTGCTACTAGAATTCCGGGCTCTGCCAGCCCCTAGCACTAGAATACAATCTTTGCTGAGTAGGACTAGGTCGATTTAGTATCACTATTTAGTAAAATGATATACAGAACCGATACACAATTCAAAATTCGTTTGTCATGACGGCATAATGGCTAAACAATCTAAAATACCTTAAGGCAAAGCTGAAGTTAAATACAACTTGGAGAACCTATCTTTTGACAATTATTTCAATTACATGTACATTTAGCAATGAACTAAGTTGCGCTTAAAGTCGGTTTAGTGGTACTGACGTTTAACCTAATGTTTCTAACCTAGTCTCAAAACTTCTATGAAGACTACGAGTATTACAAGGATATTTCACGACCATAATTCTGCTTAGGAACATTGATACATAACGGATATATTTTAATAACATGCATTTAATCTTCATAGATTTAATTATGATAAAGAAAACAAACAAACAATAATATGTGCTGTCATATAATTTTGTATATTTCCAAGAAATAAAAACTCCCTACAACCAGTTATTACGTTTTTTATGAATAAGACAAGGGATAGGAGCGGAATAAAAAATGGTAATCATCTTCTTCGCGTTGTCCCAGCATTTGCCACGGCTCATCCTGGGGTCCGCTTGGCAACTAATCCCAGAATTTGTCGTAGGCACTAGTTTTATGAAAGCGACTGCCATCTGACCTTCCAACCCTGAGGGTAAAGTCGATTTTTGGCGAAGGAAAACATAGTGACGAAACCGGACTAATTCCAATAAGGCCTATTTACCCCCTGGATTGGAAGGTCAGATGTCAGTCGCTTTTACAAAACAGTGCCTACGCTAAATCCTGGGATTAACTGCCATTTGGAACCCAGGCTCCCATGAGCCATGGAAAATAGCCTGGACAACGCGTCCCGGCACTGCTGTAAAACTTGGGGTAGGGTGAAGCGGTTCTTCACTCCGGAAAAGTATCTAATAATTTTACCAAGCTCAGGATTGATCGTATATGAAGTACTGTTACCACTTTTGGGACGGGTCTGCCAAGTATCAGCTCACCGCGTTAGAATAATAGAGCACCGAGCTCGCAGACTCATTGGCAATCCTGAGATAGTGAGTGTAAGGTTACAGTACCTTGAGCACCGTCGCAGAGTTGCTGGTTTGTCTGTGTTTTACTGGACACATTTTGGAGAGTGCACAGGAATTGCACCATTTAATTCCGCCATTCCGTCTCACCACCGGACGCCCAGGCGAGGCCAGCGGTTTCCTCCTTACGTAGTGAATATTCCATTTATTCGCACGAAGTGATTCGCTTCTATCTTCCTTATGCGGACTGCTAAGGAATAGAATTCGATCCCTTCATCTGTATTCTCAGAAAGATATAATTTGCGTCTTTTCAAGGCAAGGTTACTGAACCAGCTTCACTCGTCGACACTTACCATCATTTGTGACAGACGTCTAACGCTGGTCAGTCGTGTACAAAAAACTACAAACAATAATAAAAGTTAGTGTTAACATATTATTGCTCCAATAATCGAATCGATATTTGAGACGTTCAGTGCAACCATTTGAGCTCCTTAGTCTACACTCAAACCGCACAATAACATAGAATCTTGACTTCAAGATCCCCTTTAGCTTGTTAACGGCATGCAATGTGGTAATTATGTGCAAGCGTTGTGCTAGCACTTAATTATATTATGCAAGTACTCGTAAACTAGTCATATCTGAATATGAGAGTTTGCAAAGACTAAATTAATTGTACTAATACTTTCATGAATGATGGTCAAAATTATCTAGATGCGGAAAAAACAAAATATCAGTTTAGGTGACTTTATTTTAATTTTTCTTTAAGTATTTGGGGCAACAACAGAATTAAGTAGAATGTGGGTAAGACCGGCATACTTTATTTTTAAGGGAAGTCCATCATATGACACTAAATACCGATCAGATAATGTAGGAAATTGGTTGGTAGCTGGTCTTTCCTGATAGACGGTCTTGGCCCCATTGACCTTAGAGTGATATATTACTGAGCGTAAGAGTCATCCTTTAGCCCATAAATAATAATATTTTTTTACATATTTCATTTCTTTATATATATAAATTCTCATAATCGCCATAGTCATCCAGCCGTGTCACACGCCAACTTTATTTTTAAGGGAAGTCCGTCATATGACACTAAATACCGATCAGATAATGTAGGAAATTGGTTGGTAGCCGGTCTTTCCTGATAGACGGTCTTGTCCCCATTGACCTTAGAGTGATATATTACTGAGCGTAAGAGTCATCCTTTAGCCCATAAATAATAATATTTTTTGATATATTTCATTTATATATATATATAAATTCTCATAATCGCCATAGTCATCTAGCCGTGTCACACGCCACAGTCATCATTACGTGACAAATACGAGAATGTACTAAACTGTCAATTCGTGGCGTACAGCCGTCGTGCAAAGTGTCGCTGATCGTACCGGAAGGCGCAGCGTGGGTGGATCCGAAGACAAGGGGATCCTAAGACCTGGTTAAGATTGAGGGAATTCACTGGATACGAGTGGCGCAAAACCGGTCATTGTGGGTACCGGAATTGACCTCCTTCGACTAATATAATAAATAATGAATTAAAAACGAAACGGACCAACTTGGCACATCGGTTTCGCCAGGTAGGCACAGTCAGCAGCAGAAGTGGCTAAGCGGTGGAGGTGTTCAAAATGAGGTCAACACATCTCTATTGTCAAAAGAATTAAGAGCGCGTGAAGGTAATTTTGAACACTTCACCCGCTCAGCTACTTTTGCTGCTAAATGTACTTACTTAAAACGAGTTTATCAATTCAGTATACTGAAGTGAATAAAATAATGAATTTTTTTGTAACTGTTCGACACTACTAACAAATCTAGACTTTTGATTTGATGCTTTAAATGTATATAGTGTACGTGCCGGCTTGATGTGAAAGGTCATACTCATACAGCAAGCTACCGACAGTACTACAATTTTTTTTACCACAACATTTCATGATTTTTAAACCCGTATCGTCATGTTTGCGTTTGTAACCGCTGTTTGATTAAGCCCCGTACCGCTTTCAATACCGGGATTTGTTTTAGCTTTTCGAATGTTGATGTTTCGTCGCAGTTAGTTAGTTCCCTTTGTTTTCTGGGATGCGGCTGGTTCCACGGTCACAGATGCTGCGCTGATAATTGACATTTATCAACAGAATATTTTCGTTTTATTAAATAAACGGGAGTTTTCAGAAAGTTTACCGAATTAGTGTGACTTGTACAAAAGTAAAATTATGTCAGTTTTGTGACGATAATTATGCATAAAAACTGTAGGAATAGTAGGAGCTGTATGGAAAATAAACTTATTAAATTTTCCTATTGCTTTTAGTTTATGAAACGATCGCCAAATCTATAGATACATAGATAAAATTTGATAGTAAATCATCGTCACAAAGTTGACATAAATCAACTTTCTATCTTTCTATAAAAAAAGTCCCTATGACACCTTAAAAGTGCTATGAAAATTCTGGGCCCCGTTAAGTACAGTATGTATCAAGACGAGAAGCCAAGCTTTGAACCCGTCAATGGCCATAGCGAATGTAATACTATTACGCACTTTCTGTTAGTGTTTACCTATTATTGATTGATTCATCATTTTATTTATAATTGAAAAGTTGTATCTTTTCTAAGTCGGTTAACACTTCCCATATCATCCTGTGAAATGTTATGTTATTCTCATAACAATAAACACGTCGCGATAAAACTGTAAACACAACTATTAAGGCATTTCATTAAGTGCAACTTGTCATTTTTAAAACTAGATAACTTAAGAGGAGTACCCGCCGAATTATGTGGAAGTCATCGTGAAAACAGTGCCCACTAATCCGTTATCAATATCTTAGATGTCACGTCAATGTCAATTTATTTTTCTTAATAAGATTGACAAACAAGGTTGGCTTACCATTTTCATTGACAAATTTTCTTCAACTGACATTTCTTTTTGATCTTAACCTTGACTTGTCAAATCTTAATACAGGATGCTTCACAATCAAAATGGATTTATCATTATTTGAATCAAAAAAATAATACGAGCTTGTATTTCAATAGTATATCTACCAAAACCTTATTTCTTACTTACACTTTTACGGGTTTAAAGCTTGAGCTCTCGTCTTGATACATACTGTATAGTCACACTAATTGGGTTCATTTTCTTTTTTTTTATGACATGGGCGGCAAACAAGCTGACGGATTGCCTGGTGGTAAGCAATTACCTTCGCCCATGGGCACCCGCAACACCAGGGGAGTCACAAGCGCGTTGCCGGCCTTTAAGGGGGTTAGAGCACTGGGAACCTTACTCACCATCAGGAACACAGCACTAAATACCTGAAAGGTAGCAGTGCTATTATGGCTGTGGTCTTCTGTAAGGAGGAGGTACTTCCCCAGTTGGGCTTCTCCAGATTCAAGCGTGATGGCCATCGCTGTACCCTACCAAGAGAGGTAGGGCACAGCGATGATGTTGGACGTAGTTTAAGGACATACCCGGGTCCAAAAACTCTGAAACGTTCAAAAAATTCAATTTTATTTGTGTATTGCAAGCATTATTTGGGTTATTCTCATTAAGTATTATGATGGCTGTTTAGTTGCACTTTTTTTGTAAATGTTATAATATAGATATTTGTGGCCTATGTTACTACTACTTATAAATCGATAGTCTACGTAATTCTTAATAACATAATATCTAAAAATAATAATCGTCGCCTTTTACGACATGCGGGAGATAGGGTAGTGCTATTCAAGTCAGTGGTGTACGATACACGATGGGCTACATAGCTAGTGGAAATTACCTACGACGATTCCAGAATGAAACTGTAGATGTGGTTCCGGACAAAGTAATAGTTAATATGTAAAAACCGTAAAAAATTAATATTCGTTTTCTGATCTAAACAATTTAACAATAGGATTTCCGTTTGCCAAAACAAATTGTATTTAATACCATCTACAGTACAAATTAGTTCAGGCAACCTAACATTTCCATTTTAACAAATTACTTAATTTCCTCCAAAATAGCTAAGTATGGCGGCAAATAGCTAAAATGCCCCGAAAGTCGCAATTTCCCGGTCATTAAGGCAACTACTTCAAAACTAATGGCACATAGTTTATTCAAAGTAATTGGGTCTTAAGTAAGATAGCGGGTAAGCTCTCTTTTATTTTCATGTTAAATATTAATTGGGTTGGTTTTTGCGCAAACCTTTTGCAGAAATCGCGACGCGTCTGATTGATGTAACTGGTGACCAAAGAGCTGGCGGCTTCCTCGCAGAACGTATCAGCATTGCGATACAACGAGGAAATGCCGCCAGAATCCATGGTACAATGCCTCAAGGGTCTTTTTCAGATTTAATGCAATAACTAGTTAATTACTCGTAGTTGTATAGTATTATTGTTATTATCTATATATATAAATCTCAAAGTCCTGACTGACTGACTGACTGACTGACTAACTGACTCACTTAAATCAACGCACAGCCCAAACCGCTGGGTCTAAAGTTTCCAAACTCGGCACACAGGTTCCTTATAAGGTCTAGGGGTGCACTAAGAAAGGATTTTTAAAAATTCACCCTCTAAGGGGGTGAAATGGGGGTCCAAAGTTTGTATGGGGATTTATGATTAGTTACACCAATTAATTTGAAACTTCACAATAGTATTTCTAACGACAAATGAGTAAACACGTGTTTCAGCATTTTTGAGAATTCAACCCCTAATAGGAGAAAATGGGGTTTAAAAAGTCTGAAAAACGACATGTGTATGTTTCCTATGGTTAATCGGGTCGCTGTTGACAAAAACAACAACGGTTTTAAAATATGTGCACTAAAAAAGTATTTTTCAAAAAGAGGGTAAGTATATAAAAAAAGAATTACATTTCACACTCTTCACAGTAGTACTTAATAAGGAACAAGATGAGTAATTTCAGCGTCATTTGATATGAAATGAGATGAGCGTTTTTTAATCGCTTATGTGTCAAAAGTCCGTATTGCCTTTAAATAAAGATGTGCTACACTGCACAAATGTGCAGTCGTTTGTAGACGTTTCATATACTTAATAGGCATAAAAAAAATGGCTAAGTGCGAGTCAGACTCGCGCGCGAAGAGTTCCGTATCATTGGTAAATAAAACAGTTTTTGATGGTAACACTTTTCATAAGATATAGCCGTCAGACAGACAGACAGACCGACGTTTTAAGTCTAAGCAATAAGGTTCCGTTCTTACAATTTGGGTACGGAATCCTAAGAAAGCGAAGTTTTACGGGAAAGTGGTTTAAAAGTTTAAGTGTTAACACACATAGGTACATACATACAACAGGCGGTGTTCTAAGCTACTAAGCTAAGCTGTTAGCTAGAGACGTATGAACCTTATTGCTACGACATAATGCCCATTTATAGATAAAGGCTATATATCATAAGCGAAGACCAAAAGTAACTATTCTACGCGGACGAAGTCGCGGGCAGAAGCTAGTTGTAAATAAAAATTTATAAATTGGGTTGTATGACGATATATCTTAGAGGAAAATTTTGATTGTTTTATCTATTATTAAGTTTAGTTTAAACCACGGTCTTTTCCGTTTCCTACCAAAACTGGGTACCATCCAATCCTGTCAGATTCGGAAGACCACTGATGGACATAGGCCTCCCTAATGGCACATCGTTTTTAATTAGAGACTGGCAGTGATCTCTGAGCAGGAATGGTTCAATGCCATAATTGTTATACTTAGCAGGTGGGTTTGGCGATCGCCGTATATGTTTGACTCGGCTCTAAAAATCCATTTATATGTACCATAGAATATTCAAACCATCTAAACATATAAATGTGACTGAAACATGTGAATGGGTGCAGTGTGATGCCGGCTGACTAGAATAGCACCACCCCATCTCCTCCCGCGGGTGTCGTAAGAGGCGACAATGGGAAAAATCCTATGTAGGGCAGCCGCGTCCGTCGAAACCCAATCTACAGCTACTGCTACGCCACGCCAACCCGCCTAAGCGTGGCGACTATGGCAACTACCCTCAAGATGATACAAGTCATATTTGTGGGAGGTCTATGTCCAGCAGTGGACTGCATACGGCTGAAATGTATGTATGTATGTAAACATATAAAACATACATACGTCAGTGAAGTAGTGTTATTTAGATATTGTTAAAATGAGTCACAAAAGTTTAAATACCACTATTAAATCACTTATTTATTTTATTTTTAAATGCTCATACTGCAATATCATATTTAAAATAAGCTAAAGGGCCCCGATTTATAATATGACGTATGCTGCGGGCCTAACGTTTCCGACGTTGTCACGCGCTCAAATAAGCCATTTGTTTCCCGTATCTCCTGGCACGAATGACAGATGGCCATAGAATAAACCTGAGGGCATAATAAGACCTTTTTTTAAGGCGTCGGTTCGTGTGTTCGAGATACAGCATGCGCGTAATGTATTCCCGTGGGCAGAAATAAAAGGATCACGCAACATTTAAATGGAAACACAGAAAAGGAAAATCGTGAACAAAAAACGTTCAAATATCAAACACATTTGCTTTTTCTCTATTCTAGATTAGTTGTTTTTTACATTCTCAGTAAACATTTACAGATTACGTTAAACGGGAACAAAATCAACCGCTTGTATCGATAGTACTCTGTTGGACTGGAAAAATCGGTAAAAATATCGATAAAATAAATTGTGATGTCTAATCACATGTGATGTGATAAATTATCAACTAATTTAACGAGAATGTAACTGTTAAATAATAGAATCTCATTCGATGTTTTTTTTTTAATACCAGAGAAACGTTAATTATTTCTTCAGTAACATAGATAAATAAAACTACTAACAATTAATACAAATAATTTTGTTTTATCAAGTCGATTTCCTCTTATTGTATACAGAAAATATCATTAACATTTTTATCAATAGAGGTATTGACACATATTAATATTGTTTTATTTAGATTTAAAGGTCTCTATCTAACACAACCTTGACAGTTGTAATAATATAAAACTTATGTTTATCATGCCTACTTCTAAATACATATGTTAGTAGATTTTAGTTTTAGTAGTTATCAATATCAGATTTTGAAACTTATTATTATTATTTATTGTTCAGAATACATAAAGTTATACATAAGAGGTTATATATAAATTACAATAATATGTAAATAAAGGCCTGGAGGTTCATAAATCATTAAAAATGTACAAAAGCGAATGAGCGAAAGAACATAAATAAGATAATTAAAAAACTACCTACATATTTGTAAACAATTTCAATCTTGTTCGTTCCTTTAACGTGTCTACAGTGTGCATAATGGATCTACGTCATTAAAATACTCATTGTAGTTTTTTTAAACTTGTTTAAAAAATGAGATAAGAGATGCCTATATTAGGATTATTAAAAAAAAACAATATGTTAGCACATCAGCCAGCTGGCTGACAATAAAATTTTGAACATTTTTCTTTGTTAAGCTATAGAGGACAGATCTCGTTAATTAAAAAATCAGTGAAGCCTTCTGCGAATTTATTTCGTAATCTTGTAAAAATCGATGACCGAGTCTTATTATTTGTCAAACATTCCAATAAAGTACAATGCCAGTACTAATTGTTTCGAAACAAAAGAAATAATAAATTGAATCGAAATCCAAGCGGCCGACAGGAAGATTTACATTTTTATTCAACATTACGAAGTATCTTCAAATCCCGGAAGAATTGTGTGAAAAACAACTTGTATAAAGAAAAATATATTGATTTGAAGAAAAATATGTAGCAGCTTAGGAAATTGATACTTAAGAAAACTTGACGAGGACCACCATAAAAGTGTCACTACTAAAAAATCAAATCAAATCAATAATATTTAATTTTAATATAATTTGATTTGTTCTTATTTAGTTGAAAAACTGGGGGAACTACGAAATGGAACTTCATCGGGGAATCTAACAATCATGACGCTGCTTCATCTGATATCCTACGGATCTGAATCTGGATCTCATCAGGCGGCTCACCGTCGCTCAGGTGGGAATGGAAAGAGCTATGCTTGGAGTAACTACGAGATAAATCAGAACTGAGGGTATCCGTAGTAGAAACGAGGTAACTGATATAGCCCGGATTTCCTAGTTGATGGTCAATGGCCATTAGGGTAGAAAAGTCCTAGAGTGGCGACCACGCATACATGATCCTATAGGAAAGCCCAGTTTCGGACTTCCACAAACTAGACAGACCGATCACCTCGTGCAGAACGGTGGAAGTCGCTAGCTGCAGTATGCTGAAGATCGCTCCCAATGGTGGTCTATGGGGGAGGCCTATGTCAAGCAGTGGACGTCCGGGACTAATAGATACACTAGGAAAATATATTGCGTATGAAATGAAATTTAAGCGGATGATGTCGAATTATTCAAACGGGCAATATTATAACGTAAGATTGGATTGTAAATAATAATTACAATACAATGAGTAAATACCGCTAGCCATTTTCAATAAAAAAAAATCACAAGTCCTATTTGGAGCTCGTTAACATTTACACAACTTGTTGACAACAAATAGTTAAGATGAAAATAATTGTTCCTTATTTACTCTTCTTCTTCATGTTTCAAAAAGGTATTTTCTGCAATTATATACGAATCGCTTTTAACTTAATTTGCATTTTTTTATGAAATCACAAAAATAATTGTTTGCATACTTGGGAGAACCTGCTCCATGTAGTATTTTTTACATAAAAGGTTTAGTTCTGAACTAAATGATTTCGTCTCAAGAGCATTTGATAAATCAACGATTTAGTTAAAAAACAATTTTTTCAGGAATTCCAATCAGAAGTTTGTAAATGATAAGATGAAAATTTTTCAAGCAAATATATCTTATCCAGGAACAACGTGCAGATAAAAAAAAAGTTCCATTTGATAACTCCAATAACGAACATAGCACTTGTTTGAACTTAAGAACTTTTCATTTATTACATTTTAGAATTCTTAGATAAAGTTGTGCGCACGCTAGTAGGAATTAAACTCCATAAAGCCATCGGAGCGTTGTTATTAGGTACATACTTGGTACCTTAAATTACACTGAATTGGCCATAATTCAGAAATTATCAGCTTGTTTCATGAAACAATTAAACGGCTAGAAGATTAAGCTCTCTTAAACAAAACATAATATAATAATTTAAAGAATAAATTAGATTTATGAGAATTATTCACCAATTCAGGCACATTAAAAAGCACTTCTACTTTTTTTTTAATAACACAAATCTGGGAAAAAATACTAACTATCCAAAAACTAGTTTCATAAAAAATTATGCGTAAGTCATAAAAAAAAACTACAAAATTATATTTGGTGGAGAGCCATATCATGGATATCATAGGATTAAAATGATGATGAAGTCCGCGGTGTGTAGGTCTAACATTGTTACCGCTAGTCGAACACCACTTATTATTCTAACCACATATCATTTTATTAATCTCAACGTTAATTATAACCGCATATATTAATTAAACTAATATACACTGGCAGCAGTTTCATCAACCGTACATCATAATGCTGTGTTTCAGGCAATGCAGTTACCAGAATGGCCTGATTCCAATTTTTTTTTCCGCATCGCGAGCCCGCAGCGTGCAAATTCGCCACAATTTTGCCAAACCACGTAACATATTTTTACACTTTAATATACCGGCTCCAACATTTGTAACCGAGTTACCTAATTTCACTGCGGCATTCAACACGATTAAGTTAATTAATTAACTTATTGATGAGTTGTTAAGTAAATTGTTACGCTTTTCTTGGTTTTGATTATTTGTTTGGTTAAGGTTTTGTTAGTTAAATTATTTATATTTCTTTACCTTACTAGCTTGTTTCAACCATCCTTGTAGGTATATTGAGATTTACTCGCAGTAAGTAAAGTACAGGTCTTTTTTTTGAGAGTTCACTGATAACCTTCAAATTGACATATTTTATTTCAGGGTCATACAGATTGATTAAACCAAAAATCGTATTTTCTGTAGTTAATAGTTGACTATTCAGGCGTCTGTGAGTATAAGTTGTGTTCTTGTGTTACATAAGAGGGGGGAGCGGTATATGTTGATATTTTATTGAATCAAATATTTGGCTTCAAAACCCTTAATTTTCACAATGTTTACAGAAAATCGCGAACCTAATTGATCCCTTTAACAGATGAAATGTTTAATTATGAAATATATACCTGTATAAACATTAACTCAAAAAAATTTGATAATACAATAATTAGACTAAAAATACTTATACTAAACCTAAAAAAGATTCCTGCGGCATGTTATCGAAGACGCTGGTTACTGAACTGCGACATAGATGCGTTGAGCGAGGTAACTGCCAGCTCTCTGGTCCCATGTAGCGTCTCTGAGTCTATTCGAAATGTCTTTGAAAATACTCAGAGATAGGGCCCCAAGGATATGACAACAGAGTTTCAATTTCATCGAACACCTTCGCTACGACAGTTCACAACGCTGTCCATTCTTGTTGAGAGGTCGAACGACCCGACGTGTTACAAAATGCAAAAAGAAATGGGTCACGAGATTTTATTCTTTGAGATATTCATTTTGTCAATTTAAATACATTTTTTTAAATGTTGCTACGTTCGTGGTGTAGAAGCGATCCCTAAAATTATGGCTCCTATTACAGGCCACACCCGGTATCTACTTAAGTCTCTAGGTAGACAGTGGCCGCCGCGAATTTTGAGATTCCGTATTTTGCACAGAAAACGATGAATTACTTTAAGTTTTTAATATTTTAATATCAATATAATACAATATTCTACCGTGTTGATGTTTTACTTTAGCAAAAATTGTTTATAATTACAGTTAGAATAGAATCATTAACAAAATAATACATTTCAACGTGAATTTGCTTTTTACACATAAACGGAACTCAACAGCGAATATTTACTTTAAAAAATCGAATTTTGTGAACGTCATTGTACTTGCGGTCTCGGATGAGTCTTTATACATATACGCGGTTAATTACGGTTTATTGGTAATAATGTGTAAAAACCGTGAAGGTTAATAATTCACATTAATTAATGAAATAACACATTTGCTTTTGAATCAAAGTTTATTAATTAACCAATAATTTCTTTGTTTCCATGTTAATCTCTGCACATTTAATATCCAAATGAACTATACATTCATATATTTACATAAAAACAAAAAGACTCGGTGAGCTGAAACAAGTTGGTGGCGTGAATTAAATGGAAAAGTCTTTTTGCAATAAATCCGTGGCTTTTGGTATTCTGGCTTAAAAATTAAACACCAAAGACCAATGTATGTAATAAATATGGAGCATGGCTTTTGGAGCTACGAGAACTAATACACGAGGTCGCTGATAAGTTTAACGAAAATAAAAACAACATCACATATTTAGTAACAATCGACTTATTCCTCGCGTTGCCCCAGGGTTTTGCCACGGCTCATGCGGGGTTAGCCTTACATGGACTAGAACACAAAATGACTAGATCGGCTCATAGTCCAAAACTCAAAATGGCAGAAACACAAAATGACTACTCAACACAATTTAGTCGACGGAGCTCCACTTGCGCGGAGCTCCTATTTCTGGGTGATTTGGCCCTACGATACTAAACGACCATAATCTAAACCTACCTATAGGACAGTAGGTTTACTTTTCCGCATATGGTGTTTTTTCGTATGTGACTAATTGTGTTGTAGTCAGCCGATCTAGTCATTTTGTATTCTGGTCCATGTGAGACTGAAGCCTTATGGGGGCCTGGTGTCCGATTGGTAACAAATTCCAGGATTTGGCGAAGACACTAGTTTTAAGCGATTACAATATTTGGTGGAGTTGGCATAGTTGTCATGCTTGGCAAACGGGTTGGCGTAAGACGTAGCTTTTGATTGTGTTTCGACGGACGCTGTTGCCTATCACTTATTTCCTTTTGTCGCCTCTTACGACACCCATGGGCGGTTGTGCTATTCGCAGCTATTTCATACAAATATACATTTAAATGATTGTTTTTAAATTCCTATGGTCAATTATGACGCCACTTGTACTTCATTTAATTGGAACTCCTCATGATATTATTTTGGCAAAGAAAACAACTGACCGGGCACGTCGCGGCCGGGCAGGGCGTTCTTGACGTTTTTTTATTTTTAAGAGATGGAGAACTTTGATCAAAAGCGGGTTTTCACAGAATTATAAATAAGATAATGATTAAGTCATGTTTTCAATGAAAGTATAGGATAGAGCTGAAACACGCGTAGGCTTAAGATTCTCAAGAAGGACAAAATGGTGTATAACTAGATTATATAACGAGCCATATAAACAAAGGTTCTATCTTGGTCTGATAACTCTGGAGCAAAGAAGACGGTGGGGCGACAACATTGAAACAATTTAAAATTGTACTTGATGGTTATGACGTCCCTGGATTGAAAAATATGTTTTCTCTGAGCAAGAACAATCGTCTGAGAGGCCATAGGTTAAAAAATTACGGATTAACTACTTACCTTTTTTTTGACAAAGTTAAATGCATTTTCTCATCCCCCCAATCCACTGCTACAGGGCGCACGTGCTGCTGTAGGGCCTTACGAGGGGTATGTGGGACTCGCCCTTCCAGCCTCTCCCATTAGCTAGGAGAGGTGGAAGGGAATACCCACTAAAACACTCCGGGCGTACTCGCCTGACCGTTTAGTGGGGGATGTCACGGGGTCGCTTTTAGCATTCTACCGCGGCAATGGATTACATAGCTCAGGCAATCCAAGATAACATTTCATATCAAACCGTGTTGTGCGTGACACAGACATTTGCCACAGATAAGTGCCCCCCTCGGTAAACAGTTTTAAGTCAAACTTGACAAACATTTGAAATTAAAAAAAAACTCAAACAAGTGCAGTGATATACACGCATTAGCTTTATATATGGTATACTGCTACTTCAACCAATATAATAGCAGCTATACTGCTAGTGTATCAACCAATATAATAGTAATAAAATACTCCAATGCAACCAATTCCAAGACACATTTCAAGATAGCTGATAACATACCATTGCTAGCCTCTGTTCCCCTTTAATACGCGGTGGAGGGTAACAAATACTTATATCGTACTTAGGGCGTTCTAGTGGAGAGCAATGTCATAATGTGTAATTATAATAAGAAATAACGATAATATTTTATGTCATACCTATAGAAAATTAATAAGACCACCACGTTCGATGTTGAATTATTATTATCATATTGCACGTCTATTTCTAATACTAGGTCATGTAAATGAATCTAATTGTGTCCCTATGGTCGACATTAATGAAGCCTAATATCCAAGGGAAAATTGCTAGGATTCTCATCCAATTCGACAGAACCGCGGAATACGATATTCGTAAATTTAGGACGATTGTCTCTGTCACTCTCATGATGTCGTAATTGGAGTAAAAGAGAAAGATGCTCGAAATATAAGAACTTCGAAATTCGCGGCACAGTCGCCACCCGATGTATCGGAGCTGTGAAGGTGGTCACAAATATTTAAACAACACCTCTATTGTCTAGTAGATAAACTGCATGTCAGATATTTATAACTACCTCCACAGCTCCGATATTTCTGATGGCCACTGTACCAGGCCAGTAAACAACGGACACTAATATAGGGGAGCCAGGGCTAACTTAGAATACTTTTTGTAGGTAGAAGAAGAGTAGGTACTTACTGGATGAAAGTAGCACAAGGTGGAAATAACGCTGGAAAATGGACGCGCAACCAAATAACTGAGATTCTTACTTAAATAAAAACTTTATCGACTTGACTAGACAGGCCTTATAATGAAGTTTCTACAATAAACACCTAGCTTTTCAATAGAACTTTGTTAAATCGACATTCCTATTATGGGCCCCTTTAACTAAAATTGTTAAAATAAATTTTATATTACTTTTCATGAACATACATGTTTATTTCATGCATAACGTTTCATATTATATCTTAGTCATTATAATATTTTATGAAAAATGACGGCTTCACTCACGCTTACTTAGTCACTCGCGCGACATTATTGTGACTATTAGTCCTTTAAAATGGAGACCTATGCTCTACGAAACTTGTCGCGCGACTGATTAAATAAACGTGCGTATAATTCATAAAATTTCACATTACGCTTTAATAATCTTTAAAGAAAATAAATACTCGTATTTAAAGTTCCACTGTTAATCTAACATTTTATTAAACACGACGTGACGCGACGCACACTCGAACGGGGCTTCATTCAAACTTATGCGTTACTAATGATAGCTTCTGCCAGCGACTTCGCCTGTGCAAAATTAGTATTTACAAAGTTTATTTAGAATGTGGCCAACTTACACAATGCATTATAAGCCTTGTGTGATTTTGAGTTTCATTTCAATCAGTTTAGTAGTTTTCTCTTGAAAGATTGACAAAATTCCACCCATACAGACTTTCGTGTTAATAATAATAATACTTTTTTTTTTAAGTTATTATGGTAATGTCATTTATATAAAACATCTAAATACGTAAAAAAATCATTAAAACTTACAATAAATTTAACTAAAACTAATATAAATCTTAAAAAGGCCCTAATCTAAATAATGCTATTTCTAAAGACTTTATTGTTTGTGGATGATTAGTAACTTCCTCTAGCTTATTTTCAATATGGCTTTACACTATGTTTTTAAAACTATTTTCTAAACGTTATTCTGATGTCTGCGTTTGTATTGTAAAGTATTGTCTGTATTGTATAGTGTTATTAAAGTACGTTCAGTAGTCTTCGCTAGATAAAATAAAACGAAAAGGTGTACATGCTACATGTATCCATACAGACTTTCGGATTTGGCTCAACTGTTTTATATCACTCGTTGCCATGGTAACCTTCCCCTGGGTCACTTTTAAACTTCAGCTTTATTGCATTTAAATACATAAAATGTAAATATGCATGCATATTTATGGTAGCCATGTCTCTACCGCTTGGTAGAACGCGAAGCCACATGTCTTCTAACAAGTCATGTTTCTATTGTCCCCTGACTGATGGGACACAATAACAAAACAAAATATTTGAATATTTAATGTCGTTTCTTTTAGGATTAAAAAATAAACGTGCGATTGTTGTGGTGCGAATGCAAAATTTAAAAGCTGTCATATTTGTCTCTGATTTTATTCAACGTAACGTTAACAATGTAACTTTAAATCTTGTTTACGACATTAATGAAATAATCGAGGAAAAGTAGTAAGATTATACATACTACAAACTAATTAGTAAAAAAAATAATGATTTATTCATATTTGTATTTTATACGGAATCCAATTCTCCAAAATTATTTAAATAGGTACAAAGTTTGCTAGCTTTTACACGCCATTTGTTTTTAATTGAGCGAAAGTTAGAACTTTGCTCCCTCTTGTTTGAATTTTGTTTTAGTACATTTTTTCTGCGTCGATGGGCCAGAGTTCGTTAAGTAAAAAAAAAATTGGCTTCAATGTTCACTTATTAACTAACTTAGCTACTAACTTTGTAATTATCTAGAAATTTTATTACTAAGAAGTGTCTAGATATTTATGCCCACGACTGTACAGGTAAGTTGCTTCATTTAAAGTTGATGTTATTAGTATCAACATGCATATTTTTTAACTAATTGCTACATACACAACACCCTGTCTATTAGCCAGCTATTTAATAGCCTTTACACGATAGCCCAGCGCTGGGCCAGAGCAATGCCGAGCAATGGGTGAAACGCCATTACACGATAGCGTCATTCAGTTGTGATCTATTTTATTACATTTTATTCATCTGACACCACTGCCCTCTCTATAGACACTGGTCCCACCGCGAGCTAGTAAGCTATGAGCTATCAACTATTTTAAGGGACAAAAGATAATCGCTACCGTGTAAATAAAAGGGAGATAAATATATGTACCTATAGATCGCCCGGCTATAACATATATGTCTCTTTATTTAAACTGGATCGATTATCTTTTGTCCCTTGAAATATCTGATAGCTCATAGCTTACTAGCTCGCGGTGGGACCAGTGTCATACGCTGGCCCATCTTAAGTGAGCCTGCACGACCCCAAAATGTATATATTATATATACACTATTAAGTTGACGACATATAAAGGTTCTTATCGTCCTTAATACAGCTATTGTTTGACATGATTATTTCGACAACGGTACAAAAATATTCACTCGAGCGGCGGTAATGCGGTAATGATATTGTATTGCTAGTGAGGCGCCAGAGCGAGAGTTCATTTTTTTTTAAGATGAATTTAATATTGCTTGACGTCCTCATAATGGAGAAGTAGTCTTGAGAATACATTTGTGTCACTTGAATTTAGGTAAATCCATTCTGCTGTAAGGTTGATTATAATAAAATGATAATAATAAATATTTCGGGACAATCTTACACAAACCGACCTTGTCCTACGGTAAGCTCAGTAAGGCTTGTCTTGTAGGTACTAGACGACGATATATATAATAGATAGATATATACTTAAATACATAGAAAACACCCATGACTCAGGAACAAATATATGTGCTCATCACACAAATAAATGCCCCGACTGGGAATCGAACCCAGGACCATCGGCTTCAAAGGCAGGGTCACTACCCACTAGGCCAGACCGGTCGTCAATGTGATTAGCTTTCAGATTATTAATATTTGTTTTAATAGTAAACTTTAAACCAAATCGATGTACCCAAGTTTGGAGTTAAGCGACACATTTTTTGTTTCTTCTTGTTTTCATTAACATTGTTTAGTGTGTAATATTGATAGCGTAATATGGAGTGATCTAATTAATAATTGTGCAGCTAATAAAGAATCTTATTGATCTTTAACCTTGTTATTACTACACGTATTTGTTCATCACTCAAAGTTCCAGGGGCCGCGGCTCGTCTCGTGGCATTCTATAAAGTCCAGCTGCAACTTCACAAACAGCAAGCCCTACTCGGTAGTAGGCCTTGTTTACTACCGAGCACTTGTGATTTCTACTTGCAATACTCAGAGGGCGAGAGTATGACCTGCCTCTGAGTATCGCTTAAAATCACTAACTTCTCTGAGTTTGTCCCGGCGTTTCGCCACCGCTATGGAACCTCAAAGTGCGGTCGGCAACCTCATACCAGAATTTAATGTAGACTAGTTTTTATGCTGACTGTGGGCTAAGCGGACCGGACCGGACTTGGTTTAAACCCCAGAGGAAAAATTATGCGTTATTGTGTTGTGATTAAGTCCGGATATTTCATAAAGCCTTACCGAAAACCCACTGGTGAATATCCCATAAGTTTCGAGTAAGAGATACCATCAGCATTAATTAGAGCGGTGGAAAATATTGCGATCGCCAACCCGCCTGGCAAGCGTGGGGATAATGGTATTAGATACCCTATTTGGATGGGTCCACCAGTGGACGTCCG
The DNA here is from genome assembly GCA_022674325.2 of Grapholita molesta. NCBI lineage: Eukaryota > Metazoa > Arthropoda > Insecta > Lepidoptera > Tortricidae > Grapholita > Grapholita molesta. The sequence goes on along the minus strand of CP053130.2, from coordinate 15,156,012 downwards.
CGACTGATAGTTTCGAGTATTTTACTCAGTACGAGCTAGGGTACGAAGCCACAACTTTTGTATTGAAAGTCGCACGTATTAGCATTAGGCCACAAGGGCATTTCATGTTGCTATAATATTGCATGATAAAAAAGCATTTAGTTAAGCTGCGGCATACAGTTCATTATCTTGGATTAAATTAGTATTGTACAATGAATATTTAATATTGCCGGCAAACGAGTAACGGCCTCATTTCTGTCAAAGAGTTCGAAAAAACCTAATAGTTTATAGATACGGAATTCTTTAATTTTAATTTAAAAAACACAAGGAAAAAAAAGATCGGTACCTAAATGCGTTGAAAATATTATATGGAAAAGTCGGTGATCATTTAGCAAAATAAATAAAAGAATATTAATATGTTATTAAAATGTCATGGTTCCTAAGAACAGGTTTAATATAATTTCAGACTTTCTGATCTAAATGGGCCATCCTGAAGGTATAAGACAAAAAGTAGGCATACTTCAGAAACAGGTCACGAATTTTGTGGAATTTATACTGTATTTAGCAAAAGCCATTTTGACATTTTGTCTTGCCACCAATATTTCCGGATCCTTATATGACTAACATTTTAACGGCTCTTCCCTATTGCCTACACTCAGCACGTTACAAGGATCGCCCTAGTCGCAAATTTCCACGCTATAAACTTATATCTTCTGCGTAAAGAAAAATATTACTCGTAAATGCCCTTCAGCGCGGGTATATATTCACTGTTTCTTTATGTTTCACACGTATCTAAGCGAAGGACGTTGCGAAAGCTTTCTATTGCTTGTTACATATCTTTATGAGATCCGGGTGCGAGTAAAATATACAAAGTAGCAGTAAATGCTTGCTACCGAATTTAAAAAATATAACATATCTCCTTTGTTTTCAGAGTATTTTTGAGATGCAGTCTTATTTTATACTTTATGTTTGCCCTAGGTGTTGGAAATCTTTAAATTTTGCTTTAAATGAAAGGAAATCGTTTATTTCAGGCTTGGCCCATAACATTGTTAAATATGGAATTATAAAATTACATAATTTATACAATAAGAAAAGCAAATAAATGTATAACAAACTAAAACTACACACTTGGCCTCACATGCATGGACATCCAAGATGTGATCATCGGACTGTCCGTCCTCTCAGCAATTACCTTCAAGAGAGTGTTTAAGTTTGCGTAGGACAATATTTAAACTCTTAACCACAAATTTTACATATTGGTCATGTTATGATGACTGTGGCGTTTGATTCCGTTGGCCGTCACGTCTAGATGACTGTGATGTTTAAGAGGTTATGTTCTAGGCACACCAAGGGGGAAATTTTTGAAATTTGTTTACTGGACTTTTTTTTTACGTGTTCTTTTTACAAACATGTTTTCTATGGTAAAGAGCATTCTATATAATAGAGTATCTACTCTCGATAAAAGATGACCATCAGGGATTCCGTAAGTTGTTGTTATACTTCAAGCGATACGTAACCTCTCCCGAAGGTATATAAAGGTAAATATGTTAACCATACTATTCGACAGCTGAACTGGCTAGCGTGACATCAGGCAATATAGTTCCCTGTTTATTACAGCGTTTAATTTTGCATATTTCATTAAGTGAGACGTATACACACATATTGAACAAATAGTGCCAGATACCGAATTCAAAAATAAAATAATCAAACAATGAAGATATTACGATCTGATTTTAAATATGCCATATTCCGTTTTCAAACTCTCTGTTTATTTACTTTCCATTAAATTGTAGAATTATCTTCCTCTCAACTGAAGACGCGCGCAATCCAGTGTCTACTTATTTATAAACCAGAAGGGATCATTAAATGTCCTTTGGTATTCCTGTTTGCACTGTTAATTTTGATTTGTGTGTACATACAAATAATAAATATTAGTTTGATATAATAGTATATTACGTACCCAGGGCGGTAAAACATAGAATGGCTCACCTCCGGTTCGGACCACAAAACCCGCGATCTGAGGCCTTCTTTATTACCGCCCGTGGTGCGTACATAGTTTTACGTCTTCATCTGGGTGTAAAGTGTGATTTTCCGTCGCGCTCTAGGGCGGTAAAGATCTCTTACCGCCCAGTGTGACGTAAAAAAATATAATACTCGTATTACGACGCTGGTTAGCGACTTTCAAAAAAGACTATGCTAACTATACCGAACGCAAAGCTTTGTTCTTTTAGTGTAGTTTTTTTTTATTAGTAGCACAGACTACATAAAAGATTCTACGTTAATGTGATTTATGTGATTGACATTGACATCACGTACGTTCAAAAACTAATAGATAAATATGACGTCTTGAAATTGTAGGTATTGCTATCATCAAAAGTGTTCATATTTGATGTTATGTTTATTTAAGTATGAATAAAATACCCTTTTTCTATTTTTTCCAAATATATTTTTCTCGTTATTCGTTTGAGTTATTTGATGCTAAATGCACCTAAATATAAAGCACCCAAAGAACGGTTATTAAATTTCTGCAACACTCGCAGATAACGGAATTATTATTTTAACTAACTGTATTTTATTTTTATTTATTAGCAGACCACACAGTTTATTCCCGTTTTCCTATGATACTGGCAATCCGGAAGCTAGTTTTCTTAACAAACATATCCGAGTCCCCAATTTCTTCTTACATTTCATGGTCTCGTCCATCCTAGCGCTTTTTTACGTACTAATACTCGTGTAATTAAATGACCATAAAGTATACATATTTCAGGATGCACGACTTCATTTGAAGCTGTAAGAGGAAAAATATTTTTTTTTTTCGAGACATACTTGTAAGCATGTTATAAAATTAAAATGAATCATTCGCTTAACCCGAGTAACCATTCATGCGAGTAAATCGTCTGATACAAAATAGGGGTTGATCATTATAAAGAACTTAGCCCAAAACAAAACCAAAAGTGTAGTCTGGGTACTAAAATTCATTACGAGTATATAAGTGCTTAGAAATAAAGAAATACAAAATAAACCAGAGATGTATGATGAATGTTCTCACCATACAAATAAATTCCCTTAGGGGAATTTGAACTCAGGTCTCGGCCAATCACCGAATGTCTTTTTTATCGCCTTTTAGAAGCATTGACTTAGGAAAACATCAACATATTTATTTTATTAAATTTAAATATATTACTAATAATTGTAAAAGGCCAATCGTGATGAAGCTGAAAATATACATACAAGATATTTTGCTTCATTGCATTCACTTTCATATTCCCATCCACATTTCATTTTCGACCCTAACCTGTATGTTCTGTGGTTTCGTCTAACCGACTGAAAATAGCTTTGCCAATGAATTCTTGAGTGAAAAGTTTCCCTGCGGCTGAAGTTTTGCGCTGAAATAACAACGCGTTTGTTCGTGACAGATGGACGGACAGCATGAAATATGAAACTAGCCGTCGATCTATTGACATTTATAGAGGCCGTTTCAAATGAAAATATGTGGGAATTCTTGTAATTCAATATTTAAACTGGCTAACTTTTATATCGTTGATATTTATTTTCTTTGAAATTATTTTCATCAAAATTTTCTTTCTACAAACATACATTTTCTTCTATATACGAAGTCTGTGGAAGTTATTTATGTTTAGAACAAATAATAATTGCAAACTAACTCATAATGAATAGTTCATCTTCTATTTCCATGACGTTATGGTTGATCGAGGTCGAAAATCAGATCTAGAAGGCGATAATCCTGGACACAGCGCACGTAATCCGGTGGTTCTCCTCTCGGCCCTGACCACTGGCAGCCTGGACACTGTGTAGTCCTATCCTCAGATTTTTATATCTCTAGGTTTTATATTTTTATACCATTGACTGATTGATTATAGATAAAAAAACGTTACCCTAATTCTGACAAATGCACTAGCGGCGCCATCTAGGAAATTACATATACTAATTCTAAGAAGATGTCTCGATGTCAAAATAACTGGACTTCAATTTACAGATGTCGCTCCGCCAGTGTATTGGACACTATCTCAAATAGCTCAACTGTGTATACACATCGTAAACACCTGTATTCTAATATCTAAACAGTAAAACAGCCTAACTGAAGAGAATAAATAAAAGGACGTAATAAATGTTATGTACAATATTTAAAAAGGCTGCTTTTTTTCTGTGTTGTCTGACCGTGGGCGTTGGACACCGGACTAGTAGCTTTATGACATTCGATCCGAAAAAAGGGTCGTATTTTAGCCTTTGTTAATATAACAGGCTAAAGGTGTTTTTTCAACTCAATTTTATGGAAAATAGTAAAATGGATCGAAGGCGAGTCGACTAGCGCCTCAAAGGGTTCCTAAGGTGTCACAATTTATACTGTTTTTTTTTTTGTTTAATACCGATTTTTCTCTTGATGAGTTTATTTTATTTCTTAACTACCTTTTCCTCGCGACTTCGTCGGCTAGCCATGCCCGTCTTTAAAGTATAATTGCGGGACAAAAATGATCATATGTCCTTTCATAGCTCAAACTCTTTCCATACCAAATTTCAACCCCATTTCAGCGGTTTAAGCGTGAAGAGGTAACAGATAGAGAGAGTTAAATAGCTATTATATATTTACTTAAGTCTATAATTACCTTAGCGTGACTACACAAAACACATGTTAAGAAGAATTATGAAAAATATACATTACGACTATGGTGATTTGTTATTTGGGTTTTTCTTTGAAACCATAAAGACTTTTACTGAATCAGTGAACTAAATATTAGGAACTGTCATCACATCAGATAAGATTTGTGTGCTATTCGTTACCAATAAAATACATATACTACACTTAACTATACCTAATCCTTTCAGCCTGTTAAACTATGTGTTAGACACTCGCATGGGCATGTCGCGTGACAAGCGAAGTAATTTAGGTCGTTACAGTACCATGTCCGGGAAAGACAAATCAAGGAGCTAGCGTGATGTCTCACGCGGTATCCGAGACATGGATAAACGTGTTCCACAAACGGGAAGCTAGAGGGAATGAAAAGGCAATAACGACGTATCTTGCAGCCTTTAAACTTACGTGAGACATATTTAACCCGTCGCGCAACGGGCCGGTGACGCGAGCGGCGAACCGAACGGACACTCAGCACTCTTAGTGCTTGAAAATGGAGGCCTATGTTCTCCGAAACATGCCGGGCGAGTGACTAAATAAACGTGAGTAGTACCGTATTAATCGTTAATTATCTTGCAGCCTATTCAGATTTTGCGTATATTGTAATGGTTAGGTTCTGGTATTGGAACAATCGCTTGGTATAGGCGCGAGAGAAATCGCTTGTCATTTGGTACTTTTCTAGCTGATAAGTATTTTGTAGCGATTGGTTAGTTGTATAACTATGCCCCGCGGTGTTACCTGTGGTGTTACCCGCGGTTTTGTTAGGGAAATATCTAACGTAGCCATGTGTTAATCAAGGGTGTCAGCTAACTCCATACCAAATTTTATTAAAATCACTCCAGCTGTTTAGACGTCAAAAAGTTACAAATATACACACTCACAAATTTTCGCCTTTATAATATTAGTGTAGATGTAAATAACCACCCGTCGCCGGCGTATGGTACAGGCTGACAAGAATCCAGAAACTACAGCGTTACTTCATAGAATAAGCATGGTAAGCTTACCCTTATTATGTATATGAATATTAAGTTATTCCGTACACATGTATATTTATGAATGGCTGGAGGCTAGTTGTAACAAGCAGGGTTTCTTGCCACAGATACCTACATAATGCGTCACTGTCTGCATACGTTGTCTTATTTAATGCATGTGTTTACACTACAATGATACTTTAACGGTTGGCAGAACTGCATGGCTACAACAAGCGGTTTGTAGTTTTCATAATATAGTTGGTTTGCAGTTCAAATTTTATCCATCTGTACCGGCCCTTACATAATGTAACTCATAACGCTGGGTTATACAGTGTGGAAGTCTTATACGGGCGAATCTCTTAACGGAGGGTAGAATAGGACATAAGAAATATATTCAGATAACTTTTACTTAGAAGTGCAATCCATATAAAAAAATCGGCCCGCAATGCAATGCAACACACTCGAGTTAAGCACTCGTTGACAGTTACTTTCAAAAGCTTATATCGCGTAATGTTTGGAGTACATTACTGCTCAAAAATTTTACAAAAATTAATTACATGTGTATAATAGGTATAATTAAAGAAAAACCTTTTGGTTAATGATTATACCTTTTAATTCTTCGCTCGTTTAGACTTCCACACAGTATTTGGTATAGACTGTAACTATGTTGCAGTTGATACCAAGTATAACCTAGCGTTACAAAGTTCAACTCAATATTCCCTTTAGACGGGCAAATACACAATTAGATTACAATATGTCCGGCAAAACGGTTGTTCGAAAATGCACACTTGGAAAACTTCAGCTAAAATACGGTACAGGGAATCCGTAATTGTTAATGGTTGTTTATTTGCCAATTGTTATCAAAGAGATTAGAAGCTACATATTTCCATATTTTCGTATTGAAGTACGTCAAAATCAACATACTACAGCAACTGATTGAGGTTTAGTAATAACCAGGGATCGTACCGGTATCACTAAAAACCTAAATATTATGCAGTTACTTCTAAGGCCCACTTGGACCACTAACACACACCGTTAACCGGTAACCCCAGAGTTAGTGTCAAAAATGTATGGACTTAGCCGGTTAACCTCGGGTTAATTGGCTAAACCTGAGTGGCGCAAGTGGGCCCAAGTCTTTAAATGATTTTCTTAAGCTGGTTATATATTAAAAAAAAAAAAAAAAAACTAAAATCACTGAGATAACGAAATTAAATGCATGGTAATATGTATAAAAAGCTTTTTTTCCATTCTAAAGAAGATGAGTATAAGTGACCAGAAACACCGGCGTCCGAGGCATGTTTTGAACCCACAGTAATGAATATATCATAAAATAATCAATAAAATTATTGTGACTGCGTGTGTGTTACTAATTGTGAAAATATTTATAAAAAAATAAGGGAAAAAGTTACATTTTTATTCGTTTTTGATCTGTTGATTTGAACAAAGACCCGGGTATGTTCTTAAACTACGTCCAACAATAAGAGGTAGGGTACAGCGAAGTACCATCACGCTTGAGTCTGGAAAAAACCAACTGGGGAAGGACCTCCTCCTTACAGAAGACCACAGCCATAATAGCACTGCTACCTTTCAGGTATGTAGAGCTGTGTTCCTTTGGTGAGTAAGGTTTCCAGAGCTCCAACCCCCCTTAAAGGCCGTCAACGCGCCTGTCACTCCCCTGGTGTTGCGGGTGCCCGTGAGTGACGGTAATTGCTTACTATCAAACAATCCGTCTGTCCTTTTGCCACCTTTGTCATAAAAAAAACGATGGTAATATTGGAATGCGGGAAAAACCGATGGCCCATAGGTAACTGCTGTCACCAACCCACAATGGTCAAAGAGTTTACTCTTGTAGTGCTGCGGTATATTGGAAGAAAAGATGTTGTAACTTCCTCTTTCGAACTTGTACCTAGTTACCTAAGTGGACAGTTTGTCTTAGGTATACATAATCGTCTACAACTTCGAATGTAAGCCTCTGGTTGCAATGGGAGCTGGTACAACTTAAGCTTTTGACATAATTTTCGTCTTGTCCATGTTCATCGTTTAAAATTTTAAAAATCTTAACACCGATTTAAGCCATTTTGAACTTTGGTCTGATTAAATTTGCTTATTCACCAGGGCGTAATGAATATTGACAGTTCATTGCGTGTATTTTTGGATATAAGACTAAAATAGAATATTCAAATATAATTACTGATCGGAAATCCAGGGATCTTCATCCCATCCGTCAGTAATACAGGTCTTTACCGATATATTTGGCTGCTATGGTTGCCATAGTAACTATTTAACGCTGATTATGTACTTTTTCATCACACTTGCTCGTCAATGGCGTTGTTACTTGTCAGAGTACAGAGCAGTTATAGCCGATTTAGCTCACACGGGCTGTTAAGTTTAGTTTTAAAAATATACAGAACCTATACTTCACTTGGACTGAGGATGTTTCTAAACAGCCAAGGTGTATTTCATGTCTTCAAAAGTTTGCTACAACCAACTTTTAATATGTATAAAACATATCTTTATATTAAATTTGACTGCAATTTAATGTTTAGTATTTATTAAAAATAGTTGTTTTCTATTTGATTTTGATAATTGATACTATTTGGCAGGATGATCTATCAACTTCGAAAACAAAACGCAGTTGTTAACATTATCTGTGGAAGACATTGAACAAAGTTGACATTGTTGACAATCTTTTATAGTGGATGCGGTCTGATAGGTAACTAATATTTTACCAACGAATTTATTTTATTTCCTCGCAAATGTGATGAAAAACATTGTATGTACCACGGGTGGTAAGTGTATAATAAATTTGAGTCATTAAAAGCCCTCCGACTTCGTCGTCGGGCTTCTAATAGACTCGCGTTTACTATACCTTACTTACCATCCTCGTTGCACAATGTACTAATCCACACCTACAGTCAGTCCTTGTATTTTTTTTCTTTACTTTTCTTTATTTAAAATAAGAATCTGGAGCTTTCTAAGCTTGTTAGACACTCGAGAATTATATTATTGTCGAGTCAGTCCTTTCTACTTTGAGCAAACAATGTTTACGCCTATTTGGAGGCGTGTTTCGGGTAGTTACTTCTAGTTAATAGTTTATCTACATACAATATTTCAATGCTGTTTGCGCTTTTACCATTAATTATGTGTTAAAGTCTTTTTTGTGCTGTTTTACGCACAATACTACTATTTTTTCTTTTCTTTTTTTTTATGATATAGGAGGCAAACGAGCAGACGGATTGCCTGATGGTAAGCAACTACCGCCGCCCATGGACACTCGCAACACCAGAGGAGTCACAAGTACGTTGCCGGCCTTTAAGATCCCTATACGCTCTTTTCTTGAAGGTTTGGATGTCATATCGGTCCGGAAATACTGCACACGACAATTTTATTCCAGAGTTTTGCTGTGCGAGGCAGGAAGTTTCTAGAAAAACGCACAGTTGAGGACTGCCAACCATCTATGTGGTGATGATGGAAATGTTGTCGTGTAGAGCGCTGGCGGAAGGAAGCAGCTGGGATTAACCCGAACAATTCCTCGGAGCACTCTCCGTAATAGATGCGGTAGAAAATGCAGAGTGAGGCCACATCTCTACGCAGTGCCAAGGAGTCAAGCCGGTCCGAGATATCCTGGCTGCCGACAATTCTAGTCGCTCTCCGCTGGATGCGGTCCAAAGGGAGAAGCTGGTATTGGGGTGCCCCTGACCAGAGATGAGAACAGTATTCCATATGTGGCCGTACTTGCGCCTTGTACAGTTGTAGGCGGTGGGCCGAACTGAAATACTGCCTCGATCTGTTGAGCACACCAAGCTTCTTCGAGGCCAACTTGGCCTTTCCCTCTAAATGACCGCGGAACTGGACTGAGCTAGAGATGAAAACTACTAGTACAATTGTACTAATAAATTTAACAGTTGATAAAACTTGTCGTACATTCACCAGATATATCGGAGCTGTGGGGGTGGTCATAAATATCTGAACATGCACTTTATCGCATTGACAATAGAGACGTTGTTTAAACATGTGTGACCATCTCCGCAGCTCCGATGTATCTGATGGCGACAACGTATAGTCGCGGAATGAAAAGGTTGACCAGTTCTCAAACAAAATTTACGCGTGGCAAGCACATGTTACCTTTTTGAACTGTGTAACAGACGAGAGTATTGTATTGAATATTGTTTTACTGTTTGACAACAAAGTTCAAATTCATCGAGACGAATGTTCCTTGACTATTAAGAGTTGAACTGAAACCTTTTTGTTAAGATTAGATATAAAAACGTTGTGTCAAAATTGATAAATCCTCTTCGCTTATACCTATATTGGATCCTCTTTTAAGCTTCCTGAAATAAGTGAAGAATAAATGAGATAAAAAGTTTTCTTTTGAAATTAAAACTGGCTTCTGTACAATGCAAAGAGGTCAATTTCTCATTGGGGTCGTAAGTATCTGTAATGTAGTGAAGTGACATTCATTTTGATGGAAAGTGACATAGTTACTCGGTCGATAAAGCAGATACTGATAATTTATACCGAGCAAGCAAAAACAGATCTTAAGCTAGTCATTCTGCGATTGTACATTGGTATTATAGAACATACATGATTTAATGAATAATAAGAAAACCTTTTAATAGAAAACTCCCGTGAGACTCAGACAAAATATTTAAAGAACGGGTCACTCACGTATTCGTTTTAAATATATTATTTAGAAATAATATATTATTTTTACCATAATAATACCAACCATAATACTAAGTAAGAAATAAACCTCTATTCAGGTGTACCATATTTGTTACATAGTTATCAGAACGGTTAGCATGGTTGACATTTTATCATCTATCGCGCTATCCGTCACTTTGGCACTCACACACTTGTTAGAGCGTGACAGTTAATGTGACAAGTGATAAAACCCCGACCATATAGCAACTCGATTATATTCGCTCTCTGTTGTTTTGTATAAACACACAATGTGCTGTAAAGGTACGGTAGTTTACATAATAAATTAGCTTTAAATACCACAAACCGTGAACCCATATTCCCAGTGGTTGTTTGAACGTGGATAAGTCAAATGTTTGGCCAAACTACGAAATTATTAGCCGTTTATATCTCAATTTTACCATTCTAACAATTGAAGAGTAAAAGAGATAAACAGAGCACTTTTAATATCAGCGGTTGCGCATATTGTCAAATAATTTGACGACCGGTCTGGCCTAGTGGGTAGTGACCCTGCCTATGAAGCCGATGGTCCTGGGTTCGAATCCCAGTCAGAGTATTTATTTGTGTGATGAGCGCAGATATTTGTTCCCGAGTCATAGGTGTTTTCTATGTATTTAAGTATTTATATGTATCTATCTATTATATATATCGTCGTCTAGTACCTACAACACAAGCCTTACTGAGCTTACCGTAGGACTAGGTCGATTTGTGTATGATTGGCCAGAAATATTTATTTTTATTTTTATTTATTTTATTCACCGCGTGGGCAGAAGGATGTATGTTGTGCGTAGGATGCTGGGTTCCCGTTGACAAATCTCAATTTAATATTCAAATGCGTCAATGTCCAATATGTATGTTATTTTAAGTAAATTATGTGATTTAGCGTAAAATTATATCACTAACTTCATAACCTATTTTTATACTTGTATGTCACTAACAAATAAATAATCCTTTCGTTCTATGAGTTTTTTTAGCATTTTTTTTTTAATGTCGTTTTCGCCTACTGTTGTTTTTTCACTATTATCCACTTTTAAACGTGCCATTCTTTCACATTGATATGCTTTTTGCGGAATTTTTAATGTTTAAGAATATTGTTACGCTTAAGTATACAGTATGATTTCTTCTAACTCGTCAGTTATTCTAACTCATTAAATGGCAAAAAATCTCTTTCGATAGTTTCGACCGGAACAATGTTAATTATCTTTTCTTATTTTTTCATTTAAAATAATCTTAAACTAACCAAATCACGGTCACCCTACGCCTTTTGACATACACTGCATGGAAAGCGACAAGCCGTCACATTGAGTAGGGTTAGCAAATATAATTTTATTCTCCATAGGTACTATTTGAAAAATAAATTATTATATTGGTAATAAATAATTAATGGTTCACATAATACGTAAGAATTCTGTGACATGCCTTGGTGAAATCACTCTATATATAAAAAAAGCACAAAAATAGGCAGGCTAAATTTAAAGTCAGCATCATATGTGTAGTTAGTCACAGTCTGTATGGCCAAATATATCGTAACACATCATAACTGCTTTTTTTTTACAACCAGCGATTGACCTCAGTCACACCTGATGGCAAATCTCGACGAAGTCGAAGGTGTTGCACGCTGGTCCAGTAAAAAAAATCTACTAATAAATAAAGGTCTGTATATTACACACATATACATATTACATTTGGCCACTTTGGTTGCCACTAATTATATGACGCTGACTGTACTAGCCTCGACCACCAGTATCAACCTATTTTCGGTTGTTATACCTACCTACCTACATACATTTACGTTACATATATACATTTCAACCTCATGCAGTCCACTGCTGGACATAGGTCTCCCACAAATATGACTTGTAGGTATCATCTTGGGGTTGTTGCCATAGTCGCCACGCTTGGATGGCGGGTTCACGACCGCAGTAGCTGTTTTGACGGACGCTGCTGCCCATCCGTGGGATTTTCCCTTCGTCACCTCTTACGACACCCGCGGGAGGAGATGAGGTAGTGCTATTCTAGTCAGCCGGCATCACACGGCAAAGTCAGCCGGCGTCACACGGCAAACATACTTATATAAAAATCAAATAGTTTATATTCGGACTGGAAACCATTATTTTGAATTATTTTTATAGATTTTATATTTGCTATAGTAGTTTATGTATCTGGGCATAATGAAGGACATTACAACAAGAGTGTGGCGAGGCGAGTTTCATAATAGTATCGCACGAGTGTTGTAATGCCTAATTAACCTACCTACCTACCTAACTACTTTATCTACATACATATCATAAGTGTTTTAAGATGGGTTCAGGAACCGTAGGGAAATGACCTGCATTATTACTAGTACTACTTGTAAACATCAAAAAGTCAACGAACAAAACAAATGACAATTTCGAATGGCGGCGTTTCGTACCTATTTCGTATTTCGTATTTCAGTCAAATATTTTTTTAAACAATAGACAAGCGAATTAACTCCCTATTTTATTGTCACTCGAGTTCAAATGTCATTCGATTTATATTAAAAAACCATAACGAATTGGCGTTTCGTATCAATGACAGTTTTAATATATTAGATACTAGAATAGACACACCACTTGAATTTGACAGCTGTTCCAAATTTAAACTCATAACCTACGGTTTTCAGGATGTAATGTTAACATTACATCTCAATTCATTTCTGATGGTTGGTAATGCTGGTCATTGCCTACGGTTTCTGGACTCATTTTAGAGCACTTATGATATGTACGTAGATAAACAATATTATGTCTTAAATAAGTATCTGAACGAATTGAATTTACTTGGAAATTTTACGTCTTTGCCAAAGTCTGCAGGATAAAAGCTTGGTTCTGTTTGGCCCAGGTGTTTGCGAAGATTCTTCATAATGTTCAGCAAACAGAGACACATTAACTGCCTATAAAAGTATTTACATTCGTTTCTGCTGGTATGTGGATGTCTCGTATTACTTACCCTCGTATTTATACGCTCACTGGGCGATATGAGGATACTAAGGCTTGTTTACGAAAAATACTTACCATTAATATTAAATTTTGGAACATTCCATAATATCAATAGGGCTTGTGTAGCTAGTATACACGACAGTATACATGATGAAATCTGGGTCGTGATCCAAAATGTCAAAAAGTGATAAAGACGATCATACTTAACAACTTTTTCCATGGGGACCAATTTTGAAATCGCGAAAAATTGCTGCCTCTTATATTAAATCGCAATTAAGTCCCAGTATGTACCTAAATGTATTGGTCCCATGGGAAAAATTGGTAACTTACGCCTTTATTACTTTTTGACATTCTGGACTACGACCCAGATTTCACCCAGTATAATATATATTTCATTACATGGATAACGTTATGAACGTTATCTATGTAATTTGATAATAAATGAGTCCAGGCTGCCGATGGTTAGGGCTGCAGAGAGAGGAACCGCCGGACTATGCGTGCCGAGTCGAAGTAATCCTCCACGACGCATATAGACATAATACTCGTAAGGCGATAATCCGCCTTCTGAATCTGAGGCTCTAGTGTAAGTTTTTTCTGACCTAAAAAAACGTTGTGAACGCGCAAGTGATAATGTTATTTATATGGGTAATTGTAACGCGATGATGACGTGCTATTTCGTTGAAAACTTACACTCAGGGCTCTGACCCTTGATCCAACTAAAACCACGTATCGAGTTTCTTAAGCTACTAGTCGAGACTAAAAGAATGAGCGTGATAAACACACTAATGCCTTGTTACGATTCGAACCCGGGTGCTGCTGCTACGTAGGTAGTGTACCATCTAGGCTAGGAGGCTTAACTTTAACAATGTCCACAGTAAAGACCCGAACTTAATTGAACTGTATGACCCTTAAATACATTTTATCTACCCGTGCTCAGGGGCGGGCCGCTAGTGTTATATATAATGTAAATACATAACCATACTGAACTACTTAGATACGTAACTGCAGGTTTGACACAAAGTTTCATAGAAAAATACTTCAAATATTTAATCTCACTTGTACTTGTTAAGGCAATTAAAATCATACTTATACGCGGTTATAGTTATGCTGCGTAAAATAGAAAATGCTGGCTAATCACGTTTTTTTACATTCAACGTCATACGAAGCATTTTATTCCGTATGTAACGGAAACAAGACTTAAAATGGACTGCATAATGTTATGATTACCCGTAATAGTTTCCTCTTACTATAAGGTTTTCAATGGGTTAATTCTCGAAGGTGCGTTTGTCGTAACAAAATAACACTATGTTACTAATTCGTTACGTTCACTCTTCAGCCATACGCTATAGTTCGAGAGGGACGGACTATTTATTTATGTTTTAATAATTATAACAAACTTACTCATAGATATATTATTAAACCGAAATAACCGAATTGATATAATGAGGAGATTGTGAGAAGTGTCTTTTCAAAAGGGCTTGTATTTCTATGTTAATAGGGCTTGTTTTTGTTTGGTTTTCTTAGACAAATAAACCCTGTTTACATAAAGAAATAAGCCTTTTACACTTTAAAAAGACACTCCTCTTATGTGGATGTGGCGACCGCGTGAAAAAGAGATGTGAAAGAGTGTTTTGCGTGTCCATAGCGTTGTTTTGTTTACACACTGTCGCCGCATCCGAGAAACGCAGCAGTGTGACAGCCGCCTTAGTTTCCTCCGATATTTACCTTCTGGTTCTAAAGGTGGTTAATATCAGATGATATTCTAAGAACCTTCTCGCATCACAAAGGGTTAGCCAACTAACTCGAGGTTAAGCAGTTAACTAACCCAGAGTAAAAGACGTTAAGCGTTTAAGCGTTAGGTTAGTTGGTACCTACAGAAACCTTAGTGAAGGGATTCTGCTAGTATATTCGTCAAGATTTTCATCACAATGGCTATTATATAAAAACAATCAAGGAAGTACAAAAGTATATAACGCAAAATTATTAACATACAGTCAATAATCAGGATTAAATTCTAAATTTTAAAGCTTTAAACAAACTCTTGGATATGAACAAGCAACAGACATGTTAATTACTTTATGCAAAAGACATGCTTAGCCGACCCCAAGCAAATCTGATACGAATTAGTGAGAGAGAGACCAAATGAGCTCGTGGAACTGGGTACACTCAGCTGCCAGGTATATTGTATTGATACTAAATTGACATTGAGCATTTATTTATGAACATAGCCCTAAACGACACGGATAATATGCTTGCCTGAGGCACATCTATGGCAGCGGAAACATTTTATTGCTTACTTTACCTGCCCACCAATTCTGGTTGCTCACTGTCTACTAGAAAATGTTTTTTACTAAAATGGGTACAAAAAGTATGCGAAAAAAATTGCAAGTTCAAAAGGTCACATTCGCATTGCCGATGGATCCTTTATGTAACCTTTTGACACATTATTATTCATTCATACTCTCATTTCTTACTTATTTATTCGTGATAAATTATATGCACGCAAACATATAACGTAAATAAATATTTCTACAAAAAGATAAGAAAGCATATCAAAGGCATGTCTATTTATTATTTTCTATTATAATATCTTACATTTTATCAAAGTCTCTTGATATTTTTTCTCGTGGGACTACGCATAAGATAATGTTTTGAAAAAATAAGCCCCCCTGAGTTTATTGTCGGTAATAATTTTCTCAGAGGTCAGAGGTTTATGGTTAGAATTAGAATCGGTGATAGATTTTTTTTTAATACAGAATTGGACTGTAATGTTAAAATTCCAAAATTAAGTTTTTTCAGCTTTCAGATTATAAGTGCACAATTATTGCATTTAATAGTTTTCTACTCGATATTTTACTAAATACTACATACTCTTTTACTCCCTCAAGGAGACAGGGACAAAATATAACTGACGCATATTCATTTATAATTACTACTAACACGAGTTATAAGTTAAATGAAACATTTCATGAAACATAATTATTAAACCTGAGAAACTTAACATCGAGATAATTACTTGAGAAAATTTCAAATGGAATCGTATATAACTTTAGAGTGTTGCTTAACAGTTTGTCATACGTAGTAAGTAACGTTAAAGACAAAATTAAGCAATATAATTATTCACCTACACGTATGAACCAATCTTGTAAAACAGCTAATAACCATCTAGAATTCAGATTCGTTCTTGAGAGTGTACTCAAGAACGAATCTGAATTCTAGATGGTATACAAAACTCGATACTTAAAGATCCACGGGAAAAACTTTCAACCTTTGTTCATTTAATTTGGGGTTGAATTGATAATGATGTTGAAGATTTTATTCTTGTCTTATCCCGGAAAAATGTATACCAAAACACAGATGTTTTTAGCATGCTTAGAAACCCTTTAAAATAATAGCTCAAAATAACCATAAAAATGCATGTTTCGAGTATATTTTTCATTCGAGTATTTTATTAGTATATTTATCATTTAAATGGTATAAGAAGATGATTCAAACACTTGTTTAACTACATCGTACTATTTAATATTGTGAAATCTTATAATAAAACAATCGACATTGATATTTCAATTCAATGTTCAAGTGACAACGTTTTTTGGCGATTTTAATTAACAAAAAATGAGTTTCGACTTTTTATTTTGATTAATAAAATAACAGCAGTGTTGAAGTATTTTTGTGACGCTATTGCTGCAAAATAGTCTGCGTTATTTTAATAAAATTCTTCAAAAGAATTGGCAATTAGTTTCGACTCTGTATCATGAATAACTTTAGTTTGAGCAATGGTAATTATTGAAGTATCCGTTTTTCGAAAATATTTTACTATTTTAGCTGTTTTATATCGCGTACTTATATTAGTGCCCGTAGTACTGAATAGTTTATGCCATATAAATTAGGTAGGTATTTTAGTTAACTATCGATAGTGTGACAAATGTGACAACCCTTATGGTTAAATGGATAAGACGAGAAATTCGTTAAGTACTTACGTCTAAATATTTTTTTGCATTAAAAAATGAAATCGCTAACTAATATGTTTTTTTGTAGAAATCACATGGATAATAATAATAATCTGATTAGAAATCTGATCTCTTGCCAAGTCACACACACAAAAAGCACTTGATCCCACTCAATGTGTTGTAATCCTGCTGGTGATAATGGTTGGCAGAAAGCTCAGAGCCTTAAAAGGTAGGCAACACGCGTGAGAATCCTCTGGAGTAACAGGTCCAAAGGCTACGGTGACTGCATACCATCAGACGTGCCGTATGCGGGCTTGTTTGCGACCATCTTAGAATAAAAAATGTATTACTTTGTCGTTTAATTATAATGAAATGCAGAAAAGTGCTGAGCGTGTTAGTAGAACGCGGTGACACTTTTTTTTTTTAAACTACTTATGTTTCTGTTGTCTCTTGGCTGATGGGACACAAAAACAGCACAAAATAGTTTATTCGCCCACGTAATGATTTCGACCGAAGGCTTCTTTGTTACGAATTGATTTAATAGATATTACTAATAAGTATATACGTATATGATCCACAGCTAGCACAAAACTTAGCTACAAAATTTTGTATTTACTATTTATTACCACTTGATTGCATTAAGCCCCATTTGCACCATGCAAGCACTTGTATACGATTTTCATTACATTGCGGGGTTATATAAAGCGACCGAATTCGCTGTACGCCCATTGGCCGCAATGTAATGAAAATCGTATACAAGTTATTGCCTGGTCTAAATGGGGCTTTAATTTGTAACACAACTGCCACCGCGCGTGAGTCGTATCACAATGGAACCTGCGTTTGTAAACTTAGATATTCATCCAAACCAGGGATTGTAAAACCGGTTTTATTTAATACCTGTATACATTTGACAGACTATTACCGCTAATAAAAGAATACCTGTATTCTAATTAGAGGTATTGTTGTCATTTCGCTATTATGCATACCTCTATGGCTAGACTATTTACGATATTAAATACCTGTATTAAATACCGGTATTCATTGAACTTGAAAGATAAGATGTCAATTAAACATTACTACTAAATGGTTACTATAGAGATTATTTTCTTTCGGGAAGACTCGGATCGGAATACGATGACCCCCGAACTGTCAAGAATGATCGTATTAAATAAGTGAGATTTTCATATCCATTAATATGGAACTTTATTGTTTAGTATTTATACGTCAAACTGAAAAATTATATTTGACATTTAACAATAAAGTTCCATATTAATGGATATGAAAATGTCATGCATATAATACAATCATTAATTGATAGTACGGATGCCGTTTTATTTTGATCAAGGTACGAGTTTTTCTGAAGGAAAATAATTTCTCACTATATCTGTAATCTATATATCTATCTATATACATATATAAAAATGAACCCCTATTTCTCTTAGTCACGCTATAACTTGAGAACGGCTTTACCGATTTGGCTAATTTTGGTCTTGAAATATTTGTAGTAGCTCAGGGAAGGTTTAAACGGTAAAAAAGTATGAAAAAAATGGAGTAATAAACTAAAAAAACGAAGATATCTCTCCCATACAAACTTTATCAACTCGATAAAACAGTAAGCGCCGCAGGATTGCATACATCTTACGCGTTATTGGTAAAATGGTCTCTGCTTTCGCTCGAGAAAGACGGAAGCGCCGCAGGATTTCATACATCTTACGCTTTTTTTGCGAGCAAAATAGGTACTTTATATTATTCCAGCACTAAAGTCGTTAAGGCGATAGTTTCTTACAAATTGTTAATCAATTAGCCCTTATTCCCTAAGATATGGCTGTCAAAATCTCTATTGAATGACAAGACATACTTCATCACTTTAGGCCCGGGTACCACGAACATCGAAGTTCGTATATTTCGAACTCTTTTACTCCAATTAAGGCCTTTAAGAGAGTGACAGAGACAATTGTCCGAAATTTACGAATATCGTTTTTAGCGATAGTGCCGCAGTTTTCCGTAGCGGTACCGAGAACATCGAAGTTCGTATATTTCGGGTTCTTTTACTCCAATTAAGGCGTTAAGAGAGTGACATAGACATCGTCCGAAATTTACGAATATCGTTGTTCGCGGTAGCGCCGCCATTTCATGTTTAATTAATAATTATATAATGTCCTGAGTCCTGACTGACTGACTCAATGATCAACGCACAGTCTAAACCGCTTAGCCTAGATGGCTGATTTTTTCAAAATAGGTGGTTTATATACCGTAAGCACCCAGTAAGAAGGGATTTTTGGAAATTCTACTGAGAGACTTTAAACGTTGTTTTATGACAGAACTATGAGTGTCGGAACAGGGTTGTCAACTTGTCATTACACATGAGAAGTATTTGTACCTATACTTACTTGATTTATTACTTTTATGTCAAATAAATAGGAATTATATTAAACGTTGGTTCTTTAAACATCTCTGATTCCCACGAAAATATATACCTAAAAATGCTACAGCCGTATTTCTTTGAAAATGTTTTGGTTAGTTCCTTATATCGTTTCTGGGCAACCAATAAATAAGGTGTTTATTTTTATTTTACCCATTACCAGGTAAGGACTTCGGGAAATAAAGATGTTAATTCTGCTTCCTTGCTATTGAGTCCGATAGATTTTGTGTTTATGTTATATAGGTAGTTGCATTGCATTTTATTTTTCAGTAAAACGTGATAAATCGAATGGTACCAATTTCATAAATTAATCTGAGTTTTATACTTTTTTAAATTGTGACCTCTGAATCACGTCAACATATATTTTTAATTATTTTTGAGCGTTTGTCTTGATTATGTTTGTAATTATTTGCCCATTTTACTTAATTTTGTTAAAAAATAAATATGTGTCAACATCCCTATTCAGCCAAGGAATATACATACATAGTATTTTTTATTACTATTACTAAGTACTACATAATATTTTTTTCAATTATGTTTTGAATGGGATAAATCTATA
Source organism: Grapholita molesta (assembly GCA_022674325.2). Taxonomy (NCBI): domain Eukaryota; kingdom Metazoa; phylum Arthropoda; class Insecta; order Lepidoptera; family Tortricidae; genus Grapholita; species Grapholita molesta. Next base: position 15,135,822 of record CP053130.2, on the reverse strand, counting down.
TTTGTTTTAATTGGGCTTAGGCTCGCCACCCCTATGAGTCCCGCTGACAATGTGCATGGCTGGCTGAAGTGTCAACTATATACTGTATAAGTAAATTAGTTTGTCATACGACTCGAGTATTTTGACACTGACGGCTATTACCGGTAATAGTTTTTAGGGGTAAAGTGCTAAATACAGGTATTGTTGTCAATTGGCAAAACCGCTAATATATTTGAATATCGGTTTTAATTATACCGCTAATCTGAGCTTTATCGATATAAATAGCGAAATGCAATTATAACCGGTTATACCTAATTTTTAAGCGGTATTAAGAATACCGGTAACGATCCCTGATCCAAACATTCTACAATGATGTAAACGAGTTTATATGATAACGGTTGTTATAAAAAAACGTGATACAAGATTATCGAGCATCTGGTCATGATTTGGAACAATTTTTACTATGGTGTCAACTATGTAATTTGTTAAAAAAAACAGCTCTCATATATTTTCGTCAACTTATAGGTACCTGACCTTTTCTATGGAACAGTTTCATTTTTATTTAATTTTACAAACTTTATTTTTGAACATCTTTTAGTATGAGGTCACTCATACTAAAAGATGTTCAAAATCATGAACAGATGCCGGTTTGATAATCTTGTATCACGTTATTTATAACATCCAGTATAATATTTTTACTTGTTGGCACGGCACACGGCTAGCAATGTACAAATTGCAGAACATTCCCAAAAAGCGGAAACGTTCTCGAGAATGTTCGCAGAACATTCCTGCAACATGAAGCTTATTGTTTAAACAAGAAAATATACCCGGAATAAAGTTTATATAGGCATAACTTAAAACTACATGTTATAATGCATATATTATTGTCTATTACAGTCAGCTATTTGGTTGATAAGTGATAAGTTACTAATAAGTTCCTTAAATTCTCATTGTATTTTAGAGAACATTTCGACTTTCGGACTTCACAATTATAGCCTTGGGCCGGTACCGCGAACCGAAGCCGGTATCGAAGTTCGTGTATTGCGAACATCTTTTTCTTTTACTCCAATTAAGGCGTAATGAGAGTGAGAGAGACAGTCGTCCGAAATTTAGGAATATCGTTTTTCAGATTTAAAATAGGTTACCGAACTATTTCTTGATGCTTGTCTTTGGTCGTGTCAAATTGACGCGTTGACTTGTGTCAACCAGTGAGCAAGGAGTTTTAATATATGCTGAAAGAAGTTTTTGCATAATGACAATAAGTAAAATGTGCGTTATAAACATCTCGAAAAGGTTAACTTTCGCTAGCCGAACATGATGAAATAAAACAAGCTGAGTGGGACGGCTAGTATACAGACCTCTGTCTCTTTCTGAATGTTCTGAATTAATCTGAAGATCATTGCAATAAGTAATTTCTTACCATGTTGTGTACAAAAACAAATTTGTTTTTTAAATTCATTTTTATATACACTAAAATGTTATAAACGACCGAACCAGGTGTTTGTTGTGGTACCTTATTTATTTATAACAAAGCCAAAGACTATAATTACTTCGATAAACATGCATTTTACTGTCCGTTGATAAGATGATAATTGATAACTGGAGTAAACTGGAGTGCAAACCCGTAAAATATTTATATTACAATGATTATATCTAAACCACGGTGAATGTTCATGGTAAAAACCACGAAGTTATTAAGTAAATTAAACATTAACACGGCTCTACTCACGTTTATTTAGTCACTCGCGCGACATGTTTCGGAGAACATAGGCCTCCATTATCAAGCACTAAGAGTGCTGAGTGTCCGTTCGATTCGGCGATCGCGTCGCCGGCCCGTCGCGCACTATGTGCGCGTCTATGTTCTCCGAAACATGTTGCGCGAGTGACTAAATAAACGTGAGTAGAGCCGTGTTAATGTTTAATTTATCAGACATGTCTCACGTAAGTTTAAATACAAAAAAAAGTTATTAAGTAATTCTATAAATTCTCGTTCTCGAGAACATTCTCAGAAGTTACCGAGAAATTCTCATGTGGAAAGTTTCGCAACTTTGGAAACTTCTCTTGCGTGCATTGCTACACACGGCCTAAACCAAAAGTATAGAGCACCCATGCTTTTTATATGAAAACTAGATATTTTAGTATAATTATACATTTTTTCTGATGACATTCGTTGCGGTGACTGGTGATTGAGAAATTATTAGAAAATTTACAATAAGTCACTTCGTTATGGGTTCGAATTTTTGGTGCTTTTTGTTTTCTTATTATATACGTACTTTTTAATATTACTAGCTGAGGCTCTAGTGAAAGTTTCTTTTGACGTAAAAAAACATTTACGAGCGCGTAAGTGATAATGTTATTTATATGGGAAACGCAAACGCATTCGTCACGTACTCGTAAAGTTACGTTAAAAACTTACACTCAGGGCTCTGATGTTCTCTTGTTGTGTACATATATTAAGGGTTGCATTATCAGAAAATCTTTTAACTGCATTTACAAAGAGCTGTTCTTCAGAGTTAGAAGAAAAAAAGTGTGTGTTCAATACTCTTGGACAAGGTTGTTATATCCAGCTTTAACAACAGAATTCATTCATCTATTCTACCGACTGTGTTGTACACACAACATACTCCATCAACAACACCTGCCTCACTTTGATCCCCGTTTCTCAGAAACAATGGGGTGTAAATTAATTATACGAACAATACCTCTTATGAACGGTATTCGAAATGTCGAGAGCCAGGCAAATATTTGATTCGTTTGGCAAAACGGATTATGCCTAGTTCCTTTTAAAAGGCGTAGGTTAATAGATTTCCAACGGCGCTTAGGCTCTTTTAAGATGCTCGCGTATATCACTGAGAAAGCTTGGTGTTTGATTTAAAGCAGTATTTTTTGCCAAAGTGCATTGGAATAACTTAATTTGCTTCCCATCCTTTGACTATATAATTGAAAATTATGCCTTGCGGCTCATAAAAGGATTTTTAAATTTTATGAAATAATTATCTTCTGAGCGGGATTTGCAAGCAACAGAAGCGTTGGTGCAGCCAACATCGTGCAGGTTAATATTTTAGACTCTAGTTTGCAATAATATATTGCAAACTGGAGCCGTAAGTAACGACAGTTTTAGTTATTTTTTATTTTATAACATCCGTATCTATAACAGCACAAGTTACTGACAATCTAATTTGAAGTTAAATAAATCGATAATAACGTTTGAAGGCGATTAAAGTGTCATGAAAACTTCAGACAGTCACAAAACACGTCACTAAAAATGTTATGTCAGAAGATTCCAGGTTCTAATCCTGGCCGGGTCGCCATATGGTGCGTGAAGTAGGACAGCAAGTAAACAACTGAAGTATGGCGTAATTATGCGTATATATGCAAAGCCTATACTTACACTTAACGTTTTGTGAGAACTTATTAATATTTGTTATTATGTGTACATAAAAATAAAAATATAGTAGAGTTTAGGTTCAAGAAACCGTCTAAGCGCTGTATGCTTTTTATTTGAACCGCTCTTTATAAACAACACAATACCAACAGCAAGAATCTAAATGTAATAAATTATTCATGTTCTTGATTAACCCAACACTCACATAAATAAAATTTCAATTAAAATGTAATTCCATACATTTGTAATTACGGTATCGGAACGGCGTTTACATAACCGCAATGAACACGTTTTCGTGTTTAAAATTTGGCGAATAAATCGGCAACAAATATTATTTGAAAACATTACTTACCTTGTAAAATGCGAATACAGTTTTAAGAATTGTTGATTTGAAAAAATAAAATTAAATCAAATTGAATTAAACCAACATTGAAGCAAACAAAACAACATCAATATTGAAGTTATAAAATGCAGTTCGTATCATGAGTTATTAATACTTTCTACAGTAGGTAAAACATTTTTTGTTGTAGCATCTTTATTACACGGCGCTTGCTAGTCCATGGATTTGTTAGCCGTTCGGCTAACAAATCAGTCCGTGGTCTCCACTCGTGGTAGGTAGCCGATATAAGACTGTGTGTACGTCTTGTCGTTTTGAAGTAATATGTAATTATCGATAACAGGATTGACGATATTTTTATTGTGGTAAGCACTAAGCAAATGTCATTCCTGCTAGAAAATTATCTAGGTGTATAATTAATTATACAGGGCGTCATCCCAAACTTATGGGACATGATGGGGAAGTACCTTAAATATCGTAGAGTGTATTTTGCTGAAAGAAGACTTTATGTTATTTTTAAAAGGTAGTATTACTTGCTTCATCTGGGAATCAAACCGACTTAAATGTCAAAAAAAAAACATCCTACTTTTAAGATGCCAATCGAAAGAATAGCTAATAAATAATAACTCTGCTTAAGTAACATTGTATTTTAAAAGAAAGGTACTTCCCCTTCATGTCCCATAAGTTTGGGACGCCCTGTATAATGATGAAAAATGTTGTTAACATTGAACGATAAACGTTTCACTTTTAAAACACTCTTGTTTAAATTTTGTAATCGACCGGTTACTAAGATATCAATATGTGTACGAGGTAAATAAGGTATCAGTTTCCCTTGTGCTCCCAATTGATAATTATTTCCCCGTTACTAATGCAGCTGTAAGCGAATACCGTATGGAATGTAACCTTAACTCACGTTATGTTATTCTAATCCAACCCGCTGTTACGCTAACCTAATAAACTGATTACAATCGAGCCCCGCCGAGGCTGTAATTGTGTTTGCCGACGAGTTATGAAATGTAGATCGCTATCCCTAGGAGGTACCTCATTTGCATGATGTTTCAATGACAAACTAATATTTAGAGAAAGTTTTGCAGTGTTAACGTTCGTTACTCGTTTTGTGGCGTTTTCGTTATAAACGTCGAGACAGCAAGTCTTAAGTCCATCAAAAGGCTTTAAGGGAGGAAGACGGGTTGAGTTGCGAAGCTTTTAGTGAAGGAACTGTTACTCAGTCTCTTTGCCTTGTTTATACCAGGGAGTTAAATTGTGGAGATATATCAAAATTCAACCAAGAGTGTGTGCAAAGCTTGATATTCACAAGACCCTTGCTAGTATTGAATATATAGGGGAAAACAATTTTATAAACAAAATTTTGGCAAGAGAAATGCAAGTAGCACTATATATTCCGCTAGCTCAGGTCTCAATTTTGGCAGGACAAAGTAAACACTAACTTTGCTCCTTATAACAAATAATTATTTATTACACAATTTCTACAATATAACTAAAACTACCTACCTACTAACTTTTTCCATTTCCCCCCTCCTTGGATTACAATATCATAAAATGTTACCGTAATTTCTGAAAGGCTTGCTAAACGCTCGATTCATATAAAACACAGGGTTTATAAAAGAAGCGAAGGGTCTACGATAAAACTTTTTCTTCATGACCCTGGCTGTAGTTTTCACTGTATACTGTGAAGGTTATGACCTTCACAGACTCCTTGATGATTGAGATTACGGGCTGGCCTATTGTCAGTTCTTAATTTAAATTCTCTTTCGAATATGTAACAAGAGAGTTCCTAGATGAGTCTATAGGAGACAATCAAAGCGAGTAGTCGATTTGTCTTGTATTAAATAATCCCAATAACAGAATATCATAGAAGTTATCTTTATTATCAGCTCTCCATCTAAGCGCGAACCCCCCCATTACAATAGCTCTTTGAACCAACATACTGGGTGAAATCAAAATGGTGATACAAAGTTATATTTTCTAAATCTATTCATGATTACGATCAACTTTTACTATGGAGCCATATCTGAGAAATCAAGGCAAAATCTTTGGTGCCGAGTGAAACACAAAGTTTTACCCTAATATCTACCACGTGGAAAGTAGTACCTCTTAAACATTACACATTTACTCCAAATTATTATTATATGAATCATCAAACATTATCAATCGCTGCGGCAATTAGTTAACATCGCAATTAAACTTGAACGTGTTCAATCCAACCAGCTAATGCCAAAATGAATGCTCAAAATAAGTATTAAATTACTTTACAAGAATGTTATCCAGGTGAGGTGTTAAAGAACTTTTCTGGTATTCTACAACCGCCATTTTATTAGCTACCATCGAAAAATGTTTTTTTTTTTAAGCGTGGTACATTTCGAACGATAAATTAAACCTCTACACTATTGAACCGCCATAAATAAGTCATTCCGCAATGTACAAGAAAACTTTTCTATTCACTAACTTATTTTGTTATAAATCACTTTAGGTACCAATACAGTAGAATCGTACGTAGAACCTCGGTAAGACGTACTTTTTGTTACCCTTCAATTTTGTTGTAGGTCACGTTCGATATTCCCAATAAAATCGATTAGTTATAATTAATAATGATATTTCAGGAACTAAGAAACTAACATTTTATTCCGTTTACTTTAATTTATCACTAATTGAAGAATAGGTTTCCAAATATTTAAACACATCGTACACGTTTTTAATAAAAAATACAAAAGGTTCCCAAACTAAATTTAATTGCCTATCTAATTACATGTCAAGCAAAATACTAAAACATAACAACTAGACAACATCTAGCCGACATGGACAGGAGCAAGGACAAGAGGCTGTTAAGCAGCATTAACCTTTTCAAGTCATCGGGTAGTAGTGCCACGGACGCCAACGACGGCTACGGACGTCAGCTTTGTTAATGCAATAAGGAGCTATGGAGGATTCCGTACAGTTCAACTTCGCTCAAAAAATGCGTAATAGCGTTGCGTCACGGGCACGGCATATTTATTTCGTATGGCGCTCAAAAGGTTAACTTATAAAATCGCTTGATATAAAATTTTAAAGACCAAACTCGTTGGCGTTGCGCGCCAAATTGATATTCATACTACCGAGGATGTACTGAACAATAAAATCGCCATTGCGCTTCAGTCGCAAGTTTAAATATTTAAAAAGTTAGCCAGTGCAATGAAAACCGTACGGAATGTTAATTTACTTGTGGGAAACTCCGCCAAACTAGTTTAAGTTAAGTTTAGTTACGACGATTTGCTTTCTTCAGGCTATGGGAGTTGCGAAAGTTAATGTGGGGTTGAATATTATAAGGTAATATTATCCTTATCCCACCACTATTACCCTTACACCTTCAATAATATTATCCTTGTAAGGCCCACCATACAGAAATATTTAATAGTTAAAATCAATCTATATATTATGTAGTAGGTTGAATATTGTATTGTTCTAAAAATAATAAACCAAAAGAAATATAACTTTATTTCCTTTTATAAAAGACTAGCTGTCCCGGCGAACTTTTTACCGCCTGAAATCTATAAACTCTACTTTTGCGACTTTTTTTTTATTTTTTAAAGCATACTATTAAAATTTTGCCACTATTGGACTCGTTGTTTGTTGTCAGTCTCTGTGGAATTTTACGCAGGAGTCGCGAGAAAAGGCTAGTTAAAAAAAATACCCACAGATAATCTGTTTAAAATAATAACTCTGTGAAACAAAAGCCAGCATTTTATTTTGTTTTGATTTGTGTGTGTGTACGCCACGTGTACGCAGAGCCGAGATTTATTTGAACGCCGCGTTAACCAAATAATCCAATAACTCATTTGCCACCAGTCCGTCAAAGGTAAGCTTCAATCAAATATTTTTCATTTCGAGCCTGCCACGTGGTCACTCTGTGATTATAGCTATTTGAGTTTAAAAGATACTATGCATGGACCTATTCAAACTTTCTGGTAAGCCCGTTGCTTGTCTTGTATAGAATGCCTTACCGCATTAAGGTCGCATTTGTACCTTCTTTTATTGTTCAATCAACATTAAATAAATAAAGAAATGGTTTTTCCTCTTATGCAACAGTAATGCGTTAAAAATAATAATATAACAGATTAAGTAATAAATTTGACATTTATGTAGTACTTATATAAATGTTGAATGGTTTTGTCGGACAAAAACATGTCTGTAAATTATTAATTCTTCTGTACTTAAATTGTATGTTCAAAAACAATAGACGATTCACAATAATATTATGTTGTCAAGTGACGACTCTATACAACTCAAAATAATCTATGGAATGACTATTTCAACACTGAACTTCTACAGCTCATATAATTTCTGAATTTATTATGATGTAAATGATCGCAAGAGGCCTGATGGATTGTCTTTGGTTCCTTAGAGCTTGGGATGGATGCTGGTGTGGGATGCTACCTGCGTAGACACACTAGCGCCGTCCCATCTCCAACGAACTAATGTAAAAGCGGTTGCAGCAGCGCAAAGCGCCGAAATTTTTAAACGTAACAAATATAAGAGCCTGGGCAGAGAGTACCATTTTGTACCGTTTGGCGTAGATACGCTAGGTCCATGGGGTCCCAGCGCGCACAAACTTTTTGCAGAAATCGCGAAGCGTCTGGTTGATGTTACTGGTGACCGAAGAGCTGGCGGCTTCCTCGCACAACGTATCAGCATTGCGATGGTATGGATGGTACAATGCCTCAAGGGCATTTTTTACATTTTAAACTGTAACTAGTTAATTACTTGTAGTATCATAATCCGATTGTAATTTCTGTAAATAAATGTTATAAAGAGTTATAATGTATGAGGAGCCAAACCTTAATCGAACCCAAGGACAAGACTTGGAATGATTATGCAAAACCACGGTCCCCGCGTCCTGGCAAACACACTAGCGACATCTATCATGTTTAACAGCAGTACGTCTCAGTGCTACACTAATTCTATGGAGTCGCTTCGCTGTCAAAATAACACAATATAGATGGCGCTGCATTACACCGTACCGAAGAGAGAAATAACCAACCAGTCGAAGGAACGCAACTTTTATAGACATGGTCATTCAATGTCTATAACGTACTAAAATTAAAACAGTCAATCTTAAGTACGTGCCCTATTAATATTGAACCCAAATTTTACCATCCCAGCAATATTTCTAAATAACTTCGCAACTTCTGTTGCCATCGCTCCGCGACAAAGTCGGTTAATATTTTATTCAAAACATTCTTATCCTCTGAGACTGGCGAAACATTAGCTTTATCCGGAGACCTTCAAACATAAAGACCTACTCCAGTAGACTTCGCAATAAGTAGCGGTTTCGAAGACGTAAAGCCATTAAACATGTGCTGTAGTTTCATACAGCAGACGCAAAATAGCAATATGCCTACATGGCATTTTCCGGCGGCTTTCATACTTTAGACTAACAGTGCCACTTATGCCTTTTTCTACAAGGCTACGAATAATTTAACTACATCGCCACGTCAGATGTTTAAGGGTAAATGTTATAGTCTTACGGTAAGCTCAGTAAGGTTTGTGTTGTAGGTATGTACTAGACAACGATATATATAATAGATAAATACATAGAAAACACCCATGACTCAGGAACAAATATCTGTGCTCATCACACAAATAAATGCCCTTACTGGGATTCGAACCCAGGACCGCCCACTAGGCCAGATTGGTCTTCAAATATGTCATATTTTTTCCATGAACACACACAATCCGTTTAATATTTCTACTCCCAAGAACTGTCTGTTTAAGTTAAGAGACAAATAATTTATAAAGCAATGCATGGGAGTATTGAGTTACCCGTGAACTTATTTATTACTTTCGCGAACGCAACTAAAATTATATTGTAAAGACTGCATTATAGTATAGCTTTGGAATAGCCAATACTTAGTGAGCATGAGTTTTAGATACGCCATCTATGGGATATGATCTGTGTTTTTCACGGAGTAAGGCGAATTACAGAAGGTTTGGCCGATTAGAAAGGGTCAGCGAATCCGTGCAGATGGGTGAAGGGCTAATTCTTCTCTTATCGCCACACGCCATTAGACCGTTACCCGTTTATCTTATACTCATACTGTATTAGCCAAAAAGAAATAGATATATGTACATATGTGTTGTATAATGATCATGAAAATATTTACATTTATCGTACATTCCGTACATAAACTAAATTTTTGTTCATATACAAGACTGATCAACGTTTGATCTGAGTCACACCTGCTGGTAAGTTTTAACTTGTTATTTTAAAATTTGAAGATTCTTTTCACCGAACACTCTCACACAGTTAAATTCGTCGTCAATGGCACAATTTGCCTTTCCTAAAAACAACAGAAAGCCATAAAAAAGTACATGAAAATTCGCCCCGCATTTCATTCTGCCACCGCAATATAGTTATCAGGATCGTAAACAGCGGTGCATTTAAATTTTAAGCCACTCGGGCCCCGGACCGTTTTTAAAGGAAGTAAATTGAACGTTGCCGAGTTGTTAGCAAAATTGTGCGGTTTAAAGTTCAAGAACTTGATTATTTTGTTATGCGCGGTTTAAATGAACTTAGTAGTCACTAAGTTCCGATATTGTTAGGTAAACAGCTAGATTTTGCGAAAAGATAAATATAATGTTGAATAGTGTGTACACTTAGACAGCCATACTTTTATCAAAGCGCAGTAAATGACCCATAGCTGGGCCATTTACTGCGCTTTGATAAAAGTATGGGCTAGTAAATACTCAATTTAATAAGCAATCCGTTAAAAGCACGTCTAGGTTGTTCCGTCATCACCAATACACCCATTGTATATTATGCCTTCAAAAAGGTGAATAAGGCGTACTAATATTGTATTATGTATACTGTACTAGACAACCATACAAGACATAAATATATTCGTAGATAAAATACTTAGATAACATCAATTACCAAACGCACAAACAAGTGCAACCTTCGTAGGCTAACTAACTAACAATTTTAACTTCATGTTCAGACAAGCTGATTTCAATAGAAAATATATAATACCACATAACACCTACCTAACTTTTACTAAATAATACCAACATAAATAATGACATAATTTATGAATTTAATATAAAAACCTACTATTTCTTGATTACAATTTAGCCAGGCATTTATCACTTAGATAAAAAACAGAGAGAATCATTTTCCCTTTTTCTTACGCTAAGACATTCATCACCAGAGCGATTACAATTGTTTCCAATGCGAATGACAAAATTAGTTTGCGATACAATAAATGCGGACAAAAGAGCTAAACTTAGAATTTTTAACAATAACTTAGCTCGCGTAAACTCGGCATTTCCTACTCGGCTCGGCTTAGTGGCCGTATTGGATGTTGCAGATTGTTAAGCTCGAGCTAAGAATCTCGCTTCGTGATTTGTTCTCTGGCAAAGTAAACGGTAAATTAAGTTCCTTTGTTAGTTAGCTGTGTTAACTATATTGGTTTCTAGAATCAAGAAGAGTTATCTTGCTCTGTACAGCTCAATATATTGAAATTACTACCACTTACCTCTACTACCACTTCTAGCCTACTACTAGCACTTACCACTACCTAAACTTCCAACACACACAATCTAATACATTGTCTAGATCTTGTTACAGAGTCAATACACGTACGAATACGATACATTACATTAATAACGTTTAAATCTAGGTCAGTATGATAGATCTAGCTGCTCGGTTTACCAGCTGAGCATGATAAATATGCTGAAACAGTACCCGATTGTTGTGTACCGGACAAACATTTCGATATTACGAGCGGTCTATTGATTTGGAAATATGAGCGTGGTTAAGTATATCAAAATTGAAAACGTGTGGTTCTACCTACATATGTGTACTAGTACAATTACTAGTACACATATGTAGGTAGAACCACACGTTTCAATGATGACTGAAAACAAGGCAGTATTCTGCAATCAGAATACTGCCTTGTTTTCAGTCATCATCATCATTATCATTTCAGCCGTAACTCGTCGACTGCTGGACATAGATATCCCCCAAATATGACTGTTAGTTGCAGTCATTATGGCCAAATATATCGACACAGATCTTTATTTATACAGCAATAAGGATGTGTAAACTACCTATATGACGCTGACTATATCATCTTGGGGTGAAGTTGCCATAGTCGCTACGCTTGGCCGGCGGGCGATCGCATTAAGTTTTGTACAGAGTTTGAGTCCCTGAAAAGGATATTTCATACCGTACTAATTCTTTTTTAAGCTTCAGTCTATTTTGCAGTGAACTTCCGTAGCTGATTTCATGCTCCTTGCTGTATATATGGGTGAAATCAAAATGGTGATACATAGTTATATTTTCTGAGCCATTACTGAAAAATCAGTAAAAACAATTTGCTGCCCATACACTACAGCTAGCTAGCAGCTAGTGTAGAATCGTCTCTTTTTTTTACTGATTTTTCGGTTGTGACCGCATAGTAATAGTTTATGGTAATCACGTATGTATAGATCCAGAAAATATATTTTTGTATTACCATTTTGATTTCAACTGGTATATTCAATCTCATGGGACAACCATAGACAAATATATTAATGAAAGACACAAAATATACATTTTCAGCTTCTTGACGGTAACAGAAAGGTATGTTATAATGTTTATATATGTATTCATAACATAACTGTGTAAATATCTGCCGTGTACGAAATGTGAGGAAAATATCAACATTTTCACTTAGGCCAAGTTATTGTTTCTTATATAAAAATATTCCTTACGTTTCCTTATACGGGTTATTAGGTATACGAGTATTTTCTGCTTTAATTTTCCTTTTGCAAAATTATAAGGGGTTTTTGTTCAAAGATTGTCTGATAAATAAAAATCATCATCATCATCATCATTTAAATAATATAATAAATCATCTTCGGTACTATGCCGCAGGGGCCTTTTTAGATTTATATTAGTTTTAGTTAAATTTATTGTTAGTTTTAATTAGTTTTAATGATTTATTGTTTTTTTTACGTATTTAGATTTTTATGTCACACAAAATATTAATCATTTAAATACAAAACGCTGTATATGAACCAGATACAAACTTTGTGGTTTTTAATTTTTAATTTTTATTTGATTTATTGTATTTTATTGACATGTAAAACTATGTTACTCAATAAATTGACGAATATTGGCATTTTTAAAATAAATATATTTTTACCAAATTTAGTTTGGATAATCAAGCCTCGTTAGTTTAAGGTTGAAAATGTTCTAAACTTAATAATAATAATAAATATTTAATAATAAATATTTCGGGACAATCTGACACAAATCGACCTAGTCCTACGGTAAGCTCAGTAAGGCTTGTATTGTAGGTACTAGACGACGATATATATAATAGATAGATACATATAAATACTTAAATACATAGAAAACACCCATGACCCAGGAACAATTATCTGTGCTCATCGCACAAATAAATGCCCTGGCTGGGAATCGAACCCAGGACCATAGGCTTCACAGGCAGGGTTACTACCCACTAGGCCAGACCGGTCGTCAACTTGTTGTTCAAAAATTTTCGTTTCTTCATTTTATGAAAGTTCTGTTGTAGCGATAACGGATATCTACTTAAAAGTTGATAAATTAATTATGGAAGTAGAATATTACTTATAACTGTAGGTCCCTAATATTCACATGTCATTTAGACATTTGGTTATTTATAAATCCATAATACCTTTAAGGTTTTTAAGGCCGTCTAAATAGCCTGTAAGCTCTAAAGGAAGCTCAAAACAAAAATTTTTACCGATACCTTTACATCGTTTCATACTTGGTTGTTGGTCTCAGATTATTATTTCTTTTAATTGAAGAAAAAAGCGCTTGTATTTTATATAATATCGTGTCTTAAGCGTGAATTAAGCTTAAGCTTTGGTTGCCATGAGCATAACCGGTGGATCCAAAACGTTCAGTAACGGACCTCTACAGCTAGACATGGGCCTCCCCCATAGACAGCCGTGAACAGCATGGGAAGCACGCTTGGCAGGCGGATTAGCTGAATGGGAATAGAACGTGTTAAAAACTTTTTAAATTCCCTTTTTTTATACCTTTTGGTCATAAGTATCATAAGCATATAAGGTGTATCCTATCCATATACACAAATGCGAAAAAATGTTTGTCTGTAAATAGGTGTCTTAAACCGCTAAATTGGCCAATAGAAATTTGGATAGTTATTAGAGGTTTGATTTAAAAACAACAAAGCATAATTTTTATTACGGATCAACACTAGTCTTTACTAGAATATACTTTAAAAATAACCTACATCAATATCGATGGGTTAGTAAGATTTTGTTTTCTCTATCTGTAATAAAATAAACCTATCTCCACCATAATGGACAAAGTAATGTTTCTAAAACTAGGAAGTTTAAGTCTAGCCTGAAAAAGCTTTTCAGTTCGTTTTAAAGTCTAATGTGCAAACTCGTCTGCCACACGCGATCCACTTTTGAAGTAAACATCCAACGAACAAGAGAAATAAAAGGAGTTATTTAAACCTTCGGACTCGTTTCTCTTGGAATTATTTATTTTGGGGACAATCTTATAAAAATCAACTACATCATGGTTCAACTTTAATTGTTGAACCATTTAACCGAAAGTGGCCCAACAATCTAAATAATATATAACTCAAAGGTGACTGACTGACGTAGTGATCTATCAACACACATCCCAAACCACTGGACGGATCGGGCTGAAATTTGGCATGCAGTTGTGACGTAGGCATCCGCTAGGAAAGGATTTTGATCAATTCTACCCCCAAGGGGATAAAAGAGGGGATGAAAGTTTGTATGAAAGTTTGTCAATTTTAAACCGATCGGGCTGAGACTTTGCAATCTTTGCATGCATAAAGCTACTATGACGTAGGTATTTGTGGATAAAACGGAATTTTCCGAACGAAAAGCATGTATGCATACAAAACTACGTTTTGAACGATAGTGTGCTAAAAATAAATTAAAAAAAACTTAAATACTTCTTAACGCGAGTTAAAGAACATTTAAAGAACAACAGTTAAAGAAAAGCTAGTTAAAGAACATGACCCAAGCCTTAATTGAGCTTAACGTGGGACTTGATCGATTTGAGTAAGATTTTCCGATAACAGTTAATTTTATTTATTTAATATTCTTCATCATCATCATCATCTCAGTCATAAGACGTCCACTACTGAACATAGGCCTCCCCCTTGGACCTCCACATGTACCGGTTGGAAGTGACCTGCATCCAGCGTCTTCCGGCGACCTTAATGAGGTCGTTTGTCCATCTTGTGGGTGGACGTCCTACGCTGCGCTTGCTAGTCCGTGGTCTCCACTCAAGCACTTTTCGACCCCATCTGCCATAATATTCTTACCAGGAGTTAAACCTATTGCTATAAACTTTGATCACATTCGAAGCATGATTAGAAACTCACTTAAATCTCGTATGCTACGTGAAATCCAACTTCATTAATAGTTAATGTTACGTATATTTGTGTTATGATACGCCCATAGCAAATTTAGCGTAAAGATAATCTATGCTACAACCTTTGAAATCATTAAAGCTACCTTTGATGTCAGATTAGACGTAAACTCCAGTATAAATAGCTAGTTAATTGCCAATTCCGATACGTTAGCATAAAAACAATTTTGTACGTGAGGAATTATAGATTTGATTGGGAAATACGCATGAGCTAAGGGTAAAAAAACTGGCGAAGGGTCCTACTCGTATAACCGTTACAAACAACACGGGAAAGATATTATTTTTTAGCTGGGGTAAGACAAATAGAGCGCTAGTGACTGGTAACAGCGTCCGACTTGCAATTATTGCTTCATGTCGCATGTTCAAACCTCGGTTCGTAGTTCGTACCAATAATAATTTTGGAACTTCTGTACGATATAGGTATTACAATATTCAACAGTCGCTTTTCGGTGAAGGACAACATCGTGAGAATTTGCCACGGCTCATGGAAGCCTGGGGTCCGCTTGGCAAATCCCAGGATTTGTCGTAGGCACTAGTTTTACGAAAGCGAATGCCACCTGACCTCCCAACCCAGAGTGTAAACTAAGCCGTTTTGGAATTAGTGTCGGTTTCCTCACGATGTTTTCCTTGAAAAGCGACTGGTAAATATCAATACATTCGCACCTAAGTTCCGAAAACTCATTGGTACGACCAGATTGCAAGTCGCACGCTCATACCGCTACGCTACCAGCGGTCCACTGAAGGTTTTAATATTGATCTATTATTTAAAGCCCAAACTTTAAGCCCCTTTAACGCCCAAAACTCACTGTGGTCGTACGTTCAAGCTCGCAGCTCGATTGTCCTAAAGATTCTTGTTAAGAAAAAAATACAAAAAGACAATGTAGTTGGGTGGTCATTTTTGCATTGCAATTTTGAACTTGCTCTTTAAAGAGTTAAATATTTGGTTACAGGGTATGAGGATGTAGCAACATGAACGCGCCGGCAGCCACGGCGCTCGTGCTCGCCGCGCTCGCAGCTCTGCCGTGCCGAGGTAACCTCACTTACCACATCCTACCCAATACACCCCTTCTAACCTTTATCCATTTTAGGCTTTGGTCTCCTATTTTGTTCTACACGCGACGTCTGATGTCAGCGTCATCGTTCCTCAACAAAAAAGACGCCAACGTCGACGTGTGAGAAAGACCACAACAGTACATAAATAAAGGCAGCGTTGTGACGCAGACGCTGTAAGCGGCCGACGGCGTTAGGAGACCAGCATAGCCTTAGGGTAACCAGCACACCAAATCCAAATATATTATTAGGGTCACACTAGGTGAAGATGGATTTATATTTATTACGATTAGATGCCGGGATTGTCACTAAACAGCGTCCAGAAACCACCACGGGAGCAGCGCCCTTTTAGGGCGATGGAACATTACGTTTACGATCGATCGCCAACCCATACCAAGGCGATTATCGGATCATATCTACGCGTGTAGCGTGTACCAACATAGCCTCCATGCTGGTATGGTATTTTTTTTGACAACGACGGTGGCAAACAAGCATACGGCCCGCCTGATGGTAAGCAGCAACCGTAGCCTATGGACGCCTCCAACTCCAGAAGTTTCACATGCACGTTGCCTTCCTGCCTACCCTAAAAGTTGTTGGAGTTTTGGGAACCTTAATCACCATCGGGAACACAACATTACATACCTGAAAGGTAGCAGTGCTATTATGGCGGTGTTTTTTTGTAAGGAGGAGGTATTTGCCCAGTTGGGCTTCTTCAGGTACTTCGCTGTGTCTCTATTTGTTGAACGTATACCCGGGTCCATGGTATACGGGAGGCCTCTGCCCAGCAGTGGCTGGTAGATATAATATTAATATACAATATTTTTGTTCGGCAGAATACAAGAAAGGCACGGCAGAGAAATGTATAAAAATTTTGGAATATAATTTCTTGTGACGAAAAAAGTGCCTAAATATTACAAGTACGTTGATAGCTGATTGACATCGTTAAGAAAACTTCAATAAAAATCTCTAGCGAATCCCTCACGACCTTAAAACTCTAAAAACACAAAAGGGTCCAAATGACTGGCCATTATTAAATATTTTCCCTTTTAATACAAAAAAGACTCTCAGAAATAAATTTGATAACCGGAGAGCCTTCAGCTGGTGTTTCTTAAGTGTCTTTTTCATCTAAATTAATTCAGCGGGAGATTTTATACAAAATGTCCGCAAGGAGAGATCCCTTGATGGAAAATTAATCTCCCAGTTTGTTTCGATAGCCCATGATGTTTAATCAGCGGGGTTGGAATAAAACTTTGTGTAAAGCGGCCTGAAATGTTTCTAATTACATGTAAAATTTTACATTTGAGTTTGACCCTTGATAATTGTTCTAAATTGCTTTAATAAATCCTGGGTCATTCTACAAATGTATCAGCAGCCGCACAACACCAGTTCGTTTGTATCTTCTATTTTGCTTACATTCAAAATAATGTTTGTTTTGTATGATTATTTTAAATAAATGTCCTGTATTACAAAAAAATACACTTTATTTACACAAGCAATAACTTTTGCAATAATTCACTTAAAGTACCTGAGGAAACAGTACTTTACAATATTAAAGAAATTGGAACTTGTATTTCATAGTTTAAAATTTCTGTACTATTTCGTGTGCGCGCACCGTGAAATTTCTACCGGACAAAATTACCAAAGGCATACTTTGAACTTGTGAAGTATGAGATCTATTTTGTTTCATAAATCTTTGAATTTACGAGGAGTTCGAATGCGACCCAGTAGGTAACAATTGATCACGATACAAAATAGTATAATTTCAAATTCAGCCCTTATACAATATGTCCTTACCACATAAGGTTACTTAGTTTTTAAACCTTTGAACGCCAAGAACCACTAAGGTGGTCGCCTGATGTCGTACCTAATACGCCACCGACCCCTAAAATTACTATGGTGGACGCTGTCAAAGCAATTGCCCTGGTGACAGAAAAATATTATATTTGTTCTTCACTTGTCGATACATGTCACATTTTGACGCGAGAGGAAAAGCGATCAAAAGGTCAAACCAATCAATCAAAACAAAGTGGTGTTTGTCCAATCATTGATAAAAAAAAAAACATGCTGAATTTAAAATATAATCAATTACTGTTCGGCAATGATGATCCGATCTTATGAACATTCTCAATCTTATTAGCGTCACAAATATATGTAAAGTCTATCAAAAGGTCGGAAATGGCTTCAGATTATTCTGT
Source organism: Grapholita molesta (assembly GCA_022674325.2). Lineage (NCBI taxonomy): Eukaryota > Metazoa > Arthropoda > Insecta > Lepidoptera > Tortricidae > Grapholita > Grapholita molesta. The sequence goes on along the minus strand of CP053130.2, from coordinate 15,117,415 downwards.
GAGGATGTATACAGGCTACTCCAAAGTAAAAAGTCGTAATTTTTTTTACTTCACCTTGTACTCTATTCTTCGTATATTGGTTCTAAATACCCTAAATAAAGAGGTTTACAATTTCCTCTATCCAAGTCTCTATCCGAGACTACGAGGACAATGTCGTTCTCGAAATATCGGAGATAACTTTTAAAGTAAGGCACGCTAGTAAGCTATGAGCTATCAGCTATTTCGAGGGACAAAAGATTATCGATCCCGTGTAGATAAAAGAGTCATATATGTCATAGCCGGGCTATCGTAGTTCATCGCCGGGCGATGAGCTATAAATATATATCTCTATTTTATTCACACGCGATAGCGATTATCTTTTGTCCCTTGAAATAGCTGATAGCTCAGAGCTTACTAGCTCGCGGTGGAACCAGTACCTTAATATACGCGGCTAAGTTCCGTTTATTTGTAATATTATTGACCTTTTTAGGGTTCCGTAGTCAACTAGGAACCCTTATAGTTTCGCCATGTCTGTCCGTCCGTCCGTCCGTCCGCGGATAATCTCAGTGACCGTTAGCACTAGAGAGCTGAAATTTGGTAGTAATATGTATATCAATCACGCCGACAAAGTGCAAAAATAAAAAGTAGAAAAAAATGTTTTCTTAGGGTACCCCCCCCTATACGTAAAGTGGGGAGTGATTTTTTTTTTCATTCTAATCCTAACGTGTGATATATTTTTGGATAGGTATTTAAAAATGAATAGGGGTTTAGTAACATAATTTTTGGATGAAGTAAATATTTTCGGAAATAATCGCTCCAGAAGTAAAAAAAAGTGCGTCCCCCCCCCTCTAACTTTTGAACCACAAGTTTCAAAAATATGAAAAAAATCTCAAAAGTAGAACCTTACATAAACTTTCTAGGAAAATTATTTTGAACTTGATAGGTTCAATAGTTTTTAAAAAAAATATATGTATCTAAAAATGAACCCCTATTTCTCTTGGTCACGCTATAACTTAAGAACGGCTTTACCGATTTGGCAAATTTTGGTCTTGAAATATTGGTAGTAGCTCAGGGAAAGTTTAAACGGTGAGAAAGTATGAAAAAAACCGAGTAATATACTAAAAAACTAAAATATTGTTCCCCCATACAATCTATATCAACTCGAAAAAACTGTAAGAGCCGCTGGATTTCATACATCTTACGAGTTTTTGGTAAAATGGCCCGTTTTTAGGGTTCTGTACTTAATATTAATATGTCAACAATAATGTATCAAATAGTTCATTTTTAACTCTTAAGTGGGAACACTTACTGTGACGGATGAAAAACTACGGAACCCTACACTGAGCGTGGCCCGACACGCTCTTGGCCAGTTTTTTTTTTCTAACTAAATCACCTCGCTCCCCTCCCTCCGCCCCTGATTATCTTCGTTCAAAAATCAAATTCATCACTCCACGTCCTGATTGATCTTCGCTCATCTCGTAATACTCGTATGACGCTTACTGTCGCTCGACTTCGTGCTGGTTTTATGTCCGACTCTTTCACCGTCCAGACAAACAGACTTGGAACGCTCTCCCACTCTCTCTCAGACAAATTCAGACCAAGTGCGGCTTCAAATTCGTGTTGTGCACTTCAGCATCCATGAAAAGGTTTCTTTATCATCCTCTTAGTAATTCACACAAGGTACAGTCGACTACAAAGATATGTATACACTTTTCCACCTTATTACAAAGGATTAAGGTGAAAAAATGTATACACATCTTTGTAGTCGACTGTACATCAAGTAAACCTGCACCTGTTGAATCTTTCCGATTACCGGTAGAAAATGCATCATGGCATTACCTAAATCTACCTTTAATACCTTCTTGTATTGTGCAATAAAGATTGGTTTTGTACAAGATGAAAATAAGTATTCTTACTTTGCCGAAGAGTGAAACTCTAAAAAACTTATACATTGTAGGGGAGGTAGGGGTGCGGTGGTGAGACATTTATAAAGTGGTGCCCAAGCCTCCCGACTGCTCAATGCAATCCTACCTCCCCTACTCGTATAGTTAATAAGCTTACATTCGTTAGTTTGCCATAATTTTGCATTGAAACAAATTCATTTAGCCGTGTGTGCGTAGTGAACTCTCGCAGATATTAAATACGGGTAACAATGTTCCGCCTATGTTAATATTAAATTCGTAATTTCATTTCACAGGCACCGACGCAGACTCTTCTTCAAATACCCTGAACACTCAAAGCCGCGTCGAAAGTTCGCAGCCTACTATCAACAGAGTTTATCAGATGCTTCACACGCCAGACGTACTCAACCGGACGATATACGGAAACTCAAACGTCAGCAACATTAGTTTTGATGATTACAAATCTAGCATAAATCGATGTTGCCTCGAAGACGAAAGTAATAATTTTAAAGGTGCTCAATTAAAAAATAAGAGGTTAGATAAAAAGAATAAGAAACGAGCTGTGAGTGTGATAAACGCAGAACTGGAGACGACCACAACAATTGTTATGCCGAGTCCACCGCTTCTAACTGATCGGCGCTTAAGGAAACATGGCGAAACCGGCTCAAGTGCACCACTTTTAAATTACATCTTCGATACATATTCCAACACCCATCACCACAAAAACGATAGGTAAGTGCTCAATCAATCAAAGCTGACAGTGATATATGCGATAAATGGTGTTGATCTATCGCACCACACCCTTCAATGATAATTTAAATTTCTGCCAACGCAACTTTCTGTTTACAAACCCTTTGATTATTCAGCGAATAGTAACAGTAATTTAATTGGGTTATTGCTTGCTTTCGGTCGATTTGTGTACAAATGATATTAACAAAATTGAAATTTGAAATTGTTGGAGTTGCATGAAATATCGCAAATCACTGTAAAAATTAAACTGTTTACTAGGTTTGTTAAATTTTGAAATGAAATTTGTATAATATATAGCTGTCAATTTATTTCAGAATATAGTTAAAAAAAAGTTATACCTACTACAATGCACAGTAAGGTAAATGTACCAGTGTTCAACACTCGAATAGCCAAAAGATGACCACTGTTCTTTCACCTGCATTGACAATGACTTAAAATTGAAAGTGGTATCCACTGGGACGCTGTCGGGCCCCGGGACCTTTACCTTACATGTTTATATAAATACATTACCTAAAACCTAAACCAATATTAGGTACTTACAAAATAAAAATGACATAATAATTTATAGTATGCCCCTTATTTGATAATAAACTAAAGCTAATAAGATAAATTATACATATGCGACGTAACAGAAACGTCTGGTCTTTTCTAATTAATGAAATGTGAAACTTTATTAAGCTGTTTAGTCACAAATGTTAGTATAGTTTTAAGAGACGTTTTAACCACAGCGCGCGCATTATGTACGGAAACTACAAACATTAATAGGAACTGTTACGGAGAATGTTTAGATGTGTCTCTTTGCTCACTACCCGTTACTAATTCGACCTAAATGCATTGTCTTTCTGAGTTGACTGAAGAAATACAAACGTTGACACGATGGAAAAGGATCATTGAACATGTTTGTAAGCACTATACATGGGCGATTCTCCGAGCCGAGCTGTTTTGCGTGACTTCGGTGGAACAATTTTTTTTTTACTTTTTCAATGTGAAACATTAAATCCTAGATTCAGGCTTAAATTTAAAAAATATTGCCGGGAAAGGCCCCCTTGTAGACTTAACGGTTTTTAAGATATTTTAGATTTTTAAATCACCGAAATCAAGTCCACCCACCGAAATCAATATTCATAAAAAAGTTCAAAATTGGTGTTAAAATCACTTTAAAAGTGTTTATGTCTTTAAGTTTTTATCAAAAAATACTTGTCCATATTATCATAAAGTTTTCTCATTAAATTCAAAAAAATCTTGCATTGGAAACTCATTAACTATAAAGTATATACTTAGTTTCATATTTTCAGCCCAACGGGCTGATTTTAGCAAGCAAACTAGTCAATTCGGAAGAATCGGAGCCTAACTCTCTTGCATTTTGTCGGCGATGTCACGCACGCCCAGGCTTCCTCGCACGTACTCGTTGCGGATTTCATCGAGCCTGGTAACGCCGCACATCCACCTCAGCATCTTCATTTCAGCAACTTAGATGGTACGCAGGTGCTTCTGTGTCACCTCCCACGTCTCGCTGCCATAACGTATGCGGAGTGAAATTTGGACAAAGTGCAATGTTGTTTTAAATAAAAAAAACACCATTATTTTCTTAAATAGTTATGTTTTTATAATAAAGTACCTAATAATGATTAATGTAAAAAAAGTTTACTCCCATGCGAGATGCTTTACGGTAGTTCTGAGGAACTTTGTCCATCGCTGTCGAAAACATAGATGTGGGCATTTTATACAACTCCAATTTTATTTTACGAATCAAGCTTTGCACATTTTTGGACCGAAAATTATCGCAATATACTCGCCTCTTCAGATTTGCCCAAAAATCTTCAATAGGGCGAAGTTGCGGAACATTAGGTGGATTTGATGTCTTCGGTACGTATGGGGTGTTTAGCTCCGCCATTTTGCTAAGTATTTTTTTGGAATAATAGCTTGAGGCTAAGTCTGGCCAAAACACAGCATTTTCTCCTCTATGACTCGTATTTATGAAATCTCGCACTAATAGCAAACAACGCTCTATGTAGCGATCGGCGTTCACAGCTAAACCTGATTCAAAGAACACCGCCTTGGACATTCCGCGTTCCTGATGGCAAGCCATAGCAAAACTTTTTTAGGAAACTTGGTATGCTCAATATATTTCACGTTCTCATCAGTTGGACCATTGGTCTTCTCAAAACAGTAATTGCCTTGCCACTAGTTTCCATCTAACGTGAAACATGACTCGTCATCCATGACGCAACTCACATTGTTTTTGGCGTAAAATATTTCTTTGACCAATTTACGCAGCCGTATTTTCTGAGTGGATTTTGATTTTCGGTGACGGTGGATTTAAATTTTCTACACCGCTTATCGATGCCCATGTCTTCAAGATATTTTTGACAGTTTTTCCGTCACATTTAAATTTTCTTCCGAGCTCTCTGTAAGATTTAGCAACACGGCCGGCGGTAATTTTCTTTAGTCGAGCTCTCTCAGAAAACTTGCTCAAGCTGGGATAATTTCCAGAACCAGGCTTTCTAGCAGTGGTTGTTTTTTAAGGTAAAAAACGCTAAAATATTATAAATGGTGCTTCGGCTCTCACCCATTTGTACAAAATGTTCCACCACCTTCGATTTCGGCCATAGGGGATGTATACTGTAGAAATTACATACAGTTTTACGACGGCGTTCTTGGTTATTTACCATAATTACAAAATCAAACATCCAATCCTTATGAAACTTACCAGATTGATTGACAGATATATAGACTTGATATTGACATACACACATATTTTTTTTAGATTTTTGTTTTTTACATTTTATATATTCAAACTTTGTCCAAATTTCACTCCGCATACGTTAGGTTAAAACTGGTCTAATCATGGTCTTATAGTAGATCACGTCTCGCCATTTTTGCCATGTAGCGGCTATTCGGTGATGAATGTTGCATTGCATTCGATGTCTCCGGACATGTGCATTATACCACCCAGGTATTTGGACTACATTTCATATTTTCAATAAGTCTCAATTCTAATGGTGTTTTATTAAACATGTGTCAACTATACAAAAAAATATTTTTTTGGATTTTATTCGCTTGAACTTTTGGAAAAAATCGTAATTTTGTGTAAACCGGAAGTATGACGTCACTTTACCAAAATAAGTTATCTGTACCAGTACTCATTTTCTTACGGTTGACGTTTGATAATTTGTTTGTCAACAACTGTCATAGCCATAACTATTTCTTGTTCAAGCTGACTTGCCTCATAAATGAAATACATACATTCATACGTTGTTTGAGATAATAAATCACAAACTACTTGGCATTCACTCACTGGACTTAGATACCTCTGTAAAAATTACAGACTTGGCATTCTTTAACCGAACACCAATATACCTATCTACCTTTGAAACAATAAAATAAAGCTCTACAGAGGACACAGCGGCAAGTGATATGGATAACTTAGCACAGATAAGAGGGGCTAGAGGACATGTCTTCGTCGGACGTTGTCGTTTATGTCGAAGTGAAAAGAGATTCAGGAAAATGTATAGTGCAATGCAGAGTCAGTCCAGAGCAGAAGATCTGCTCGAAGCTAAACAAAGTGACTGCATGGATAGGTGAAACCAGTGAGACTGTCTGGATGTTTCCTGTAATGACTGCAAGGCTTCTGAAGGGGGTTGCAAACACCAATTATGATTTTTGATGTGGCTAATAAAGAAGACAGAGGAGCCTTCGACAACTTCTATGTAGGAAATATGAGCAATTTTAATTTAAATAAAGCTTTTTTTTCATAATATCTTTATTATTTACATTTCACTTTATGACTACGTTGTATTTCTAATGAGCTATGGATGCCTGTTGTAAAAGTAAAGTATTTTTGCATTCGGCAAAAAAACAATATTTACTAAATGCATACGCATATTGCTTGTAGTTTTTGCCTTGTTACATGACTTATTGGAGCATAATATACATTCAATTAATACAATTTAGTAAGGAAACTGAATTAAGAAAATTTGATTGACCGTATGACTGACGGTCAGCCGTCAGTGTCAAGTCAAGTCTGCGAACTTTTTTTTCAGTTGCCCTGGAATCTTGGTGACGTCACTTTCCCAACCTTGTGACATACGCTCTTTTAGAATGAACTGTTTTTCAAATGGATATTTTGCATTATAAAATCACTTTTTCAGAAAAAAATAAAAATACGGGTACATTAAAATTTCATCTTCTTTCCAATAAACTCATTAAAATTAGGAGTTAAAAATATGAAATGTTGTCAATTGTCCATCGATGGGTATCGGACTGTCGTCACGTGGATCTGGTTCGTTCAGGGACATGAATTGTGTTTTGGCAACACTCAACACCAGGCCCCGGATTGCAACTGGTGCTTCCATGAAGCGAGCGCTTTCTGCAGCTCGGTACGGCTTTCAGTGCATATGGCTACATCGTCAGCGTATATAAATGACCACTTTGCCAAATCGTGTGCTTCTTTAGTAAGCGAGTCCAAAAACTAAGCAAAACAGGAAGGGGCTCAGTACTGAGCCCTGACGAACACCTTTTGTGACCGCTATTTTGTGACGCTTTGGTCTCACCCACCGATGTCCGGACCACTGATCGTGCATCCCTATACATGTCAGCAATGGTCTTGACATATTGCTCTGGGACATTTTTCTTTCGAAGGCTCCACCAAATAGTATCCCTTGGAGCACGGTCAAATGCCTTTTCTATGTCCAGGAACGCAACGAACAGCGGTTTTTTCTTCGAGCGATATTCTTCGGCAATTGTGGACAGAGCAAACATATTAGGATCAGTAGTTGATAAACCAGGTACGAAGCCATTATATTCTCTAGATAGTGAGCACTCTGACCTTATTCGGTTGGATTACTCTTTCATAAAGCTTCGTAAAGATGCCTCGGTAGTTGTTGCACTCGCTTCCCTTTCCCTTGTAAATCGGAACGATAGTGCGCAATCTCCATGCCCTGGCATTTTGGAAGAGAGCAACACCTGACTGAAGAGATTAGAAAGTAGCTACACACCAGTTTCTTGCAGGCATTTCCAAGCTTCCACTTGGATACCTACGGGGCCTATTTTTGCAGCGCGGCGCTTTCTTAACCTCATGTGGCTGTACCGGAGGTATGAGACCTACATTTGCATTTCCGGAAGCTGAGTAGCAGCAAGCGTAGGGTTTTGAAGTTGTTTATAGTAGAGATGCCAGGCCGCAATGACATCTTTATCCTTAAAGAAACAGCTTATTTGTACTTAATATATAGCTGGCCGAGCACCCGCATCCACAACGCTTTTATATGCAAGATGGTTGCCGAGAATGCGCACACCGACGCATCGAGGAGCTTTTTATAGCGGTGTGGTGAACACAGCACATCAATTTTGAAGAAGATGAAACCCGGGCTTATAATTTTGAACCAAAGCCTAAACATCATTGAATACAAAATGGCTTGAAAGCTGATGGCCAAATTTTTCTGGGAATGTCGAGGTATTTTGAAGATCAACTAAAAAGAAAGAGGGTTTCATTATCATGTGTCTTTAAACTAGTATGCCTTTAGCTAGTGTGAACTTTAAACTTCATAATTCAAACAGTAATTTAGGACCCAAAATTTCATCAGGCGGAACTATAAAGACATGAAACAATAGAGAGTCGGCTCCAAGATTCTTGATGACCTTAAGCGTCTATTATAGGCCCAGAAGGAGAATCTTTATTAGAAGGCACTGAACTTGATGGATATAGGTCAACGGTAATCATAACTGATTAAATAGGAAAAATGTCCGCAGATAGCATAACCAAAAATGTATTTAAAGTTGCGATTAAATATACGAGTATACTAACAACGTTGGTGTTAACATTAACAACATATTCAACTGCTTTGAATACAATTATAACATATAAATTATTTAAAACAAACAATTAACCTGTTTTTATAGTCAAGATTGATCACGGTGGCACCTTTTTTGATTTCGGTGGCCTAAAACCCCACCGAATCCACGGAAATCACATCCACTGAATTCAAATTTTATCGTTATTGAACAATTACACAAAAAGTAACCATTGTATTGAAAAGACTCACTGGTAACCAAATCACATACTTCTTGCAATGACTTAGGCACTGTTGCACTAAGAAAAGCACAAACACTGAACGAAAAATTTTGTTCACCGAATTCAAGAAAACACGAAACCAAACCCACCGAATGATGAAGATACCTCTGCGAATTCTGCTATTACACTGTGAGCCTACGTCCGCTCTCGTCGGTGAACGCGGCGCAACTGAAGCTACTTGTGGACGCGGCATTGAGTTCCTGGTATATTGCTTTGTACGATACCGCCAAGTTTTGTAAACTCCAGCGAAATCAAGCGTTGGCGCGGGACATGGCGAAAATATGTTTTTATTTAATAAGGGTAATTCATATATCATGTTCAGTGAAATTATAGTAGAACTAAACTAATTAAGAATATGTGAACCAATATTAAAAATTAATACAACATCCCCAACTTGAATTATAATTTTTTGTTTCAACAAATTTGGGTGCGGGACACGCCCACTGTACGTCAATTTCTGCACTTTTTATTTTTTTTATAATATTGAATATGGTGTTATGGAATATTTTATTAATTGTCGAGATATAACAGACGCTGAAATATGTGTAAGAATTTTTTCAAAAATATTGGGCCAAAAATTCACGCAAATATAGCCTCGGACACGTAAAAACGCCACCTCTGAGAACTGCCCACATAATAATGTTAGTTGAATACGTGGTTCGCTGTGATAGAAAGCTACCTTACGGATGGCTCGCTACTAGCGAGCTGGTACCCCGCGGGCGGCTAGTAGTGGCCCAAATTTGAACCGGAACTGTGCTGTTATAATGTTACAATCTTCGTGGTTGTTTCAATATCTTTCCAAGTTGCGATATAAGGAAACTTAAATATTACTTCGTCCTAGAAATAAAATGTCTCGTTTAATTTTAATCCATAACGTAAATATTAATTTAAATATTGTAAGAAATGATCAGCTTTGTTTAAAACAGTATATTTTAAATCTAGACATAATATATTTTGCATCTTGTTTATATATTACCTGTATCAGTTGAGACATGTCTGAACCCTCTTGCCACCTAGTCCTATTATCTTTTTGTACTAAAAATACATATTATTATCGTGTCATAATAATATGACAGTAACAGGATTATTAAATTAGGTATTAAACCATAACTATATATTAATATGTACCCTATATATCACCGTAAAAAGATCATAAAATAGAGTTGTTCAATTAAGACAATAATTTACTTTCACAATTAATTGAAATTTAATTGCAGAGTTATACAATCTGAATAACAGTAAAAGACAACAATAGTTATAGGTAGTTTCACGAGAGTTGAAGTCACGCACACAACAACATCTCATGTCATGATAGGAAGATTTTGAAATTACTCATTCATTCCATTCATTCAATCGGTACTTCATATAGTTGAGTGAGTAATCCATTTGCCTCAACTCTCGTGGAACTACCTATACAAGGGTATAAAAACAGACAGTATTTCTTAGTCTCTCTAAAGCATATCCCTGTCTATGCTCCCATTGTCAAACTTGCTATAAAAACTATAATTTCACACCACCTCCACCATCATTGATACAATGCCTCAGAGGCCTTTTTTAGATTTAAGCTAGTTTAGTACTTAATACACTTGCTGTAGTAGTGAAAAAATCTCATATCTGACACAGATACTATAAGTCAAAACTCAGTAACTCTGTAATCATCCCATCTAGTTACGCCGTTTTTCTTTTGAAAGCCAGAATGAGTTACGAGGTATTTTCAAAGTAGTGACGATATATCTGTATATTATTTGAAAGTTTTTATACAGTAAAAAAAATCTTACCTGAATCTCATTGATTAACTAATGTTATTTTTTCAATCATGCTTAGTAGACCTGGAAGTGGGAACGGCATCTATACAGCAGCTGCACCAGAAATAGAGGCGCTTGTGGGCTCCACGGCCAACCTGGATTGCAAAGTCGATGCTTTGCACGACAAAGTGGTAAATATTATTACTCTATTCAGATTTATTTTATGGATCTACATTGGAATCCATAATATGTGACGTTCCACGGGTAAAGGTACCTAATAGCGCTTGGCGCTTACGTTGCGAAGTATCACATTCAGGCGCGGATCGAGCCCTCGAAAAAGGATGTCGTTACTAAACTACAGTAGGACCACTACAAGGTAGATAGGTATTTTTTTTTTATGACATAAGCGGCAAACGAGCAGACGGATTGCCTGGTGGTAAGCAATTACGGTCGCCCATGGGCACTCGCAACACCAAGGGAGTCACAAGCGCGTTGCCGACCTATACGTGGGTTGGAGCTCTGGGAACCTTACTCACCATCAGGAACACAGCACTACATACCTAAAAGGTAGCAGTGCTATTATGGCTGTGGTCTTCTGTAAGGAGGAGGTACTTCCCCAGTTGGGCTGCCCCAGATTCAAGCGTGATGTTCATCGCTGCGCCCTACCTCTCATTGTTGGACGTAGTTTAAGGACATACCCGGGTCCATTACTAGGAGGATATAACCAATATGTAGTAGCCATTAACAGGCGTTCCCCTCTGCCAAAATTACTCGACCGCCGGTCATTAAACTTGAACTTGTGTGAATATAGTTTATGCTAGTGTTTGATAATTTTGACGTGTACGTGTGTAACGACGCACTTAAAAAATGCATTAGTGTTAATACTTATTATTTATGTGTGTTACCTCACCCCCGCGCCGAAAACGGCAGAATTTTTCCGATTGAAATTAGTGCGTGTGTCGGCTCCATATTGGTTATATTAGGTATTTTAGGTATGTTAGGTATATTAGGTATATTAGGTATTTTGATGCCGCTGTTTCAAGAATTGTAAGACCTCACAAGTCTATTAGGGTTGCGGGCATGCCCACCATGCCCGCAACGGTGGATCCGCCCTTGACCACATTGGTATCGGAGCGTCGTTAACAATAGCATAATCGTCAATAGCCATAAGGTACCTTTATCCGCCATCACATATCATTTTACTATTCAGTCATAACTCTGTTCATAATGATCTTTTGCCATAATAACGTCTGCCCTAATGTAACTGCCATAATATTCTTTATCCTAATATTGAATATCCTAAAGATTATTTGTACAATTTGTCTTAAGTACTAATGATCAAGTGCTATAGTGACATATACTAATACTGGTTGCCATACCTAATCTAACCTAACCTACTTATCTGGCAACAGTTCGTTTTCGCGAAGTCCAGAATGTAGATTAGACGTTTTATCTTATATTGTTAAAAGCATAATAAGTAAATAAGTTAAGGGATTTCAGACCTATTTTTTTTTTATGAACTGTGATTATTATCGACGGCATCGCCCGTTTTATTTTAATGCGTGACTTAAACATAACATCTTTTCAAATCAAAACAATAAACCAAAAAGTCTCAGACACCTTACACAAATATCGCAAAAGAATAAAGAACCACTTAAACTTACTCACGCGAAACCTGATAAAGGAACAACCTGACACAACTTTTACCAGGCTGAAGGGACCACAAGATTAAATAATTGTAAGATCTTTTTTTAATTAACGGGCGTATCAAAGGATATCGCACCGCGTTCGACTTATAAAAAATACGTAATCCCCAGCTAAATGTCAAAAATTACGGAACTTGCAGGATTAAGACTATTAAAAAAAACATATCATATATGGAACAAACTGCATGTACTGACCACGGGAGAAACAAAAACAAAGGAATAAAATATTTTTGACCCGTATGCTTTTTGATGTAAAACAAAGATCTTAGAATATATTAATCAAAATTTGGCTGCCTTTTGATCCATCACATATATCAGTCACCACTTAGTACGCATCAAATAAAGTCACAATATCACCAGAAATACGTCACTTAATTACAGTTCATCGGTTTGGTTTTAACTAAACGGACCTTAAGCCCAAAAATCAATGAAACTTGTCTAAACTCCAATCAACGAAGGTCTGTAATAGCGTGATACGTTTTATGCATTCGTAATGTACTTTTGTATTAATTAGGTACATTTGGAGTTTGGTTTCATTAGCTTGATTCAAAATTTAAATGTTAAAAGAGGTAAAGTGATCAAATGTGTAGGAACGTCCTAGGTCAGATCGGCCAAGTTTATTTGTGGGTATTTCCGTAAACCTTATTTATATAAGGCACTAACAAATTAGTCACGGATAATTTTACCGCTGTTAGTAGTCGGTTCTCAGAGTACATTTAAGTATTAAGCACCATAGGTTTTGTTATGGTTCGAGGAGTGTCACCGTCGAGTGCGATCGTGATCCAGTGGCACTCCCCCAAACGGCAATGCTGGGTTTTTAGTGGGTATTCTCCTCCCCTCCTCTTGGCTAGCAAGAGGAGCAGCGAGGAGAGAGTCCCACATACCCCCTCACTACCATCATGGCCCTACCCCAGGCCCGGGGGGATGCGCAAACGCATTTTCCCAGCGACAAAAAAAAAAGTTTTGTTATGGTTTTTGGAGAAAACTAGGAAACAATTTTGCTACGTTAAAACAATGTTAATAAGATAATTAAATAAGAACCTCTGTTGACAATCTAGAACCTCTTTAAAATATTATTCAACTGGCCGCTTAAAGATGATAAATCAAATACAATATGGGTATTTAAGAAAAATAACTTTTGACGTGACATGATAGTGTTACACATCTTGATTACATACATAATACGGGCTGATTATTTTAAAAATAAATTATAATTATTGTTTTGTTTGGTAAATTTAAACAAAAACATTATATATACAAAAGTTCCTTAATTTTAGGTAACAATGGCTAAATTTACATTTTAAATACTCGTCGAATCAATTAGTGGACAGCTGGTCAGAAAAAAATATGATTAAAATACGTAGACACAATGGAAGCTTTTAATCTCGAAAATAAATTAATAAAGTTAGAAACAATATAATATTGTCTTCGGTTGCCGCGATTCGATTACTCATGAAATAAAACAACTAAAACGGATTGTTTATTTTTTTAATTAGTATACGCGATATAATCCGTCTTAGTTGTTTTATTTAATAATAAACAATATGTCAAAAAATAAGACAACTGTCAAAACTATAATAGTAGTTTTAAGACCAAGAAGACAATTTTAAAATGTTTGAATTGTCGCATAAACTTATTTTTTTTATTATGAAGAAGCGTCTGCTAGCGAATATCTTTGATATTAAAATCGAAAGAAAAATAGAAAAATTTGACTGGCAGCGGGACTCGAACCATCCATCCTCAATCCAGTGATTGTGGGTTCGAGTCCCGCTGCGTGTCAAATTTTTCTATTTTTCTTTCGATTTAAATGTCGCATAAACTTGTTAATGAAAAATCCCGCAGACAAATTATGCCATATTAACCTCAACTTATTTCTTAGGTCTCCTGGGTGCGCAGAAAAAGTGACCAGGAACCTATGGAGTTGTTAACTACTGGAACACAACAGTATACAGCAGATGAAAGGTAAATAAACTCATGTAGTAAATAAACTTACAAAAAAAAAATTCAGCTCGTTAATTATGCAATTATTTTCTTTTTTAATTTAAAAGGTCTCTTTTGAGATTTTAAATGTACAGGGATTACCTTAAATATTTATTAATTATGAAAGGGCACTTACATCTTCTAATAATAAATTAACAAGCTTGTGCACATAATATGGAATAAAAAAAGAACAAAGTCCAAACAAAATTTCGTTTTCATTTTGGTGAAAAACTTAGCTAAAGCACCTAGCCTACGTAGTACTCGTAGTAACGTATCTGTCTATACACGCATGTTTGCGTTCTACTATGTTAAATTTTGACATAATTTCCATATACATTTTCTGCACACATAGACATGGTTCTTCAGTTAAGTTTTTCACCTATAATTCCTGCTATTGCACTATCACATAGTTTCCTAAAGTGGTTCATACCACCCCCCTTGTGGGCGCTGCACAGTTCCAGGGGGGCGATAGGGACCTCGGAAGGAACTGGGGGCGTTTATGGTGCCCAAGGGGGCGCTCCCATATGTAAAAAAAAACTTGATTGATTGGTAGAAATAAATTTATAAATTTCATAAATAGAAACCTAAACTTAAGGTTTATTTGTGGTAGGTACTTCTCTATCATTGAAATTTTCGTCTGGGTAGGTACTCGTATCTACTGTTTTTTAAAGAAGTGACGAAATATTTACCTTATTTTAGTTATTATTTTGTGATGGTGGGCGCTGTTTTTTTTCTGATACCTAAGTGGGCGCTACCTCAAATAAGTTTGGGAATCTATGCACTATCACCATGTATAAAATGGGTAACAGTTGTCATCTATCTATCTATTTCACCTTTACAGCGCCCGTCATCTCCTCCTTTTATTTCTCGATTTATTGCCATCTGCATCCAATTCACACCCGCTAGTTGACAGATGTCGCTCTTTCAACTCATTGGTAATTTGCTGCAACCGCATGCGTTAGCGGGTTTCCAATTCCAACATTTGTCATGATTGGTTTTAATTTAAGAAATACGCTCTTGTCAGTGAACTGATCTTCACAAACCCCTCTCTCTAGCCTTCTCCTTTACAATCTGATATGCCACGACGATTACTTTCACTTTAATTTTAACCATGTCCTTCTTGATTACTTTATTTATTTTTCCTTTTACTTTTCCTCATATGTTGACGACTGCTTTGGCTCTGTGAAGCCGATAGTCCTGTGTTCAAATCCCAGCATTTAATTGTGTGACGAACACAGGTAGTTGTTCCTGTGTCATGGAGTTCATGGACGTTATAAGTATTTATTAAGTATATATAAAATATATTCTCAATTTCATCAAATCAACAACACAAATCAACTAATACAGCTATCATCTCTGCAGATACTCAGCCCGTTTCATCCCTCCAGACATCTGGAGGCTACAAGTTAAAGAAGTCCGGCCGACTGACGCAGCCTTCTACGACTGTCAGTTATCAGCTCATCCGCCTCGCACTGCTCGGGTCACTCTGCGAGTTCCAGGTGGGTCTCATGTCTCCAGACATCTGAAGGCACAGGTTAAAAGTCGACAGTCTGACACAGCGTTGTTCGACTGTCAGATGTCGTCTCATTCCATCCAAACATCTGCAGGGTACAGTTGCCATCAGAATATCGGATAGAACACGCACTTTATCGCCTTGACAATAGAGCCGTGGTTCCGATATTTGTGACCACCTCCACAGCTCCGATATATCTGACTGCGACTGTACATACAGGTTACAGAAATCCGTCTAACTGACGCATCCTTCTCTGACTGTCCATTGTCGGTATCCAGCATACGCCTTGCGAGTGCCAGTTAGTCTCATGCTTCCTTACATTTGAATATCTGAAAGCTCCAAGAAGCCCGAGCCTCGTAGAGTTGTGTGACAGTTTACCGACTTAAATAGATAAATATTCTCTCCTTTATATGAACAATGTCAAAAGTTTTTCTATAAAGCATTCTTCTGATTTCTAGGAAGGGAGACGCTCAGAACGATGGAACTAGATATTTCTATTGTCAATTTTATTTTATTTCATAAATATGCTTAGTATTCATATTGCAAATAAAAACTGTAAACCTATACTCATGACAATGTATGATGAATACAAATGAAGAATATCCTGGATATTAAGAACGCTCGGAAAAATAATGCAAAAGTACCATTGACGCCATGTATTCCTCGAATTTAGATCTAAATTTCCCTCGGGACTCCGATATTGTCGGTTAAACGTAGCCTATCGCAGTTGCGAAAACTTAGCAACAAACAAATTTAAAATGTGTTTTTAGGTTTAAAGTTACTTGGTTAAACTTGTTTCTGAAAGGTGGACCCATTGCGAAAGACTCGACTTTACGAAGTCGATATCCTTTGGTAAATATTTTAGAGGCGCTTTAGGCTCAGGACATTTTTGAAATTAGTGTGTTGCAGAAAGTGGTGAGAAGTTGTTATAATCAAATACGGATTGATAGAAACTTAATTTTGTAGGAATCTGATTTGTGTTATGTAACTAAAAATGTAATACACTGATCTTGAAACTAAGCTCCTCCTTCGAGTAAAATCCCTAACGGCCCGAGAAAACAGTACATCTATATTCGGGGTCTATAGAAAACGAAAATGTTTACCCATTTACCTTTCTAGCTTCGCATTTCTACAATTTAAAAAAACAATCATGGTTTCATTGTCATTGTGTACACATGAATGAGTTACTTATATACTTGTTTAAGTCAAACATGCGATAATTATCTATATATTTAAGTGTAAACGAACTTATTCATATAACATGTGCATTTAGTTTTTTCTTGCTTAGAAATTCAGTTATCAGTCAGCCATATTTGTTTATGTACCTTATTTTTTTTATTAAAGCTGAATATAGGTTGCTTATTATATTGCCATGAACGTCGAAATATAAAAAAAAAATCACTTTAACGCCCACTATTATATAACGTTACAATCGACAATCAATCAAAAATCGACGCAATATAATTACTTTGGTATGTTTTGGCCCCTGTTTTTATCATCTAAAATATGACAGTAGCATCGACAGGTATAGTAAAGACACGTAAAGAACACAACTCCTAAAATTGGCTGGATTTTAAAATGAACTAAGCTTTATTGGTTCTTAGATAATAACCAAGCACACACGTCGTTCCTTCCGGGTAAAAACAATTAACTTGGCAGCGGTCACGCAAGCATGTCACGGCTGGATCTCTAAATCACTGCTGCTAAATCAAGCATATTGCGTCAATTAATTCCGAAAACAGATGCCGGGCCAGCTATAGTGTCAAACGCTCCGGGCAACCCAAGAGGCATGTCATCGATTAAGCACAGCTATCGGCTATTAAATGCCGTATATCAGCTGTGGAGTAAATACTGTTAATTTATACCTCAAAGCAACTATCTGGAAAGTCCATACCATAAGGCAATCAAAAATTCTAAAACATACACGTTTAAGAACAACCATGTCAGCCATCGTCGATATTTCACGGTATACCTTAAGGTCGAATACATTTCGTGTTTTCTGCGAGTTTCGTATATTCTGAAACTCAAGCCAAGTCAAGAAAATTCAAACATATTCAAGCATTGTTTATAAGATATTCGAAAACTCCGATTTTAGAATACATATTGCCAAACAAAAGACGCAGTCACTGGAAAGGTGGAAAGGGGACGATAACCTTTACAATCTACAAGTATATGCCCTGTTGTTAATAATTCATGACTAACCATAGCCATCAACCAATATAATGTTTAAAAAATCCTCTTTTACTCCTTTGTGCTCCAGGATATTCCAGCGTTTAAGAGCTCTCCCTATTTAAAAAGCCCTTAAATCGCAAATTTTCCTTAAAAGTCGAGTCGTAGTGGATTTATATAACCTAAAATAAATTAAGTTATATTATTCACGATCACGTTCACAATCGTTATTACTTTTCTATCAATATTATCAACAGTACACACTTTATATTTTCCTTTATATAAACCTGTATATAATTTTTAAATTAATCCACAGAAGTGTCAGTGCGCATAGTGGACGGCGCGGGCGCAAAAGTCTCTGAGCAAGTGTGTGAGCTGGGCAGCACAGTCGCACTGCGGTGCGAAGTGCGGGGGCTGAAGATGGAGGGGGGACCGTCCCTGCTGTGGTTCCGACGAGACACCCTGCTTAATGATGACACCACGAGGGGAGGAATCAGGTAGACTTTTTTATGATATATAAGCGACAAATGAGCAGACGGATTGCCTGGTGGTAAGCAATTACCGTCGCCCATGGGCACCCGTAACACCAGGGGAGTCACAAGCACGTTGCCGGTCTTTAAGGGGGTTTGGAGCCCTGGGAACCTTACTCACCATCAGGAACACAACACAACATACCTGAAAGGTAACACTGCTATTATGGCTGTGGTCTTCTGTAAGGAGGAGGTACTTCCCTAGTTGGTCTGCCCAGATTCAAACGTGATGACCATCGTTGTGCCCTACCTCTCATTGTTGGACGTAGTTTAAGGACATACCCGGGTCCAGAAGTTTTTTAAGGAAGTTAGAAGTTGGTGTCATAGTCATGCTGTCGTGCGTCGTCTGGGGCGTGCAGATGGAGGGGAGATCCGGAATATCCTTCCTGCTGTGTTCCAACCGTACACCGGGGTATAAGTACGATTGGAACACAGCATGGTCACATCATTGAGCGGCTCAATAATGAGACCATGAAAGGAGGAATTAGGCAGGTTCTTTAAGCAAGTACGAGGCAAGCAGTATAGTTCCGCTGCCGTGTGAGATGTGGGGCCTACGGCTGCGTTTTCACCAGAAACGAGTAAACATTCGCTCTTAGGGTTGTGTTTGTTAACAATCAATAGAATTATAGGTGAAAAACTTAGCTAAAGCAGGTGCTTTAGGCCTAGTGGCATATGTAGTAGTGACGTATACAGAACACGCATGTTGGCGTTATATAATTATTCAAATTTGGCGCTTACGTCAACGGAAGTTGCGTATTAATTTGTACAACTACATAGACACGGTCCTTTAGTTAAGTTTTTTAACTGTACTTCATTTCTTTGTCGTCAATAAATATGATTTTATTGGTTCATAATATACATATTCAATATCAATAGAATATAATTACTTCATTTCCCTGTCCTCGATAAATAATGTGATTCTATTGGTCCTTAAAAAACACATTATTCTCCGGTAGAAACGCAGTCTAAAAATGAGGGCCCTCCCTGTAGTTCCGCATTGACACCCTGCTTTGATTGATGATAGGTACCACAGATTTAAAAAAAGCAAACATTATTTTAGTAGATGTTCAAACGTTTAATTTCTTTGTGCAGTGTTCGCACAGAATTCGGCCTGAATGGGGCGAATTCCGTCCTGCGCGTGGCGCGCGTTCGCGGCGATGACGCCGGCCGCTACACGTGTAGTGTTGCGCGCGCGCCGCCCCCCGCACCTCCCCCCGCGCAGGTTATACTGCACGTCATTAAAGGTACAGTATTCCTTTAACACAAAATTATTATTTTCTTTACCTGCTCGTACGTTATACAATTGACTGACTAAATGCTTAGTAATAAAGAAAAAAATTAAAAAATCATACAACATAAATATATTATACATTAAAAAAATCATAAGTCGAAAACTTGTCACTAGTAGGATGTTAAGTATAAGAAAAAAAATTGCCAAATTAAAAAGACAAGCATGTTGATAGAAACATGTTGTTACTCAGCATAAGTATTCTTTACCATGAAAGGTAATCACAAAAAAAAATCCGACTCAATGACTTAAAAAGGGCCAACTTACTATCGAAACCCGGCTACAGCCTTTGCCACTCTAAGGCCGAATATGTATGTAATGTGGAAAAACGCGCAAACGCAGGCAAACAAATATAAGGAATTGTAAACTTTTTTGGTTTTGGTTAATCTGTTTAAACGAAGAATTTACTCGGTTGTTATTGAATTGCTATTCAAATTATTCGAGTTCGATTTGGGTCCATTCGACTCGCTCAGTTAAACGTAATCGATCGTTTGACCGCTTTCCCTGTGTCACTGTTTTCAAGCTGATTGTATTTTTTTTAAGCACTCATGATTAATTTCTTCCTCGTCGTTCTGGCATTTTGCCACGGCTCATGGGAGTCTGATGGCCAACTAATGCTTCTATCCCTCCAAGTTTCATCGGTGCTTTAAACCAGGTTCAGATCATTTACCTAAAAAAATGTTTTATTTGACTTCACCACTTCTGTATAAACGACGTGGAATGAAAATGCCCTTACAAACAGACAAGATTACTGAATTTTATATACACTGTATTGTACCAAATGCGAAAGGTACAAAGGGTTATAAATAAAGAGAATCAAAAAAAAAGTACTAAAGCGAAATATTTCGACGGAAACTTTCGAAAATGCAGTACATGCAATTTTTCGTATGGGATTCACATATTCCGTTTTTTAATTTTCTTCTGTATCTTGTGAGTAGTAATAGAAACGATAAAGTGGTCATCCCTGGTTCTCCGATGTATACCTCTTGGCCGTCAGAGGGATCCTGTTTTGCTTCTGACATAGACTGACTTAAATCCAGTTCGACAGCAACAGTGCGTTGAATGAGACTCTTCCAGCTAATCCATGTGTTCATTTTAAGCTGAGTATATATAATTATTTTATTAAATATTTTGATTTGCTGTTATTTTTTAAGTAGTATAAAGCTATTTATATTTATGACATTTTTAAAGTTATTAAGGTGACGGCACCAGTAATGGACAAGGAACCAATCATGAACATTAGTGCTTATTTCAAAGGAGTTAAGTGTTGTGCATTTGTTGGGACATATTCCATTTATAACTTTATGATTTTTGAAATAAGAACTAAGTGTCCATCATTGGTGCCTGTCAGCTAAAAGTGTCCAACATTGGTGCCATTACCTTAATGAAATCGAAAAATTCTAACCCAATTTTCAGAACTTTTAAATTGTGTTTAAAACTTTTAAATTATGTACCATCTGTCAACACAGAGTACATAATTTTTCAGACCACCAGCTCGTAAAAGGCGCTTTACTTCCAAACAAAGTGACACAATTCTGTTAAGGACATTTGTTTGGTTTTTTTTTACAGCCAGTGCCGTATTAGCTTATTACAATTATATGAAAATAATCAATTACATTTTGTTAAATAATCCGTTAAACACAAGAAAAAAATTTGAGCTAATTATTATTATTATTTCACTTTTCTGACGGTCATATTAACTACGAGTATGTGTTTAACAAGAGACTAACCTATAGATCAATTGACATAGATATTTTGAACGACATTGTCAGACTTAAAAAATAAATGCATTAAAACGTTTTGGTATTGTTGTCTCGCTATGATGCACGAGTAAGAATATGAAATAAATGATGCATTGTAATTTACGTGTTGGTCCTAAAATACGGTGTCCAGTATATTTATGTTATTCAAAAGGCGTGAAAAGCAGTATGTGTCACATACTAGCAGAATTACTTTCACCTCTGGCTTTAACACTTGAATCCCCGGCTACGCTCAGACGCAAGTTTAAGCGTCTATTGTAGACGCTTTCCCTTCGTTTAGGATTCAATGTACCTATGTTTCTCCTTTATAACACAATCCACACAATTACTTGAAAACACCCAAAAGAAACCACCGCTTCCAAGAAAGGTCTTGTGCACAGACAAAGTTAGATTTTCTTGATTGCTTGCTTGCTACTCACTTTGTATACTCACTTTACTGTAAATAGATTTATGTGTGACATTAAGTACCTAATGGGATAGGATTTCGAATGATTTTGCATTGAGGCTCTAAATCGGCAATCCAAGCTCTTTTCGAGAATCTTTCTCGAGTCCCATTATATTGTCTGTCCGTTCACGTATTTTTAAGCAACTTTAGTAATTTCATAAATTCCATCCGTAACGATGTTCAAAGTCCGTGCAAAGAATTTTTAATTCGAAACAGGTTAAGTATTTCCGTTTGTGGGCGCCAGTGAGAAAGGACGCTAGGCAAGAGTGCAAATGATCTTCGCAATGATCTGATTAACCGTTTTTATAATAAGTTTGTATGAAATTAAACTAACTGATTTGTATTTTTTTTTACTTGAAATGAATGTGTGTAACACACATAGATATGAGACTGTAATTGCACCAAATGCAGAAGGTACAAAGGCTATTGAAAAAAGTACTAAAGCGAAATGTGAGGACGGAAACTTTCGAAAATGCAGAATTTTTCATATGGGATTGACTCAATCCGTTTTTTAATTTCCTCCTGTATCAGTTTGCCTTGTGATTTTTTTGACATTTTTCAAGAACCATATCAACATGAGACTATAACTATACACATTTAGAGAGTAAAGTTAATGAACGAATTACAATTTATATTTTTTGGTTGGTTGAATGGTAGTGAATGCCTTAAAGCATTAAGGTACAATCTTGTATGATCCCATAAAGATTAAAATAAATAAATTTTACACTAATTCAGTGCAATTTGATCTATCCACAAACATGTTTCTTAAAACTTTATTCATTGCCATCTGCGTGTTAACGCGTTAATCTTCACTAAGTAACGTAGGTATTCATTTACCGGAACCAAGTCAGACTCCTCCATTTTTTTAGCCTTGAGACCTAAGAAAAATTAAGTAACGCTATCTTAACATTTTCTTTGTTTTTATTTTTAATTTATTCGGTCTTACACTCAATTCTAGTCAGTTTATATCCTTTTCATGTTAAACAGCTAGAGAAGACATTTCTCATACTCTGTTTGAATGGTAGATATGGCTGTATGTATTTTCGTTTCCTTCTTATTTGAGATACAAAGCTGTTTATTTCGATTTAAAGACTCCCATTTTACTTCAAACATATCGAACATGGGTTATCCATTGGCTAGAATAAACTACTATTCCATGTAATATTCAAATGTAATTGCCATACACACTTCACAAGTAGATGATAATAACATGTTCATAAATATTACCCTGCCAAATAACATAACATGTAACATTTCTGACATGTAAATATATTTTTACTGGTGGCAACCTGTAATTATCTTTTTGTATCATACCAATGCAACATGTAAATATCCGAATAAATTACAATTGTTGAAAATTACCTCAGGGCCAACCATCTGTGGTTTTGGCAAAAAGATCGTACGGCTGGCTGTACCTCTTTGTTTTACTCGACTGACTTGTAGTACTACCGTGCAGTCAAAAAATCAAACTGAATTTCCTCTATATATCCATTTATATTAAATAATTCCCTAATTTCTCGATAGCCAGTTTTTTTGGTTGGGATAACACACATAGTTCAGGAATCAATAGTACATTTAAACAAATCTTTTACATCACGTTATAATAACCGGTGCACTTTCCTTTCGGTTACCATGTGATTCCTCACAAGGATGATATGAAATATAAACAATATTTACTAATAACTTTTATGGGTACCTAAATATGTATAAAACGGGCAAATATTTGCCGCATGCTCCAAAAATTCTTGCTTGAGCACCGGGTGAAACTCGTAACATCTGATTTCTTATGAAATTGCTGTACATATCATTTTTTATACGGGATTGCCTCCCCGGCACGAGCACGCTGACAGAATGTCAACTTGAGCCTGATTGCAAAAAGCCATCTGTTATTAAAATATCTCTGAGTACAATTTAATTTGCGAGACGTGTCGGTTCTGGGATTCGTCTCGTACTTTAGCGGTGTTAAGAGAGGATCTTTAGGAAAATCTCTCACTTAGATTGACAGATAACCAAAGCGTTTGTGGTATTGCGGTAATACGTTTTTCAATTGTGGCGTTGCTAAGTTACTCGAAACTAATTTACGAAAATATGTTCGGCGGAGGATAGGTATATCGTGAGAAAACTTATTTGCTTAATAAAATTTAAGGTGTTTTGCAGATTTGGTTGTTGCTTTTAACCGCAACATAATTTTACCTATTGTTTATATTAAAGGCACCGTTTTTTGACCGTATTCTACTAATATTATAAATGTGAAAGTTTGTAAAAGATGTTTGAATGTTTTCACTTAATAACGCAATAACTAACCGGATTTTCATGAATCTTGGCCTACAGACGGACAGTTGAGCCATATCATACTTGACATTCTGATACTGCTTTGCAGTGGCTTTGCAGCTAGTGTTTTTATAATATTACTTCTCAATTTTTTCTCCTATTAGGCTCGAAAGAGCTCATGATTCTGAGTAGAAACTAGGGCTCCTGATATCCGTGATACACGCCGACCCGTAGCTTCGTGTTCTTAACACCGCCGGTACTAAGATCACGAATTTCACGAACACGGCCAGGTACGTGTCACGTACCTGCGTTCGCATCCGGATTCACGTGACACGCCGTGACACGCCATGATACGTAGCCCGTACCTGCGTCCGTGTGTGGAGATTCGGGCTCGATTCCGTTGGATACTTATCGCACGTTTCGTAATTTTGCCACGCCCGGGAGAAAAATAAATAAGGACTAAGTTTGATTAAATTGAGTTACCACTTAGTATATATTACGGGCCGACCGAACCGGCGTGTTCTTAAGATACGTGAAGGCGTGATCACGCCTACACGGATCTACACGGATTCACGTACCCAAATTCACGTAACCTAATTTCACTTGCGGAACGGACCAGAAAACCGTTGCCGTGATTCACGAAACCGGGCGCACGGCTGCGGGTCCACGAATCGCGGACTAGACCGCGAGTCCTAGTACTCGTAGAAACCACACAAAACATCCAAATTAAAAAAGGTTGAGAATACAACTTTATGGGCCTTATTCGTTAGACTGAGCGATCGAACTGAATTTTCTAAAAGTTCACAAGTTTAATCTATGTTCGACGTGATTAACTAATTTATTATTTTTTCCTTTAATTATAAAATTGTAATTACACTAACAAACGTTTTCTTAGAATCCTTAGTACAAAGAGATAAGAATGTATATCTTGTTTCAGGTGAAAGTCTGGCAGAGCTACACCAGGGGGGCCGAGCAACGAGTCAATACGTGAATGTTGCTCTGTTTGCGTTCGCGCTCAGCGTCTTACTTGTCTAGTTGTAATTTATTTACTAATAAAATGATCAATTACATAGTTTTTTCTTTTATCACTAGCTTCAAAAATCACATTTTTAACAAACCTCGTATGACGGGAGTAAAAATCTGCTCCTAGTGCTTCATTAAATATCAACTATTTAATCGACATCCCTACGAAATATTTTCGAATCAGAAAATTGATCTGTATCAGATTGTGCTGAAGAAAAATATCAAAATCAAAATCAAGATCAAAATCAAAATCAAATAGTTTATTTGTCCAACACAGGTATAAATAGTACATCGGTACAGGTCTTACATAGTTAATATTGTGTCACTGTGTGGTGCCGTGAGGCATACAAATTATTTCTTACCTGCCTTCAATGGACTGTTACTACATTCTATTTACAGTTCTCATTGATTGCAGTCTGACAAATATTCTTTTATAGTGTAATATGTTTTCTGCACCAAAAAATCAAATAGCTTACTTTTAAACCTTGTCATATTGTCTATGCTTCTTATATGGTTTGGAACTTTATTATAGATAATTGAAGACATGCCAAGTATACTTTTCCTAAGAAATGCTTTACTGGAAGTTGTTGAACCAATTCTATATTTAAGACGAATACTCTTGAATTTTTTGAAGAACTGCGGGTTGCTTTTAACAAAAATCACTAATTCATAAATGTACAAACAAGGCAGAGTCAGTATCCTTAATTTTTTAAAGTGTGCTACACATGAAGCTGGTAACTTAATTCCAACTAAAGATCTGATACATTTTTTCTGGGCTTTAAATGCTATTTCTCTGTCAACTGAGTTTGCCCAGAACATAATGCCATACCTTAATGTCGATGTTACATAAGCATGGTAGGCCGTTAGAGCAACCGATTCATGAACAATCTTCCTTAGATTATGTAGGAGATAATAAAATTGGTTGAGTTTTTTACATATAATGTCAATTTGGTTATTCCATGTCTATTTATGATCTACGCTTAGTCCTAAAAATTTTGTAACCTCTGTTTCCTCAATTTTTCGTCCTTTGTATGATATATTTACATTCTGAGTATTATTTCGTCTCTGCTTAAAAGTCATTATTTTAGTTTTATCTAAATTAAGTTTCAAATTATTTCTAGCCAACCAATCAATTATTTTTTCTAATGTATTGCATATGTCACTTTCATACGTTTTTACATCTTTGCAAGAAAACATTATAGTGTTGTCATCAGCAAAAAGAACCATAGGATTGTCGACAGCTTTTGGTAGATCATTTATATATATATAATAAATAACAAAGGGCCTAAAACACTTCCCTGAGGAACACCACAATGTACACGCCTAACTTTCGATGAATAAATGACTTCAGTTTTTGTTCTAATACAAAGTTTTTTTTATTTGTGTTAATTGTTGCCGATTGCTTAAGTATGACTTAATTAAACTGTGTACATTGCCTCTAACTCCATATTTATATAGTTTATCCAATAAAACTTTATGATCAACAAAATCCATATATAGTGCTGATACTGGAATCCTTTTGGCCGTGTTTGTTACAACTATCCGCATCAAGTCAAAAATAGCCATATTTATGGACTTATCTTTACGAAATCCCATTTACTCTGATGTGAATAAATTCTTTTTTTCGAAGTAACTGTAAATAGAATTATAAATTACCTTTTCTACAATTTTGAAAAATATAGGAAGCAGTGCCACAGGTCTATAACTGGCCAAGTCCTTCTTGTCACCTTTTTTAAAAAGTGGTTTGACGATGCCCGTTTTTAACCGTTCCGGAAATTCGCCCTTCTCTATACATAAATTGGTAATATGGCTAATTAGTGGTGAAATAATACATGATACAGATTTGACTACTTTTGTGCTTATGCCGTCGTAGCCAGTACTATGGCTGTTTTTTAACGATTTAATTATAATTTCAATGTCTTTAGAATGAATTGGATTCATAAATATAGAATTAGGTACATTGCATGTCATAGTGTTCAAATGATCAGGTTTATGGTCATCGTCTTTTCGTCGATTTGTTTGGTCAATAAAATAGTTATTAAAAGCTTGCGCAATTTTTTGAGGAGATTTAACAGGTTCACCATTCGATAGTATTTGCTGAATATTTTCAATTGGTAATTTACACCTACTTTTATTAATAATATTCCAGGATGCCTTTGTTTTATTGCTAGATTGATCAATGTAGTAATTATTTTGTGATTTTTGGGTCAGCTTAATAATTTTTTTCAGCCGCTTTGAATAATTTTTGAATATTATTTTATCCTCAAGCTTATCTTCTGATAATCTATATTTCCAAAGTAACTGGCGTTTCCGTTTGCAACAGCTCTTTATTCCTTTACTAATCCATTTTGGTTTTGCAGCTGAACTTACTTTAACCCTCTTTATAGATATATCCTAGATAATTAAGTTCCCTTGCGTAGTACAGAAGCAATTCATAACTACTATGAATTATTTGAATTACCCCTATTACTACAGTAAATTTAGAAAGGTTTTTAGTTGGCTGAAATGGCGAACTGTACTCATATGTTACGAACATTACATATTTTCTGTTTTAATTTTGTTTAATATATTTGAACCGAGGACCATCGGCTTCATAAGCATGATCACTACCCACTAGGCCAGACCAGTCTTCAAACGTGGGTATTCAGCCAACGATATATGCAATATATACAAATTTAATTCATAAATTACATAATACATACCAAACGCCCATGACTCCGGAACAAATATTTCTGCTCACTCGGACTAACGGTCACTGAGCGTAGACTGGGACAGACAGATAGACAGACAGACTACCTAAATAGACATAGCAATGTCGAATTTAATATAAATAAATATTTCGGGACAATCTTACACATATCGACCTAGTCCTACGGTAAGCTCGGTAAGGCTTGTGTTGTAGGTACTAGACGACGATATGTATAATAGACAGATACATCATCTTCCTCGCGTTGTCCCGGCATTTTCGCCACGGCTCATGGAAGCCTGGGGTCCGCTTGGCAACTAATCCCCAGGATTTGGCGTAGGGACTAGTTTTACGAAAGCGACTGCCATCTGACCTTCCAACCCAGAGGGTAAACTAGGCCTTATTGGGATTATTGGGGCTTACCGGTTTCCTCACGATGTTTTCCTTCACCGAAAAGCGACTGGTAAATATCAAATGATATTTCGTACATAAGTTTCGAGAAACTCATTGGTACAAGCCGGGGTTTGAACCTATATAATAGTAAGATACATATAAATGTGCAGGAATATTTGTGGTCATCACACAAATAAATGCCCTGACTGGGATTTGAACCCAGGACCATCGGCTTCATAGGCAGGGTCATAACCCACTACGCCATACCGGTCGTCGGTAATATAAATAAAGTAAAACGGTATAGCTTATATAATTATCTTCAGATACCTGCTGAAATATGCTAGAAATGACCTAAAACTGAAATTCGGAATTTCACACGAGAGCGACGCTGGGAATAATGGATTTCCATATTTATGAGAGCTCGGCGGAGGTACTAAATGTTATTCGATAGTCGGCCAGCTTATGAATATTGAAGTCTATTCACAACTAATTTCTGGTACCTACATTATTATGTAAATTATAATCATATAATTATATTCGTAAGTTCAACGTCTGAGTCCAACATCTTATCACACACTTTAAAACCTTTATCTAGGCACGTACCCTTAAAGGCTTGGGCACACAGGCGCGTTATGTGAGCGTGGCGGTAGCGCAGCGTGACACCGGTGTGGCTAATGTAACGAAATAAGGCACACATTCGGACGGCAAAGTCGCGCTCTGCTGCGCCACGCTCACAAAATGCGCCTATGTGCCCAAGCCTTTAAAGTCAACCAATTCAGGCAATGGGTTCAAATCCCAGTAAGTGTATTTATTTGTGTGATGTGTGTAATATTTTTTTCCGAGTCAAGGGTTGGCTGAACCACAATACAAGCCTTCTTGAGCTTACCGTGGGACTCAAACAATTTGTTTAAGAATTTCCTATAATATTTATTTATTTAATGCTACCTGTGTGATGGGCAGCTTGATGAAAGGACAAGAATTGTAGGCTCATGTTTAGGTAAATATTTTTTTAATATAAATAAACATGTTTTGAGTTATGTTAGTACTAATACTTATTTATAACTTATTCTAATATTTATTTATTATCACACTAGGCGACATGTTTCGGGTAAGCGCTTACCCCGCTTGAGTTCACCCATTTGTCACTAAGTAGACATTTTTTATTGTTTATTGTGACAAAATACTTGTGTTTAAGTTTATTATGTTCATCCGTAATACAATTTATTATTCAATATAATATGAGAAATTGAACAATATCTACTGTATTTTTTGACAAACTAGAGCCGTTCCATCTCCAAAGACCTAATATGTAAAAGCGGGTGCAGCGGCGGAAAGTGGATAGACATTTTTAAACGTAACAAATATAAGGGCTTGGGAAAAGTGTACAGTTTGGCGTAGAAACGCTAGATCCAAGGGGCCTAAGCACGCATAAATATTGAACCGTCTGGTTGATGTAACTGGTGACCTAAGAGCTGGCGGCCTCCTCGTACAAGATATCAGCACTGCGATACAATGAGGAAATGCCGCCAGCATCCTTGGTACAATGCCTCATTACTCATTACAATCACAGGTAATAAGATAACTACGTAAGTCTTAAAAAGTTAAGTAGTTATTACAAGATTGTAATTCTTGTATAGTTATTCGAAAATATATTTTTATAATTTACATTAATCAAATCTATAAAATAAAATCCTTTTAATATTGAAATGTTCATTGTTCAATCTGGCAGCATTGAATGATTTCAATTGATATTTTTATTAAAATTTTGCTCATTATAAATCCATCTGAATTATGTTATCATTCATTCCCATTTCCACCTGATCGGGTATCATTCTTACTAGTCTGGATTTTTTTAAACGATTCCATTCAAAAGTTTAATGTGTCCATACCCGGTCGCGGGGCCGGTGCGAGGAATCCTATTCAGGTCCAGTCCGCAAACTAATCTAACTTCCGTTAGACGCTGCATCGGATAAAAGGAATTCAATTAAAATATATACGTTGGTACACGGAACTAAGCGACAGATCGATTAGGGGTGACTGAGAGAAATTGGAAAGTTGTTAGTGGGAGCAGAACATATTCGCAAACTAAAATGTAACATGCAGAATTTAACTGCAATGACTACGTTCGACTATAAATTCTATGATCTGGCTGGTGTTCATCATCATCTATTTAAGAGCCATGCTCTTGTCGGTGGAGTAATCGCCAATCCTCTCTTTTTTGAGCCAGTCTGTATTTCCTCATACGAGGCCTCACTTTTTATTTGGCTTATTTAGATACGTGGTCCAAGGGTTGCTGTAGAAAGATAAGTCTGACCCTGGAGGGAAACTACCTACCTTAAACACTTTTAAGCTGCCTCATTATACTTCAAGGAGACATTTCTTTATTTTTAAAAAGATACAAAACTGCATTAAAAAAATGGCAGGACATTCTTACAAAATTGACTGAGCTCTACGTTATGCTCAAGAAGGCTTGTATGTGGCTTGTACTCAGCCAACGATATGCAGAATATTCAAACACTTACACATATATAAAACACCCATGACTCTGGAACAAATATAATATGCACACAAAAACATTGGTGTCACATTCAGATCAGTCAGTATGGGAAAATCTAGAACTATAAGACATACAAAGATTTGTACTTAGGAACCGTGTCATCGATTTTAGGGACAAGAAAAACTGCTACAAGATTCGAAACTTCAGGATGAAGTTTAAATTATTATACTCGATATAATTCGTTTTAGTTTTTTTATTTCATAGATATATCTCTTTTTGTGAAAATATTAAAGACTGGTGATACTTTATTAGGCGCATAGTCTGATCCTGAAGAAAGAGTCAGAATGGAAGCCATCATTAAAAGACGTCATAAAATACTTAGATAATTGTGTGTTTGATGGATATGTGCTTTTTGGCACCGTAATGTGAGTGTGCTTAATGGGATATGCGATTCTCAATGAGCTGTCTTATGACGTAATCAACTAAACGCCAAGCGTTTCTGGCGTTATTCGAAAAGGTTAAAATAATTGAGGATAAAAACTTTTGTAGTACTTAAGTAGAATACCTACGGATCATAATAGATTCCAATGCTACCTGACATTCTGGAGGTCGCAGGTTCGAAAATAGACGATTTTATTTATATTGTTATTCAAAAGCTTCACTTTCTTATTTAGTTAGATCTGATCATTAACTAAATATTACACTGACTCCCAACAAGCCACCCATTTGAATTTATCGTAAGTGTATGTTTTCATGTTACATGATAGGCATGACACGGCAATGTACTAATGAGCCCAAACAAACATTGCTAATGATAGTATCTGAAAATACCACAGTGATATATAACACGACGAACTAATAGGAGGAAAACACTATATCCGTATAACATTATGGAAGGATAATGTTCCTGTGTTTACGTCTTATGAACAATAAGGGGAACGTAACAGTCGGCATTGGTTACACAAAAAAATATTCAGAAATATGAGTATTCACGAAGCGCAAATGATAACGTAACGCGACTTTTTATAGCAACAGATTTTGGACAAGAATATGTATGGATGGTGTGTTTTATATTTATTTATAAAATATCACACACGCGCAGAAGAACTCCCTTTTTGACCCCTTAGAGGATGAATTTAAAAAAATGCTGAAATTACTTTTCTTGTATTTGTATAAGGAGTGTTTACACAAAATTTCAAGTCTCTAGCTTTAAATTTTACACAATCGCCATACACTCTTTCAACCCCTTTAATGGTGGAATTTCCAAAAATCCCTTCTTAGTGGGTGCTTACGGTATACAAACTACCTATTGTGAAAAAATTAGCCATCTAGGTTAAGCGGTTTGGGCTGTGCGTTGATCAGTCAGTCAGTCAGGACTTTCACGTTTATATACGAGTATATAGATTAGTCCGGAACTTGGGTTGTGGTCCAGTGGATGCGCCTCGCTCCGGATTGTACCCGGTGCAACATAATTCGGAAATTCAGCGTTGTAATGCTACCAGTGTCACGGGAACCTTTGAACCGGCTACGGTCATGATTGTTCTTTGAAAACAATGGTTAAAACCTGGTTTGGTGTGACAAAGCATGCGACGGACTATTTTTGATTGTGACGTGCCGAATCCTGTGGTTGATTTGTTTTTGTATATGTCATGGACCAAGTGATAACTTGGGTATTATTGAAAATGCCCGGGCATTATGAAAAACGCCCAATAATTTGATTATATTATAAATATTCAAATTATTAAGTTGACCGGACATTATTAATAATGTCTATCACCTATTGTGCAGAATACTAAGCTAACAATATCGACCAAAGGACAGATGAGATATAGTTAGAAAACCCCCGGTCCATCATTTTTTTCATACAATTAGTAATGAGCTTCGACAATCATATTAGGGCAAAACAGAAATTCAGTCCCAGAGTCACCGGTAGGTACGACGAAGAGCGAAGCGAGGAGGAGTGTTAGGTTTTTTGCGTTCACAACACAGCCAACTCGCTAAGAAAATAATCAGTTTAGAAATAGCTGTAGGCCTTTGTGCCAGTTGCAGTTGCATCCATCGGTAACTGTGGTTAACACGTGTCACGAGTTTGTTTCTCTCCCCGACCAAATTGCCCAACGACGATGTAGCAGTATTCATAATGACCAGACAATGTGTAAATATTGAAGTTTAGCTTGTCACTTGCCACTTGGCCCAGTATAGCTAGTCATTATTCATAATGCCCGTCCTTATCTCTTGGTCCATAACATATACACATGACGAAACCTAAGGTTGAACTAACAATTTGTTATCTATCATATGGTAAGGTAACATAAGCGAGGGTTGAAAGTCATTTTAACGGCTGTTGGAATTAAAAGTCGTCTGTAAAGCTTTGGTAGTACGGAATATAATAATATTTCATCCTAACCCCCGTAATAAATTACCACTTATCCTACTTTACCTTGCATATTGATGTAGGGAGATAGTTTTAGAATTTCTAGTGGTGTTAAACGCACGCAAAAAGAAGTATTTTAAACACGCTTACACAGGGAAGCCAAGTGTATGAGATTGTATGAGTGCATACAATCCTTTCAGTGTCACACTTGAGAGATTTGCAAGCGATTTCTATATATCTCGTACGCGGCGTAATCGCGACACATTCGTCGCCTTACAAAACTCACTTGCAATCAGTGAATTGCCGTGATCAAGCACGTTCATGATATTCCGGGAACATTCACGATAAACTCACTCGTTACCTACCATGTCGACGGTCCCCTGTGTTACTTTTAAAACTACAATTTTTTACCGTCTAAATACACAAATCATGCATTTTTGTTGTAGGTAAATAGTTATATTAATATGTCCTTTCCGTAATGGGTTCTACCAAGCGTGTTAGTGAAACGGGATGCCATTTTTTTCACAAACTATGCTTCTGTAGCTTTCTGGCTAATGGCACAGAATAACAAGACAAAATTGACTTACCCATATTTTGATCCCTCGCTTTATCGTGCCGGTAGCATGTGACGTATCGTCGCCGTCCACTATAAAACAACCAATATAATATGCTATGTGGGTGTATTGTGATAGCTTTATCCAAATGCATATTTTCACCGCAGGCATAAAGCATTTTTAGGGTAGGTATTGGTTAAAAGCAAAAATCGTAAATTCATATATTAACATTCAATTAATATGATTAAGTATCATATTAATTGAATTTGCGTCTAAATCGCATTATTTGTATAATAAAACCATGATGCGAGACTGATGAAAACAATAAGATTTATTTTTATAACTAATTAAGGTAAGGTAATGGCAATGGCACCAATGTTGGACACTTTTAGCTGACAGGCACCAATGATGGTCACTTAGTTCTTATTTCAAAAATCATAAAGTTATAAATTGAATATGTCCCAACAAATGCACAACACTTAACTCCTTTGAAATAAGCACTAATGTTCATGATTAGTTCCTTGTCCATTACTGGTGCCGTCACCTTAACCGTACCAATGGACGACACCCTTTGGTCACCTCTATTGACATTGACTTAATATTGAACTTGGCGTCCATTGGGACGCTGTCCGACGCCCGAATGTTTACCTTATACCGCCTACACTATGTTAAAAATAATAAAGTTGGAATCCTTATTTATTCAATGAAATCAAACTGAAGCCAATGCGTACTTTATATCTCAACTCGATTTATCCCGCTTTCAACTACGCCCGCGTTAATTGGTGCACTCGAGTTTCCCCGAGAGTAATGTTCACTAATGCATATTTCCAGTTTCTAATAGGCCATTCCTGTCTTCTGTCGTTATGCATTCAGCATCTGCACAGTTAAATATGGTGAAATTTCTAATTCACCATATGTTTATCCGACGGAGAACCAAAGTAATCGACATAGCTCGAAGAATTGGCAAGTTGCTTCAGCTTGCAGTGGGCTGGCCATATCGCACGAAGAACCGACGACCGCTAGGGTAAACGCGTTCTTGAGTGGAGACCGCGACTCGGAAAACGTAGTGTGGGACGCAATCCGACCAGGTGAGATGACGATCTGCGAAAAATTGCAGGAAGCTGAAGACAGGGCGCTGTGGCGCTCTTTAGGGGAGGGCTATGTCCAGGAGTGGAGTACTATATAGCCTGATGATGATGATATGTTTATTTGGCACTTTTTATTTTTAGGTAAGAAACAGTCACTGTACGAGTAGTGGCTAAGGGCAAGATATTTTCCGTCGTTCATTTTAATCGCACGCCTCTCAAATATGTATAGAATCAGACATACAATATATACATTGTTACAATAAAACTGTGATAATTTGCGCGTAACAAGTTACCTGTAACTGCGTAATTACCCGGTAAGTTTAAGTCATATTTTTTTCCTGTGGCGACTGTGGCATTTTCGACAACTTACACTCAGTGCGAAAAATTCATCAGCTCCTCATACGAACGGAGCTTGAAACATAGTTACGACCTTTTGTTTGCAAGCACCTCACGGCACTGCCGCCAGCGCTTGCATATTATCATAAGATCTAGTGAAAGGTAATCTTTATTCCAAATATATATGTACATTTTCTCTAAAATAACCCCGGCCTGCGGTGTTGTGTTTCGGATTTCCCGTGGGACGGCGACAAATTCCAATAAAAAATGGCGTCGCTGCGTTGGCTTAAAATCTTCGTTGTAATGTAAAATGTATCTACGTAAACTGTTTATTAAATATTTATTATAATCCGCTTCAGTGGCCGTGTTGTTGATAACTCAAATATTTAATATTTGGACTGGTATCCGTATTTAAATCCGAAGATATTTACTAAGTCTTTCCGTAATTTTTTTTTTTTGTAATTTATACCAGTTTGAGTGTGGTATTATGTAAGGAGACAATTTTAGCAAGTTAAATAATATTTACATATAAAATGCAGAATAATAATCAATATCTATTTGAGAACACACGTAAACTGCACAATTTATTATAAAATAAGTCACCTAAAACTATGAATTGGTAATGGATAAAAAAAAACTTATGCTACTTTTCCTGCAAACAATAAAAGTATGGATCCGGGCATTGTAAACTGCGACCAGAAATCACTTGAGGACAAGCAACTGAATGAATGAATTAATTAATACTTCATTGCACACCTCAAAAAGTAGAACAATATCACACAATGATACAAAAAAGGACAAAAAGTATAAGGAGTTATAAAAGTGGATCCTAAACCGTGCATGCCCAGAGATCCCTGTGGCGGCCTATGGAAGACGCCAATTCTATCCACTGCTGGAGCCGTGTCCAAACCTGTACCTAGTAGCTGATAGATTTGGTGGATGTAGGGTTTTTTTTATGCAATGGGGCCCCTGATAATATCCGAGGGCGAATCATTCCTCAAACTTCAAATACCATGAATTTTCGTTGAATAAAAACAAAATAATGTACAATTTCTAACTCCATTATAACTCAGTCCAATTTATCTATGTCTCAAACCGTTTGTTCGCAGTAAATGGTATTCACGATCTTAACGAGACAACTTGTCACTTGGCATTTTGTTTCACAAATCATTTCATAGAATCGATGTACCCACTTCGTTCAGAAGTTGGATGTTGGTTCAATTGTTTGAGAGTCAAACTTAGGGAAGTAATTAATGTTTAATTAAAATGTATGAGACTTCTTTTACAAAGTCTGAACACAGAATTTAATTCGTTGATTAACTAAATTGGTGTAGTTCTGATCGTCAAGATGTCCGACTCAAAATTTCATTTGATTAACCAAATTTTTTTTATTCAATCATTTTTTTGTCTTTCTGTAAATTTGACACGTAAGTGTGGTATGTTAATATGAAGAAGTGATGTTTGAAGTATCGGGTAAACGAGTATTTTACAAGCGGGTTTATAATGGCATTAATCTCTCCATGCTCAGAGATTTATGGGAGAGGCCGGTACCGTCTAATGGTGGACACAGGCCTTGTAGCTTATAGGTAGATTAGAGTAGTGTCGTTGGTGGGAAATTTAAAAAAAATGAGATACTGCGGTCGCTGGAAGAAGTCGTGGCCCAGACAGATACGATACGCTAGCGGACCGGGATTTCAATTGCTGTCCAACTGTTTCGCCTCGGTAGAAAATAGAGAAGTATGGAGAGCAGACTGCCAACCATTTGCTATTTGGAGAGGCACCGTAAGAAGAAGAAGAAGTATAATAGATGATGCATTTATACGCCTGCGTATAGGTAAACATTTCCATACACAATGTCAAGGATAACATTTCGTTGCCACCACATTTAACCACAACAACAAAATTGACACGTTTTC
Source organism: Grapholita molesta (assembly GCA_022674325.2). Taxonomy (NCBI): domain Eukaryota; kingdom Metazoa; phylum Arthropoda; class Insecta; order Lepidoptera; family Tortricidae; genus Grapholita; species Grapholita molesta. The sequence continues at coordinate 15,080,441 of CP053130.2, read as the reverse complement.
TGACATCACAAATTTTGACGTTGCAGGTGTACATTGATTACATTGACCGCTTACCATCGGGTGGTATGTGCGCTTGGTTGACACCAACACGTTATACGGACCCAGGCTAAAATACCGGGACAACGCGGTGAAGATGATGATGAAGGACTTATATACATGGAAAACACCCATGAATCAGGAACCTATGCTCATCACACAAATAAATGCCCTTACTGGGATTTCATAAAAAGAAGGCTCCAATTTTAACTATCCCGAGGGATGTCATGGGCTGCGGAGAATCCTCTGGCTATAGCCACTAGGCTTGTCTAGGCGCCAGTTAGGCCAGTTGACGCAGCTTCTTTTGACGACCAGTCTGGCCTAGTGACCCTGCCAATAAAGCTGATGGTCTTGGGTTCAAATCCCAGTCGGCATTTATTTGTGTGATGAGCACAGATATGTTCCTGAGTCATGGGTGTTTTCCATGTATATAAGTCTTCATAAAAGGCGTTAAAATTTATATGTATCTATATATTCTATATATGTCGTAGTCTAGTACTTACAACACAAGCCTTACTGAGCTTACCGTAGCACTAGGTCGATTTGTGTAAGATTGTCCCGAAATATTTATTTATTTATTTATTATTATTTTTCAAATAAGTGCGATTGTATGAAAGCAACTTTTCACAAGGAAACGCCATTCACAAGGATTTAGTGTAGAAAAATCGAAATTTATCGACGAAAACTAGCGCACCGGCTTAACCCCGCGCGTTGTACCGGCTGCCTCGCGTATACAACGCTCAGTCGGATTAAAGTGCTACGTAATAAGCAATTCCTTTTTTATTCTGAAAAATTCACCGAGAATTGTAGAAAATTGCGAGAATTTCATCAGGCGACGCAATTACGACGGGGTAGGTTGTGACGAACAAAAGAATGACGCGAAGTTACGCGTCACGTGGAGTTACGTATACGTCGGTGTAGTTTCAACGTTTTTTATATGAAATGAAACGAAATGGGAACACACCGTTTTTATTTCAGTTTGAATTAACACAGACTATGATTGTCAAATTTAAATAAACTGAGAGCGAGCTTACGCGTGATTGTAAAAATAATTGAATTCACATGTGGATTATATTTTGTACTTGCATTGATTGGGTTGAACATTTATATGTGTATATATCAGAATATTTCTTAAAAAGGCAAATTTAATCATGTTTTTATTTTATTTATTTATTATGTGATGGTGTATCTATTTAGAATCACGAGTTGTAAGTACAAACATTTTCTGTTGCAAGTTTTAAGTAAAAACAGCAAAATCTTCTGATAATAAAGTTTGTGTTTAAAAAAAATAAACAAATCGTAACGATGACATTGTGTTTTATTAAATGTAAGGACCAATTCTTTGATGAATTAAACTTGCACCTACGTCCATATTTACGTATAAATCTAATGTGTCAAAAATATGTAAAATTAATATAGATAACCAGTGATCGGTTATTTGGATTAGACAAGGCGTGAACGACCTCAATCATTATGTTAGTATGGATATGCCCCGGGAATCCGGGCTTTATGTTGTTAGAAAAGGCAAAAAATACAATGTGTTTATTTTATTACACTTTAAAACATCTAAGTAGCTGATAGACACGCGTACTTACTCGCCGTTCTTTTGTCCAAATCGAACAAATGAGCACAAGTGTTCACAATGACAGCTCATTTGCTGCCATCAAACCGGAACATTTTGTACACCGTTTGGATAAAAGTTAAGCGAGTAAAAAAAAATCCCTTACAGACAATTTAAATTGTTTTATTTTTGAACGATTTGTTCAGTAACGGGGGAAACTGTCGTATCTATATTAACTTTTCTACATGATATCCCGCGAGGGAGAATCCAAATAACCGATCACTGTAGATAACATATATTTAAAAATAAGCAACAAAGACCTCTAGCGTTTGAAATAAAAACATGTTAAAAATATGGCTGTTTAAAAATATGTAGCCAAAACTCTTCTACCGCGTTGTCTGGGTACATGATTTTGTCACACTAAGTGTATTCGTATTTTCAGACGGGTCCATACTACCACTGAAATTTCTCTATCCTAAAATACGAATTTTGTTATACAAATTAGTTTTCAGACTCTCTAGGGTTTGCAAATTAAAGGTTAGACAGCGTACAACAACGCCATAAGAAATTATAATGTATATTTTGTCCAGATCCAAGAACCGAGAATTGGTTTAGTCAATTTATGATTTTCAATACGGAAAATAATTTAAGTTAAAAGGCTTCTAAAATATAATATGCTAAAAATACATACGCATAGTCTATTTTAAGGAGACAAAAGTACAAAAAGTGATAACCCTTTCTTAGATCTTAGAGTAAGTAATTTGAAAATCCTAAAAAGAATGAATGAAGTCATAATTTTTTAAGTATATTTCAGAGAATCATAAACAGACTTTTTATAGCTTCCAAGCATCGTTTATGCTAAGCTATTAATTATCTTTAATAATCCGATGAACCATAAAAGTCCATTAGAACTGACGTTAATGAACCAGTTATGGTTACCGCTCTTTGCTGTTTGTTTTATTTAAAATTACCGGTTTTTCTTTATTACATATTAAGATAATTGTAATAATTAGCCTGAGACGATAAACGACATTATTAAATGACCAATTATTTGCTTAAGCCTTACAGCTCGTTCCCACTTGTCGCATGTTGGATTTTAATCAGTCAATCCAGAGGCAGAACATTTTATATGAAGCTATTCACACTCGTCCGACTACTAATTTGTGTCTAATTTGACAAAACTAAAGTGCCAGCCAGCCAATTTTGCCAGCCGTGTACGTCAGGAAAAATTATGTTGGGTCGCGCTCGCTTATGAGTTGAGTATGGTCGCTTAAGGCTTTGTCGATGTCCATCGTGTACAGAAGCCTCACGGTCACGGGTCTGTCAAAAAATGGCATGAACTGCGATCGTGGCAGACAGATACCATTCCGGATTGTCGGTTAATACCCGGATATAATAATTATTAGGATCCAACATAGTAGAAACGAGCTTTTAAAGCTGAACTACAAAACGCCATATATCCGAGGGGACTGTGCCAAATATGCTATGCACTGGCAGTGATGTTCGCTGGACCAGGACAGAGGCGCACCGGGGACCGCAAACTCGGTCTCTCAAACACCGTCCCGTATTATTGATGAAAGCTTTTACCTCAGAGCTCCGAGAAACCGTTTCCATCGCACTTCAAAATTGAGCTAATAGTCGAGTTACACTCGAGCTAATCCATACGAGGTATCTTAGAAAGAGACCTTAAGGTTATTTGATTTTAAAACCTTTAAACAGTTCGGATTTAACTTTTAAAGTATATTTTTTATTTATAGCCTTATTTCCTGAACACGTTCACGACGGCATCGGGTCGAAAATATCCGACGCAGATCGTTCCTCCGGTGCGGGGAAGAAATTGTTGTTCCTAACGCTGGTACGGGATAGATATCTTTAAATTTTATAGGAGTAGAAGAGAGACAGTTTGTGTTTTGTCAATGTTTTATTGAATATAGACAATTCACACAAAAAAACACATCGGTTACTTTCGACGCGTTGACGACCAGGACGAAATTATTTTCATCTAGTACGAATAACGGACCCAAAAGATGCGATGCCCGGTAACCCGATAGCCGTACCAGATGATAGATTAGTTGAACTGGTGCAGTCCAAGTGTAAAGTCCAAGCGTAAATTGCATTAAAATTAATAAAAGGCATCTAGTGAAGCAAAATAGTCTATAATTAGTGTGTATATATAGTGTAAGTCTCAAATATTAGTCTCGTAAGTGTAATTATTACATTAGAATGATTATTTTTCAATATAGATCTTTTATTTCTACCCCCAACACTAAAAAGTTATCTAAATTTTTAACGAATAGAGCGGATTGCGGGCCGAGAAGATACGACAGATTGTTTCTTTATTTGCAACCAACCAAAAAAATAAAGTGGATCAACCTGCGACTACAAAGTAACCTACTTTGGCTAAAAAAAAGGGTTCAATTTTCGGTAGATGTCGCTACACGTTACCCGTAATGACGTATACCAGAAAGGATAAGATAGAAAAATTTGACACGCCTAAGCGGCACTCGTATAGCACAATTGATAGTGCACTGAGCTAGTGATCCAGTGGTTGTGGGTTCGAGTCCCGCTGCGAGTAAAGTTTTTCTATTTTACTTTCGATTTAAATATCTACTTTGACTAATTAAAAATATATTATTATAAAACATACGCATTGAATCATCATGGTTACATCCAAACAGGTGCATACCCTACAGATCTTTCCGACCCGCTAACGCTCCAGAATATAGTTATGCATCAGATCTAAAAGGCCCCATGTCGTACCCAGGGAAAGTCACTAAAATAATAGTTGAATATGACGTCATTCAATGTGCCCTGAGGCTCTATAAGTGTAAGTTTCTTTTGACGTAAAAAACATTTACGAACTCGTAAGTGATAATGTTATTTATATGAGAAACGCAAACGCATTCGCGACGTAAAGTTACGTTAAAAACTTACACTCAGGGCTCTGTTTTCGTTCGAAATTTAAATTGTGATGACCACGCTTTTTCACAGTAAAAGTAGGTACCTACGAATTCTCAACTTTCAATATACTAAAGGTCTATTTTGTATCGAATACTTTACTATGAAAGCAAAAATAAAAATACTTAAAGTTCCCTTTTCTCATAAACAAGTAACTTTTCGAATTTTCACGTTAAATTTCCGCAACTTTCTCAACTTTGGAAAGTTTATGTAGGCATTATTAACACGAAAGGATGCCAGGTCATTGCACTAATTATTCCTACAGCTCTATTTATACTTAGACCATCATCTTCCTCGAGTTGTGCCGGCATTTTGCTACAGCTCATGGGAGCCTGAGGTCCGCTTGGCAACTAATCCCAGGATTTGGCGTAGACACTAATTAGTTTTACAAAAACCTTATTAGCCCGATTTCCCCGCGATATTAGCAAATAAATGATTTGATTTGATGTTTCCTACTTCTATTTATATGACAATCATTATTTTTATTCAATATTTATAAATAATAATTATGTGACTCGCGCTTGTGACTCCTCTGGTGTTACGGGTGCCCATGGGCGACGGTAATTGCTTACCACCAGGCAATCCGTCTGCTCGTTTGCCGCCTATGTTATAAAAAAAAAATGTTCTCAAGTTACATATTATAAAAAAGAGATGCATGTCCGTATTACGTGTTATCAGAAACATCGTGCACGAAATGCATTTGTTTTTTTAAAGTCAATTTTATTTTCTTTTACGAAGCAAGAGCATTATTTACTCTAGGGGAAATACTTATAAATCGGTTCCTTTGTGCATTTCAGTTGAAAGGCTTTTCAGTTGAGTACTGATTGTATATTTTATTTTATTCAATACACGAGGGCTATTTGAACTGTAAAATAAGGAGAACATTTAAAAATAACGATCATCTTTTGTTATCAAAATAATAGTATATTATGCAATAGTTGTATAAGAGGGTTCAAAAAAGGTAAGTAATGTATAAAAAGGTAATTGTTAATACTCGTATAGACGCCATGAGCCTTTTTTGACCTCTTTATACAACGTTGCATACATTAGTTTTTCTATAACTAGGGATTAATAAAAACGCTATATATAACTATTCCAAAAAAGGTAACCAAACACAGCAATACAGCATAAAAAAGAACGGGAAATTGGATAGTAACAAATGGCATGCGATAGAACGTAATCATAGACACGGTATAATTATATATCATTTTTTCAACTGTCATTTTCTTACTTGCGTATTTCTTTATGTCGGCAGTAATTATTTTAGTTCTGTTACTGTTTCAAACCATATAAATTCAATTGTTTGTAGGTTGGCAGTTTTGATATTCGTTGTAAATTTGATGTTTTTTTTTATATGTTGGATTCACCTTTGTTAGCAGTTGCACTATATCACATAATAACTCTACGGTCTTTATGAAGTATAGACTAGATAGACTTAAGAAATTGCATCAGAAATGTTTTTATATTCGTAACCATATAATTTACTCCGTTCGGGACCATATAATTTACAGATAAAAGTACAGGAGTAGAAAAAATAATTATCATCATCGTATTTATTCATTCACTCAAAATAATGCATATTTTTATAGAAGGAAAGGAACTTAAGGAGAAAATGAAATAAAAAAAAGAAAACGCTAATTGACCACGAAAATCACTTAAACAAACTTCCTCTTTGTTAACAAAACATTTACAAGACAGTAAATTTGCACGAGCCCAGTGAGTTTGCTAGAATTATAAATTTACTGTCAGGAAATAAGAAGTAAAATTTGAAATAAAGTTTGAGAGCGTGAAACAAGAAAACTTTCGTTTCTCCCACGGGCAACATTCGATTGAACGAAATATGCAAAAAGTTGGCATTTTCCGAGCCAGGTGTGCGACCAGTGTCACGGTGCAGTGCGACAAAGATTGTCCTTTTCACGTACCCGTTAAAATGGACCAAAATCAAGTGTTCATCCAACCTAAACTTAAACGGTAAAAAACAAAAATTTCGTTCGCACCTATCATGTAGACTTATCAAAGGATCAGACCTAATGTTTTGAATAGAGTCTAATCCGCATACATACCATTTCAAATTACTTATTACACTGTGTATGTGTATGTGACTGTATCACTGTACCTATAAAGATTTGTACCTACATGTAAATAAATAAATAAATATCACAAGCCCCAAGGTCAGCTCGTCAAGGCATGTATTGTGGGTAATTGGCCAACGAAATAAAAATATAAAAATACTGAAATACATAGAAAACACCCATGACTCAGGAACAAACATGTGCTCATCACACAAATAGATGCCCTTACTCAAACCCAGGACCGTTGGCTTCATAGGTCACTACCCTCTGAGCCTTCGTCAAAACTAACATTAAACTATGACTAAATAGATCAAGTATTAGAAGTATTAGAAATATATATAAACGGGTCACTCACGTATCTTAAGGTCGAAAACCGCTCGACATATGTTTATGAACTTTAATCTCACGAATTGGACCGAAACATATGTCGAGCGGTTTTCGACCTTAAGATACGTGAGTGACCCATTTATATATATTTCTAGTATGTCTGAGTCTCACGGGAGTTTTCTATTAAAAGATCAAGTAGCACTTTAAATGCCCTGGCTGTTAGTACAATAGCTGTAACCGCAGCTTACGTTTATCCTATCCTTAAATCTGTTTTGAAACTGAAGCTAATGAGATCGCGAAGCCAATTTTATATTCAGAACTTAGGAGAGATTTAACCACAGTGTACTGTTTTGTTTTTTTCCATAATATCAGTTCTCTTAGTGTTGGACAAGTATAGAGCAAAGTTGAAATCAGTTTGTAAGATAATATGCAAGGTTCTTGGCTATATCTTCTAAAATCAAAGTATTATAAGACACCATTATAAGAACGTCTGGAACAGCTGTTGTATCCATATCCTCACATAACAGCAGGGTAAACATGAAATAAAACACCTGAAACGGATTATATCGCGTTTTTTTTTTTTTTTTTTGACATAGGCGGCAAACGAGCGGACGGATTGCCTGGTGGTAAGCAATTACCGTCGCCCATAGGCACCCGCAACACCAGATGAGTCACAAGCGCGTTGCCGGCCTTTAAGGGGGGTTGGAGCTCTGGGAACCTTACTCACCATCAGGAACACAGCACTACATACCTGCTACCTTAGCAGTGCTATTATGGCTGTGGTCTTCTGTAAGGAGGAGGTACTTCCCCAGTTGGGCTGCCCCAGATTCAAGCGTGATGGTCATCGCTGTGCCCTACCTCTCATTGTTGGACGTAGTTTAAGGACATAACCGGGTCGCGTATACCAATTTAAACTTCATCCCGATGTTTAGAACCCTTTAGCAGCGTTCGTGGTAGTATACGTGATATCCGTTTCAGTTTATTTATTTCATGAATTATTTATCGCGGCAACCGAAGAAAAAGGGTAAAAGTTAAGATATCTGAAAAAAAAGTTAACAGCTGCAAAAAAAACCATTAGGCGAAACTAAACCAATAAACTGACAAAGGCCGCTGGGTCAACTATTATTCCATCACCATTTTAGACGTACGGCTGAATAATAATACCTAACTGTTGGACAAAGGTTAGTTGCGATAGTCGCCACGCTTGGCAGGCGGGCCGGAGACTGCTGAAGCTGTAGAAATAATGGGTTTCGACAGACGCTGCTGCCCATCCAACGGGTTTTTCATTTTGTCGCCTCTTACAACACCCTCGGGAGGAGATGGGGTGGCGCTATTCTAGTCAGCCGGCACCACACGGCAGATTTCATAAACGATCCCTATGATTGTAAAAAGATACGACCTTTTATCTTATTAATCACACACAACACCGCTAGATGGCGGTAACTCTATTTATTTATCGAAATTCTCGTAATTTAACTTATAAAACTATATAGCATGTCTAAGCTCTTTTTTTATGCTCTAATCGTAACAACGATTTACATAAAACTAAACATGGTTCTCCAAAAATATATTTGATTAGACTTTATAGCACGAAAGAAAATTTTAACACGTTGGTGGACAGTAAATGACGTCATCTGTCATAGACCATAGGAAACAAAAACATACGCGACACCTATAGGCGTACTGTCCGCCGGCGGCGTAAGTGTTAAGTATCAAAAGCTGGATTTCATACCTAGAGGCATTCTCTACCATGATGATTTCTTATTATAGGCAAATGCAGCGGTTCCTTAAAATTAACCATGGTACTTACAGACATCTAACAACCTACTAATAGTACAGCCCTCTGGCCTCCCATAAACCGGCCCAAAAATATGCCCATCGGGAATACAGCCGTAAAAATATAATAAGGGCACTTTGTTGTCGGCCAGCGAACAACCTCGGGCGCTGTAAAATTTTGTCGCGGCAATTTTGCGAATGCGTGCCCGTCGCGGTCCCGTGCGACCAATCGCTGCACGGCTAAGGCTCCCTGTAGACAGCTTAACATATTGTGAAATTTCTTTGTTTTTTATTGCCCATCATTGCCCGCTTTTTGTACGAACGGAGAGCAAACTTTGAAAAACGGGCAGAAAAGGAGACATATGGTTCCTCTTCAATTTTACGCTTTCATGAATATCCCGGGTACACCTCGCTTGGTTAATTTACAGTGACTTTGCAGTACAATTTGCAGTGACATTTTTTTTTCTAAGAAGGACTCTACATTTTATTTATTGACGTAGGTAATTCAGATATGTAAACAAAAAGCGACGAACTAGGTCGAATTTGTCATTTTCGTTTTTAAGGAGACTTTGATGACTCTTTAGGTCCACATAATTTTCTAAGTAAGAAAATTTAACACTGGTACCAGAGTAGTAAATATTTACTAAATAAATAAACTTAATCACTGAACGAGTGCAAAAGGTTCCTTGTTACATCCATTGATTAAAAAAAACCGAAAATATTAAAAAAAAACGAAACGCATCCAAAATAATCTGTAAAATAAAGGCCCAAAAGGCCCTTGGGACACATACTTCTTTATCTTACAGTAAGCCACACGATAATGTAAGCGCGTCATTATCCGATATCCGACAATTTTTAACGCTTAGCGAGTAATCCATTACGTGGGTTATCTGCGCTTTGTTCCAAAACGTTTATTCCCGACGGCATTGTGTGCAATGTTAACAACAGATAAAATTTTGTCTGAGTAGTGAGCTAAGTATTAAAAATCTCATAACTGCAACCAAGACCAAATCAAATTATTTGTTTAAATATTTTGATTTTCGTTAGTTTTAAAGTTATCGGACATTGGAGGGATTGGTCACTTTATCTCAAGTATGTACAGTGGTAATCAGCAGGGTTCGGACAAGTCATCGCAAAACAATCGAAAGACGGTTATAGAACAAGATCAATAGAATCGCATTATGTACAATATTATTTAATTATATTTTTCAATGACATTTATTACTGCAACCCAGAATTCACCATGAAGCATGAATTATTGAGTTGATGCCATGGAATATTAGCAGAAATTAGTAACATCAACAAATCGATGCAGAAAATTTCATAAGAAATTTCTGGCGGAGCTGTCTTCAATTTGTGATTTTTTGACCTAATATGTTTATCAATATTATCTTTCTTTAACTGTCTAATACGAATGTCACATGCTGTACACAATATTTCTTTGACATTTTCTTGACAACAGAGCTCGGGGTAGTCCTTAATCCACTTGTTAATTGTATTTATTTGCACCACATTTAAAAGATTTAGAAATAACCATAAATAAAAAACAAATAATTGTATTAGTTTAAATTGTCACCACAAAACTGTTTTAAGCATGCCACTTTGACAAATCCATGACAGACATGCGACTAAAAAGGTCAAATGTTAAATTATAAATTACGATAATAATATATCAGCTTTAGATAATAACAGTCATAAGTCGCGACTCTATAATAGTCTTGTCCCATGTCCATATCAGTTTCTGCGATGACTTGTCCGAACCCTGGTAATCAGATATATTGGAGCTGTGGAGGTGGTCACAAATATCGGACCAAAGCCTCTTTTATCAAGGCGATTAAGTGCAGTTCCGATATTTTTGAATACGTTGGGTGCACCGATATATTTGATGGCGACTGTACATGTCAGCTGTTTCAATTAAGATCTGTTAAATTAAGTAATTTTCTACTATGTAAGTTGTATAATTATTATTGGGACAGATTAACACTTTGACATGTTGCCGGACAACATTGTTCTTGGACAAAAATTATCTGTTTTGATGAAACTGCTTTCTTTTTTTTTATGACATAGGCGGCAAACGAGCAGACCGATTGCCTGGTATTAAGCAATTACCGTCGCCCATGGGCACCCGCAACACCAGGGGAGTCACAAGCGCGTTGCCGGCCTTTAAGGGGGGTTGGAGCTCTGGGAACCTTACTCACCATCAGGAACACAACACTACATACCTGAAAGGTGGCAGTGCTATTATGGCTGTGGTCTTCTGTAAGGAGGAGGTACTACCCCAGTTGGGCTTCTCCAAATTCATTTGGGGTGCTATGGTCGGGAAACCTCCAAGTGGGCCAGGTGCCTTCAAATACCTGGGGATAAAAAAATTTTATCAACAGGTAAGGGAAGGCATTCTGGACGGTGCATCCTGGGGGCAATGGTGAGTAACTTCCCAAAATCTTACTGACCAGTGCTGCTAATATCCTGACGGGGGTGGGGCTAAGAAAGGAGGGAGCCAGGCAGAATGAATGAGGATATGGAAGGGGATGGATAGAAGGTTCGGCCCGTGGTGATGGATGGTAGGTTGTATGGATGAAACCCCCAGGGTCAAGGTGGGAGGACGTGCCGAGGGCCCTCACAGCCTGTGCTGTGGGCAGCGGGGGGTTGGTGCGAATTGGGCTCGCAAGCGGACGAGGGGTGGGAGAGCAGGGCCTGTGTTGTGTCCGGTGTAAGGGGCGAGGCTAGGGCGAAAGCCTTACCTTCAACCGGCCGCCGGAGTGGTGTGGAACTTATGCGCGTACTAGGGATCTCCGAGATGTCACGAGCGACATCTTTGGAGTGAACGTTATGTGCGCGCTGTTCCCACCACACTGAAGCAACGCAGGAGCTGCCCTCTCAAATGCTTGCGAGCCCACTTCGCACAATCGCTGTCGTACACGACTATGCGCGGCGAAGGTGGCGCTTCCGCGTAGGAGTAAATGTGGCTGAGGCGTGGCAAGGGAGCACTGCCACGTTCTCTTTTTAATATTTCTTCCCATAACAGAGAACTAGCATGGAGAACAATAATCACAAAATCACAAAAATAAATACCGAGCAATCGGAAAAGTGCCCGTCAAGGGAAAAAAGTGCAGGTGAGGGGAGGGAGCCTACGGGAATACCCCCCACCGAACAACAAGGATTGGGGAGGAATCCGACGTCCACAGCGGATGAAGGAGGACCCCCGTCCACGAGCATCAGCAGGCAGGTCACCCCGGATGTCCAGTTGCGTCTAGGAGGCCTGTCTATAACGGAAGAAGAAAAGCTACTCCGCACACCACCGAAGGAGAAAACCGTAAGGGAGGACACACCGGTGGTCGGAGAAGTGTTTCATAAGTACGTCTCCAAGGCGCAGAAAAAGAAGGCGAGATTAGAGCGGCGTAAGGCCTTCAGGGCTGCGAGGGATGGGGTAGGGAGCGTCATCCGAATGGGTCAAACCACAGAGGATGCCGATCCGGGCTCCAGCAAACGCGGACTGAAAATAAAAAGGCAAAGTACTGATGAGGGTCGAACAGAGCGTCCTCCAGCGAAGCGGCCGAATCAAGGCAAGGGGGCTGCGGAGGGTCCACGGAACGTCGCTAAGGCGAACCGAGGACTCGCTGTTGCCATCGGCCGAGAGGATGGCGTTTCGGTGGATGAGGCACTGGCGAAACTCATCAGAAAAAAGCTTACGCAGCTTATAGAAGTGGTCGTCCTAGGAATAGTTCGAGGGGAGTCAGGGTTGGTAGCCCCTAGGTTCGCGACGTCGGGATTGGTGTCGGAAGGATTCTTCCTTGTGACACCAAAATCGGCAGAATCTAGGGAGTGGCTGCTGGGCCAAGACTTCGGAGTTCTGGACGGCCACAAGATAGTTGTTAGGAAAGTAGAGCAGACCAGGGTACAGGTCTGGATTCCGGGGGACACGGATACTGAATACGTAAAGGAATTCCTTTACGCTCAGAATCCGGATCATCCGGAATTGCAGATACTGACCTGGAAAGCGGTTGGTAGGGAAGCACTGCCACTAGGTACCCGACTGACCTTTTTGGTACCGGACAGTGTGGAAGAAAGCTGGGGCGAGGAGAAACAAAAAACTCTAGACTTCTCAGCCACCAGCGTAAGAGTCCGGATCCTCAGAGCGAATCCGGACAATAAAAGGAAGGAAGAACCCGCATCGGAGCAGGGGAGTGCTGAACCGACCGATGTTCATACCGGAGAAGAGGGGGGTATGGACGTCGTCGATAGTGAACTCCTTGAGTAACGATGCGGGGACAGTAACACTATACACCAAACTACAATGGAAATAGACACACAAGAAACACTACACAAACACATTTACACAAAATCACACACCAGCATATGTCAAGTAAACCTACATCACTGCAAGGACGCAATGTCCGAGCTAGGGCAGTTCGTAGCTAGGGAGAAAGTTGATATAGCCTTGCTACAAGAACCATATGCATGGAGGAATCAAGTGGCAGGCCTCGGACATCTGGGGGGAGTCTTACACTACGAGAGGAATGGTGAGCGTCCTCCCAGATCATGCATATATGTGAGCAATAATATAAGAAACATGGGATGCTTAATGACCCTATGTTACAGAGACTTGGTGGTTGTTGAAATCGACTTCACTACTGAGGCTGGGAGAAAACGCAAGGTGGCGCTGGCATCCTGTTACCTTCCGGGAGACGGCGATGCACCGACAAGCGAACTGGAGGAAATGGTACGGAGGTACAAAGGTAAGAGAGTTCCTTTTATTATTGGGTGTGATGCAAACGCGCACCATGAGGTGTGGGGTAGCACGGACACTAATGATAGAGGGGAGGCTCTGATAGAATTCATAAGCAGTAATGATCTGGAAATCATGAACATAGGTAATACACCGACGTTTGTAACCAGGTCCAGAAGGGAGGTACTGGATGTAACACTAGCATCTAAGGAAATAAGCGGGGAAATACTGAGCTGGAGAGTGGATGAAGAAGACAGCATGTCGGATCATCGCAGAATACTCTACAAGCTAGGACTCCGTGTTGAAAAGATGATGATAAGAAATCCGCGTAAAACGGACTGGAGCATATATGAAGAAGAACTCAGGAAAACGGCGGGCACTGAAGGTAGCTACAAAAATGCTGAAGACCTGGAAAAAGGAGCAATTGAACTAAGGAAGCACATAATAGAAGCGTACCACAAGGCATGCCCGGTACGTATGGTACGATCCGGAACAGGACAGCCATGGTGGAATAAAGAACTACAAAAGAAAAGGAAAGAAACACGGAAAGCTATGAGGCTAGCAGTAAGGAATAACAACTCCTGTGACTGGAATAGCTACAGGAGGGTAAGAAATGAATACACTAGACTCAGAATAAAAGCAAGCCATCAGAGCTGGGCAAGCTTCACAGAAAACATAAACAGCTACTCGGAAGGCGCTCGCATCGTAAGGCTACTTGCGGGAGAACGAGCATGCCAGCTGAGGAGTGTGCGTGTAGATGGAGAAATAGTCACGGAACCAAAGAAGATACTAAGCATTATGCTAAATTCTCACTTCCCAGACTGTGAAGAGATAGAAGAAACCTGGACCGAAGAGGTGCAGGAAGAGACAGGTGCCACCGAATGGAGGCTGGCAGAAGGGATGCTGGACGAGGAGAACATGGAATGGGCAATAAACTCATTCGCGCCCTTCAAGGCAGCAGGCCCGGACAAGATACAGCCTGCACTGATTCAAAAAGGGTACAATCACATTAAAAGCAAACTGTTGGGACTATACAGGGCCAGCGTAGCACTGGGCTACATCCCAACGGTCTGGAGAGAGGTAAAGGTGGTGTTTCTGCCAAAACCAGGAAAGAAATCATACCAAGATACTAAATCATTTAGGAGCATTAGTCTATCCTCTTTCATACTGAAAGCACTGGAAAAGATTATAGATAAGCACATTAGAAATGAACTAGGAAAGAGTGGAAACCCACTGCACGAGAATCAGCATGCATATATGACAGGGAAGTCTACAGAAACAGCCCTACACAATCTTACAATAAGGATAGAGAGGGCATTAGACACCAAGCAATATGCACTAGGCTGCTTCTTCGACGTAGAGGGAGCTTTCGACAAAGCCACATATGATGCAGTTGAGGAGAGTCTGAGGAGAAACGGGGTACACCAGGGAATAGCTACATGGATAGGGAGAATGCTTAAGGGCAGATCCATAAGAGCCGAACTCGGAGGAACCTCGATGAGAATCAGTCCCAAGAGAGGCTTTCCACAGGGAGGATGTCTATCGCCGCTTATGTGGTGTATTCTCCTGGACTCATTGATCAAAAAGATAAATGTTGGAGGCACTTACATTCAGGCATATTCTGACGACGGGGTACTGCTCGTAAGAGGAATGAACCTGAATGTCATACGAGATATAATGAGGAGAGGTCTAAGACAAGTTCTTGGTTGGTGCGAGGATAGAGGACTAAACTTAAACCCGTCGAAAACCAAAATTGTAATATTCACAAACAAGAGGAAAAAAGAAGTACTAAACCCAATAAGCCTTAAAGGCGTAGAACTAGAGGTAGTAGAAGAGGTCAAGTACTTGGGGATAACCCTAGACTCGAAACTCAGTTATAAGACCCATATAGAAGAACAAACGGCGAAAGCCATAAGAACACTGTATCAATGCAAGAAGGCAGTGGGAAGGAAATGGGGACTGCGGCCTAGTATAATTGAATGGATATACAAGGCGATCATACTACCCAGACTACTATACGGAGCGGTGATATGGTGGCATAGAGCACAAATTAGAGAATACAAAAGAAACCTGTCCAAGGTACAGAGACTGGCCTGCCTAATGATAACGGGAGCCATGAGAACAACACCTACTCGATCACTAGAGGTTATGCTGGGAATGCTACCACTACAGCTAGAGGTGGAGAAGAGAGCCATGAAACAATGGTACAGAATGAAAGCATGTAAGGAATGGAGAGGAAGTAGCATGGACAAAAGGCATGCTCTGATACAGGAGTATACAAGGTCAGAGCTAGGAATGCTGACGGCAAGCAATGACCTTATAAAGAAACAGGAGATCTTTGATAAGAAATACAGAATTCATATCGGAGAAAGAGATAATTGGAAGGTCAAGATAAATCATCCAACAGCTATCTGCTTCACGGATGGTTCAAGAAAGAGCTCCACAAGGAGAGCAGGAGCGGGTATATTAATACCGAAGCTAAACAAAGCAGAATCTGAACCACTGGGCATGTTTGCCAGTGTGTTTCAGGCAGAGGTGTGGGCTATAACAAGATGCGCGCAAATCATAGAAGAAAACAAGTCGCGGACTGGATCAGTCGTGATATACACGGACAGTCAGGCGACCTTAAAAGCCCTAAGGAAAGTAGAAGTTACCTCCTCCATTGTGAAGGAATGCAAAGAGGCACTAAACAAAATAGGCCAAAACATGGACACTACGGTGGCCTGGGTGCCTGGTCACAAAGGAGTAAGAGGAAACGAGAAAGCAGACGAACTGGCCAGGAATGGAGCCGATAAGGAATTCATAGGCCCGGAACCAGTTCTACCCATATCAGCTGAGGTGACGAGAGGAGTCATAGATAGACTAAAAGAGGAAGAAGCAAATAGACAATGGAAGGAAGAAACTGAATACAGACAGTCGAAGATGTTCTTGAAGAGAATGGATGCCAGGAGAACTAGGTATCTCCTGAAGCTAGGTAAGTCCGGTCTAAAATTACTGACGGGGGTCATCACGGGACACAACTCGTTGAACAGACACCTCAAGGTAATAGGTAAGACTGATAGCGCCTCCTGCCCACACTGTGGGATGGAGGAAACAAGTAAACATGTCATAACCGAATGCGGCATGTACGCATCGATGCGACATAAAGTATTTGGCAGCGATGTTCTGGAGGAAAGCGAACTAAAGGACATCAACCTAAAGGATATCCTTCTGTTCTGCAGGAAGATTGGAAGATTCGAGGAGCACTGTGTGGGAACGCAGCCGGAATAGTAACCTGCAGCTCCAACTACAGGGAACTGGGCTGAATGAACGCAACAGGCGATCGACAGCCCGCCTGAGTCCGGCCGGGCGTCCCTACACTACATCTACATCTACATCTACATCTGGGCTTCTCCAGACTCAAGCGTGTTGGTACTTCGCTGTGCCCTACCTCTCATTGTTGGACGTAGTTTAAGGACATACCCGGGTCCATGCTTAAAAAGCATTTTGTTGGACACATTATTATTTTGAATATTTATAACTACTTATAGTTAGTCGCTAGTGCAATGTGTATTATTAACTAGTTATTAGAGCGAGATTGACTCCACAGTCAAACTTATAAATAGTTTCTGGAGGCCCCAGGAGGATGTTATAATACTTACATTGCCCCAATTTGTACCCACCTACATAATACAAAAATTGCGCGGCAGCCAAAACACAGATGGCGTTAAAACGCCAGAAATATACTCCCCTCGGTTCTGGCTACTACTTTGTCCTCTTTGCGGTGGAAACGGTGGGCTGCTGGGGGGCTGACACAGAGCGATTCGTCTGCGATATTGGGCGTCGTCTCATACAAAAGAAAGCGGTGTGATTACTGGTGCAAAGATTGTCCATATACATACAACGCGGCAATGCCTGCCATTATAGGCAGCGGAAAATTCATTTTGCAACAGAAGCAGCGGGTAGCGCGCTGTCCACATTTAATAAATAAATAAATAAATATTTCGGACATTCTTAGATCGACCTAGACCCACGGTAAGCTCAATAAGGCTTGTGTTTCAGGTACTAGACGACGATATATATAATAAATACATAGATATAAATACTTAAATACATAGAAAACACCCATGACTCAGGAACAAATATCTGTGCTCATCACACAAATAAATTCCCTGACTGGGAATCGAACTCAGGACCTTCGGCTTCATAGGCAGGGTCAGTACCCACTAGGCCAGACCGGTCGTCCAAAATTTACTTAGCTAACACATAACTTTTTGGATTTTTACAACTCAGTTTTGCTTAGCTATGTTTTTTTTACCTTTCCTATCGTTTATTCATAAAACAAATAAATTTAATCCAGATTCTTATCTCCACCAACCTATCTGTATTTTTAAGGCTGGCAAGTCGCTGATAGTAAGCAAGTCGGTGGCTGCATTGTGCAGATGTGGGGACGGATCTATAGGGAGGTATTTGTCCAACTGTGAACCAGTTTATACATAGAGCAGGCAGGACGAGAAATTTTGATCTTGACATATGTTTGTTTTATGTACAGTCAGCGTCATATAGTTGGTAGCATTCAAAATAGTCAAATAGTTCGGTACACCATACAAATTATATGGTGTACCGAACTTTTTGAGTACTTTGGATGCTACCAACTATATGACGCTGACTGTACACATTTTATATTCAAAAGGTTTAAAATCGGATTAGACATTTCTAATTACTTCTGACTAGTAAAACTCATACATTTCTCTTCGTTCTTGTTCATTGTTGTGTATTTAAGTAAATGACGCCAAGTTTGTGTTATCTCTGCACCATTTCTGAGACTTTGTATTTTACTTTGTTTCCAACTCTGCAGACTCGGTCTCATTAAACTTTGAAGCGAGTTTTCGATAATTATAGGCTATTGAAAATGGGTAATGTTTCTATTAAACCAAGTAGTACATATGGAACTGTGTTTTGATTTGTCAATGTTACACAAATTGATCCTAATCTAACAGTAAGCTCAATAATTCTTGTGTTGTAGGTACAGTAGGACAGATAACCCAGAAATCCTCTCCGTCGACTTGTTTAGGGAAATTACCACGTAAGAAATGTAATGTGATCAAAAACCAGAACGGATAGAAATTCGGGTCGCGAAAAATTAAAAAAAATGGCGACTTACATGAATGAAAACAAACTAGAGTGGAAAATAATACTACTATCAGTTATGCAGATGCAACACGGAATAAACGCGTTTATGGTACAAATCTATTAGCTACTCTTCTAGACTATAAATCCGTAGATGATGCAGCATAAAGGAAAAAGATCTGCATTTCGCATTATGAATTAAGTACCCGTATTTCATATTTACCTATTGCCTATATCTGAAATAATGTTTATGTTAATTTTATAAATAGTAAACAAAAACTTACGCATTGCAAATTCAACTAGATTCGTACTTAAGTAAGATCCAAAATGGATGGACTTGATTTTAAAGGAGATTCTCATTTATTGTTCTCTGTATTTTTAGTGTTGTTATTTGGAAAATGTTTAACCGAGAAAAACTGTTATCTGTACTTGGA
The DNA here is from genome assembly GCA_022674325.2 of Grapholita molesta. Classification (NCBI taxonomy): domain Eukaryota; kingdom Metazoa; phylum Arthropoda; class Insecta; order Lepidoptera; family Tortricidae; genus Grapholita; species Grapholita molesta. Next base: position 15,061,442 of record CP053130.2, on the reverse strand, counting down.
TATTTGGAAATGATACCTTATTTATTATGCAATAGAGTTGACGTTGTATCTAAAACCTAAGCGCAATTACATCCCTTTATTGGAAGTTTACGGAATGCCAGTGGTATTGTTATGATAGCTACTCGTAACAAGTGGATTGTAACAGCTGAACGAGATTATTTCAAGTATTCTTGTTAATATTGCGCCATTTGAGCGGGTTCTAATATGATAACAAACTTATATATTTGCGTTTTCAATACAGTGTGAGATTGGATTTATTAAAAAACACAAACTATTATTCATTTAAATAAAACAGCCAGACAGGTCATTAAATCAAAACTAAAATTGCATTAATATTTTACATGTTAAAATCCGAAAGCAGAATATATTTAAAAATGTTAGGAAATGAATTATTTTAATACGTATCGCACATTGTATATGAGTAATAATGTTTTAATTATTATGATATGCGCTGCTGGATAAAGGTCTCCCTTCTTTTAGGGTTCTATACCCAAAATAAACCCTAATTGTAAAAACTGGTAAAACTGGAACCCTATTACTAATACTATCCATCCGTTTGTCAGTTCTTCTGTCATAAAGTTGTATCTCAAACGATGTATTTCTGCTGCCGGAATAACAAAAAATATAGTAAAATAAATATTTATGATAGTTCCCATACAACAAATGTGATTGATTTGCTCGTGCCTAAAATATAGAGTCACAGACATGAAATGAAAAAAAAAACAAAAAAAAGAGGGCAACCTTGATTTAATAATAATATGATCTAATTTTGTATATATAAGGGTACGAGATTCGTGCGCGAGTCTGTCTCGCTCTTGGCTGATTTTTCCTTTCCGCTTGGTCTTTTGCCGTCTATGGCCAATTTTAAAGCACTCAAGCTCCTCTCACAACCGGCTGTGACTCTATGGCGACTGTAATACGAGTTAAGAGTTGTTTATAATTTATTAATTTGTAACATATGTGTTTGTGATGATACTTAGATAAAACAATTATCGACAATGCAATAATGCTAAACACAACGAAACCCGCGGTTAAAACTCTTGTCTGTGCCACGATAAACACAAAAATCTGAATAAACTTTCGTTCCATTTCTGACTCAAACATATCCACTTAAAACCCAAGCGGAATCCTTTGGCCCTGTATATTTTCCGTTATCTTTGCAAACTAATTTAAACACATTGACACACCATTAATACTTAAACAAGTACTAATATATCAAACGGCATTCACATTCACCCGCATAATACATAGTTGAGCCACTTCGCTAAGTAAATGCACATAGCTCAACTGCTTTGCAACTAACGCAAAAATGTATTGCATTTTCGTGCTTCTATTTTATATTTGTGCGAATGCCTCTGCGGCCAGTGTTGATGTCAAAACGTATAGTGGGTATAAAGAATATCAAGTGACAGGCGATAAAGAAGGCCTTGATAAGTTTGAAGAAAGCGTTAAAGGTGTAGAGGTTAGTATTTTCCTATATAAATTTGTAACTATGCCGTGTGGTGCCCATTGTCTATCACCACCCTATGTGTCGTAAGAAGCGACAACGGGAAAAAACAGACGGATGGGCAGCAGCGTCCGTCGAAACTCGATCTACTATGGTAACTACCCCCAAGATGATATAAGTCATGTTTGTGGGAGGCCTATGTCCAGCAGTGGACTGCATACGGCTGAAATGTATGTAATGTAATGTATGTTATTTAAGCAAATTAACATTTCCAGGAACAGTTCCTCATTAAACGCTACAGCACGACATCTCTTCAAACGATCGTGTCGCCAAACCAAGTGGCATTTTTCGAGGATATCTCCCAAAAGCTGAATCTACGAGCAACGCTTGTTTTCGACGACATATCCAAGTGAGTTGCAAAATGATTCTGAATCCCGAATCACGATCAAATACTGGATGGGTTTATGCTGCGTTTCCGCCATAGATGACCAGCCATTTTAAACCTTTATTTTGTAACCAAAAGTTAAAACAAAACCAACAGCCCAAAGAGAGTCATCTTATTACGGCTGCGCCTTTATCAGAAAAGAGGGACGATTCGTGCCTCTTAAGGCATCTGTTACATACTGTTACATATTGACTACTAAAGTTGGAATTTTTCCAGTTATTTATCCTTTATTTTGTAAGCATTGCATACAATTAGTATATTTAAAATTACTTATCTATTTAGTAGGTGTAGTGTAATATTTAACACGCAAAAGAAGTAAAGTCAGAACATTGCTCTCAGAATAGCTAGACTTTGGAAGTGTCAACGGACTCATATATGGACATGGATACAGAAGAACAAAATGGCGGATGGGATCAAAGACTAATAGTGGCCAGTGCTGTGGTGTGTGGTGGTCTGGCGTCGCGGAAATGCCTCCCTCAAAATGTCATAAAGAATCTTCCCTTGTCCCGTTTTGATCGAGTATACACGTTGTAATAGGATTATAAAATTTCCATTTTATTTGTAGAATAATACAGCAAGAAAAAGCACCCAGCTTAAGGAAGAAGGGTTTCTCTTGGACAGCATACTATGATATTGATGATGTAAGTTCCAAGTCTTATACCTTATTGACATTGGTTACTATATCTTGTATATTTACTTGATTTTCTTAAGTGTATCTATCATCAAACTCGTCTCGACTTCCAGGGATCTAGGGTAAAGACTGCCTTTCGAATCGAAAACTTTTGATTTAAATACAAGAGAAATAGATTAAGCAAATTATCTTAATATCTAAAATTAAGAGAATTGATGTTGATTTTATTATTATAAACATTATTCTTTTTTAAGTACATTTTAGAATTGTTTTTTTTTGTGACCGGCGTTTAACTGCCGGCTTGCAGTTGTCACAAAACTAACGAAAACGCTAAAATACTAACGGATGAGTCTAAAAAACTTTATCAACTCATATTCAACAGATATACGGGTACCTTCAAAATATGAGCGTGGCTTACCCACAATGGACGGAGCTGGTAGTGGGTGGAGAGAGCTACGAAGGCCGACAGATCAAAGGGCTGAGGATTAACACACCAGACGGCAGAACAGAGGGCAAGCCGGCCGTCTTCATCGAGTCTGGTACGATAGCGAGCCTGCCTACATTTATTTGTGTCTATCAGATAAAGATAAAAAACATTTATTTGTGACAACACATATACAAAAACAATGACAGACAAGGAAAAATACACCTGGTGTGCATCACAAAATGGACTCAACTCAGTATATTGCCAGCTTAGGAGCCAGCGCTGATCTTCCTCTGAGCCCATTCACGAACATGAACATTATTACAAATAAGAGCATTTATTTGTATGATCAACACAGGATCCTGAGTTATGGGTGTTTTCTATATATTTCAGTATTTGTATATTATATATCTGTGGCCCTAGTGAAAAAGGGTATAAGTCGAATTGGCTCAGTAAAAAAGGCCACAAGTCCTATAAAATGTAAGGAACTTGTACCCTTTTACGCTGTACTAATTTAATTTATACCCTCTTTCACTAGGGTCACAGATACATCGTTGGCACAAGCCTTCTTAAGCATACCGTGGGGTCAATTTGTGTAAGGATGTCCTGTAATATCTATCTATTTATTGTGTATATATATATAGGTATATATATCGTCGTCTAGTCTAACCCTACTTGAGCCATTGAGCTTAGTGAGGTCGCTTTCTGAAAGATTCTCCGAAAAATATTTACTATTTTTATTTAGGCCTTGTAATCCCAAGGTTTTAATAATTCGAAGAAGAAAAAAAACATTACAAAGTGTTATAGATTAATCATTCAATGCGATTCAGTTATAAGTTGTGACATGGCTGGGTATGCCACGACGCTGATTTGTGAGGTTATCACAAGGGACAGTTTGATGTTACGTGTACGTAAAAAAAAGTTTACGAACATCGACATTTCGTATGTCCATGCGTCCATCCACTGTCCCCTTGTTTATAAGCGTACCTTAAACTTAAACAAAGGGACAGTGGTAAGTATAATAAAACAAGAGTAGGAGTATTTCTAAATATTCGAAAACTCGCAAGTGGCTGGAGTTGGAGACGTCTTTAGTGGACTAAAGCTAGCTGATTCTAATCCAGAGCCAATATACTAGTTTTGTCACAATAGTTGCCACCATGTGATTACGTATGAAAAAAAAAATTGATATACCAATTGTAAGTTACTGTCCAAAATTTATGTCACACCATAAATCCGCAACATAGATAAAATAGAGAAAAAAAAACTGTAAGTCCTAAATTTTTTCCAGGCATCCACGCGCGGGAATGGATCACCCCTGCCACGACGACCTATTTCATCAATCAACTACTCACAAGCGACAACCCTGACATTGAGGCCCTACGGAATCAATTCGCATGGCACATTTTTCCGAGTGTCAACCCTGATGGCTACCATTTTAGTTTTAATAATGCGAGTTTTATAATGTTTTATTTTTTTACAAATTAACAATATAAATAATTTCCAACTTACTAATTTCTGAAGTTTATATGGATGGATGGAAGTTTTTGCTCTTTCGTGCGAAACTACTGAACTTTAATAAACTGTAATTAATCTTTACGCTTATATACCTAGACTAGAATACCACCAATTCATCTTCTCAGTGGGTATCATAAGAGGCGACAAAGGAAAAAACGACGTATGGCCAGCAGAGTCCGTCAAAACACAATCTATGCACAGCCACTGTAAGGTATATAAGTGTAAAGATTAGTTACAATTTATTGAAGTTCAGTAATTCCGCACGAAAGAGCAAAAACATCCATCCATCCATATAAACTTACAAACGACTATGGCTACCTCCAAAATGATACAAGTCATATTTAGGGGAGGCCTATGTCCAGCAGTGGACGAGTTACGACTGAAATGACGAGGATTATGATAATGACATTAGAATAACATATAGGGAATAATTTATAAATATATTGTGCTTAGCCATATTGCAAATAGGCCATAAGAAGTATTCTTCCGCAGACGAAGTTCTGCGCAGAAGCTAGTTAATTACAAGTTTTGATTGAAAAGATAACTTTTAATTTCTATGTTTTACATGTCCCAACCCTTTACATTTTGTAATGTCATATTAATTTATTTTATAGGACCGTATGTGGAGGAAAACACGTTCCAAATCAAGCAATGGCTGCTACGGAGCGGATCCGAATCGCAACTGGGACTACAACTGGCTCAGTAAGAATAATTAGATCACCGGCCAAGAGCATGTCGGGCCATGCACAGTGCAGGGATACGTAGTTTTCGATCCGTAACAAAAACCAGGCCTGAGTGCCGAGGATATCGTACGAGGATACGCTCATGATGATGATGAACTCAAAACTGGTCGAATAGATCAAGTTCAACATTCCAAGTCTTAATTAAGCTGTATTTTCATTATTTTTTCATATCTAAAGGACTTGCGGATCAAACGTTAGGGGGCAGCACATTTTTTTTTACTTCCAAAGCGAACATTTTGGAAATAGGTTTTAGTAGGCATCAATAAGGCCACTAATGACTTTTCCAATGACATTCGAATTGAAATAGTGAACCGTAAACCGGATTATTTTCATACAATGGAAAAGAAGCCATATGTATACGTATACATTATAAAATTTGAAGAAATAAATAAAATTTACAAGCAATAACTATTTACTATACTTACGACCTTTGTAAGCAATTTATTTTCTTGAAGTTTAAACAAAATATTTCTTTCAATCAAAAAAATATAGTATATTAGAGACGTTCGCTTACAAAATAAGTAAAGGCTTGGGGCAAGAAACTCTAATATTAATTTTACAACTATTTAACTTAATATTTTACATAATATATGACACAAGCGTCTACTTATAAATATTATATTTTACTTACTATTCATATAAAACATTTTGCCATTTACAATTTATTTTCAGGCTCAGAAGAAAGCAGATGAGTACTTCTTAGAAACTACCAGTAATAAAAATAATATAGTTTTCAGAAAATATAATTTTACTCGTATTTTAAATCAGAATCACTAGTTTTTTTCCATGAAAACAGGATAAAAACTTCTTGTATTATGTTACGATTTCTATTATTTAGGGTGGCATGGTAATACAAAGGAAAGTTTCAAAACTTTTAGTATTATTAGAACACTTTTGATTCTGAGTAAAAATACCATAAAGTACCTAACCTACTCAGAAAATAACACAATTCGTAATTATTTTTTTTATAGATTAACTCTCAAGGTGACAGAAAATCTATACATACTTATTCTAAAGCAAATATTAATCTTTTGGCATCAACTAGACATACATATTTGCATTCCAACATGAAAAAAGGGTAGGCATCGCGCATGCGAATCCTCTAGAGTTGCAGGCGTCTATAGGCTACGGGAACTGCTTACCATCACGCGGGCCGTATGGTTGTTTGCCACGTCGTTGTATTAAAAAAATAAAAACTATCATTTCAGAGCACGGAGCGAACAACAATCCATGTGACTACCAGGTCTACGGAGGCTCGCAACCTTTCTCCGAAATTGAAACCAGGAGTCTATCGAAGTACATATCCGGTGTGGAGAACCTTCTAGGATACATAGCCTTCCACGCGGATGCTCAGATGCTGCTGCTGCCGTATTCTGACTCGGAGGAGCACAATGATAACTACAATGACTTGGTAAGTAGTCTACTCGATAGTAACTTTACGGAGCAGGTCTTGGGTTGAAATATATCTGTGTGTAAATATTTTTGTAATTAAAAATGTATCGATGAATAAGACATCGAGTATCAAATAAAAAATATGTGCCAAATTTTTGTATTTAAACTTACATGAGACATATTTAATAATTAACGATGAATACGGTACTACTCACGTTTATTTAGTCACTCGCGCGACATGTTTCGGAGAACATAGGCCTCCATTTTCAAGCACGAGGTGACGCGAGCGGCGAACCGATCGGACACTCAGCACTCTTAGTGCTTGAAAATGGAGGCCTATGTTCTCCGAAACATGTCGCGCGAGTGACTAAATAAACGTGAGTAGTACCGTATTCATCGTTAATTGTCTGCCAAATCGCTGCAAATAGACAGACAGACAGATGTTGACCTCAAGTGCCTCGCTTAACACGTTCACTGCGTTATCGGGCCGATCGACCCTATCATATGTATGAAAACTGCGTTGTTAATTTACTGCCGATGCCGCAGCGAAAGTGTTAATATAATATGCTTATAAAAAAATTGCCTTATGTATGTTTTCTAAGTATGTATCCTATATACTGTTATACGTCTTGCACCTACAATTTAAGCCTTCTTGAAAACTGTATAAGGTTGTCCAAAAATTTTTATTTATCAACCTATCCTGTCAAATCCATGTAACAACTAGTATATATTGAACATTTTTTCGGGAAAGAATAATCTCTACAACCTTTAACAATTGCCATGTTTTGGTTCCTGAGTGTTGTACTTTTTTTCAGGTAACAATCGGTAAAACATCCCTAAATTATGGTTACAAAGTTAACCATGCTAAGTATGACGGGCCTGCTACCGCTGCAGAAGTATTATGTAAGCTATTTTATATATTTTATATTCATTAATATGTACGAATAAATCAAGGCTTCGTAAAAACGGGCTTCCATAATTGCGCCATTATTGCATTAGTAAACTTACAAAATACGTATTTTGTACGACATATGTTCTATGACTAACAACGTAAGTAATATCCTTGAATGTAACAAAATGAACGTAACTAATACTTGACGTCGTTTCAATTTATTTGGTCGTTCTTCTATGTACTCGTCTTCTACGTACACTCTAAGCAGTAATAACGGGTCATTTTGTAGAGACATTGTGATATAAAGTGACCCGTTTTTATTGCTCTTGAGGGTATGTGCAAGAGCGATAGATAGTCAATTTTTGAATTTAGCGTTTGGCGGCGAGCAGTACCCTTAACATCAGTTGTGACATTGAGGTTTTCGATACCGAGTATCGAGGTTACTTATCTGTGCATCTCGCTTGTACTATTTTAGTGCGAACGAGATAACTTCGCAGTCGAATATTGCTCGACATATTTCGCTTCAAAACGGGGAGGTTATGGTTTTAAATAATGCATTTAACCCCTGCAATCTTCATCAACGCGAACGGGTCGTGCAAAAGCTTCTAATGGATTTAGATCATGCTTAGGGTCTAGACAGACGAACTGCATGTCACCCAAAGTTTGTATGGGAACTGCCCGCCGACTGCATCCCGACTGCACCGATTCTATGAAAATTGCAGTTAAGTTCCAGTCCGCCTATCTAGACCCTTAGGCATGTTAAACTATATTCAACTAAGGAAATGTTAGTTACTTTCCCATTTAAACAACATTTACAGAACATACGATTAAATCTTTAAAATGCTGTTACTTTTAGTATCTGAACAAGCACTCCAAGCCAACAACAACACAGAAACCTATATATAAACCGGGTGGCTGGAAACACAGTATCAACTAATTGAATCTTTTAGAGAAGGATCGCAAAACCAGAGATCGCGACCGCATGAAAGGACGAATCCGTCTAAAACCCACGGGCGCCGTTAAATTAAGAGCACATGATTTAAAATTACGGTTTTAAAGGACCTTTAATCTGAACATTAATTTTATAGTGTTCTTGTAGTATTATACATATTAGGTTATTCACTCAATAAGGATCTTCTATTGCCTTTCCTTTATAGGATCAATCATTGTAAATTTAAATTAGGAACTTAAAATAAAACTATATATTACTTATAGTTTCATATTTTTATATATAATTTTTTTATTATAATTTCATAGTTCATATTTTAGTCACAGCTCGCCGCTGCCGCCGACTAGAGAATTCGCGACTTAGCTCGAAACTAAGTGCCACAATCGTTACTCGAAAGAGGGCTGTACAGTCAGCAGCAGAAGTAGCTAAGCATTTGAGGTGTTCAAAATGAGGTCAACACGTCTCTATTGTCAAGAGAATAAGAGCGCGTGTAGGTCATTTTGAACACTTCAAACGCTTAGTAACTTTTGCTGCTGACTGTACGTAAGACACTAATTACGAGGACAGAACACCCACAGTAAATGCATCAAAAACTTCAGCTCGTACACTAAATATTTATTCTGTTTAACGTCGTACTAGCTTACAAACCCCAGCTAGTCCGGACAGAGTGGCGTCGGAACGACACGTATGTATACGTACGACTACTTCAGTAAACGCGCACCTTTATTAAATATTATATTACAGACATTTCAGCCGTATGCAGTCCACTGCTGGACATAGGCCTCCCACAAATATGAATTCTATTATCTTGGGGGTTGGCTACCGCAGTAGCTGTAGTTAGATTGGGTTTCGACGGACGCTGCTGCCCGTCCGTAGGATATTTCCCTTTGTCGCCCCTTACGACACCCGCGGGAGGAGATGGGGTGGTGCTATTGTAGTCTGCCAGCATCACACGGCATATTATTAAATAGACAGGCATCGTTCGTGCATGTTCTCTCGAGCAAAATTCGTTATAAAATCTGTGAATTTCACTACAAATCTAATCAAGAATGTTTTTATAGACAAAGCATCAGGTGGCAGCATGGACTGGGTGCGGTTCGCACTGGGAACCCAACTTGTGTACACGTACGAACTCCGAGGCTACTACTTCTACTGGCCGCCAGCGCTGATCTACCAACAAGGCGACGAAGTCACACAGATGATGCTTGGACTGTTTACGGAAGCCGGCAACCTAGGTTACTACAAATAACTAAATTAAATAAACGTCTCTTTTGATTTCAACATTTTGCTTGAGACCGATTCTGATTAAACTTGAAATAATAAAATTTAATCAGAATATTGAGGAATATTTTAAATTATAATGACCCTAGCCGAGTTCAATGTTGAATTTGCGATTATGTTTTGTACAGTTAATAAATTCGATAACGGTGTTGAAAATATATACGGCATTAATAAAGAATGTATTACTTTTTTAAGAGTTTTATTTATTGTCGGACCCGGATATGTCCTTAAACTACGTCCAACAATGAGAAGTAGGGCACAGCGATGACCATCAAGCTTGAATCATCTGGGGCAGCCCAGCTGGGGAAGTACCTCCTCCTTACAGAAGACCACAGCCATAATAGCACTGCTACCTTTCAGGTATGTAGTGCTGTGTTCCTGATGGTGAGTAAGGTTCCCAGAGCTCCAATCCCCCTTAAAGGCCGGCAAAGCGCTTGTGACTCATCTGGTGTTGCGGGTGCCCATGGGCGACGGTAATTGCTTACCACCAGGCAATCCGACTGCTCGTTTGCAACCTATGTCATTAAAAAAAAACTATCAAAATAATTCATTCATCATACAATTTGTACAAGTTATTGAGGTGAGTTAGACTGATCGCAGCTACACCCTAGAAAGTAGTTTCCATATTGAGAAATATTTTCAATATAATCATTTGACTTACCTTGTAATGTTCACGAGAGCATCATCATGCAAGGCATTTTAGTTTCCAACCAACAAACAGAGCAGACATAAACACTTTTTGGTTCAACTTGGCACTTTCGACACTTCGAATTAATTTTCGATAAAACTTTAAAAAAATTAACGAAATATTTGAACACTCACTCCACTCCAGAAATATAAGAAATGTTTAAGACTTTAACCACACTTTCTAGAAATTCACCCATGACCAGAAGGCCATTGTGTTTTTGAACGTGTGAATAAAACTCACCCCCAATCGTTATTTAAGTAGGGTAGAGAGTAAGCCTTTAATCTTAAGAGACCAGGGTTGAAAAGTACCCACAGGCCATAATATGGATTAAGGTACAAATCACTATGGCGTTGGACGTAAAATTATAATTAAATTCACAAAATATATATTGGATGAACTATATTTGTATTGAACTGACGTTGACATTTAATTCTGTACAAGGCACAGACTACTAAGAAGATACTACGTATCAGACGACCGACTGCCTAGAAGATATTTTTATGCGTAGTGAAATGAAATTTTATCTGTGGTCGGGGGGAAATTGACGATTTAGTCTAGTGGATAGTGCGCTTGCCTGCTAAGCAGCTGGTCCGGGTTCGATCCCCAGGATAGGCGTCAAGTGCATTTTGGGAAAATCGGACTACCAATTTTTCTTTTTTTCTTTTTTAATTATTGCTTATTTCTGGTGATTCCTACAAGCGATGGTGGTGTCTTGTTAAATCAAACAATTAACCATTTTCATAACATTTTTATTTGTATTTTTTTAACAGAGATATGGGTTGTAAAATTATTTACTTACACTACTTGGGTACACTACTTTTGTTTGCTCAGTTGTTTCAGGGCCCGTCTGACGACTCCCTTGGCGGTGTCGACATCTGCGACCCGTTGTACTCCATTTAAGATGTTGCTGTAGCGTACTCTGATTGCCAGCGCCGCGCCGCCAGAAGTGCTGCCTCATTTGCTCCAGCCGATTGAAGCGGTCCACGCTGCGGATGTTAGCTTGTCAGGTCCAGCTCGGGAGCGACATCAGTGGCCTGCCAAGGAGAAAGTACCCTGGTGTGAGCGCTGCGTAGTCTTTAGGAGAGGACGAGAGGGGGATAGCTTTACTAATAGAGATAAAGCATTTTAAAGTTCAATTGCGTTTAGTGGGCCCTCTGTACATTATTTATTACATTTTATATTTATGAAGCGTAGTACATATGCTACTACTATTTTTTTAGTTTGCTATGTCGCGAGTATTTTTGAAAGTCAATGAGAGTGTCGGTTCTAGTCTTTATGCTAGTCGATTCGTATGGTTAGAACTGGCCAACTTTCTTCAGGCTCTAAAATATATGATGGTCCGTGCCACCACAGCTGGTGAGACTGTAAATGCTGAGGGTCGACCCCGCGAGACGCGAGATCGGCAGGATTTTGAGTTGTGGGGACATGGCGCCACGCCGAGCTCTCGGTGAGCTCTTGAATGGCCGCGACACGGTTTATGTTAATGTTACACTGCTATCAGACCAGTATACACAGCGAAGCTGGCAAGAAGCGCCGCAGCAAGCTCCAATCGTGGTATCGTAGCGGACCGCGTGGGCGCGACGCGACGCGGGTTTTAGAGCAAAGTAGATTTACAGTTTATTTCCCTGACAAGGACGTGGCTTTAATGTAGGTATATGCAGTTATCAGTTATCAGTTATCAGTTATTTATTGCATTCATAGGTACACAAGATATTATATCACAAAGAAGTTCAGCTATGAACCCTGCAAGGGCACTACAATTTTTAAATCTGAGTTACAAACTAAACAAAAAATAGATACATCTCACGAATTAATTACACGACATAGTATGTTTACATAACAGCTTTCGCATATTTTGTTAAATTTAACAATATGTTTTAACTGTACTTATTAATATTCAACTTTCAAAAAACTCTTGCATGGTATAAAAACTATTAACAACTAAATAATCTGAAAGTTTTTTGTTAAATAAAGTATCTTTTTTTTCGTTTCTAATATCACTTGGAAGTTTATTATATATTTTAATACACATTACATATGGACTAGAGCTGTGCATATTTAGATTAGAAAACGGAACAGGAAGTGTGTCTCTGGGACGTAAATTTAAAATAGTTGGGTTCTTTATAACTGGGGAAAAATTAATATTGTGTTTTCGTTTAAATTTACATATCTCTAAGATGTACAGAGAGGTTAAGGTCAGAAGCTTATGCATGCATGCACCATAAGCGGCCTGTGAAGCGTCAGAGAAAGCGTGAAGTTCGATGAAACAAGAAGAGTCATTTTTGACAAATATATTCCTGGGCACAGTAAGAAGCTTTAGGTATTTTATGTTATCTATGAAGTGCGCCCAGGTACGTTGAATTTTCCTAAACGAAGGCGTTTCTCTAAACTAAGAAAGCGCTTTTTTGCAAAAAAGTATGAGTCGCCTAGACGATCAGGAGTGTCGATAAGAGGCAACCTAACACAAAATCTACCGCTTTCTAAACGAGTAGTGTTTTCAATAAAGTGCGATACACTTTCAGTTTATGATGCATAGGAAAGTGTTCGCGTACTCCCAGAACCTTTGAAGTCAGTGTCGTTCTGAGTCATCACGAAGGTGCACGAACTGGTTTTGCTTACAGAATTGCGTTTAATAATAGGCAAGCGACCGCCTACTAGCCAACCAAACTCGGAGCTATGAAGTGTGGGATGTTTGTCTCCCAGAGCGTACCTTTCCGTGCCAATGATGTCCCAGTAAACTTCAATGCCCAGTAAGACGTCAATTCGCGAAGGCTTGTTAAAATTGGGGTCAGATAATTTAATAGACGACGGTATATTAAAATGACTCACATCAAAGAAGTTTTCAGGTTGTGCTTTAGTAACACGAGGAAGTACGACAAAATTAAGGTCGCGAACGAATGTACTTTATGCGTGCAAAGGAGCGAGCATCTGGTACATTGTTATAGGCATTTCCATTATACCCGTGATGTTTTCTTTACAACGATGCGAAGTCAGCTAAAGGCGCTGCTTCTATTAATCAGGGATCATACAGAGCATGCTGCCATTGTTTATAAGAGCCCTTACTACAATTAAAACTGTCGTGAGCCATGTTACTACTACTTACTTGCAAACCCTCAACGCGATCGGTGTGTCCTGACTCGGCTTGAAGATGGGTACCAGAGCTTACCCGAAACATGTCGCCTAGTGCGATATATTATTGCTGTGGACAGCATAACCGCAGACGAAGATACTGCTGCCATGACGATCGAAGAGGAAGAGCTCTCAGCACCAGCGTCATCACCAGAAGGGCCTACTGCAGCTGGTGGTGTGGGTGTGCTAGTGTTGTTAGTGTAATAATGTGTTCTTACATACGCGATATCCTCCCAGCCGACAACGCGCCTTGTCGTGGTCCGGGCGCAAGCAGTTGAAGCAGAGCTTGAGTTTTGTAGCCTGGCCCCACTTCTCGTCCTTGCAGTCGAAGATACGATGTTTCCCCTGGCACACGACGCAGGGCCGCAGAGGCTTTTCGCTGGTTAAGTGGCTGAAATAGCAAATGATTTTGATTGAAGCGTTTCTGTCTTTAATTGAGGCTTAGTATTTTTATCGCCGTAGTGCCGTGTGATGCCGGCTGACTAGAATAGCACCACCCCATCTCCTCCCGCGGGTGTCGTAAGAGGCGACAAAGGGAAAAATCCTACGGACGGGCAGCAGCGTCCGTCAAAACCCAATCTACAGCTACTGCGGTCGCCAACCCGCCTGCCAAGCGTGGCGACTATGGCAACTACCCCCGAAGACGATACAAGTCATATGTGTGGGAGGCCAGCAGTGGACTATATACGGCTGAAATGTATGTATGTATGTATGTATTTTTATCTCTTTTAGACCTAAATAAGGCTTTCAAATTCGTCTAATGCGGGTAGTTCGACTAAATTATTCCTATGCTCTTCCCATTTTGTACGAGTAGCTTGGTTCAATTTCGAAGTTAACATATGTATGATGATCGCGTCCCATTGGTCGGTGGACTGGCCGAGCGTCTTTAACGCCCGTAAGTTTATGGTCACGTGGTCACTAAGATACCTAATGGTCTTATCCGATTCACGCTGCAAAGGTTCGATATTGAATAAGGAATTAAGATGATTCGTTGTAAGTTGCCGATTATTATTATATCGGTCTCATAAAAGGTCCCATGCTTCAGAATAGTTGTCAGCTGATACCTCTTATTATTATTAATCGTATGGCATGCACAATGTGAAGGACAATCAGAATACAGCTTTGAGGTTGTTAAGCCAGGCAATCAGTCAGGGGGGACGGAGATTAGGTCCTCAGTTGGTCCAGAATACGAGTGCTGGGGGCAGCGCTGGAAAATATGTTCAGTGGTCTGTTCTTCTTCACCGCACTCGCAGAGTGGAGAAGACTTCCAGCCCCATTTGTAGGTAAAGGAATTGCAGCAGCCATGCCCAGACCTCAACCTGTTCAGCCGACACCAAAGTTTGCGCGGGAGATCGAACCCTTTTAATTTTTTAGTCGGATCGGTTAGAAGGGTAGGTTCTCCATTCCCGCCCGCAGGCCATTCCTCCTTCCATTTATCTGAGATGGTGAAATTCTCCAAGTTGTGGGCTGTAGTACAGGGTGGATTCCGGGATTTAAGTCTCTGAGGAGGTGGATGGCAAAACTCGTGGTAGGCTGGCATAGCAGGGTTTTTGGAGATTTTCTCAGCTTCCCTTTTCAATGCCTGGAGCCGTCGAAGGTGAGGCGGGGCAATGTGACATAGTGACGGTAACCAGTGGACGGGAGTAGATCTGATGGTGCCTGAGATACAGCGCATAGTCTCGTAAAGTTTTACGTCTACTTTGTGAGTATGTGCACTTCCGAGCCACACTGGTGCACAGTATTCTGCTGCTGAGTAGACAAGTGCGATGCCTGTGGTGCGTAGGCAATCAGCTGAGGCTCCCCAGCTGGTTCCGCAGAGCTTGTGTAGGAGATTGTTTCTCGTCGCGATCTTTTGTGAGAGTTTAGTTAAGTGGGTCCTGTAAGTCAGTGACCTATCAAGAGTGACTCCAAGATATTTCGGGCAGGGATTGTACTTTAGAGAAACGCCATTCATGAAGACAGCTGGTTGGTAGTTAGCTAACTGATTGCTTAGATGAAAACAGGCCACCTCGGTCTTATCAGCGCTTGGCATAAGTCTCCATGCACTGAAATATTCGGTCAGGGCTGCTAGATCCGATGTTAAAGTTTGAGCACCAGAGTCAAAATCTACGCTTTGAGTCACGAGCGCAATGTCGTCGGCATAGATAAATTTGACGGACTCCGAGCGTGGAAGATCAGATATATACAAGTTGAATAGTATTGGTGCCAAGACTGAGCCTTGTGGAAGGCCATTGTTTAGCTTGCACTTTCGGCTTCTTTTGCTACCCAAGAATACCTCAAACAGCCTCTCAGATAGCATGTTGGAGATGAGGTCGACTATGTCTCTACTCGGTATGACCGCTAGCATCTTGTGAATCAGGCCGTGCCTCCAAACTGTGTCGTAGGCAGATGTGAGATCGATAAACACTGCACTGGACTTGAGGCGTTTCTGATATCCTGCTTCTATGTGATTAGTTAGTGATAAGACCTGGTCAACACAGCTCCTGCCCCTTCGAAACCCGGCTTGCTCGGGTGGAATTACAGCCTCGATGTAAGGTTCTATCCGTCCTAGGACAAGGCGCTCTAGGAGCTTAAATGTACAACTAAGGAGAGCAATTGGTCGATAGCTTTCGGGCAGATGTTCAAGTTTGCCCGGCTTGAGCACAGCGACCACTTTTGCTAGTTTAAACTCCTTTGGCAGGGTGTTATTTGCCAGAACGTCTGAAAACATAGCGGTCAGCCAGCTTACCGCGGACGGGCCCATATGCTTTAAAAACTCATTAAACATCCTATCAGGACCAGCAGCCTTATTGTTCTTGAGTTGTTTAATAGCACTGATTGTTTCGTCTACGTTGAAAGGCCTAGCCAGCTCATGGTGGCGTGACGAGTTCTGCTTAAGCGCCGCAAGTTCTTTCTTGATCTTTTTTGTGAACACTTTATTACGCTTTGCTCTTGTGAGCTCTACCATTCTGGTTGCTATGGCATCTGGGCTGACACACGAGCTGCCTGTGGAACTAGGAGCGACTTTTCCAGTGAGGCTGTTAAGCGTTCTCCAGGCCTTTCTGCTAGAATGCTTGAAGTTCATACTTTCCACCGTAAATTCCCATTTCACCTTCCGATTCTCATCCACATCACCTGTGGTTTGGAATTCCTTGTAGAGATCTTCGCTGGTAGAGGGCTGGGCTTTGATATAATGCGAGCTGCTTCTCTTTCTAGGTATGAAGATAGGTAATGAAACTTATGTATCGGTTTAATTCGGTAATTTTTATGAACGAGTGACTCGTCGTAGGTATTGCAGAAATCAACGCTTTTATAGAAGGTTCCGTCGAATTTATGAATCTGAATTAACGGCAGTTTAAAAGCTAGTTTGTCCTCTTAATGGAGCTCCGCTTGACCTTGAGCAGGAGCTCACAGCTACCAACCGACTATTAGAGGACTGAGGCGTCGGTTGGTAGCTGTGGTCCCCAACTGAGTCCCCAGAGTCAATGGCGAAACAGTTTTAGGTACTTTATCCACCATCTTATTGCAAGTTGTAAATCAATGAAATAACTTATGACAAAAGTATAATA
This sequence comes from Grapholita molesta, assembly GCA_022674325.2. NCBI lineage: Eukaryota > Metazoa > Arthropoda > Insecta > Lepidoptera > Tortricidae > Grapholita > Grapholita molesta. Next base: position 15,044,358 of record CP053130.2, on the reverse strand, counting down.
AGAACAAATTACTGTAAGATAAATGTACATATACTAAAATTGCAAAACGGCTTACGCTCCTTATTGTTATCGTGCTGGATTGCGGCCGGGCAGGCGGCGGAGCACCGCGCCGGTTGCGCTCGCGCTGGTACGGTGCACCTCAGGGTAGTCTCGACGCGGGTTCGATCCCGGGAGCATGAACACTGAAATGCGTATGAGGAAAATATTGGCTATGCGAACGTAAGCATGAGGAAAAGTGCGAAGCACGGATTTGTGCAAATAAGTGAAGAGGATAATGCTTAAAGGTTGATTAGATGCTTCTAAAAGTACCATATGTGCACACAGTATTCTAAAAGACGGCGTAGAATTGGCAGGCAGAAAAAAGGTATCTTAAATAAGATGTTTTTAGGAAAAATTGCGCAAAATAAATGCATGATCAAGCAAATGGCTTTATAAGATGCGAGAAATCACTAATAAAATAGGAGGATGCTGTAAGAAAACACAGATTAATTACGATGTAGCTACCTTTAAAGAAGAGCTGCCATTACTTAAGCACATGTGGCGAAAAAGACAGCTTAAGAAGCAAGGTAGCGTTTTATGCTTGAATTATTCGACAAAATGCGTTTTCAGGTTTCAATTATAATGTAAAGAAGGAATAATGATACATAGAGGAAATAAGATTGAATATTTCAATATGACATGGTCAGAAAATAAGAAGTCACACATGTAAAATATGAAGCGCTATCGCCTTTAAATTTCCAAAATGAGGGGGATAAATAGAAGGAGACGATGGGTAAACTCACGGCACTCTCCTTGTAAAGACGATCCAAGCGCGCGACGCAGTGTCCGTTGCCCGGCCGGTCGACCTTTGTAGTTTGTACCTCACGGCGGGGCTGGCGTTCGCTCGTTGCTAACTCCGCCGGATTCCCGTTGTAATCTTGACTGCTGAAGTAACTGGCGCAATGGACGAGCTTCGATGAAGTCAGGGCTGGAGATTCTTGGCTGGAAGTCCACGTTCGAGTCGGCGGCACGTGGCGTACGTGGCGTTATGGCGCAGGTTGCGTTTCCGGCTTGGCGTTTTAGTATCCGTGCCCACCCGGGGGCGCCAAATTTAGTGCGAGGGCACATACAGCGGGGTTTAGACGGGCAATAAAAATTGCAGAAGCTGCCTTCCTCAAGCGACTTGCATTGTGTAAACAGTACAGCAACCCAACTTCTGCATTTTTTTTCAACTTACTGTACTTGTTGCAAGTTGTCCGTGTAAACAGTCAAAAATAGCTCGACAAGTTACTTCTATAAGTTTTAAAGTTGCACGTTTAGACTAACCTACCGCAAGTTTCAATAGAAAATCTGTACAACTTGTGTGAAATGGCGGTCATAGAAATAAGTGAAATCTTTGGCAGAATGTATGCTGATTCTTTTTATATTCCAATAATTTATCGATACGTAAGATTAGTGTTTTAGTCAGAGACATTTTTTTTACTTTTTTCTTGCTCTTATTTTACTTTCCTCGCATTCGAAATGAAAAATAGTATGCTTAACTCGGGTCAAAGTCACCAATTTACGACGAGGTAGTTTGGCGCTCCAACGAAGTGAGAGCGCTAATAAATAGTGCGAGTCGGACTTTCGACCCTTGATTAACAATCTACTATTACATTCTTTATAATAGACGGGACGGAAATGGAATTTCATATAACTTTGCAGGCCTAGGCGTGCAAAGAAACTTCTTTTTCAACGGTTATCCATACAGAGGCAAAGATGGCGGGTGTCATAGCAAACAGCTGATGTTAATTTTTAATACATTTCGATTTCATTGTTAGTTGTGATTTTGCAAATTTCATTGTATGTTTGAGAAAAGCACTATACATGCCTCGTCGTGAAAACGGTTTCCGGCCTCGCTAGCACGCTCGCTCGGACGTATATACCCACTTGGCCGGAAATCCTCATTTTCCCGGCCTCTGATGTAATGTACTATTATTGTATACCAATAACGTCATGTCTTTAACGTCATGTCGTCATGTCTTGCAATTTACTGCAGGAGGGCATCTTTATTTTTTTTTATAATCAGCATATAAACAAATTATTAACAACAATAATATTACTTTGCTATTCCGCTGTTTAATAACGTGCTAGTCAATCAGTGCTAACCCGTTATATTTACTTGCGTATTTTTTCATGCATTAATGGTCCCTCCCTCCCACCGCAAAATTAAATACGCAAATAAACATAACAAACCACCACCAATAATACCAAAACTCGACACGTGTTTCGCCTCTCTACGAGGCATCCTCAGGAGACGCTTGAGATGTTGCCGGTCCGACGTCCGACAACGGAATGACTTGTCCAGAATGGTCGGCCATATTTATTGCATCACCACCCCTTCTACCGTGCAAGTGCGAGTGAGATGCAAAAATTCGAAGTAACGGTGATGACACAATGTTCAACTGTTCGTTAATAATTAAACCTCTATTTTTGTACCTAATTATTTCTAACTGTTCCAGAACATTCAGACGTAATCCTTTTTCACAAACATGTAAAAGATCAAAAGAGTGATCCTCAGATATAGAATGGGAATTTTCTAACAAATGTTTCGCAAAATTGGATCGTTCTGGATGGTTATGCATATATGAAGCAACATGTTCTTTATATCTTGTACTAAAACTGCGACCTGTTTGCCCCACATACACTTTATGGCAGTCATCACAAGTCAACTTATAAACACCAGATTTTTTCCCATTCTCAATTCTATCCTTCCCATTACAAAGTTTTGACCGCAAAGTGTTATTTGTCCTAAAAGCAACATTTATATCGTTAAATTTTAAAATTTTGTATATTCTATCTGACAACTTTCCAATATACGTTATGCTGGCTTGAAACTTTTTTATGGGATCAGAAGATCTTGTAGCATACAACATATTGTTAACCAAATTATTTTGCTTCTTCCTGATAATACCATCTACAACAGATCTATCGTAGCCATTCGAAATAGCTAAGTGATATATATTATTTAATTCCATCTGATAATGCTCAGCAGAAAGAGGCACGGTTAACAATCTATGCAAATAACAATGAAAAGCAGCTAACTTATGCTGCCATGGATGAGTGGAAGAAGCCGGGATGACCGTGTCGGTATGCGTAGGCTTGCGGTAAATATTAAACTGATGTTTGTTATTTACTTTTGCGAGTGTTAAATCAAGGAAATTGAGTGAGCCGTCTTGTTCTAGTTCCTTCTTAAACTTTATCTTTGGGTGCTTGTTATTAAGATCAGTCACAAAAGTGTCCAGCTGTTCCATACTTCCCGTCCAACAGATAATTAAATCATCCACATATCTAAAGTAATACAAAACATTCCCATTACCCACAATGTGCTGGTTTTCAAAATGATCCATAAAAATATCCGCCATTAAAGGACTCAGAGGGGAACCCATAGCTAAACCTTTAGCTATGGGTCTAGCTTTATTTGCAGAGTGATGGTTTAGCTATGGGTTCCCCTCTGAGTCCTTTAATGGCGGATATTTTTATGGATCATTTTGAAAACCAGCACATTGTGGGTAATGGGAATGTTTTGTATTACTTTAGATATGTGGATGATTTAATTATCTGTTGGACGGGAAGTATGGAACAGCTGGACACTTTTGTGACTGATCTTAATAACAAGCACCCAAAGATAAAGTTTAAGAAGGAACTAGAACAAGACGGCTCACTCAATTTCCTTGATTTAACACTCGCAAAAGTAAATAACAAACATCAGTTTAATATTTACCGCAAGCCTACGCATACCGACACGGTCATCCCGGCTTCTTCCACTCATCCATGGCAGCATAAGTTAGCTGCTTTTCATTGTTATTTGCATAGATTGTTAACCGTGCCTCTTTCTGCTGAGCATTATCAGATGGAATTAAATAATATATATCACTTAGCTATTTCGAATGGCTACGATAGATCTGTTGTAGATGGTATTATCAGGAAGAAGCAAAATAATTTGGTTAACAATATGTTGTATGCTACAAGATCTTCTGATCCCATAAAAAAGTTTCAAGCCAGCATAACGTATATTGGAAAGTTGTCAGATAGAATATACAAAATTTTAAAATTTAACGATATAAATGTTGCTTTTAGGACAAATAACACTTTGCGGTCAAAACTTTGTAATGGGAAGGATAGAATTGAGAATGGGAAAAAATCTGGTGTTTATAAGTTGACTTGTGATGACTGCCATAAAGTGTATGTGGGGCAAACAGGTCGCAGTTTTAGTACAAGATATAAAGAACATGTTGCTTCATATATGCATAACCATCCAGAACGATCCAATTTTGCGAAACATTTGTTAGAAAATTCCCATTCTATATCTGAGGATCACTCTTTTGATCTTTTACATGTTTGTGAAAAAGGATTACGTCTGAATGTTCTGGAACAGTTAGAAATAATTAGGTACAAAAATAGAGGTTTAATTATTAACGAACAGTTGAACATTGTGTCATCACCGTTACTTCGAATTTTTTCATCTCACTCGCACTTGCACGGTAGAAGGGTAGTGATGCAATAAATATGGCCGACCATTCTGGACAAGTCATTCCGTTGTCGGACGTCAGACCGGCAACATCTCAAGCGTCTCCTGAGGATGCCTCGTAGAGAGGCGAAACACGTGTCGAGTTTTGGTATTATTGGTGGTGGTTTGTTATGTTTATTTGCGTATTTAATTTTGCGGTGGGAGGGAGGGACCATTAATGCATGAAAAAATACGCAAGTAAATATAACGGGTTAGCACTGATTGACTAGCACGTTATTAAACAGCGGAATAGCAAAGTAATATTATTGTTGTTAATAATATGGACTTCCGCAAAGTAACGCCTGATTCAATTAATTACTTATAAACAAATTCTTTTTTATTATGCAGAAACGTCTGCTAGCAAATATCTTAGATATTTAAACCGAAAGAAAAATAGAAAATGTTTGACTCGCAGCGGGACTCACAACCACTGGATCACTAGCCCAGTGCACTACCAATTGTGTTATACGAGTACCGCTTAGACTTGTCAAATTTTTATTTTTATTTTTCTATTTTTCTTTCGATTTAAATATCGAGGATTTAAACAAATAGTAGCAACCAATCAAAATAACCAGTAACACCTGATATTTTTTTTATATCTGTGCAAGTAGTTGTTTAATAAATTGCAACAAGAACTTGCTCGTCTAAACCCTGCTTAAGGGTAATGGAAATATGGTGATTTGTTGAAAACAAACTTTTATAAAATACTTAAGCTTTAATAAGCTATGTATTACAAATATTGGTAATAAAAACAGGGGTCCCGACCGCGTGTGTTAAGTACTATAATTTCCACCAAACAGCCGGCAACGGATCGGATCGAAAAGAAAACAAACGGAGGCGGCGACATCCGAACGTCACCGGCCGTGTATGTCGCCGCATACGATCGGGCGGTAACGGCCGAACGCGGCCGGCAGGATGTCGACGTCGACGTTCGGCACCGTTGTTTTCGAACCTGTCGTAGGAACATAACCCTCCACCTCCTCATAGTCTTGCCTGGCTCTCACCGTACAGACCGAATCGCGGGAGCCGTGTTGTGGTACTTGGCTCTGGCTCTTTCTCACAAACACGTTGCTTCAGGACTCCCTACAAAATTATATATGGTCCCGGCCTTTCTCCCATTCTGGGCAGGCCTATCTACTAGCATCACACGCCCCTATTAGGGCTCGACGACACAAGACTAACGTCTTATGTCGTCGAGCCCTGAGTAACCTCAGCGTCGTCTCCACTATATACTGCTGACCTTACTACTCGAGCGTTCTTCGCTTGGTGTGCCAGGAGTGCGCAAATACATGCGTGCTTCGAGTTTCGCCTCGTTATTAGCTTCGCTATTCTTTTTTGAATGTCTGGCTGTAGTATTTAACAAGTCTCATGCGCGCTTTTTATAACGCATTGTTTGCCATATTCTCATATGATTTCTTTTGTATAGGTGGCAGTAATGCTACACGATGTTGCAATCTTTGAACATCAGTACCCCTAATTATCCTATTAATAGTCCTGCACCAGTTAAATATGACAATCTGTATCACAACCATTTGAAAGTAGTCAATTCGGTGTTTCGGACACGATAAAATATAATTACTGGTTTTATTGGTAATCGCTATCAACACGTTTTTAGACAGATTCTCTATGTGAGGCGTGGTTTCTAAAATCGTGTTGGTTTCCTCTATTATCGTGCCGAAACACCGAACCGCTTGTTCAGATGGGTAGGTGAGACGGTTAGCGAGTTTGAACTCCCTTTGGCTAACCCAATCATGAATTGGCAGTTCTTTTCGGCAAGTCAATAACTGTCTGCAGTCGGGACACGGAAATCTAGTTAAATATTTTTTTATAACCCAACCAGCTGTGTATGCCCTGGAATAAATTTTTAGGCGCTGTGATTTTGCTTGATTAATACTGCCATCCTGGTGGGTCATTCGCGGGCTTTCATTTGCACAATCTGGTTGGAATTGATGCGTGCTGTTGGTACTAGAATCCTTTTCTTTTATATTTTTTAAAAGTTCTGCCAAGCTAATCACCTGGTCTGCTTCATCACTTTCACAATTAAAAGTATTACATTGACATTTTATTAATTTTGTGATGATTAGCGATCTGAAAGTATTTATAAAGCTGTGACAGTCTGGATCATTGAAGCGAAAGTTATATGCCCTCACCTGTCCAAAAAAGTTTTGAACTGGATCTGAATTAAAGAAACGAGGGCGCATAACTTTCACTCCACGGTCACTGAAAAACTTCCACAACCTCATTAAACTTTTCAGTGTCGTCACACAACCTTTTATAACATACACTGCCACGGGTCTCAAATCCTTATTCAAAAATTTCATTTTTTGTAAAAGCGTTATTGCATCCCGCCAAAATGAGTGGTGTTGACTTGAAGTCGTCACAGCTTGTTTTAAACTTTTGCCTTTATGGTGTTTATGGTGGAGCGAAGCACCGTTCATGCTGTCATGCAGCTGGTCGAAAAACTTCACCATCTTTGCCGTGTTTGCCATCGTGTTGCTTACGGGTCGTCCATCAGCCGCATAGTGAGCTGAGAAAGAAAAAACAAATGGTCCTCGTCGCTTTTCTTAAGTATATGTCATCTATTTCAACTTTTAATTTATATAGTAGTATTACTACTTAAAAATCAAAGCAAATGAAAATATTTCATAAAAAACAATTTGATTTGTTCTTACTTTCAATAGGTAAGCTAGTTTTTCATTATATTTATTACAATAAAACATCGTTCGGTTCTGAGGTTACCATGATCAGTCATAAAAATTGTGGTAGTACATTATTCATTGGTCATAAGTGTATGTTTTTTCCGAAACTGTAGATTAATCAAGACTTAATATAAGGCATAATCCTACTATAGTAGTTTTTGTGCTGTGTGGTGCCGGCTGAGAATAGCTCCGTCTCCCCGTCTCCCGCGGGTGTCGTAAGAGTCCACAAAGGGGAAAAACCAGCAGCGTCCGTTGAAATCGAATCAACAGCGACTAGGGTCGTCAACTCACCTTCCATGCCGGCGTGCCGACAATGGCAACAACCCTAAAGATACATGTCATATTTGGAAGAGCCTTACGTCAAGCAGTGGACGTCTTATGGCTGCAATGATGATCTATTATTAGGCATCTCTATGTTTTGTTGATAATATTAATTCTTCTATTTGAAACGTCCAAGAGCGCTGGTAGCCTAGCGGTAAGGGCGTGCGACTTTCAATCCAGAGGTCGCAAGTTCGAACCCCGGCACGTACCAATGAGTTTTTCGAAATTCATGTACGAAATATCATTTGATGTTTACCAGTCGCTTTTCGGTGAAGGAAAACATCGTGAGAAAATCGGAATAATCCCAATAAGGCCAAGTTAACCCTCTGGGTTGGAAGGTCAGATGGCAGTCGCTTTCGTAAAACTAGTGCATATGCCAAATCCTGGGATTAGTTGCCAAGCGGAGCCCAGGCTCCTATGAGCCGTGGCAAATGTCGGGATAACGCGAGGGAGATGATGATGATATTTGAAACGTCCAATTTATGGTTTTAAACATTACAAAACTTGTAAAAAAATGCCTGCCTTCAAACTATTCAATATGTACTATGTAGTTGCTTTAAAAAATAATGGTCAAAGAGTTAAAGTTTTAAGAAATAGAGTTTAAAGCATAATATATGTATACATTTTATAAAACAACTACCTAGACAACGTCAAGGAATAAACGACTAGGGAGATATCAATGCCTTCAAATTAAATAGCACTTACAAAATTTTGCTGTGTAGGAAAGAGCTGCAGCCACGGTAGAACTAAACACTCGAGCGGCAGCCTTAACCTGCAAATGAAAATGAATTAGGCCATAACAAAGATTATCCTCCCATGGGCCGTTTACGGTATGCAAGTCATAATATTTTTAATTCAGGAGTTAAGCACTACTTTCACCACTTTCCTTCTACCTACTACAATTTTTTTTCGTAGGTAATACGGAGCCAATACGACTTTGCCATTTTTTTCATGAGCCCAAGGAAATATATTGCACTCTGCTACTATATAGTATGTACATATGATCCCACGTAAGATGATGTCTCAGTTTTGTTGCACTGTCGTACTGCAGTTATGTTGCATACCTAATTAAACCACGAAACTTTACGTGAGCATCAAACGGGTTAAAGAAATGTGTTTAGCAAGTTTACATACTTATTAGAGACTTGGTTATTGCCGAGTCTGCCTTGTGTAATATGGTATAACAATAGTTATTTATTTATTTGTGATAAACTTATGTGCGAAATGTTATTTTCAGAGTTAGCTTACACCCTGGATTAATATATAGTATAGGCTACGTTTTTTCCCTAATAAACCGCGGGTAACACCGTGGTTACAGCTAGTAGTTCTATAATTGATGTGCCGTTTGGTACAACATTAGTTAGCACAAATATTACTTTATTTTTAGGAATAATATGAAAATAATAAAAACCTTCATTTTTCTTCGGTTGTCCATTTTCTCTGGTAGAACGTCTTGATCGGTAAGTTTATGTAACAACCTAGACTCCATATGGTTGCAGTCAGTTAGGTACACGTCAACGATGTCTTGCCATGTAGAATACTGGCTATCTACTTCAATAGTTTTGTTAAGGAAATTATTCCTAAATCCTTTAATAAGGTGCGAAGGGTCGAAGATGACACTGAGATTGACATCACCTATTGCGATGGTCTCATCTGAAAAACAACATAAATTTTGACTATAAATATAACCGATATACATATCTACTTGTAGGGTTTTTGACATCCTAGAAGAGGGTAGACTAAGAATTAATACCTAGTAATGAATAAAAGGAGTAACACACTTTGCATAGTATAGACACTGATTAAGGTTATCTAATTAAGAAACGGAAAATAAAGTGATACAACGATATTGGTGCATTTGATTATATACTAGTCTACTAACAAATTCGTTTTTGTCTAATAAAATGGGCCAGAGATAACGTATGCATAATAAAACCGTAATTCCAACCGTAACAGTTCAACCGATCAAGTTGTACTTCAAAAAATAGAAGGGCGGAAACATGTGGCCACCCAAAACAGTGAATAGGTACTATACCTACAGGAAGTGTCTTGAAAAAGGCATATGAAACCCGTTTGCTTGATAGTGACATTTTAGGTACATTATTCGCATTTCGCACGATATCACAGTATCGCATATGACCATCAACCTATAGCAAACTTACTTCATATCGTAAATCATAATACCTATGCTTTTACTAACCAGTAGGCTGTTTTGCGAGAATTTGTGCTCGTTTTGTTTCCGCTTGCAAGTCTTCTAGAGCCTTTCTAAAGGTAGATCCTTGGTCGCAGATAGTTGCAACGGGATGCAGGCCGATGTCTCCAGCGACAGCAACAACTTCCTTTAGCAGCCTCCAGGGGGCTTACTGTGCCCTTGGTAAAATAGAACCCAAACGCTTGCTGCCATTTTGCTATGGCTCCTCTAAACATAAAGACCAAAGCTTGGTCAGCAAATTCCTTTCGTGTTTCACCCAAGGACACAAACCCGTTTATTCGGTCTTTATTTTTGTTGTACGTGAGTCCTTCATCGAGATGCATCTCATCGAATATTATAGAGCAAAATTTTTTGTTTTCGTCCCATGACGCTACCTGGAATTTATCAATTATAGTAGAATGTTGTTATTCTTGTTATAATGTTCATTGTTCAGGTATCTACTTAATAGGTAAATATACTTATAAAATACTAATAGTATTCGCACACGAAGCAGTATGCTTCCTAAACCAGTAGGTAAGGGCTGATGCAGACGGACTGCAACTGCAATTTATTTAGAAACTCTGCAGCCGCCGTTTAGCTTTATTAAAATTTTAATGGACCATCTTCAACTATTAGACAGATGTAAAAAATGCTGCAAACAAAGTCTGTAGCAGTAGAAGAAAAATCGGTCAAGACTCAAGGCCATGTCGGGCGATACTCAGTGTAGGGTTCCGTAGTTTGTGACCCGTAACTCACAAACGGTTCAACCGATCAAGTTTTAAATAATATCCCTTTAAAACTGTACTAAGATGTAATTTCATGATTTTATCATATTCTTTGTACTTGCGGTTCAAAAGTTAAATCCCTCTCCCCTTTAACTTTTACTTTGGAATTTTTACTTTAACTTAAAATAGTCATAGGTATCCCTTCAAAAAACGCAGTCTGCGTGCACTGTTTTTTAATGTGACCGTAATAGCATAAGAAATAGACAGTATACTTATATGTCTATGATTTAAATGAATACCTAACACCGAACCAAACATAACTATGGTACCTATATCTTGCGCTCAGTGAATTAATTCAATAAATAATAATACACACCTCTTTTTTCATCACCTCAACGACGAAAGGGTTGATGCCAACCTCGATGTTTAATTGTCCTACAAGTTTGTTTAATGTTGATTTCGAAGGAAGTATAAATATTTTTTGTAGAAACCTGTAGCATCTTGGACTCTGCTTCATAATAGAAAGGCCTATTAATTTTTCTTCTTCTGTGAATCTCCGGGCCCTTGTTTTTTTAGTGCAGAGATTAATTTGCATTTTAAAAATTTTCTTTGCGTAAGGGTTCATATTTTTAGTAAGCTCCTCAAAAGAATGATCCTTAGCAAATTTCACTGCCTTGTTAGCCCTTTTTCTATAGGCTACCTCTACCTTGGCCTTTTTATATACTTTGTACCATTTCCGGCAATTTGGTGATAGGTTCACTACTTTGTTAATGAGTCGTTGTCGCTATGGCTTCACTGTTTTATTAGCTGGCAGACGTGGGCCTTTAAAAAAGAAATAATTAAGTTTTCAACATTAGGTTAAAAAACAATAATAAATTATATTAAAGTTAAAAATAAACCGATATTAGTGACTTAAAGGCAGCCTAAGCAATTTATTAATTATATAAAAGCGGGTAACTCACGTTTTATAAGTCGAATATTGCTCGACATGTTTCACTCCGTAACGAGGAGCATAATCATGAGCCATTCGCGTTGGCTAACCGACGCAGACTGCGGGCCGCAGCTCTCCGCGACCGCGCACTCGACGCCGGCAACAGCTGAGGGCGGGGAGGCGAGAAACTACCCTCATTTTCAGCAATATTGTCAATAGTAGGGTTGCACACTACACTTACTACGTCCGTTGGCAAAGGTCCGTCCACACAAAACGCTGACGCACCACACAAAACAGTTCTCCAACTAGGGGGCACAGACCATCCACAGTCACGGTTAAAGTTCGGATAACGACTAATTTCAATAGCCTCCCGTACTTTGCGCTGAACTACAAATTTTTCCTTCGAAAGTACGCTTACCTTATCGAAACTTTATCCTTAGCAAATTTCACTGCCTTGTTAGCCCTTTTTCTATAGGCTACCTCTACCTTGGCCTTTTTATATACTTTGTACCATTTCCGGCAATTTGGTGATAGGTTCACTACTTTGTTAATGAGTCGTTGTCGCTATGGCTTCACTGTTTTATTAGCTGGCAGACGTGGGCCTTTAAAAAAGAAATAATTAAGTTTTCAACATTAGGTTAAAAAACAATAATAAATTATATTAAAGTTAAAAATAAACCGATATTAGTGACTTAAAGGCAGCCTAAGCAATTTATTAATTATATAAAAGCGGGTAACTCACGTTTTATAAGTCGAATATTGCTCGACATGTTTCACTCCGTAACGAGGAGCATAATCATGAGCCATTCGCGTTGGCTAACCGACGCAGACTGCGGGCCGCAGCTCTCCGCGACCGCGCACTCGACGCCGGCAACAGCTGAGGGCGGGGAGGCGAGAAACTACCCTCATTTTCAGCAATATTGTCAATAGTAGGGTTGCACACTACACTTACTACGTCCGTTGGCAAAGGTCCGTCCACACAAAACGCTGACGCACCACACAAAACAGTTCTCCAACTAGGGGGCACAGACCATCCACAGTCACGGTTAAAGTTCGGATAACGACTAATTTCAATAGCCTCCCGTACTTTGCGCTGAACTACAAATTTTTCCTTCGAAAGTACGCTTACCTTATCGAAACGTATGTAATGAGTCGAGTCCGAGTCCAATATATGCTCCGTCACTGCAGAACCACGGCTGTCCTGTTTTTCATGCTGCGTATGTGTTCTGATATCCTGGTGGCAATGTTGCGGCCCGTTTCTCCTATATAGCTCTTCCCACAGGAGCAAGGAATCCTATATACACCTGGACAGTTCAAGGGCTCTTTGTCCTTCGGCGAACGCACCAACTGCCTTAACTGCATATGAGGGCGGAAAATCGTCTTGATGCAATATCTCCGGCGTAACAAGTGTCCGATCTTATCCGTCACGCCCTTAATATATGGCAGGAATAAGGGCAGTCGTTCCACTACAGCCGGCCGGGGACGAGCCGAGGCATTCGCAACACGACAACACTGCCTCCATCCATAGCCATTGCTCTCCAATACGCGCCTAACATGCCAACGGACGTAGTAAGTGTAGTGTGCAACCCTACTATTGACAATATTGCTGAAAATGAGGGTAGTTTCTCGCCTCCCCGCCCTCAGCTGTTGCCGGCGTCGAGTGCGCGGTCGCGGAGAGCTGCGGCCCGCAGTCTGCGTCGGTTAGCCAACGCGAATGGCTCATGATTATGCTCCTCGTTACGGAGTGAAACATGTCGAGCAATATTCGACTTATAAAACGTGAGTTACCCGCTTTTATACAATTAATATGTTTCAATCTCACGATAGTTTTGTGTTTAAAATAGCCTAAGCAATTAGTCTGAATTTAGAAAATTGATTGTCACCGCTGCTAAATATACGCAGATATATGTGGTGTACCTCATACAAAACTTTGTTGACGCAAACTTTCAGAATAATAATTAAAAATGGCCATACGTCATAAACATGTGAACGTCACGTAATGAGGTAAATGTTGTCTCGCTTCTATCATTACATATATTGCAAGGCAATTATGTTATTCACGTCATCATTATCATAATTTACAAAGAATGGAACGCACAATTTACAACAGTGCGACGTATACATATAAATAGTGTGTGTGTTATTGGAGCTCGAGATGTGTTTTGACGCATCACCTCAAGTTTTCTCACAATCGATTTCAACTTTGTACCTACTAATATGTAGTCTGAAGGCCTAACGAAATTCGCAATATTGAACGGTAGGCCCTCTGGACTCTGGTCTCTCACAGACACAAATACCAGTTTAATTGACAATTTTTTGCATTAGATTTATTTGCGATTCAAGAAATGGCGTCTTTCCGAATTGGAGTTACACGCTACGGTTACATATGTATATACACTGGTGTTTTGTTGATTAATGTGCTCGTGGTTCATATTTAGTTCTAACATTTAAGCATTTTCGGTGCGCATACCTTGTGACCGGGCGATAGTAGAAGTGGTTCGCTCTGAAGTGAAGAAGTCGCTCTGTGTTGAGCCTGCATATCGCCGATATACTTACTCAACCTCGTGTCTGCAACACTTGCGACTTGTATACATATTATGTATACAAGTCGCAAGTCAGATGGGAAAAATAAAAATTAATTTAGTGCATATTTCGACAATAGATTTATTCAAGAATAAATAAATAAATATTACGTGACATCCTTATACAAACTGACAGAGCCCCACGAAAAGCTCAAGAAAACTTGTGTTATGGGTACTCAGCCAAAGATATATAAATAATTAAATACATAGAAACGACACCCATGACTTAGGAAGAGATGTCTGTGCTATCGTCACACAAATAGATGGGCATCTATGGTTACTGGGATTTGAACCCAGGACCGTCGGCTATACATATTTAGGCAGAATCACTACCTACTAGGCCAGACCTGTTGTCAAATAAATATCGTATAAATAGTTATTTTTGTATTTCATGCCCATGACCATTGCCCATGCCTATTTTTTTATACTTGTTAGTCCAGTCATAATAGCCATAGAGGTAGTTTGTATAGAATGCAGAGTTAAAAAGTTCTGAGGATTCCCTGTATTATTTTCTCACCACCCAGCCGGGTCATTGCCATAATCGCTACGAATGGCAAGCGGGTTGGGGATCGCAGTAGTTTTAGCACACACTCGGAACATTCTTAATTGAGAATCTACTTATTTTTTTTTGACAAATCTAACTATCAGCTCAATAAGGCTTGTGTCGTCGTTGTACCTACATACTGTCATATTCATATGACATACATACATAATATAATAAATCTTGATCTATTAACCACATACAGACGTCCACTGCTGGCCATAAGCCTCTCCCTCAGACCATCACAGTGAGTGATATTTATAAAGTTCATAACCAAGGAACAAATAATTGAGATAAACACATAAATAAATGCCCTTGCCACGAGAACCAGCTGAGATACCGGCTGTGATATGGCTGCATGCCTACATGTTATTCTATTACTGTATTAATTAAGCCTACCTTCTGTTCTGGCGATAGTAGAAGCTGTCTCCAAGCCAGCGTTGCTCTTTGTTAAGTCTGCAGATACAAATTAGTCATATGGGAACAAGTACAATTTTAATAAATATTTCGATGGGCGAAAAAAAAATTTCGTAAAAATGTATAACTTACAAAGGACCCTTATTCAAAATGTAGTATGCACATCTCACTCGGTTATTAAATTGGACTTGGGTTGTTTTTTTATATACATATATAGTACGAGAGCCCACGACCAAAACCATGTCTCATAGCAATACGGCAAAAACCCTATAAAATCGTTAGATTGTATGATTCTGAACCCGACTAGGTGTGTAGTAACGGTCGAAAGTGTAGCAACTGCGTGGGAGGCCATTTCTGCTGTGTCAAAAAAAAAAGACAGTCGGTATTATAGCAATACGTCTGATAGTGAAAATGTACATAGATTTTATAATTATATTACGAAAAAGTTTGTTTTCAGACATTTTGCGCGTAGCATATAGCCTGAGCGTATTTTTGAAAATGTCAACAAATTTAGCCGACCTGTATCATAGCAATACGGATAAATAAAAATTTCAACTTTTCGTATTGCTGCCATGATTACCAAAAACCTGTTTTCAGACACTTTAAGTGTAGCATAATATGTCTTATAGAGAAGGTGCTACACTTAATTTGTCTGATATACAATTTTTGCACATGTGGACAACTTATTTTATCATGTCCAACAATTTTCAGACATATTGCTATGATACTGATCGGTAAAATTTGTTAACATTTTCAGAAAGGTCTCAAAATTTAATGCGTTCACATTTCCTTCTGAAAATTGTTTTGTTCGCATCAAATAACGAAAATTTACTAATAAAAAAGATTTTCAGACGTATTGCTATGAGACATTTTTTTTGTCTCATTTTTAATTTTTTTAAGTGATTTTACGGGTTTGCGCTACACCACTAAAGTCTGAAAAATATGTTTCCGGTATCTCAGAACTACCATTCAACTACAGCCTGCAAATCAGACATATTGCTATTGATGCAGTTCGGTAAAATTCTTTGACAATATTGAAAATTCGGTCAGATCAAACGCTACGCGAAAAATGTCTGATATTGGTATTTTCGAGTTCAGGATAATCGTATCTATCGATTTGATGCGGATTTGGCCGTATTGCTATGAGACAAAAATTTTAGTCGTGGGCTCTCGTACTAATATGAATATACAAAAAAAAAATCAGTATTTAACTACTGATCTGGTAACTTCTGTCTTATTACTCTTATTAGACATTTAATCACAAAGCATAACAATATGTACTTAAATTAAAAAATATACAAACGTGCTATGTATTTCTTTTTGGCCAATCAATAACCTTACATGTGCTTTATGAAATGATATAATATGTGTATTCGCCGGTCTGGGCTTACAGTTTACGTATCGAATAGAATATTTAATCATTACAATATAGGTATTACGTTGGCGCCTCACGGCGAATGATGCCTTTTCGCTAAAAAGTGTCACAATACTCGTACATCAATCAACTTAAATCGTCAAGATCAGAACTTGCGGTATGCATACCTTTTGCTCGAACTATGGTAGCTTCTGCTCGAACGGTGGTACTCGCAGAGGAGGTCATCACGCCAGCGTCGTTCTTTGTCAAAGTCTGTAGATAGATACATTGGCAAAGTAATATGGGAGAATTAAAATCTTTTTCTCAGGTATTAGTAGATATTTGTGACATTATCTATGAAAAGGGACCTTATTGTCGATGGCGCTTACGTCGTTGTTCAAGATGTTACAATACAAACGCAACTCAGTTCGACGTAAGCGCCATCGACAATAAGGTCCCTTTTCATAGATAATGTCTCATTTTAGCATAATTTAAGAGCTTATTATATTTATCTTTCAATTATATATCCAACTAAAAGGGGCCTATATATCTAAAAGCTCGTAATTTATTATATGTGATCACTTTTAACACCTTTTATTAAAAGGGACTTCCGCTTGTTTAACAACTTACAAGTTTTCTAGAAGTATAGTTAAAGGTCTCAGGGTCTCCAATTCAAATGCACTATAGGTACATAAATATTTAAATAAATATTTCGGGACAATCTGACACAAATCGACCTAGTCCTACGGTAAGCTCAGTAAGGCTTGAGTTGTAGGTACTAGACGACGATATATATAATAGATAGATACATATAAATACTTAAATACATAGAAAACACCCATGACTCAGGAACAAATATCTGTGCTCATCACACAAATAAATGCCCTGACTGGGAATCGAACCCAGGACCATCGGCTTCATAGGCAGGGTCACTACCCACTAAGCCAGACCAGTCGTCACATACTTTGTTATTCGCTATTTTAATTTATAAATTTTTTTTTTTTCTTATTTCGTGTTCTTCCTCATTAAAAATTAAAATTGAGTATTAAACTTTCAAACGCTTTTCCTCTCGCGTCAAAATATAACGCAGGTAGGGTAGGTACACGTTAATATCTCGAAAAGCTCTTCCTCGCGACTTTGTCGGCCAGCCATGATCGCCTTTAAAGTATAGTTGCGGGATAAAAATTGTTATGTTCTTTTTCGTAGCTCAAACTCTCTCCATACCAAATTTCATCTATTTGATTCGGCGGTTTGAGCGTGCAGAGATGACAGACAGAGTTCGTATTTATAATATTAGTATGGATAGTATGAATTTCTGTCAGCAGGTAAATAGCTTTGGCAATGTCCACCATAACAACGTTGTGGTGGACATTGCCAAAGCTATTTAGGCACAACCGCACAAGATGCGTTTAGATGTTCTCGGCGTTTAAATCGTAGCCGTCAGCGGTGTCGGTGCCGCTGTATATCTATATACCTAGGTTTGAAAAAAATTACCGAAATTTAGGGAATTTTGCGCGTGGTTCATCTCTGCAATATGTGTGGTCTGAATGCCTCTTAGGTGCATTCTGATATTCAGCTGCTGAAATAAAAGGGGTTATTAAATAAATCAGATTTGGAAAATGTTGTAAAATGAATATAGGTACCTACCTATGCCTAGATACTTACAAGTAGATGGACACTGTTCAGTGTGTATTTGGTAATTGATAGGTGGGCATGGGTCCGCTTCATACTTGAAATAAGTATGGTCCGAGTGCTGCTTCGGATATGTCTTATTTTTGGGAGCTGAAACAATATGCTTTTAGCGTATTCTGTATTATTAACACAATAAAAACTAGGTAAAATAAGGCTAGGTAGATGTATTAAGTTAGTAAATTTAATTAGGTACTTGTTTATATTAGAATAGGTACATTTCATTTTATTTTTACTTACGAAAGAAATATAAAATAAAAATAAGAAAAGGAAAGGTCATTGAACATTTCTGGATAATGCGATTCTACGTTATATGTGTTTTTGTGAAATAATAAGATAACTACAAGGCTTACAGACTTTGCTCTTTTTAGAAGCTTTTGACGATTGCAAACTTGTGCATTCTAGTAGTCTATTTGTAACATACTAAAAATTGATGATGATGATGATTAGTCTCAGGTTTTGCATGTACTATTAAAGTAAGATTTTTATCTATTCCTATTTATTTGCAGTGTTTACAAGTTCGTAAACACACTGTCCGTAATATTAAAGTTGAATAATATAACGCCATTACCTAACATTCCTAACAGTCTGTTTCGAAAACAACAAAAGAGTTAAAACTCAAATAAAACTGTTTCCATATAATGTCCTAATAGTCAAAATTGATTCATTAAACCTGTAGGTATTACTAATGACTTACAAAATCGTGTTAATAAATCGGTACTTATATGCTGCCGGCACACATTCGCGCGAGTAGCGAGGCGAAACGCGAGCACGCATGTGTACGCGGACGTCTCGCTATACCTCTCGCACCTCGCCTGGCGTTTTTGTATAGGCAAAGTCTTGGCGAACGTTTCGACGAATAGCGAGGCGAGTGACGAGCCAGCATGTCTAAACGCGGAGTTAAATACCTCATACATTACACCGAACACATTCTTACTCCGTGTTTACTCCGCGTTTAGACATGCTGGCTTGTCACTCTCCTCGCTATTTGTCGAAACGTTCGACGAGACTTTGCCTGCGAGGGACGAGAGGAATAGCAAGACGTCCGCGTACACATGCGTGCTCGCGTTTCGCCTCGCCATTCGCCTCGCTACTCGCGCGAATGTGTGGCTGCAGCATTAAACAAATAAAACAAACGTATCGCACAAGCACATAGGCGCGAGGACAAGCAAACCCAAATTACGAAAGAATAAATAAATGAATCAAAAATGTTTCGCGCTGAACGCTATCTAACTAAAATACCCGTAGGTCCTTAGGGCACATCGTCAAAAACTGACGCTGATTGGTCGGCGACGTTTGGCGGCTCCTTCGTAAATCTCAAACGATACCTTTAAGAAAAAGGTATAGGTACCGAAAAAAATAAAGGTGTCCTTATATTCCGGTACCGCTATTTTCAATTGCGCTACCGAAATCATACCGAAACAAACGGTATGACGTCGTACCTTTCTAAAACGGTAATGTAACTACTATATATATGTACAGTCAGCGTCAGAGATATGTGACCCCCCCCCTGCATACAACCAATCTATGTAGGGGTGTCACATATATCTGACGCTGACTGTACTTATTATATTTTGGGGAATGTAGGGAGCAAAACATTTTTCTTGCCCCAAGTCAACTTCAACCTGCATGTGGTCATGCTGTTATGGGTACACCGGCATCGCCTTCCGTGGTAATTATGGGCATGACCCTTTATGGCAAGCACACGTTAATAACGAACGAAAAAGTCTTACTAGTGATAACATATGGAGGTGAAACGTGCATACTGACAATGACGGTGCGGTCGTTCACCGGTTTGAAGTCGTTCAGCGAGCTATGTACCTACTCGGAGTTTTTTCAGTACACACAAACAGACAGTAACAAAACTTATCGACATAGCCCAAAGGATTAGTAAGCTGAAATGCTGTTAGAACCGACAACCGCTGGGCTGGACATGTTCTAGAATGGAAACCGCATGCCTCGCAAAACGAGCGACATACCTACGGTGGCTAAAAAACTATAGACCGAGCTCGACCTTGCGTGGTGTAGGAGAGTACGAGTATGTCCAGAAGTCGACGAGGATAGGCGGATGATAGTCATTATATTATTCATTATTTCACACCACTTTTTTTGTTAGTTTTATGTTTTATCGTGAATCTACAAGGGTGATACTTACAAATCTCTGGAAATTGCCTCGTAGGCTAGCAATTTCTGTAGGCGTAAACAACGATGGATAGGCGCCATATGTCAGCCAGCAAAGGAGCAGCCTCACGTGTATTATTACAGACGTAGCACTTTTCCGTCCGCATAGTTTAAAATTATGTTATTATCTTAACTTAAACAACGCACGCGAAAACGATTCGATTCAAACTCAAGGAGAAAATCCCACCATTTTTTAAGAAGTTGACGTTGTGTTTTTTTTGGTTTTATTGAAGCTCTGGCTACCAGCGTCAAAAAAACCGCCAATGCCTAAAAACATGTGGCCAGAGTACATAGAATAATTAGGTAAAATATATTGGATGTGGCAACCTTGCTGCTACTGCGTCATTTCCATCATTCCCCCTGTCATCGATTTTTGACAGTTGCCTATGAAGTGACATCACTCTATGGCAGTAAACTGGCAGTGGTACAAGGATATTTTATTCATATCTATGGTATAGTATTGAGCATTGATCATAGATATACTATTATAACTAGATCGAGTACTAGCCCGAAAAAAGCGAGCCTAGTGAGATAGCTACCACGCAGACCTTTGTCTCTTTCTATAGGGTGACCACGTTAATTTTAGAAGTTAGGAAAATTCCATTAAATACAATAGTGTTCTGATGTACTAGATCGGTGTAGAGACCACGCCGGCAGCTCTGTATCTATTTGACATAACTTAACATGCGTTTATTTGCTTCCCAAATATTTTAACTTCGAATACTTATAAAATTTATTAAAAATCGTCTGTGGTATCTAATTACAAGAAATTAAATGGTAAAAGAGATTATGACGATGATTTTTAAAATTAAATATAAATAACCAGATGGTGAAATAATAAAAATAAGCTCTTGCTGTGTTCAAATTTAAGAGTGTCGGTGGAGTAAACACCAATCTTCTTTTCTCTCCG
This sequence comes from Grapholita molesta, assembly GCA_022674325.2. Lineage (NCBI taxonomy): Eukaryota > Metazoa > Arthropoda > Insecta > Lepidoptera > Tortricidae > Grapholita > Grapholita molesta. The sequence goes on along the minus strand of CP053130.2, from coordinate 15,023,289 downwards.
ACAGCCTTCTTCATATTTTTTAGATACGTAAATCGGTAATGTCGGACATCAACAAACCAGTCGGACCGATGACCGGGTCGCTGGTAGTCGGTGGCCGCAGTATGTTATAGTGTTCTCCATGTGTGTGCTCCATGTGGCAGTCTATGGCAGAGGCCTATATTTTGTCGTGTTGATTAAAATACAGCCTATACTTTTACATCATATAATATAATCGGAAATATTTATGTATTAAATATGGTTTTCTTGTTACAACGTATATTAACGTTCAGTTTTCAATGTTCAGATTTACATTTTACTTGAAAAATATTTTTGTTCTTCAACCACCATTTTGTTATTTACGATTCTTATTTTATAAAATTAACCTCATAACCATTTTTGTGTGTAATTCCTGTAATTGACACATACGATTTGAGTTTAACATGTTGATTTTTTTTTAAATCTTTACCGGGTGAAAATTCGCATTTTGCACACTTATATGTTCTATATGTTTATTATGTGTATCAAAAAAATACACCCAGGAAATTAAACCACTATAACCCCGCTTCTGTGGGAATTACTTTGCCCCAATTGCTATATTCCCTCTACTATAATATACAATGACAATGAAACCACATTTTGTAATATACCTAAAGTGTATTTGAGTTTGGTGTATAGAAGTCCAAATAGCAACACCAAAAAATTTCTATCGCAATTAGACCTGTTTTTGTGCAATAACAAAAATAATCGCTCAATTTTGTGTGGAGATTTCAACATCAATTTAAAAGGCGAAACAAGTGTAGCTAAGGAGTTTTTGCAAGTGCTTCTTGAACATAATATGAAACCTACGATAAATAACTATACTCGGGTTACGGAAACATCTCAAACCTTAGTAGATAATATATTCACAGATATGAATGATAACTTTGGCTCCAGTGTTTTTCCGTGCAGCTTTTCAGATCACGATGCTCAATATGTACTTTTCTTAGATCAATTAATGTTACCAGTACAGCAAATTAAATTTCAGGTCAAACGAATATATTCTACAGTTGCTTTGAAAAAATTCAAAGCAGATCTAGAAATGGTTTCATGGAACAACTTATATAAAGAAAAAGCTTGTGAAATGAAAGTGCAATTGTTCTATGATAAAATACATGAACTAATTGATACACACTTTCCGTTGAAAAAAGTTAGGATACGACATAAATAGAGATCTTGGATAACACGAGGAATTAAAATATCATGTAGGAAAAAAATGACTCTATTACTTGACATGCGTAACAATAAACATAATAAAAATCTTAAGAATCTGTACAAAACCTACAACAAACTACTAAAAAAAAACTGTTTTTACTGCAAAAAACATGTACGTTAAAAATACTATATTAAAAGCAAAGTCAAAGAGTAAAGCAGTATGGAGCATTGTGAATGAAAATACAACCAGTAACCGAATCTCAGAGAAAATTACAATTAAACTATTGAATAATAACAAGCTAATTCATGATCCAGTAGTGGTAAGCAACATCTTTAACGAGTATTTCGGAAGAGCGGGTAAGGTTTCTGATACTCACGGGGGCCTTGGTGATCACCATATGAAACTGTTACGAAATAATCCTATAAATAATGTCAATTCCTTTTTTATGTCACCAATTGATGAGGTAGAAATAATAAAATTAGTGAAAACTCTAAAAAACACGAGTTCGTGTGGACCTGATGATATAAATACCACTTTGATTAAATACAGTATTGAGGCCCTGTGCGCACCACTGTGTAACATATTCAATTCATGTATTTGTGATGAAATTTTTCCTGTTCAATTTAAAACAGCCAAAGTGATTCCGCTGCATAAAAAGAGTAGCAGAACAGATATGTCAAATTATCGTCCAATTTCTGTGCTGTCTGTCCTGTCTAAGATTTTTGAAAAGGCAATTGCCACCAGAATTGTTAATCATTTTGAAAGAAACAATTATTTTTGTCCTCAACAGTTCGGCTTTAGGCAAAATAGAAATACTGTAGCAGCAATCACTGAATTAGTTTTACAAGTTATGGATAATCTTAACCAGGACCTCAAATATGCTGGTATATATTGTGACCTCAGTAAAGCATTCGATTGTGTAAACCATAAGATACTAATTGATAAGTTAGAATATTACGGAATTCGTGGATCTACTTTGAAACTGCTTATTTCTTACTTAACGGGTAGGACCCAGTTTGTACAATTAGCTAATGTGGATACTTCTGGTTGTGTTGAACATGTCAAATCTATGAGTACAATAATTGATTGCGGTGTTCCCCAAGGATCTGTCCTAGGACCATTACTTTTCATTATTTTTATTAATGATTTGCAATACAACATAAGTCATGGTACAGCGTTTCTTTATGCAGATGACACAAGTATAATAGTAAGTAGTCAAAACATTGATGTGCTCAAAGCCGAAGTAGGAAAAGTCTGGGTCGAATTATCCTACTGGTTTCAATGTAATGGTGTGAGTACTGGCCACAGCACTGTCGATGGTATTGACTGTAATATGTCATTAGGTGAAAATAATACTTTTGTCAATGTGTTCTGATTGTATACTGTATTAATATAATAAAGTATTTCTGTTCGCTAAATATGTCTTTCCACGTGAATAACTCTAACAAATGGTAGCAGAGCGTGGTTACGAAAATGGCATCGACGAGTTATAAAAATATAGAACCGTTGACCAAGTCAAATTATGACACATGGTGCATACAAGCGCAAGCCGTCCTAATAAAAAATGATTATTGGGATATTGTGAGCGGCGGAAAAACATTGTCACCAACTGCGGATGCGGCGGAAAAATCTGTTTTCGTTAAGGAAGATTTAAAGGCAAGGGCTGAAATTTTACTTTTGCTGTCACCTTCCGAACTAAAACAAATAAAGATTTGCACGTCATCTAAAGCTGTATGGGACAAATTAAAAGCTATTTACCAAAGCACCGGGCCCGCAAGGAAAGCAACCTTGCTAAAGCAGTTAGTTTTAAAACGAATGACTGCCGATGAAGATATTCGTGACCATTTAAATAATTTCATGGATGTAGTAGATAAGCTTGCCGATATGAGTATAGTAATACCATCAGAACTGCTGAGCATAATGCTGCTGTACAGCCTACCACCGACATTCGAAAATTTTCGAATTGCCATTGAGTCCAGAGACACATTGCCCAATCCTGAGGACCTGAAAGTCAAAATCCTAGAAGAATATCAGGCCAGGAACAGTAATGAGCAAACGCCTGGAAGCTCCGAAGCATACCACTTCAAGAAAAATAAGCGGAAGTTATACTGTCGGAACTGTAAGAAAAAAGGCCATACGACAGAGGTATGTTGGAATAAAAAAGATCGTTCAAGTGAGAAACCAAACAAAAATCAATTAAAAAATTTTAATGTCTGCCTGAGCTCCACAAATTCAAGCACTGACGAGAATGTTTGGTGTTTAGATAGTGGCTGTTCCTCACACATATGCGGCAATAAAGCGATGTTTTCCGACATGAACCCCGAAAATGGTAACTTAAGATTGGCATCTGATAAATACACAAGCAAAATTGAAGGCAAGGGAAAAGTTACAGTTTACAAGGGAAAAGAAGACTACTACTTCAACAATACCCTATTCGTTCCTGATGTGTCAGTCAATCTGCTGTCTGTGGGAAAGGTAACAGACAGAGGTAACAAAGTAATTTTCGAAAAACACAAAGCCAGCATTATATCACAAAGCGGCGAAGTGATACTGACAGCTCAGAGAAGAGAAGGATTATACTACCAGTATTAGAGAAGAATGAAAATGCAAACTACACACAGAAAGGTAGTTGTGATATTATGGAGTGGCACCGTAAACTTGGCCACATAAATGAGAGGGATCTGAAAAAGATGGCTACTGATAACCTTATGTACGGATTGAACTTCACAAATGAAAATTTTGAAACATGTGAAACCTGCATCAAAGGCAAGCTGTCAAGATTACCATTCACAAGACATGATGACCTCTACACAACGGATAAGCTGGAAATAATCCATAGCGACGTTTGTGGACCTTTCGAGTGTGAGACACTAACAGGATCAAGATATTACGTCACATTCATAGACGATTTCTCTCGATATTGTCAAGTATATTTCATGAAAAAGAAAAGTGAAGTATTCAATAAATTTAAAGAATACAAAAATGAAGTTGAGAAGTTTCACAACAAAAAGATAAAACACCTGCAAACTGACAACGGCACCGAATATCGTAACAAGGAATTTGACGATTACCTCAAGCTACATGGCATCCAAAGGAGATTGACCACAGTCTACACCCCACAACAAAATGGGATTAGTGAGAGGAAGAACAGATCGCTGTTAAATAAAGCTAGATGCTTACTAATAGAAGCAAATGCTCCCAAAAAGCTCTGGGCCGAGGCGGTGTCTACGGCTAACTATCTGATAAACCGTAGCCCTTCTAAAGCGTTAAATGGCGACATACCATTCACAAAATGGATAAGCCGAATACCGTCAGGTAACCATCTTCATGTTTTCGGTAGAAAGACTTTTGTCCTGAAAAAGAACAGACGAGGAAAGCTAACCCAAAGAACCAAAGATGGAGTATTTATGGGATACTCGCTGACTTCAAAAGGGTACAGAGTATACATACCTGAAGATGATGATGTAGTGATAAGCAGGGATATCAAAGTTCTAGATATGATGTACTTCAAAGAAAAAGATACGGACTATGAGAGTCTTGTAAATGGAGAAAAACATCAACGCACGAACACACTTGAAAAGGAAAATAAAAATAAAAAACAAAATTCCAAAATTAGACAGGAAATAGAAATTGAATTTACGGAGAAGACAAATGACACAATCTTACAAAATCCAGAAAATCAAACACAAGAACAACCTGATCATTTAAGTGAAACTGAACCCTTTGACGACGCATCAGATATTGTAGAGATCCCTGGAAATGGGAGGCCACAAAGAGAAAGGCGCCCGCCAGCGTGGACTGAAGATTTCGTACTGGATGAGACTGAAGAAAGTCATTTACTTAACGAAATTACATACCTGTCTGAAGGAAACGAAAATGAAAACGACAAATACTGGCACGATGCTATAAAGGCGGAAATAAAGGCTCACGTAAAAAATGGAACCTGGAAAGTAGAAAAGAAAGGCAAGGACGTGAAAGTCGTAGACTACAAGTTGGTTTTGAGAAATAAACTAGGACCTGATGACAGCGTCACCAAAAAAGCCAGACTTGTAGCTCGAGGTTTTACTCAGCGACCTGGCATCGATTATCATGAAACATATGCGCCAGTTGCAAAACTAAGTTCTATTAGATCTGTAATTGGAATAGCCATAGAAGAAGGGTTACAATTGAACCAGATGGACGTCACTACTGCGTACCTTAATGGTGAACTTGAAGAAAAAATTGCTATGAAATACCCTGACTGTTTGGAAGAGTACCTGACAGAAATCATGATAGAAGAAAGCACGAAAGATGATTTGACTATCTATAATAAGACCATTGAGATGATAAAAGACATAAAAAGTATCAATAAAGAGAAAGTTTGCTGTCTTATTAAAGCACTTTACGGACTCAAGCAGGCAGGGAGGCAGTGGTATAAAAAGCTCGACACAGAACTAAAACACATTGGATTCAAAGCATCAGAAGCTGACCCATGTGTGTACATACTAGAGAAAAGAGGAGTTAAGATTATAATAGTAATCTATGTCGACGATTTATTGATTGCCTACTCGTGTCCAAAAAAACTAAAGGAAGTCAAAGGCCTGCTAAATTCTAAATTTGAATTAAAAGATTTAGGAAGACCAAAACGGCTGATCGGTATAGATGTAACCTACAAAAAGGGAGAAATTAAAATTAACCAACAAAAATTTATTGAAGAAACTCTAAAGAAGTTTAAAATGGAAGATTGCAAAACCGCATCTACCCCAATGGAGCCGGGTCTGAAACTAGAAAAATTTAATGGAGATGAAAGACAACGTCTTGATCTGCCATATAAAAATTTAATAGGTACGCTCATGTATCTGGCAGTGGCAACTCGGCCTGATATAATGTTTGCTATAAGCTACCTATCACAGTTCAATGATTGTTATAAGGAAGAGCACTTCAAGTGCGCAAAGAGAGTACTTCGGTACCTTAAAGCAACAAAAAACGTCGGTTTGACATTTGTGAAGACCGGACAAGACATGCATGGCATGGCCGATGCCGACTGGGGCTCGTGCAAGATGGACCGAAAATCTTTTTCGGGCTATTTTTTTAAATATGCTGGAACGGCCATAAGCTGGATGTTGAAGAAACAAAAGAGCATCGCGCTTTCGACGGCAGAGGCGGAATATATTTCAGTAACCGAAGCCGCAAAAGAAGCGATTCACCTGAAAAATCTCTTCAAAGATTTAGGTGCTGACTATGAGCGTATTGTCATAATGAACGACAATCAAGCAGCTTTAAAGTTGAGCCAAAACTCAATGGTGACTTCTAAGTCGAAGCACATTGACTTAAAAATGCATTTCATCAGAAACTGTATCCAAGAAGGAGCTATAGAGGTAAGGTATCTGCGAACCGAAGATATGGAAGCAGATCTTTTAACTAAGGCTTTAGCTGGACCGCGGTTGATGAAGTTGCGGAGCGGCTTGGGGCTATCCTGATGCCCTCGATAGTGCCGTGAAGAGGAGTGTGAGTACTGGCCACAGCACTGTCGATGGTATTGACTGTAATATGTCATTAGGTGAAAATAATACTTTTGTCAATGTGTTCTGATTGTATACTGTATTAATATAATAAAGTATTTCTGTTCGCTAAATATGTCTTTCCACGTGAATAACTCTAACAAATGGTCTTAGGATGAACCTAGATAAAACTGTGTACTCTACTTTCCTGAGACACACTAACAGTGTAACGTATGAGTTGCCTTTACCCATAGTAAAAGCCGATAATGTTAAATTTCTAGGCGTACAACTAGATACACAACTGCGTTGGTCAAGTCATATAGATCTTCTGAGAAAAAGGCTGGCTTCCGCCCGTTATGCTTTAAAGAATCTTTCAAAGATTCTGGACTCTTCTGCACTCAAAACGGTTTACTTTGCATATTTCGAGAGCTTGCTAAGATACGGACTTGAGGTTTGGGGAAACGGCGTTCATGTAAAACATGTCCTTGTACTACAAAAAAAAGCTGTTAGGCATGTCGACAAGGCAAAGCCCCTTGCACATTGCCGTCCTATATTTGTCAAGCACAGAATACTTACCGTGATTTCATTGTACATATATATGGTTTGTATATTTATTCATAAAAATAAGACAAGATTTGCATGTAAAAATAAAAATAGACCACCTAGATTAAGACATAAATTTGACATTCAATTACCAAAATCTAATAAATATGAAAACTTTAAAAGAAGTCTGGAATACACTGGTATTAAAATTTATAACTTTTTGGATGAGGACATAAGACTATGTAAAGATGTTTATGAATTTTCTAAAAGACTAAAACTGTTTTTAATAACCAGACCGTTCTATAAATTAAGTGAATATTTTGAAAAATTGACATTTTAGATTCCTTCATTAGTTTAAGATTTTGCATGCCATATTGTGGCAGAGCATACATGCATGTTAAATCCAATATCCCACTAGCATGTACCCATAACGCCTGTGTATGTTCTTGCAAAATAAATCATTTCATTTCATTTCATTTCATTTACAAATTTTAATAAATATGTTTAATGTACTTATCTCAACACATTAATGTTGTCCTGCTGTGTAATTGTCCTCGTCCATGTAAAAGCATGGTTACCCTAGCATCTAGTTGACTTTGGGTTGCCATAGATCTAATATTATTCTAGGAATAGCATCATTCAAAAAGGGACAGAGGTCTGTGTACTAGCTGTCCTACTCGGCTCGTTTTTTTTCTTCATATTCGGCGAGCGAAAGTAAACCTTAATAAGATGCATATAAAGCACGTTTCACTTATTGGTATTTTTCACAGGGCTTATTCCAGTTATACTAAAAATTCCTTGGCATTGATATAAAAAATCCTTCATTGAGTTTATAAGACAATGACCAAGCCAAGGGTTGGCCAAGGGTACATAATACAAAATTTTTATTATCTGTGTTCCAATATAGCAAGACGTTGTCAGTCTTCTAAGTATTCTGTGGTTTCCGTTGGTTGTATGTTGAACATTTTTATCGAGACGTGTGTATGAAATATTTATGTGGATATTCTCATGTTGCTCGACAAGAAACGTAAGTTCAGTTATATTGAGATATATATTAGGTTGACTTGAACTAAGTATAGGAGTAACCCACGGACTAAACCATTAGTGTTTTTCAAACAAAATCTTGATACTCCGTTTCTTCCAGATCTAGAATTAGACCTAGAGCACCTAGAGCTTATGATTTAAGATATGATGATTAGATTATTTTGATGCGCATGTTTGAACTAAATACTTTAATTGCCTCATTGTAAGCAATTACCGTCGCCCATGGGCACCCGCAACACCAGGGGAGTCACAAGCGCGTTGCCGGCCTTTAAGGGGAGTTGGAGCTCTGGGAATCTTACTCACCATCAGGAACACAACACTACATACCTGAAAGGTAGCAGTGCTATTATGGCTGTGGTCTCATTTAGGCTGCCCCAGATTCAAGCGTGATGGTCATCGCTGTGCCCTACCTCTCATTGTTGGACGTAGTTTAAGGACATACCCGGGTCCGGGTCCGGGTCCCGGTCTTTAGCTATAGAAACGAATATTGTATCGAAAAGATCACGTGACTTTTTGTTCGGTCTGTTATTATTATTACTATACATAAATTTTCGCTTCCAATGCGTTTTCTATAAACAATTGTCGTTTTGGCTATGGTCCCTAAGGTGCTGATTGCTACGACAAAAACAGTGCGATAGGTATTTTGTAAAGCTTCGTTAGTGTATTTAACTTAAACATGTAAGTTTCAGCGGCGATGCATCCATGCAAGCTGATTCCCGTCAGCAACATTGCCGCAGTTCAACTACTTTTTGGAAAGGCAAAGCAATACTGGCTTTAACATGCAGAGAAAAAGGTCTCATCGCCACTGGTAAGTGTACAATAATCAGATACTTTGCACCCAAGCGTTCAGTAGATTCAGTTTTAATCCCAAGGTTGATAGGTTTCGGTGAACCTGTCGCATGTTCCAGTGAAGGAAAACGTCGTGAGGACGTAGGATAAGAATACAAAGCCTAGATTTCCTTAATATTGAAAGTTCAAAGTGGCTGTCATTTTATTCAAAAATGTGTCTACGCTAAACATTAGCGTCTGATTAACGGAGATATCGCTCCATTGAACTGTGAAAAAACCCCAAAAAGCAAGCATGAAATGTAGTATTCGTCTATATTGCAAAATTTCGGTGGCGAACATAATGGTAGCTCTGTTGTCTTAGGACGAGTATGGCATTAGGAATACATTGACATTAATAAAACCATAAACAAAGTTAAATAATAAGTTTCTATTTAAATAACACAAATAATAAACTGACACTGCATTTTTTACGGATAAAATAATTAAATGAATTAGACATGCGTAAACTTGACCTTCTCGTCATACTCCCGTTTTTTTTGGGCACTCCTCCAACTTTACCGAGTCTGAATTCGCTGCTATAGAGTTCAGCTGTTCAGAGGATAGCGACTTCGCTAAAGGAGTTTCGTCTACGATTAAGTCCACCTGAAAAAGGTACATTGACATTAGTACTGTAGAACAATAAAATCTGGACTTTAATTGTTTTATAGTCATCCTTATAGTTCTGTGAAAAAAAATGTTGTGAACGTCATCTACAATTATTTTCTCATCTATCTATTTTCTCGTCATCTATCAAAACGTAAAGGGCAAAATGGTAAAAAGCATTCAAAATATTTAAAACCAGATTGTTTAAAAAACTGTATAATATAATTAATATTAATTCATTAAAATATTCTATAATATTGGAAAACAAATTGAGGCCTACATGTTTTCAAGTTTAGAATAAACTGGCAAACTCAATTTCTTTAGTAGTAAAAAAATCACTTCGGTTTTAGGAGTCATATAGTACTACCATAAGATAAGGAAAGCATGTTTTTCTCCTAAAACCTAAAACTACAGAAGTTTTGGAAAATACAGTGGTCTCGGCGCAGAATACAATTTTATCCCATTCGGCGTCGAGACCCTCGGTCCGCGGGGCCCCGGCGCTCAGACTCAGAGATGCCACAGGAGACCGAAGAGCTGGCAGCTACCTCGCTCGGCGTATCAGTCTTACGATTCAGCGAGGAAATGCTGCCAGCGTCTTCGGTACTATGCCGCAGGAATCTTTTTTAGATTTATGTTAGTTTTAGTTAAATTTATTGTTCGTTTTAATTAGCTTTAATTATTAGTTGTTTTTGGTACTAAACATATTTAAGATTAATTATACAAGAAGTATGTATATCAGTATATATGGTACCATATCGAAGTCATGAGCTGGATCGTCGACCGCTTCCACTGCTGGTTCAGTGACTTGAGACTGGTTGTCAGATAATCTGCCGCTGGTCTAAAATAAAAAAATACCTTATGCAATATAACAATGCCTATTTAGAAACATTTTTATTTATTTAGATTTTTTTATTTTGAGATTTGCCTTATAGGGTAACTCGCTAGTAACTGGCTACCCTCCAATAACTGGTCATATCATACTAATAATGAACTTTGTTTATAGGTTATTAGTATACCTAGATATTATTCTAGCACGAACGGTTTCTTGTAAGTGATTGACAAAATAAAAACATCGACAGTCTTGTTATCGATAAGTAAGTACCACTTCAACGTCATACTGGTAATACCAAGACTAATATAAGGTAATAGGGTTAAAAGTAAATAAAATTAACAAAACTGTCTATATTTTCAATACTTCCAAAACAATTTCGAACCATTCATTGCAAATAATAAAATAAGTTCGATCAAAAGTGTACGGATTACGTTCAATTTGTTCAAGATTGATGGCACGCGGCGTCTAGGTAAGCAGACTGTGTGTACGTATTGTCGTTGAAGTAGTATGTACTTATCGATAACAGGATTGTCGATATTTTGATTGTGGCAGGCGCAAAGCAAATGTCGTTCCTGCTAGAAAAATAACTAGGTATAGTTATTAGGCTGATTATAATTCACTTTAGTGTGAGTTGGCCAGTTATTGAACCGTAGCCAGTAATTGAAACCACAACAAATAGTGTTCTATTTCTATAAATATAACCCTATTCTGTTTATCTATGTAAACAGAATTCATTATCAGTAAAAGGTGGCCAGTTATTGAAAAATGGCCAGTTACTGACGATTTACCCTATATACTTACATTTGGGCACATATAAAAATTGATGCTGTCTTTTTTTTTATAATGTTTTCATATTGAGGTGTTCAATATAGTATTTTGTATCTTCGCACAGCGGAGCCCTAGTGGCGTGGCATTGCTTCTGAACAAAATACATTTCTGCTTATCTCTACTCCGGTGTAAACGCAGCCTCCAGTTCAGAAATTGTTGACCAGTATGAATAAGCAGGTTTTTTAATACAAACTGATATTAAATGTCCACTCTCAAACACCAAAATAAAAGACTTTGTCATTTTTTATCCGAGATGGTTTTAAGCCACTAACCTTACTTTGACTTCTCATTTCTTTCTTTAACTCTTCCAAGTCTTCTTTCGTCTTCCTTTTAAAGAAGTTCAACTAGAAAACAAATAAGCAAATTAAAAGTCTGAAATATACACAAGGTTTAGTCTCGCGACACACTAGACTGTAAATACATCATCTTTTCTCCGTCTGACTGATTAACTAATAAAATTTTAAGACATTCGTATTTCGTCTCCCAACGGGATCGTAAAAAAGCCACAAGAGCAGACTATATATGTAAGCACGTGGCCTAAACATCTTTTAGATTCAGAAAAAGCTATTAAAAGAGCAGTAAAGTACGTTCCGCTTATTTCGGCTCGAACGAAGTTAACCGATTTCATCCGCAATGTATTTATAAGTAGTTTTAGTAGTAAATGTGTTACAGGAGTAAACTTAATTAATGCTTGCACGTGCGTGCTTAGTACTTGAGTCCAATTTTCATTAAAATGTAGGACAGTATCAATCAGTTACCGCCAACAAACAGTGCCAACAGTCTGCTTTCAATTACAAATTTCAAACATGAAATATTTATTTATACAGTTATATATTGAGGGCGTTATACTATACCCAACTGGGTACAAGAGCCATCTTCCCTGAGTGATTACACGAGTGATTCCCAATTGTTTCATAGAACTATAATACTACCTAAATATATGGAAAACGCATTAGGCATTGTTGCTTTGTACAGTCGACTACAAAGATATATGTATACACTTTTGCACCTTATTACAAAGGATTAAGGTGAAAAAATGTATACATATCTTTGTAGTCGACTGTACCAAAACGACAGGTCAGGCCTAGTGGGTAGTGACCCTGAATTTACGAATATCGTTTTACCTTAGTACATGGCGCTTGTATGTACGTGCACACGCGAACTGTTACTAGCTGTGGCACTTTTATTTATTAAAATAACAATCACAGTTAAATGTATAAAAACTAACTAAACACGGATGTTATAAACATGCATTTAGCTCCTCAATCGTTCTCACTGAATGTACAACAGTTTACTTATTCTAATTTTACATCTCCACTACCGGAGCAATAAATTAGCTATAGTATATTTCTTCTCCCAAAAACAAATTAGAGATTTTGTCTAGACACATAAATTCGCTGTTTATCATCATCAGCCTATATATGTTCGCGTCGTGACATTATACGTACACTACCTCTACATGCTCCTTTATATCGTATTGTAACTTTGATGATAAAACAGAATTGAATTGTTACTTAAACCACGGTTATGCCTAATTATTGGCGAGTCATCAATTCCGTTCGCAGCTTAATTAATGTTTTTGAGCAGTTTTAGCTTCAACGGAACCAATTTTTAACGCCCACGTCTTCAACAAGTTATTGTTTTAGTTACTTACACTATGAGCGTAAATGTTGATTTCCTTCGTTCTTAACTCGATTCTCGCCGCCTTTTTTAACCAACGGAAAAAAACGGAGTTGTTGTTTTTTCGCGCTAGCGCAAAGTCGAATGAGTCGAAGTCTAAACACTCAACGTCTATCAATTTGCTCAGCTTTAAAATTACCCCTTTTTATTTACAAACTAGTAAATGCGACAGCATACATTATTTTTTCGTAAGTGCGGTAACTGTGTGAATCAGGTTGTTAGTTTAAATGATCATGCCCGCCTTTCATAATGGTAACTCACCTTGTAAAGTATAAATCCGATAATTAATAGCACGAGCAAACCCACGCCGATGGCGATAAAAATAGTTCCCATCGGACTCTTCGGTTTCTCCTCCAATGCTATAACAGTAGTAATCCTAAAAAAATAACACACAATTCATTAATTCCGACTGATGTAATAAGTGTACTGTGCAGCCCTGATATTAACAATATTGCTGAAAATGAGGGTAGTTTCTCGCCTCCCCGCTCTCAGCCGTTGCCGGCGTCGAGTGCCAGCGGAGAGCTGCGACCCGCAGTCTTTATCGGTCACCCAACGCGAACGCTCATGAATTATGTTCTTCGTTACGGAGCGAAATATTTATTCGACTTATGAAACGTGAGTTACCCGCTTCTATACAATTAGGACTAAATCACAGGATTTATACCCCTTCCTATAATTTGTAACTAATGACTTTTTATCATATTACAAAAAGTATAATTTTAGATGTCCTCCGTCCCTCCACATTTTCTGACAATGTGATTAAGACTGTACCCATACTGTGACCCTAATCTGCGACCTTACTAAGACCATACAGCGCCCCTAAGACCGTTTGAACATACTGCGACCGCCAAGCAGCCATGCATGAACCTTCCATGCTCAGATATTGCTCCATGTGGTGGTCTATAGGAAAGGCACGCGTCCAGCAGTGACAGTCCTTGGTTGTTAGTAATTGAAACTATTTGAATCAAAGAGCTATAAGAATACAATCATTTACCTAGATGATATCAAAGAAACGTTTTGAACCAGCGTGCTACACCCTTGACCTGGTCGTCACTTACCATCAGGTGCGACTAAGGTCAAACGCTGGTCAGTCTTTTATATATATAAAAAAGACATCTTTAAAACAAAAGCAAAGTAAACTCAATTACACAAAAATAGATAAATTGGGGTTAACACGCTTTTCGTAAAATTACAAGATTATAGGTATTACTATAGAAGGTCAGTTATTCCATGTTACATCTACCCAAAATTAGGAGAACTTTTCTCTTAGCCTGTTATGATCATAACATGATGAAAACATTGGAATCGGTGTGGTCTAATTAAGGTTAGATGCTATTTTACAAAAAACGAAGTTAAACTAGCTATAACTTACAAAAAATATTCTTGTAACTTTATGAAAAGCGCATTTACCTAAACTGAATTTCCTCTGGTAAACTGGAGAAAATTTAATATTTCCAAGAAGATACCTAAATAGCATACCTAATTACGGCGTTCGATCTAAAAATATTATTCCAGGGACTTTATCTATAAAAGTTACTAATTCAATTTTAGAAACATTTATTTTATGTCCAATTAAATCTAATTATAATGATGTTACAGAAATATGTGTAATAAAATTACTTACGATTTCTCTTTGAATGTGTGCGGCAATAATTGCAACTTTAGTTTTGACATTATTCTTGCATTATCGCTGTTAAGGGTCTCCGCTGAAAATTATATATAAGAAAAGAAAATGAGAATATAATTTTTATCGGATACAGTCAAGGTAAATGATATCGGTACTGAAAAAGTTCCAAAATATATACTCGTATACATGTGGTTTAATATTGAGACGATAAAGTACACGTGTACATATTTTGGAATTTTGTCCGTATCGATATCTCTGACGCTGTGCATCTTATTACAACAAAAAATATAAACATATCATTGACGTCGGCTGTACAATAAAACATTAAACCCATACACATTCCCACATACACACATTATAATATATATGCACATTTACACATACACACATTTGTTATTTATGTATAACTAGGTGACCCGGGGAACTTCGTACCGCCTAAAAAGCGACAAAAGTAGTGATAGCTTTCAAAAATCATGGGAATTTTGACTTTTTAATACTTAATCAGGGTTGTGACGATTCCAACCAATCCAAAATTATTTTAATGGGTTCAGCCGTTCTCAAGTTATAAGCGGTTGAACAAACCCCACTTTCTTTTATATATATAGATTATATCCCTCATATTGGTCTATCCTCTTTGTCACAAATGTTTATATAGTAAACATGTTATATCAAGATAAATGAAACGTTACTTTATCTGTAACCTTTCCCGTCTAAATTCACTTGAGTGAGAAAATCATCATCATATCAGCCGAAGGACGTCCACTGCATACACATAGGCCTCCCCCAAAACAACCCACAGAGTAAGAAAATACATCGTCCTAAATTTAAAAAGATGTCATATACAGAAAGTGACCAATCCCACACGTTACCACAAAACTGTTAAGTTTTACTACGCGTCATCATGATTATTTTTCCCGGCTTTTCCAAGCTTGGAGTCAGCTTAGCAACATAAAACGAAGCGACTGATAAGCATTTTATCCGGTTCTCTCTAATTATTATCCTTTAACGAAACATATCGATGACTGACCTAGTTTACTTTTAACAATAGTTGTTGAGACAGTCATCGCCGTGGAAGAGTTTGCTCCTAAGGCCATCGAGCATTTCCAGACCATGTTTGGCGGCTTTTCGCAATATTTGTTAGGTTGTCCAATTCTCATCTGCAAAAAAAAACATATGAATCAAGTAGTAAATCAGAATGCTATTTTGTTTGCTTGGCATAACTAAAACACATTAATGATGTATGTACTGATTAGTACGTAGGTTTATCTGTGTGTGATGCGGACAGGGGCAACATTCGCATAGTGTACCCCCTACATTTCATTAAATTGTCTAAAGGGCCTTTGCGCGTTGGCTCGATCCCGCTCCGCATTCAAGTGGCCGGAACACCATTGTTCCGTGTACGGGAAAGACATAAGTAATAAAGTAATTAATTTATTGTTTCAAGCTTTTCTTTCACTTGCTTGCATAAACCTTTGGCGTGTGACGCACGTTTTTTTTGACGTGGCGTCGAAAAAGTTATTGTCTGTCGCATGCGACCGGAAAGGTAAGCCAAAATAGTTACAAAGTGGAACCTACCATACTCCGTGTAGGGTACAGGCCGGCGTGGGGTTGAGTGGAGACAAACAGGGGAAGCCCTTGCCCAGTAGTGGGACTGCTAATACAGGCAAATAAAAATAAAATATTTACTTACGGTAACATTATGTATGTATGTGTTGTCAATTGCCTCTATAGTCACAAATATCTTATTCCATTGAAAAGACTGATTGTTAAAAATCTGTAACAGGAAATAACAAATAATGAAGATAAATCAATATCACAGAACCTTCTTACAAATTGATTGAGCCCCACGGCAAGCTCAGGAAGACTTGTGTAATGGGTGTACTCAGACAACGATACATATAACAAATACTTAAATACATATAGAACACACCCATGACTCAGGAACAAATATCTCAGGCTCTTAAGTTACTTTTGACGTAAGAAAACGTCTCAGACGCGTAAGTGATAATGTTATTTATATGGGCAACTCTAACGCGATGGTGACGTTTTATTACATTAAAAACTTACACTCGGGGCTCTGTGGTCATCACACAAATAACTGCTATTACTGGGATTTGAACCCAGGACTATCGCCTTCACAGGCAGGCTAAACCTGTCGTGATACAAACGCATTCAGTTTAACAGCAGTAAGTCTCAGTTCTATACTAGTTCTATGGAGATGTCTCGCTGTAAAATAACTAAACATGAGCCTATGGATCATAGATGGAAATAGCTCGGGGTATCTCTATGTGATAGAATCAGAAATGAGGATATCCGTAGAAGAACCAAATGTGTTAAGGGCCTTCATTAATTACTAACGCATATATTTTAATATAAAACTCCCGACAGACTCAGACATAGTAAAATATAGATACCTAAAACTGTTCTCGAAGGGCCGCTGCCAGCGACGGTGCGGCACGAAGCTCATGAGTATGGTCCACGAATTGGAACGAAACATATGTCGAGCGTTATTCGACTTTAAGATACGTGAGTGACCCGTTTTTATCTATATTTTAGTATACTAACGCATATAGTTTATTGACTTAAAGCAACTAAGCTGAAATCTCCGAATGTTCCGAGTTCCTACAAAAGTTAAGTGCAAATAATTGGCCTTACGGTAAAAGTTTGTTCCACTGATAACTTATCTTCTTTTGAATCCTGTAGTTCAGCCTCGGATATAGTTCGATTTATAGTAGTTCTGAAAACAACAATAGTACAAGAATAGTCAACCAATTTGATTTCGAGGCTACTTTCGAACCTTGTCACAGTGACGTTAATAAGAGATCTATTGCGTCTTTCATATAGTTTTTCACTGTGACAAGGAACGAAGTGGCCCATGAATCAAATTTGTTGACCGTACAAACTACTGTTACAAGTTGTAATTCAACAGGCCCCTAATAGCCTAAGATGGTCGGATTTCGTCGTCAACTTACCCTTGAATAATAACATTTTGGAGCACATTTTCAAAATTGTAATTGATTTTAAGAGAAGAAATCACCGCCTCGGGTTTGCTGCATTCCTTATGCACCTCTACGTCTATCGTGACTATCTTCTCCTCTGTGCTTAGCGTGTTCATCTGAAGTTGAATATCTATTGTTTTCTGGAACAGAACATCATACAAGTTTTACTAAACTTTCTTAGTTTTCGCAGAATTTAAGTGATTGATGATAAACCTATAACCTCTAGCCGCCCAAAGATCAAATTTTGCCAAACCAAATGCAACTATGCTTTGTCATAATTAAAATTCAAAATGGCATTCAATGGGAGACCTTTTTATAGGTCGGCTAGGGCGGCTAGTGGCTAGAGGATATGGAAAGTTACAAACAGATAATTAAAATGTATTGATGCAAAATATGATCCAAAGCGCAACTCATATTTTTCATTAACGTACCGTTTCAGTAACGGTTTTCATTAACTGTAAGCTTTATGACATGACTGGCGCTGGTATCTCGAACGCCGCTTGCCTGTTGTCACCTTTATCGCCACACGCAAACGAAGTAATAACGGTAATAACGTACCGTTATTATAAAGGCGGCAACCTCATTTTATAACTAAGTCGTACAAATTTTCGACTGTATTACGCGGTATAGCTCTACTTTTAGAACGAAGCGGTATCGTTATACGGTACCTACTGATTATACCGTAGACCGGTACGGCTAGGTGAAAGTGAAAGCGTAAAAAACTATGACGTTATTTAAATTAAACCAGATACCTATATAACCTGCATAAAACATGGTACAACTGTGTCTATTCACTTACGTTAGTACCAGGGCGGAAAGGTGCCGGCAGGTCACACTTGTAATTCATCCCGTCCTTGTCTTTCGCACATGCCAGAGTGTGCACGAGTGTCCCACTCACGCGCACTTTCGCGCATGCGCCGCAGCCCATCGTACCTTTATTGCTTACTACGATTGACACAGTTTCCATATCAGATGAGCCAACTATGTACTGATGGGTTCTGAAATAGGATAAATTTGTTTCTCTCAGCATAGTAAAATTGAGAAAAAAAAATTAACGGACGACTTTAATTTTTTTTTCTTTATGTTACCCCACTTTTGAATGCCAGTAACATTCAAATTCACCTAATTCCGATCAGCACTACCATACTTTTTTAAATTCTTAAGTATATTGTAAGATAACGAGAACTGCAAAAAAATGATCATAAATTATTTTGACAAAATGGCGTTTCTGTCACACATTTTATCTCGTCTCGGAAAACTACGGACACTGCCTTTAAAATTTTTAATCCTAAGTTCTAATTTTAAACAGAAAATTTCCCGATTTTCAATTTTTTTTCTGAAAGCACGAATAATGGAAATACCTGCCAGTTTGGCCAGACCACAGCAGCTCCACGGAATATTCGGGTGAACATGGCTTGGACCCGCAGTTGCACTGGGGCTGTACTTCTCTGGTCAGACTACTCTGTGGGCTTAATGTCACCCAGGTGTTTTTGAATTCTGGAATAGACAAAATCGAAATAAACATCGATCATCGTCATTAGACCATCATTTCAGCTATAAGACGTCCACTGCTGGACATAGAAAAATATGATCCTATTTAAACTTACAATTGTTTAAGTCCCTTTTTGTTTTGTCAGTTTTTTAGGATCAGGATCGAAACAACAATTCAAAACTATTATAAAATGTAATAACTATCTAAACTATACTTTTATACCTTAAATAACCTTTTTGAAATTTACCTTTCTCCGTTTCAATTATATTCTCGTTTAAAGACACCGTTGTGTTGACCTTACAGGAGAAGAGGCTTGTCTGAAAATAAAATTTAATATAGTGGCGACATCTAGATTGGGGATTCTTAAACAGCAATAACACGTAGTTTAGCTAGAAGTCTGTTGAAAGGTTATCCCCATGGTTTTCTCGAAGTTGTAACAGTTTTTGGATAACTCGCTAGATGGAGCTAAATTGCCAAGTTTGTAATAATGCTCAGAGATGCCGCTATGGAGATGCATTAAATATAATTAAAATATTAGCCTCGGAGACCCTTAATTTTTTGAAATGTTTACAACTCTTTAGCACTTGATAATAATAGATTATTTAAACTATTTTTGTTTAAAGTTAGTCAGTTAACAAAAACAACGTGATCATCTAAGTAGATTCACATACAAGATGGTAAGAAAACATTAAGTACAACATTTATATAACTAATCAACAAATAAAGACTTTGTATAATGCAATTAACTTACAATATAGTAGTTCCGACAATATCGGTACACAGTCCCATTGCCACTAATATTTGTAGGCGGGTCCGTCAACACTATCTCGTATGTAGCGTTTTCTTTGTTTTTAAAAGTAGCCTTATCGCCAGTCAACGCGTTTTTAACCAGTAACCCTGCAAACACAGTATAAATCCAGACCAGGGGCCTATTGCATAACAACTTGTAACTTATAATATTAGCGCCTTTCCAATTCCTTTTATTAGAAAGGGAGTTCCGCTAATATTGTTAGTTGTAAATTGTTATGCAATGGGACCCAGAACGAAGAACATGGTCAGCATTTTATCATCTATCGCGCTACCCGCCACTTTAAGACTAACATACTTGTTGGAGCGAGACAGATATCGTGATAAATGATAAAAACCCGTCCATATGAGGCTAGTAGGAATATGTGTGACGTTCCATAGCAAAAGGTACCTTATGGCGGTTGGCGCTTACGCTATTGTTAACGACGCTTTAATACTAATATGATGCTTTGCAACGTAAGCGCCAACCACCATAAGGTAACTTTTGCCGCGGAACGTCACATATATACTTTTATGAGCGTGCGCCATCATCATCATCTTCCTCGCGTTGTCCCGGCATTTTGCCACGGCTCTTGGGAGCCGGGGGTCCGCTTGGCAACTAATCAGCGTGCGGAATTTTATTGTAACTAATTTCTTGCAGTGGCAATAATTTTAATGATAGTTTAATATACCTATATGTCATTATGACCGTTAATAATATAAAAATGTTGAAAATATTTTTTTAATGCTTAAAAGCCCCAGCCCCAGTATACATAATATAAGTCATGAATCGAGGTCTTAAATCTGACACGATTAACCCCCAAAGGAAGGTGTCGGTATATCAAGAGATAGTCATTCTCCACATACCGAATAATATAAGATGGATTTTAAGCGATTATATGCGATAAGAATCTAAAAAAATATTCAAATTATAATGACATGGACAAAACAAAGAAAAAAATAAATAAATGATAAATAATGTCACTTACTCATCGTAATTTCTTTAGGTTCTTTAGGTTTCTCAATCGTAACACACGAAGCAAAGCTGAATTCAGTGTTCGTCATAGTCTGTAAACATTTGACATTACGTATAAATAATTTTACAAATTCGTTTACGACTGGCAACACATGACTGTACCACTCATCACTATCATCAGTCTCTTTACAAAAACCTTTACTTTACTACATAAATTATATGGTCGTTGTTGAAGAAACAGGATTTCTAATAAAAATATCAATTTAAAAAACTTAGCTTCAATTAATTTATTCTGTCCTGTGTATTAGGGAACAGCAGACACAGTTTGATAGATAATGTGTTACCGTGTTCTACTAACACGCTTGTAGGTGAACCATTATATCGTCACTACTTTGAAAAAAAATCTTATCTGTACCTTGACATTGACGTTTTCCTCAAACCTCAATGTCACAACTCATGGTAAGGGTACTGACACAGATACTCTAAGTTGAAACCCAGTAACTCTTTTGAATGCCAGAATGAGTTACAAGGTTTTTTCGATTTTGACGATATAGAGGACAAGTATCTACCACAAAAATACATGTTTTGTGTATTTAGATGTTATAAAATCATGTAAGAGTGATCCAGGTTGCCATGGCAACATGTGCAAAAAAATGTTAATATATACCGCATAATCCGTGAATTCTGAGGTGACATTTACTGTGATGGAGCGGACACCTTGGTACATAGTGACTGCAGATTCTTCTGGAGAGCCGACTGCTAGTTCTGTGTAAAAGTTATATTATTATAGTTGATATGTTTTATTTTAGTCCAGTCAGCGTCCTATAGGTTGCAGTCAGTATGGCCAAATAGATCGATACACATCCTTACTGCTGTATAAAGATCTGTATCTATATATTTAGCCATAGTTTCTTGCCGGTATCTTCTCGGGTCAGAGATGTAGGGTTCTAATCGGTGTAGATTTTTCTTTGACGTTCATAAGTGCATGTAATGTGCCTAAAAATTAAGATCTTTTTTATTTGGCTATACTGACTGAAACTAAGTATATGACGCTGACTGTCCATAGATTAAAGAAGGTGACGCCTGTAGGGAGTGTAAAATAAGCCAAAGTTTATAAACATAGAGAAAAAACTATAGCATTCAGAAAGCAGCCGGGGACGAGTCTTATAATAAATCACTGGAGACACATTTCTCCTTTTAAAGAGTAGGTAGTATTAGAACCGTTGATATTATTCAGTTACCTACTTACAAATGGATATTCCATCGGTCCTTTGGTCGTAAAGCAGAAAAAAATAGTATATGAATGATCATGAAAAATACCATCATTATCATTTGAGCTATTCATTATCACTACTGGACATAGACCTCCACCAAATATGACTTAGTATCATCTTGTGGGGGAGCCGTACTCACTACGCTTAGCACGCGGGTTGCCGACCGAGGTAACCGTCGGTTCCGACGGGCGCTGCTGCCCATCCGCCAGTATGTTCCCATTTTTTTTTATGACAAAGGTAGCAAACGAGCTGACGGATTGCCTGATGGTAAGCAATTACCGTCTTCCATGGGCACACGCAACACCAGGGGAGTCACAAGCGCGTTGCAGACCTTTAAGGGGGTTGGAGCTCTGGAAACCTCACTCACCATAAAGAATACAACACTACATACCTGAAAGGTAGCAGTGTTATGGCTGTGGTCTTCTGTAAGGAGGAGGTACTTTCCCAATTGAGCTTCTCCAGACTCAAGCGTGATGGTACTTCGCTGTGCCCTACCTCTCATCGTTGGACGTAGTTTAAGGACACACTCGGATCCAAATCCGGGTCTTTGTCGCCAATTACGAGACCCGCGAGGTGGTTTATGTGTTGACCTTACTCTTTAGTTACAGTAAGGTCAATTCCATCACATTCCATTAATAATAATTTAGTAAAAAATACGTACCATCACTACCATTGTCGTTATAGTCAGCAACTGGCTGCAGACTAAACCCAAAAGACTTGGTCTTCTCTATCATCTGAGTCCTGGGCAGTTCTAAGATAGACACCGTCCCGCGTTTCTTCTTAATGCTCTCATGTAAGGCGTAGCCGCATATAATGTACAACGCGCCTTCTGACTTGTCAAATGGTGCACTGATGATTATTTCTGAAATTAATTTCATAAATAATTATTAACTATATAAGGGTCAAAAACGAAATTTTGTTTGCTTTTTTCCTGTAGATATGACCAAAGTTAAAGGATTCCAGTCCTTAATTTTTTAATCCGCATATAGACACCATTTCCATCTTAGATATCATCAAAAAGATAGTTCTTTGCATACAAGCTTATAACTATTGACCATAAGAGAGACACAAACAAAAAGGACTACAATATTTTTGACCCATTTAGAAAACGTAAACGTAATGGTATATGGGTATATACCATATATAGAAACGCTAATGTATCCACGCTCTAAGGCTACAATGTATCACTTTCAAGGCTTTCAACCAGCTTCATAAAAATATTATTTTGTGATCCTTTATTCAATTTCTGTACCATAATTCACTCAACGCGGCTGAACGTTACACAATGTGAATTTTTTATATGACAGAGGTGGCAAACGAGCAGACGGATTGCCTGACGGTAAGCAATTATCGTGGCCTATGGACGCCTGCAACTCTAGAGGATTCACATGCGATTTGCCTACTCTAAAAGTTGTTGGAGCTCTGGGAACCTTACTCACCATCAGGCACCCAACACTACATACCTGAGAGGTAGCAGTGCTATTATGGATGTGGTCTTCTGTAATGAGGAGGTACTTCCTCAGTTGGGCTTTTCCAGACTCCAGCGTGATGGTACTTCGCTGTGCCCTACCTCTCATATTATTATTTTTTTTTATGACATAGGCGGCAAACGAGCAGACGGATTACCTGGTGTTAAGCAATTACCGTCGCCCATGGGCACCCGCAACACCAGGGGAGTCACAAGCGCGTTGCCGGCCTTTAAGGGGGTTTTGAGCTCTGGGAACCTTAAATATCCGCGAAGAACTAAAGTAACCGACACAACTCGAAAGATAGATAATGGCAATGGGCCAGACAGTCGATGGACATTGGTGCAAAAAAGTATGCAGTGGTGACCGTGACCTCGTAAGGGTCACTGGAAGTCAGTGGATGCAGTGTGTTACAGGTCCCAAGTCCCAGTTTCGAAGGTCAAATCTAGCAGTGCACGTCCGTTGCTGGTGTGTAGGTAGCCTTACCTACGAGCAGGGATCGAATACCGGTATTATTTTCATACAAATTTACCGTTATTCAATTTCGGTATCTCAGATGTTATGAGACATTTTATCAACTAACGTATTCTCCTTACCTAAATATCATTTAAATTGATTAAAGTAAACTTACAAATTGACGGCAATATTTAGATTTTGGGTAATACCGATAACGATCCCTGCCTACGAGTGCCAAGCATCAAAGGTTATTCAAAAAAAAAGTTATTTACCAGGATAAGAGTCGCCGTTAACGTCGCTGATGGACAAACTCGTCCCAAACCGTGCGCCGTCCGTCATCCCCCATATTGTTATTTTTAAATCCATTTCGGCAGTTCCACTGTTGTCGGGAACCTGAAATAGAATTGTAAACAGACTCCTAAAATAATTACGAATGTTAACATGGCGTGTTTTTAATTTAGTGTGGTTTACAGAATAAATTGGTCTTTGAAGTAGATAGCTCTTACAAAAAAAAATGCGAAATAGTATAAATAACATACTTTTTAATTCGAGATAGATATTTAGGTACCATGTATATTTAAAGCATGTCGGATGTCCATTGCTGGACATGGGCCTCCCTATAGACTGCCACAAGGAGGGATCTCTGGGCACTGGGGGCTCAATGCCATAGGCTAAGTTCGTCAACCGCGCGTCGCCGCATGTTCATCTGAACAGTGCCCAGAGATCCCTCCTTGTGGCAGTCGGGTAGGGAGGCCTATGTCCAGCAATGGACAACCGACATGCCGCGGGTAACGCGCGGTCATTGTACGCAACGACACTGTACCCTTACCATGAGTTGTGGCATTGAGGTTTTCGATCACGAATATTGAGTTTACTATCTGTGCATCTCGTTCGCACTAAAATAGTACCAAGCGAGATGCACCGATAGTAAACTCGATACTCGTTATCGAAAACCTCAATGTAACAACTCATAGTAAAGGTACTGATTTGTTACAATCTTAAACCGCGCGCCGAGCCAACCGCGCGTCGCCGCGCGTTCAGCTACACTTAGCCACAATCGCCAGTCTTTGCCGCTGGGTTCGCGATCACACTACTAAGCGATGTAAGCGAAGCTGCTTATACAAACTTAGACCGCTCTAAGCGAAGCTGCTTATAACATAACATATGATAGCGCAAACTATACCATTTTAGAGTAAACTTGCACAGCGCCGGTGTCGTATCCAGTCGAGCCGCGGACTTGCGCCGGCGCACCGACGAGCAGATCGGCCAGGCCGTCCCGGGTGACGTCGGCGCTGCCGAGCGCCGCGCCGAACATGCTGCCTACGCTGCCGCTTACGTCCTTTAGTCTTGGAGGGCTGGGGGACAACATTACTATATGTATTATATTAAATTTACAACTAAAAAGAAGCACCACCCCATCTCTTCCCGCGGGTGGCAAGGGGAAAAAAAACGAAATTTTTCACTCTAGGGTGGAGGAGGATAGCATAGTCAGATCGATTAGGTTTCCAATAATCGAATTTAAGCCGCTGAATTATTTAAATCAGTAGATTTTTTAAGTTAAGATTTATCCTCGTAGTACCCTCACGAACATAATTCTCATTGTAAAAAAAAGTACAGTCATCTACAAATTACAAATTTTACGCCAACGACGTCTCTTTGTATTTAAACTTTCGTGAAACACTATAATATTGTATAAAATGATATGTAATAACAGATCTACTCGCGTTTATTTAGTCACTTGCATGTAGCGCAAGTTTCGGTTCATGAGTTCAATGTGCTTAGAGCAGGGATCGTTACCGGTATTACGAAAAATATAAATTTTGCCTTTAATTCCTAATTTTTCTTTCAAGATTCTTACATGGTATTTAGGGAAAGAGAACACATTATCTGATGAGTTGATTAAAATGTAAAATTAAAATTTTCGTTCGAATATGTTATACTAACTAATGTAATTAAAATGTAAATTACATACCAGTCTGTAGCAGAAGCATTGATAAGATTGTTGGAGAAGAAATCAATCTGAAACGTAAAATAATCGTCTATGTAAATTATAAACGCGAATGTTTTGTATAAATAGACGAATGGATGGAGGTGTTGCTCTTTCACGCTATGAACTGCTACTTATATAATAATCCGGCCAAGTACATGTCGGGCTATGCTCAGTGTAGTGCTTCACTGATTAAGTTCAAAATATATTTTTTCCAAAGTAATTATTGAGCTGTATTTTCTGGAATCTTTTCATATTGGAGTAGGGATATTGTTACAGATTCAGTAATTTTAAAGTATTGATATACAATAAATCCTGTCTAACATCATTTTCATTACACTTTCCCTGTCACGAGAGAAATGAGAGTAGACATTCTTGAAATTTAAAAGTACATTTTAATTTTTCAATAAATGATTGCGATTTGCTAGTATGATATTATCACGATCAATCAATGCAACGGTATGCAGGTAAACGACAACACACTCTATGCAAGCGTAAAACGCTTGTTCGTATTCCTTTGCCTGATGTCTACCTACCTACGCCCATGGGCACCCACAACACCAAGGGAGTCACAAGCGCGTCGCAACATCAGGAACAGATCCCTACATACCTGAAAGGTAGCAGTGCCATTATGGCTGTGGTCTTCTGTACGGTGGAGGTACTTCCCCAGTTGTACTTCTCCAAACTCAAGCGGAACACGCTTGAGTTTGAGTTATATCAAAACCGCATGTTAAGTACTCACATAGCCCTTTTCCGTTCCTATAGAGTTCACGCTGAAAGCGTAGCAAATTTTGCTTTGGGCAACATAATTTCCATATGTCATGGCTTGACCTGTAACACACAATAGTTATTTACTTTTGGACGGATGAAGGACTTAACTGCGTATAATATTAACTTTAAAAAATACCCCCGTAGTCCCGTTTATTTGTAATTATACCGTATATCTCAAGAGTATACATTTAAATGTATATTAATAAAATATATAGTGTGTAAATATTATACGGGCGAATCTCTTAACAGAGGGTAGAATAGGACATAGTTAAGAAATATATTTAGATATTTTTTGCTTACAAGTACAATTAAAATTTTATTAATATAAAAAAATTCGGCCCGCAATGTAATGCAACACACTCGAGTTAAATATTTGTTGACAGTTAGTTTCAAAAGCTCATATCGCGTAATGTTCGCAGTACATTACTGCTCAGATTTTTTTCAAAAATTTATTACATATGTTTAATAGATATAATTAAAGAAGAACCTTTTGGTTAATGATTATACTGGTAAATCCTATGTCTGGTTCAATTCTTCGCCCGTATTAGAGTTACACACAGTATACATGTTCTGACTCACCGTACGTAGTGACCAGGCTCAAACTTTCAGTTTTGAAACATTCTGAGTAACTATCTGCGTCTGGAATTTGGCTGCACAAAGCGGTTTTAGACTTGAAGAGCTGGGATATGATGATTCTGTCATTTGTGTCGTCAACTAATGTACTCCATCCGCCACCCCCCTCCGCCCATTTAACTGAAACTTTAGACAATATGTTATAAGATAAGATATACCTACGTTACAAGATAAAACCACGTTAATCATGCGCTCTGTGGCATCTGTGCGTTCAATTGCTACTTGTTCATGATTTAAATTTCACTCTGTATACCGTGTGTCGCCATCATAGGAGCTTTAACTTTGAGGATCGCTGCACCACGAGCGTAGCAACATTTACTAAACAACGCACAGATAGTAAAAACAAGCAAGATTTGTTTTACTAATGTTTTAGTGATTGAATCAGGTATATAAACATATTTGTACTTTACTGCCGTTTTTTTTAGTTTTGGCCTGGACATCGAAGGGTACGCTATAATACTTCAAAGTCTCAATCAATTTTCTTTCAAGACAGGAATACCTCAAACTCAAACTCAAGTAAGAATACCCATGTGAAAACCTTCCACGTTTACTTTAATACTTTTATATGTTAAAAGTATTATAGTGAAAAGAAATATATTTCACAGCTACTTTGAAATATGACCAGGGGCATGTTGCATACCAACTTGTAACTTGTTTTATTAGCGGAAGTCCTTTTCCAATTCTTATTATTAGAAAGAGAGTTCCGCTTATATTATTAGTAGTAAATTGTTTTGCAACAGGCCACAGGAGGATAAAATATACATAAAACTTACGTTTCGAGTTTAGGCTCCATATATTCGGAGTTTTTTTAATATTATCGTAAATGAAACAGGCCCCAAACGACGCACTAGTTTTTGTATCAGGGTCAATGTCGCCAAAATATGCTGTCCTAAGCGGTGCACACATCTGGAAAAAATAAAAATTGTATAAAAGGGTGAATTTCAACAGGTCCAGAATTTGTCTAATTTTGGTGGATTTTTTTGTTTTTGACTTTTTTGACTAAATTATGTATCCACTGTACGTAACTAGTCAAAATTAATATTGTGTAGTAATGGCCTTACATTCTACATAGTAGTTTTAGAGATATTATGATTTTAATAAATTAGGTACCACCAAAATTGCATCTACCCACCAAAATTAGATTTATTGTCCACCAAAATTGTATGACCGCACCAAAATTAGTAATTTCAAGTAATTTGTGATAATTAACTGAAAAATTAACAATTTTTCGACTGAAAATTAAACGTAAACAAAAGTTTTATGATTAATTTTAATTATACCAAAGACTTTTTTTATAGGTAACAAAAACGAAGGAATAGATATATTCCTGTTCATTAGAATTATTCAAACAATGTTACTTGTAATCAACAATCTTGATTCTGACATATTATTACTATTATTACATATTATTTAATAAGATTTAAAAAAAAAAACGGAATCAAAAACAGTATCAAATTATACAGTATGTGAATTTACTATATCCATTTATTTAAATCCCGGCATGGCATGGTTGTGGTATACAAATTAATAACACAAATGAAATTAAACATTTATCGAATTTTCGAATTTATAATTCTAATACAAAAAATAATAATTACATTAATTTATAATTCCATAACAACCTGTATTATTTGTTTGCAATCAAGAAACGTCACATTGAAAAATAATCTTGACATCTGAACTAACCAAACTTTATTAATACTTTAATTAAGAAAAAAAAAATTAACAAGAAAGTGACATCAGTGATAAACTAAAATGGCATAGATTGCTGCTGTTTACATGATAAATTGAAAATAATTTCGTTAACACTCTAATTATATTATGTTTACCATGATCACGATTTCTAATTCGGTCCCTCACTGCTGAGGATCGTGACTCCACCGATTAATATTTTTAATGTCCGCTCTCCACTTCTCCCTGTCGGTTGCTCTGTGGAGACCGTCACTCAATGTCGTACCCAGTTGGTCGGATATCTGATCGCACTATCGTGTTGGGCTTCTTCCCCGTGGTCTAGTACCGTCGACCTTCCCCACCACCATCAGTCCTTCCAAGTTGCCAGGGTCTCTGCGAGCTATGTGACCAAATAGTAGCACACCTTGGAGGCAGACTCGTGGACAGCCTCGGCTGACTTTCCAGTTTAAGTTCGGTCAGTATCGAGACATTTGTGCGGCGTGCGGTCCATGGTATACGGAGCATTCTTCGCCACACCCACATCTCGAAAGCATCGATTTTCTTCCGGAAAGCGGCCTTAAGGGTCCAGGTTTCTGCGCCATAAAGAAATATGGGAAATATTAGAGTCTGGACTATTTTAATCTTCGACCTGTTCAGAATGTTCCTGTCCTTCTATATTTTTTATAGCTGGGACATTGCAGATTTCGCCATACCTTCCACATGTCCTTCATCGAATCTCAGCCTCACAGCCGCCCTTGTTGCTTAGAACTGCGCCTAAGTATATAAATTCGTCCACTATTTCGTACTTATTAAGGGCGTCCGTTGTCTGAAGGTTATTGAACCTGTCAACTATCATTATTTTGGTTTTAGCCTTGTTGACAGTGAGGCCATACTCGCTACTGATCTTCTCAAGGCGGTCTTACAGCGCTCTCATTTCGATCTCAGACGGAGCAAAGAGTGTTGTATCGTCGGCATACCGAAGGTTCGAGCTTTATGACCTCCGACTGTAGTACCTCCCTCCCAATCCTCTAAGGTTTGGCGCATGATGTGTTTTAAATGTGGGTTTAAAGATCGACAAGTTGCTAGGCCCACATAAAATTTAGAATAAAATCATATATATTCAGTTCCTTCCATTTCACTATCTGTGCTTTCATTGAGGTCTATGTCACTATCACTATCAGCTGTATTTATTACTAGTCTATATAATCTATCAATTTTGTCGTCCTATGTGTTGAATTCCTCGATATTCATTCTCGCATTTGGCCGCATGATCGCAAACCTCTTCCCACTCAGCCCCGATCATGTTTACTTTTTCAGTTTTAATAATCTTTTAACTGAAGTTAAATTCATATCCACGTTTCTCGCGGCTATATAGCTTTTCAGTTGAGACCATATATTTTCAATTGGATTATATGGTGGCAATCACAACACAGCGTGCCCGTGTTCGGCTAGTATCTTGTTCACGGAAACCTGCTGACATATAATATGATATATCTGGGTTTTTGTCAATTAATTATCAAATTTCGTGTCTTTGTAACCAGTTGATCACTTCCGGTTTATTGGCGTTTGAGTTGGGGGGTCTTTTAACATATTTATCGTGCGTTGTCGATAACCGGAACAGAATCACTGGGTATATTTGGAATTTATTGATTAACCAGCCATTTCTCGTAGTTATCGTTATTCATTTCGTTGTGATAATCACCTTTAGTGTCGGTGGATTTATACGTTAAAAAGGCTCCTGGTACAAACCCTTTTTCGTTTCCTGCGTGAACAATAATCAAATGTTGACCTTTAGAAATCGGCTTTTTTACTCCTTTTTACTTATCATAACTCCAAATTTTTCCTTTAGTCTGGGTTGTATGTATGTATGTAGGACTCGTCCATATAGATAATGTTTTTCCTGCTACGCGAAATTTGCGTATTTTGTCCAGATATTAAATTCGTCTGAGAGCTACATCTTGCTTTTCCATCTGAACTTTTCTGTTGTCTTTCATTTTAGTGAACTCAAATCCCATCTCATGAAGAATTTTCTTCAACGTCTTTTCAGGCCCATTGTAATGAATAGCCTCGGACAATTTAGCTTTTAATGATTTGACTGTCGGCAGTTCCTTGTAACACAGATGAAAATCGTACACCATTCTTCGAACAACATCATAATCAAAATCGTCCATATCTAAACGAAATTGTTTTTTTGTTCTCCCATTTTTCGAAGAGCTGAACTTTGTTGCACTGGAATGGAATCTGTATCAGTGCCAGTGCCGACTTCGTTTAATAAATTAGCTTCTGTGTGACTTTGTCTGCATTTGTTATGTAACTCCATTATACATGTCACGGAAAAATCCTATGTATGACACGTAGGATGTTTCCGAGATATCCAGGGCTAAAACTTTAAAACATTTGGTTCAGCGGTTTAGGCGTGAACGAGCAACAAACATCCATACCTACATACATTCATATAATTCGCTATTATAATTAGCAGGATAGAATAAACAATTTTGGTGGAATTTAGCAATTTTTGTGGTATTCAAATTACCACCAAAACCACCAAAATTGATCCACCAAAATTAGAAAAGGTGCATTAAAATTCATTTAAAAATTAACTGTAATATTCACTTCCGTTTCAACCGAACATTTTACAAGAGCAACAATAAACATGCTTATAAAACAATTCACACAAAAACAAGTACTTCGCATTCCTTACTTAGATACCCCACCGAAATTGCAATAGAAAGTATTTTAACACACCAAAATTAGATACTTACGCGCTTGGTGACTGATCTAGGCAAGACACGGCACCAGTGTCACCACTCAGGGTAGGAGCGGAACTGGATGAACGAGCTACTACACGTTTCTTGTTCTTGCTGCTTTTCGTTCGACTACAAAATCATGTTCAATATTTACCACCAAAATTTACTATTTTACCCGGACAACTGTTAATGCCTAGTTTGGAGTATCAATTCATGTACTAGTGTTTAATAATGTATTTTTATAATATACGTATACTAATAACACATATACTTACGCAAAAGTTTTTATAAAATCGGTGCGTTTTATGGTTCTAAAATACAAATTATTCAAGAACATGGGATACTGGACACTACACCAAAATTATTATTTGGACGAAAATATTTTTTTAATTAGATATCATTAACTTATATGAGACTTTACGATTTGGCTTGATATTAAAGTAAGTGTTAGGTTTTCAGAAAAAAAATTATAATTCTGAAATAATTAGTCCACACTGCCATTTTCAGCTCCGCCGCGCTTTTTTTACGTTGAGAAAATCACCCAAAAACATTATAACCCTACCAACATTTTTAACATGTAAGCGTGTCACTCGTTGAAAGTAAATATTTAAACTATACTTTGGGATAGTCGTACAGTCGCCATCAGATATATCGGAGCTGTGGAGGTGGTCACAAATATCTGAACAACTCCTCTATTATAAAGGCGATTAAGTGCATGTTCAGATATTTGAGACCACCTTCACAGTTCCGATATATCTGATGGCGACGTACGTATATTAGTCGTACAGTAAACCCAGTAAGGTTTTTGTTGTTATTAGACGACAATATAATATAGTAAATAGATACTTATAAAATACTTTCACGTAAATGGAAGTTTTAAAAAAAAGTTACCCCAATCAGCGTGACTTGTAGAAAAGTAAACTAATATCAGTTTTGTGAGCATAATTAAGTATTAAATTTCTACAAATACTTAAATTGGTGATCGTTTCATAAACTATTGGCAATATTACAATGCAAAGAAAGACAATTTTTTTGGCATACAGATTTCATGCTTAATTGATAATTGCCGTCACGAAACTGACAAAAATTAACTTTTTTACAAGTCTCGCTAATTGATATCAGTTTTTTCCTGAACTACTTTACTTTACCCAGGAACAACACAAACATATGCCCTTGTTAGGATACCAACCCGGGACCTCTTGCTCCATAAGTAGGCAGTCACTGGGTCAGGGACCGGAACCGGTTACCAAATGAGGGGTATTACCCTGGGTTTTTGATAGGGTTGTTTTTAAATACCCTATCAGTTTGGTAAGCGTATCATTGACTTACCCGGATGATAGGCTAACCAATTTAATAGACTTAGTTTGAGTAAGCGCTTACCAAATTCAAACACCCTCAATAAGGTTACCCTATCAAGTGTTTTCAAATGCGTTTAAGCGATTTTAAACTCTAGAACTATCTGCCTACGTGGAAAAGAGACGCCCATATGGTAACCCTATGAAATGGTAAGCGCTAAACATTAAAGCTATTTTTACCCCCTCCGACTCGGTAACCATGTGAAACCCGGGTAAACCTATCCATAATGGTTTCCATATCGATAGGGTAACCCTATTATAGGCTAAGCACATCGTTACGGTAAGACTTCTATAGGGCTACCCTATCGATATGATTAATGAAATGAAGGGGTTTTCCGGTCTCTGCACTGGGTATTAAAGCGATTGATGATGATTAATGATATACGTATGGAATTAAAGACTAACTTACCACAAAACCATTTTTTGTCGCCGCTATTGAAGCGCCCAAATAAAAATACTGATCGGGATTCACAGCTGAAATCCAACATTATAGCTAAGACTGGTAAATAATAAAGTACACCAATTATTGAGATTTGTAGAAAAGTTAAATTAAGTCAGTTTTGTGACGCTAATTAAGCATTAAATTTATATAAAAACTTTGATGTGGTGTTTGTTTCATAGACTATAAGCAATATAACAAAAAAAAAATCGTACAAATTTCATGCTGATAAATTTCGTGATGATAATTAATTATCGTCACAAAATTGACAATTGAACGTTTCTACAAATGTTCGTATGTAAATTTAAAAAATACAATTTATATATTTGTTCGTTTTAACAACCTAGTTGTTTAGCAGATAGGATGTTACGAGTATATGTAGAGAGCTTTTTACTTTTCAGATTTCAAATGAAATTGTATGATTATTCTAGTGAGATTAACAATAATGTTTGGGGTTTTTCTAAAATGAAATGAATATATATGATAAGGTGACCTTTGTTCATTTCTCATTTATATATAACTAACTTTTCCTCGTTTCGTCGGCTAGCCATACCCCTCTTTAAAATATGGTTGAGGGATAAAAATTACTCTATGTCCTTTCTCGTAGCTCGAACTCTCACACCAAATTCCATCCCGCTGAACCAATAGCGGTGAAGAGGGACAGACAGACAAAGACAGTTACGTTCACATTTATAATATTAGTATAGAAGTATGGATTATTATGATTAATCACAGGACTACATATTTCAGGACATATGTACTTGTAAAAACATATTTCTTATTTTATTTTTAGTATCGTAATTAGTTATTGCAATATTAATACTCACTCCGGTTTCCTATTCCTTTAAAATCAACGTGTACCGGATCATTACATTTATTTCTTTTGATATCCTTAATGGAGCAATGGTAGACTCGTCCATCAGTATTGTAGCGTGGTGCACCGATTACTAAATAAAAAATAAAATAAGTTTATGAAATAAATATGAAATAAATATATTGAGATAATCATGGAGGTAATTTTAAAAACCTAAAACAATTAGATTACGTCATTTTTTAATTAGTTCCTATAGCAACCTCATCATCAGTCATATTGTATTATGATTTGAGCTTCATCGAACTGGGAAAAATTCAACTTGCAAGATATCATTACGAATAAGTAACGGGATATGACGACCGGTCTGGCCTTGTGGGTAGTGACCCTGCCTATGAAGCCGAAGGTCCTTGGTTCGATTCCCAGTCAGGGCATTTAATTGTGTGATAAGCACAGATATTTCTTCCGAGTCATGGGTTTTTTCTATGTATTCAAGTATTTATATGTATCTATCTATTATATATATCGTCGTCGTCTAGTACACAAGCCTTACTGAGCTTACCGTTGGACTAGGTCGATTTGTGTAAGATTGTCCAGAAATATTTATTTATTATTTATTTATTTAATATTGCATTATGATTTGACTTACATAGCTATGTAAATATTCAGTTTCATCGAACTGTGAAAAATTAAATTTGCAAGATAACGGGATATCTGGTTAATATGAAATGTATAAAAAATACGTACAATATTATACGTAGCTGAATAGTTTTAGCTTAAGTATAATTATTTCTTTAAAACCAATCGCCGTCAATTGATATTTACGAGTACATATAGTTGTTTTTCGGTTATTGGGAACATCGTGATAAAATTATTATCTTGAGGCATTATTTAGTCCTCGAAAAATTCATAAAATACCTGCTACCCCATCTTCGTTACTTATTTATGTCAAATAATACTAGATTCACCCCCAATTAGTCATTTTACAAATTAGTTATTTATAAATACCTATCGTTCATAAACTACATATAGGATTGAAAGGTTACGAACTAAAATATTTTCCCTATTACTCATATGGTTTGGTAAAAATTAACGCGATGAATAACTCCCAACAGGAGATGTGTCAACACACTGTTACTATTTTTATTCATTCATTTCAAAAGTATTTTTAGTACAGTCGGCGGCAAAAGTATGTTTACTACATGGCTAACTTACCATAGAAATATATCTAAAGCATATCTTAAGGGATTTCAAACTTACCAAGTCTCGCATCATTGGTTTCATAACCCAAACTGAAGCCATAAGCACTAGTTAACTTATCATCCTTTAAATCGGTGGAAGACAGCTCATGATAAAATAGTGCGGCCGCAAAATTTGCACACAACAGCCACGCACACGCCAAACGAAGCATGGTCTCTGAAAAGAAAGAGGACAATGCTATTGACTAAAACGAGGCAGGTAATCCCAGTACCATCAGAAATTGAGTTAAAATCAAAATTAATATCACTTTTTGTGCGATATTTCGAGCTTAATTAATTACAGACGAAAATTTTAATAGAATTAGTATGGGAACAAAATAATAAAGAATTAAGAAGAAATAATAAAGACATGTTAAATGACAAGTTGGTGTCTGGTGCTTCTAGCATGTCTCGTAGGTTTATAAAAGGTGGTCCCAAAAAGAACACAAGATTTGAATTAGCCGCCATATTTACACTTAATGAGCTGAAAACGTTAAAAATAAACTATTTCACATTCTGATAGTTTAGGGTTTGTTGAAATAAAGCGCTACACGACGTGATAGCGGATAAAACATGGCCACCATCTGGGCAGGTTGATTTGGTTCTAATGTTTCATTAGAGACCAGTATCATGGAGAAATGGCCAATTGGGATTGTGTCATTGGACTTACAGAGATTGGACGTACAGGGATTAGACATTCTGATAATGGATGTCAAAATATTTCGTGATCAGATCAAAATTGGACCCCTAGATCATATGTGTTGTCATCGTTAGATTTCTTCTTGTGTTGTTTAAAAGACAAAGGTCCAACTAGGCTACAACTACTTATGCTCTGATGCCTTCTTTATAGCGACCTTGAGACGATTTTAGACGTTGCACCAACCAAAACCTACATATTTATATGCAGAATAGTGAATGTTTTTAATAAAAGAGTGCGTTTATTATAAACGGGAGTTTTCAGAAACCCAATTAGTGTGACTTGTAGAAAGTTAAAATGATGTCAACTTCTGATGATAATTAAGCATGAAATCTGCATGAAATTTATAATTTTTTATGCATTCTAATATTGCTTATAGTTTATGAAACGATCACCAAATCTAAGTATTTTATATAAACTTTATGCTTTATTTTCGTGACAAAACTGACATATTTACCTATTCTACAACTCATGCTAATTGAGTACTTATACTTTATTTCGGAAAACTCCCAAATAATCTTATACTACTCGTATGTACTTTATTATTCTAAGAACAAATAACAATATAATTACTTACTTACCTACTTACTTTGTCTACAACCTTTCCTAATTTGACTAGTCCACAGCACAAAATAGCTGTTATTTTCGTTTACTACTTATAAAAAATAAGTTAAATTATGTCTTACTATGAGACTTTTCATTACTGTGTTATTAGGATGTATGCCTGTTCTTAGCTGTCTTAGAAATTAAAAAGTTACTCACCCACTGCGTAGTTGCTATACACTCACTCACTCACACTATAATATTAATAACTATAATATTATTATTAAATCACTTTAAACTGTGCATGGTCAAATAACCCAAACCACACTACTTATTTATTAAATTATTAAGCTGTCAGAACAAGGAAAGAATGGTTCAAAGTTGTAATACCTAAAGGAGTGTTAATTAGTCATTAGTTGATTACAAGGAAAAAATATTGTAAGGAACATGCCCAGTGACGTTCAAACTTCTGAACTCAGAAGCAGAAGTGGCAAAGCGGTTGAGATGTTCAAAATGAGGTCAACACATCTCTATTGTCAATAGAATAAGAGCGCGTCATTTTGAACACTTCACCCGCTCAGCCACTTTTGCTGCTGACTGTATGTCATTTTAAATAGCTAAGAACAAATCAAATTATTTATTATTAAATATTTTGCTGTACTTTAATTTTGAAGTAGTTACACTACTATATAAATTATGAGGATCATTAGAGCATGTGATTCTAAGTGCAAAGAACATGTAAATCAAAGTATCTACCTAATAAAAAAAATATATAGTGGGTTACCCTATGTTCGGGTGTTCCAATTGGTTAGGGCGTCAGCTGCGATAACTGGAGATGCGGGTTCTAATCCTACCTCGGACGCCGGGGGACCTCACCTTTTCTTATGTCATCTATTTTAATTTAGCAATTTGTATATATTTTTTCTACTTAATCCATTTTTTTATTACGTACCTATTAAGTAATTACAATAACAAGTTTTACTGTTGTTACTTTACGTTACTTACTTACTTACGCTTACAGAGGTGGAGTACGAGCAAATACAAATACTCGTATATATTACTACCTTCTTCTTATCGTGAATTTAACTACCAAAAATACGTTAAATTTGAGCTAAAATATGTTACATATCAGAACTATATTATCCTCGTAAGGCCCACAAGCTTTCCTGTAGTACTAATTACTATAATTAAATTTAAATTTTATAGAATCGGAACAGAGTTGAATTTCATTTGTTTCCTTTGATTTTGATACAGAAGAGATTCTACTTTATTTCCTACTCTATAAAGAACAAATTCGAGTAGGATATTTTACTTGTGGCCTTAAAAGGATATAACTGAGCTGCTGAGACTTGCCCATCGTGATACCTTTATTTGTAGAAAGATGATTTCAATCGGGTATTGAATGTAACGTGCTTGAAAGCTTATTTATTTTCCTTTCGTAATATAATTATCGTAATCAATTGATTACCAATAACTAAATACCAGAAACTAATGGCTCTGGCACACTCTGCGCACTAATGCTCATTAAACTGAGTGAGGCCCATTTAGTGAAAAAAACGATTTTATTTTGTTATGTAACCATATTTTTTGTAATTGATTTTGTATATATGTGGTAATAAATGTATTTTCTCATTTTATTCTAATAGTTTCTGGTATTGAATGCATTGAATATATATTTATTTACAGAAGTTACAATCGTATTATGGTAAATACAAGTACTTAACTAGTTAGTATAAAATCTAAAAAAGGCCCTTGAGGCTTTGTATCAAGGATGCTAGCGGCATTTTTTCGTTGTATCGCAATGCTAACGCATTTAATTTGGCTTTTTACCTGACATCTCTGTAGTTTTCAACTCAACTGTTTTTTTACATAATGCAAAAATTACTGTGAAAATCCTATTTTAAAATGTGTGCAAATGGTTAAAGTAAATGTATATTTTACTACCTGCCCTACCTACTAGGTATAGGTAGGTGTTCGCCCTAAAATCATTTCAATTCAAATTTCAGAATTGTTTCTAGCCTTCTTGTGACGCTCTCCTCACCATTGGTGACATTCGGTGATTACCCCATAAGCAGTTACACGAGTCCTAGGTGCTAATTCAAAATTAACTATTAATAGCTAAAGGAGGAGTTACGAACATAGATAAAAACAACTTAATGATTTTTATTTTTATAAGTAAAATATTTTTCTCAGTTCACATAAAACTTAATTATTTATTTTACAAGTAATCACAAAACTCATTTTGTTTCTCAAAAAATGAATCATCGCGCAGATGCACCCGGCGGCGAATCGTTGCACGGCGCTGAGTTGAGGGTAGAGTCACATGCCTGTTCTGGCACTGGTGACAAGTCCACCTAGATACATATACATCAAATTAAATCGGAACAATTTTACACCATTAGGCTAGTACAATCAAGTGCAAAAATACGTACCGAAAGAATCCTTTCATAAATACGTCCTACAACCTTATTTATTTACTGTACAATAGAGTTGCTCGGTACATATTATTGAAGCTTTGGCTGTGAACGATTTTTTACACTTGACTGTACTACATGTACAAGACCACAAACGAGTACACAATTCTTTATGTATATTATATTAATTTTATTCGTTTCAGTTAGTTGAGCAGTGGACGGTTTTCTCAACAACCCACCCTTGGGTATTCTGACCAAAGCGGTGATTTAATTCTTATTCTGTATCTAATATAAGTATCATATATTATATGTACCTTAATATTTTTCTTACCGTTTCGCCGGATGGACCCTGAGTCTCTTCGGGATTGGGCGGTGCATGGCGTCGACTGCTTTCTCGTCGCTGCGAATAATTTCCTCATTAGAATAAAGATAACATGTATTTATCGAACATATATATTACTGAAACATTACACTGTCCGTGTCCCCATACAAAACGATGTAACAAAGTCATAAGTCCAACTTAGCATTTAGTATGGGAATGTGACCCCATATTGCAAGCATGCACTACTGAAAAGCTTCAGTCCATTGTGGGCACGCGGACGGGGAGCGTGTTAAAATACTACTTACAATACTGCGCCTTCTTATTTCCTGTTTAAGCTTCTTTTTATTTTTCCTTGTGAAGAATTTTAACTGTAACAATTAAAAATACTTTCTAGAATCATATTAAAATCGTCTGTATTCCCGGTAAGATATAATTTGGGTCTTTTCAAGGCAAGAGTGAATAGGCTGTTACTGAACCAGCGTGCTACACCCTCGACCTGGTCGTCACTTTCCATCAGGTGCGACTGAGGTCAAACGCTGGTCAGTCTTTTATAAAAAAAAAAAAAATATCCTGACGATTATATTATAGGTAACAGGTTTTATTGTTTTTTTTTTATGACAAAGGTGGCAAACGAGCAGCCGGATTGTAAGCAATTACCGTCGCCCATGGGCACCCATAACACCATGGGACTCACAAGCGTGTTACCGACCTTTAAGGGGGGTTGGAGCTCTGGGAACCTTACTCACCATCAGGAAGACAACACTACATACCTGAAAGGTAGCAGTGCTATTATGGCTGTGGTCTTCTGTAAGGAGGAGTTACTGCCCCAGTTGGGCTGCCCCAGATTCAAGCGTGATGGTATTTCGCTGTGCCCTAACCCTAACCTAACGTCATTACGGGTGACGTGTAGCGACATCTACCGAAGAGTATTGGACCCTTTTTACGGCATCGATGTCGTAATGACGTATATACCAAGAAGGATAAGATAGAAAAATTTGACACGTCTAAGCGGCGCTCGTATAGCACAACTGGTAGTGCACTGGGCTAGTGATCCAGTGGTTGTGGGTTCGAGTCCCGCTGCGAGTCAAATTTTTCTATTTTTCTTTCGACTTAAATATCTTTGATATGCTAGCAGACGTTTCTGCTTAATATAAAAATAATTAGCTATATATTTACAAATCTGAATGAGATAATTGACATATATATATATTAAAAAACTAATTAATATTAAACGTCAAATATTTAGATATTACTGTATATGCATACTGCATATACGCATGCGAATAGGACGCAATAAAAACGAATTACACTACTAAAGCAGCAAGTTTTATCTACTGATAAAAATGGTAAATATAGATACTAGGTAGAATATAGTACTCTAGGTTAAAAGTAAAGAGATTTCTATAAGCTATTACGAGTATTTTCTGTTGTGGAATAAAAGACATTTGAATATAAACATTTTGACAAAATCCACAATATTTGACGTATACCTTGTATAGTATCACGAATGTGATGATTAGAACCAGCAGCGCCGTGGCGAGGGCGATGATAGTGATGAGATTCTTGTTGTGCCAGAAAGTCTTCTCTTTCTTGAATGTCAGCACTGATGTTAACCTGTATCAGTGTATTATTCAAGTGTTTTGTCAAATTACTTAACATAAACACAGTGATTTTTATTATTTCCATTAATAAGTTAATCGAATTGAAAAAAAAAAAACTTTTTTAAACACAAAACTATCGTGAGATTGAAACATATTAATTGTATAAAAGCGGGTAACTCACGTTTTATAAGTCGAATATTGCTCGACATGTTTCACTCCGTAACGAGGAGCATAATCATACCATAATCATGAGCCATTCGCGTTGGCTCAGTCTGCGTCGGTTAGCCAACGCGAATGGCTCATGATTATTCTCCTCGTTACGGAGTGAAACATGTCGAGCAATATTCGACTTATAAAATGTGAGTTACCCGCTTTTATACAATTTAAAAAAAAAAACTGTTTCTGTTTCAAATTAGCTCAGGTTTTGCATTCCTTAGACCCATGTACTTACTATATACCTAACTCAAAGTTCTTTATTTTTTATTGACAAAAGATATATTCGTGCCCAATGTGATACAGTCACCAGCAGAATTGACTAAGCGGTTGAGGTGTTTAAAATGAAGTCAACACATCTTCATTATCAAGAGAATAAGAGCGCGTGTAGGTAATTTATGACACTTCCCCCGCTTAGCCACTTTTGCCACTGACTGTACAAAAGGGATTTTCCACTAGGAACAAATCGAAATATTTTATTAAATATATTGCTTTCGCGCTGCGGTAACTGTTTCTTAAGTATATACCATACACTTAATTTTAAAGTATTTCATATTCTTTATTAATTCCTCTTGCCGTACTTAAATATAGCAATAATGCAAATATTCCTTACGCCGTCATACGTACCTATTGTTCTTTTTCTTATTTGGAAGGAGACTCACTATCAGCTCAGATGGTATAGTTACATTCCCGTCCTGAACATATCGTGCTGAAATTGAGAGAGTCGATCAATCGCTACCATAACCAACACACAGTTGACATACATCTCGTTTTTAGTTGATTTATTAGTCTATACTACTAAGTTTCCATACAAATATCTTATACAGACGTTAGCGACTCAGTTGCGAGTACGATTTTGCCCAGTCATAGTATAATCACAGTGTAGCTATATACTCGTTAGGCTGTGGTCTAATACTAGGTTGAAATTTGTGGTAGTCCACATGGAAAGATACCTTAAGGCGCTTAGCGCTTACGTTGCAAAGTGTCACATTAGTATTGAAGCGTCATTAACAATAGCGTAAGCGCCAATCGCTATAAGGTACCTTTCCATGTGGAATACCACATTTTTAGATTTACTTTTTTTATCCGTAAATATATAAAAAGTACTATGCATTGGCTTATTGTTTTACATAACAAATTAGGGATTAAGGAATATCGTGTTGTAGAAAAAAACAGATTATAATTATCTTCAATAACCTCATAAGAAACTTCCTAGCCAAACTAAATAATTGTCACATTATCCATTAAAAGGCGCAATACAAACGCAACCCGGTTCGACGTAAGTGCCATCGACAATAAGGTTCTTTTTATAGATAATGTCTCATATATTTATAAGTGAAGTCAGTGCAACTTCTTCTTAGTAGAGGGATCTATTTACCAAGAAGAAGTCTTCAGCTGTTGCAAATTTAGTGCAATACTAGTGTAATGGGGACGTTTGGGTGGTCTGTGTAGTTAATGTTCTTTGTGTAGTTATTGATGACAAAGCCTGCGGCGGATTTCAACCTGTACCTATTGATTTATATGAAATAAAACCTGTGATTGACCCGTTTTTGTATCCTCGTGACAAAGCCTGCGGTGCGGATTATAAAATCTTGTGTAAATTTTAGTCGCGTTAAAGAATTTTAAACACAAAACTATCGTCAGGTTCAAAGATATAATTAATTGTATAGAAGCTGGTTAACTTACATTTTATAAGACGAAGTCAGTCTGCGTCGGTTAGCCAACGTGGCCGGTTCATGATTATGCTCGTTACGGAGTGAAACATGTCGAGCAATATTCGACTTATAAAACGCACAGACCTATAATCATATGGACTAGAACTACCTACGAATTGAGCGTGTATACCTAAAATACTTTTGGCAAATAAAATGGCGTCCTTCCGTTGTTTCCATGTGAGCCATAATAAATACTTTTATTGATTGAAATATATTTTTTTATTGAATGTGATAAAAAATTAAATAGAATTTAAACTGCAGGCCATAAAACATTCAAAACTTGACTAACTACAAGTTAGGGAATTAATTAATGTTTGAATTAATTTAATGAGAAACTCACCACTTGACAGCTCAACTACTATAAACAGTTTGGCAAGTAAAATGGCGGCTGGCGAAAACAGGCAGCCGGAAACAATCACGTGGTATTAATGTCAAACAGAATCGGAATAGAGAACAACCAAATGTCATGTGGTCTCTTTTATCGTACACTATTGGTTATTAGAAAGAAAGAAACAGATTATATTTTTTTATTTCTATGTCGAGATCACACATATTTGGATAACACAGAGTATGTATAGTGGAATAGGGCCTCTCCATGTATTTTTTTACTCATTGATAAAACGTGAGTTACCCTCTTCTATACAATAAACATGGCTTCAAAGAAATGTAAATCGTGCATAACCTGTAATAAACTAAACTTACATAGTTCCTTTTTTAGAATAGTAGTAAAAATGGAAACTTTGGTCGCTGAGTATGGTGCTAAACTCAGCACACAACCCCACAAGAAGTCACCAGTGCCGTTGTAACCACCGTACTTTTCAGTTTGCTTAATAGCGATCTGAAATAATATAACTTCTAGGTTTATTTTTTTTAATTTAACCTGTTAAGCTATCCATAAAAAGTTGTGATAATGTACAGTCGAGTTCATAAATACATCCTCTTTACTAAAATAAATACGTGTTTATTTTTCTAATTTTCGTATAAAATTTTATATAACTCAGAGACAGCATAAAACTTACCCTAAAACCTTGTATGTACGGTTTGTTGTTTGCAGTTACATTTAGCATTACATTTTTCCACACAAAAGACTGGTTGTTTACAATCTAAAAACAGAAAACAAATTTAAATTATACATTATAATTCTATGTACAGTCAAGGGCATAATGTACTTTTTCACCTTAGGTATAGCAAACGCGTAAAGTAGAAAAGTGTATATGTTATGGATCAAGTGATAAGGACGGGTATTATGAATAATGACTGGCTATACTGGGC
The DNA here is from genome assembly GCA_022674325.2 of Grapholita molesta. Classification (NCBI taxonomy): domain Eukaryota; kingdom Metazoa; phylum Arthropoda; class Insecta; order Lepidoptera; family Tortricidae; genus Grapholita; species Grapholita molesta. The sequence continues at coordinate 14,978,775 of CP053130.2, read as the reverse complement.
CAAGTGGCAAGTGACAAGCTAAACTTCAATATTTATCACATTGTCTGGTCACTATGAATACTGCTACATCGTCGTTGGGCAATTTGGTCGAGGAGAGAAACAAACTCGTGACACGTGTTAAACTGATTTTTGTTTTTCTTAGCGAGTCGGCTATGTTGTGAACGCAAAAAACCTAACACTCCTCCTCGCTTCGCTCGTCGTCGTACCTACCGGTGACTCTGGGACTGAATTTCTGTTTTGCTTTAATATGATTGTCCAAGCTCAGTACTAATTGTATGAAAAAAATGATGGACCGGGGGTTTTCTCAAAAATGTATGCCTGAGCATTATGTGTAATAACTCATCTGTCATTTGGTCGATATTGTTAGCTTAGTATTCTGCCCAATAGGTGATAGACATTATTAATAATGCCCGGTCAACTTAGTAATTTGAATATTTATAATCAAATTGCCCTCTGATATTGGGCATTTTTTTATTATACAAGTTATCACTTGGCCCATGACAATAATATGTATAATTTATAGGATAAATAACAGTGAATATAATAATAAAGCCTATTGATTATAGTAATTATCGTATCATTATAAAGCTACGGGCTTCTCGTATCCAAAAACGTCTTGCAATCAGTTGACCTTTTGGTTCAACTGCCATTACTACCCGCCATGCAATATTCCGCCCAACCCACTTTAGTTTGGTGATGACCTTGGAGTATGCCACGTCTTACAGAATATTAATTAAGAGAAGCATTACTCACTGTGTAAGTTTGTTCATGAAACATTATTTCTTCACTTTCATCCTGTAATTCCGTATCAGCAATTTCCCGGTCCATACTATTCCTGTGAGTAAAAAACTATGATTTTTAATTCGGGATCAGGAACTGATTTTTCTAATTATTTAATCGATGCCGATCATCAAGCGCCCGTCAGTTAATAAACATAACCCTGCTCCGCACAATGGAGACTTGTGATGTGATGCTACTATATTAGATTTTGTATTGTTTTTTCATTGACACGTCTTTTTATTATCCAACCTTTATTCAATCGCACCATCCATTGATCGCAAAAGTAATAAAGTGGAAAAAAATTGACATTATTTTGAATCGTCAACATCATTCCAGTCATCAATAAATTGTGATATAATTCATATTTTACAACATAAGGTAGTCTATTATACGGAACAGGGTTATGTTTTCAAAATGACATGCGTTTTTCTGAGCCTTGGTGATCACAATAATTGAACAATCAACTGAACGTATATGAGCATGAATGAGCTTGTTTTTATTGCTTACCCATTAATTATTACTTGTTTCAACACTTTAGTGAAATTGTACGGAACCGTGAAAGACGTAATGGGCCCAGGTGTGTCGCAATCATTGCGAACCTCGACATTGACGGTAAAATTGCTAGCCTGGTTACTTAGTCTACTCATAATGAGCTGAATCTCGATCGTTTTCTGAAAAAATACAAATAAACCGCTGATAACGCTGCTGGTGTTCTTAATTTGCGCGCATATTCGTTTCATTCTTTCATGTTACGTAATTGCAAACTCTAATATTTCCCATAGGGTGAAATTAAGGTTTCTCAAGACGGCACTTATATCTACCGAAGACCGTTACTCTAATGACAAAACAGCAACTAAAGATCCAAACTGTTTGCAGGCACAACAACTATTCTTTACACATCACTTCTTGCTAAGGCTTTGGTCTCCTATTTTGTACTACAGGCGACGTCTGACGTCAGCGTCAACATTCCGGAACAAAAAAAGACGCCAAAGTCGACGTGTGAGAGTGACCACATCAGTACATGTCTATAGGCAGCATTGTGACGCTGACGCTGTAAGCGGCCGACGACGTTTATAGGAGACCTAGCCTAAGGCAATTGTAAACTTGAAGGCAAATTTATCTTACGGTAGTATTTCCCATGAAGCTATCAAGTGGGCAGTTGTACGAAAGATCACTTCCCTGACGTTGACACTGCAGTTGGTGATCCAAATCGCCGCTCACTCGTATTACTGCACAACTTCTGCAGCCTTTACTGCCTGTGTTATGGACTGCTACTTTAACACTCTCAAGTTTCGAGGACCCAATCAAGTATTCACCGATTCCATTGGTAAAATTACTGCAAAAATCATTTTAAATTTAATATTCGTTCTGGGTTATGGCATTTTGGATTGATACCCAGTAGGAAGACTGGTTGATTAAACTAAAACGGGCGATGGCGTATAGGTGATAAACTTAACTGAAGTATCATGTCTAAGTTAATATTTGTGCAGAGAATTAATAAAGAACTTCCGTCAAACTTTGAATATAGAACACCAACATTCGTGTAAACACACGTTACTACTGCATAGGCCAGGTGGATTAGCTAAATTCTTTACCTATATCGTAATTATGCTGTATCGTAATATTACAATAATTAACTTACATAACCAATCTGCCCAATTGTAAAATAGATATAAATTATTAAAGTAAGCAAGGAAAGAAATATAATTCTTACCTAAGAAAGGTTGATTTATAACTATTTATTAGAGTTAAGTATGGCATTTATGCACCAAACAGAAGCAAGATTGTTTAACGTAAGGATAAAGTTACATAAATAGTCTTCTATACCTGCCTGACCATCCCAGTTCTGCGCTAAGCTTAGGCGCGCACCCTGGTTTGGGACAGGTACACTGGAAGTGGATGGATCTTGTCAGCTCACTCAGTGCGCTCAGTGTAACCCAAGTTCCATTAAATTCTGTCAAGTAAAAGAATACTGGTTATTGGGTAACCCTTTCAGCACTAAAATCATAAGCGATCGAGTGTTGTAAAGTGGTTGCGTGATGTCTTGCCTATCACACCACCGACCCCTAATGTGCCTATGGCGGACGCTGTCAAAGTAATTATCCTGCGGACAGATAAGGTTTATATTTGTTCCTCACTAGTCGATACGTTGGTGTCACATTTTGACGCAAAAGCGTTCAAAATGTAAACTAAAAGAATATTGAAAATGTATAGGGATACTAAATTGGGATATCGTCTCAAAATAAATAAAAAAGTCACTACACGTTACTTAGAGAATAAAACCGTTCAAGATAGAACCAAAACTCGATTTATGATTAGGTAATTATAAGTTATCATTAAATGTCCCGGAGCTCCACTAAGAACAGATTTCTAGAATAAGAATCCCTAAGGGAAACTATCTGTCTCACAACGTCTGTGCCATATCACTTGGACCAGAGGCTCTAGTGTAAGTTTCTTTTGACGTAAAAAAACGTTTACGAACGCGTAAGTGATAATGTTATTTTTATATGGGAAACGCAAACGCGTTCGTGACGTAAAGTTACGTTAAAAACTTACACTCAGGGCTCTGTTAAACCTGTTTAGACCTGCGATTTCATTCTCAAAAAAGACGAAATAATTCAACTCTCATTTCACCCTCTTAGGGATTCTTATCTAGAAATCGTTTCTTAATGGAGTTCTGTAAGATCATTTTACCTTCAGATTGCCATATTACATAGTACTAAACATACATTACATTATAAGTATTATAAAAAGTCAAAAATCCCGTGATTTCGAAAAATAAATATGATTCCAGTTGAATGGTCGCCATTGTGGCCATTATGTTTATTGAATTAAAATCATATATGTTTTAGCTAATTAAAAGCTATCACTACTTTTGTGTACGAAGTTCGCCGGGTCAGCTAGTATTTGATAATAATGTGATGACAGTAATGAGATTTTACCTTTGTTATTTTCAACATTCCCCACTGTTGATACAGTTGTGTTCACGATACAGAAAGAGGCTTCAACCTAAAATAAAAATGTGTATTTAGCTTCCTGGTAGTGGCTTCTAAATATGATTAGTAGAACAGGTGTGAAGACCTCAGAAATTGTAAATCATGCTAGTAGTAGTCTTTGAAAGATGATAAAATTTAACTTGCGAACACTTAGTAAAACCTGTAGAGATTACTCGTACTTACAATAGTAATGTTTCTACAATATTCTTTTTTTCCGGTTTCGTTGCGTTCTTTCGAATCTAAATTAATTTCGTATGTCGCTTCTTTGCTGTTGTTAAATGCTCCTTTGCCGCTTATTACATTCTTCATTAATAATGCTGTAAGAAGAAAAAAAAACGTATTATAGCCACAAAGCTAAACCAGATATTTCGTCCCTGTTATTAATTTAATCCTAAGAGGTTGAGTTTTCTAAAATATTTAGTAGCTCCGTAAAGTTAATCTCTTGTATAAATATACCTTTTTAACTACATACGTGACATTTACCAATATCGTTCTGTCGATAAAGGTCAATAAAAAAATGGTAAATGTATATTTTTGCCTGAATTAAATTTTCTATAAACTTTCATTGCTTAAACATCCTGGAAGGACTGTACAACAAACTGGAAGTTGTTTGTTTGTTTTCATTAATGAGTTCCTTTTGTTGCTGTCTGTACACTAGACACTAACTGTATGTGGACACTAACTAGGTATCTGTCATTTTTTTTGTAAATTCTCGTATTTAGATACTAGGTATCTCCTGCGGCTCTAGCTTGAAAAGGATTTGTACGAAATTGAAACTACATTTTTCTTTTGATTAACATAAGTTCACTAGATATTTTAAAGTTCTGACGTTATTACTGCTTGATAATTAAAATTGCATGTAACAAATAAATTATATTAGATACTATAGATTGAAGTAAGTAAAGGAAGTAAATTAGTGAAGTAAAATACGTACTCGTAGTAATTATTTTAGGTTTTGCAGGTAATTCAACGGTAACACAAGATGAGAAGACAAGAGTGGACAACCCAGAGTCAGAATTCATCTGAAACAGTTAAAAAACATCCGAACAGTTATGAATGGGTCGGTATACTGTTTTCCATTTACTCATATTTTTTAATTTTATATACCTATCTAAACCCTTGGTTAATTTTCGTAACTCAGCTGATAAAAGTAAATAACAGTTTTTTTCTACAAACAGTCTCTACTTACATAATCCATACTTCCATACTAAATCCATACTAATATTAAAAATGCGGAACTAACTCTGACTGTCTGTTACCTCTTCACGTTTAAATCGCTTAACCAATTGAGATGAAATTTGGTATGGAGAAGGTTTGAGCTGCGAGAAAGGACAGGATATTTTTTATCCCGTGAACCATACTTTGAAGAGAGAACGGGCATGCCTGGCTGACGAATTCGCGAGGAAAAGCCAGTACATAATAGTTACTTGAGTGCCATAGTAAAGTCGAACTCCAGACGGAATCTAGCCTCGTAGATATGAATGATTGATCACTGTTTATTAATTATAAGACAAAATACACATACAACTACCAACCGCAGTTAGACGCATTGACGGAAATACGTAGAAAGTGAAGACTTCTCTGGCCCCTTACAATACGATTTGACTATGTCAAAAGTTCAACTACGCATTCAGTGTGGTGATGCGACTCCATAATACAGGCATGGATTCTTGACAAGAAGTTGTTTGAGCCATTATTGGCGGCACCCGGACAGGGAACGTGCTAACGCTTTATAAGGTAGGGTATGACTACCCTCTCGTCTACACTAATGCTAATAAGTGATAACCCTTTAAGGCTTGGGCACATAGGCGCGTTATGTGAGCGTGGCGCAGCGGGGTTTATTTCGTTACATTAGCCACACCGGTGTCAGGCTGCGCTACCGCCACGCTCACGGAACGCGCCTATGTGCCCAAGCCTTTATAGTCTCCTGACAGTGCAATTTGGCATCTTGAGGACCAAATCTTTAAGAATAAAATTGAAAATGTCTCACCACTGGATCGAAAAATTTCGAAGTAACATTCACCGTGATGGCCCGGATTCCCGAAAATAAAGTTACTCTAGAATTGCCCGGAGCGCCCACTCCTAGTTCTGTAAAACGGAGAAAAAAAACAAGATTATTGATTTTTCAATATTTAATTCATTGAGTTAGTTTTCTGGTACTTATACATTATTGATAAATGTATGCAGTAATCGTGTTTTCTATAAATTAATAAATCTGCATGATAAATAAATAAAAAAATGTATATACCGGGTGCGGCCTGTAATAGGAGCAAAAAATTTAGGGATAGCTTCTACACCACGAACGTAACAACATTTGTTCTACAACTTTAAATAATTGGGTAATATATTACTTATGATTTTTTCGAACAAAGTAAATAGTATTTTCAATGAACAGCATCCAATAGTCTAGTTGACGTTTACTGTCAGCCTACAAACTTCAAAGTTTTTGCAATACATTGTTTTTGTAAACTATAAGTTATTTTCAAAAGTCGTAGAACAAATTTTGCTACGTTTTTGGTGTAGAAACGGTGCCTAGAGTTAAAGCTCCTATTACAGGCCACACCCGGTATATTACAGGTTATTATTACACAAATTTGCTGATCCCCACGGTAAGCACAATCAGAATTGTCTTGTGGGATGATAGTCAACCAACGATATACATAATACTCAAATAGAAAACACCCATGACTCAGGAAGTCTGTGCTCTCACACAAATAAATGCTCTTACTCGGATTTGAACCCTGACCCTCGGCTTCATAGGCAGGATCACTACACATTAGGCCAGACCTGTCGTCATGAAAAACACATACCATCGCTGCCGTTTTCATTAAAATCTTCTACGGTCAGAAGACTAAATCCAAATATTTGGTCTCGCTCTTTTTCAATCCTTTGTGTTCGTTTTAGTTCAGAGACTAGTATTTTTGTCTCTTTCACATTTTTCACTTCATGGCCGCACAAAATGTATAATGCTCCGGTCCCTGACTTTTCGAATGGAGCGCTGACAAATATTTCTGTAAAAAACAAAACTATCACTGTGCATCCTATAAGTATATATTTGTTATTAGCAGTGATCGGTTATTTGGATTATCCCTCGCGGGATATCATGTAGAAAAATTTGTATACGTACATCAGTTTCCCGCGATACCGAACAAATCGTTCAAAACAATTTAAATTGTCTGTGAGGGATTTTTACTTACTCGCCAAACTTTTATCCAAACGGTACAAATGTGCCGCTTTGCAAATGAGCTGGCAGTGTGAACACTTTTGCTTATTTGTTCGATTTGAACAAAATAACGGCGAGTAAATACGCGTGTCCATCAACTTCTTACATATTTTAAAGTGTAATAAAATAAACACATTTTTTTTCCTTTCTAAAAACAAAGCCCGTATTCCCGGTGTATATCCATACTAACATAATGATTGAGGTCGTTCACCCCGTGTTTAATCCAAATAACCGATCACTGGTTATTAGTGTTATTACGCCTATAAATCGCAGATAAATGAACCACAGGATAGGTATAAAATATACTCTTCATTACACAAATATAAAACAAAATATTATTTTCCGGTATTTTGTAAAGACAGTCCCGTAATTACTATATTATAGAAAAATTACGGTTATTGTAATCCCTGGCCTGGTACCGCGAATATCAAAGTAAGTTTCGAACATCTTTCTCTTTTACTCCAATTAAGACATCATGCTAGTGATAGAAACAATCGTTCGAAATTTTCGCGTAGCACCGCTGATTACCAGGATACGAATCTCCATCCACATCATTGGTCGACAAAGTAGATCCAAAAAGTGCGTTGTCCACAACCCCCCATATTACTAATTTCAATTCCATTTCTTGTTTTTCCTGAAAAAATATTGAATATATTGCTACGCTTCGTATAATTTATTCTATTTACATACAATCATTCATTCCATTAATAAATACATAGTAATGTAGTTGTAGGTATTATACGTGGAAAAAACAAAGCACAAACAAAAAAAAAACAACATGGAGCAGAGTTATTTTAGGAGCTAGCAGCACTTCCATTATACATTTTTATTAGGTGCTATAAATGCATTTTTTTTCAGTAAGTAGGCCACAAGGGCACATTAACACGTGTATTACCGATTTTGATTTTGTATAAATGTGAACCGCGCCTCTGTCAACGCTGCGCGCGTCGGATACCTGCGCGGGCGCACCGACTAGCAGCTCGGCCGCGCCATCGCCGGTAACATCTGTGCTAGCTAAAGCTGCTCCGAACATGCTTCCCACATACTTGTCTTCCAGCCTGTGTGGAAAAAATACATACATAATAAAAATAGTTATACATGGGAGCAAAGTTAGTAATAGCTAAGAATCTTGAGCATTGGGAGGGTTTCAAAGCACGAGAGGTGAACACACTTTGCTACCGAGTGAAACACATAATTTTTCACCTCACTACCGCGAGGAAAATAGTAACTCTAAAACTTTAAAAATGTATTCAAAATGATTAGTATTTCTCATTCAAAAATATTAAATAAAAAAACATCCAACCAGCTAACATCAAAACAACACTCGATTAGTAATAAATAATTTGTATGCAATTACTTTGCACTCTTGTGAATAAAATGAAACTTTGCTATCTGGTTTTTAAAGAATAAAATAGTTTTTTTCCGAGCCAGTGAGTTGAAAAAAATATTACTTCAGTAGTGAACAAGGTCTACACCACTGCTGGACATAGGCCTCCTCAATATAGAGAGAGGCATATGGGAGATTTTTTTTAAAGAAACGTAGTTTGAAGACAATTTCAGATCAGAAATAAATCTTTGTGATAAATGCAAAAATAAATGTCCTTGCTGAGATTTGAACCCAGAACTATCTGCTTTATAGGCAAGGTCACTAACGAGTACTAACTAGGCTAGGAGGAGTAGGAGGCCATATTCGGATATATAATCATACGGGTATCCGAATTAACGGGTGTAAGAATTTATGTTTTCCGGTATACGGCTGCTATTCGGTCTTTGCATACCTTTTTAACGGCTTCCACGTGTCATCAGAAGGGTAGAAAGCGATCTGAAATATAATTATTTACTACAAGTGTTTATATATCTTCAAGTCAATGGTTTATATTGTATTTAAGTCAGCGTCAAATATTTATATTAGCAACAAAAATCACCAAGTATATGGGTACAATGTTTATCGGTAAAAAATCCTAAAGACGTCCACTACTGTTCAAAGGTTGGGGGAGCCCAATGATTTCCACAACGACCGGTCACGAGATGCTACGAATAGGCCACTTTTAATGCTACTAACTGCATAATTATAGTGTCATGTTTACCTAAAATATCGCAAACCAAATACTAAACCCAGTACAGTCAGCAGCCGACATTGCTAAGTACGCGAGGTATCAACCTCGTAAGGCCCACCATACTAAAATATTTAGTATGTAAATTCAATCTTACTATGCAGAGAATTGGGTTGAATTTTGTTTTGTACGATAAATAACTAATGAAACAAAATAAATTCTACTTTATTTCCTTTTATAAAAGATTTAAAACTGCATTGAAAGGGAGTGTACATTGCACATTGGGTCTTACAAGGTTAACACAACTTTATAGTTAAGAGAATAAGGGTGTGTCAAGATCATTGTGCTGAACAGCTGGCCCACTTAGCAACTACTGGTGCGGACTGTACCCCTAATTAGTATAAAAACAAATGAGTTTTTCCGTGACGAAATAGGGATAAGCGGATGTGATGGATTAGTCACACTATTATCCTCAATTTACTGGTGTTTTATGTTTCCACTTTCAATAATTATTCTTAATTCTCTTACCAACACGTTACCTGTAGGACAGGTAGTGGGGAGTGGGGAGGCTTGAGCATCACTTTATAAATGTCTCAATATCCGGTACAAGTTAAAAAAATTAAAGAATCTAGTAAATTGAGGGTGTCGTCATAACTAATAACAACGCCCTTAATTTACTAGATTCTCTAATAAATAAACGTTAAATAGCGAATATCGAGACATTTACAAAGTGGTGCTTGGGCACGACTTTGTAAATAGCCAGTAGGGAAGGTAGGTTTGGCCCTACTTGGTAATTTTTTTTTTTTTATGACATAGGCGGCAAACGAGCAGACGGATTGCCTGATGATAAGCAATCACCGTCGCCCATGGGCATGGGCACCCGCAACACCAGGGGAGTCACAAGCGCGCTGCCGGCCTTTAAGGGGGTTTGGAGCTCTGGGAACCTTACTCGAAAAGGTAGCAGTGCTATTATGGCTGTGGTCTTCTGTAAGGAGGAGGTACTTCCCCAGTTGGGCTGCCCCAGATTCAAGCGTGATGGTCATCGCTGTGCCCTACCTCTCATTGTTGAACGTAGTTTAAGGACATACCCGGGTCCAATACGTCCGGGTGATACTTTAACCCTGTCGCTGGTGACCATATCGTATGCAGTACCTACCGAGCATTATTGCACTGGATTATCGTATTACTATGCCGTGTGATGCCGGCTGACTAGAATAGCACTACCCCATCTCTTCCCGTGGGTGTCGTAAGAGGCGACAAAGGGAAAAATCCTACGGACGGGCAGCAGCGTCCGTCGAAACCTAATCTACAGCTACTGAGGTCGCCAACCCGCCTTACAAGCTACGGCAACTACCCCCAAGATGATACAAGTCATATTTGTGGGAGGCCTATGTCCAGCAGTGGACTGCATACGGCTGAAATGTATGCCGTGTGGTGCTGGCTAGCACCATCACATCTCCCGAGGGTATCTTAAGAGCCGTCAAAGAAAAAAAGATGGGTGGGGAGCAGGGTCAGTCGAAACCAAATCGACACCTACGGCGGCCTGGCGGCCCCCAAGCGTGGCCATTATTGACACTTCCTCTCCCAACCATGGTGGTACAAGTTATATTTCGGGGAGGCCTAGAGCCTAGAGCCATTGTCCTGCAGTGGATGTCTTACGACTGAAATCAATTGAATTATCATTGATGAATGATGATTGGACTATAAAGGTAAACATACTAATACTCCACACGTTTAAGTCCAATAAATGACACTGCTATGTACAGTCAAGTGTAAAAATTCGTTCACAGCCAAAGTGTCAAAAATATGTATCGAGCAACTCTATTGTAGGTACAGTACATAAGGTTTTAGGACGTATTTATGAAAGGATTCTTTTGGTACATATTTTTGCACTTGACTGTACCAATTTCACAGAAACTTACCCCTCCTGTACCGGACATGTATCTAAAACTGAAGGCGTAAAACGTCTTTTGTTTATCTTTGTCGAAATAATTTCCAAATGTCATCGCTTTCCCTAAAAACAAAAGCACGATGATTGAATTTTATTATAAAATTGTTCATGTACACCAACTTAATTAAAAATAAAACTTATTAGCTTCAGTAGAATAAGGTGGGAAATCACAAAGTATATAGATTTGTCTTTTATAAATACGTACATAGGTATACTAATTTACAATCGAAATGGCAAATTTGCTATAAAAAAAAATTTGTTCCTATTTAACCCCCTTTGCGAATAAATAAAGAAAAAAGGTTTAGATTACTGTTCGTATTTATGGTCAAGTAGTAATTTTTTTTTTTTTTGGAACCTGACTTGGGCTTGGGCACATGTGTTGTGCCTTAGAGCAAGCGGACTGTGTGGGGGGAAGGTAGCCTGGGGAAAATCCAGGACCCTTCCGCGCCAGACTTGACTTGTACTACTGGAATACTCCTACTGAGTTTTCGCTTCCAGTGAGATTGGTTGAGACGGTCTCAACCTGATCTGAGTGGTGTGTAATGGTATCAAGTAGTAATGGTATAAGCGGAGGTTTAAGTTCAAACATCACGCAATACGCGAGTTTAGCACCGCTTGGTTCACTAATCATTACTAAATTCAAGTAAGTAGGCAGTTACATGACAACACTATCTAGGTACTACATTTTCGCCATACCTATAGAAGACAAAAGTATGAATGACTCTACCCCTGGACACCCGCACACCAGAAAGATTACAAACATATGCGTTAACGACCTTAAGATGACCATTATTAAAATTTAACATTGCATGACAGAATAGCAACAAAAATCCCTAAAAATAAAGTAAATCATCTCACCAAATCCTGTAATAGTTTCTTCAAGTGCTAATGATAAGTTTGAAGACAAAGCTTTGTATTTGTGACTGGGATCCAAAGTGCTGTATGACAGATCGGGAGTGTTAAAAGACTTTGATATTATTATTTTATTCCTGGCTTCGTCTATCATGGAGCTCCAGCCAGAACTGCCGTATGCATACACTGAAATGAATTACACTAATAAATATAAAAATAAATGAAAACGTATCGCATGTTTTGTTGATTTCGGCGGTCAACAATATGTGACATTATCTATGAAAAGGGACCTTACTAGTGAATGTGTTAATCACTGCTGCGGTACAGGGTTGATTCGATCCCATACAAGTAAGGTTAATTGCGATGTTAACTAATTGCCGCAGTGAAAGTTTTAATGTCAGACACTTAGGTGGTTCAAGATGGCGATGAAAACAAATGCAACGCGGTTCGATGTAAGGTCCATTTTTATAGAGAATGTCTCATGTGTATTATTATGATACCGTGTATAGGTGTAGGTAGACGGACCGCCGCCGGTAGATATTTAAAATGGTTTACCATTCATGCTAATTTTCTCTTGTAATGTGTGTTCTAGGCCGTAGCTTGGACACACCTGCGCTGTTCGGGTCCTGTCGTAAGAGAAGCAGGCTCCGTATGCACCGAACACGTCTGTTTTCTTCACTTTTCGGTAGTCATAATATGCACCGTATCCGGTTCGCAACGGTGCACAAGTCTGGTGAAACATATGATAAAGATTAACATATATATTTATATAATCATTACTACGCTTAAAGAAAAATCCAATAAAAACATGGTTACACCCATTTGAACGCTTTTTCTCTTGCGTCTTTTCAATCGTCAGATATGCATTACGACGAATACCTCTGTGTATCTGTCAGATATGTGCTTGACGATTGAAAAATCGGCCCTAAATTTCGTTTAGTAAAGAACGAATATTGATGAGTTTGTCAGCAAAATTGCTTTGACAGTGTCCGACATAAAACATTGAGTCTTGGCGGCCTGGTAGACATGATAACACACGACACTTTTAGGTGTTCCCGGCGTTCAAAGGATTAAATTATACTTCATCTATGGGTCGTACATACCACAAAAAGCTCTTCCGTTGCAGCTATGGTAGCACCCAAGTAAAAGTGTTGTTTTGGACTGAGACCTGATAAAGAAATAATGTTCGTACAGTATAATTATATTCGTAGTGTATAGAAATGTATAGATTACAAATAATACAATTAATGGCCACTTATTTTACTAGTTACCCAACTAACCCGAGATTAACCAGTTAGCAATACCTAATGGCTCTAGCTTTGTTGTCGTGTAAAAACATGCGTAAAGCATTTGTACTGACCGAGAACGCGCAGCCCAATAATTTACGACCCAACAATTGGCGTCCATTTAGATAATCATGCGAAAAATCTGGGGTCATTTAACACGAGTCAGCCGCAAAAGACGTAAAGCCTAGTCCAGGATTTTTGTATGTAAGACTAAACATTAGCCGTGGTCCGAACCACGCACACACTGCATATAGAGCTAACAGTGCTGACAGCTCAGTCCTCAAATAATGAATCGGACCGACTGGACGTGCTCAAAGCGCTCAAAACACGAATCGGACCACGGCAATAGTATCACTGGTATTGGAGAAGGTTAATCGAGAAACTTGTGGATTGAATCAAAATTGTCACATATCGTCATTACTTTGAAAGATCTCGTGTCTGACACAGATACTATAAGTAGACACGAAATAACTCCATCATATACCGGGTGATCAATCCAAATGGGTCAGCGGGGGAAGAAACTATGAGAGATAGCGAAATCTGTTCTTAGGAATCATGGCTTCGATTTCAGATTTAATAATAATGGCATTATACTTTTTTTTTTTTTTCTCATACATAACCGGGAATCGAACATTTGTGTAAGGACTTGTACTTTTATTTATTAAAAAATCGTAAAATGAATCATAAAAAAAAATTCAAAAAAATCATCAAAGGATCTTTATTTTTCAATTTAGGCATATTACATGCACTTATAAAAGTCATAGATAAACAACCACCGGTTATATTATAACCCTACACCTTTGACCCGAGAAGATACCGGCAAGAAACTACGGCGCTACTTATTTTCATCAAATCTTAAAGTACATAATGCGTAGTCTCAAAAGAAAACATTATCAAACAGTTTATTACCTACAAGATATAACTAAAAATATTAAAATATAAATGTAAACATAATAATGTATTAACAAAGACTTATACATAACTTATATTTAAGTTGACATATATTTATGTCAAAAGTTGAAATATATGACATATACTTAAGAAAAAAGCGACTAGGACCTCGGCGTTCGAGACGGGACTCGAACCCGCATCTTCAGCTATCGCGGCTGAAGATTTATAAATACTTAAAAATGAAAGCAAATCAAAATATTTCATAAAAAAGATGATTATGTCGTTAGCTAAACGTGTATATTTTATAAAGGTGATACTTACTACGACTGTATGTGATATTTAAAGCTGCGAAGTCGATGTCGAGCGGATCACAAGTTGTTTCCCCCTGGAGAATACCATGTATGGACCGCTGGAATACTCGGCCAGTCTCGTCGTACAGAGGTGCACCGATCACTAAAAAATTAAGTAAAAAATGTAGATCATTAAACTTAATCATTATTGACAAATAGTACAATCTCCTCCCGCGGGTGTCGTAAGAGGCGACAAAGGGAAAAAACCGACGGATGGGCAGCATCGTCCGTCGAAACCCAATCTACAGCTACTGCGGTCGCCAGCCCGCCTGCCAAGCCTGGCGACTATGGCAACTATCCCCAAGATGATACAAGTCATATTTATGGGAGGCCTATGTCCAGCAGTGGACGATTTAGGGCTGAAGTGAGTACAGTCGACGTCAAAAATATGTAAATAAATAAATAATTCGGGACAATCTGACACAAATCGACCAAGTCCTACGGTAAGCTCAGTAAGGCTTATGTTGTAGGTACTAGACGACGATATAATTATATAATAGATAGATACATATAAATACTTAAATACAAAGAAAACACCCATGACTCAGGAACAAATATCTGCGCTCATCACACAAATACCCACTAATCCAGACCGGTCGTCAAAATCCTTTGTCAAAGATGCAAAAGTGTATACATATCTTTGACGTCGACTGTACAAACGTGTTTAATTGATATTTCAGATGAGGAACTGTCGTAACTCGTGTTGTTTTTTTTTTAATCTGACTTAGGCTCTATAAACCGTTCGACTTATTAGCGCGACTGTGTGAGGGAAAGGTAGCCTTAGGAAAATTCAGGACCTTTCCGCACCAGACTTGATTTGTACTACTGGAATACTCCTACTGAGTTTATGATTCCAACCGAATCTGGGTGGTGTTTAATGATATCGAGCTAAGGGTGTTTTGTTACTCTTTTGTGTAACAGTCGTATTACATTGTGACTTCGAATTGACCGACTATTATAACAATAAGTATTTTTATTTATCTGACAATATAATTGAGCAGCAAAGAAAACTATTTTTTTTTTAAATATAAACGTCAATTCCAAATGAATAAAAACAAACGTGATAACTGATAGTATTATACATAGTCCAGTTTTATACTTCGGCAGTATGCGTCAAATTCGATAGTTCTGATTTGTTATAAATTCGATAGTTCTAATCGCAAAAAAAAAAAAAAAAAAAACAAAAAAAATATTTATTGCGTCTTTTGAGATTTTTACGATTTTTTTACAAAGTTGCGTTCGGCGCTTGAGGTCACAAACTTCATTAGGCTAACATCATAAACAATTCTGCAAAGAAATCAGAACTACCTGATTTAACGCATACGGGCGAACGATTTTTTTAAATCCCTTGGTTTTATAAAATATACAAAATGTAAAATTAGCCCAATAATATTTTTACTTGAGTGTCAAATATTATGTAGCTTAAACTAGACTTATTGGGGAGAACTAGATTCATACGGGGAAAACCATATTACCTAAATTTAGACTCAGGGTAAATAAATGCGAGGCAAAACACAATTTCCTTCATAACGGATTATACAATAGAGTAAAGTTAGTGTTTACCTTCTCGTGCTAATTTTGAGACCCGAGCGAAAGACTCCAGAATTGAAAAGAAATTTGAATCTTGAGCGTTGGGAGGGTTTCAAAGCACGAGTGGGGAACATACTTTGCTACCGAGTAAAAAAATATTTTTTTACCTCATTACCGCGAGGAAAAAATATTAAAATATATATTTTTTTTATAAAAAAATGTTGGTTACATTATTTATTCAAAAACATAAATGAAAGAACATCCATCCAGATAACGTCAATAAAACACTTGTATGGAATTCATAAGTATTAATCATAAACAATTTGTACTTATAGAATTACTTTGCAATCTTGTAAATAAAATGCAACTGTGCTTCTTTTTTTAAAGAATAATTCAATAATTTTTGGGAATTATGGCTCTATCGATATTGTCGATGATTTCTCCAACGTCAACGTCTGGTCACATTCATTGTCATCATTATCATTTTAGTAGACGTCTTTCTGGTAATGATGATGATGATGGCAATGAGCTCATGAGTATGGTGTCAGTTTACCGCCATTTACTTAAGCTTTTAAAGGTACATGCGTGATGTAGACTGCATTAATTGACATATAAATACTCTAGCATAGTTGTGACTGGCAGCTATAAGAAAAATCTTACCGAGGCTGGCATTTTCCCCGCTCTGGTAGCCCATGCTAAAGCCGAAACTGATATTGCTTCTTCCACCAGCAGGAGATATGACGACTGATGACTTCTCGTGGAAGAATACTGCCGTCGACGTTTGCAGCAGCAGAAACCAGCTCGCGGTCAGCAACATGACTCAAAGAACGAACGAACGTTTGGACTCTGAAAAAAAGTAGGCGAAGTTTAGTTGGAATAATGACTGGAGAACGCATCCGTGAGCGCCAGTAAGGTAGAAAGATATTCTGGCTTTTGTAGCCCAAAATATAACAATTCACTATAGTCAGCTTTACAGGACATTCTTTATAACAAAAATATTAGCTTATTTTGTATTAATAACCGCAATTTTGGTTGAAAACTCCAATTGTATTTGTTTGTTCCCCTCCAACTTCGACAGTTCTGAAGGGTTTGGAGGGGAACAGAAATATGTGAGACTATGACGAGGACGGACGAAAATAGCGCCGTCTCAGCCATAACTATGGCAAGTTACATAAGACCATCCCTTTCGATCGTGGTATTATTATTAGCACGCTCCGTCTATTTAAATGGTATGTCTATGCGCGAAGTTTAGCTGTCATTGAAAAATACGTACAATCTAAATCCTTACTTACTCAACCCAGATTTTAGGGCCGTTCCACATTCAGAGAAACAAATTTTATTATACGAAATTAAATAATTGTCCTTATCTGGCTGGTAATTTTAATGAAATTTGGTATGGAGTTAGCTGACACCCTGGATTAACACAAAGGCTATGTTTTTTCCCTTATAAACCCCGATTAACACCGCGGGGCACAGCTAGTCTTTCATAAAAGAAAATAAAGTAGCTAATTTGTTTCATTATTTTACATACATGAACAAAAGAAATTTAACCCAATCCACTGTGTAATAAAGGTTGACTTTGACTATAAAATCGTTTTGTATAGTGGGCCTACTTAAACAATAATAGGAACTTAAAATTCACTTACCAAATTATTTATCCCATGAAGTTTAAGCACCGAATTTATTAAAATTCATCCTCCTGACTGCTCTCGTGGCCCATAATTAGCAAAACTAACAAATGTAGTCCAGGCATGTAAGTAACAAATAAGGAAAATCAACAGATTTACATCGCTCGTGTATTATAATCCTATTTTATACATTTTGTCCTTGAAACAATTGAGTTTAACAAAAACGAAACATTAAAATACATAGCTTAAATAAACTCAAACATCAAAGCGCTAGTGGTCTCTTGGTAAGAACGTGCGTCTTGCAATCGTCTTGCAAACGCGTTGGAGGTTCAAATCCCGGCTTGTGTCAATAAGTTTTTCGGAAGTTGATATATGAAATATCTTTACCAGTCGGTGAAGGAAAACATCCTGAGGAAACTACTACTACTAATCCCAAAAAGGCCTAGTTTACCCTCTGAGTTTTAAGGTCAGATGGCATCTGACCAGATGGCATCAGTCGCTTTCGTAAAACTAGTGACTAGTTGCCCAGCAAACCCAGATTCCCATGAGCCATGGCAAAATTCCGGGACAACGGAGGAAGAATAAACTCAAACCTCAAACTGTCTTTAACACATTCGCTGCCACCCCCTCAAAAAATGTATGGAAATGAACGCACATGTGCGTCGGTGGCAGTGAATGTGTGGCAGGCAAGCCTAGCAAGAATTATTGTCTAATTTTACATTGCTTGGGTATATTAAAATACAGTGTTATATATATTAGGTATATATAACACGAGACACCCAGTGATTCAAATAAGTGGGATCTAGATTGTTGCGAGAATTTCAAGCCATGAGCGATTAGCAAATTTTGGACGCGAATTTGATAAGCACTTAACTCGATTTTTTGTCGATACAAGTACTAATGTACTATTTTATAATTTCTGACCGGAAACGTGTTAGGTCCCTATAAATCACATAGAAAGGAATTTTAAGTCTATGCTATAAATATACCTGTAGATAAAATTTGGTACTTCTTGTACTTCACAATAAATACTACAGTCGATAGTGACCCTGCCTGCAGAAAGTCCCGGGATCGCAGGCTAGCAAGGGTATGTTTATGTATTTATTTATGTATTGACGACGGGTCTGGCCTAGTGACGGTGACCCTGCCTATCGGTGACGGTCCTAGGTTCAAATCCCCCAATTGTGTGATGAGCACAGGTATTTATTTCTGAATCAAAGGTATTTTCTATATATACCTTTACATATTTTGTATCGTATTTATATCGTTGGCTGATTATCCACACCACAGGCCTTCGTGAGCTTACCGTGGGACTTAGTCAATTTGTGTAAAGTTGTCCTGTAACATTCATTTACTACGAATATTTGTAGCTGGATTATAGACGTTATCTACGTATTAAAGTATTAATAATGTATTTTTTTCTACATCGTATAGTATATAACTAACACAAGTCTTAAATGAGCTTAGGTCTTGGTTGATTTGTGTAGAATTGTCTCAAAGATATTTATTTATTTCTACTAGAACGTTTATTATGTATCTATCTCACTTGTTTAACGCAGTCTTGTTATGTGTGAGAAGACTACAGGAAATAAATACTTTATTCTATTATATAAGGAATACCAGCCAATATGATTATAGCCAGTTAGTTGGTTTTACGAGCACGGAGGTGAATCATGTGGTGTAAGTTTCTCATATTTAAACAGATTTATTTAAGTTCATACACAGTTTTAGCTTTTAATTTTATTTAACTACCCTAATTTTTGTTATACTCGTGTTTTTGTATTTTGTGTTCAAATTTAACTAATAGTTTTTAAATTATGACTTAAAATTGTATTTTTGTAAGTGTAACCAACTCCATATTAATTTGTGTTTGACGTCATTATTTTACCAGTCATAATATTAAACCTAAGTTGTGGTATAATAAATTGATTCAAGAATTATACTAGTTGTTATTATAACTTAATAAAAAAAACATCCACAATAGTTTGGATAAAACTATGTAGGTAAGGTAAGTACCTATCTCTCTCTGCGTTAGGTAAATCGTATAGGGTTAAGACGTCTTTTTTTTTGACACATGAAAAATTTGTTTTTCTGTGCGAGATGGCAAAACCGTTGTTTTTTATAGATAAATAACATGATAACGATTTATTTACTTATACGTATGTAACGGTTATATAGATGCCGAATATATCAAGTAAGTGTCGACGAGGTCGAGGGTGTAGCACGCTGGTTCAGTAACAGCCTATTCAACTTGCCTTGAAAAGAGCCAAAAATACATTTTTCTGGGAATACAGACAAAGGGAGCGAATTCCATCCCTTAGCAATTCGTAGTAGGAAGGCTTCGTGCGAATGAATAGAATATTCACAACGTAAGGATGAAACCGCTCCCCTCGCCTGGCGTCGTGTTGGAACGGAGATGACGGAATTAAATCGTGCAATTCCTGTGAACACTCTTCAAAATGTTACATTCCATTACAGTGCTACAATGCTGCTTGCTGGTGAAAGCGGTAGCCATCAGGGCTGCGTACTACCACGAGCAGTCCATGGCCACCTTCAAACCCCCTGACATCTTACCTAAGGATTCCTTCTTCGGATACAGCATCGCATTCCATGAAAATAGGTATGTTAATACTTCAATAGTCATCATCCCGTTGTTACAAGCTTGGATGTGGATAAAATGGCGTCGGAGAGAAATTCAATCATTAAGATTATTTTACGTAAAAGATGGTTTTTTTATAAGTAATCGAAACTGCATTTACGAATTTCTCCAAACTTGCTCGTACAGTCGCCATCAGATATATCGGAACTGTGGAGGTTGTCACAAATATATGAACAACGCCTCTATTATCAAGGGGATAAAGTGCATGTTCAGATAATTGTGACCACCCCCACAGCTCCGATATATCTGATGGCGACTGTACTTGGAATCGGGCCATCTAAAAATAAAATAAAAATTAACTGGTAGTCCATACAATTAATGTATTTCTTAAAGAATCATTATGTATTATTTACAGGTACATTTTAATATAAATAAATCAAATAAACAAGTAGTCACGTATAAAAAGTTATACATTTTTGTTATAATATAATTTATTATGAAAATAAAATATAATAATATAGAATAAATATAATAATATACTGTGTAGAAGTAATGTTACTAGAGGTTACAACGTATGTCAACTAAATTAATTTCCCAATTTGTTATTTATCTAACTATACATCGTAAGTCGAATTTTTATTTGTTTCTTTTCTGATCCTATATGGGTCAACAAAATTTAATTTTCTTTATTTTTGTCGTTCATGGTCAAAATTTGTGTGGTGGTAATATTAGTTAAATTTTTGTCACCCAATAGACCAATAAATTGTGTGCTTATGTCGATACATATATGGGTAAGATAAAATGTTCGCGTCTCTCGTACGAACAAGACTAAAGGCAAGGATTCCAGACCTCATTTTTGAATGGACTTCAATCTGTATACGATTATACAGATTGAAGTCCATTCAAAAATGAGGTCTGGAATCCTTGCCTTTAGTCTTGTTCGTACGAGAGACGCGAACATTTTATTTTACCCATATAATAATACATTGCGCAATCTTTCTTCTTCGCAGTCTTTATGTGCAGTCAAGGGCATAAATAGTAATTGTACAAATATATGAGGGTCAGGTGTTCATAATTATCGTGTCCGACTCTTCTTAAAAAAAAAAAAGATAAAAAAAAGATCTTTATTTTTCAATTTAGGCACATTACATGCACTTATGAACGGTTCGAACCCTACACCTCTGACCCGAGAAGATACCGGCAAGAAACTACGGCGAGACTTATTTTTTCAATACAGTGATACATCAAATCTTAAAGTACTTACATAATTATTCGTAGTCCGATAAGGAAAACATATCAAACAGTTTATTACAAGATATAACTGAAGACCTAACAATAAAGTGTTAACTCATTTTGAACATCTCGCCCGCCTAGTAATTTTTGCTGCTGGCTCTCCCAATTTACCACAATCACAATTAAATGAAACATAACCTAGTTACATACAAACATATCTATTTTAAGCCGTGCAAACGATACTTATAGGAATGACATAAGTTTTAAGTATATCTTTCCTCATTTGCAATGCCGGAATATCCCATAGGTACTGAAAGAAGCAAGTATTCATAACATAACCAATTGGTGAAATCGGTAATCATTAATGGTTCTAATTATAAGCCACATACTTGAGCTCTTTTCATTTTGATAATATAATTGTGATTATTTGTAAAACGTACCTACAGTCGCCATCGGATATATCGGAGCTGTGGAGGTGGTCACAAATATCGGAACAATGCCTTTATTGTAAAGGCGATGAAGTGCATGCTCCGATATTTTTGAATACCTTGGCTGCTCCGATATATTTGATGGTGACTGTACATAGTCGTAAGTATACAAAACCGTACTACATAGACTATCAGTTTAGGTGTATACATAATTCACGTAAATATATCATCTTTCTCGCATTGTCCCGGCATATTGCCACGGCTCATTGGAGCCTGGGGTCCCCTTGGCAACTTATCCCAGGATTTGGCGTAGACACTAATTTTACGAAAGCGACTGCCATCTGACCTTCCAATTCAGAGTGAAAACTAGGCCGTATTGCTATTAGTCCGATTTCCTCACAATGTTCTCCTTCACCGAAAAGCGACTGATAAATATCAAATGATATAATATAATTAAAACTGTTGTGAGCCATGTTACTACTACTTAGTTACAAACGATATAAATGTATATAAAGCATAAATGTATATAAAAGTAAGTAAACGTTGAAAACAGGCATTATTTTTGAAGTAATGTTCAAGTCTACAAACAACTTACAAACAATAAGAATGTTATAGTAGGTGAAAAACTTAACTTAGGGATCGTATGTAGTTGTGCAGAGAATTAATATGGAACTTACGTCAAAATTTGAATATAGACGCCGCCATGCGTGTATACACAAGTTACTCCTACATACGCCAGGTGCTTTAGCTAAGTTTTTTACCTATATTCTTTACCATCAGCAACGAAATTTTATTCAATAAGATTAGTCAAGTTTAAGAAAAAGACGTGCCTCTAAAGAAAGCTCTAGAAAGTTGCTCTGGAGTAGATGGCGTTGGCCTTTCAAGGTGTACTCGAGTAGATGGCGGTGTTTTCAAAATCACTCGTATAAATAAAAAATGTATTTCAAATAGTCCGTAGCCCGCGTTAAGAGTTATTTTGGTGTCAGTCTGTGCTTGAAATACAATCTACTTTAAAGTCTTTAAACTGTATATTTACAAAGCCTTATTTTTTAAATCAGTCTGGTGACAAGCGCTCCACGGGCAGACAAAGACGGGCAACTGTTTTCGTGCGACCTGCCCACGAGGAACTGTACACGAATGACTGTACCAATCACAACCGCTACGTCCAGAGGTAATGATCGATATTCTATATAAGCCATACTTTCAGTAACGCAAATGAGCTTGGTTTCGTTTTTATATGAAGCAGAAACGTCTGCTAGCATATCAAAGATATTTAAATCGAGAGAATAATAGAAAAATTTGACTCGCAGCGGGACTCAAACCCACAACCACTGGATCACTAGCCCACTACCAGTTGTGCTATACGAGCGCCGCTTAGACGTGTTAAATTTTTCTACTTACAATCTTATCCTTCCTGGTATACGTCATTACGGGTGACGTGTAGCGACACCTACCGAAGAGTATTGAATATTGATCCAGTGGTTGTGGGTTCGAGTCCCGCTGCGAGTCATATTTTTACTATTTTTCTTTCGATTTAAATGAGCTTAGTTTCGTTACCGGTATTACTAAAATATTCTCATTCATTACTAATTACATATTCTTACATGGTATGCACGTAAAGAGAAGACATTCTATTGTATGCATATGTTCGCATTATATTCAATGACATTTATTCATTTAATTATACATTAATTACTGTGACACAGAAGGTATAAAGATAATACCGGTAAGAAAGAGCGGAGCCCTTTGCCCAGCAGAGGGACACTCTTATAGGCTAAAAATATTTGTATTGCATCCCTGGGGCCTATTGTATAACAACTTGTAACCTTAGTTGCATAACAAATTGTCCCTTTCCAATTCCTTTTATTAGAAAGAGAGTTCCGCTAATATTATTAGTTGTAAATTGTTATGCAATGGGTCCCTGGTGTCAGATTTCACATAGTTCTCAAACTTTAGAGTAGGAACTAACAACGACGAGACGCTAATTCCTTGTTTTATTCATTCATATTTTATACTTTCTAACTATGGATGATTGACTCAGGCCGGTTGAGGTCTAAAATATGTTTCCATGTATACTTTCAATAATATTACTATACTAGTACAATAATCTGCCACAATATATGATTTCGATGATGTCTCTTCCGTACACGGAACAATTGTGTTACGGACATTTTGGAGGCGTACGCGGAGACAGATCGACCCAACGCGCAGAGGCCCTTTCTACGAGTTAATGACATGAAAGGGGTACACTAAGCGGATGTTGCCCCTATCCGTATCATGGGACGCGCACAGAGACAGTACCCGCCATTGTATAAGCAGGACTATTGAGTTTTAATGGAATCGAGAATGTACCGGGCTGTTGGGTGGAAAGGATGGACTAGCTACTGGACTATTGGATAAAAAACCGGACGTCTGCCTAATAAAATGGTATCAAATTTTATTTCCGGCAGACGGTGACTCGACCTGTGCGAGATGAGCCCCCACAAAAAGCGAAAAAGTTGCAATCTACAAAGCTAGCTTTTGATTGTAATTTTTTCGCTTCGCTTCCAAGGAATTTGAACCTTCCATACAGCATTTGGAGTTCATTTTTAGATGGCAGCAATAGTAATTGCACGCTAACCATCATCAAGCAATTCTGGAGTTTAACTATTTGGCACTAACTTGTATAAGATTCAAATTCCTTTGGCTCGCGCTGAATTTGGCAGTAATCTAGTTCGTTTTTTTCAGTCTATAATGGTCACCATTATAATCATAACTTCTGGCTCGGAGCTACCATTAAAAGTGACGTGAAATATTTATTTGTAAGTATTTAATAGGTTTCACTTTTACTTTTGCTTACTGCTGAAATGTGGTCGCTTACTATGGACCTCATAAGAATGCTCAAAGTGACTCAAAGGGCTATGCTGGATGTACCTAGGTGTGAGTGGGCTATGGAAATGATGTCATTCGCAGCAGAACCCAAGTATATAATAATATAGCCTCCTGGATCGCTGAACTTAAGTGGCAATGGAACATGCAATGTGCACCGATGGTCGTCGAGGCGTAAGGTTCTCGAATGAGCGACACGTATAGAAAGGCACAGTGTCGACAGACCCCTCTCAAGGGAGACCGGGACATGGTAAAGATAGTGGGAATGAACTGGATGTGGCTGGCCACTGTATCCACACTTGTCCCACACTTTGGGGGAGGCTATATCCAGTAGTGGAAGTCCTTCGGCTGATAAGGATATCATACCCCATTTAGGCAAGTAAGGTAGGAACCTTACTTGCTTAAATGGGGTATACTAAGCGGCTCACACTCCCAATGCCCATGTGGGACGGGCCCCCAAAAATTTCAACACATACTTTCCTGTCCGGCGTGCCCAGTGCACCTGCTCTATACAGGACCTCCACCCCGATGCGTGAGGCAGGGCTTTAAGCGTCGGTGTATACCTTCTGGTTCCTAACAGTTTGATACCATCAACACGAAAAAAGAAGTGACTTTTATCTTTTTTCGTTGGGTAAGCAAATATTTATATTTAAGCAAATATTTGCTGTGTGATGCCGGCTGACTAGAATAGCACCACCCCATCTCCTCCCGCGAGTGTCGTAAGAGGCGACAAAGGTAATAATGCTACGGACGGGCAGCAGCGTCCGTCGAAACCCAATCTACAGCTACCGCGGTCGCCAACCCGCGTGCCAAGCGTGGCGACTATGGCAACTACCCCCAAGATAATACAAGTCATATTTGTTTGAGGCCTATGTCTAGCAGTGGAATGCATACGGATGAAATGTATATATGTGTGAGCAAATATTTGTCTTTCTTAACTTATAATTTGATGACCATGTACATCCAACCCGCCAACCCGTGGCGACAATGGCAACTACCCCCTAAGTTGATATAAGTTATATTTGGGGGAGGCCTATATCCAGCAGTGGACAACTACAGCTGAAATGATGGTGATGATGATGATGATGTATAAGTACATATTATGCCAGATGATTTATTTTTTGTTTTAGGTTTGTGCCCCCCGAACAACGAGTGAAATACAAATAGTGACACCTGGTAACTTCTACTACATAATAACCCGGGGCTTCAGAAACTGTGCTAGGGGCGTCGCGAGGCGTAACTTGGCTGTCTAGGAAGGGGAGGGGTTGACTCTGGGGATGGGGTTCAGTGAAAATCCGGCAAATGCTTGTCATAATGTCGGTAATATTCATGGTTTCGTGAGGAACGCAAATCATGGGAAACCCTACTCTGGGTACTCCCCTGTGGTAGTTAGTTTTAGGGTAGAGGGAGGCGGCGCAAAGGATGCCCAAAGGCGTCGCATCAAAAAAAGTTTGGGAATCCCTGTATCAACCTAATCAAGTGCATGTTAAGATAACCTAACTAATATTTTTCTAGGTAGTTGTAACATTTTTTTTACAAATATCTCTATCGCTATAAATATCTCTATCTTGTCTAGCTGTTGAGATTTTAATTTTTTGTCTAATGTTCAAATTGAGTAATCTTTGGGCGGGACGTGAAGCGGGGCGTAGAGCGGGGAAAACATTGTGTTAGTCTAAATGTAAAACGTATGACAGCATTAATGTCAACGTCACATTATCACTGTGGTGCGAAGTTGGCCACAGATCAAATTGACTGTTCAGTCAAGTGGCATTACTGGCCGGTTCACATTATTCCAGTAGCATTCCAGTCCAGCAATCCAATCCAGTGCTGGAATGCTACTGGAATAATGTAAACTGACACTGGAACGCTCTAGAATATACCCATTTCAGTGAGCATTCCAGTCAAGTGACTGGAGACGCCGTCTACTTTTTTATTCCAGATCACCCAAGTCCTGTTGCAATCCAGTGTTGGATGGAACGTTCCACAGTGAAAGACTGGAATATGCCTGGTTCACATTACTCCAGTCCAGTAATCCAGCAAGCTAATCCAGTCCAGTGTTGGAATAATGTAAACGATATGATCCAGTTCAGCACTAGACTGGATTAGTCCGCTGGATTATTGGACTGAAGTAATGTGAACCGGGCATACCGCGAAAAACGATATTCGTAAATTTCGGACGATTGTTTTTGTCAATCTCGTGACGCCTTAATTGCAGTAAAAGAGAAAGATGCTCGAAATATACGAACTTCGTTGTTCTCACTGTCTTACTATTTACATACATCTATACATATTTTGGCACTAGGTCGATGTCTTTGGCCTTGACTGTCCAAATCGATGAAATAAATTAAAAAATGTTATTTTACAGCTGGCCAAGATAAGTACAAATATTTTGGCACCAACGGACACTGTTACTTTAAACACTCATCTAAAAGTCAATTCGTGGACATGATGCAGATGTCAAATACGGATCGAGTTATAAAAATCACACACAGCGGTATGTTTCCCATTAATTTATCAACAAGATTAAATACTTTCCCAAATAATTATCTATAATAAAGTAATAAATTAGTAGTGTAACCTTTAACGCATTCACTGCCACCGACGCACATGTGCGTTCATTTCCATACATTTTTGGAGGGGGTGGGAGCGAATGTGTTAATTGAGGCAAATATAAAGCAATATATTTCTATAAACCAATACATGATGTTAAGCTATGCTATGCATGGTCGTTTACATTACAACTATTACTTAAAACGGTATAGTTGCTATGTTTGTTAATTTTGATCAGCTTCTCATATTCCGGCACTGTTGCAATCGCCATCCTCACGGAATGACACAATACTAAAATAGTAAATTTATAGGTACAGTCAACCAATGTGAGCCACTTCGTTCTTTGTCCCAGTGAAAATCTATATGAAAGACGCAAATGATCTCTTATCAACGTCACTGTGACAAGGTTCGAAGTGGCCTCGAAATCAAATTGGTTGACAATACATGGTAAATATACCGTCTTGAATAGGTAATAGTTATTTCTAAACCAAACTTTTAAAAAATATACCTAATAGATGTTGTCACGAGTTCATAATACCCTACAGAAACATATCATTACTTTTAAACTTCTAATAATCAAGGATCGGACAAACGCCCGTCATTTTGAAAATATAACCCTGTTCCGTCCACCAGAGACTTATTGGACCATAATTTATATCCAGTGACAAATTAATTTATGATTGACATTCCGACATTTACTTTCGCCAATAAATGTATAAAATACAATTTTTTTATTAACATAAGGAAGTCTCTGCCGTACGGAACAGGGTTATATTTTCAAAAAAACGGGCGTTTGTCCGATCCTTGCTAATAATACACCCAGCTAAAATATGCTAATCTATCGGAAAGCAGTAACGTTGTACGCATCCCATACGTATTGTTAGCACGGGTGGGTTTGCTTGAACACACACTGGGTTATACTGTATTATTAGTAACGACATTTTTCTTTTGAATTTTCTTCTTTCTTTCTTTTGATTTCTTCAAAGTAGTGACGATACAATATTATAATTAAGTGTCTTTATCCTCCTATTCAGTAGGTCCCTCTTACATGCCTAAACTTTTATACGTTTATATGATTTTCTAGAAAACGCGACTGATTCTTTTGGCTGGAGTATGGATGTAGACTTGAAAGGTGCAGTTCGAGTCGGAAGTCCATCTATCGCTGCAGGTATGGGTTGCGGGTTCAGAAGGTTCAGTGTCACATTAGAAGAAAATATACGATATTGTAACCTTTTCAGGTCGAGTGATCACTTACAGTGATCCCGGAGAGGCGGATACCGTCCTACCGAAATTCCTTGGCGCTCCTAACCTAAAAGGGTTTAATTTCGGTAAGCTGTTATATTATATTAATTATGACTGCTTATTTTTATTGTAAATCTGAACTACGTTCCATAGTTGGACATGGTCCTCTCTCATAGACAGACATGGGGAGTGATGGACACACACAATCACACTACAAGCCACCAACTCTAAGCGACGAATACTAAGTCTTCCGTTTATCTAGCTTGTGAACGTTAACCACTACATTATCCGATTCGTGTTCACGTTTCTGCCCATACGGATTTTTGATTTGTGAGAAATATTTGTGATTTTAGGCTACAGCATTGCAACTGGCGTTTTCATAAGCTCAGCGATGCCGGGTATCGCAGTTGGCACTCCATATGGTGACATCGGCGTTGGGAAGGTACGTATGATAAAATATAATAGGCCGCTTTCAATGTGGTTCATTTCACGTAGGTGCTTATTACTAACTTAGGTAACTAAATATTAAAGTATTGACTCTACAGTTCAGTCGTTACCGAGACATTAACCCTTTATAAGGCCGCAGTTATAAAATAAAGCTACAAACATGGGAGTGTATTTAACACTCCCATGTTTGTAATCCACTGGGGAACACATCTACGGCAAAAAAAAAACCGAAATCATTAATAAAAACATGTGGTCATTATATGCACTCAGCCCGTTAGTGCACTCGAGTTTTCAGATGATCTGTTTCCAATACACCTATTCATTGACAGATACGTGACAGGCAATACTCAATACTTCTTCATTTGTCATAACTGCCATGTACGTAATACTATGCAAATAGTTCTAATTACAATATTTATCGATATAGCATGTAACCCTTTATAATTTTATTAATCTTAAGTGGCAAATGATACACTTTCCTGATACTACAAACAACGTAGTTCAGTTATTGCAAATATTGCAATTCACGATGGAGAGTGGATTTATCAAAATTAGTCCTTATTATCACACCAATAACAGTCTCGCCACTCGCCATCGTGAATTACAAGAGCTATAATTGAAATTATTAGATACAGAGACTTGTGTATTTTTAATAGTATAATGGAAACAGTGACAAATGCTTGCTTCCCTTAACGGGCACAGTGCATTAATTGACCACAAACTTTAGATTAATTAATTACACTAAAATTAAATTATGACCGAAAAAGTATAAATAAGAAAAGAAAGCCTGATATATTTGCTATAATACCATTATAGTTAAATAAAAAAGAGGATGTTCTTTCTTTGTAAATGTTTATTAACTAAGTGGTTTCCAAATCGTCTCTGCCTTATAAAGGGTTAACATCTCAGTCTATATATATCATGTACCTAAATTGACTAAAAGGCTGATCGATGTCACCGGTGGTAAAGGAGCTAACAACTTCCTCGCTAAACGCACATGCAACGCAGTTCAGTGAAAAAACGCTGCCAGCATCCTGGACACCAGATACTAAGATATTGAAAGGCAGTATCTCTACTCATTCCATACATAGTTACGTCATTTTTCTCTTGATTAGCAGAATGAGTAAAGAGGATTTTTCAAAGTAGCGACGATATACATATTTGTTTTGATAACTTCATTATTTCACATTAGACTTCATTAGATTGTGTTACAATGTAAAATAGATTAATAAATATAACCTCGTAAGGTCCATCGTCCTCCTAAGGTAATAGTTAAAACCAATCTTACTATGCAGTGAATTGGGTTGAATTTTGTTTTGTACGAAAAATAATCATAACAAAAGAAATTCTACTCTATTTCCTTTACAAAAGCTTTAAACTCCATTGAAAGGGAGTGGTACATTGTAAGGCACACTGGGTCTTACGAGGATAAGTTTCATAAAGAGTTGAATCATGTATATTCAACATGTTATTGTTTTACTAATTCCAGGTATACATTTATGACAATGATCAGAAACTGCAGTGGATCATTGACGATCCGTCCGGAGGGGTAGGGTCCATGTTCGCTGCCGCGTTGTGCTCGGCTCAGATCGACGGCACCACGACCTCGCTGCTCGTCGGTGCTCCCGCGCATTTCACCGGCAACAGCGAATACCACACCGGCGCTGTATATCTGTACAGATATGATGGAAAAACAAAACACGTGAGTTGTACTCCTCTCACTCGAGTAATTGGATGGTTAGACAAGATTTGAGCTAATATTGATTGAAATATTTACAGACTATGGCGAAATACAATAGCATTTTTGGAAATAGCAATGGAGCATTCTTTGGTTACGCTATTGCTAATGTTGGAGACATGGACCAAGACGGAAAAGATGGTAAGACCTATTAGAGTCATCTCCTTTTCCCGAATATTTTTTTCTTAAACCATCTGTCAACCGAGTGAAACGAAACATTAAGACTTTTGTGGTTTCGCCGAATACCTATTTGTATCGGCAAATAATAAATAGTAAATTGTTGAACTATGCTGTGGTTATACGCCATATATGTAACCCAATATACCCATATGAAACATTTTTGTGTCATTTGAACGACTTACGTTGTGCCAATAATTCGAGTCTTGAATTTGTTTTATAGTATTTTGTAAAATATAGGGTAAATCAGTTACTTATAACTGGCCACCATATACTGAAAATGGACTCTATTTACCTATAAACAGAATGCATTTAAGTATAAGGTGGCCAGTAATTGAAGGGTGGCCAGTAATTGAAACCTCATTTGAAAATGTGTTCTATTTATAGGTAAACAGAATTCATTTTCAGTATAAGGTGGCCAGTAACTGGCGATTTACCCTAATAAGATTTTGTCAAAAATATAAATTATGGTACAAACTTTTATTACCGAGTACACTCATTAACTACTCGTCGAGAGGTTCTAATATGCGTAAATACCAGGGGTTTATCTTGTCTATTTTAGGAGTACCTTCTACCTAGGCCTATCTTTTACCTCCAGTATTAGATTAAATCAGTGATACCATAATAAGTATTTCAGTGTCAGCAAACTTACATGAGTGTGCTAAATTTTATTTTAATCTGTGAAAGATATCTGCTTGAAAACTGAGTTGCAAGATTTCACCCGAACATAATTAATATAATAATTACATCGGAAGTTAAATAAAAGGTTGTACTTTTTTACAGAAATAGTCATAGCGGCCCCTTATGAAGACGAGGGTAAAGGCGTCGTATATTTGTACCCGGGGTCGACTCTGGGCGACGGAAGGATCCCCACATGGCTGCAGAGGTTCAAACCTGAGGCTGCATCCTACCAGAACCTGGGCCTCAGTCTGGTCGCCAATAAGTACTCTGACGGCGCTTGTAGTGGCAAGTTGATGGTCTACTTTTCATTGAGAAATTCTCGTCATAATTGACGGATACGAATTTTAAAATGGTTAGCCGAATCGATTGTAAATTTAAAATTTGCAATATATCATTATTTGCTTAAGCCCCATTTAGACCAGGCAAGAATTTGTATACGATTTTCATTACATCGCGGGCTATCGCCGTACGGCGAATTCGGTCGCTTTATATAACCCCGCAATGTAATGATAATCGTATACAAGTTCTTGCATGGTCTAAATAGGGCTTTAAATACCAAGTAGGCCAACTTTACCTAAATTTCTCTAACAGGTAACATTGTAACGGCCCGGCCACGACAATGCGCCACTTGCGGCGCGGCAAGCGTTTTATCTATTCGTTGCGCGGTCAGGACGCGCAATGCACTGCGGTTAGTTGGGATCACAAGATAAACGCTTGCTGCGCCGCAAGTCGTGCAATGTCGTGGCCGGGCCGTCAGTTCTAGTTCTCTAACAGTTGGCTTAAGAAACCGGACCATCCCTGTTTTCTGACAGTGGAGGAATGTCTTAATATTAATGAATAAATTAATTTAACCAACTTATTGAAAAACAACAATCGAATTATGCCGGTAACATATAGATACATCATCGAACATGGATCTAACTTATTATTATTACTGTACCAGTGGAACATTCTTTGATTGTCCCTTCTTAACTTTGATGATTTTTTTACAGATCTTGCAATAGGTTCTCCTGGCAGTGACAGTGTGTTGGTGTACCATTGCTTGACAGTTATCGCTGTGGAGATACAGACGAAAGTACCTGACATGCAGGTAAATATAAATATCGCTTTATAATCTGTATTAGGCTTCTTTACGACTATGTACCTCTTAAGGTTTGAAAATAGAAACTTACCAAATAATACGTAATATAAAATTATGCACTCAGTTACATTTGTAAAAACCCCTTCTTAATGGTTGCCATTTATTTTTCAGAACCGCAAGGATAAAACTTCATTTGCATTTGATTTATGCATAAACGCTAAATATCCTACTAAACCAAAAAAGATAACAGCCAGTAAGTAAAACAATTAAGTACCAATTCCATTACTAAATATAGTTTTTATCCAAGTAAAACTTCTATTGAAATGTAAAGCAATGAGATATAAAACACATTTCATACTTAAAGAATACTACAATATTAAAAACCAAATACTAATATATAAATAATACATTTTTAGTAAATATAAAATTTATATATATTCAATTTGTTTGTATTAACAAATAAACCTATTATTCTTCCTTAGAATTCACAGTAAGGGTGAAGATAGCACACCAGAATGCCATTTTGACTAATGCAAAGGCTTCGAATGACTACGTAGATTATGATTACTCGCTCGACAGTATTCTTAATCCTAATGATTGCAAGAAAATTGATGTGACGACAGTTGAGGTAAGGCAACCTAAAATCACACTACTATGTATGTTAATTTCTAAGTCCTATGGTTAAGGTTAGGCCGTTAAGCCTTGGTTCCTTGTTTCTCCGAAAATATCCCGCGAGTGACTAAATAAACGTGAATAAAAATTTATTTGCAAATACAATCATGTGTTACAGAATGGGGACTATGAGCAAGAAATCCAGTTCAACATAGCAGCTAAACTTCTAAACGATCCAAAATATAGTACAGAATTCGATTCATCTAAAGCTACCGTGAGCTCCAACAGTAATCTGATGTCCCATCTCTCGGTCAGAGCTGCGGAATGCAAGCAGGAAAAATGCAAACCTAATCTATCTGTCAAAGTTACCACCAACGTAAAGTAAGTAAATAATTAACAAAATTTAAAATAAATGTATTGGTCTTGCCAGCTAGAGAGCAGCGAATAGATGAATACAATCATCAACTACAGCATTTTATGTTTTATTTTTATACACGACTGACCTCAGTCACACCTGATGGTAATTGTCGACGAGGTCGAGGGTGTAGCACGCTGGTTCAGTAACAGCCTGTTCACTCTTGCCTTGAAAAGACCCCAATTATTTTTTCCGGGAATACAGATGAAGGGAGCGAATTCCATTCCTTAGCAGTCCGCATTAGGAGTGTAGAAGCTAGTCGCTGTGGGTATCTCGAGCTAGTTAAGCACACGTCGCGACAACAGCTTTATCCCCCAAACTAAACTTGAAATCCAATTCACATTAATTTATCTGTTATAATTAATAAAAGTAAGTGAAAATGCCTCGCATAAAAAAAAAAACCTAAAGCGTTAATCGTTCTCACCACAGGAATCCATACCTGATCGGGTCTTCAAAGACCGAGAGCGTAAGCGTGTCCGTGTCGAACGGAGACGCGGACACGGCGTACCGGCCGTGCGTGCGCCTGAGTGTGTCCGGCGACGCGACCGTGCTCAGCGCGCCCACCGACTGCAAGTACGACGGTGAACGCCAGAGGATCTGCCAGCGGCAGAGTCCGCTCAAACCCAATAGTACTTGGGTATGTATTTTAACAAAATCAGGATTGAAAGTTTATCGGGTCTTCAAAGACCGAGAGTGTAAGCGTGTCTGTGTGAAACGGAGACGCGTACACGGCATTCCGTCCGGCTGAAACCGCTCAAGTGTCACTCAGCATTTCTATGTGGCTCGAATAGTCATAATACTTTAAGTGACTGTACTAATTTATTTTCAAAATTACAACACATTTCATTTATTGCTTAATAGTCAATGTGCAATTTACAACAATGTAATGTGCATTTTCTGGGTCAGTTTAAAACAATTCTTTGTCTGCACACAATAAGTAAAAATCAAGGAGGGATCTATGTGATTCGATGTGATTTAGTAAGTATTAACACAACAATCTGACGAAATAGTGACCAAAGGAAAACAGTTATTGCTTTTAGTAAAATCCATAATAAGATATGGTTTCTACATTTAATATTGAAAATTAGATTATGAAGTCTCAGCCATATTAGGATGTATTTAGGACACAGATCTTCGAAGCAGAGCTGGAAACCGGTTTGTGTAGTAATCCCTGATAGATACCCCAATATAAACAGTTTAAACTCTGCGAGATTCGAAGAACTTACAAAATTAAGGATTGTCGGGTGTATTTGTTTGATAATTACAGGAACTAGCAACACAGAGCATCGAGTTAAACATGACGGGTCTGAGAAGCATGAGCGATGACATAGTGGTGAAGGCAGAAGTGTTTAACCGCTGCGAGAAAAACAACAAACCTGACGACTCCCATCTTGTTATTATTAAGCTTACAACTAATATAGACGGACTGAAGATAGAAAGGTTGATATGTATTAATATATCTATTATTATTTTAACCTTATTGATGCCATTGACTTGATATAAAGTAGTGATCTTTGACCTACGTATCACGAGGTACGGTTTTTTTGCTTGCTTGGCGTATGACGCACGTCAGAGATTTAACATGGCGGCGAAAAGGTTAGATAACCCAGCATATTTCTTAAAAAAAATCCCATTTTGGCAACTTTTCAAAATTCGTGGCTGCCTACTTTATGAGAACTACCAGTTGTGATAAATTTAGCTTTATATGTACCAAGGAACGAGCTAGACGAGCAGCTGATTTAAGTCGTTTGATGAGTATGAGTTAGTTTCAGGGATTAATTTATGTTAATATACATAGCTTACAATATAGGTAATGGGTCAACTAGTAAACAGCAGACACTGTTTTGGCTAGTGGACAGTAGGTTAGCTAGAACCGTTAAATTTATTCACTCATTATATAGGTAGTTTACAAAATTTTGCGTTATGCTGCCAGGCCATTTGTTAGTTAAGTCGCTCAACAATCCCACTCCAAGCAAGAAGCAAAAGCCTCTTTTCTTGGTATGAGGGTAAGTGCGCCACTGCTCCCCCTAATCCACTGTACCCTTCTCCACCCTAAGTATTAAAATTTATTTTTTTATTATTTATTTCCAGCAAAACCGACCAGGGTGACATAGTAGCCTTACATAAAGAAGACTTTAAAAATGGAAAGATATTACATCATACATATACCGTAAGTGCTCATTATATTAAATTACTTTACGCCATCTGAACTCAATATTAAAATACTAAATCACTATTTTAATTTTTGTTCATTTTTTTTATTTTATTAATAGTAGATTGAGTTCTTATGCACTTAATCGATTATAAAAAGAATCGATTCCATTATGTTAATACATTTGTAATGACACTGGCTGCAAAAAAGGAAATGTCCTAGGTCAGAAAAGGGCCACTTTGTTCCCTCCTAGCGGGGAAGAAATGCCTTGGTATATACGTGCTGGTAGTGTGAAAATGTTTTTTTTTTAAGTATGTGGCAATTATGTATTAAGTAAATGTTATAAAGGAGAATGGGCATTTTTGTATGGCGGGTGTACCATGAGTGTATACAGTTGAGACGTATCTCGTTTGAAAGCTCTTAATTAGAGTATTAAAGTTTTCTATGGCACCAAAGCTGGATATCATGCAGGGACCGTAATATTTTAAAAAAAAGGTTCAACTTTTACATGGTTATTTTTCAAAATACACGGTCCATAATCAGTTGGAACATGGTATATATGACTTCATATAAGAAATGCTTTACGTCTTTGTAAAAAAAACTAGCGTTTAAGTACATATAAGGCTAGAAATAAATGGAAGAACATCAACTTGCTATGAACACCCCTGTTGTTAAGGAGAATGGTAATGTGTATACACAAGTCATATATAACATGTTGTCAGTATTCCTAAAAACTGTTTTTTAATGTATATACCTGACCTCAGATTCATGCAGGGACCCAAAAAACTACTTTGTAAGTTTATTAAGTTTGTTTAAGCTTTTCTACTCCTCGGTAGATGGAGCGAGCTATCAAAATTCTTATTAAGAACATTGACGTGTCATAACGTCGGTCTAACTCTTTCACGAAAACGTTCTGGTAACAACTGACAATTGTCTATGAATTACTGAAAAAGCAACTTGACATTTGACGTAAGGAATTTTATATTGTCAAAAGAATATATCATACCGAGGAAAATATACATTGATTGTAATTCATTTGCTAAAATAATATGACATCGTTACGATAAAGAGGTAACCTATATAGTTTTATTCTAAACAGATTGAATGCCTAGAAAGGCCTTGAAGAGTTTGAAATTATTTTTCTTGACTACCGCAAAAGGTATGAGCAAAATCTCTTTTTGGGAAGAAGGTATGTGGTTAAAAATTCGATTAACTATTAGCACGCTTAATAGTAGGGCAGGCCCATGGCCGTAAATCGATTAAAAAACTACACGTCCTAGTTTTGGATTCCTTCGTAGACTAAAATCGTAGTTATTATAATGAAAAACTAAGTGACTAATTTCAAACATTACGTACGATCAACACATTGATCAAGTAAATTCAACTATATATCATCATCATCATCATTTTCATCAGCCGAAAAACGTCCTCTGCTGGACAAAGGCCGGGTACTACTATTATCAGCAGCTTTGACCACATCGTCGTTCCACCTAGTTGAGGGCCATCCAACGCTACGTCTTTCGGTACATGGTCACAACTCAAGAACCTTTCTGTCCTTCTTCGTGCAATGTAAACGTGCAATTTGGTACTTAATGCTTCTTTTGTACAATAAACCGCAAATAAAAGTGGTTTAACACTAAATAGTTACCTACTAGTTGTATTCTATATAATATAAATATAAGTGGATGAAAATGGATAGGTACTTAATTATATTTTATACTTTTCCTGGTACTGCATACAATGCCTAGGAGTTGTATATAATAATTACAATAAGTGTTTATTTTATTATTATTTTTTTCAGGAATATTGGTGTCCAAATTGCCATAAGAAAGTTCTAGTTTTATCAGTATGTTAGTAAAGTTTTCTCTGGAGATGGGTAAATAGTCATAAATTATAATATTTATAGCCTTTCTTGCATCTTTTTGCCAAACCTTTTGTTTAAATCATATTATTATTATTCTTGTGTCATACCTACTTATAAGCGAAAAACCATTAACCACTCTTTGTGTCGGTAACGTGCGAAGGTGTACTTACCAGAAAATAATTATGTTTGTATGTCGTTGATATGTCTAAGAGGAATCTACACGAAGATCTAATAAGGTGCCGATTCGAAACCTACTTTAACCCTTTGTGTAGGTAACCAACTATGTTCGAATGATGTTGGGATAAGCGTAATCCACACGTGGATCTAATATGTGCAGGCGCCGGTTCGAATCCCGCCGATGCTCTTTGTACCTTCGCAAGTGTGCTTGCTTACCAGAAAATATGTTGGTATGTAATAAATACAGGTGCCGGTTCGAATCCCGCCATAGCTCTTTGAGTCGGTAACCTACCCAAGTGTACTACTTACCAGAAAATATATTCGTATGTCATTGGGACAAACGGAATCCACACGTGGATCAATATGTGCAGGTGCCGGTTAGAATCCCACCATAGCTCTTTGTGTCAGTATCCTACCCAAGTGTACTACTTACAAGAAAATATGTTCGTATGTCGTTGGGACACACGGAAGCCACACGTGGATCGATATGTGCAGGCGCTGGTTCGAATCCCGCCGTAGAACTTTGTACATGCAAATGTGCTTGATTACCAGAAAATATGTTCGTATATAATAAGCACAGGTGCCGGTTCGAATCCCGCCGTAGCTCTTTGTACCTTCACAAGTGTGCTTGCTTACCAGAAAATATGTTTGTATGTAATAAGTACAGGCGCCGGTTCGAATCCCGACATAGCTCTTTGTGTTAGTAACCTACCCAAGTGTAATACTTACCAAAAAATATGTTCGTATGTCGTTGGGACAAACGGAATCCACACGTGGATCAATATGTGCAGGTGCCGGTTAGAATCCCACCATAGCTCTTTGTGTCAGTATCCTACCCAAGTGTACTACTTACAAGAAAATATGTTCGTATGTCGTTGGGACACACGGAAGCCACACGCCAAATAAATATAATGAACCCTTTTTACGTGTCATTGCGGAGATATATCAGTCATCATCATCATCGTCATCATCATCAGCCTATCGCAGTCCACTGCTGGACATATTCTATATATAGACTCCCCAATTTTACGCCATCGTGTTTGATCTTCGGCTGTTTGCATCCAGCTCCTGGCAGCCATCTTGCGCAAGTCTTCACCTTGCCTGAGGGCGTCTTACACTACGCTTTCCGAGGCGCGGCCTCCACTCAAGAACTCGTTTACCCCAACGGTTGTCGGTTCTACGGCTAATATGGCCTGCCCACTGCCACTTCAACTTGCTAATACGGTGGGCTATGTCGATGACTTTGGTTCTCTGCTGGATTACCTCATTTCTGTTTCGATCCCGCAGAGAAACGCCGAGCATAACCCTTTCCATAGCCCGCTGAGCGACTTTCAACTTGTGGACCAGCCGTACCGTCAGTGTCCACTTTTCGGCTCCATACGTCATGACGGGTAGGACGCACCGACTGAAGACTCGTCTTTAGGTATATCAGGATGTTAGGATTTATCAGTATTATAGAGATATTTATGAACCTAAGTCCACTTTGGATTTATGTCTTCTATCTACATTTTCATCTATCGTCAGCCGGGATAAATAATGGGATATTTTATTAAAATTGCTTCCTAATCGCTTTGAGATATATGAAACTAATTGTTTTTATTATACCTACTTACATTATCAAGGATATTTTAAGAATTGCTTATAATCATATGGTGCGTGTTTTGCAAGAGCTATTTAAACGGATACAATATTATAATCACTACCGAGTTTATCTAAAGTATAAGAGTATTACATATAGATTATGCTAGTTTCTAGGGTTCCGTAACCTAATGGTAAAAAATGAGACCCTATTACTAAGACTCCGCTGTCCGTCTGTCTGTTCTTCATCAGGCTAAATCATGATAGTTAGACAGTTGACGTTTACAGATGCTGTTGCCGCTATAACATCAATTATTAAAAAACAAAATAAATTAAATATCCCATGCAATAAACTAGATTTTATAGTAGTTTTTTTCTACAGATAAGATTTGTGTAGATATTTATAGTATGTACGCGGAGGCCGCAGATGATTTCAGATTTATTTTTCAGTTTACTTGCATAAGAAGTAGCCTACTAGCTTTATCACGTACGCGTTTCTCCTTTTTCTCTGTTTTGGACAATATTCAAGATTCACAGAACAAGATGGGGCGCTAATTATGAAGCAGGTTTTGACGAAGAACAACTTCTGTAGAGAAACTACGACTGTGCAGAACAAGAAGTGCTCTTACTCGCGTATGAAGAATTATTATATGACAGAGTCTGAAGCTGCTACCGATTGCGACCGCCGAATTTGTAGTTGTTTAATACAATTAATAGGCACCTAATTACTCGTTACACCAACAACATCTACAAAATCTCCTGAGAAACACGAATCGAGTTTTAGTATTATTGTCGGCGAATTGTTGTTAAACCTCACTTTTACCTGTGGCCTTGTTGCCTTCTGTTTCTGTTATTTATGAACCACGGATCAATTGTGTTAAGTACGCTTATTTTTTGTCGTTTCTTGTGATAAATGCAAATATTTGCATTAACCGTTTTCCATGTCCCACCAATCCGAATGGTTTTCCTAGAAAGCCAAATACATTCTAATTAGTTCGTTCTGCTTATTTATTTTAAAATACATTTTTAGGATAATCCAATTTAATATGAACTTTAATGTAGAAATAAAATTGACACGCATTTGGTCGATATATCTGACCAAGTATGTCTGGAAAAGAAAGCTTTAAGATCCTTGAAATGCAACTAGGACGTGTATACCAGACTTGATAGTAAGTTCCATGACAACCAACGAGAACAGTGGTCTTCACGATTTTTTATAGACGAGGTGACCCAGCAACACCAGCGCGTTTCTCACCACGGCCACGCTGTAATGAGGAAGCTTGGTAGGTAGTCTCACCCGATAGTAATTAAACTTTTTTTTGCCTGCCTGCCTGTTCTGCCTTGTCTGGCTCAACTGGATCAACATGGTGTAGGATGTACGTCGTAGGTCTCCGAGTACCAGTACCGCGGCCAAATCACTGCAAAATGGCTGTATATATCAATAAATGCTTTCTTGTATTTGAATTTTTTTTATAATTTTCCTAAACTTGGAGTGTGGTGTCGGTTCAAAATCTCTACGTGGTGATGTGAAACTATGAATTTGTGTAGCACTGAATATACTTTTAGCTTAGTTTGAACGTTTTACCTTTCGCGTAAACACATTCGCTGCCACCCCCTCCAAAAATGTATGGAAATGAACGCACATGTGCGTTGGTGGCAGTGAATGTACGCCACGTTGGTACGTGTACGCCAAGGCCTCAATCAGTAAAGAGCATGTTTAACACGTTCACAGTCCAGTGCCCCGCACTTGGGTCACTATAACCGACCAGGTGCGCACTGAAATCAAATCATTTCTACTGCCTTCAATAGTGCTCATAATATAAAGATAATTCTGATTTCTCTATTAACCCTTTCGCCGCTATTGACTTAATATGAAGTCTGGACATTTTGTGCCCCACACGCTATGACTTGATATCAAGTCGAAGCCTTGGACCTACGTACTGAGAGTTAAGGCTTTGGCGTGTGGCGCACGTCAGATTTTTTTTGCCGTGGCCGGCGAATAGGTTATAACCCATTGAATGCGGAAGGCACGAATTCGCGTCCCATGCATGTGCAAGCGTAATGCCGAGGACGGGACTTCGCGTCCCCCAGTTATTTGTTTTTATTCGCGTCCTTGAAAAGTCAACGTAATGCCGCGGACGCATATTCGCTTCCTTGAAATGTTAACGTAATGCCGAGCAGTTTTGTTTTTATTCGCGTCCTTGAAAAGTCAACGTAATGCCGCAGACGCATATTCGCTTCCTTGAAATGTTAACGTAATGCCGAGCAGTTTTGTTTTTATTTGCTTCCTTGAAAAGTCAACGTAATGCCGCGGACGCGAATTCGCGTCGTCGCGT
Organism: Grapholita molesta; assembly: GCA_022674325.2. Classification (NCBI taxonomy): domain Eukaryota; kingdom Metazoa; phylum Arthropoda; class Insecta; order Lepidoptera; family Tortricidae; genus Grapholita; species Grapholita molesta. Next base: position 14,937,056 of record CP053130.2, on the reverse strand, counting down.
GGATGGCGGCGGCACTGCGTGATGACTTTAGTAAAAATATGAGGCGTCGGCAATGAATGGGTTAATATTCCTGTTAGAGAGAACAACATTCTATTATATATTACTGTAGTAATACGAGGGCGTACCTGGGCGTTTCTTAGTGACCCATATGTGGAGCACGGGTGTGCAAAGTAATTTGCTTGGATGTATGAGTAGATCAAAACATTGTGTACCTATGGGGACTGAACGTGTTAAACCTTATATCTTTAATTGCGTTGACAGCGTCCGCCATAGCCACTAGGGGTCGCTGGTGTGAGAGGCAGTGTTGGTGTAGACACGACGACATCAATACCACTTTTGGGGTTCTTGGCGTTCAGTGTTAAAGGTATGAATTTCATATTGGGGCCATATAGATCAATTTAACCACTTCGACGCCATTGACTTGATATGAAGTCGGAACATTTCGTGCCACACACGCCACGACTTGATACCAAGTCCATGCCTAGGATCTAGGTACGTACCTAGTTATTTACAGGTAAGGTTTATTTTATTATTATTCATTACTTACAAAAACCTTAGGCGTATGACGCACTTTAATTTTTTTCACTTGACGGCGAAAAGGTCGAAACTCCTGTCGAAATTGTGCCTAGAAGGTGTCAGCCGCCATAGCTGGAGATGGGTTCAAATCCTGCCTCGGACGCAGGAGGACGTCAGTTTTTCATAAGTATATGATATCTATTTTCAATTTATAAACCTAATCTGTCGGCAGGAAAAATGCTATCACAGTGTCCTACATAGCCAATATCAGTAATGAACTATATAAAAGGGCTGCCACAATAGATCATACCTGGTCGATGCGGCGCTAATAATAGCCCAAAAGCAAAAATAATAATAATAATAAAAATACATAGCCAATATAGTGTTCGGTGGCGTGTTGGACACGACATATTCGGCACGTTCTTAGCGTTCAAAGGGTTAAAAACAAAACTAGTCTTTCCTGTGGATGTTAATATATAGCATTAGATGTATTAACTGCTTCTTCTCATATTTAGTATAGCCAAATATAAGGCTTAGGAATTCTTGGTGTTCACAATGTTCATAGAAATTACTAACCTAAATCTATATAATCATAATATCATTGAACCGTGGCAGCAGTACGTTCGCCAGATCTGGTTGCCTTTTTTAGTTTTTTAGGTATGTTGACTCTGAGAACGTGAAAACTAACTATTAATTAGACTTCTCGTGTAATCTGAGTGATGTTGTAATACGTGTATTATTTATTATATTGCAAACTAAAATAAAAAATGTCATAAAATGTATTTAAAATGTTTTATTAATTATGAACCATACAGTAACAAAAATATTAACCTTTTTGTCGCTTTCCCGCTAAATATGTGGTCTATGCCAACATCTCTACTCGGTAGTCGTTCTTTGTTAAGAAGCTAAAAGATTAATCCCTTATCTGTCAGCAACAATGTTGCTTTGACAGCGTCTGCCAATTTTGGCAGAGTATTTTGCGTGGTAGGTAGGCACGGCAGTGCACAATGTCACCTTTAGATGGTCGTGGCGATAAACGGTTAACCTCATAATCGCCATAGGCATGCTGTACGCCACAAATTGACAGTTATATTTTTGTCATGTAGTTTGCTTGCTTTGTTGTCTTTGTCGATATATGAATCATAGCCGACCAAAAGCTTAATTTTTTTACTCCCTTTAAAAATGCTCCTATAATAGTTGCCGCAGTTGGGAAAAATAAAAAGATTTGTAGTGTGCCCATTAACCTGTATTGTTGTGCTACTTACTATCAACGTAAGTAACCTAGGAAGAAAGAGACGACGAATTCCAATTATATATCTTCTTCAAGCAGGAAGAAGCTTGATTCACAAGATGACAACTCTTTGTCTTTCTATATCCCCTCTCTCCCCCTATCATTTGAAAATGCAAATACAATACAATAAACAAAATTAAATAAACAGAATGTCGATTAACGCAGATCATAGTAGACGCCCCCTAGATTAGTTGTATTTTTTAATATTATCTTTCAGAAATAAGCAACCTAAAAGTATTTCTTAGCGTTAAAAAGTGACTATATGGACATAGCATTATTAACGCATGTCAAGTGCACCTATTTGACGCTTACTTGGTTCATCTATTGCGTACAAGATGTCGGCATTGAAAGATATTTTTAAATAATTAGGCTTGTAATTGAGATCTTAACCCAGTTTATAGTTACAATCATACGTCGCACTCCAGCGGGCAATTTGGTGGCATGTCAAAATTATAGATAAGGTTCACAAATACATCAATTCATTTCAAATAATCAGAAGTATTTGTACTTAGTACTTGGTACCTAGTATTTATAATGTACAATTCTAAATATCTTAGCAACTAAGGTTGTACGTTAATTACGTGTTTATTTTTTAGTATTCATTCAATTTTAAATAAAAATACAATTGCAAATCTTTCTATTAAATAGACGGCACTGCAACAACAAATATAAGTTTGAACGACAGTCATAATAACACATGTCAGCTATTTATTCGTTTTATAAGTGGCCACTTAAATAGGCTATCAATTATCACTGCAGAGTATCTATACGTTAAAGACTAATAAAAGTAATAATTGATAACCGGTAACTAATTTTAATAAACGGTTACAAATACTAAGTACATTATAATACTTGTAAGTTAAGATTTTTTTGTAAACCTTACCTTGCCACCAAACTGCCCGCTGGAGTGCGACGTATGGTTACAATAAATAATGCTTAGCGTTACAGATCATGATAGGGCTAATAACAATATCAGGGGTCAGAAATATAAATATATTTGATCAAGAATTTTAGTTCCAATATTCGCCGTTATGCCATTGAATTTATATAATAAATATTATCTTCTCGGTACCCTTTCTTCACCCATTGTCATATATGCAATAGATGCTATGGTTAAGACCTTTTAAATAAGATATGCTACAAGGATATACAAGAGTGAAAAAAAAATACATTTGCTACCCAAGCTCCATCTAGAGATGAGTAGATGAAGCAAAGGGTTGTTAATTAAGGCAATTATCTATCAATTAACTCTTAAAAAACTCGTTTATCGCAGTCCCTGCATTCTTTGAGGAAGAAGTGTCTGTTATAAAAAATAGCTTATAATAATGCCTTTACTATGTAATATATGACTACTGTATACACTTTAGCTCTGTTGTACAAGAAGCATTTGATCAGTTAAGCAAATCTTCAGATCGTTAATTCCAGCCCTGTATGCGCTTTAGCTTTGATAGTGGAATATAAGTGTAAAGCATTTTTCATATACTTTAATTTAAGACACACTTAAACTAGTTAGATAGCAAGTATTTTGTAAAACAAGGGTTTATATGAGCTGACTTTTTTTTTTATAGCTCGGCCCCTGCACGCTATCTAATGTTGGTGCCATACAAATAAATAATGCTATGATTAAGACCTTTCCAACGATATATGTCTCAACTGTATACACTCATGGTACAAAATGCCCATTCTCCTTTCTTGAGTATACGAACTTATGTCATGCACTTCAATTTATATGATTTAAATTTTGTTTAACTGTATTTTTTGCCAAAGTAACTTAGCTAATAACAACCCTTAAAGATATATATACATATTTTTAACATTTTACACAAAGACAACATAAAACCACTTATATACGAAATAGAGGCACACAACAGTCGTTCGTTTAGTACTTTTCTTTAGTGACAAACGGATGAACTCACGTGTACTTATATCGCACTAGGGTAACATTTCAGATAAGCTTACGGGATGTATTACTGATTTCAGATATCCAATATAGGCGAGATCAATTGGGATGACATCTACTGTCATCTCTGGCTGTTCAGAAACAATTATATTACTTACAATGATTCGATACAGGTATGACAAGGACAGATATATTTTTATTCAATTCAATATACCCACACTGTTATTTCAAATTTATTTAGGCCTATCACATGGGCGCGACTGACAGTATGTCGAGCTGCGATAGACTACCCGTCCCTTTTTTTATGACATAGGTGGCAAACGAGCAGACGGATTGCCTGATGGTAAGCAATTACCGTCGCCCACCAGGGGTGTCACAAGCGCGTTGCCGGCCTTTACCTCTTTAATAAATATAGTTAGAAAAGGACATAATGTATGTTATTTATAATAATAGAATATACTTAATACTTTAAGATATACAAGGGCGAAAAAGAGCAGCCGCCGTGCTTGATAAAAAAGGACCCAAACAGTACGAGCCCCTTTCATGGGTTGAGCTGTGGCCTTGGAAGCCTGGATCGCAAGCAAAGCATCACCCTGGTGATACCGATAACCTTAATCGCTGAGACTTTGGGTACGTATTTACCGGGAAATTTATTTTATTTTCCTTTTACGTGTCCACCAGACGTCCGTATACGTCGCTGTCTCGTACGATAAGACCGTAAAGGTGTTTACTCAATACATCGTACCGTTTCGTACCATATCCGTACTATGAACGTATCAGGCACGGAATATAATGCGATACGGACTGATATGCCCACCACAACGTGTCAACATCGTGCTTAATAGGATTAGTGATATTGATAGTTTATATCCGTGCATAACGGGATTAGTGAGCGTAGTGTCTGCGTATCATCCCCGTAGCATCAGCGTTCATACCCGGCGTTACACTTCTATGTAGTTTTCGTGTGAGCCAGATTATCAGGATGAGCTATCCAATAGTTATGACAACAAAAAATAACAGTATTAAATCTACTTTAACTAGTACCCTACCCTCTAGCATTTTGACTAGCTTGTGCTGATATAAAATGTTGGAGTAAGTAAATTTGACGGTTTGTGCAAACTGCAAGCTACGGTTATGATCGGTGACGGAACGGGCATTGTCTCGTACTTTTTAATATAAAGAATAATATTTTAACACGCTTATAATGGTACCATGGTAAGATACGGTGTAATGGGCAAACACCTTAAGCGAGAAAATATCGAATCGAATTTTCGCCGTGTGATTGTAGTCGTAGTAGGGCAATTCTATGCGACTTTTTACTGCATTTTGAGACTTCATTGCCACTGCCATTATTGGCTGTTCTATGCGAGCTAACAGGATGATGTCAACAACAGCAGAAACACGCGACGACAAGGACTGCTGGGTACAAGCTAACCGAAAATGAGTCCACAATTTATACACACTTCGTCAATAATGTGAGGAAGTTAATGAACCGATTGGTGCGACTGCATAGAACTACCCAGTAACATTTGGTTGTGGTTAGCCGCTTCTTAGCACAGTATGTTTCGTCTTTTCTGGGACAGTGTTATTTTAGAATACGTCCTTATTTCACTTTTACTATGAAGTTAATACCGTGCTTAACTTGATTCCAATTAAAAATAGAAATAGATGACAAGATGACATAATTATATTTTAGAAAAAGCGACCAGATCCTCCGGTGTCCGTAATAGGATTTGAACCTGAATCCCTAAGTATATGTCATCTATTTAAATTTATAATGTATGCAGTATTGTTACTACTTAAAAATCAAAGTCAATAAATGTTTCATAAAGAAATAATTTTATTTGTTCTTAGTTGATCTCAATTATCTTATTTTCTTTATGAACTTGTTTCAGAGAACGTTTTAGAGAAATCAAACGCCACAGTGACAACAACACTAAGGGTAGTAGCTCAGACCCGTGAGACCCATGAAAAAGATAAATCGTGAGTTCGTAAACATTTTTGAACTGTCTATTGTCCTAAAAACAATTTAATCAACCATTTAATACTTCAATTCCATTTAATTATCTTTATAAAATCTGATTAGGTATGGTTGAAAATATAAATAGTATTTTAATCAGGACAAGCATGTCCATGTACATACATACATATCAGCCGTATGCAGCCCACTGCTGGACATAGGCCTCCCTCAAATATGACTTGTATCATCTTGGGGGGTAGTTGCCATAGTCGCCACGCTTGGCAGGCGGGTTGACGACCGAAGTAGCTGTAGATTGGGTTTTTTTATCCAATAGCCCAGTAGCTAGTCCATCCTTTTCACCCAATAGCCTGGTACAATCTAGATTCCATTCAAAGTATTACACTATGGCAGGTGCTGTCTCTGTGCGCGTCCCATGATACGGACAGAGGCAACATCCGCTTAGTGTACCCCTTACATTTCATTAAATTGTCGAAAGGGCCTCTGTGCGTTGGCTCGATCCGGCTCCGCATACGCCTCCCAAATGTTCGGAACACCATTGTTCCGTGTACGGGAAAGATAATATAACAAGAAATAACAAGTTGATAATATTTTTTATTTGTTTTCCAGAATATTGACCACTTTGGTGTTGCAAAAAGGGACGGTGCCAATCTGGATCATAATAGTAGGAGTACTTGTAGGCATCCTGATAGTTTTGCTCATTGCGTTCGCTCTTTACGAGGTAAGATTGGTGTTGCTCGTTCAATATTCTGCTCAAACGGTGGTTCAGAGTCGCCATAAAAAGATTCATAGTGCTAATTATTGTAACTGTATTTGAGTTCGGGGTCGTCAAGCTGGAGAATAAGGCATGCTTTATAATTTATGTAGCAGCTAATTAATTCATTATTTTTCGTCTCCAAAAATTATAATTCTGATTCAGATAAAGAGTACAAACATTTTTTGCATACCATTTGTTCACCCTATTCAATGTGACGTCTTGTCTCCTCCTAGTTCGCGTATGCCAAAAGTCATAGGGTGAACAAGATTTAATTTGTTTAAGTATTATTTTATTTACACGTGCAAAACTAACGAATATGAGGGAGATTGATTCTCCATATTAAACAAATAAATATTACAGGACATTCTTTTAAACAAAAAAAGTCTGAATCCCACGGTATTCTCGAGAAGGCTTGTGTTGCGGGTACTCAGCCAACGATATAATATATAATAACATTAATAACAGAAATATAGGTACTGCAAATTAATCTCCCTGTCCAAAATAATGATGTGATATGTTAGTAATATCAATTAATTTGTCTGACAGTGTGGATTATTGCGTCGCAAAAAGAAGGAGGAACTGGTTGAACTCAAGAGAGAAGTCAAACGCAAGAGCATGGTGAGTTGTCTATTAGCTCTTTACATTTTCTATAAAATAAAAAAGTATATTGAATGTTTTTTCTCTTACGTCAAAATGTGTGCTGTACGCCAACGTTTCGATTAGAGAAGGACAAATTTAAACCTTAACTGTCAGTAGGAAAATTGAATTCTCAGCGTCCGCCATAGCCACTTAAGGTGTCGGTGGCGTGGTAGGCACGACATAACTCAACCACTTTAGGGGTTCCTGGATAAAAAAAAATAACGCATAAGTGGGGTCATTGGATCCATTTCTATTGCTTCTTCTTCTTGCTTTTTACTCCTGGCTTTGGTCGGGTTTTGTCTTTCCTATATTTATGCTACACCTTACGGTGATATGTTATCCTGGTGTTGCATTAAACGTTTTTATTAGTCTGCATGCAGGTTTTTGATGGTCGACCTCATCTGTCCTCTGCTTTAGAGAGTCAGCATGTACTCGTTTTGGGCATGATGTGGTCAACCTCGTGTCTCCAAACATGTCTGTATCAAAGCAGACGGGACATCTGACACATTCATATCAAAGGTTTAATCCACAGATGCTGCAAAGGCAATCCGTGAGGCTCAGCGATTCAGCCCGAGCTGAACTCAGAAACCGTACTTATCGTGAACTTCTTGACGCTGCCGAAATAAAGGAGGCCGAAGAGGCGGAAGAAGCTAGGAAATCCCAGCTAACCTCAAACACTGGAGAAACCAAATGTCAAGATAAAGTCGATGGGGGAAATGGACGCACCAGTCGTACATCTACAAACGAACCATCGGGATCACACTTCGATATCAGGGCTCATATTGAGAAAACTCTACGTGAAAATCCTAAGGGATACAGGAAATTCACTGAAAATACCTCCTTGATATAAATTGCCATAAATGAAGTTTAAATCAGATTGGCCATTTAGACACTCGCCTTCGGGTCGACCAAATATGTCAGATATTGCTATAAATATTCTATTGCTACATGTTATAAATACATCCATATAACACCCCTGCTATAAATATTCGGTTGCTACATGTTAACTAAAGCCACAAGATAAATAAATATTAGTTAAATTGGTTTCTACTAGCACCTATGTACTAGTCAAGGAAATAAAGTAGAATTTCTTTTGTTTCAAAATTCAAAGAAACAAAACAAATGCAACTCTGTGTCAATATAATAACTAGGCGTTCGGAGGATGAGACTTTAAAATGACGTTCGACCCCTGTTTCACTCATAATGAATGGTTCGGTAAAAATCCAACGTAAAAATGTGGGCATATAATATACTGCGGTTTAATATTCTCATTTTAATACAGAATTCGTTTAGTAAAAATATTTACATTAATTATATTAATTTTATTTATTACTACATTAGATTAAAACAGAGTTAACTTAGAATAAATATTTTTTATTCATTTCATTTCACAGTCGTTTCATTTCATTCCTAAGTACGAGTATTATTATATCCGTTAATATTACAAATAAATACAATCATATACTCGTAAGTTTTTTTTTTATACATCTATTTTCGTGTGATTGCGTCACGTTATGTGAATATAACATAAGATTCTTATAACTTATTATAAATAATAGTTTGTATATCATATCTGACCGTCAAATTATGTGTCCCGCAATTGTAGATACGATAACTTACCCTCATAATTTTTAAATAATTAGAATCCAATTTTAAGCCTATTAAAAAAATAAAATAAATTATATTTAAAAAATGTATGTCAGGTACTAACTAGTACTATATAATTACACCACACAAAATGAAAAGTAAAATACCAAAATAAAACACTAAAGTTAAAATTAGTTAACAAAAGACCGTCTAATCTCATCTCAGATATGTGACAGTGTTACTGAAGTCATAAGATTATAAAAATAATAATTATGTGACGATTGGCAGTTATGTCAATGTTGGTTATCATAATGTCGACTTAAAGCTCTCTTCATGCATAGGAATAACCGTCACACCGGGTTACTTTGCCCCAAGGTAAAGGACATAATTCAAAATGGAGAGTTTTAATTTTTGACGTACGGCGGTTACTAGAACTAGGTTTGTTTGTCTCAGTAAATATAAGAAAGAATTAAACAAGGACATATGCATATTTACTTTTATACAAAAACATTTCAAAATGGTACCCTTTGTAATAACATATCCATTATTATCCACATAAAATGTTTTAACGCGAATGGCGAAATGGCGACTGAGAGGCGCTGAGTAAAAAAAACGCCAGCCCTCGGATCACCCGTAACGGCGACGAGTCATTATCGTTAAAAAAAACGTTAAAATTGTCATATATAGAAATGTAGGTGTTTAACTAAAACTATGATTTCTATGCAATAAGAAAACCTGGGTGTACATAATCCCAATAGACTAATTATTAAAGTAGGGTAAATCGCCAGTTACTGGCCACCTTTCAATAACTGGCCACCATATACCTACTGAAAATGGACTCTATTTACCTATAAACAGAATTAATTTAAGTATAAGGTGGCCAGTAATTGAAGGGTGGCCAGTAACCGGCGATTTACCCTATCATGTTTTCTGATAGAACATTGTCTTCTGACATTTGTGTATTACTGTTTTGAAAAAATAAGGTACACTGAATCTGCTAATAAATTCGACTCATGACAAATTTGTAGGGTAATTTGGCTGATTAATAGTACATTAAGTACAGTAGGAAGTATGGGGTTGTCGGCCGAGTATATGTAGATGGCCGAGCGCACTGAGGCCGGATTGTTACGAGGACGACAACCCCTTTCACGCCGAGGTATGTATGTATGTATAGTGCTTTTCTCAAACATGCAATACAATACAATATTGTTACGGTATTCGTTAATATTGCCGAGATTAGGTCCAGAGTAGGATCAAGCTCTGCGCTCCTTCTCGCACACATAGGAGTACCGGTTACGGCAAACAGTGTCGTTGTATTTGCCCGTGGACTTGAGCAACGCCACGCAGTATTCGATGCCATACGAGTTGTTGGGCTCGTTGGTGTCCCACGGTGCGTACCCGACCTCCTCTAAGGTTTGGTCTGAAAACATTTTAATTTCCCTTTAGATAACGTCGTAGTTAGATTTAATGTTATAACCTCTAGCCGCACGGAGACCTATAAAAAGGTCTCCCATTGAATGCCATTTTGAATTTTAATTATGACAATATTTGCATTTGGCTTGGCACGTTTGATCTCTGGGCGGCTAGAGGATAAACACATGGTATAATAAAATATTCAACTAAGTACCATTATCATACTTTTTTTATTAAAAATAACGGCTAAGTCCATGTCTCCCACTCAAAAAGGGTTCAAACGATCAAGGTCAAAATAGAAACTCGTTATTTATGTTGTAAACAGGCTGATCTCGTTGAGCAAGACAACAAGGCATGATACAGAATTCATAGGTAAAGCTAACTATGTGAATCATTGATTATTTATCACCGAAAATCGACAGACCATTATCGAATTTCGATTTTCGCGATAGGCGTTCTGACTACATACCTATATCGAGACCTATACCTATATCGATTATTGTTCTGTAGTTCTGACTACTAGGTATTGCCTCTCTTCTGCTTTGATGGCAATCTAATCAGATTTGTCAGACACCGGGAAAAATGTACTGTAAACTTTGGCTAATCGATGACATCAATGTGATTCGTTTGTAGAAAGTCCAATATCAATAAGTTGGGTTTTTTCTCTACTATATATACTTACTATGTTATGTATTGTAACTCGAACAAGCTAAAAATAATAATAACAGTTTCTTCATACGTTGAGTATTAGACAATTTCAAACTATATCTAATTTACCAAATAACTTCATCCCTCCGAGTGGCCAAGGTTTACCCTAGGTACTCACTAAAAACTGTCCTAAAAACAACTGGAGTTTTCTTCGCCTCAGCATGAACGCCAACAAAGAACTGCCAGTCTTCCACGCTTCTCGGCGTTCTGTCCAGCATACGCTTGATGATTTCAAACTCTCCCTCGTTGTTGAGGATAGCCAAGTGCGCTCCCTCGCCATTGCAATTAGCGTAAGCTTCGTTCCAATTGGCCTTAATTTTGGCTATCCGGTAACAGCTGCCCGTGAGCGCGATTTTCGAGACGTAGTCTGTAAATATAGCTTGTTTACTTAATTTACATGAACGTTATATCGCTATAACATTTTCGTAGATAATTTTATAGCTATGATCATGGTCAATTACCCGAGATTCGACATCATTATGTTATCTATATGCTACTGTGCCGAAATATCGGGAATTAATAGCTCAAATTTCGAGGTTAAGCTGTCACGTTCGCAAATATGGATGCTATATTAACATTCGCGTAGGTAGTCGTTTGTTACGTCCTCGTAGGCCTATGACGTATTAAGACATTCGCTGAGGCATCAGACCGATCGACCCCTCACAAAGTATGGTTAACTACGATGCATGTTAACCAATATCCGAAGCGATGGTGTTAAGCTGTACTTTGTCGCTAGGTCGAGTCCCGCCCGGGGCAGTTGATTTTTCTATTTTGCCTTTTTTAAGAATTATGGTTTCGTTAGCGTATCTGCTTAAAAACTACTTTCCCCGTTAGTTGATACTTTATATTTAAAAAAAAGGAACTTTGTATGGAAGTGACTCGTTATTGTTGCAGATAACTGCAATGACAGTGAATCCGTTCATGTCGTGTAATATTTAAAGACCAAACTCCGATTTTTGATTACCAATTACTAAACGTATGTATTCAACCCAGAGCCATTTTTTGACGTACAGATAATTAATTTTTCTTTATCGACTTGTTGTCAGTACTCTTAAGAACTATCTCATCATCATCATCATGTCAGCCGAAAGACGTCCACTGCTGGACATAGGCCTCCCCCAAAACGACCCAAGAAGACCGATCCTGCGCCTTCCACATCCAGCGGTATCCTGCGACTCCAACTAAACTAACTCACCGTTAGAAAAAACCCCGCATTCCTCGCTATAAGGTGCCGCGTTAGCATTAACTTTGCATATGAAGGGTAACTCGGAGGAACATTTGTAGCCCTCAATCTGGCCTTGGCGGTTCACCACTTCGCATTCGCGGGGTGGCCCGTAATCAGTCCGATCCTCTGGCGCGGGCACTGAAGAAGGTAATAGTAATATAAGTAAGTGGGCGAACCCCAAGAGAGTGGACACACTAGCGTTTCTGTCCCGCGTTTTCTCGGCGTTCCCATATAAAATTGCGCGGCGTGCTGATTATTATGGAATCGCCAGAAAAATGTTGAGTGGCCGCTGGTAGTGCGCCCACAGGCCCTAACCAACTAGCTTGGCAAGCGGTGGCCATAGGTGCGACATTTCACACAGACAGACGGTAAGAATTAAAGTTCACTAAATGTTAAATGTATGTGTTACAATAGTAAATCATACAATAAAGATTTTCTTGACAATTTCGACAACATGGATAATATCGACCCCAGTTACAGTCGCCATCAGATATATCGGAGTTGTGGAAGTGGTTACAAATATCTGAACACGAATTTTATCGCCTTGACAATAGATGCGTTGTCCAGATATCTGTCCACCTCCACACACCGATACATCTAATGACGACTGTACAACCGGTTGTAAGTATTAAAATAGTAATTAATTGTAAGTGTACATCAATTAAGCAGTACGGACACCTGACGTATATGAAATAAAATGTACTTACGACTAATAATAGGATCCTCATCTTCATCAACTTCATCAAGGCCAACCCCGTTCCCGTCCACAAGTACCAAGTTCCCAATGTCTGGGTATTTCTTGAACATTCCATGTACTAGAGCCAAGTCTTGCTCGGACTCGGGAGCCATGAGCTTGGCGCCCTCAGCCTGGCAGGCGACGTGGGCGCGGTTCGTCGATTCGTATTCTGTATGTATCTTGTAGAAAGAGTCAGTGTTTTTGTCGTAGGTGTAGTCAGAGCGGTATTGTTTGCTTGTAGCTGGAGATTCGGCTGCTGCGAATGCTGCCAAATTTTTTTTTTACCAGTTGAACTAAGACTGACTTTTTTTTAAGTAGAAACGTCTGTTAAACATAATTCTAAGAAATAAAGGAAAAATCAACCGCTCTTGGAGAAACCTAAACTCGCGACTGGCATACATGCCTATCATTCTACCAACTAACCTACAGAGGCTTGCCTTAAAGCCTGCGAATTTCTCCACCATATCCTTTAATGCACGTAGGAGGCGCCTAGCGTCAGGTGATGCTAAGGTAGATACTTACCTTTAATGTGTTGATACTTTTTACCGGCGTCGCATTCTAATAGAGCGATGGGCATGTATCCCAGAGTTGCGAGTGGGAGTCTCACCCGGCCTAGTTATTTTTTTCTATATTTCATTTATTTATAAGAATTAAAACTGGCAATACAACCATATAATACAGGCAACGTCAAATCAAGTTCGTAGTTCGTAAACCAAAATAGACAAATATACTAATCGTATTGATCTTATTAGTATAGCAATATATCACAACTCATCCTTGTGTAAACATTTATACAGAACTGTATAATACATATTATTATTAGTAGGATAATATACAGAATATACTTTTAATTATAACAGTAACTATCCAAATACCAAACTAGCTTAAATCTAAAATAGTCCCGTGAGGCATTGTACCAAGGATACTGGCTGGCAAGGTTATTTCCTCTCTGTATCCCAATACTTTATTCGAGGAACCCGTTTCAAGCACTTTGATCAACGATGTGGTCGATTTGGAACCCACATACTATGTGATGCTGACTGTTTTCAAAATCTTATTAGATATATTTTACAGCTTAATCTAGTTATGTGTACTTTTCTTAGCAGTTTTTGTAAGACGTCATTTTATATCTAACTATAACACATGCCTTTGACATGACTTCAAAATAGATATGATAACATACAAATCTAACTTACCAACATGAACAGCCAAAGTAGCGAATAAGTAATTCATTTTCCTAAGTCTTAATTCACAACTAACCGTGGCAATGTAATAATTACACTGATCAAATGCAAGTCGAATAGTAAACACAACATCAAGACGATAGTGTTATCAATAATCAAAGGTCGCATATGTGAAATAATGTTAAATAATGCATGACCTTATTATTGGCGATAATGAGTAATGATTATAAGTAATTAATAATTATACTTGGAAATGTTTCCGAGGTTTCTTCTTAACTCTTAGGTTAGATTTTATAATATTTATATAAAAGTAAAATATAAAAATACATCAAAAATATATCAAAACATTATAAGTACCTACCTAACCTAACCTTGGATCCTCCAGCTGCGGGGTAGGGCCCAAGATGCCGGTGGATAGGGCTGCTGAGAGAGGAATCGACGGACTACGCACGCCGAATCAAGAGTTACCGCCTTCTTAATTTACCTATACTAATAATCTTTCGTTAATCAATAAAAATATCTCACTGTGTTAACCGCGTATATTAACTTTAAAAATTTACCTCCGACGTTTCGAAGACGACGTTGTTCTCGTGGTCTCGGATTAAGACTTAATCCGAGACCACGAGGACACGGTTAAGTCCCGTTCATGTATAATAATCCCTCTAGAAGCTAAAAAATGAGAAAATATCCGCCCAAAAACACTGAGATAATTATTTTGAACTTAATTGGTTGAACCGTCTTTGACTTAAGGATCGAAAACTACAAAACCCTGCACTGAGCATGGCCCGACATACTCTGGGCCGCTTTTTTTACATTGCTGTAAAATGATCTGCCTTCACACTATACATAATGATCAGACTGATATAAGATGTGATCACTAAAATGGTGTTTTCTAATTTAAGATGTGCTTTTTACACCTTCCATTTGTCTCCATACAAAACGGTAGGACGAAATCACAAGGCCGACTTTAGCACAGCTAGTGTAATAAAAGCAAAGAATATAATAAAATCATTTAATTAAAGTAATTAAACAAGGTAATTTCAGTTCCTTTGCTCTATCTGTGCCTCTTTTTCACATATAAAGGCATACTCGTGGGAGCAGTTGAGGTCATTGTACTTTCCGTCGTTCTTGAACAACGAGCCGCAGTACTCCGAGCCCTCAAAGTTGTTGGGTTCATTCTCGCTCCACTGGTAGTAGCCAGCCTGCTCGAGGGTTTGATCTGAAATATCATTACAATCAGCTTAACCCTTTGAACGCCTAGGTATGGCAGAGACAGCGCTAGTTTCGTCCGTCCTTGTCATAGTCTCGCATATTTTTGTTCCCCTCCAAACTGGAGCCTTCAGAACTGTCAAAGTTGGAGGGGAACAAACAAATACGATTGGAGTTTTCTTGGGTTTTCAATCAAAGTTGCGGTATTTAATACAGAATAAGCTAATTGTTATAAAGAATGTCCTGTAAAGCAAAACTATTATAGAGAAATGTTACATTTTGGGCTACAAAAGCCAGAATATCTTTGTACCTTACTGGTGCCTACCTCGCCACCGAAACCCCTAAATTAGCTATGGCGGAAGCTATCAAAACAATTTTCCTGGTAACAGAATAAGTCTTAAGTTAGCAGCGAAGTGAAAAAAGTTCTGAAAATTTGAATATTTTCCTTTTTACAAGCTTGCAATGTATGTATGTCTATATGTAAGTACGTTCGGTTGAAATCTTCCATTTAAATTTTGCCAATTGAGCTGAAACATACTTATGTAAGTTCCGTGATTATGCAATATGATGATACCACTGATCAGATCTGATGCTCGAGCTAGAAGGTAGCCATAGCAACTCCTAAAACACACAAGATAAACCCGTGGCGTTTAAGTTCATTAGAATCCTGTCGATGAGTAGTTAATAATTATGCAAAAAAAACACTGTCGACATAAAATCTTGTACAAAAAATGTCATTTTACTTATTTACATTAGAGTACAAAGGGGATCAGGGAATATAGAAGCTGCAATCTGAATTCAAACAAAGGTATCGGAATGGCAGATCAAGCGAAAAATCGCGGGGTCTATTCCGTTATTTTCGTTTTGACTGCGCTTTTTATACATTATTACGGAGCTAGCACAGGAGAACTTACTTGTAGGTAGTCTTTTTTTAATAAAGAACAGAAAGCAAACATTCTTGCGTTTCTTTCTGTAACTACAAGTGTTTTTTTTTTCAACGTAACATTATTTTTCATCCGGAATCAAACTATGCATGTTAAGGTCGGCGTCATATAGTTAAAAGTAGCAACTTATATACCCAAATATATATGGGACCTTTATTTGGTCAATTTAATTGTACATACTCATTATAGTCTTAAAAATCCTCGGTGTGCCATCCTTGGGATGATTGGCTCGGATGCCAGCGAAGAAGAAGTAACTCGTCGTAGAACCCTGCACTGGAAGGGCTGCGTTCATTATATCCTTTACCACCTAGAACACAA
This sequence comes from Grapholita molesta, assembly GCA_022674325.2. Lineage (NCBI taxonomy): Eukaryota > Metazoa > Arthropoda > Insecta > Lepidoptera > Tortricidae > Grapholita > Grapholita molesta. The sequence continues at coordinate 14,920,651 of CP053130.2, read as the reverse complement.
GGTTCGATATAGCTCGTTGTAAAAATTGCGTCAATATAAAAAAGACCTGTAATGACACTTTAATACATTTTACAGATATAAACTACCTACCTAAACAATAAAACTAAAAAAAAATAACAACACTTGTTACTTTCTTTCCCAACCATTATAAACATACTACTATTTTCTTGCATGCGCAAGTAAACCCACCCTCCTGTCGAGAATTTAATGTACAGTCAGCAGCAAAAGTGGCTAAGCGTTTGAAGTGTTCAAAATGACCTAAACGCGCTCTTATTCTCTTGACAATAGACATGTGTTGACCTCATTTTGAACACGAGTAAATACGCAAGTAGGTAACTACTCCTAAGATCCACTTACACCACTCATGGTAGTCATGGTTAGACAACTAACCCGAGGTTAACCAGTTAAGTTCATATATATTTAACCCTTAACTCTCAGATAGTTGGCTAACCCTGGATGATGCAAGTGGACTAAAGTAGGTAATTCTAATAACCAATTAAAAAATATTTGTTTTTTTTATACAACGACGGTGACAAACAAGCATAGGGCAGTTACCGTAGCTGGGCTTCTCCAGACTCAAGCGTGATGGTACTTCGCTATGCCCTACATACCCGGGTCCAAAGAACTATGCATTATCTCACCTCATTTTAATTGTATAAAAGCGGGTAACTCACGTTTTATAAGTCGAATGGCTCATGATTATGCTCCTCGTTACGGAGTGAAACATGTCGAGCAATATTCGACTTATAAAACGTGAGTTACCCGCTTTTATACAATTAATATGTTTCAATCTCACGATAGTTTTGTGTTTAAAATATCTCACCTCATGTTCAGATTCGGAATTAAGGACAACCAAATGCGCGCCCTCGGCCTCGCACTCCGCATAGGCCTCGTTCCATGAGTACACGATATAGGGTATCTTGTAGCAGCTGCCCACTGATGGCTTAGGTTTGTAACCTGTTGGATGCGACATTTATTGGAATAAGTTTATATAACACGTTCGCTGCGGGTCGATGGGAACATATAGAAGATGATAGTGCATGAAGCACTATTAGGTTTCCAAGCTGTGGCTCTAGTGTATGTTTCTTATGACGTAAAAAAACGTCTCGAACGCGTAAGTGATAATGTTATTTATATGGAAAACGCAAACGCGTTCGTGACTTTTTGTTACGTTAAAAACTTACACTCACGGCTCTGATATTAAAGTAAATATAAATAAATAAATAAATATTTCGGGACAATCTTACACAAATCGACCTAGTCCTACGGTAAGCTCAGTAAGGCTTGTGTTGCAGGTACTAGACGACGATATATATAATAGATAGATACATATAAATACTTAAATACATAGGAAACACCCATGACTCAGGAACAAATATCTCTGCTCATCACACAAATAAATGCCCTGACTGGGAATCGAACCAAAGACCTTCGGCTTCATAGGCAGGGTCACTACCCACTAGGCCAGACCGGTCGTCGAATAAATATGTAACAGTAAAAATAAAAGATAAATAATACACCTTGTAGACTTTATGAAATCGCTCGTATACGGTCCAGCGAATTTAACACCTTTATTTCCATTTAAGAAATAAGATTCTGGATGGAGTATTTTTATATCTATCGTGCCATTATACGATTTTAACCTAACATGGTCGCTCACTTACAACTACAATTTGAATAAGTTTCCGATATTTCGGCATTGTCGCAAGCGCCATCCTCATGGAATAACTATAACGGAATAAATATCGGAAACTCTGTTTTAAGTAATAGCTAATAACATGCCATTGCTTGTCTTTTTCCGTTTCCATTATGAAATGTCTATCTGTTAGAAAGAGACAAGATTTATCTGACTTATAAAAGAAAGATTAACACGGTTCTACTCACGTTTATTTAGTCACTAGCGCGACATGTTTCGGAGAACATAGGCCTCCACCGGTTTTGACATCAAGAGCGGCGCGAGCAGCGCGGCGCGCGTTAGTGCGCGACGGGCCGGCGACGCAATCGGCGAACCGAACGGACACTCAGCACTCTTAGTGCTTGAAAACGGAGGCCTATATTCTCCGAAACATGTCGCACGATTGACTAAATAAACGTGAGTAGAACCGTGTTAATCTTTAATTTATATAATATGTCTCACGAAATTTTAAATACAAAAAAGAAATATCTGACCTCTACTTAGTCTCATGAATAACTAATAAGGTTCTAAGATTTTCTGAATTCACTTCTATTACTCATATTTTCCTCCTGTACTGTACGTATTCCTCAACTTCTTGGTGTGTTAGTCTCTTTTGTCTAGAGTCAAGTCATAAAGTAAACATAATTTGACGACCGGTCTGGCCTAGTGGGTAGTGACCCTGCCTATGAAGCAGGTCCTGGGTTCGGATCACAGTCAGGGCATTTATTTGTGTGATGAGCCCAGATATTTGTTTCTGAGTCATGGGTGTTTCCTATCTATTTAAGTATTTATATGTAACTATCTATTATATATGGCGTCGTCTAGTACCTGCAACACAAGCCTTACTGAGCTTACCGTAGGACTAGGTTGATTTGTGTAAGATTGTCCCGAAATAAAAAATAAAAAAAAGAAATTCTAAATCCATCGACTAACCTTTACCATAAGCCCCGCATTCTTCGCTGTAAGGAGCACTAGAAGCATCGACTTTGCAAATGAAAGGTGCTTCTCTCCAGCAACCACTGGACTCGATTTCGCCGCTTCGAGTCACCACCTCGCACTGCAGCGCGTCAAATACGGGCTCAGGGTCCACTGGAAATATCCGTTATAGTATATGAGGTTCTTCAAAAAAGGAGTGTATAGGTTCTTAAAGGGTAGGCATGTGAATCCTCTGGAGTTGCAGGCTTCCATGCTACGTAACTGCTTATTATCAGGCGGGTCGTAAGCTTGTTTGCCACCGACATTGTATTAAAAAAATACATGTCAATTGAACAGAAAAAATTAAGCCTTCTGGATTTTAGATGCCTATAATTTATAGGCTATAAAAGGATAAATTCAAACTATAAAGTGAGAAAAAACGATAGACATAGATAGATATCTTTAAAATAACGTAATTTATGCAAGAAGCATTAGAGATTAAATAATGGCTGCATTCACAAATGTTTCAGTAAGCGTACTCGAACTGGCAATCAAACCAGTTAACAATTCAGTAGTTGATACAGTTAATGTTAAAGATACAATTTCTCAACCTCAAATATGATATGTATGTAGATTCTAGAGGAACAAAACCTGCAATTTTTTATATACGACAATGCTTCAACATAGCCTAGAAACAACTTAGTACCTACATAGTAAGTTGTACATGTACTAATACCATGTGCAAGAAAAGTAGTTCAATATTTTATGACAAAGGTGGCAAACGGGTAGAGGAATTGCCTGATGGTAAGCAAAAGCAATTTCCGTCGCCCGAGGGCACGGCACCCGTAATACCAGGGGAGTCATAAGCGTGTTGCCGGCCTTTAAGGGGGGTTGGAGCTCTGGGAACCTTACCTACTCACCATCAGGAACACAACACTATATACCTGAAAGATAGCAGTGCTATTAAGGATGTGGTCATCTGTAAGGAGGAGTTACTTCCCCAGTTGGGCTTCTCCAGACTCAAGCGTGATGGTACTTCGCTGTGCCCTACCTCTCATTGTTGGACGTAGTTTAAGGACATACCCGTCATATATTTTTACTTACTAGGAACTATTGGGTCTTCATCGCTGCTCCCGATAGGGTCGTGAAGTTGACTATCCGATTCCACCAAAACGTAGTCCCCAATGTCCGGATATTTCTTAAACATGCCGTGTAGCTGCAAGATATCTTGCTGTAGGGGCACCATCAGCTTGGCACCTAGATCATAAATACATTTTGAACCTTTTCTGAGACATTTTTAAACTACGCAGCCTTCCTTAGTACTAATGCTCATAAGCAATCTACTAATCTAATCAAATTCTAGGTATAGCACCTTTTTTTTGACGCAGGGAAAATGCATTTATGGATCCCCCCGCCCTGGGGAAGGGTCTTACAGGGGGTATGTGGGACTCGGCCCTCCATATGGGAGAGGATTACCCACTAAAAACCCTGTGGCGTTTCCGTCTTTGCCGTTAAGGGGGGGTGCAATGGGGTCTAGGTATACCACCTACCTAGAACTTGATCACATCTCATCTATAATATTGTGCCCGTACCCAGAGCGGGTTGGTGCTCTGGGTACGGGCTGCTGTGTAAAAGAATTAAAAACATTTTTAAATACTCTTTATGCTATCTTTATTCCATTTGTAAAGTCATCACTCATAGTAACGTTTGAAACAACACACCAAAAGTACCTGCCATCCTGTCCTACTGGGAACCTCGACGTTTTCAATGTCCCATTTTAGTATGAATTTAAAAATAATTTTATGGATGAAACACCGCAGCCTTATTCTGATGTCCTGGTTATTGTTTTCACGATGTGGTTTGTTTTTAGTGACTTAGAAATTAGGCTCATCAACCTACGTTTCGAGAAGAGAGAATTTATGTTTCCGCAATAGACCCACCTTCTGTTTCACATTTTTTCCTAGCTACCACAGTGGTGCGAGACTCTGTGTGCAGCTTGTAGAAGGCATCAGTGTGCTTGCTGTATGTGTAATCTGTACGATATACTTTAGTCTGGGATGGTGGCGCAGCGAGCGTTGTTGCTGAAAATTATATTGAAACACTTTCTATTATATTCTAACTAGCTGTGCCCCGCGGTGTTACCCGCGGTTTATTAAGGAAAAAACGTAGCCTATGTGTTAATCCAGGGTGTCGGCTAACTCCACACCAAATTTTATTAACATCGCTCCACCCGTTTAGACGTGAAGACGTAATAAGCATACACACTTACAAACTTTCGCCTTTATAATATTAGTGTACATAGACTTCACTTGGCGTAAAATTCAAACTAAACGATCGATTTCAGCGCGCATCTATAGGCAGGAATCAAGGCAAGGAATACACTCCACATAGGGGATACATTCCATATGTAGGTACAGTCGCGGTCAGATATATCGGAGCTGCAAAGGTGGTCACAATTATCTGAAAATGCACTTTATCGCCTTGACAATAGAGGTCTTGTTCAGATATTTGTGACCACTTCCACAGCTCCGATATATCTGATGGTAACTGTAGTAAATCACACGTTACGGGTTTGGTATTGAGACAACCAAATCGCTTATTTGCGATAATTGAATGCAACTACGTGAAGTAAAGAGAGAACATGGGAGTAAGAGACTTGGGAGTTGGAGGAAGAGAGGTTTTTTAGCGAGTTCTAGTACATTTTGAACGAATAAATTGTATTTTAATATGAGCAACAGAAATTTATTATCGTGGGTAGAAATTTCATGCGAAAACGTTGGTCACAAACTTTAGTTAGCGATTATTTTCCCCTTAGTTCGTTTTCGTAACTATGGTTTTCGTAACTGGCTACCAAAGAAGAATTATTTTTCTTGTATCGTAACTGATTATCAAACAAGAATTCACTTTCTGCTTTCGTAATCGAGTATTTTTTCCTCGTTCGTAACTAATTAATTATGAAAACATATTACTTTTTCTTTTTTCATAATTGGACATTTCTGCACCTTAGTACCCTTTTTCGTATAAAACGATACACTCACCTGTTTTTAAGGGAGGAAAATTTTATGGTATTTTTATTTGGAATCATGATGGCCTCCTACGAAAAAGTAGGCACATTTTAACATTATACATATACATTCCACTTTGCTTGCCATAGTCCATTTGGTAAACGCCGTACAAAGCGTTTACAAAATTTTAAACGGAATGTGAAAAAAAATCTTAGGAGGATTTCTTTTTTTTCCGAACGACAAACGCAGTTGAGGCGTGGCACTTGTGTATACCGTGAATAGATAAGTGGGAAGAATGAATTATTAAATGTTTTATAAATGGAAACTAAACATAGCAATTACAAACCATCAATGAAGATAAATAAAAAACTATCAAGAAATCGACTGTTACTACGGGTACTCTATTTTAACAAGATTTTTTACACTGATCTAAAAAGTAGAATATTTAAAATATTCGTATATTTTTGTCTCTAATTTACTGTAGGGATATCTATGTACTTATTTCATCTCTTTCTTCTTTCTCTTTGTCTTGTCTCACATCAGGTGGGGCTGCTCTCCTAATTAGTGTACATTGGGTTAATCTGTCCTGGGCTGTCAGGTCTTGGATCTGGGCTTTTTCCATTAGTTTGGCCATTTTTTTAATTTTTTTTTATTTTGCTTTTGGGCTATTATTAGCGCCGCATCGACCAGGTATGATCTATTGTGGCAGCTCTTTTTTATAGTTCATTACTATTTTTATAGTCCAGAAAGCTCCAGATTCTTTGGGCTGTAATGTTGTGTACCTCATAAGGTTTCAGTACCTGCCTGCCTAGGTGGATACTTCTTTTATGCATTAGTGGCCCGCAGGAGCAGAGGATGTGCATTGCAGTTTCCTCTGATTCCTGGCAGAACCTGCATGTTGCATCTTGTTTCTTACCCATTAAAACATATGTTTGTTCAACTTGCAGTGCCCGGTTAGAATTCTCGTAACTGCACAGGCTTTGTGTCTTTTGAGCCCAAGCAGCTCTTTAGTGACATTGTTGTTGAACCCTTGAATTAGAGCTTTCGAGTGAGCGTTGCCTTTGACGGACTTCCACTCTGCGATTGCTCTAGTTCTTTCTAGATTGTTCAGCAGCGAGTAGACCTCCCGTTTGGTGATCCCACAAAACGGTTCTGGGCCGACCATGGGTGTGTCCGCGCCCTTCCTGGCGAGTTCATCTGCTGCTTCGTTTCAGTAATGTTGGAGTGTCCTGGTACCCATCTAAGTGTAACTTTGTTGGAGTTAGCCAGAGCGTTTAGGTTATACTTGCAGTTCTGGACAAGTCTAGAGTTGACCTCGAGGGACTCTAGTGCTAACAGTGCAGCTTGACTGTCCGAATTGATGTAGATATGTTGGTTTCTTAGTTTTCTGTCCAGATTGATTTCCGCGCATATGTTGATAGCGAGGACTTCTGCCTGGAAGATTGAGGCCATTTTGCCCATGCTGACGCAAGCTCTGAGCTTAGGTCTCTCTCCATAGATACCACAACCTACTTTTTTACCTTGCTTGGATCCATCCGTATACCAAGTGTGGCTCCCTTTTTCGACAGACATTTGGTTGTTAGTCCATTTGTGTCTTGGGGGTATTTCCACAGTATACAGTCTGGTGAAGTGACATTCGGTGTGCATGTCATCAGATGGCATGCTGAGGGTTTTGTTCTCAAAAACCCAGGCTATCATTTTGGTTAACGCTTGAGAGCGCCATTTAGGCCTATTTAGCGTGCATATTCTGTAGACGCACTGCTTTGCCTCCTTATGGACTTGCAGGTGGAGTGGTATGATATTGAGCAGTGCGTCTAGGGCTGCCCCGGGTGTCGAGGAGAAGGCCCCTGTTGCTGTTATACAAGCCATTCGTTGCAGGCTGTTCAGGGTATCGATTGTTGTCTTTTGGTTGGCTTTGCTACACCAGACCGCGGGGGCGTAAGTGATGATGGGGCGCACCACCGCTGTGTAGAGCCACATAGCTATTTTGGGTCTTAATCCCCATCTAGCTCCTACCATTCGGCAACATGACCATAAGGCCATTTTTGCTTTTTGTATAATGTTTTTCAAGTGAGGGTTCCAAGTTAGCTTTTGGTCGAATATAACCCCTAGATACTTGACCTCGCTCGAAAAGGTAAAACATGTCCATTGAGTTGCAGATTTCGAGTCTTTCGAGATTTCTTTTTTTGGTGAACGGCACTAATACCGTTTTGCTCGGGTTAATAGACAAGTCATTTTCTTTGCACCATTTCAGTATAGTGTTTAGAGCTCCTTGCATCAAGTTTGAGATTGTGTGTAGGCAGGGGCCTTTGATTATAACTACAAGGTCGTCGGCATAACCCTGTGTGTCGTAATCTTTGTCCCACATGATTGCGAGAAGTTGATCCACTGCGAGGGTCCATAACAGTGGGGATAGGACGCCCCCCTGTGGGCACCCTTTTGTGGTGTAGAATTCATGCTCAATTGCATTGAGGTTCAGGGTTGCTCTTCTGTTTGAGAGCATGCTCTGGACCCATCTAGTCGTGGTTTCATCGACACCCTTTGATTTCATTCCATTAAGGATGGTTTCTGTGGGTGTATTATCGAAAGCACCTTCGACGTCAAGGAATGCACACAGAGCTGTTTGCTTATCCTCTAGGGTTTTTTGCACCTTGTCGACCAGGTCAAGTAGGGCAGTTTCTGTAGATTTTCCCTTTTGGTAAGCATGTTGATTTTGACTAAGCGGTCTTGCCACCAGATAGTGAGCTTTTATGTGTTGATCAATGATTCTTTCCATGGTTTTAAGGAGGAAGGATGTTAGACTGATAGGTCTGAAGGATTTAGGCTGTGAATAGTCCTTTTTCCCTGCTTTTGGTATGAAGCGTACCTTGACACGAGTCCATTTCTCCGGTATGAATCCCAAGACGAAGCTTGCTCGGAATATTTTTACCAGGTGGAGGTCCTGACCTTGTTGTAATAATGCAGGAAACACTCCATCATCTCCGGCCGATTTAAATGGTTTGAACTTACTCAAAGCCCATTTAACGTTGTTTGGCCTAAAAATGCTGGTTGCCAAATTCCAGTCGGTGTTGCGTGCCCTGTGGATTTGATGGCTCCTTTGGCCGCACATTTGAATGTCACTGGTGGTGTACGAACCTGGGAAGTGTGTTACTCTGAGCAAGTCAAGAGTTTCCGCTTCTGTGTTTGTAAATGTTCCGTCTGGTCTCCTTAGGAGACCGAGGTAATTAGTAGGCGTCTTTGATAGTATTCTGTGAATTCTCGCTCCTTTGTGAGTTTGGGCAATTTCATCACAGAACCTACGCCAGGACCGCCTTTTGGCTTTCCTGATCTCTTTGTTATATTCAGTCAGTGCTCTGCCATACCTTTCCCACTCGTTCGGCGTGGCAGAGTGATTGAATATGCGGCGTGTGGTTTTGCGGAGTTTCTCCAGCCTTTTGTTCCACCACGTCGTTGTGTTAGTATAGTTAATTACCTTCAACGGGCAGCTTTGTTTGTAGGCCTCGACCATACCCTCTGTGAGTAGGTCAACTGCCAAGTTGAGAGAGTTTGGTGTTTTTTACCTGTTTGTGAATTTCCTTTAGATAGTTTGGCCATACTGGACCACCATGTCGCAGGCAGATGTCCTCTGCCTCTTTCCTTCTTCGGGATTTTGAGTACTTTTTGGATCGCGTGCTCCTCTCCCCTCCAGGCGCAACTTTAAAGTACCTACTTATTTTATTTAAGTCTTTTTTAAATCGAAATTCGTGGACAAAATAACCCTGGATGTTGCTCTCTTCTCTTTTATAGTCAACATACCCTGTCAACATAGACACTCACAGGATAAATTGGCAACTAAAGGGGAACTTAACAAAAAAAATACATAATTATTATCATAGCTAATAAGGAAACTCCATTACTAAAAGAATAATAAATTCTTCTTTGATAACTAATTACGAACCAGTAAAATATCATTCATATTTCGTATTAAATCCAGACGAAAAAAGAAAGAAAAATCTTATTTCATAACCAGTTACGAAACTCGGTTACGAAAGTAGAAAGTGAATTCTTCTTTGATAATCAATTACGAAACAAGAAAAATAATTCTTCTTTGGTAGCCAGTTACGAAAACCATAGTTACGAAAACGAACTAAGGGTTATTTTCGACTCCGATTAACAATTACAAATTGCCATCCTCGAAAGTCATTTAATCTAGTGTACGCCCTGGGGGTCCTATTTGACTTCATACACATTACAAATATAAATATAATAGAATTGACCGAGTACATACTTAACCTCGAGACCGCCTGCAGTTATTCCAGGCCATTTCGTGGTCAATGCCCAGCTGATACGGACTAAAGATATTGAGGTCATAGTTTAAACCTATATTTATAATATACACATATTTGTATTTTTTGCATTATTTTTGAAATATTTAATTTTATTGGAATTACCTACCTACATCATAATGCCTAGGTATAGCTTTCATATTGTGTTGACTCTTTGGACACATTGACTCCATAGACATTGTGACCCTCAGACATATTGTCTCCATGGACATTTTGACACTTGGACTTAGTGCCCTGGAACGGTTCTTACGTTATTAGCACTGGTCAAATATGTATATCGTAACGGAACACACCCGTAAGATTGCTATAAAAACTTGCTACCAAACCAGGGCCGCTACCGCGAACATCGAAGTTACTATAATTTCGAGCATCTTTTATCTTTTAGTCCAATTAAGGCGTCATGAAAGTGACAGAGACAATCGTCCGAAATTTACGAAAATCGTCTTTCGCGGTAGCGCCGCAGTAACTATGTATATATATTACTTGTTATACAATAATTACCGGGTCCATATTGGCTCTCATAAAATTTGTATTCCTAATTACGATCTTACTACAGACTGGTGTTCATAATAGTCTCTCTTCATAATTTTTTTCTTCATACATTTTATGTTCATAAATTTTAATTACTATAATCGGAACTCATAACGGGCAGCTTTCATAATTTTTTCATTCATAATGTTTTAAATCAGAACATGTTTAAACTCATATATTTTTAATTCCGAATAGTTTCCTTCATAACGTAACCTAACCTAACCCACTTTTCTGGCGGCATTTCAGTTCTGTGAGGGTCACAGTTCTAACCTAACCAAACCCACCTCTCTGGTCGTGTTTCGGTTCTGTGAGGGTCGCAGTTCTAACCTAACCTAACCCACCTTTCTGGCGGCATTTCGGTTCTGTGAGGGTCGCAGTTCTAACCTAACCTAACCCATCTTTCTGGCGGTATTTCGGTTTTCTGAGGGTCGCAGTTCTAACCTAACCTAACCCACCTTTATGGCGGCATTTCGGTTATGTGAAGTAACATATTTAATGAACAGTGTATGATTATTGACAGTATGCACTTCAATGTACAGGATAAATAACACTTATGATTAAGAAATGTATGAAAACAAAAATTAGTATAAACAAACTGTAAATTACTTTTTCAATAAATTATACTATTCCCGTATAAACAAGTGTATGAATATTGGCATCATGAATTTGAATGATTAGGAGTTTCGATCCATTAGCACAAAAAAAATATGAAGAGTGATCATTATGATGTAAAATTGTATGAGAAACATTTTCGGACTTCCGATATTAGGACTTAAAAAGTTATGTAAAAGAAAGCGCACCCATAATTACCTGCTTTAGGTAAACTCCATTGTAAAAGTAAGTTACATTACTTTGCTTAAATACAAGTAATAAAAATAGATTCTTACCGCAAAATAATGCTAAAACCACGGCGTATCTCCTCTTATACATGTTTATAAATAATAAAGTATTTAGGTATAACGCACAACTTGCTTAGCAGCTGGTTTCTGAAACACTGATCTATCAAGACCTACACATTGTGTATTTACTGATTACTAGTTATAATCAACTACATTTATAACTTTTTCTTGGGTTTCTCAGAAAAGTGTCGTATTCATGCGTTTAAGTAAACGCGTATTTTCCGAACTGATATATTGTTAACAACGTCCAAGCAAGGATAAACAGAATTTTGTTTTGCGCTGTGCAATTGTTATAACTGATTAATCGTCGGGATTTTGCGTCAATTACGGCCAGGCCACGACTATGCGCGATTTGCGGCGCGGCGAGCGTTTTATCTGTTCATTGCATGTGATACCACCCAACCGCAGTGCATTGCGCGTCTTGACCGCGCAACGAACAGATAAAACGCTCGCCGCGCCGCAAGTCGTGCATAGTCGTGACCGGGCCGTTATGTCGTATTTGTCTTGACAATTGTAAGTTCATTCACAACGTTTTTTTAAGATTACATTGGTGGCAAACCAACATACAGCACGCATAATAGGAAGCGGTCTCCGTAACCCGTGGACGCCTGTTGCGCCAGAAACAATGATGCTGACATGCTGACGGGCCAATAGGGTTGTATAAGTTTACAACAGACATAAGTTTTGATCAACTTTTTGATGCGAGTGAATGACAGGAGTAACCAAAAAGTTCTATTCTAGTTTATATGCACGCTATCTTGAATAATTCTATATGGAGTGAATGTACGAGTTATTTTTTCATTGTATCAATTATTTACAAATAATTTATTATCTAACAGCTGTTTAGCGATTTTCGGAAGCTTTTTCATGATTGTAATGGAATCAAACCAACATTGAAAAATGAGTTGTCTATAGAATAAAGGTAACATCTTCATTTGCCCATTCGTTTTTCGTTCAATTCTTATTTGGTCTTATTCTGTGTCACTCATTGTTCATTATGTCCCTGACCCTAACTTCTGTTACAGAATAATTATGGTCTGTAGTGTAATTTCTTATCATCATCATTTTAGCTGTAAGACGACAACTGATGGACATAGACCTCACAATACGAGTTATATCATTTTAGGGGGTAGTTGCCATGGTCACCACGCTTGGCAGGCGGGTTGGTGACCACTCATTCTTATTAAATGTTATTATTTTTTCGTCGCAGTCTTCTATTTCATTATGCATACTAATTGTCGACACAAAACTGACAACGAAACTTTTTTTTTAACTCACGATAAGGTAACAAACGAGGCTAAATAAAAACACATGATAATTATGCAGTAGTTTTATTGTTACAGTATCGCGAGCCCGATGTTACAGCTCCTTGCTCGCGCTCTACGCCGCGCCCAGCGCGTTACAAACTGAACCTTATCGCCTGCCACTTACGGCTCGGAACGGCTCAGCCTTAACGCCTTGGCCGCGAACATAACGCTACAAAATCATTACAATAGTTTTGGCAGGTCGCAACAATGGTAAAATGCAACTAATTCCGTACACGACAGAAACACGTACCATATATTTACATTACACACTCTGTCACATTTCGGAGCTAAACACTACAGTCCGTTACAAAATTAAACTAAAACAAACTTTACATAGGAAACGTTGACAGAGGTCCCGACATCAAGCGAATATTCCAACTACTAAGTCTTATAAGTGAACATTTTGTCTTGGGCGATATAACGAGAATTAATACAGCCATTTGATATTTTAACCTAGAGTTAAGAGTAACTTAAAACCGACTATCAGTGCACAGAATACCTACTATTTACATTACGACTGTTAAAAAGAATCACAAGAAATACGACGTTTTATCATTTTTTGTTTTTTTTTTTAGTTTTTAAGTATAAATCAGGATTATAATTAAACATTAATCGTGGTGGTATTGAGTAAAACTAAGATCGTTATTGAAAGAAACTTAAAAATAGTATTTATTATTTACACAATTGAATTAAATTGGGACGAGCCCGCAAGTGACTTATTAATTCGAGTAAATTATTATATAATAATAGTGCAGCCGCACTGGCCGTCCAGTAGGAAACTAGGCTACAAACTAAAGATCACTTGTGTATGTGAGGACAGTCGTGTACGTGGAACTTAAACAATACGAGATCTCTGAAAGTCTGGAAACGCGACACGTACATTACATAAACCCGACCACGCAAGTACACGTACTCCACTGACGAGGAATTTAATCATCATATACTAATACATTACGTTAGTATTTAAAAATGTTGATGTAGGCTGAACTTATCTGGGTGTAACTATAAATTGTTTTTATAAAAATAAACGAGTATCGTTGCTTGAGATAAGGTACAGTAGGTAGTCCATCCGACAGTAGGTACCATAGTTGTTGTATGCTGTGGAACTAGAGATAAATCATTTTAATTTAGTTAATGTTACACTGTTGACATAATCCACAATAATTAATCAGGTTAATATAAGTGCAGTTTCTTTTAATAATTTCCATCGATAATTTCTTACAGTGAAGTAGCGTGTCCAAGTATGTTCGAGGTATAAAATAAGAAGCGTGTTCGCAGGCGCCATAAGTGAGCGAGCGCACCTAACCTTTTACAAACGCCGATACCTCTATGCGTCTACTTATTATATTCTTATTTACATACATCCAATCCAACCCCATTACAAAGTTATATCTAAAGCATATTACAGTCTAGCTCTGTGAATTAAAGTACCTTGCGGTATTTAAATAAAAATCAACTTGAAATGTGATGTCGTGTAGTAATATTAGAAAATAGACTGCAATACACTTTGCTTACAAAAGTCGATCGGTAAGCGAATTCTAACAATCAATAAGTAAATACAGGACTTAATCACTTGACTTTATGTACATACATGGTCATATAATAAGGGCGACTGTAAACGGGTGTGTATCGAGGCGGCTACAAGCTCTAAAACGATCGATCGAGTATTAAACAAATCGTAAAAAGATATCTACTATATTTGTAAATAAGAAAATATTTTGTAAACATGAAAATACCGTAACCAAATAAATACCACCTGTGGTAATTTAAATAGCAGGTCGGACCTGTAGGGTACTGTAGGGTAGTTGTGACTTTGAGCTTTTCGATAACGAGTATCGAGTTTACTATCTGTGCATCTCGTTCGCAAGTAAAAGCGAGATGCACAGGTAGTAAACTCGATACTCGTTATCGAAAACCTTAATGCCACAACTCATGGTAAGGGTTCTGTAATCAAATTGCATCATACGAACTAGGTATCTGTATATGAACATGTAATTTAAGAGCCGAGAATATTCTGCTTCCATGGTAGACAGTACTACACTGGCGTCGTAAGGCCGTATATGATGTCTGCTGTAGGTGACTTTAAAAAAATATCACACTTTTTATAAAACTTGATCCGCTGTCAATCGCAAACTACGACATGCGATAACTCTGGTCTATTTTGTAATACTGCGTATAGAAATGTAGCTGATGTTTCTGGCGAACAATGAACTAGAAAGCAAGGTATTTATCGTTAGAGTTTGTAACGGCCCCGTTCCAATAATTACGCCTAGTGGATCACAGTGTCAGTTAACTAAGGCGAGGCATCCACCGCGCACGACGGACCCGAGCCTACTGCAGTTCCATAACAATTGAAATTATTTCATGAACGACAACTTGCGACATTCATTGAGCCCATAAGTGTCGCTTAACTTCAAACTCGGGTAAATCCATTCTGCTTTAAGGTTGATTATCTAAAAAATGTATAAAAATCTGAAAGATAATCAACCTAATAGGTAGCAAAATGGAGTTACCTGAGTTAGAAGTTAACACATAATATGAACTAGATGTTACATACAAAAGAAAATAATGACCCAAGGTTCAGCCAGCTAATGAAGACGATTCCATCCTTGGGCACTGGATGTCTTGGCCACTTTTACGAATATAAAATGAGAATATTTATTAAATAAATGTGTATACACACATCGATACGTTCAAATAAAATAATTTCAAGTATAAACCTGCTTGCTGCAACTGAGGTTGTATGTCTCTTGGTAGCTTTTTATAATTGAAAGGGCTTATTGTATGTTGGTTTGACAGCTTGATTGTGATTTTTTTTTCAGCAATAATTTTGCTGAAATTTGCCACCTAAGAAATCGACGTAACTTCGATTTGTATGCAAGTATTAAAAAGCATTTTGATAATAAATTCACTTTAAACGCTACGGTTGCAGCAAGAAGGGGAACTTGCGTGTCTGGGTTTGCTACAAGGTTTAGCTCCCAAACCATACTAGGGCCTAACAATAATACTATACTTTCATTTATTTACATTTTCATTTTGTTATCGTTTATATAGTTTTGAACTAGTTTTAAGGCTACGACGTCTCTCGACACTCACACAAAGTCACTATTCTAGTCATATGTTAGCGGCGTGAGCGACAACACAAATATAACATCAATTTTGAACTAATTTATGTCGAACTAGTTTACTTGCCAATGAAGAATTAACTACATGACCACGCACACTAACACACCCCACCCCAGAATAATTATTACAAACCTCTAAATCTATAAATGCTCGAAATACACATGTATCCATTACATTTACATTCTCTATACGTCTCACTACCGCAGCGATGGTACTCACGACTCGTTTCATCTATTAATATACTTGTCGTATAGAGTAGGTTAGTAGTTTTAATATTTCTAATTCTATCTATCCTAACTACGTAAAAATGTTCAGTCGATGTTACATACAATGGTGTTTAGGAATAAGCTTAAGATACAATATTATGTTACAAGGTAGGGAAGGGACCGACCGACCGAGATTCGCGAGTCGAACGCACGACTATTACGTTAAGTACGGCCGCCGACCGGCGACCCTCCGGCTACATATTAAAACATAAAGAACACATACAAACGTCTAATAATCCAATTAATTCGGTCATATAAAATGAAATTAAAATCGTTTAATACGCATCAATAATTAATTATATTGCAACATTTATTGCTAGCAATGTCCATACAAAACACAACGAGGCACACAATGAAACCTACACATTAATTATAATTACATACAAATGTATAATTACATGGAATCGCTAAATTAATGAACATAACTAGACTAAGAGGGCATCTCGATTTCAATCGGATACCATGAAACCTTTACCAATTTCTTACACCGCGTGAGTAGGTACTCCTACATAGTCCATGAAACCGAAGTTTTTTCACTGTTCTTCATACACTGTGTCCTTTCACTTTGTAACAGATAACTTATAAGTATGTCGTCGAAGCGACAGTCGTTGTATAAAGTCTCAATAGACTTGTCCGCTCACCGATTAAATCTCGAATCTAAGCTAAGCTACCCACAACGCTATACTCTACGCTAAGTAATAGGACAAAATATATATTTGGTAGAGTGACGTCACATATAGCGTTAACAGATCCATGTTTTGCTTTCATATTGCACGTTGTTATGAAGTTTTTAATAGTTATTTGTCATTATACTTGCGGCATAAAACTGCAGCAAAACTTATGTCTATGATCATTTCTAATTGAAAAGGAGTCTCGCTGCGATTCTACTAAGTTTTGCTATAGTTTCAACCTCAGAATTTAAACTCTTTATAACAACTCGTGCAACAGTTTTAATTAAAGGAGTAAATAGTACATCTAACACGAATGCAGTTCTACAATATTATCGCGATGAGGTATGGTGCGGTTTTTTACATTTTAGTTACAGATAGCTAAAGATTATAGTTTTATTAGAAAGCAAATCAAAGGAATCTTTAAACACAATCTAGCGAAAGGACTAGTTCATTCTGTGCCGATCTAAAAATTCATCATTAAATTTGTAAATTAAGCTATCTTACATTTTTGTACATAAAACCACATTACTGATGTTAAAATAACAAATTCGAGTTGTATCAGCACAGAATTTTAGATCACGCTATGGATCTAAACAAACGTGAAATATTGCGTCACGTTTATGACGCACTTTAAAGCATACCAATATCCACCAAAAAGTCATAATTTTTAACTCAAAGTATTTCTGTTAAACGCGACGCGACTGGATCCAAAGGCTTTCTGTATGGCGGACTTTTGTAGCCGTTCGATGAGGTTCCTCTATGTTTCTCATGGTGTGGGAGCCATATCAACCGTGTAGCTTTAGTTGATCCTCCAGATATCAAAACGAGATGCTTAGCGCCTTTGATTAGTCCGGTTGGGCATCAAAAGTCCGCACAGCACAACAGCCCTTATCGCGTATACCCGTTGGTAGGTTATCGTGTGGTGGTGTAGACGGCGCGTCGCTTATCGAAGCCGCGCTTGGTCTCGCGTCATTCCCACTGGTGGGGCGACGGCGGCAGCTCGCTGGGGTGCGCGACTGTGGAGCTGCAACACGCTGGCGGTCAGACGAGTACGGGGATTCACTACCCGCGCCACGAGTTAGCTTGTTGGATTCGGTATGTTTGAGTGGCATTGGAATTTTAAATGCTGAATATATGGCTACTATCGCAACGGTACTTTTTGATTACTGATCGAATTAATTCCTTACTATTTGAAAGAAATATGATCGCTTAGAAAATCTTGGATGAATGACATGGAATAGAAAAAATGTACTGTAACGACATAAATGTTTAATCAATTTGGGGATATAATTATGTATTCAATAAAGTCAATAAAGTTTACTTTTTATTAAGAAAACATTTATTATTTTATCTCTAGATACTTTTACTTGATCATTTCGGACAACTCTCTTAAGTATTTCACTCTTAGACCCGCATATTATGGATGATATAGTAGTTTTTGCATCAATTATAATTTTTCCAGCCAAAACTTTTTTAGACCAGACAAATAGTGACGTGATAAGATAATAGGTATGTTTATGTTTGTTACAATGGTACCCGAATCCAACAAACTTACCAAAATAAGCATGCAATCCAATTCTGAATAAGAAATTTAGATAAAAAAACTATGATAATAAAAGAGATTTCAAATAGCAAAACTGCATCACAAATCAATTCTACTCCAGTAAGAAAAGATCTACTGTTTGATAGCAAAATGTAATTTCTTTTATACGAGCAATTAATGTCAAAAATCACCACAACCAAAGTGCATGGCACTGTGCTCTCTCCACTACTCATGCACTACTATGCCATCCAAGAACTCATTCTTATTTAAAGCCTCTTTTGAAAATAAACTTTATCACTATAGTAAGTATAGCAACAGAGATTACTTTTTAACAAATAGCTTTAAATATAATGAGAATGTTGGACGGCGCAACGGCCCACTATCTGTACTAAAAAACAAATTAACCCTAACTATTTCTTCAAAATCAAAGCAAGTGTGCTCACCGCAATGAGACCACTTATAAGAGAATTTGAAGAGATTTTTTCATGCCAATGTGAGTAGCCCCGGATTTTCATGCAGTCTCCAAGATCATAATATGACACATGATACCTACCAATGCCTATTTAAACTTGGTTATTTCTTAATGTGTCCCTCACCAGACTAAAATATATACTTATATTATTTTCTGGTTAATCAGTCATCTATAATTTTAGAGGACTACCATGAAAATATCTTACTACTCACAGCAAGAAACGGAGTCAACATGCAACCGAACCGGACAACGACGGACCGAATATTTTAACAATCAACCCTTTTGAAATAACCGAAACAACGTCCACACGGTGAGGCAACGTTGATTTTACGACACGTGCAATTATTTTAAAGTCCTTTTGTTGGTCACGTTTAGCCGCCGAAGCCATTACTGAAATAACTTCGTTGAACGTTGCCTCACCGCGTGCACGCGCAAACCGGCTGACAAAATACACCCGGCTATGATTGTGCTTGTTAAACAAAGAGTAACGAAATATCATATTTAGTTGTAATAACAGAGCAAGAACAATCGTGTGCGTGGGCCGGTTCAGTATTCGCAGCGGCAGAGATGGACAACAGAGCATAGCGTGCGGAAGCGCTTACGGCGGACTCGAGGCTACGCAGCGCACAGAAATATCACGGGCGATAGCAGTAGTATTTTTGCCGCCGTCTTGAAAGGGGAACAAACTTTTGCTTTCGAACCCGCTCTAGAGCTGTCGCAGGAACACAGAAAAAAAAGCAGAACGTTATTCAACTACTCACAACAGCGGTGCTACGTGAGGAAAGCGCTAGGCACCACCATTTCAAGAGGGTTGATTTAGCTCGGAAACAGCGGCGTCGGTATGTACAACGACGGGTCGGAAGCGTCGAGAGAATTATAGATAAACAATATAAAATAAACCCATGCAAGAGTCGGGCTTTTGCGAAAAGGAGCCGTTGCGTAGGTGGATTAACTGTACGCACAAACCTACACACAACACTACGAGGCGGGAGGGAGGAGGAAGGATCGACACAGGCGCTTCCCGTGAGGCGGCCGGCACTCACGACACCGACGTGCACTAGCGCCGTGCACCGTGCCACACATGTAGTTGTGATGACCATTTTTGCTTTCTGATTTATTATCTTTGTCACGCTCACGTTTAGACAACACTGGTACTCTTTAATTAAAGCGAATAACAAGAGAAATAAGAATATACAATAGGTCATACCAATACTAAAGCTGTAACTTTAATACGGTACGGCCGATTGTAGCGTTAGTAAACTGTGCAGTGTAAGTATTGTACAAAGTGAAAGCAGTGTTGTCCGCGCGTTGCAGGGGGCCTATCGGGCCCAAGTCAAAAGAGTCTCTTATTCAAGAGAACACACGGTAAAAAAAACAGGATGGGGGTTTTTAATCTATGTCAGGGTCATACTTAGGACATTTTTTTAAATATCCGTGTGCGCGGATCCCTTTTGACCGGGCCGGGCTCGTGGCACGCGGGTGCGGTTTAGCAGCGTGTAGTAGGTATCGCAAAGAAATCACCTAGTGTCGGTTGGTGGCGGTTGGCGGTTGGCGTTTGGCGGTTGGTTGTTGGCGGTGGCGGCGCCTTACCTTGCGAAGCTCTTGAACGCCGCGGACTGCGGGTTGATGCAGAGCGGTACGCGCGACGTTTGCAGCTGCTCCGCTATGAACTTGTGGATTTCCTCTGCGGATTGATAAGCGGCACATTGAGTTTATTTAGCTACAGTTGATTTGAACTTGAAAACGGTCATGCGGCTTTATACCTACTGTTGATACCATTTATCGATACGTTTTATGTTAATTAATGATAATTACAAAGTTACTAATTCATTATTAAACAGATGCTATGGAACAGATTAAATTTTTCATTGAATATTTTGATTTGTGTTGTTACAAGTTCAAAGCATCATCCATACTAATATTAAGTATAAATGTCATAGTATGTATGTCTGTCACCATTTCACGCAGAACTAATTATGATGAAAGGCCGTGCCAGGATAAAGTACCTAAGTGATTCTGTCCGCATCGATCCTTGTCTTGTAACTTTTAAAGATGGTGTTTATGATTCGAATAAATTGCCAAAATTTCAGCCCACTTAGAGGCCGCTCCAGTTTTTCACCAGTGATAGGTACACAAAGACAAAGATTTTTCCATGTTGTCCCTTAGTGACAACATGGAAAAATCTTTGCATAAAGTATCCTTTACATACATTTTCTACAACGGAATGATTAAAACCTCTTTATACAAACGTGCATACTGCATACTAAAATACTGGCCACTTAGAATTTTTAAGTTTAATAAAAAAAAACCATGTAACCAGCGCACCTTTGACCTGGTGCACGGAGGTGAGCTTGCGCTCCCAGCCGTCGTGGAAGGGCTGCGGCGCCGCGGGCTCCAGGTCGGGCGAGTAGTGGCGCGCGGCCGGCGGCGCGCTGTAGCAGCACAGGCACATGCACGAGTGGTAGCGCAGCCGGCCCTCCTCCAGGTACGGGTGCGCCAGGGCGTCCACCACCGAGATGCGCTTCGCCGGGTCGAACACTAGCATCTGGAACGCGGGGGCGAGAGATTAGCCGGATCCCAGGCTGAGCAGCCTCGGCAGTGTAGTCGCGCCTCAGCCGGAAAACGTTCCGAACGACGCACGTTTACACTGCTGGAGCTGCCTAGCGCGGCAGTTTATTCGCGAGACTGCTCGGGCAGTGTAGTCGCGCCTCAGCCGGAAAACGTTCGAGCGAGCCGAGGTCGAGGCGCGTCTACACTGCTCGAGCTGCCACGCGCGGCAGTTTTCCCTAGCCTGCTAGCCTCAAGTTAACCAATTTGCCTTTGTTTCTTAATCTTACTTAATTGCACGTTACGCTTTATAGGTAGGTAACATTCTGTGTTTCAGCAGAATTAGAACCTTTAGCTTACATTTCTACATGCTTAAAAGGTATGCTATATGGAGGAAAGGGAAGCTTTTATAAACAGTATTGTTCCTCACTAACTACTCCGCTGCGAGCATTCAACGGATCATTGGGCAACGCGATTGTCGTTGCGTCAAGGGCTTCAAACAGATCGCATCGAAGCCATCCGCGTAATGATCGTCCCGCTATTCGTCTATTCAGAGCGTTCACTTAACCTGCACCTAAAACTTCCAACTGACATCGATGGACGAAGTATACAATGTTCCCCTCAATTCGAGACGTGTCGTGCTAATACAGGGTGATCAATCCAAATGGATCAGTAAGGGGAAGTCAGAATGAATTTTTGCATCCAGGAAAATGGTTACTATTTTGAACATAAATAAAATAATTATCTTTTTTTTTTTTGGGTTTCTTAGTCAATTACTTGAACAATATTAAAAATGTACTCGTTGTGACTCACGAATTTATGTTTCCATCAACAATAACAACGAAAATCTTTCAGATTTACACCTAACATTGTTTACAAGATTTCGATCAGGTTCGATTCCCGGTTACGTATGTGAGATTTAAAAAAAATTTGAATGTCATTATTATTAAATCTAAAATCGAAGCCATGGTTCCTAAGAACAGATTTCGCTATCTCTCATAGTATCTGACTTCCCCCTACTGACCCATTTGGATTGGTCACCCTGTATGCCGGGTGCAAAAATAATTTAGCAGTACCTGCGCCAACAGATGCACGGCCTCGTGCGTGGCCTGCACGGACAGCGTGTAGAGCGCGGCCAGCGCAGGCGGGCGCGGCGCGCGCCGCAGCATGTGTGCGCGCGCGCCGGCGCACGCGTGCCGCATGTCCTCCAGCGACGGCGTGCCCAGCAGCTCCGTTATCAACTCCAACTGGAATCATCATATTGCCATCGATGTATAATAAACGTAGATTTACAATCAGCCCTAAAAAATGGCTCTAAAAACAGCCGCTTGGGCGGCACATTTAGTCAGTCTTCTTTGAAACGCTGTCAGTGCAAGTGTCAACAATGACTGAAAAGTTATTACTTTATCAATAGTGAAGTTTGATACTTAATAATTAGAACACTGAGCTCTTTTTTGATTGTTTATATTATCTAAAAGAAGATTATTAATTAGCATTATTAGCATAAACTGGAACGTGATAGAAATGTCATTTAGTGCCATTTTTTTGTACATAATTTGTTAGCGTGTAGGAGTCTATTTATTTATGTCAGTGCATATTGCTTATAATATTGTCTTCGCTACGATTATTAAATAATACAACTGGAAACTGATTATATCACGTATACTAATTTAAATTTGAGGTCCAACCTTATCCTCGGGTGGACTGAGGAAAATATTAATTTACCTCCATCCGAATAACAATTACAAGAGGGAAACATATAGGTAAAGTTTGGTGGCTTGCACATGATAATTGCTTATAAGAAATACACGACCAAACAAAATATAATATAAATTATGTTACAAAAAGTTCAACTATGTCTACACTATCCAACGCTATGAGGCCTTAGTCTTATATCTCGCTTGCTCTCTTATCAAATGAACTACAGGATCTGAAGCGGGTGGTACAGTGAAATATTTTAAAAATTGTTATTGTTTCTAATTATTGTAACTAATTTCCGGTATATAAACAGTTTTCATTAGCTCAAGCTAATGAAGAAATGGTAAAACCGTATTGGCTTCGTCTTGCTTAAGAAAAAATCTACCCGCCACCTCTGCTAAACATATATAGATAAAACTTTAGAAATGGAAATGTTTTCTTAATACTATGGCGGCAGTAGCGCAACTAGAGAGTTGTCAGGTTTCATACCTGTTTATTAGATTGAGCTATTAAGATACTATACACACAGTAACACACATAACATAAGTATATTAAATAAGTAGTTAGATAGCGTACATGTACCTACCTTTATAAAACTATATAACTATGTAAGAAATGTAACAATTAATGATATTTGTTATAGAAGCAGAAAAATAAAATTAAACGATACAAAACAAAGCGGAAGGTTGGTGACGCAACGCACTTCATTTTTGGTACGGAAGGTAAACAAACCTTACCCGTTTCGGAACCTTTACACAATAACTTGGTAAAGTGGAACGTAAGACGACATTGAAAAATAACTCAATTGCTACTTGCTACGACTTCTTCGAAAATTATTCAAAATAGACCTTACCTGAAATGGAGACGACAACATTGCTCTCTTATTAAGTTATTAGTTACGAGTACACAGAACCAAACACATAAAACACGCGTTAACTAGTATACATGTAGGTATACTTAACAAAGATTATGATTTCATTTAAAAAAAAAAAAAGTTCCCATCGCCGCCAGTTACTTTGCAGTCTTAGCTAAACTCATAATTTAGTTGTAGATTATAAATTAGAAGCGAAATGTGTAAAATGAAGATAGACATCTAGCGGCTGCCCGCAGCCTATATTTAACTAGTCACAAGATGCCTTACTGTACGTACAACACTACCCTAGATCTGTCAATCTTCACAACTTCACCACGCAAACTTTTATTCGTTATGGCTTTTAATCATGGAAAGACGTGCACAACCAGGTCATTTCTGTACATTTTTATGTCCGTTCACACCCCTACCTTGATAGTTTCACGTAAACTATGCGTAGCTTCAGCACATCTAATAACCGTGCGTGTTTCTCTGATAGGTGGAACGATAATTTTAATACTAGCATTAAACCGCATTTCTGCATATACGAGTAGAGCAGTAAAATAAAGAATGCGTCAGGAAAGATGAGATATTTATTGTGCGGGTCAAAGGCACACGATTCAGGCCGACCGTGAGATGCCGCGGTCAGACATTATGTACACATAGATAATATAATATATCTGAGTTGCGTAAGTATCTAATTAAAATAACACGTCCCTTACGTTTATTAAACCGCATATAGCACGTAATAACACAGGCGTAAAAAGAGACAAATTATCATCCAATGTATCGTCATCCTTACATCTATCACCTAATAAATTTTGCAGACACCTAGTCATCTCAGAGAAAAAGTCATTATCAGGCCAGAATGGAAAACGATGACATCTCTTGTTAAATAAGTTTTTTTTTGGAACCTGGTTTGGGCTCTATGACCATTGAGCGATCGGACTGTGAGGGGGAATGTAGTCTGGGGAAAATCTTAGAACCTTCCGCACCATACTTGATATGTACTACTGGAATACTTCTACTGAGTTTACGCTTCCTGCGAGATTTTTTGAGACGGTCTCATCCGTATCTGAGTGGTGTGTAATGGTATCGAGCTAACGTGTTACATCAGTAGTTCTCCAGTAGTTATGTTGTCTGGCAGCGATTGCTTAATGTTTGGATCAACTTCAAGTTGTTATTATTAGGCATACCTGTTGCACTGGACTCTGAGCTTGGAAGAGGATCCTTCTGCCGAGCAGCTCGCCAAATATGCAGCCGACAGACCACACGTCCACGGCTGCCGTGTAGTGGTTAGCGCCCATTAGGATCTCTGGTGCCCTGGAAAATAAAATAAAAAAACTTAAACCGGAATGTTCTTGACACTTTTGTAGTGGGGCTAAAATCTTAAATAAAAAACACACACCAACTAACCACCAATAGAAAATGTGATAAAAAATTTAAATGAATGTATTTAAACAGTATCTACACAATATTTAGACCTTTATGGAAATATTTAATAGGTTATCACAGAGTACCTACTCCTTTTTTCAATCATCCTGAGCGTATAACGGAAGAAGTAGGCCAGTTAAACTTAGCCTGAAAATTACTTTTAACGGGCCTGTACCCGTCTGCTATAAGAGAATCTACTGAAGAAATCTCATTACTTCCAATTAAAAATTAGCTTCTGCAGGCATTTTGATACCCTAAAACTAGTTTTAATATATATCTTAGATCCATTCAAAGGGCTTTCAAAGCCAGTAAAAAACAGCATTGAAATAGGTTTTTAAACACTTTTTTATGCACCTTTGTATTCAGAGTCTGCGACGCACCGCGGCCTACTTTACGAAGCGCGGTCAAAGAAGCAAAGGTCATACCTACATTGAGGGCGGTTCTCGCTTAGCGGGCTCGTCGAGTTGGCACCGCAACGGTCGTCGAAAACAAGTCAATATCCTTACGCACGGAAGCTAAACCCGTGTGACCTTGTGTAAGAGGACGAGGGCGTTTTGTATCTCATGTTGCTGTTGAACGTGTAACCATGAATATTAACTCTAATTCCGAAACGTGCCGAACCCACCAAATACTAATCAATTATCCAATGTAAATGAATGTCGTAGGTCGTATACACACAAACACATACATAATTTATGTAACACACTACTGTGCCTCTGTATTCTGTCTGTCCTATACATTAAATTTAATATAACATCGATATAACTCACATGATCATGCAACCAACAACGGGTGTCAAATTAATATTTATTAGATGTTTACAGCTTTATCCTACACCAGGTACGAGTTTAGAAAATGTGAAACATAGAACGCAGAAGCACAATCGTATCGACCAGGAAATACTACTATTTATACCAACCGCAGGAAAACTTTTTTAGGGCAAGTTTATATTACTTTTTAAGTCCAATATCCAAATTCCGGTTAGGCACCTAAACAAATAACCCTTTGGTTATGCAAGTGGAAAAGTTGGATTGAAGTGGAGTAGTGTTTCAAAATATTGCAATAAGAGTCTTTAGACTTTAATATAGGGTAAAGCGCCAGTATTTATAGGTAAATAGAATAAATTTTCAGTAGGTATAAGGTGGCCAGTTATTGAGATGTAGCCAGTTACTGGGGAATAACCCTAGTAAGAGAGTTTCGTATGTAACGAAAAAACCAGCCTTTCTAGTTTCTACCACTTGAAGAACTGCTTAGTACAAAGGAATGCACTTCATTCTCGATCGATGCGACAATATGCGTGTTATATTTAACTATTAACATTGTTCATAACTAAACAAGACAAGACAATGTGTTCGTAATTAGTTAACATTAGATAAGAAGGACGGTGAATCCTGTTTCGACCGTGATAAAGTCGCTTCTTTATTTTCGGTAGTTGATTAATTTTAAATCAACATTAGTTTAACACCAGAACTAACTGCAATCGTGGACCTTATGGCATGGACTTAAGATAAAAGGCTGGGTTGGGTGTTTTTTTAATGTCTTAAATTGTACACTTTCAACAAATACATTTAACTTCATATAAGTACCTATGTCATACTGTACATATTTACCTTTTGAAATATAAGCAGCATTGTAAAGTAATTTACAATAAAATTATTTTTATTTATTTTTACTTTCTTCGGTTTAAATATGAATTATGATTTGTTGGTACTTAAATATATATTCTTACACGGAAAGACCTAGTCCTACATATATCTCAATGAGGTTTGTTTTGTGGGTACTAGGCAACAGTATGCATGAAACAAAACATCCATATAGATATATGCTTATAACATATAACACATGTATATACCCCGGCCAGAATTCGAACTTGGAACATCCTGCTTCATAGGCAGAGTTGGAAAGGTGTTTCTTGTAAGAACGATGCTTTGATGTGACTAATGGTAGTTATGTAAAATATGAGCATAAAATGTGCAGCACAGCTATTGATATTGTTTGAAGCCTTTTGAACCGCCCGAATACGGATGTCTAATAGTTTTGACAACCGGTCTGGCCTAGTGGACAGTAACCCTGCCTATGAAGCCGTAGGTCCTGGGTTCGAATCCCAGTCAGGGAATTTATTTGTGTGATGAGCACAGATATTTGTTCCTGAGT
The DNA here is from genome assembly GCA_022674325.2 of Grapholita molesta. Classification (NCBI taxonomy): domain Eukaryota; kingdom Metazoa; phylum Arthropoda; class Insecta; order Lepidoptera; family Tortricidae; genus Grapholita; species Grapholita molesta. The sequence continues at coordinate 14,893,233 of CP053130.2, read as the reverse complement.
CATGGGTGTTTTCTATGTATTTAAATATTTATATGTATGTATCTATTATTAGCCGTGTGATGCCTGCTGACCTAGCCGTGTGATGCAGGCTGACTAAAATAGCACCATCCCATCTCCTACCGCGGGTGTCGTAAGAGGCGGCAAAGGGAATCATCCAATCCTAAGGACGGGCAGCAGTGTCCGTCGAAACCCAATCTACAGCTACTGCGGTCGCCAACCCGCCTGCCAAGCGTGGCGACTATGGCAACTACCCCCCAAGATAATACAAGTCATATTTGTGGGAGGCCTATGTCCAGCAGTGGACTGCATACGGTTGATATGTATCTATTATATTTATATATATCGTCGTCTAGTACCTACAACACAAGCCTTACTGAGCTTACCGTAGTAGGTCGATTTGTGTAAGATTGTCCTGGAGTATTTAGTTATTTTACACAATATTGGCTGTTATGTCACTGACCTGTAGTACTGCGTGACCACCTCCTGCGTCATATTCTTGCTGGCGTCCGGCTCCTCGACCCTGGCCAGTCCGAAGTCGCATATCTTCAGCACGCAGTTGCTGTTCACGAGGAGATTCCCGGGCTTGATGTCGCGGTGCAGGATCCGAGCCGAGTGAAGATACTTGAGACCTGGTAACGAAACTTGGAATTATGGCTACGTCCAACGAATATTATGAGTAATTTTCTAATAGTTGTACTTCAAAAAAATATCGTTAATTTATTTTACTAGGGCGTATTCTGCTTAAGGCAAAGAGAGAATATTGAAGAGGTATTCATAGGAGTTTATTAAATATTTTTATACAATGCCGGTATATTTATAACCATAGGATAATATGAGACTAATACTAAAAGCTATAAATTTGCAGTAATAACACAGGTCCAGGGTGCAATAACTATACCGACAAAATTTCGACAACGCTTGAAAGACATACTTAATCCCTATTTCTCGTAAAAGTTACTATAGATACTGCAGCATAATTATATATTAGAGTAGCTCCAGTAAAAAATGTCGTATATTTCGAATCCGTATAACAGAGTAATTAAACTTTATTGATAGTTTTAAAAGCAATATGCTCCATTTGAGAGATCACGGATTGTTTAACCACACTCCTATATATCTAATTAGCAACCATATAGTAAAGCGATAAAACTAAAAGCGGGGTTATATTTGGGATATAAATGGTATGTGGTATGTATGATAATACGGGCTACACTAAATTGAGGGCATCATTGAAAATTGATATGTCGCTAATGGACCAATCAATTTAATGTAAGTACCAACGCGTTATCACCAGTCAAGGTGAATGCGAATCTCCTGCTAACCACTTTTAGGCAGTGTGGGGCTAGATATGAAGAGAATCCTATTTTGTCTGGCGGCTCGTCGCTTGTCCGGCGACAACTACTTCTGTTTGGTCGATACCAGATAGCTAGACGATGTCCAGACGCGGAAGGAAAACGTATTTATAAGTAATAATAAAGCGATTTTCCTTTTTTATATCGTGATAAAAGCCCGTTGGATTTACCTACCCGGCTTTATTGACTCTTTACTGCTTTATCAAGTTTTAATATCGCTACCAACGACTCGCACATCACATCCCGTTAAGTCTTTTGATGTGATGGATACCATATTTCGTTTGATGTGATGATGTATTCCTTCTTCGTAGTAAATCAAGTCTGTTTACAAATAAGCAGTAAGTATGTATTTAAGCATGATATGCCGCTGGTGGATTAGGTCATACATTGGGTATTACAATCCAAGTTAACCAGTTAACGAGACTCGGTCATTCTTCGAATAAGAACAATAAACAACGAGTCGCGATGCGCTCCGCATGGAAATCGCTTTTGTAAGAGAGTGTCAGATTCTAGTCGTACTCTTTACATAATAAATGTGGAGGGAGCAAGTATAGCTCATTAGACATGACGTGTCTCTCGCCCAGCCCTTTGCTTTAACGAAGCCTGAATAATGGCGCCGGAGAGCCGGGGTACGCCAGGGGACTGAAGTAAACTGAAAGGAAAGTACGTGAATGTTTTTGCATTCAAGCCGACGTGGGAGCACGTTACATAGAAATGTTGCTGGGAGATTAAATTGTGATGCCGGAATTACGAAAATCGGGGCAGGCCTTGAGGTAAATCGGTGTCTTTGGTTGTATTACATTTGCGTTTACTGTAACACTCACGTTATGGTAAATTGTATTTTCAATTGTCATTACCTATGCGAAAAGAGACACCAATTCCGCAACATAAAAGAGATGAACTCTTATAAAATGTTATGATAATGACCTGTGAAGTGCTCAAGGAGACACTCACAAAATAGCAGAAGAATTCCCTTTTAACCCCTTTGGGGATGAATTTCAAAAAACGGTGAAACAACTTTTTTTGTATTCGAATAAGGAGTGTTTACACAAAATTTCAAGTTTCTCACTTTAAATTTTACACATTCCCCATACAAACTTTCAACCCCCCTTTTACTCTCTTAATGGTGGATTTTTCAAAAATTCCCAAGTGGGTCCTTACGGTATATAAACACCTAATTATGCTCAGCTATCTAGGTTAAGCCAGTCAGTCATATAGAAAATAATAGGGATATTGAGTAATGACCATTTTTTTTGTCTTATCAGTTATCACAAAACTTTGAGTTCAATTACTAAATTAATGTATTTGACATGTTTATTTTTCCTATTCTTTTTTTCAAGTAATAATAATACTTCGGAAAAATATTGAGTTAGATGGCGCATGAGTGCATAACGCTTGTGTTAGTACACATTTTACTTAGAAGTGACAACACAATCGTGACACAATCGCCCACTCCCTAAATTTGACGCGTCTTATCTTTTCCAGGTCAAAAATACGTGTTCAATATCTCTTCTTGGTCATCATTGACGCATCCCTATATCAGCTACCGCTCTTAGCACACCTTATATCTCTCGAAGACGATTAATTGACAAGCATTAGTAATAGAATCAGCGCTATCATGGCAAAATGGAAAAACCGTAGAGCAAAGTAAACTAGCGGCACCAGTCTCCACCCGGTGACGCGCCATCGCCATAACAAATTAACGCCAACTCGTCGCGTACAGTTTAATTTCCCAGTGGGCCGCAGTTTTCGCCAGCTTACTCGACTTTCAAATAGAAACCACTGTCAAATGTGGTAAATTAACTAAGTTGACTAAGTTTAGAAAGTCCTGCATGGTCGTTTCTGTAATTATTTTAATTAAAGTCATACGCGTGCGTTAGGTATGAACATGTCCAATAACTGTAAAAGCAAAGCTTCTTACATTAAACGACGCGGAGTAATTAGCTTTGAATTAACAGCCAATTAACGAGCAATTTGCTTAAACAATCTTACATATACAGCGAATAGTAAATCAAAAGGTTGGTAACCCTATTTTGATTGTACAAAAGCAAATAGTGCGTCGTTCAGGGAGAACACGTGTTCTCGAGATCCTTAACATAATATATCTAACACAACTGTGTTTATTACTGCTGTAGCTCCACACACGAAACTTGGTTTCGAGAACAAGAGAGATCAGTTTTTTAATGCAAGACTTATCGTTGTTATAATTTATACTGATCGAACAGTTGCCGTATGATGCCGGCTAACTAGAATAGCACCACCCTATCTCCTCCCGCGAGAGGCGACAAAGGAAAACATCCTACGGATGGGCAGCAGCGTCCGCCGAAACCCAATCTAACCCAACCCAGCTACTGCGGTCAACAACCAGCGTGGCGACTATGGCAACTACCCCCAAGATGATACAAGTCATATTTGTGGGAGGCCTATGTCGAGCAGTGGACTGCATAACGATGAAATGTATGTAATGTATGAACAGTGAGCATTTGTCCTGAATTTGTGACCATTTGTGAGTTGTGTCTGCTCTATATGTATAATGGTGGATGTTCCTAAAGTTAGATGCACTAGTTTGGCCACAATACAGGATGCGTCCGGACGGTGGCGGCAGGTCCATTACACCGCGGGTCGTCGGCCGGCGCGCGCGCCCGAGCGCGACGCTGGTCCTAAAGTCCTTGCTCCTGCCCAACGCGGACAATGCACCGGCCAGGTTAATTGCACCCGAGACATAGTTGATGATTTAAGGTTAGGTTACATGATTCTCGACTAAGTAATGCGTTCAGTCGTCAACAGCTGTGTCGGAGCGTTCAAGATGTTTAAAGATATCTGATTATGTAAATATTTAACAAATAAATATTTTGGAGACAAATCGATCTAGTAGACCTACGTAAGCTCAGTAAAGCTTGTGTTGTAGGTACTAGACGACGATATATATAATATTTAAATACATAGAAAACACCCATGACTCAGAAACAAATAACTGTGCTCTTCACAAAAATAAATGCCCTGACTGGGATTCGAACCCGGGACCATCGGCTTTACAGGCAGGGTCACTACTCACTAGACCAGACCGGTCGTCATGCCCTCCAGTTCTCTTGATAAGCGAGATTTTTTATATACATATTAGTAAACACCTATATTGTAGTTTTGTGGCTTATTCCTTGACACAGTTACGACAATAAAATGGTTCCTTTTGTTATAATAATTTAAATGATTACAAGGTGCTTAGTATTTGATTTCATTTATATTTTGTTACCAGTCCGCGTATATTGAATATGCTTATTTAGAAATAAAAACAAAACTATGAAATGCTTTAATAACAATCCAGGGGCTTAAACATGGTAATTTGTTTAAAAACATTAGAAAGACTGTCGCTTGTAAAGTCAAGCGTTAAAATAAAAATATGGATGCATAGGTAGCTACACAATAATCGATCGAAATTAAGTCGTAGGATATATTTATGAGCTTTATTAAATCGTTACATAATCGGTTGTTAACACCACAACAACATATGTGGGTAACAAAGTCATCGTCGTTGACTCCGACTACGCCTAGCGTTGTAGAAGCTGGATGAATGCTGACGGGGATGTTATATGTATAATGGACTCCCCCTAATGCCGATGTTCGTGCATAGTGGGGGAGAAAACGGGCATTTAAAAGGTTTTCGTCTACAATACACTTTAATGTAACCAAATACTTTTCTCAGTAAACGAAATCCTTATCGAATTGTACTTAAACAAAACTTCAGTGCACACAATGGCACAACGTTTCGTTTGAAACGTCAAACATCGTTTGTTGAACCAGGTGTTATAATCCAGCGGAATACATATTCGTCGCGATAATCTACGCACCGTCGTATTTACATGAAAATGTTATTCCTATTATATGTCCTATTTTAATTCAATAAGGTACAAAATGGAAAAGCTATGATTTTCAGTTGTGTCATTACAATAGATTAAAGCAGCACAGCCGATACGAAAGCCACTGGTGTCCAGTAAAGTCCAGTATTTAAATGTTACCGTTGTCACGGCTGGCAACGGCAGTAACCGTGGCACGTTATACTGGTGCCCTAAAGGGCTCGTCTGTCCAAAGCTCGGATAATCTAGGAGAATACCCTTCCAGAGCAGCGTTGGAAACACACTGGTCACATTCCCGGTACAATACAGAGCACAGTTAATCGTTTCACACCGTGATGTTTGCTCACGCGCAGCGCGTGAAACGCCCAAGAGGGTCAAATTGGAACAAGATACAGGTTTCCTAATAGGAGAGAAAGACTAGAACAAACACCAAAGTACTGGCTGCCACACAGTATTTATTTTTGTAGCTACCTTTATGTTTAAAAACATACAGAACAGAATGGTCGTCAGCACAATAACACAGCACACTGAAACTCTTACATACGTCACGTCAGTAATTTCGACATCATAGATAAAAGATTCCACTAAGTATTGAACATTACAATTTCCAAATACATACATACATTTCAGCCGTATGCAATTCACTGCTGAACATAAATATGACTTGTATCATCTTGGGGGTAGTTGCCATAGTCGCCACGCTTGGCAGGCGGGCTGGCGACCACAGTAGCTGTAGATTGGGTTTCGACGGATGCTGCTGCCCGTCCGTAGGATTTTTCCCTTTGTTGCCTCTTTCCACATCCGCGGGAGGAGATGGGGTGGTGTTATTCTAGTCAGCCGGCATCACACGGCAAATAATTACGGATCCAAATAATTTATGTTTAAATATCCCAAGGAGCGGAGATGACCCGAAGGGTTTCTGTACTACAATTTTTTTGGAAAGTTTCCAGCAAATAGGCCGTTGTTATTAGCGGGACGTGCCCTTAGGCGAGTCGGGCGTCAGGTCGTTAATTGTGAAAGCTGCTCCATCTGCCCGCATCTGCTACGTATACAGCATACACCCGACTTATCCGGCACGCGGCTCGCCGGGGTGTGTATTTATCGGTTCTAAATTCCACGCGAGTCTACTTACAATTAGTAACCTATGCTCGACTTCTATGCTCGGAGAAGGTACTTTTAACCTGCCTTCGTTTGGCATAATAACAAATGATTATGATTAATAATAAAGTACTTAGTTAGAAACGGATAAACTCACGTGTAATTATACCGCACTAGGCGACGTGTTTCGGGTAAGCTCTGGTACCCATTTTCAAGCCGAGTCGGGACATACCGTAACTAAGTAACTAAGTAGTAGTTTACATAGTATACTAAATAGTAACATTGGTCACAACAGTTTTAATTATAATAATAAAGTACTATATAACACCTCAGTACAGGAACGTCATCAGGGTCAGACATTCGGAAGTACCAAGCCAAGCGTAGCGATAGTTGGCAGGTGAGCAGCTTCAATCGTCAAAATGTCCAGTATTTATAATACCAAATCCGAAAACAGCCTGATAACCCGAAGGTAAACAGGTGAGTGACCTAGTAACACCTTAACTTCACACGGCATCGTAAGGAAAACGATTAGAACACAGAAGTAGATTAGAACATTTCGAACTATTCCTAATATTGCAGCAGTCAGTATAAATAATAATCGTGACCGTGATATTGTTAATAAGTTGTAGGAATTTAGGTTTTATCTGACAGTAACAAAATAAAACACTTAATAGTAAGGTCATAAAGAATATAAGTCGATAGGTACCCTCCACAAAACGTTACTACTAAACTCTCGTGACTCTTTGAAAAAACTCATTAAGACGAATTTTTTGGAGTTTTCCTTAAGATTCGTGTTATCGAGGTTCTACTATACAAGTACGTTAATCTTTAACCAATATCACTCCTAAATGCAAGTATGTATTATAAATAACCATTTTTTATCACAAATAGAAAGATGTACTTAATTAATGGAAAAGGATTAGAACCGTGACAAAGCCAGCTGAGATGGTTTAACGATGTCGTGGCCGTCCAGCGACGAATTACAGAATTATAGTCTTACGGAACGACATGGTAGGATTTCGGCGTCATGGATTCGAGATCTAACGTCGAGGGATATTTATAGGCGGCGTTAAATGTAAGTCTGCTAGAAAAGACGAATAGAGGGCTAACTGAACGTGAAAATGCTATATTTGAAATGTTTGTAGACACACGCAACGCCCTTTTCTGCGGGGAGGCGACATGTCTCGAAGCAAATTCCATTAGTGGGAGGGATAGACGCGGCACCGGCGGCAGGACGCCACTTTCCACTTAGCGGTTTTTCCGTCGGTTGACGTCTACACCCTTGCCCTTCTCAGCCGTCTGCTGTGTCAATTACGTCATTTATTTTTTTAACGACCCCCATTTATCGACGTGCGCGTGTCCTGGTCGTACATTATTGAAAGACAGCAACTCAACTCATTAACATACCAGTTAGAGTGAAATGTCGATACAAGTTTAAAAGGCACCGGTGCGAGGGTAACATAAGGGATTGACATTAATCAGAGCAAATCCCTGGTAGCTTACATTACCGGCACGCTCAGTCGGAGGCGATTTTCTGAACGAAAAAAGCTCGCACATAAATTGTCGAGGCAACGCGAGGACCACGGCTGCATTTCCATAATTCCTCTCGTTACGGCGACTCCGTGCTCGCGAGCTTGCGATGTAATCTGTACGCTTCCTCGCGCTCTAAGAATAATTGATTTAATTTGTAATGAACCAATATCGTGTTATTCATCAGGATTAATCAGAAGTGAACACGGGCGCTCGGGTCGCATTTTGAAATTTGAATAAAATTTTAGGGTTCTTTTTGTTTGAGAATATGCATTCGCATGTCAAATGTGCGGTGACTCGTTTCGAGTCACGCTCGGCTGCACAGCATACATTATTAATTTGAAGCGGACGGACGGACGCAGGCGTCACGTTTTTGTAGCGAAATAATCCCTTACGCAATACTGGAATGAAGTCCAGCTATCCGTTATGTCACCGATGTGCGCAGGACGGCAGATCACTCCAACATTTAAATTCCGTATTGACACGGATTAAAAAACATGGAGTAATTGTTGTTACAAAATAAAATATAAGAGATATGCAATTCGTTTGTGTCTGTTGTACTTTTATAGCAGTCAGTCTGTGTAAAAGTTAAACAAAGTAACAGAAAGTTTCTTTGTGCCAAAATGGAACAAAGGCATCCATTCCCCGTTTCATTTAAGGAATTTGGAGAGAACTATCGCCCTGTGTTATGCCATCACGCCGTGAAATGAAAAATTCTGTAGAAGACTCGCTGTCTACGTGACAAGTTAGAGCTGAGCCATCAAGGCGCTGCAACTATAAAGTTTTTAATTAAACGCGACAGGCAGCAGTGGAGGCTTAACGATCGCATATATCTACATTCCCTTAGCGCTTCACTCACAGGAAATATCTTTGGACTGCACGAATAATTGCGCAAATTTATAATAGAAGGAGCGGACAGCCCACAGATTCTTTTCATTCTGCAAATGGATTTAGCGCAGGGGATAATCATCCTACAGTTTGAATGAGCTTAATGTTAGGTTGCAATTAGTTCCCGTAAATTTGTGTTTGGTATAGGTATAATTACAGCGTAGGAACGTAATGTACTAGTCAGGTCATCTGGCATTGCGAGTTGTAGCAGGAAATTGTAAGCAATTGCGAGTTTTAATTGATTTACGGCTCTGAACTGGAGGTGGCCGTAACGGGCGCGTCACGTCGCCGCCGCGGCGCCGCATCGGGAACTAACGTTTGTATTCCCGTCGCCTATTCGCAAAGATCGTCTCAGACGAATCTTGAGACTAAAAGGCGAAACAAGAATATGTAATTGGGAGATCACACCTGTTTTGGTTAGGCAGATATGAAAGCTCGCTGGTAGTCTGTTAAGAGACCAACAGACCTAAACCTGAATTTATCGGCGGATACCGGTGCGAGCGGCGGCCAGCCCGAACCCGCAATCAACCTTCGTCGCTGTTTACAGAGCCGCTGGGCGTATAGCCCAAGTTTTACCGTACCTCCTCCCAGATACTGGCTCGTTACTTTAATAAACGTAAAAACTCAGAGGGATTGTAATGTTTTTATTTGGAATCGAGTCATTTACTCAGTACGTAGCAATATAAGACGTAGCTCACGCAAGGGAATTGCGCCGAGTCTAATGAGTAAAGTTTGTTATACGTTTTAACCGTTCAAGAAGCTCGGACTATAGTTTTGCATTAGTGAAAGTACCTTTGTGATCATTTGACTCTAAAGGGGAGGGGAGGGGCAGTCCCCTCCCCTAGACTCCCTTTTTAGTAAAGAGAGTCTAATATAGTTACTGTTATCATTATTATTGAATTTCTCTTTGTGTCGTGTCGGAATTAATAACATGATGTACACACGTGTATTTTGAAGAGTTTTAAGTCATCAATTTACTTATGAAATTAGTTTGAATGTTTTTTTGTACATAGATAGATATACATACGAGGATATAGATAGTAAGATAGCATATGTTAAGGCTTACGTATTTATTTATATTTCATGTTATCTATGATTTGCTATTATAAAATAATGATTAATTTAGACCTAAACTATTTGTGGCAATTCAAAGTAAATCACAAACGGGACAATTTATATGGAAGAAGCACGGTTCTTCGAGTCTAATCACCGAGCCTAAAGACTTTTTCCGCAAACGCAACTGACAACGAAAAAAAAAAACAAACAAATATTAGGTCGTATTTAAAATAAGACTTACTCTGTGTAGGGATTTCTTAGACATTGTAAATTAAATCCTAGACTCCCCTAATAAATACGTTTAATAAACATAACACAAACAAGGCAAATGCAAAGCTAACTTTCGGTTTTCCAATTATCCGAGACGCTAAAGGCAACAACGTTGTTAGCAACGCAATCACCATAATGTTAAAGGCGCAAGTCGAGATGCAAATAGAACTCACCTCTGAGTATTTGGTAGAGGAAGACTTTGATGTGGTCGGCGGAGAGGTGTTGCGGCGACACGATGATCTTGTGCAGGTCGCTCTGTAGCAGCTCCGTGATCACGTATCTGTGTGCGCTGGTTAAGGCTTTACAAGTGAAGTTGGCTTCAAGTTAATCATTTGTGTTCGTTGTTAACGTACTACAAATACCAGTTGCGTATATAAGATACTAGCTGTGCCCAGCGGTGTTGACCGCGGTTTATTAGGGAAAAAAACGTAGCCTATGTGTTAATCCAGGGTGTCAGCTAACGTCATACCAAATTTTATTAAAATCGCCCCAGCCGTTTAGACGGGAAGAAGTACATAAACACTCACACACATTAGTGTAGATTTAGATTAATATTTGTGGTTATACAAAAACACTAAGAAACGTTTCAATCGGGTGTATAAATGCAGATGTTTTTGTGCAGATACATTTTTGTTTATGAAATTATATTATATTATAACAATTATTTTCTTCTTATATAAAGATAAGTATTGCTTATATTGTTCCTTACTCATGATAGAAAGAATTAATAAAATGGATAATGATGGTTGTTCTATGCACTAGCACATTTAGTATCCATCTCCATATTAATAAAAAGCAATTATTTCCATCCAGGCAAATAAGTTAAATTTTCATCAAGATAGTGCCCATCATCAGATGAATAAAGGCTATAAAGGAGGCAGCCAGGAGAAACGAGAGCTATTTTTACTGACCCTCGCGCGAGTCACGGTCACCGCATCCCGATAAAGCCTAGGCACAATATAAAGGTAAACAAAGATTTAAGCACGCCTCACCGTTAACGGTACTGGAAGACAATACCGTACTAAATCAAGTATTGAACGTTACGATCCGTGACAAACATAAAGCGCAATTTAAACACCCACGCACGGCAGGGTGGGCCGCGCCTGGGCACCGGGAATGTCCTCCCTCCACCCTTCGCAGGACCGTAGGGCGCGAATGCCGGGACCGCGCCGTCTCGACTGTGTTATCTCGCTTATCTGTACGCCCCCGGTGGCCATTATCAAAATTACACCGGGACTATTCTGTGCTGCGAGGCGCGACCGCAAAAACGATTACAACTGTCACATTGCCAAAAACAACCCAAAAAAGCCTGAGGATATTCAGACCCAAGCACCGGAACGGATCCGATGCTTCGTTGAATTTAAATCTATCAATTAAGTAAGTGGCAGCGATACAGTAATTAAAGCGTGCATGAAAGCATCTCGGATACGAATCCGACGGTGGTTCATTCATTACGGCTTTAAATAATGAATTGAGCTGCGGGGCGAGTGGCATCGGCGGCTCAGAGCTAGCCTGCACTACTAGTTTTATATTCTACATCCAAATCGCTATATTTGCCAGAATAGAATTTGAAATAGATCAGGTCACTTGCTTCTAAAATTATCACTGCATTTGGTTACAAATTGCGAGATGGATCCAGTGAGCTACATGTATTACGTGATATTATATCCATGGGTTGATCAAAGCGATGAGATTCCAAAACCGATTTGTGGGAAATTGGTATCTTGTTATTTATTTTTAGTTTCTATAAGGGAAAATGACGAGACAATTGCTGGTAAAGGTCGCGACGTGACAAGGCAGGAAATTGGTATACCTACGAGTAAGTATCGTATAGAATAAAGAACAAGTGACTTAAATTGCAGAGCAACTTTCAAAGAACTCCGAGGCGATCCCATTGAGTAGTCGCGACGCTAGTCGGGGAATAAGTTATCGAGTTACAGGCACGGGGAGCAATAAGCACTTGCAGGATCAAACGTCGGTGGAAAGCACTCTGGAAGGAACCGCACATTACCAGGCGCGCGAGTCGTCTAAATAACGGCCATAAAGGCGCACAGCCAACGCATTAGCGCTAGGTGGAAACTAGCGCAGAACCGAATATAATTGACGCTCACTTATTCATAACTAGGTACAACAGCTGCGGACGTACTTAGGATAAGTAAAGCGGGTAACGAGTGGCGATTCTTCTCTAGAGATAATATACCGATGTCAGAAGAAATTGTAGCCTCGCAGATGGCGAGAAACGAGAAAATGATATAAACTGAACTGAGATATTACGACGCTCTAGGGTTACAAATGGTTGAGTATTGATAACTGTACCAGACCCCGAAAACTAAACGATATCATAATGGGTAAACCGATAACAACTTCGTGTTTGTTTTATGAACTTCCGTATTAATAACGCAAGCGTAAGGGAAATCGATATAAATTTCAAGTTTGTATCGTATATACTAGAATATACCATAATTAAAATGAACATATGACCCTTTTACTTTAAAATTAATCGCGTCGAGAAAAATGTATTTCGTATCCAAACTAAAATAATATTATTTCAGAAACTCAAAGTTCAAAGGTACTTAAATACCAATAGTTTGCCAACAGAAGGCGAAAACAAGTTTCTGTCCGAAGTTAACTCGGTTGTATGGAAGTTTGCGTAAGAATACGTCCAAGTTCGCGCTGACCTCGACTCGTTGAATCAGCTTGTCACTTCATTACTTGTTATTGTGACGACGGCTGAACTTCGGTTCACGCGTTGCCGATGGCATAACTAATACTCAACCGCATAATGTTACAAGATTACCCACGCGGATCAAACCCAAACAGATAAACATTGATGATATGGTGGTTCCTGAACGAAGTTACCTCAACAATTTTGAAGAGTTCGTTATTATAGATCAGTTTAAATACACTTCGAAAGACATTTAACTTAATTACGACTCACAAAATCCAGCTGAAAAGGCGATGAAAAAGCTGATAGCTAAGAAATTGAAGATAAAAGAACAACGAAGCGGACTTAGTTCATCAACATAAATAAGAGAAAAAACGGCGTAATAATAAAAAGGGAAAAATTGCAATGCGGGCTTGGTCACGTAGTGCGGTGCGGTCGCTTTCTTAATGTAGGTATCTCTACTGAACATTGAACAATAGAAAAATAAGGGTACCGTGGTGCTGCGGACTTCGGTGAACCGCTCGCACTAACCGAGCCCATTTTACTGGCCGTAATGACATTTCATCAACCACCATTATCCGAAGATGCAGTAATAAAAGCCTATAGTTGGATCCTGTGAACGCGTTTTGATAGCGAATAATAATATTAATAACGATTCGTACCTAAGTAAATTGAGACAGCGATATGAAAATGTTATCACATCTGGATAACGATTGCTCTCATTAATTACTCGGAAAATAGATTTAACGTATTATAACTATAGTAGTTTGGTAATGCCAAATTGCAAAGCGATTATTCTGTAACTGACACAGATGACTTGATCACAATCATCAATAAAATAATACATAAATATGTAGCAAGTGATTGCTTCGGTTTAGTGTAATACATGTAATAATCCAATATTACAAAATAATGTATCAGGATTGTCTGGATAAGTAATAAAATACTGCATGTCTAGCCATTATAAATATCAAACCCCGGTCTTTGTTTAAGGAAACGATTCTTATTTTTATGTAGTCCCCAGTATCCTCATATGTAGGAATCATGTCATCATTCACACACGTAAATTACCAGCACCTAGATCCGAGATAAAGGCAAACATTAGAGATAAGTTTGGAGTATCCCAGCGGGACAGCGGGCGCCGGCCGCGGGGCGCAGCCCCGCCGCGGCGACGCGGTAATTATTTACAGAGGGGCTGAGATTCCGCCCCTGAGCCGCGCAGGGCTGCTTGCATATACCGAATGATGTTTCATTACAGCCCGCTACTTTCCTAGCCAGTGGGACAAATCCGCACCACCCGGCAAGAGACAACAACTATTGTCAAATGAATTAAATTGTTCTTGTACAAAAAAAAACTAGTTTTTGACCGACTTCAAAAAAAGAGGAGCTTCGCAATTCGACTGTATTTTTCTATTTCAAGCTTCCTTACGCTAAAGGGAGAAATACAAGACTTGGGATCTGAGAGAAGCTTATTATGTCTATAATTACTGAATATTACTATATGATAAATTGATAAAATTATAAGAATAAAAAAAATATCTATGCAAATGACGAATACGTTATTAAATATACTACATGTCATTCACGACAATGTGTGTACAGTAAACATGACATTTATGCGGAGTCCTAGCAGCAAGATATGTAGGTACATACAACAAGATACGGTAAATTTTCACATGAAATGTTAACCTTAATGAAACAAAACCAAAATTTCTCGACGTTGAAAGCAGCGAGTTACAAACAAAATATATATTTCCCTTCGCAAATTTGCTCCAAGTAACTCTCACGTCACTCTTGTTCACAGGGCTTCCCGTCTGTTCGTTTAGCGTGACAAGCTCGCGTGAATCCATACATCTTATAAATTAATCCGCCGCTCGCGTCTGACAACCCTATGGCTTTCGTGGGGAGGGCTACACTCTCGCTCTCATATTTGATTTGTTGCGTATTATTTTTCATGTTACAATGTAGTGTCGCAGCCTCAATACTATGTAAAGATATTACGGTATAAGTTGATCAGCAACTAAAACAACTTCTATGAACAATAATATCAGTTTGTTATTTCAAGTTGCAAAGTTGAGAACTTTCCAAAGGAAGTAAACAACAAGTATCTACCTATAATAGAACATTAAATTGAGTCATCGACTTAGATTAACCCAATATGAGTTACGGTATTTGTTAAAAAGAGTCACTTGATCTTTATTGGTAGAAATACATATTAAAGGACATTTATGGTAAGTAAGTAATAGTTTAAAGATATTTAGACGAGAAGGAAAAATGTAAAGCGTGCGTTAAGTAGTTACTAGACCGGATGTCCCGCAGCTGTGCGCCCGACCCGCTCACAAACAATATTCTAACAAAAAACGCTGGGCTCGCACGCTAATAGTTTCTGTAACAGTTAAAAACTTCAACAGGCTGAAACCGAACCGGGTTTATGACGATTGGTCGCAATAAAACCGATAGCTTATCTTTATCTTTGTTTTTGACCGATAAACCATTTTACTAGTCCCTGCGCCGCGGGACCTGGCAGTGACAATGTTGTGTGTAATTTTATTAGGAACTAGTTTGCGTTATGTATATTATTTGCTAGGCTGCTAGAGGGCATTTAGTGGCAGTTTGCGAAATGGTTCAAGCCAGTGCTTTGGTTCCACTTAAATGCTATTGTTTCTGTACGCACGCAGCAGGCCGAGGATCTAAACAATGCACACTCAGCCGTAAGGCACGGCTACCAGTCTATGAATATTCCGTAACTCATGGTTATGCATATTATATTGTATGAGCCACAGCCGGTTTAAATGTCGCTATTTTGGAGCGCGTATGCGTTTTAGACTTTAAGTATATCGTAAAAGTTTATTTTCTGGAGCCACGGAAAAGTATAATACCTATGACGTTGATGGATAGAAGGCGTCAGTTCCTGTTCAAGAAAGAAAACCATTTTACTTACACGTTTGTGTGGTTCGTTTCAAAACTCTTAAGAGTTAAGTAATAACACGGTCGTGTTTAAAAACCCATAGCGCGAGCGAGGCAAAATACTCGCCTGTTAATAGGTACAGTTAAAAACTCGGAATGTTTATATATCCCGCCTCCCTTTTTCGTTGTTCTTAACTCAGTCTGTATTTTTTTATATTGGTCCCAAATGTGGGTACCAAACAAAAGTGGACAGACTTTAGCAACTAGGGTGTAGGAATTTAGGGCATTTATAAATATTTGTATTACTTCAGATATATTCGCGTAACTGTACGGGTTTATCCTCATATGTACCTATAGGTTATTACTTATTTGTCACATATAACTTCCAATCCCATTTCCTCCATGCGTACATTACATTACTCTTGAAATAATGTTTTACTATACTAAGCACAGCAATGTATTAAAACGCAATTCTAAGTATGCGCTTAGCATGATACTAAACGCGTCCACAATGTGGCCCTCATAAATAGTCGAGTGTCGGATGATAAAAAGTGGTCCGCAGTCCGCAGATGCAAGGAAGAATTCCGCAAATATGTGATGTGTGGATGTGCTGTTGCAAAATATCTCATGAGATACATTATACAAAAAGCTAGTTAGAACCTCTTTGATAAATGATTTGACAACAAAGATTTGATACTACATAATGATTAATTGATAATACCTTACGTAGAAGAACAGATCAAACTCACTCCTACGCTTTTTGATAAACTATTAGAGGTATTTAACTCATTTGAACGGTACAATTACCATACACAAATTGTGCATGAAGGTACGCCGTACCACATTTAAATAAAATATCATGTTAAAGACGGCATTACTTATTTAAAAAACTGTTTATGATAAATAGCTACTTTGTACTTACACCAACATATACAGGGTTGGGCAGATTAAGTGTCCTAGCCTTATATCGTATATTTTTTCTTAAGTAATCCTACTTTTTTTACCGTATATATATGTTTTTAAAAAGGCAATATATTCGGCTTTATGATCGCTAGACTTCAACTGGACTTTTTTTTATTTTCTATTGTTTCCAACAATGGACGCGAAACGTGAGCTCGTTGTCGATTTGTTCGTGAAACATTTTCGCCCTTGCGAGATATTAAGAAAGCTGAAACATTTAAATTTCAATGCAAGGTTCATATCGCGCACCATCAAGCGATTCAGGAAAACAGGTTCTTCCCGAATCAGGCCCTAACCTGGACGCAAACCATCTGTCCGTATCAAAAAAGTGGTCAAAAATGTTCGTGAGCGTATTAGGCGAAATCCGGCTCAGAGTGCAGGTAAACTCGCGAAAGATATGTAAATATCCCGACGATCCATGAGTCGTATATTGCGACATGATCTTAGATTATAAGCCTATAAAAACAAAAAATACGGATTAACGGACACCCAGAAAAAGCTAGAGTCACAAAATGCAAGGAGCTACTAGCATGGCACGAGGGTGATGACATTATTTTTCGGATGAAAAACGTTTCTATTGCAAGATAGCCACAATCAACAAAGTGATCGTGTGTATGGCGTATCATTGAGGGACATACCAGTGGACAAATTAGCTGTGCAGCGATTTCAAAGTGCGTCGGCTGTCATGGTTTGGGGTGCAATATCGCCTGGAGGCAAATTACCACTGCTGTTCATCGATCGAGGAGTCAAAATCAACCAAGATTACTATATTCAGAACGTATTGCAGGGTCATTTATTAGAAAATGCCCGAAAGTTATATGGGAGTGATTACTTTTGTTTTCAGCAAGACAGTGCCCCATCTCACAAAGCCAAACGCACTCAAGACTGGTGTCGAATGAATTTGACGGACTTTATACCTTGGCAAGAATGGCCTTCTTCGTCACCAGACTTGAATCCGTTGGATTTTTCAATATGGGGATTTATGCTAAGTAATATAGGGAGAACACACGACATGAATTTAAATTCATTCAAGCATCGGTTAGTGAAGATATGGAACGATATTCCAGATGAGGTAGTGCGTGCCGCGTGTAACTCCTTCTATGGGAGAATGCGAAAAGTAATTAAAGCCAATGGAGAGAAATTTGAACTAATGAATTATTTTAGTAATTTACAGTTACTGTTTTATATATTTACTAAAAAATATTTGAAATCTATGGAGTTGTTGTCATTTTATGAAAATTTTAAAGTAGGACACTTAATCTGCCCAACCCTGTAGTAATAAAAAAACTGCGGTTTAACTTACTTGTAATAGAATTAATAAATATGTAACTCGACATTACCCTGACTTATTAAAAGTTTAAGCTATATCATATTGTCTTCGGTTGACCCGATAATTATTTATGAAACAAAACACTACTAAAACCGCAACACAGAATATAATTTAAGTTCAGTATACGCGATACAATTTGTTTTCAATTGTTAAATTTCTAAGCAATAGCATTTATAACAAATCACAGAATCATAGGTACGATACGAACGAGATTAACAGTTAAAACGACCCGCAGGTAGACGAAGGTATTAGGTACATTTTCCGCGCAAGAGGGCCCTATCATTGAATAGGGGCTAGGCGTCCAATTCATCTCGACCATAATCCCGGGAAGGCGCGACACTGTTCTCTCCCTGCGATCCATCAACGTCTCTGTCCGCAGTAATTACACGTGCTGATACGCATTGACCTGATACTGAATTAGATACATACGTTAAAAAGAATCTACTGATATAACGGACGGAACGCATTAACTATCGCATCGCACCGACCAGAATGTCCGTGACGTAGTATAGATAAGCAAGTGAGCCTTTATTGGCAATGTCATAGTATAGGTTCAAGTAAGACCTAGCAAGCTTATTAAGTCACATCAAAAAAAAATAGTATATAGAAAAACACGGAAAACCTGACTTAGTTTAAGACGTGATAAAACTCGACATGCCGATAAATGTACGTACAGGCTACAAGCGAAACGAAACCACGTCATAAATTTATGAGATGTATATAGGAGCTGCGAACTGTGTGTAATTTTCCGGATGTATTTCTAGGATAGTACCATCTGTTTTTGCAAAGAGAAAAAGTTGTAGCCTTACTTGCGGGATTACAGTGACTGAAATAGTGACTGTATTATGCCTGCGGGAAAAAAGAAAACAATTGTAACAAGGACGAGAGAAAATTGCCCACAAATATTTTACGCTATTCTTTGTAAATTAGGTTAGGTATATAATCAGCTGATAATCGTATACGGAAGATTTCATCGGATTATCGATCGACTAACTACTTTGTTTTTACTTACGTATAATTATAATGATTAGGCGCAGACCGAGTAGGTGAACCCTTAGTATTCCAGTTCAGATTAAGCGAAAAGGTTAAACGGTAAGCAAATAGAGGTGCTTAAATACTTTTTCTCCAGGAAACGGAAGTCGTGGAGTTGATTTCATTTGGACGCGGCCGATTTTTGTGAATATTAAAGTACTTCAATTCGAACTAAACACGCCAAGCGTAAGGGCAAACAGGGGTCGGACGTTGATGAATGGCAGTTTATACAGCCGAGTGGGACCCGCAACTCCTGGCTTGTTAAAAAACTTCTTGTATTCGGCTCCGCTTCAAGTATAACTCGGCCCATAGCGAATGAGGTGTAAACGAAATCTAAAACACTAATCTTCTACTTATTAATTTTTATTATGCAGAAACGTCTGCTAGCGAATATCTTCGTTATTGAAATCGAAAGAAAAATAGAAAAATTTGACTCGAAGCGGGACACGAACCCACAACCACTGGATCACTACTATCACTAGCCCAGTGCACTACCAATTGTGCTATCCTAGTACCGCTTAGACCTGTCGAATTTTTCTATCTTATCCTTCGTGGTATACGTCATCATGGGTGACGTGTAGTCACATTTACCGTCAGCGTATTGAACACTTAACGGCGTCGAAGTCTCAATTTACATTTCTACTTATTGTCAAAGATAGCCCAGATTAGTATGAAAATATGCTTGGACACCATGAATTTTAAAGTGACACTGCTCTGTGGAATGCACCGCAGCAGAGCTATCCTGTAGCCGGAAACACGACACGTTACAAACAAGAAATCGATCAGAGCAAATTAAACCCGCAGCTAATGTAAATACATTCAGGTTAATGCGAAGCTTCTTTACGCATGCCAGAATCCAAAGACGCCGGCGAATTCTGGAATGTTCTAAGTTCCTGATCGCGTTGTAAGTAATTACGGACTTATGTACATTCTGGTGTGTCGTGTCGCGTCTGCGTGATTTAAGACCACCCTAGAAGCTTGACAAACAGTTATTTAGATTTTTATTGAAATATATTTTGGTAAATAGATTATTTAATTAGATAAGAATTATGCGAGTTAATTGTTTAGGCTTGGAGTGACAATCGGCTTGTTTAAGACTTGTGACTTGGCTATCACGTGCTCCTTTCTATAACAAGTAGCAATGCCATTGTATACACATTGTTACATAGCTGATATCGAAACATGAGCAAATTCGTAACAATATGGGCCATGTCACAACATTTGCGATGACACGAATTGACATAAAACAATGTCGGGTGCGTCAGGAAGTATTGTTAATATTAAATTGTCATCTTAAATATGGGTAGCAAGTTTGTTGAATAGTATAATCTCAATTGAAATTATTCTTTTAGTAATAATATCCACACGGATTCGTAGTTAGTAGCACGCCGACTGGCGGCGCCGGTCGAGCAAGAGAACAAATTTCCGCCCGCGTCTGTCTACTATCACAGATATTTGCAGGATGCTAACTTAATCGACAAAGGAGCGAAGGAAAAACAATAAGAACACGTCGAACCTTCACCGTATTATAAATCCCTTGAAGAATAAATATGTTTATTAGCTTAAAACGAACAAAAGAAGTGGAAAGGAACTTGTCGGTCAATGGTCAATGGCAGCAATGACGTGGTAGTTTTCATATGCACTAGACTAGCCGGATAAGTGCCCTAATAAATCCTTCAACACATGCGTCAGTGAAGCAACAGCGGAAAGGCGTAAAATCGTTTGACGGGCTACGTGACCACGACTACTCAGCCAAGAGTAACTAAATAGGAAGAAATGACATTAATAAACAACAAAGTCGTTAACCAGAGTTGAGATTATTTCTCCAACTAGGTACTAAACAAACACAGATTTGAGCAACTCACGATTTCTCAGATCGTGCGATTACTCGGAAACTCTTGAAATTTTAGTAGCTTGATCAAATTACTCCTTAAAACTAGTGGACGTGTTGTGGGAAAAATCTTGAGATTGTTTTTTATGTCACCACACAAAGGGTAAAGCTTTTATTTTTAGTGTGCTTGTATATAGGTAGCAAATTCTTTTACTATTCTATAGCCTCTGATTTCCCTCGAAAATTAATTAACTAATCAACACGGCACGTTGTCAACACGGCCGCTGAAAATGTCCGACACATTTGTTGGGGAACAAAAAGCGAATACTAAATTACCTTTCAAAGTCAAATATTACGGTCATAATACAGCTGGAATGTTAAACGAATGATACAAAATGTAATGAGTGAGCAAAACATTAATAATGGAGTTGATTTATACTTTACATATTTACATTCAAAGCCATACCAATTATGTAACAGTGAGGTTAATTCCGGTAAGAAATAATCAAGAACTTTATACATGTCACATAAAATCTAAGGCCAATAAATATTAGATACTATTATAAAGATATTTAATTCAACAAAACAGTCATACAAAGCGATTTCGATAAGGTAGGAGCCGCAATACGTTGGCGTTTATCTAAAGCGTAGCGGACCCCGGGCAGCCTTCCAAGATGTCATCGAGACGCAGCCACGCCAGCACCGACCTCTAGAGCCTCCGCGCCAACGAGCTCTCGGCCGTCCCGTGCCAAGTGCCACCGTCTAAACCCAACCCGCTTCCCATTTAAAATTATGACTGAATATTCAAAAGATTTACATCCGGTGGTGCTTACTGGCATAAACTAGCTTCGTTGCAAATTTTCACAAGTGCGTTCCAACTGCAGACGTCCTTATTTATATTGACTGTTATTGCATAAATAAAGAGACGCTGTGCATTTAATAGCAATGCCGTGTACTGAAGCGGACATGAGAAACGACTATGCCCTTAAGAAATCCTTGGCGTAAAGTCCGTCCGTTTGTGAGGCGCAAAGTCACGGATTACACGGTTCGTACTGTAAACAATTGCCAAGTGGGTTTCGAACTTGGCCTAATTGCGTAGCTTATAATGATTACAAAGGGAAAGTGAATCAAACAACAATTCACCGGTCTATGCGTAGTTCCCTGGCGTGATGACGTATAAACAAGCGATATTAACAAAACGTACCGTACAAATAACGCCAACGAGTAACATATACGTCTCTAGTGGATTCCTAAGCAATATTTCTAAGAGTACCTAATCATAACCGCAAAACACACATCGGTCTATAGTCTATAATGGAAAAATATTGTAGAAATTATGTTTTACAATAGGGGTTCGAAAAGTAGTGCTTTATTCCATACAATGTACGAGTACCTACAGTCGCCATCAAATATATCAAGGCAAATGGTGGCTAAGGTATCTACTCAAAAAAATCGAAACCTATTTGACAATATAGGCTTTGTTTAGATATTATACCGCTAGGGTCAGTCAGTCATATCTGATACACATGATAACTATTTGCGATGACTCACAAAAAGGCGAATTACTAGAGAAGCCTAAGTTAAATATATAAAAACAGGTATTTAACGTTTATTAGTTTAATATTGTTCAGAATAATCAGAGCTTTAATAAAAACCGTTCACGTTAGCTGATGCACCGACGTCGATGAATATTCGAATTAGAAGACGTGACTTATACGTTTTGATATAAAAATTATTATGTATGAGTTTCACGACAGTCTCATATTTTTAGGAATTACCTAACGGAACGATAATTATCAAAAAAAAACCAACCACTATATCGACGTGATTAATCAAATTATACCAATTTTAGATACGAGTATTTCGGTTTAACGGCCAATTGATTATGGACATAGGACATGGCATGGGTTGATTCTATTTATATTTTCTTTCGATTTAAATATCGATGATATGCTAGCAGACGTTTTGCTTAATATAAAAACAGTTTTACGATGCTTTTGTTCCTGGCATGCGCTGCACGTGGCGCCATAGACCCAGGATCTATGGCGACCCGGGTAATCAGATGCAGCAGTCACTACTAGGAATAATAATAGGACTATATAACTTATTAGCTAGAAAGGTCAAAAGAGGGCCAATTAAACTGAAATAGAATCACTCAAGGAACTTGCTTCAAAGAGTTCTTATAAAAAAGTTTATGTCAAAATTCTAAAGATAAGTATTTGTAAACCTTATAATGTAGCTTCAATCGTTAAAAAGTTCCCCATAACGAATATTGTGTAAGAAAATTCAAAAGACGCGTAAGAATAACTTGAAAGGCAGAAAAATACGATAATGGGCCTCGATTGGGGACTAAGTGAGTGAAACTTTATCAGGGAGCGTTAGTGAGTCTGTCGGACGAATAACAAAAAAGTAATGATAAACAGAAGGGTACAAATTTAATCTAGGGTTTAGCCAGGGCTCAAGTTCCCGGGAGGCGACCCGACGCGGGCGTTAGAGAAATTGCCAGAATACATTAACGGAAAGGGCCGCCGCGCCCCACGCCGCCCTATCTCAAGAGCCTGCACCGTAAGCTACGGACTAAGCTCTATGCCGAATCACAATACCTTACATATATACATTTTTCGTATTGAAATTAATAAATTGACAACCGAGTCACGTATCGCATAGATTGTACTGTACAAGCGTCAGCAACAGTGTAACAAAAATTTAAGCTGAATACATTGGGTATATTGATGAAAATACCGTAATAACGCCTGCGCCTTTAGTCATATGATTTCATTTGAAAATCTAATGAAGTCGTGAGAACCTAAAGGGTTTCTTAAATGTCAACGAGGAAAAATCCAAGGTTCGCAACGGCCATATAATTAGTTTAAGAATAAATTACAACGACATTTTTCGAATACTTTGTCGGTAATTTGCATTTTAGGAATGTTTACTGGGTCATAATGCTGTTTTAATCTAATAATCAACAAGTTTTGGTTAACCGTTGTTTTGCAAAAAATAACGTGTAGGTACAGGTACAAATTTAGTTCAGTTTTTTAGTAGTCCGTTCTAGCTGTCGTATATGTACGAAGAAATTTACAAGTAGGTATAGACTCAAGAGATAGAACGTTTTTTACTACAGGCGTCAGTTTTTATTGCTTTTAATATTGCAAGCGCCATTTTCGAACTTTTGTCCGCCGAGGTATACAAAGGTGCGTCTGTTTTGACCTGTATTCATCTCGAGAGGCAGTTTCGTAAAGAGTATAATAAAAAGACATACATAAATAACGACACGGCGATGGATCATAAACATAAAACGTATTCCTTTAACGACTCGACCTGGAATTGCTCGGCATTCGTCCGATGGGTACGTCTGATCTAACTTCGCTTTTATTTCGTTAATTCAAATATGGAAATACCATTTGTCTGATTAAAAATCTTCAAGGGAATGTTGGTTTGAATCTGCAGAGCGCGTTTCGTGGTCGCAAATATTTACGTGCAGGATAGACGCAAATTTTCCGACGACTTTGGCAGCGCAAAAGTTAGTGTTAAACTTGAAGTTACCGTGGAGAAGCAAGCAAAACAAGCTGAAGTATAGCACGCGTAAGACATGTCTCTCACATTACTAAGTTACAAAACTCGTTGGAAACTAGGATTATTTTAACATTTCATTAATTAGATCTAGTATAATGTTACCGCGAGACTTTATCATATAAATACGCCATAAATTACTGTCGCGACACACACATGACTTCCCGTGTTATGTTACCATGAATAAAAGTAACATTGCATGGGTTACAAACAGAGCTGTCAATCTCTTTGCGTGCCAGAGTTTCGTTTAACGTTTCAGAACTAAAAAACCAATAAAAGTTAGATCTATGATTACACTCAGTTTTCACATATCTGGAAGGCAAGGGTCGTACTGGATCAACGAAGTCGCTCGTCTACACTTCCTTTACATATACAGGCTTCTTTGTAAATGCTTCGTGACTAAATCATGACGTGTAACGTGTCGAGATGGTGGTTCATAATAAAACGAGTGATCGGCAGCGGTCGAAGAATGTCGTGTAATGACAAATCGTAAAGCGATCGCGCATAGACACATGGAGCGCAGTCTAAAGGCACCATAAAAGGCTTTACTGTGCTATTAAATCTATCCAGGATTAGAATAAGGAAGCTGCTGAGTTTATATGAATTTGTTCAAACATTTACAACCGGCATCTGAGTAGAATGTTTATGTCTCTAATAATACGCATCGACTTTGAAAGGATCTTACAAGATTTAATGTTAAATAATACAAATTTGTTACTTATTTAATAGTTAATAAGCAAGTAAAACATATTCATCGTAATGAATATATGCGTGATCCAGACTTGTACAAAAAATAAATACCACAACTGCTACCGGCGTGGCGAGAAATGAATTACAAGCCCCATACATCAGCCAGTATCAAATAAAAGATTGTCTTAGTATAGTTACAACAGGAGACCAGAAAAAAAATCAAACAATTTAATAGGGAAAAAACCATTAGTGTGCAATATAGGCGCGGCAGGGCAATAATGAAAGCGCACCGGGCGAACTTAACGGCCGGGGTCGCTGGCATCGCATAAACGGATCTCATGCGAGCAATAAATACACTATCCACATGCTACTCGATATTTACAACATAATCTGCAGTGGCTTGGATAAATCGTTAACCAGTATGCAGTTCGGTAGTTAAAAAACTATTTTGCTAAAATGTCCAGCTCATAACAAGCATTCTCTACGCAACACGTATACTCGCATCCGAGTGCTCGAGACCAAATACACATGAAATGACAATAACTATCAGTCGCGACATGCTGGCTATTTGTCTCTTTTCGGTATTATGTGACGCAGCGCCATCTATGGATACATGTTAAGTTATTTTGATAGTGTACATCTCTATGGAACTAGTATGGCACTCAAACGTACGTACGTGAAACATGATAGATGTCGCTAATGTGTTTGCCAGGATGCGGGAAACTCGGTTGTAAATAGACATTGTCATTCCATGCATTTTTATGACACATCAGTAAATCATTATTTTAATGAATATTGGATTAAGTACTATCTACGTTTAATTAATAGTTTACTACTATCAAAGCGTCGTAGTTAATTTATGACAACAAATAGTTGACCGACCCTTATCTAATAAACTGTTTAGTCTGTCAAGTAAATCACTTTCGCAGCAAAATAACATAATGGTTGCAATAACCAATGGAACCATTCGCAATTGCAAAAACGAAAATTGGGTGAAATCACAAAATCACATAAAATTAACATAAGAAATCATTACAATAAAGATTTAATTATAAGTAAGCAGTAACTGAAATAAAGCATAATTTAAATTATACAAAATGCATAACATATGTATGTAGACATGAGTGAAGTTATGAATTTTTCAATACGCCATTGATTTTGTAAGTAAAATTTGCAAGTCACCAGATGGGTCGTCCTGAATATGAACCTTTCTATATAAAATTGTCTACTTAACGTTATTTTAACATGAAATTTTGATGTATATAAATCAAGACCTTTTTGGATCGTCATACGAAAAGTTCCTATTGTTTGTTTATCCCTAGATCAAATACGAGTATGTTGATTATTCTAAGAAGTATGAGCCTAAAAATTGCAGGTTTGGATCCCGGAACAGCTTCATTTTCGTTAAAGACAGGGCTTATCTATGTTTTAACGAAATGGCATCTAATAGATGCATCTTTCTCTTACACTCTTGTCAATATGACCTCCACAAATGTAATGCATACTGACAAAGCTTACTCCATAGTCTCTATACCCATTATATCCACGTAATATACTTTATGGAAATGGTCGCCGCACGAAAATAAAACTTAATTGTTATCTATGCGTCGCTAACCACCAGTTCAGCGTTTTTTGTGGTGTTCAGCTTGAACAATATTCGGTGAAGCGACCGAAAAACCAATCTCTTGTAAATAAATTTCAATTTGGAGCTAAAAAATAAATTTGAACCTCGTGTCCAGTAAATATAAGTCGCTTGAACGCGATCAACACGCTCAGTTCCAAAGTTTAATGAAATCTGTTTATGATCCAAACAAAGAAACGTCAACTTTAGCTGTAATTTTTATTTGTGACCACTTTACAGTGCGCATTGCGACGTCCATCATAAATACATTGCGCCGATGAATCACGGCCACCCGCCAAGAGACGTTTAATGTTTTTCGGGTGAGATGCGTCCCGTGCGACGGTTTCCACTCTGGAGACAAGGTCGTGAGATACAAAGGAATAGTTTCATCGTTCGTCAGAAGGTCGTACTGGGAAGTGTTTTTGTTTTAATGGAAGTGAGGCCGAGAGCTGAAGGCGCGTTATATTTTATGTTATAACGCATAGTATCATAAATCTTTTGTAGAACATTGCATTAAAGTGTTTTTAGTACAGTACTAACCCTACATGAAACTTAGTATTCGCTATATTAGTGAATGAGGTTTTTTTATTTAAATGCATATTTCACTCGTTTATTTATCCCGATTGGTACACCACACCGCCTTTGTAAGTTACTGTGAAGCCACATAAAGATTATGGCGCAAATTGGAGCGCGTTAGGGTGTCACAACGTGATTTTATTACGTCGTTTCAAAGTAAATTTTAATTGTAGGTATAAAGCGCGTGCCCCCAGCGCGTGCACGGGTCGGTCACCCAGCGAGTAACCTTACAAACCCTATTGTGGCGTAATTTACTACTTAAGTACAAACTGACTTCAATTTACTGACTTTAACCAACATAAATCGATTTATTTCTACGAGTTTATTTCTACTAAAACGATGTTGAAGGTAAGTTACTACAAAGTAAAACTTTGTTAAGTAGGCACCGCATAATCGCTAAGTAGATACCACACATTCAGAAAAACGTTGAAATTTTTCAATAATTAAAATCGAATAGCCCACAACGCTAAACAGGTAACTTACTAGACAGGCACTGTCCCACTAACGGACTACTCGTATCAATCAAGTACGTAAATCTTGAGCTGTCCTATGATATGTATACTACACAAATTGTATATTGCAGCTATAAACGTCATCGCAAATACAAAGTCTATAAATGTTTAGTAAAATGTTGCCGTTCTTAGACACAAAGTGGTTGTGATGGTGAGTGCATCGGTCTACGGCCGGTGTCCGCGAGCACGGGCGTGACGCAGAGAGGTTAAATCGGGCCAAGCGGCCCACGCCGCCCGCTAATTAGGAAGCGCACGCGCAAGGGCGCTGCACCGCACGATGCGCGAACTAGCCCTGCCTGGAACAAAGACACGAATTGCGCAGAACAAAAGAAACGCGCAATCAAACAAAAGAAATAACCGAAGAACAAAAGCAGTTTAGAAGGACAAAAGGCGTTGTGTATAGAATTATGTTTTGTTACAGAGCTTGACGCGCGAGAACAAACGAATGCCAAAGATTACTGTTACAACGCCGGTAGCAGTGGAGGCGTGTAAGTATCCATTTACCGGGATAGAGCATCCTCTTTTACGTAAAGATATACGAGTATGTATACACTTAGCTATGAAAATATATATGAAATTTATCTACCACTATTCGTACTAAGCAAAAACCACCCATAATAACATTTAATTCCTTCCTTAGTCTTCCTAGACGTAACCAAAGAGAAGTGATTGAAAGCTTTCGCGGTTTGTGTGGCCGCAAAATAGATAGATTTCTACCTAATTTAACAACGCTATCCGACAGAAGGTTACACGTTAAAAACACGCACAAAATCATATGTCGTGTCTGTATATAGAAAATCGGAAAAATATAAGTCGATACTTCGAAGAGAGGCACTCGCTAAAAGTGCTTAGTCGATTTCACGTCATCGCCTTGGCGAAGATTCGCTCTGCCAATTTTCCTTTTCTTCCCTTTGTTTTCCAACTGAAAGACGGATTCATTACGAATTCCTCCCTTCAACTTGTCGCATTTCAAGTTAGAAACCAAATTACTTTTACACATATTTCAGTCTAATATCAAAATTAGACACTAGACACTATGTGGTTATTTGAAATTGTAGACTTATTTGTGTTGAGTAAGGCTTCGATCCCACTTCATTCCTTTATTGGCTGAGTCATTGTAGTTTATGTAAATTAGCACGCCTACTCTTCAGAAATTCACTGATCTTAACAAAACACACCGCCGATTTCAGTAAAGAGAACACAATAAAGAAAGAAAGCCAAATACTATAACAATAAAGCACATCAGTTTGATATGAAACAAAAACACCGAAAAATTACGTCAAATGAATACCAGCTATCTCGTGCGTTTAAGGGAATGCAAGCAACTTATGTAAAGCCATATAAATGCGAGATAAAGACACAAAGAATAGTTTCACACAAACGTTTTATAAATATTACTTTAGAACGCAGTATGAGTCATTGTCATTGCGAACGTCAAGAATGCCGCACAAAGGGGGGAACGCAATTGCATTTTGTTTAGCGGAAGCTTGTTCTATTTCGGTGGACATCTGATGGGTTAGCGAGGAGTAAACAAATCATCGGAGCGCTTAATTGGTTTATTACTAGGCGGTGATGATGCTTCAATTAGTATCGGCTTAATTACTTAGCTGATTAGCAAGCTCTATCTGAATTACTTAGCTTAAATTGCTCTTGTCGGTGTTGTAACTATTTGTGCAGTGATGATTATTTTCAGATGTTAATAAAGAAAAGTTATGAACTTGACATATTCTTAGTTCATTCTCATTTAGTTTACATAACTGATTTCAACTTAGTTACAAATGATTTTTTATGCTTTTAAATTTTTCCAAAATTAACCCGACAGACATGTGGCGAATTGCCCTTACGTGCAACCGATGCAAGTTTTAACACAATAAGTGTAAGGTTTTGTATAACATTTATATGACATTTGAAGTGACAATACATTAGTGATCACTCCGCCAGTCCGCCTCTATATGTATATTACGAGTATCTAACCTCCCTTGATAACTTTGAGTCTCGCGTCCTCACCTCGTCGGAAACTTGCTGTTTTTTTTTACCTGCCTCACCCGATTCGTCCATCACGGCGTTGGAATATTATATTTTTCTTGTTAAACTTTCATAATTGTTTTCTTTTGCTTTATATTATGTACAGGTAAGAAGAAAATGGGAAGTAATTTCTTCGCACAATGATCGAGATTGCGAAGGAATGAATGGAGCACGTTCTCATTATTTTTTTAGTGCTGTTTATCATTGATTCACGTTATAGCTACGCAACTTCATTATTGCTATTGTTTGTTAACAGGAATGTCGATATTTGCTGTTCTAGAAATAATTGGTTTCTTTCACCATTCATGATTAAAATTCCTACTAAAGTTATTGTATCCACCATTCCAAATAACTATTTAAATAAGGTTTCGTAAAAAAAGTAAAATATAAAGTTAACTGTTTAGGTTAAAATAACTTATTTTTTAGGCACACGGAGAGCTCAGGTCAGGTCTTAATCTTCAACACTATGAGTGTTTAGAACCAGTCCCGGCGTTACCGCTTAGGACCTACCGACTATCCGGTAGTATTCGTATTGTTAGTAAATGAATGTTATTTGTCACAAAAGTTCATATTTAATGATCTTTAGTCTAACCATAGTCATTTTTATGAAGATTATGCAAGTAAAAAAATAGGTTTAAATAAATATAGTCAGTAGTGTAGTGTCATTTGTTTAGAAAAGTTAAAATGCTAGCAGTTTTGTGTTGACTTTTCATAACAACTTACGCAAATTGTCTAATTGCGAAAATGATTTTCTTTAAGCTCTATGATAAGATAGACAAACAGGCACATGGCGTTAAATCCTACAAGTTCAATAACTACGTCCCAGTTAAATATTAGCTCATATTTAATATACCTTCATAAAAGACTTTAAAACAACTTACCTTCCTATTAATAAGATTGAATCTTTGAACACAACTGGCCCCTAATAAAGAAGTCAACATAAAATAAATATCGATTACATTCCTTCACGGCACTTTAAGGAGCCGAATTCACAGTGGACTCGACCGAGAATACTTTACCAAAAGCTCCGCCATTACTCATAAAGGTCTCTCAATAAATATTCAATTCGATGAATTTCTTAGGATCCTAGTCTCGAGCAACCTTTGTCGTCGGTCTCGTTTTACTTCGTAAAGCCAGAGAGGAAAGAGTGCCATTCGAATTTCAATAAAAGTTGCAGGGGAATAAATTGTCGGGCTCCGGGCATGGGCAGCGAGATATTGTGCTCGGGGCCAGCTGACGCTCGCCGCGGCAGCCGGAGGATGCCAAATAATTAATATTATTAATTGAAGCACCTATACAGCGGATGGAGCGCGTGAAATATAAAGAGAACGATCAGGAGCGGGGGCAAAGTCAATCAATCAGGGGCTACGTTCGAAGAGCGTATTTGGAGTTCATTTTATTCCTTTCTTTTTGTTGTCAAGCGTGTATTAAACGACCGTGACCTAAGTTATCAAAATCACGATTTATAATTTATAAATCGAGTTGTTCTTTGTAATTACTTCTTGTGTCTAAGGTCAGAAGTATCAGAATGATCAGGTATGATTATCTAAAAAAAAACGAGAGAAACTAATCCATCACCTTCGTTATAATACGAAAATAAATTCTATCAAGCAATAAATCTTACCAAGTAATTTAATCGGACATCCGATGCTCTACGCTAGAGATAAATCGAAGGTATCGGAGTTATGACAAAGTTGGCCGAAACTGGAGACCAGGTGAAAATCCACGCAAGGAACTCGAGTCTATTTAAGCGTTACAGCTATTTGGATTGACAGCGTGAAATAGAACTTGGCTATTCTAGCCGGGCGATAAACCATTAATCTCTGCTATATTGTGATATCCGGACGATCATCAATTTTGACGTAAAATTATTATTCCAAAACTGCTGACGCTTGACAATTATAAGGCTGGTGCGGTATATTTAAGTATTCAGAAGATTCTTTTAATAATTTACCGCAACGTAGGCATTTTACTCGATGAGCATACATTATGTGTGTTGTAAATCGAACATGTTTATTTAAAATGTCTGAATGTCAGCATTGTATACCGAAGTTTGTGCTCTATTCGAGCATGCTTATGCGATGGAGTTAAGCAATAAGAACATTTTGTTAGTAAACATAGATGTTCGCAAGCGTTTCTACAGACGAGGATTATGAAAATATAAAGTAGAAATTCCATGCGGGAAAATATACAAGCATGCCGTGTGGAAAAGTTTCATTAGATATCTCCGCTAAGTATAATTATAAAAAAAATATAGTTCATAATTGGAAAGAACTAAAGCGTCAATTATTTGAGCGCAACGGGGCTGATAGGTTTTCCGAAGGAAGTTAAATTATGTAAATTATGTAATACCTACATGTAAGAACATATTTCCACATAAAATTCCCCGGTAATTTTTTGGCTCAGTTTGCAACGTCGAATGCCTTAAGTTATAAAATCAGCCATCATTTATAATTCATCATCATCTTATCAATAATTAGTGAAAGTAGACAGGTACTTCGTTGTTTACAAATGTTATTTCATTGGTTCATAAATCATTAGGTTACCCTGAATAAATCTGTTTCAATCGCTTCGCAATCGATACAAATTAAATTAAATATTCATCCATTTCCTATACTTGTACATCCCGAGCTATTTCTAATCACTTTTGCAGCTATTGAGCCACAAATAAGGCGACACTGACGACATTTAAAAAAAGTAATCATGCATTTGTTACAATAAAATCTTCAAAAGCTATAGTCCTCAAATAGGTTTTGAGGCGTAACGATGATCAGCTTCTAATAAAAAAGCCAGTATGTCGTAGTAGGTACCTGGTACAGTGAAGGGCATATATCACCACACTGCCTAAGGTGAAAAAATCTATACATATTTCACTGTAGATATTGGACATCAAATTCAAAGTCCCGTGGCGAGAAGGCCCGTCGGCGAGCATCCTACCTCATCCTCCTGTTTGTGACACTTGTTTAATGAAAAGGATACATTTCTTGGAAGAAGTCTAGCGTCGGCGGCTGAAGGATGTCTAACGCCGATAATACCTGAAAATAAAACTCTGTTCAGAAAACGATTTAATGCCAGTTGGGACGTAGTTTTCTTTCGTAATGTAATTTAGTTGAGTAGATCTAATCTTTTTTTTATAGGTTCGCATTTTCATCAGTATCGTATCAATTGGAAAATCGTACGTATTAAGAAACTCATATATGTAACAGAAGTCAGAAATGCTAGCATTTGAATTAGTATTTTCTTTTTCTATTAATTAATGAATTGAAAATTGGAAATTTTGTCGGAATTGACTAAAATTATACATATAATCGTATTTAAAAACATGTAGATTTGAGCATCTTTAAAAAACCTTAATGGGTCTATTTATCCATTTTAGATGGGACCAGTTTTGACAATCTTAAGCAGAAAAAATTCCATTATTATCTATTTGGCTGCATCAACTGTCTCTTGATAATAGTTAAGATGGGTTCTGTTTTCTAGGTCACTCCTTCAACCAGGTTACCATTTGGATTCTGCTTTTGTGTGATAGTGCCCGTTTCCGACAACTATATGTTGGAAATGAATCTGAGGCACAATGAAAAATCAATATAACCATCGAACGTCATTAGGCTACTCTACATCTGTTATAGCTGACAGGAATGTGATGAAATCGCCAAATGTGTTATTGTTCTTGTTGTTTATAAACGCTAAGCCGGCGCGACGCGGCGTGACAAGTTATTAGCGTCCGTCATACTCGCGATACGGACACAATACTCGCTATCGGATCCAATTCCCCCATTTCGATGCAAATCCTGTGTTTGCACGCGGCGGCAAATGCGCACGCCGCCAACGAAACAACGGTCGATGAAACTCATTGAAAATGAATAAATTATATGCACGCTTGCATCGTAATTGCATTGTTATTTGAAATTTATTGAATCTCTTTAATCATTATAATAAATAAACAATTTGATGAAATCTCGAATTTAATACAACAGAGATTGTCGATTGGTGAATTATTTGTAACTATTATAAGCTATTTACAGTAACACGCAGAAATATCTGATACAGTCATACTTGTAGAGGTAGAGCATGCGTTTTATGACCGTCGTTTTATGCTAAGGCTTGGGCACATAGGCGCGTTTTGTGTGCCCAAGCCTTAATACTTTCCAGTAGTCACCGATCGCTGTAAAACATATCTGGCAACTACTTCCAGCAGAATCTTTCCGCTGATATGATGTTAATGATGATGAACCGTGATGCCGTGTGAATACTTACGTTTTCATGTTTGAAGAAGCACAGCATCTTGAGCTCGCGGAAGACGCGCTTGGAGGAGACGAGCGACTGGAACACGTTGGGCAGCTTCTTCAGTGCCACTCGCCGGCCGTCTCGCGGATCCGTCACGGCCCTGAAACAACCAAACACATTTACTTAACAATGAATATTATTGTACTGTCACGAAAGTCTTTTTTTTTATGACATAGGCGGCAAACGAGCAGACGGATTGCCTGGTGGTAAGCAATTACCGTGGCCCATGGGCACCCGCAACACCAAGGGAGTCACAAGCGCGTTGCCGGCCTTTAAGGGGGGTTGGAGTTCTGGGAACCTTACTCACCATCTTTAGTCTTCCTCTAGCTCAGATTATCCTTTTTTTAACGGTGTGAAAATGCATTACGCATCTCCCCCGACCCGGGGAAGGTCATTTGGGGGGAGTGTGTCTCTCTCCTCCCGAAACTCCTATCTGCTAGCCAGAGGGAGGGGAGGAGTATACCCACAACAACCACACCGGCGTTCCCTCACTGCCGTTATGGGGGCGTCATGGGATAGCGAGCATTCTATCACGAGTCAATATTATCCTGCCATATTTTAAGTCTATCAGTTCCTCGCCAACCATGTGGCACCCCTTTTCTCTTTGCGGACTTAACTCCGATAATGAGTACACTTGGCTATATTACAATTAGTACAAGTATCTTAAAAAAGAAGTGGCATTCCAGTAAGTTAAATCATTCTTAGTATGTACTATAAGCACAGAAAAACTATGTATGTACAATATGTAGGTACCTATTTAACACAGTAATTGACCGAAACGAAACGAAACATGAAACTTTTATGGCTTAAGCA
Organism: Grapholita molesta; assembly: GCA_022674325.2. Classification (NCBI taxonomy): domain Eukaryota; kingdom Metazoa; phylum Arthropoda; class Insecta; order Lepidoptera; family Tortricidae; genus Grapholita; species Grapholita molesta. Next base: position 14,858,366 of record CP053130.2, on the reverse strand, counting down.
CATAGGCGCGTTTTGTGAGCGTGGCGCAGCGGGGCGCGAGGCTGTAGTCCTAAAGTGTGCCTTATTTCGTTACATTAGCCACACCGGTGTCACGCTGCGCTACCGCCACGCTCACAAAACGCGGCTATGAGTACAAGACTTTACGCATTTGCCTTCGACGGAATGAAAAATAGAGTTGACCGCCTACAATCGGAACACCTGATATGTTATGATATATCCTGTCAGCCAAATCCTGATAGCTTTGGACCTTACTCGATAAAACAGGCATTCGTATTTGGGAATGACACAAATGTCGATATGATGTCTTCGTATAATTATAAAAAAATATTACCAGCTCGTGTAATTAAAACAAGTTTTCGAGAGTTCAGATTATTATTGCCAAAGTTTGTGCTATATATTGCTTGGCATAAACTAACTATAGTTAGCATAGTTGAAGTTAAAGTTATGCTTCATATTTAATAACAAACGGCTGAGCTTTAGGGGTTGCTTAGGAGGGCTTAGAGTTTATCGAGCCTCTACAAGATTGTTTCAAATGAATATATATACGTATAACTTTTTGTTGCAATAAACAGCGTACAGTTGTAGTAAATAATATTATTAGATAGTAGAAAATAACTAATATAGCTATAGCTTAATATAATAACTTGTTCTTAAATTCAGTTATTGTTTCAACTAAAAATAAAGAGCTCGTTGTGAAGATTGTTATTGTAGGACGTCCACCCAGAAAATGGACAGACGACTCATTAAGGTCGCCGGAAGACTCTGGATGCAGGTCGCTTCCAACCGATACATGTGGAGGTCCAAGGCATATGTTCAGCAGTGGACGTCTTGTGGCAGCTGTGGCTGAGATGATGTGAAGATTGTTGTCTTAATTTCAAGACATTTTGGAAGCGACTTTGTATTATTATTGTATACATAGTGACAGTCTTTTAGTCATAGGATTGTCGACATCAGCAAATAACTAATTGTAGTGATACGCGATAAGTCCAGTTTAGTTCAAATATCATTCATTAACGTGGAGCGTACGGCTTGGTGCAATTTACTAATGATATAAAAGTTAGTCTACATATATCGGCAACATCCTTTTCTTAGTTATTTTCTTCAAATTAAAATTAAATTTGCTAAAAAGTTTTCGCATTCGAGATTTATTGATATCATAACGCTTTAGCTCCGTTAGCTCCGGAACTTGGAAATTGTATTTAAAAACAAATTAGCATATTTTTACCGTTAGCGAAACTGAGAGAAGTGTAGTTATTTACAAATTGATAACATTATTTTCAAAAGAATTACGTTAAGTCTATAGAAAAAATAACTTCAGGCTTAGCTCTTTAAAATTGCAAAGATTAACGGAGGAGAGGTGATTGATTACTTTGATTAGACAGATTTTAATGACAGCGTGCTTCGAGTGCATTAATTAAACTAAAAAAAATGCTATTTCAAAGTGCTTTTTTCTCCAGTCAATTTATTCAGCAACCAAAAGGGCAATTTCCGTAGTTTTAACACAACGTAATCTACTAACTATTTATAACAAAGTTCGTATATTTAATGAATGGCGTTTTTTTTTATACTATGCCGGTGGAAAACGAGCATAGCCTGCCTGATGGTAAGCAGTTACAGCCTATGGACGCCTGCAACTCCAGATGTGATACATGCGTGTTGCGGACCCTAATTTTATTCGCGTGTTTTATTTGTATGCGGGCTTTTTCATTTTATTTGCAACGGTCTTGTTAGCAGGCAGTGATATTTTTTCCGGCTTCATATTCAACTTGCAACAACTATAGCAGGATTCCCGCAACGCTTAATATACATATGTGACATTATCTATAAAAAAGGGGCTTATTGTCGATGGCACTTATGCGGTTATTCAAGATGACGCTATACAAACGCACCGCGGTTCGACGTAAGTGCCATTGACAATAAGGTCTATTTTTATAGATAATCTCTCATATTTCACCATCTAACGTTTCGTCTGGAACCGCAGCGCCGACTGCATGCATTACAACTGTCATCGCTCACTCGACTCGATCGCGGACTGCCAACGGCAGTACCCTTACCAAGAGTTGTGGTTGTGACTTTGAGGTTTTCGATAACGAATATCGAGTTTACTATGTGTGCATCTCGTTTGCACTAAAATAGTTCAAGCGAGATGCACAGACAGTAAACTCGATACTCGTTATCGAAAACCTCAATGTAACAACTCATGGTAAGGGTACTGGAATTTGACACCTTCATCCACGATTTCATTTTATCGTCAGGCAACTTGGTCAACTTTTCTTAAACACGGCACGAATTTTATTAGTGAGGGCACGTGCAAACTCAGAGTTTAATCGGGATTTTTCAAATAAAACTACGTATCAAGACGAATTACGGCAAAAAAACAAAACTATTCAACTCCAAGCGTATGAAATCCTAAGTTTCTGAAATCTATGAAGATATAGATCGAAGAAATTTGTAGGTAGGAGCCTCCGCTGTTTGTGTAGGTCCCCGTATCTTACGAGATCTCAAGAATGATTTGTACGGATGTATTTAGAAAAAAATACACAAACATTCTTAAAACTAGTTCGTTTCTACGCCATTATCATGAGAAAGTTTCTAGTCTCTGAAGAAAACTGTTATAGATCGACGTTATTGTTTAAGTGCTTTTAAGTGTAGCCTTGTATTAGAACGAGGCCCGTTAGGGCTGCCTTTGTTACAGATAACATGTATCGGGCGTGGATCGAGATAAGGGTACGGGTGCCGGCCGACCCTGCGGACGACCCGATATAACATCAAACCAGATACTCGTAAAGTTCAGTACAATGATTTTTATAACAAAATAAGATAAAGAATGAACTTGAGATACTACCGTAATAATGCATATTACAAACGGTGTTTAGTTTAGGTAATTATCGTCACTACTTTGAAAAAATCTCACACAGATTATAAGTTAAAACGCGCAGTAACTCTATACTCATCTCATAAATAGTTACTTCATTTTTCTTTTGAATGCCAAATGAGTTACGAGGTTTTTCAAAGTAGGGACGTTATATTCAGTTAGCGCATGACACTCTGATATAAAGGTAATGACGTGAATCCCTTTCCCCTAACTAACATTTATTTTATCCCATATTTATTATAATACATGGTTTATATCTATTGCTAACAAACACAACTGTTAAGCATTATCAACGCTATTATAGATTAGGACACAACCATGAAACAATGATACTGATTATTTATTTAACCCACCATACAAGTAAAATGCTACTCAAATTTGTTCTTTATAGTGTAGGAAAAAAAAGTATAATCTGTTTTGTGTCAAAATTGAAGGAAACAAATAAAACTCAACTCTGTCCCAATTTTATAAATTTCAAATTTCTTTAAAGTAACTATTAGTACTAATTTAATAAGCAAATTCGCATTTCTTGCCTAGATAGAAAAGGACACGCTTTGAAGTGTATTGAATCGACAGGTAGGTTGTAAAAGCTGATTTGCTTATACAAATAAACAATAATATTCTACTAGGTGGGCCCAAATGGACGTGTTAATGGATTAAACCTGTTAACCTTTCTTAAGCCAAATGGAGCAAATTATACGACATTAATGTATTTTGTTAAATGCCATTTTCAACATGCAAGTACAAATACGCATTGACAGTAACAGGTATAACTAGTCAGGTGATAATAGCTTTAGTCGTAAAGTATACGTAAACCACAGACTGTATAAACACTATATTTAACTTTAATAAACTTGTCGCATATAACTTATATAATGTTTCCTGCTATTGTTTGCAATAGATGTGCATGCCGAACCGAATATGCCGGACCACATGTTTATAAGCAGGTGTTTCTTTACAGACACATTTCGAAAAACTATACTGCAATACGGATTATAACTTGGTAAAGAAAACGAAATTCTATCGGATATCTAGTCGGTCAAGAATATTTGCTCACATATTTTTTGTCGTCTATCAAACAAAAAAACAACAAATATAAAAAGCGTCAAAGTTTGGGTTAGAAATGTAAAGTGCAAACATATTTTTGACGTGCACCAAAGCGTGACGCCATGCGATAGCTATCATGCCTACTCGTATTCTAGCTGTATGGCGCTGTAAGGCAGTCCGGTGGTAGTGAAAATTGCGGAAGATATTGACGTGCCTGTATGGTAGCTTTATTTGATTGCAGAGAAAACCCGTAAGGTTAAGGTCTCCTATAAACGTCTTCGGCCGCTTACAGCGTCTGCGTCACAATGTTTACTATAAAAAATTACTGATGTGGTCTCTTTCACAGATCGTCGTTGGCGTCTTTTTTGTTCAGAAACGTTGACGCTAAAGTCAAACGTCGCGTATAGCATAAAATAGGAGACCCAAGCCTAAGGAGCGAGTCCAGATAGGTACTCCGACTAATTTCGTGATGAAAATCTAGTTTAATCAGAATGCAGTCAGTGGTGGAGATTAAAAACATACGTGGTAATTCGAAGAGGATTTAATTTCCTTTCTAACTGGTGGCGTTAATATAAGTATTTATAGAAATTTAACGCTTTCTTATCGTGTCAAAACTGACATGATTTATCTTTTCTGCAAGTCACGCTTATTGGGTACACATTTTTTTCTTAAAACTCATATATGAAACGACGTAGACTTTATTTACATACGAGAATAAAGGTTAGAATATTCTAATGATAAATTACAATGTACTCGTAGGTATATATTAAATATAATTGCTAATAATCAGTTAAATTTCATTACAGTTAAAATAAAATTATAGGTGATGACAAAACCACATCATGTTAATTGTTAATAATTAATAACTAGGTAGGACGACGGTCAAAAATAAATTGATTGACCAAACATGTTGTAACGTGACTTATAATTAGTAGTCGGTGTATTCAGCCCTTAACACGTTGTTACTGAACCATGAAGGCGGTTCACACACTTCACACTCATACTCGCCTGGGCGCCTTTGTTAAAAAATAGTAGCCAACACATAGCACAGGCGCTATTTACCAAGAGAATATTGCGCTCTCGTGTGTGTAACTTAGCCAATGAATGTCAGCTCCACAGGGAACCACTCGTTCCTATACTAGTTGGTACTCATCTGTTAGCATGCGCAGCTAGCGACACTCTAACTCAAACCAGTGTATATACAGGATGTAATTTTTAAGTGTGGCCATGCCATAATTCCGTAAATATAACAGATATCAGAAAGCTTCCAACTGATATCGAAAGGGCGTTACCTAATGAGTAAAATTACACGATTATGACGATTTACGATCAGTATACGGACTTAATTATCTAACTATGTATCATAGGTCTCTTGAAGGGATACCGGGAATTTAGACATTTAAATGTTTTTCATCATTGGAATACCAAGAGGAGCAGAATGTCAGTCTGTATTGAATATACTAAAACTATACATTTTGGAGCAAGCTCTATGAACTAACAATCGGTAGCGCTCGCTAGGAAATGCAATTGCTGGCCCTATACTATAGTTAATAGTTCGGGCAACTGAGAAAGTTTGGGAATTTAAACAACTACCATGGTTAAAGTTTTGGCAGCGATACGTTCGGTGAACGAACGTTTTTTCGGAAAGCATAATGGCGGCTTTATGCTGCATAGCGTGACTCGACCGTGGTTTCCGGCAGCATTTCGTTTACTCTATTGCCAACAGTTTAATACAACATTCTGCATATATGCTATTTATCTGTAGACTGAACTTTTGGCCGTACATTCGTTCGCATAGACATCTCTAAAGGAAGAATACATAAATAAATAAAAAGCTTTATACAGCAATACAATATAAAGACGTATTAATATGCAGGTATAGAAAAAAAAACAAACTGCGATCTTTTCGTGCCATCCGAGTGGAATGCTGCGTGGACCCCTCGTAGGTAAAAGCCTCCTTCAAGGCTTGCCACGACGGTCGGTCTTGTGCTGTTCTCAACGAGTTTTTGCCTGCGACTGAGGCTATTTCGTCTTGCCATCTATTACTTATAGGCCACGGCTACGGGTCACGAGATATACCGACAACAGGCAGACTAAACGCCACGAAACCAAGGTAGACCAAGTAACAGATAGCAGACATACGAGGACTCAATTCCAGTTCCACTCATCACCACAAGGAAATTCCTTAACCCTCGCAGCAGGACATATAGGTACATAGATTAATCAGCGCAATATAATCAATCTATACTTCAGTACAGTAAGTAATAGTCGATTAGGAGCTGTATAAACGTAATTAACTCTAAAAGGAACCGAAATACAGTGACCAAGTAATAAGCACGTAGCATCTGTGAACATCATCTGTGTTCTGTAATTACGAAACTGTAGGACTTATTATTTATCCTCGCTTACGTAAGTTGCTTCTGTTTCTGTAACAAAACAATTGGGGCTTGTTTCACGTACGAAATGTTTATCCATTAATTGTATTACGATAAAAATGCAGATGATATATTTGACATAATTATAGTTATTAATGAATACTACTATTTAATACAATCTACTAATACGTTCAACTGCCATGACATTGGGATGTGTTGTTAGGAAGTTTCTTCAGAAAGTTATACGTTCCCATTGCTATTGCGTACCTAACTTACGCATTATAGATTTTTTTTAAAAACAGCGTCAGATAATAACCTCATTTCGCGTGGAGTTTATAGTACGCATGCGAAGATGCGTTTTAAACCAGGTTTTCTTCACAACCCACTAAGGTAAAAACTATGAGAAAAACAGGTACCTATGTACATGTTTGCTGTATAAAGCATCTTCAAATAAAGGGCCAAATGTAGAAGTTTATATTCACAGCCACGAAACACCTGCCCGGGCAAACATCAGCGGTTACATTCCACTAGTCAACGAACACACGCGACTCGAAGCCTGTAACAAACCAGTAAACCGCTCTTTGATTACATATAGTTGTTCCATATATCTAGATCTGGTAACACTGGTTTATAAGCGCTCGCGTATTCAGAGAAGAATATGTAGCAAATGGATGGTCATACGAGATAACACGGGACGCCATGCACGGGGAACGTACCGGGACAATAAGAATAAATTAGTGTAAAACTAGGTGCGCTTACTCACTGGTTATAACAACAAATTTAAATTAACTCTACATGTAGCGTGTGCATTATGGGCAGATACGAGAATTGTAGCCACCTGCAATCGAGCAATAATGGCGCTCATGTGGGTTTAGAGATAACTGGGACACGCATTTAACCTCGCGTTTCTAAGATACCAAATTGACTACTAATATCTCTTTTAGTCTTCCTCCGCCACTTACTTAATCACAAGTTCAAAGCTCGAAAGTTCGAGTTGTTAATTTTCGTAATTCTTATAATAAACGCCGATTTACTTTGTATTTTGAATGTTAAGTACTTTTTCTCTGCAATCTTATAGACTAGTGCCAAAGATCTTAGGAAAGATTGTAAGCCGAGTTACAAAAGGGCAAATATGTACCAAAAGCAACATGTACGAATTGATCTAATCATTAACTATAAAAAGAATAACATACAAGTTGTATACGTTTGTTAGATGTAGGCAGTTTCAGGCTCTCAGACGGGCGATACGGCGCCGAAAGTTTTGTTTCCGCCCCGTGATCACGTCGCCCGCGGGGCACAATACCCGGACTTCTCTACACTTCTTCATTCTACTTTTTATTAATGAAGGTACTGCCTTCAAGTCGGTGTGGAGGTCCAGTTATATACACGTAAACAATTCTAACAGTTGTCTCAGCTTGAGGGGTCAAAAATGTTTATATGTATAAATGTACGACAAACGTTTGTCATATTGGCCCCTCTTGTCGGTAAAAGTATGTAAATTTCCACAATTTTAGGTGGAGATTGCACGATTTTTTTTCGTCGCCTAGTAAGCTCGGGGCAACAGAAGCCATATCTTGAAGTATAGCTCAAATAGTACAATTAATCTTTTCATGTATTGTGCTGGTGAATATACGAGTATGTAGGTATATGTTAACAATAAACTAATTACAACGATAAAAGTAATAACGAACAGAAAGAATAGTACAGCTGATTGAAACACACAAATAATTAAACTTGATAAAATCATACAACACTAAAAGCAAGCCCAGAGATTAAACAGTACAAAACTTTGAAAGAATCCAATTCCAATGATCCTTTGAAGAGTGTTTCATAGAGAAGTTTGCTTAAAGCAAGTTTGTAAAAAAAATGTATGTAGAAGATAACCAGCCGGGTTCGTTTCATATATCAAACGAGCCGAGGCGGTGGGCACCCGGCTCGAGCTAAATCCGCAAGGATTTGCTTCCCTTGCCTTAGTTGACTATAGAAACTTTTCGTATGTAGGTACTTCTACCTATCCATTACGTGTACGAAATTAACGTTCGATGTAGACGGACTTGCGATGATACTCGTATTACAAATATTATTAAATTAAAACCATCTTTTCAATGTTTAATTCGACACAACAAATTGTAGTAAATACTTATTCGATTTTATTTTAAGAGAATAACCTTTAAATTAATGTAGCTACAGCTACAAACATTTTACATGTACAAGTTTCTTAATCAGGACTTCATAATTGCAGTATTCATAATACAGTCAATTGCAGTAATTCTATTATTTGAAATTATGAATATTTTAGTGGAAAGTTGTCAGTTACGATAAATAACAATTTATTAGCGTAGTTCAATTAAAATAACAAAGTAATAGTTGCAAGATAAAAGAGACAGGAGCCGCTAAAGTTTTAATGAAATCAACCTCACGGTTACCTCCTTGCAAGTTAGAGCTACAAGTTTTGCCTTCGTAGTAATCTCTTCGACAACTACCGTTTTATAACACAACCCTTTGTGGGTGTTTCACGAATGGAAATGTTAAAGACTAAGCATTACAGGAGGGTGCTTCGTCTTCTAGCTTAATACGATTAAGAACCATCGCACCAAGGAGGAATGGAGGAAATTCCGCGACGACGTGATTTGCGTGCATTAAGTCGTCCTATAATCGTAGTATCATCTACAATATCAAAAAGCGAAACGTATGTTTGTATGATTTGTGATTGACGAGTGAGTGAGTTGTGAGTTCGTTTGTGACTCAAATGTCACTTTCAACCGTAGATAGCTCCTTAATTAATATATTTGATAAAAATACGGTATGTGTTTGGTATTATAACTACATATTTAGTTGCTATTTATATGTTAATATCTAAGTTTCGTGTTGAAACGCAACCGACCGGATATCAAATGTTAATTTAATAAGTACGGAAGATAAAGGAGCAAATGATATACCTGTCAAGGTAAACTAAATCATTCGAGTCGTCAGTGTGTTAACTTCTCAACATTAAGCAGATAGAAGTTTCGGCGAGCGAAATGGATTGTGAATCCGCAATAAGAAGTTACTGCGACTCCTTTATCTTCGTGTAAGCGAATGGAAGGAATAAATAAGGGCCGGCGAGGGATCAACGTCCTTGAGGGATACCTAGTTGAACTGTGAGCTCATCTATTTACATGTATAAAGTAATATCAACCCGAAGGCTAGTCGAAACAGATAAAACTTATTGAAGTTTAATTGGGTACGAAATTTAAAAGCGTTTGCTGTTTAACATAATCCGCCCGTTTGACCGCCTGTCACGGGTTGTGAAATTGCAAACGATTATCGGATATCGAATATTGGGCTGTAATGCGTCGTGTAGATAGTTATTTACATGTCACCCGGGAGAAAGTTTTGGCATTAAAATTTCTGAAATGATTATACAAGTAGAGCTAGTAACGAAAAATTGCTTTTTTTTTATGACATAGGCGGCAAACGAGCAGACGGATTGCCTGGTGGTAAGCAACTACCATCGCCCATAGGCACCCGCAACACCGGACGAGTCACAAGCGCGTTGCCGGCCTTTAAGGGGGGTTGGAGCTCTGGGAACCTTACTCACCATCAGGAACACAGCACTACATACCTGAAAGGTAGCAGTGCTATTATGGCTGTGGTCTTCTGTAAGGAGGAGGTACTTCCCCAGTTGGGCTGCCCCAGATTCAAGCGTGATGGTCATCGCTGTGCCTTACCTCTCATTGTTGGACGTAGTTTAAGGACATACCAGGGTCCTATCATTTCATGCTATCGATATTTTAGTAAAAATACTGAAATTTCAAACGAATAAGCATTTAAAGTATCGTGAAATGAACAGAGCAATCAAATAGCAATTCACTCCTATAAAAACAGAGTGTTTCAAACAACGGAAGGAAACATAAAGCAATGAAATGAACAAACAAATAAGTATCGATCGCTATTGAATAGGACTGGAAATTCCGCAAAACACAATTGAAAATCTGTTGGAAAGTGAACTGGAGGAGATAACTAAAACAAATGGAGAGCAGGAAGCCCGCACGGACAAGTGTGTCAATGTCAGCGTTTCGGGCACTTTTTACGGGGTTCCGTAAATTGCGCCGCCGGTCTAGCACTATCCGTGTGTGCATACGTGAAATGTTTTCTACTTTTTCATCTGTAAAGCTAAATACATTGCTTTATTAGGATTAGGACGCACTTTGTAGCAAAGTTTCCTGAGGTAGTTCATCTAAATGTGTTATGCGCAAGAATATTTTTATTTGAAATATGCTCACTGCCGTATTTGAATTAATATCTTGTCAATTTAGCAACATTGGCACACTACGGGCCATTATCACAACATTCTATAGAAATGAGAATACCTAGGTTGATTTTTTCCAAAATACTAGTTCTAAGCATGTTAGAATCGTTAAAATCTATAGAATTCATATTATAGGCATTAAATAGACATTTGCTCGTTGACATTACAAAGAAACCGAAACGTCCCCGTCATTGTTTGCATTTGTGTTAACAAGACAGAAAATCAAACGGGCCCTTCTTCCTTAGGGACTCCCAGTATCGGAAAGGTCACTAACCAAGGATAATAAATAAAAAGCATCGCTTTATAACATTGAGTTTATCATGTAATTTTTCTTAACTTTTTCAATGAGTGTAACAAAGAAAATTACATTAATTCCTAGATTCTTGAAGGAAAACGCGAAGTAACTATAGAACGGTATAGTTATAATATAAAATTGCTACTCATGGATTATTTCATTTCGCACACATTACTTTTACACATCTACAAAAAATACTAGTTACGTTACGTTCACGAAATACTCTAATTATACTACTACTAACCTGCTCAATACTATAGCAGTCGTCGAAAAATGTCACTGAGCGGCCCTTCAGTGTCTATTTTAGTTAGTATGTACGGGTATGACTAACACAGTTTTATATTTAGACATAGTCAAACCTGGTTGCGCCAGGAAGTCGTTGGATCACTTGACCCACTAGAAGTGAATAAGTAGGTTGCTGGAATGTAATTGAAGCAGCCGTAAATAAATTTAGCGTTGCCTCATGGAATATGTAGAGGCGGATATGAGATCCCATATAAGCAGGCTGCATGTGTACTCGATATTGCTTTTCGCAATTTGGTCATTGATGCTTATTTTATGTTGCATTTTCATTTTGCTCTGTAACGTTTACTTTCCTTAAATTGGAAATAAATTTTATCATCTAAACTCTAGTAGTTTCTGTAAGTTGATTGAACTCAATTGTAATAGATATGTTCAGTTAGATAGGAATTCACCTGATCTGAACTTTGGTCGCCGATGTAAACGCAAGCCGGGGCTCAGGTCTTCCAGATCGGCCTCATTTGCGGGGCTTCATGTTCCAACGACTCGTATACTGAATACTGACCGTGTGTTTCACTGCATGCGCGAGTTTAGGTCAAGTTCTTCAACAAATCGTTGTCCAAAGTAACGTGACACCCGTAACGACTTTGTTGTGAAATAAGGGTGAATATTTAATTATAATAAAGGCGTTTTAACCACGGTTTCAATTGTGTTATGAATAGAAAGTTAAAGTTCGAAATCAGAAATGAATCGCAATTAAAGTAATGACTGGGGCCCATTACTCATTAGGCAAAAGTTCTATGGACGGCACTAGTATGTAACCCACCACAACATCTGAGAATATTTTATTTATATGATTGTAAACATTAAAAACCCCACAGAAGGGATAGTATGGTACAGAGAAGAAAGAGATGGAGGACGAAAAGAACATACATGAATAACGTGAAGGAGAAAGTTATTAATATCGTGTATCGGACTGACAAGGAAGCTATCACAGACAAAGTCCACTCCACGGGGACCAAAGTCCTTCGCGTAAGATGAATATATAAGTTATTTCAAATAATTGCAGTGCTGTGACACAATTGCACAATCTGACTGCCAGTAAAACGTTTGCGATAATCACCCTGTATAAAGCGTCTCCTACTAGGTAGTAGGACCGGTACAGGTGTACCGGTTGACTCGAGCAATCAACTTAATACCGATTGTTACAACTCCCCAGACCGGTGCAAACATACGTTACATGTTTCGTTACGCTTGTGAAGCATTACTATTAGATATGCGAGACCAAGGCTGAAGTAGTGTTTGGTGTTCGGTTACGGACGAGACTGTCATAAAGCAAGACCATGGTACAATAGTAATGTGATAAAAATATAACGGTTAACTTTGTAACAAATTAGAATGTACGGAAAAGCAATTAAAACAGTTGCGAGGTACAATTACGAGAACATCGTTTAGTAAATTTTGAAATACAGCGGGCACGTGTAAGTTTTGATATTTCGTAAAGTTGGGCAGGTAAATGTATTATTTCAAATAGTTTAGTTGCATAAATAATTTGTTAGAAAGCGCAAACATGTGTGTTTTCATGTTATGTGAGTAGGTAATATAGAAAACATCAAACAGAAACGAGATAACCCGATCTCATAGGCATCTACGCAGTTGGTATCTAATTCCCACCTACCGCACCCTTACAACTTGTGATACATGCACAAACATGACGGATGACTTACGATGGGATAGTGTAGGCCCAAAGTACCATTTGGTGGCTGGAACTAACTCGTAACTGCTCAAATACGTAAAATATCGAATATAATAATATGCAACACGCAAAATAAGAGCCTTTATTATGTCAGATGATACAAGAACAGGGTCATATAGAGTCAGTTAAATAGTTTACATGTTTATGGGCTGTGTAGCCGATATTTGGGGTTACAGTGTAAATCAGAGCGCATCGCCGCGGTCTGCTTAGGAAATATTGTAAAATTTGTAAACATTTCCATTATGCAATATTCACAATTAAACTTCATTAATCGACGATTATAGAATAGGAGTTTTCAGTGTGGGTTTAAAAATAGTTTGTGATTTGTTTTTCTAATGTAGCTAACAGATTTCATCGATATGCGGATTGATGTCAAGCACAATGGTTAAGGGCACGTTCAATAACAATTAACCCTAATTACCTCGGTAAAAAATAAAAGTCAAGGAGAGTTTATGGAACGAAAATATGTATTTTAAGGTGAGGAAGGCCGTGGCCTAGAAATGTCGACGTCATAGGTAGTTTTTGTATAGCGCGGTATTATGTACATTCATTTACAACTAATTAGGTAGTATTTATTACAATTACGGAACATATGTTATACAACAATAATTAATACTGCTGAGTAAGTTGCATCATCCGCTTCTCTATTTTTAGACAGATTCAAGATTACGATAACATAAACCTAAAAGTAGGTAAAAAGTGAAAACGCGAATTATAAGCAGTAGTCGTTTTCCACTGTTTCGGTGTCCGTTTGCGACTTTTCAACCTTTTTAGCATCGTACCCTTGCTTCATGGATAATTAAACTAAATTATCGATCAATGGTATAAAACATTTCGGAAAAGAAAATATTTAAAGTTAAAATTACATCGAAGAAAAATATATTTCAGAAAGTAAATAGTACTTTTAAAAGCCTAGTTACAATAGCAATCGCCCGACCAGTACAAATAACCTCGCTATTCTCTAATCACGGCTCGACAGTCGTCACCTGCCGTCGGAGTGGGCGACTCGCGTCACGGTGACGCGGCGGGAGCGGGGCGTGCGCGCGGCGTCACCAACAGCTGATCGTGCGACGCGCGGTGTAAACAAATCATAGTGGACTCCCACGCGCGCTGGGAAATGATAGTTAAGCCGTAGATAACGGCGCATGTGATTGAAGGGGTACAGGTAGTTGTGACGTTATGCTGCCGAGCGAGGGATTATTGCTTTCATGTGCAGCCGTCTAGTACTGGAATTTCACGTTGCAGAAATCTATGAATACTTACATACAACTATGGTTAAAGAAAAGTCGTATCTCATAAAAGATATTTCCACGTATGATAGTGTATAGTGTAGTTCATGCGAACGAGTTTATTGATTACATATATCGATGTCTAGTAATGTGTTAGCCGTAGATAATTTGAAGAATTATATTTCTGTATATGTAAACCCGGTCTGCAGTACCAAGTTAAGTAATAAAATATGACATTATCTATGAAAAGGGACCTTATTGTCGATGGCGCTTATGTCGTTGTTCAAGACGATACAATATAAACGCAACGCGATTCGACGTAAGTGTCATCGACAATAAGGTCCCTTTTCCTATATAATGACACAAATAAGAGGAATAAGGGGGACCTTTTATATATCACATAATAGGATTTTACCAAGACATTGTATTGAAATCTACATGATTATTGTTCGCATACACCATGATGCTAATCATAGACAAAGACCGAAATATACTCATATAATATAACTATATTCTAAATATAAAAATACCTACCTAAAGTCACTAAGTACCTCTAAAAACAATAAATCATTAAACCTAACAATAAAACTCAACTACAACTAACAACAGTTAGTGTTACTTTTACAGTTTTCATGATTTTTTTGGTCCAAATATTAGTTCTATCGTCAAATTAGATCTAGTCCAAACTGTTTCATGCCAGTAAAAATTCTGACACGAAAAATTTACAACGTATAACACGAGAAGGACCTTCCCTAGAGGATTACATGTCAGTCTACTTTACACTTGGCCATAAAACGTAGTATGATTGTGAAACCTACACACATACTTACATATCATACGCTAGTGTCAGAATAATAAAATTACTGTTATTATTAACTGCAAAGTATTTAAGAATAGAATCATCCTTGTTTTGATGGCATTAAGTCGCTGCGATACCTTATTGATTTAGCGTAAAGTAAATTCATTATTAAGTATTATAAAATCGTTACTTACGGTATAAAAGCGGGGCAATGTCAGTTTAATTGGATCCGTGCAGAAATGGCGTCATTACAGCAGTTTAAGCGGGTCAACGGAGGCGGTGCGACCGGTAGATATTAGCTGTACCCTCACCATGAGTTGTGACTTTGAGGTTTTCGATAACGAGTATCGAGTTTACTATCTGTGCATCTCGCTTGTACTATTTTTGTGCGATCGAGATGCACAGATAGTAAACTCGATACTCGTTATCGAAAACCTCAAAGTCACAACTCATGGTAAGGGTACTGGCCGCGTATTCTTATTGAGTGTGAGACTGCGGACGTGTGATCTCAGGATTCGTTGATACAACTGCACGGAGGATATTTATAACATTCCACTCCAAGAATGAAAAAGGTGAATGACTACTCTTGTCGCGACAATCGACATAGACGTGACTAGACGACTTTCAACTATATTATACTGTCAAAAAAGTAGTCTTAATTTGTTCTCTCATGGATATGTGAAACTAGCGGCAACTGTTGGCATAGTTTGACTTGATGTTAAGTCGCCGGAATGTTTAAAGTTACTGGTAAAATATTGCTAGTTTAAATATTGCTGTGAAGCAATTAAAAAACGGTAGATACTATTGATGCTGACTGTACCTCCGCATTCATACTATTCTTGTGAAATATACGGACTTATTTAACCAATGTAATTATTGCTTATGTTTGTATGATAAAGATTTAAAATGTAGTTTTATCCGTAGCGTACTGCCACCGTTTACACATTTCACACTTTCACACTGCAATCACATATGAGCAACAAATACGAGAATATTTTTTAAGATGTCAAGATAGTGACTGCACATGCTGCGTGTCTCGGCGACAGGCACGCCATAGCGCAGTATCGCAAAATTGTCTATTATCGGGGGCACGGACCGCAGGCATTGCATTTGCATATAACCGACACGCCATTACTAACTATTACGTGCCATATGCGGCGGATACATGTTTTATATGTACTATGGCAGTGTGGTATACCTGGTTTTTATGCACTGCCTATACGCAAATTATAAGTTGATTAAGCCGGCCACATACTCCGATCAAGAAAGCCGTTATAAATTACGCGACAGCAGAACTTTCGTATTGTTTTAAAATTAAAAAATACTACTTAGTGTCAAATCAATAGATACTGAAATAGACGAAAAACGCACGTATGTTTTTTTTATAATTTTGATTTTTCTATTTTGGTTGTTTAATAAAAAAATATTCTGTATAGGTCTATAGTTGCAAGTTTCCAATTAAATGTAAAAAAACTGTTTAGTTTTTTATCGTATCGAGGGTTCTACAGAAGGTTGTGACATTGTGCATGTGGGAGTAGTTTATTGATTACACTATGGTACTCGTTCAGGCCATAAACCAATCGAATGCGCCGGTACAATAAATTTACAGTTAGACGTAACACATTTATGGCTTAATTGCCTGTGGGGACGACAAATTAAGTTTCGAACGTTTAAAGTACAGTTGACAAACGAGTTGACGAGAGGGCATTTATAAAATTGACGCGCTGTTAGTTATTTGCATATTTTTTACACGACTCGAATATTTAGGATTCCTAAGTAATTAAAATTAATCTCTTCTTAATCGTCATTTTGCCGTAGTTAAATGTGCGATAAGGTCTGTTGCTATGTCATCTCTACATCTCAGCAAATAAATAACTGTTCCGAGAATAAAAAAATACAAGAACAATCAGTGAACATCCTAGATTAAAATTAGTAAAAGAAACGTAGTCTGTAATACGAGAAAGACGGCACACCTGCCTTTCTGGTCAACTCGCCCCGTCCCCGACACCTGCGCCTCGCCCGATAACGAAAAAGAAAAAAAACGCATTCCATTAGCACAACTACAAGCAATCCTGCATGACCGACTTCAGCTGCGTGCAAATGCATGATATATCGTGATCACCATCGGCCGCAGAATAGCAACACAATTTTGCGTCACATTTTAGTCCAAGCGGGTGAATAAATTTTGCGAACGCCTATCCAGAGAATTTTCCGGACGTATTTCATAATCAAAATCATATTTCAGAGGCGGAAGGCGGCTGGCGACCGGAAGAGGCGAGTAGACACGCCTAGTGGAAGAAATATGGCGCGAAGGTACGCCGGCGAAGTACGTCGGGATATCTGGCATCTCCAGGCGCGGAGCCTTGCGCGGTTTATCTCGTCCCAGCCGGGCGCGCGGCACTCTTTGGGAAATTGCGTACAAGGCAAACAAAGAAATTGCACGTACCTAAAGATAAACCGCCGGGCCGAATCGAGCATACAAACGCCCCACAGCGTTACTCGTACGAGTACCGAACAAAAACTCCGCTGGCTTCAATACCGTTATCACACATCTCGATCCAAAACATTATCTGCTCAAGCTATCCGTACTTCGACACAACGATAAATATATCGACTATACCGACGGAGAGAAAAGCAAAACAAGAGTAAAAACGCTTCGATGACCCGGAAGGTACGCCAATACTTCAGAATCGTTACAAAAATAGACAGTTGATTAGACCCGTACATTTCTATGGTAACAAATTGTTGGCTAAAAGTTTACTTGCAAACTTAACTCCGCTTTCAATCATAAATATCAAAATACAAGTTAATATTGAAGAGACTTTGATGTAAAAACGGTGAGACAAAAACAAAATGTCTTCATCAAATATGTATTGATTTTATAAATCAGAAGACGGCGCGGCGCTCGCGCTGTAAGTGATAAATAATTATTTCGGTAAAGTCAATGACAAATTGAAGCTGCCTGTCTAGAAAAGTGATTTCGAAAAGACTAGGACTTATGCTTTTAGATAAATGGGAAGCTGTTTGATTTCAGTTTGATAATCCGCATACCGCTGGGCTTCTCAGATAGCGACGGACGAGGGTTTGGAAAGGGGGCGGACAGGGCGCTTTACATTTCCAAGGCTCAAAAACAGCTTATACCTACCTCAAAAGGTTGTTTTTTTTAGTGAGCGTGTAGTAACTAGAAAGGGTGTACGATATAGAGCTGTAGGCGGGTGCAGAGTATACGTAAACTCGCTCGAACGCGGGTCGGCCCGATACTAATATTTCATCGTTTGCACGCAAACTTGCTCACGCCGCCATTGTGTGTAAATACGGGTACGCACAGGTCGACGTCCATAATATCCGAAACGTGAGCCAGCCAATCGATACCTACGCTAATACGTTGCATTTTAAATTTATACAAATATAAATTTATCCTCTGTTCAGTTGGTTGTATTTTCCAGGGGTGGAAATACTTCACAAAAAGATCTTCAGTGAATGTGATGGACGTTTTAAAGGTTGCCCTTCTCTTTGGGATTGGAAACGTATATTATGGATGTTTTTTATAGATTTCTGACTCTCAGGAGGGCAAGGCAAGGCATTCGTGGAACCAGGATGATGCGTATAAAGTCTAAATAATAAAGTTTCTTAATTAATAAAATAGTTCAGTTTCTTACTACAATATTCGACGCAACCTCTGTTAATAATATAACGATCCGAGATCCGCGGTATTTATTCACAGTTCGGCGTATTTACTTGGAAACCCGAGTCAAAATGGCGTCGATACGGCAGAAAGCCTATCAACGAGCAAAGTTTTTAAATTTAACGACCTCGTACGCAGCGTCATTCTCAAGAGTTTACGACAGCGCCGCCAATAGCGGCGTGAGGGAAACTGGAAACTATGAAAGGTTACTGCAACACTCAGAACTACTAGTATACTCCTAAAAGAAAAATGCAGTAAGTGCTTATGAGCTGTGATATGTATTAAATGCATTTGTATAGTAGGGCTATACAGAGTTGGATTTACCAGTGGAACACGTAGCTCGGAGGGTGGGCCGAGGGGATTTAGTGACGTGATATTTCAGTTTTACCACACAACTATATCAACCTAAGAAGCCGTTCGAAAAGAATAACTTGCCGAATAAGTTGTCTTTGAAAGTAATGTGATGTTTGTTAAAGACAGTAATGTGATGTTAACCCTCTGCGACTGATGTGAGGTCTCAGACACCTTATGCATTGCAAAATCGCAATTATGATGTTGACAACAAGATTCAATCATTTACATGTCACGTGACCACGTCAGTTGCAGAGAGTTAACACACAAATACAGTAGACGAATCAGAGGATTTTTTTTAACCGATATTTCCAACACTAGTCTGGTTTGAGTTGTGGTTTTAAAAATATGTGATTGAATTGCACGGTATTGCACCCTTTGTTTTGTTAAGAATTAAAAGACATAAAGGCCAACTAAAATTACGGGCACAAAGAAAAATAATATCGAAAATACTTAGAAGTAGGGTCGTCAGTCTGGTCACCTTTTAATAATTGACCACGTTATACTGAACACGAATTAAGTTTACTTATAAGTAGAACCTATTGTAGGTATATTAGGTTGCCAGTTACTGGCGATTTATCATTATTATTATTTTTACATTACAAAAAAAATATCACCTAACATATAATAAACATAAGTAATATGATTGAAGGAAAAAACGACAGACAATAAATTCAACATACAAAATTGTCCGTGGTCGCTTTAATTAAGAGAAAAGTACAAAGGGGTTCCCTTTACCTTCATATTCTTATACATGTCAACTTAATATACATGTATTTTTTATTTATTACACGAGCGGAAAATAAAACGCGTCAGTATACCTACCTCAAGAATGTGGCATGTGAAAATTTTGCCTAGCTGCCGAGCCGGGCTGTTTAGAGGCATACAGGAATATGAGGATATTTCAAATAATTAATATAAACTTAATTTAACTAGTTAAGTAAATCACCTCGGCATTTATTTCAACGTTATTTTATTGTATTATGTATTATGAACACAAAACTATCATGAGATTCATGAGACTCAACCATATTAATTAAATATTTCCATTCTGGTTAGTAATGATTTCATTAATTAAGGTCAATATGGGAAAGACCGTCTACCAACCAATTTCCTACATTATCTCATAGGTATTTAGTGTCATATGAAGGACTTCCCTTAAAAATATAGTATGCCGGTCTTACCCACATTGACCTTAACAAGTTTTCCTCCATCATGAACTGTACTGATAAATTTTCACTTATTTAATTGAGGTAACGGACGTGACTGCACGTCGACAAGCAAAAAATTAGAACCGGTAAAGCACACTGATCAGTGGTTACTCTTTATTTCCGTTGACTGTCCTAAATACATTCATTCTATAAGAACCGTATCGTATGATGGCAAAATTAAACGCATCTTCAAATATTTGAAAAACGAGTTACTGTTCAGCAGACATGACGTCATCGAAGTGTGCACGTTAAACGAGTTTAGTTAACATTTGTTGACCAAGCGTTTAACAAGGTTAAGTGGGTTTACGATTTGCATAGGCACCATTTGAAAAAATACGTAGGATTCAAGTGTGCAGTTGATATTGCAAAGTTCGTTTATCGTGTACGACGATGTTTGAGGATACATTGGAGGGGTAAAATCATAATAGCCATTAGACAGAACACATCAAAGTCTCAGCATTGGAGTCGAGCATGAGTCACCGGGACAGACAGTATCGGGATAGCAATGCCGTGCCCCAGGCGACGAGCCACCGCTCGTAGATTGCATTGCATATCAACCCGCCCGCTTCGTAAAAATCGATCATACGCTTCACAAAACTAACAATTTCCAATATATTTCGCAAACTAGCATTAATTTGCAGGCCATCGGCAGACGCGATATAGCAGAATTTCCCCTCGGCACGCTAAACCGTACTTATCATAATTTTTCGCCGATGAAACTTATCAGATGCTTTCGTTTTCAATCCCAGAGCTATGGTCTAAGCACACGCAATATTAATCATGATATTGGAAACGGAGTTAAACCACACGGGGTTGTGAGACAACTGCGATAAAGGTATCGTAATCTATGCTTACACGCCAATAATCCCGATTGGTGCGTGGGCGGGTTCGGCCGAGGGCCCGTGAGAACCTTTCGCTACGAGGCTGATACTCGAGGCTTCAGTTACGGAGCGTTGCAAAATTACCGTTTCAAAATCCGCACGGCGACCGCTTGAGAAATACCGTACCGGTCAATTGTTAACAATGATATTGGAACCCGACTTGTGAGAACGAGGAGCGGAATTAAAGAAATATTATTGTTATCGCATACGATCCAGTGGCGTACACGGGAAGTGGTTGCCGTTACGCTGAACAGTAACTCGGGAATCGAACCGGCTATGGAGGAAATACAATATTACTCTAGAACACAGGACGCGTGACATCCGTTGTAAAATCATAGGTTAGTAAGGAAAACATGCAACTTTTACTGATGTTCAAGAATCTAGAAGGTTTATACGTTTATCGGAAAATAATCGAGAAAACATCAGCCAGTATAAGAAAGTGATTAATTCCATCAAAACTGCTTTTCCTTGATCTACATAATGAAACAAGTGCAATGAACTATAGACTTGTTTTAAGTTAACACGTATGTGAAAATCAGTGTAAGCGTTTTCTAACGGAATATTGTATCCCATGCTGAGTGCAAAAGAATGTAAACTGCTGCGTGATAGCATTTTTCAGCAATATCCGTTTAACGAGCGAATGCTCGGAATGCATTAGTAAGCAGGGATGTTATTATACGAATGCTTACCAAACGCTGGTGAAGAACGCTCAGCAACCAGTGCAAATGAGCTCACTGACTCGTCCTTTTAAATAAACTCGAGTACGTAGAAACACTGGTCCGCTCTCGCCCTGTTAGCAACAGGAAACTACACCAATGACAATACTGTCGATATTCGCCTGGCGACCGGTGTCGTAGCTAGTTCTGTCTGTGAGCAGGAAGTCAATATCCACGGTGGCAGATGGGCAGGTGTGCCGCGTGCCAGCTGTCACGGAGTTTTCTACTCCCGCAAACACCTGTGCCTTTAAATCTTTGGCGCAACCGTTCTTTGATAATTTTAAACTTAAACCTTTCTGCCTGGTTTAGCGTTTTAAGATCTTTAACATATTGGAATGTCCAGCAAAGGTCCTGTTATCAGGAGAATCGCGTGCTTGTGCCCGTTAATTGGGTATAAGGAGGTGCAATAATGGGGCTGCCCGGGGTCAACGCACGCCGGCCGATACGCGCCGGGGGCGATGGCGACGGATCAACGAAACACAGAACCCTTTTACTGAAAACAAGTACAAACTTCCTCTAAAGTTGTACGTCTATTATTACACACGGATGTCCTGTCTGTCGGTCGAGTGCCCTAGAAAAGGCTAATTGAATCTCATTAACAACTGAATTTCATCATCATCATCTCGGCCGTAAGACGTCCACTGTTGAACATAAGCCTCCCTAGACCTCTATAGGCATCGGTTAGAAGCGACCTGCATCCAGCGTCTTCCGGCGACCTTTATAAGGTCGTCTGTCTATCTTGTGGGTGGACGTCCTACGCCGCGCTCGCTAATCCGTGCTCTCCACTCGAGCACTTTTCGACCCCATCGCCCAGCTACTATGCGTAAAATGTGGCCTGCCCTGCAGTGCCACTTTAGCTAATTAATTTACAGAATCGTAATTAAAGATTTTATTTAACATTAAAGTGTAAAAGAGGCGGACTTAATGCTTATGACATTTTCTACCAATCAACCTTTAGGTATACATATATAATATCTTCTTCTCAACCCATCAATTTTCTCTTACGTTTCTGGTTTTTGGTATTGAACTCTACAGTCTTAGGACTGGATTAGAGTAAGCAAGAATGGATATAATATGTGTTGTTTATATGGGGACACAGTGTTTATACAGGTACTATAGGATCTTTGATTAGACGTCAGTCACTGCAACCACAATCCAACCGCAGTACTAATGGCATTAAATTAGCGATAGCTGTTCATGCTTCACGACTACTATTAAACATCCATTCACAGCGAAGCATTAATTGTTAAGAGTCAACGCCGTAAAGATTGCTACAGTCGATACCGAACATTACGATACCAATAATTATATTTGTATATAATTATGTCTTCGTGATTAATCGATTATTCTTGGAAAACATTGTTTTGAGATGCAGTAACGGTGCGTAATCGTAAGATAATGCTTACGTTGTATTATTGTTTGGCCGAGTTCTGATGTTATACAATTGAATGGCAGCATCAGCGTGTAAGTCGGTCGGTGTCTGTACAGATCGTCGTTATATTATACAGGCTCTATAACACGGTCTTGGATGCAGCAGCACAGATTTATGCAAACTGCTGAAAGAAGCCAAACTCCTGTAAAAACAACAGAAACGTCTGTGCATTTTGCGATTTTCGTTTAGTTCGCAGAATATGCTTAACATTTAATGCATTTAATGCAATGTCCTGGTATATAATACATACTGTAATTTAGAACGTGTTGACTCAGATGTCCCGAACAGATGCATTAATTAAGTGCCCAAAGTAAATAAAGCACAATGTCTATAATGTCAACTGTTAAAGACCTGAGTATGTCGGACAGAAAAGCTTTTAAATCACTTGCGGCGATTTGGCATGTAGGCAAAATAAATATAATACGAGTATATCCTTACGTTACGTAAGATTAAATATAGATCAATGCATATCAAATGTTTTCGAGACGAGTCCTTATGTTTCCTTACTCTAGGTCCTACCTACTGCAATTATATTTGTCTTCAACTAAAGAAAAGGATGATTTTATTTAGGAAAGTGTCTGCGAATTTCTCAGTCTATTTAGAACTTAGGTCTTAAAGAAAAATAATCTACAGCGTGAGTAGTCGTAATTTGTTTCTATTATGGCATATTTTATTTAAAAAAAAATGTAAAAATCCTGCTGTAATAACATTGCATTTATAGAATTTCTTTCGACTTGTTAAATAACCGAGCGTATAAAACCAAACAGAGGTCTCGTCACATCATCAGTGATGGCGACATTATCTAGTCGGGTATTCAACAAGTCGACGTCGTGCCCAAAGATAACATTCTTTGTTCCGAGCGTCAAACAAAATGCGGGCAAAATCTTTCCAAGCGTTTAAAATACGGACTTTTGTGGGCAAAAGACTGTGAGCTGATTTAAATTCAGGTAATTTTTGTTTCCGGGTACCCCACATCGCGGGCCCCACAAGTCCGAGCCCGGCGTCGGGGCAGACCGAGGAAAAGTTAAAGAGGCAAACTTAAGTCTTTCTTGCTGACTGGTTGGAAACCGCTCCAGGACGAAATACATGGAATAATAAGAAGGCCTTGGAAGCCTTTGCTTCGCATTGGGACACTTTTGGCCGTCTACATTGCTTATTAAGGGTCTTTGTTAGGTAACTTGCTGATCTGATCTTACTTCTAATTGCTGTGACACCTGATGAGTGCTGACTTACCTGAAAAATAAAAAAAAAGTTTTAAAAACATTGTTTAGCGAAAAATTATGATACGTTAAAAGTATACTAAGTTGTAATTATTATAAATCAAATTACTTCACTCAGCGTTCAGTTGTTTAAATACTGATGAGGTAGGTATATTAAAGGGAATAAATTATCTGATCCGATATGAAATATCATTGAAGAACATTGTATTGTGCTTATTGCCTATACTCCTATTAGGCTGATATCATACTTGCTGCGATTTGTTTGGTGGCGAATACATCGTGAGGTCCGTGATTTCTCCGCGTATGAGTTTTGTATAGATATCGCTTGCATATCGTTGAAGTGTTATATTATAAACACACAATACAGTCTCCATCATTCTCTGTACAGTCGCCATCATCGGATCCGTTGAGGTGGTCACAAATATCTGAACAACGTCTCTAGTCAAGGCGATGATTACATGTTACTTTATAAGTGGCTACCGTAAAATTTTATATCCTAGTTCAGTACCCATAGCCCTCCATTTATTCCTGTGAGCCACAGACGAGCACTGTTAAAAATAGGCCTCCCATACAGATCACCACAGGAGCGATCTCTGAGCATGGAGGGTTCAATGCCGTAATCTCCAGTGCGGGCCATAGGCCTACCTTACCTGTTGTATGACATTTGCTAATAAACGTTCATTACTTTTGACTAGACTAAGCGTACAATGCCATGTAGTAAAGATAGTGTAATTACTTCATTATTCTGCACCGGTAAGGCCGAATGCTACTGCAGCTATTAAGAGAACAATATAAGGAGCATATTAAGCGTGCGGACCGTTAACCCACAGACCTTTGCACGTGATATCGCGATCAGCTGGTTTGCTCTTCACGAAGCTTCATACTTCGATATAAGTCGACCAGTTTACGTGCGGCCTCCGATTGCGCTACATGCTTAATCGCATCGAGTCAACATTGTAACGTTTTTTATAGAATAGATAACCAGGAAAATTACGAAATAAAACTCTCATCTTATCCTTTGTCAAGGCAGCTACCATACATTCAGCATCTAGAAACGATATGCTATTCTCCTAAGGCCTACAATAGGTACAAGAAAAATGCACGTTAATTTTGTTTTTAATGGTGTGGGATAAAAAGTGTGAATGTAAGTCTTTCATCCAAAAGTTTCATTTTTCATTGACTTGGTTCTTGCCTTACGAGGCTGAAGGTACAGTCAGCGTCATTGATAGCATCCAAAGTACGCATAAAGTTTGGTACACCATAGAATTTGTATGGTGTACCGAACTATTTTACTACTTTGAATAATGCCAACTCTATGACGCTGACTGTACACCAGACAGAGTCCGTACTGCGAAATTAGAATAGGGCTAAGACCTTTATACGTACGGCGTGTTTATTTGTCAGTGGTCTACTTACACAACGATAGAATATAGAATCTCATTTACATTGTCTCGAGGTAAAGTTATAATAGGGACCAGCATACAATGGGTAAAAAAGGTTTCGTGAATAGACACGAGCAGTTCTTTTGGCGACCGCGGCGCGACTTGTTGGCACCTACACAGCCGAGCTGCGACCCACATACGGCGTCGCATTGGACCCCGTGGTCTCAGTTGAGAAGTTTTTAATTTCATTGATTATAGGTACTGCAGCGGTAATTAAGATATTGGACGGTGTTTGCCAATCTTTTAAAGCGTCAAGATTTATTTTCTTCAGAATCACGGCAATTGAGGACATTTTTTTATTCATTAAAAAGAGATAGCAAAACTGCATTTTATTCACAAGAGCACCTACAAAGTAATTTCATACAAATTGTGAATTACGAATTCAGTGTTTTGGACGTTAGCTGGTTCGATGGACATTTAAATTTTAATAATGTTTTTGAATGATAAATGGACACCATTTTTGATTAAAATCATCATGTTTTATTGTTATGTTTTCCTCGGAGTAGTGAGTTTGAGTTTGAGTGAGAAAATTTTGTGTTTCACTTGGCGCAAGTGTGTTTTAAGGCACGAGAGGGAATATACTAACTTTACTCCCTTGTAAAACAAATAATAATTGTTAACCTGTTTTGAAACACTAACCACGACAAGATTACCTATCAGTTTCAGAGTAAGGGCCGGCGGCATACAACTGCTTGTTGTGAACATTTGAAGTCATCCCAAAGGACTACAGTATGGGGTTCCTCAAAAAGGGTGTCGGCTACGCGTGAAAGATGCCTCGGTATTGTAAATGTCCATAGGCTGCGGTAACCCTACCAAAAAGCAGGCCGCATGCTTGTTTGCCACCTTTGTGGTATTAAAAAAAACATTGTTATTTTCTTGTATAAAAAGTTAGAGGAGAGAGAGTTAATATCAGGTTAATATTTGCATTGATAATAGTTTACTGAAATCAACGGATTAGTTAAAAAGCGACCAAATTCGATTGTTAGACTTATGATAACATGTGACGACCTAAGCACAAGTACCTCATTGAATTTAGCTATCATTTTACCATTACTGGTTATGAATGTCATGATATCAACTTAAGTCGCTTATTTCGTATTGATCAACCTGCACCTACGGTTGGCATAGACTATTGTCATTACATTTCGACGTAACAGAGCCAAGTGGTGTGGAATGAGTTGGAAAATCAATGCCGACTTTGAATAAAACGGTTGGTTTTTTAAACTATTTCGAAGACAAGCGATTGGAGGAACGAGGAAGGAAAAATAAATCAATTCTAAAGTTAATTTTCCTTTTAATTGGGTAGGTACTTTTTTACAGGCTATAAGTTTGTGTCTTACATTTTATTTATAGCTTGTTGTTTACTTTAACTAATCAATTTTCAAGATTTATATTCGATAGTTACATAGCCGTCACTCGCTACTATGAGACATTCATTTTGCTTAACAACCTAACAGTCTCTTACGGCAAAAGTGTGTTCAAAATGACCTTAACACGACTTAATTGTTAAAAGAATAAGAGCATAATGTTAAGGTAATTTTGAACACTTGGCCCGCTTGGCAAATTCTGCTAAGTCCAAGTAGATGTATTTACTGACTCCCGGTCTAAGTGCCTTACTTACAGTGCGAATGAGCAGGTTAATCATTAGCTATTACTTTTAAGTATTTTACTTCTTCAATATTTTTCAAGAGATATCGACACTAAATAATTTGTAGGTATGGTATTTTATATATCCAGTGAAACTGATGGTTAAAACGTTAGCAATAAATATAACTACAGTACCCTACCCACAATTAGGAAGTGTAAAACCCTTTAATTAATTAAGCGGAGTATGTTACGATATACATTAAAAAGATAATGGATACAAAGTACAAAGTCGCAGTGTATAAACTTAGTGAAGTAATTATGTTGAATAACAATTAAAATATTTCGATGTCCACATTTTATTATAATTATTAGACACCGCGTAACATAAGGAAACCGAATAATTTTGCCAGAGTTATCCTGACCATATTTAGAGACTAAAATGTCCAATATACCTTTTCGAAATTCACCTCGTTTCGGAGTTACAACCCATTACAAAAACAAAAAAATGATTTTATCATTATTGAATCATTGTTTTTTTTTTTTCATTTTCAGGCATAGTTTTCTCAATAAAATTTCTTTATTATGTCACAAAACATGAAAAACAAACGATTTTTTTTTTTACCGGAGTTGACCAAAATTTATATGATATTTTTCACTTTTTTTGGCCTCTGGAATACGCTGTTAAAATTATTCGGTTTCCTCACACATTTATATGTTACACAGTGTATATGTTGCAGTCAAAAGTGAGAACTAGTCAAAAGAACTTTTAAACGACAAAAACGGGCAAATTTACTTTTGACTGAGCATGTTAGGTTAGGTTAGGTTGGGTAGTTTTGACTGTTTTTGTCGGTTTAAAGTTCTTTTGACTGCAACATATACAGTCCAACAATTCGATTTCTGTGCCACGTACGTTCGTATCTTCTCACAGTGACATTAATATGAGATTCCCAGCAGTTTTTATATAGGATTTCAGTTTCACTCTGACAAGTGTACCCTAGACATAGGTACATGGTTTGCAACGTCATTTTCTTTTTAAAGTACTTTACATTCTGACATATATATCACAAACATAAAACGGCTATTTATTCAAGTCCATCAAAAATATGACTATACTTCATATAAAAGTAGGCGTCCATCAGTCCGCAGGGAGCGGATCAATAGCATGGAAGTTTAATGCGAATCAGTGGGGCCACTTGCATAAACATATCTGTCTACATAAAACATTTACTGCCATTCGACTACGATGAAACATTTCAAAACTGATGGCTACCTTACTCATTAGTAGTTGTGCTTTGTATTTTACTTTTCTAACCCGAAGAGTCATACATCGATCCTTATTCCTTCCGCTGTTCTTAACACAACTTTTGCGACTGCTAAGTACCTAATCTAAGTATATTTTCAGTAAAATGCGCGCTCCACTCCACTAAATATTAGGACAAAAAGATTACTCTGCTTGTAAATTACATTTAAGTAGCTCAAGGCTCACGGGTTACCCAGTTTGAGTTACGTATCGTGTTCCGTCTTATAGGGTATCTACTTTGGTACCCATATCGCTACTTACTTTAATATTGTTCGCTTACCGTGCTACTTTAGCAAAGCTTCTTTGTGTGGAAATACCATTTAATATAATGGCATCTATTTGTTGTGAAAATTAAACAGTTCTTTGTAGGGTGAGAGGAGGAGAGATGAAATCACTATATATTTTACATAAATCAATTACATAATTGTTGCTCCTAGTCCAATCATCATCTTAAAAGGTAACATTATTTAAACGTACGAGTCGCCATAAAATTTAAACATGTTCTATTTTACATCAATCGACTGTTGTCATTAGAGCAATAAATCGGGGCATTCAAATCGTGTCTGTTCGACTTAAAACACACTAAATGTTCTTCCATATGATAAAACTTGTTAAAAGTAAAGCTAAATAACCATGAAGCTATATAAGGTTGTTATAAGTTATACTTACGTCCCGAACGCACGTTTTTTTAGTAAAATGCGTGACACATATGAATAAACGGCATAGCTACAGCGTGATTCACGCTCGGGACTCGCGGTTCACACACATCCTGTGGGCAAACCAAATCAAACACGTTTCTGTAGGCATGTTTATAGCCCACTAGATGTGAAGATGTGTTACCTGTGTAATAAAAACGACAAAGTAAGATGCCGCTCCGTAGGCAATCGTAAACGGACGTATTTACATAAATGGAATTAATATCCACGGGTTCACTATTCATGTTAATTTTATTCCTTTGAGCGAGTAAACTAATTGAGATTAATGTGAACAGTTTTATTTAGATATAACCAACTAGTTTAGACTTAGTATGAAACTAGTTTACGGTAAAATTAAAAAATAAATAAAACTTTAACATACGATGAATATTTCGTTTCCAGAGTAAAGTTCAGACCTACATAAAACCAAGCGGCCCTGCGGCGCTACCGCGAAAAACGATATTCGTATATTTCGACCATCTTCCTCTTTTACTCCAATAAAGGCGTCATGGGAGTGACAGATAATCGTCCGAAATTTACGAATATCGCTTTTCGCGGTAGCACCACTGCGCACTTTTTACGGTCATGCAATAGCAAACTCTACTAAAATAAGGCAGTAATAGAAATAATGTCAGGGTTACAGCTAAAAATGTGAGTACAGTCAGCAGCAGAAGTGGCTAAGCGGCTGAGTTGATCAAAATGAGGTCAACATATCTCTATTGTCAACAGAATAATAGCGCGCGTAGGTCA
Organism: Grapholita molesta; assembly: GCA_022674325.2. Lineage (NCBI taxonomy): Eukaryota > Metazoa > Arthropoda > Insecta > Lepidoptera > Tortricidae > Grapholita > Grapholita molesta. The sequence goes on along the minus strand of CP053130.2, from coordinate 14,828,189 downwards.
TTTTGAACACTTCACCCGCTCAGCCACTTTTGCTGCTGACAGTACTACGTTTTACAATTAAACTATTATCTTATCGTCGCAACTTTCTACTTAAGATTAGAAAATATGAGCGTATTGCATTCATAAAAGACAGTATAAAATATACGACAAGCAGTTAACCATCGCGTGCACATGCGCGGACCATCAAACGATTTTATTAGTTAATCGACACCAAATCGATGCCGCCCCAGCGTAATATCGATACATATACGGACTACGGAACCGGCTGTGGGCACTCCATTCCTTAGTATTCTACTTTAGTCTAAAATCTATATAAACTAGGCACTCAGTAATTTAGGTATCCGTACTCACGTAAGTTCACCAACGGTTCATGGGATGGAATAAAAAAGTAAGGAACTATATATGTACCTACTATGAACTATGAATGGAGTCAGTAAAACAATTTTGAACAGTCATTTAATGATATCTTAAATATAGGGATTGATTTGATAGAAGTATCTCGATGTCGGCGAATATAAGATTAGATTTAATACCATATGATTGATACGTCTCATCTCAAATCGTAAAATATCTAATTACTGTTAATAAAAGTGAATCTTCATTCAATATAATTTGTAACAAGTTTCGGTGATATGCTAATAAATAACAATCGTGCTATTCAATCAAAGTAGATATAAAAGAAGAAAGTTTTAATCACGCTCCAATCAACAACCTGTGTGAACCTGGCACCCGACCTTGACCAATTTTTTTTTTATATTTTTTTTCTAATAGGGTTTCGTTTGTAGTTGATTGTAGTAAAACGAATTTTATTTGTAGTTGCCCCAAAAAAAAAATAGGGAGGGGGTGCAAAACCTCAGCACCCCACTTTCGAATTCTTAAAATTTTAAAATTGAATCTTGTTTAGAATCGTTTGTAGTTGATTGTAGTTCATTTATTTTCGTTTGTAGTAGCCTAATTACGCCAAAAAAAATTTTTGAAAATTTCAAAATCGAAAACCAGTTGATGTCTTTTGCCGAAAGACGCTCCAGCTGGAAAATGGCGTATTACTCTTCCTTGTTTGACAATATCACGCACAATACCACTTATACTTGATTGTAGTACCATTATCTACGTTAATAATCCTTGCAGATACAAAATAAACCCAGAAGCGAGATGACAAGAAAAAAGTTAAGTAGGTACATGCCTCGACACGTAAAACTGTCTCCGATATGTTGCGAATCTTACTTTTCTGATAAAGTTTCACGTGTAGTTGATTGTAGTGAAACGACTTTCGGTTTCAGAAGCCCCCTCCGAAAATTGGGAGGGGGGTGCAAAATTTTCGCGTCCGACATTTACAATTTTTGATTCAATTATATTTTTATATTTTGTTTCTAATAGGGTTTCGTTTGTAGTTGATTGTAGTAAAACGAATTTTATTTGTAATTGCCCAAAAAAAATAATACGGAGGGGGTGCAAAACCTCAGCACCCCACTTTCGAATTCTTAAAATTTTATAATTGAATCTTGTTTAGAATCGTTTGTAGTTGATTGTAGTAAAACGAATTTTATTTGTAGTTGCCCTAAAAAAAAAATAGGGAGGGGGTGCAAATCCTCAGCACCCCACTTTCGAATTCTTAAAATTTTAAAATTGAATCTTGTTTAGAATCGTTTGTAGTTGATTGTAGTTCATTTATTTTCGTTTGTAGTAGCCTAATAACGCCAAAAAAAAATTTTGAAAATTTCGAAATCGAGACCCGGTTGATGTCTTTTTCCGACAAACGCCCAAGCTGGAAAATGGCGTCTTTCTCTTCCTTGTTCGCAATATCACGCACAATACCACTTAAGCTTGATTGTAGTACCATTATCTACGTTAATATGCCTTGCAGACACAAAATGAACCCAGAAGCGCGATGGCAAGAAAAAAGTTAAGTAGGTAATAATGCCTCGACACGTAACTGTCTCCGATATGTTCCGAATATTACGTTTCACATTTAGTGGTTGTCTAAAAACGCTCTTGAAGCATCAAGCCAGCCTATTCATCGTTCGTAGTAGCTTGAATTCGTATGAAGTACCTCGATTGTGTTTGTAGTAGTCTCAAAACATGCTGGAAGCATTAAGTTAGCCTATTCATCGTTTGTAGTAGCTTCAATTCGTTAGTAGTACCTCGATTGTGTTTGTAGTAGTCTCAAAACATGCTGGAAGCATTAAGATAGCCTATTCATCGTTTGTAGTAGCTTCAATCGTTTGTAGTACCTCGATTGTGTTCGTAGTAGTCTATAAACATGCTGAAGGTATCAAGCGCGCCTGTTCATCGTTTGTAGTAGCTGGAATTCGTTTGTAGTAACTCGATTCTGTTTGTACCAGTCTAAAAACATGCTGAAAGCATTGAGCTAGCTTATTCATCGTTTGTAGTAGCTTGAATTCGTTTGTAGTAACTCAATTGTGTTTGTAGTAGTATAAAACATGCTGGAGGCATTAAGCTAGGCTACTCATCGTTTGTAGCAGCTTGAATTCGTTTGAAGTAACTCGATTTTGTTTGCAACAGTCTAAAAACATGCACGAGATATTAAGCGCGCCTAATCATCGTTTGTAGTAGCTGGAATTAATATGTAGTAAGTCGATTTTGTTAGTAGTTGTCTAAAAATGCTCTGCAGGCATCAAGCCAGCCTAATCATCGTTTGTAGTAGCTTCAATTCGTTTGTAGTAAGTCGATTTTGTTAGTAGTTGTCTAAAAATGCTCTGCAGGCATCAAGCCAGCCTATTCATCGTTTGTAGTAGCTTCAATTCGTTTGTAGTAACTCGATTGTGTTTGTAGTAGTCTATAAACATGCTAAAGGTATCAAGCGCGCCTAATCATCGTTTGTAGTAGCTGGAATTCGTTTGTAGTAAGTCGATTTTGTTTGTACTAGTCTTGAAACATACTGAAGTTATCAAGCTACCCTAATCATCGTTTGTAGTAGCTGGAATTCGTTTGTAGTAGGTCGATTTTGTTAGTAGTTGTCTAAAAACATGCTAAAGGTATCAAGCGCGCCTAATCATCGTTTGTAGTAGCTGGAATTCGTTTGTAGTAGGTCGATTTTGTTAGTAGTTGTCTAAAAACATGCTGGAGGTACCAAGCGCGCCTACTCATCGTTTGTAGTAGCTGGAATTCGTTTGTAGTAGGTCGATTTTGTTAGTAGTTGTCTAAAAACGCTCTGCAGGCATCAAGCTAGCCTATTCATCGTTTGTAGTAGCTTCAATTCGTTTGTAGTAACTCGATTGTGTTTGTAGTAGTCTATAAACATGCTAAAGGTATCAAGCGCGCCTAATCATCGTTTGTAGTAGCTGGAATTCGTTTGTAGTAAGTCGATTTTGTTTGTACTAGTCTTAAAACATACTGAAGTTATCAAGCTAGCCTAATCATCGTTTGTAGTAGCTGGAATTCTTTTGTAGTAGGTCGATTTTGTTAGTAGTTGTCTAAAAACATGCAACAGGTATCAAGCGCGCCTAATCATCGTTTGTAGTAGCTGGAATTCGTTTGTAGTAGGTCGATTTTGTTAGTAGTTGTCTAAAAACATGCTGGAGGTACCAAGCGCGCCTAATCATCGTTTGTAGTAGCTGGAATTCGTTTGTAGTAGGTCGATTTTGTTAGTAGTTGTCTAAAAACATGCTGGAGGTACCAAGCGCGCCTAATCATCGTTTGTAGTAGCTGGAATTCGTTTGTAGTAGGTCGATTTTGTTAGTAGTTGTTTAAAAACGCTCTGCAGGCATCAAGCCAGCCTATTCATCATTTGTAGTAGCTTCAATTCGTTTGTAGTAACTCGATTGTGTTTGTAGTAGTCTAAAAACATGCTGAAGGTATCAAGCGCGCCTAATCATCGTTTGTAGTGGCTGGAATTCGTTTGTAGTAAGTCGATTTTGTTTGTACTAGTCTTGAAACATACTGAAGTTATCAAGCTAGCCTAATCATCGTTTGTAGTAGCTGGAATTCGTTAGTAGTAGGTCGATTTTGTTAGTAGTTGTCTAAAAACGCTCTGCAGGCATCAAGCTAGCCTATTCATCGTTTGTAGTAGCTTCAATTCGTTTGTAGTAACTCGATTGTGTTTGTAGTAGTCTATAAACATGCTAAAGGTATCAAGCGCGCCTAATCATCGTTTGTAGTAGCTGGAATTCGTTTGTAGTAAGTCGATTTTGTTTGTACTAGTCTTGAAACATACTGAAGTTATCAAGCTAGCCTAATCATCGTTTGTAGTAGCTGGAATTCGTTTGTAGTAACTCGATTATGTTTGTAGTAGTCTAAAAACATGCTGAAGGTATCAAGCGCGCCTAATCATCGTTTGTAGTAGCTGGAATTCGTTTGTAGTAGGTCGATTTTGTTAGTAGTTGTCTAAAAACATGCTGGAGGTACCAAGCGCGCCTAATCATCGTTTGTAGTAGCTGGAATTCGTTTGTAGTAGGTCGATTTTGTTAGTAGTTGTCTAAAAACATGCTGGAGGTACCAAGCGCGCCTAATCATCGTTTGTAGTAGCTGGAATTCGTTTGTAGTAAGTCGATTTTGTTTGTACTAGTCTTGAAACATACTGAAGTTATCAAGCTAGCCTAATCATCGTTTGTAGTAGCTGGAATTCATTTGTAGTAGGTCGATTTTGTTAGTAGTTGTCTAAAAACATGCTAAAGGTATCAAGCGCGCCTAATCATCGTTTGTAGTAGCTGGAATTCGTTTGTAGTAGGTCGATTTTGTTAGTAGTTGTCTAAAAACATGCTGGAGGTACCAAGCGCGCCTAATCATCGTTTGTAGTAGCTGGAATTCGTTTGTAGTAGGTCGATTTTGTTAGTAGTTGTCTAAAAACATGCTGGAGGTACCAAGCGCGCCTAATCATCGTTTGTAGTAGCTGGAATTCGTTTGTAGTAGGTCGATTTTGTTAGTAGTTGTCTAAAAACGCTCTGCAGGCATCAAGCTAGCCTATTCATCGTTTGTAGTAGCTGGAATTCGTTTGTAGTAGGTCGATTTTGTTAGTAGTTGTCTAAAAACATGCTGGAGGTACCAAGCGCGCCTAATCATCGTTTGTAGTAGCTGGAATTCGTTTGTAGTAGGTCGATTTTGTTAGTAGTTGTCTAAAAACATGCTGGAGGTACCAAGCGCGCCTAATCATCGTTTGTAGTAGCTGGAATTCGTTTGTAGTAGGTCGATTTTGTTAGTAGTTGTCTAAAAACGCTCTGCAGGCATCAAGCTAGCCTATTCATCGTTTGTAGTAGCTTCAATTCGTTTGTAGTAACTCGATTGTGTATGTAGTAGTCTATAAACATGCTAAAGGTATCAAGCGCGCCTAATCATCGTTTGTAGTAGCTGAAATTCGTTTGTAGTAAGTCGATTTTGTTTGTACTAGTCTTAAAACATACTGAAGTTATCAAGCTAGCCTAATCATCGTTTGTAGTAGCTGGAATTCTTTTGTAGTAGGTCGATTTTGTTAGTAGTTGTCTAAAAACATGCAACAGGTATCAAGCGCGCCTAATCATCGTTTGTAGTAGCTGGAATTCGTTTGTAGTAGGTCGATTTTGTTAGTAGTTGTCTAAAAACATGCTGGAGGTACCAAGCGCGCCTAATCATCGTTTGTAGTAGCTGGAATTCGTTTGTAGTAGGTCGATTTTGTTAGTAGTTGTCTAAAAACATGCTGGAGGTACCAAGCGCGCCTAATCATCGTTTGTAGTAGCTGGAATTCGTTTGTAGTAGGTCGATTTTGTTAGTAGTTGTTTAAAAACGCTCTGCAGGCATCAAGCCAGCCTATTCATCATTTGTAGTAGCTTCAATTCGTTTGTAGTAACTCGATTGTGTTTGTAGTAGTCTAAAAACATGCTGAAGGTATCAAGCGCGCCTAATCATCGTTTGTAGTGGCTGGAATTCGTTTGTAGTAAGTCGATTTTGTTTGTACTAGTCATGAAACATACTGAAGTTATCAAGCTAGCCTAATCATCGTTTGTAGTAGCTGGAATTCTTTTGTAGTAGGTCCATTTTGTTAGTAGTTGTCTAAAAACATGCAACAGGTATCAAGCGCGCCTAATCATCGTTTGTAGTAGCTGGAATTCGTTTGTAGTAGGTCGATTTTGTTAGTAGTTGTCTAAAAACATGCTGGAGGTACCAAGCGCGCCTAATCATCGTTTGTAGTAGCTGGAATTCGTTTGTAGTAGGTCGATTTTGTTAGTAGTTGTCTAAAAATATGCTGGAGGTACCAAGCGCGCCTAATCATCGTTTGTAGTAGCTGGAATTCGTTTGTAGTAGGTCGATTTTGTTAGTAGTTGTCTAAAAACGCTCTGCAGGCATCAAGCTAGCCTATTCATCGTTTGTAGTAGCTTCAATTCGTTTGTAGTAACTCGATTGTGTTTGTAGTAGTCTATAAACATGCTAAAGGTATCAAGCGCGCCTAATCATCGTTTGTAGTAGCTGGAATTCGTTTGTAGTAAGTCGATTTTGTTTGTACTAGTCTTAAAACATACTGAAGTTATCAAGCTAGCCTAATCATCGTTTGTAGTAGCTGGAATTCTTTTGTAGTAGGTCGATTTTGTTAGTAGTTGTCTAAAAACATGCAACAGGTATCAAGCGCGCCTAATCATCGTTTGTAGTAGCTGGAATTCGTTTGTAGTAGGTCGATTTTGTTAGTAGTTGTCTAAAAACATGCTGGAGGTACCAAGCGCGCCTAATCATCGTTTGTAGTAGCTGGAATTCGTTTGTAGTAGGTCGATTTTGTTAGTAGTTGTCTAAAAACATGCTGGAGGTACCAAGCGCGCCTAATCATCGTTTGTAGTAGCTGGAATTCGTTTGTAGTAGGTCGATTTTGTTAGTAGTTGTTTAAAAACGCTCTGCAGGCATCAAGCCAGCCTATTCATCATTTGTAGTAGCTGGAATTCGTTTGTAGTAACTCGATTGTGTTTGTAGTAGTCTAAAAACATGCTGAAGGTATCAAGCGCGCCTAATCATCGTTTGTAGTAGCTGGAATTCGTTAGTAGTAGGTCGATTTTGTTAGTAGTTGTCTAAAAACGCTCTGCAGGCATCAAGCTAGCCTATTCATCGTTTGTAGTAGCTTCAATTCGTTTGTAGTAACTCGATTGTGTTTGTAGTAGTCTATAAACATGCTAAAGGTATCAAGCGCGCCTAATCATCGTTTGTAGTAGCTGGAATTCGTTTGTAGTAAGTCGATTTTGTTTGTACTAGTCTTGAAACATACTGAAGTTATCAAGCTAGCCTAATCATCGTTTGTAGTAGCTGGAATTCGTTAGTAGTAGGTCGATTTTGTTAGTAGTTGTCTAAAAATGCTCTGCAGGCATCAAGCCAGCCTATTCATCATTTGTAGTAGCTTCAATTCGTTTGTAGTATCTCGATTGTGTTTGTAGTAGTTTAAAAACATGATGAAGGTATCAAGCGCGCCTAATCATCGTTTGTAGTAGCTGGAATTCGTTTGTAGTAGGTCGATTTTGTTAGTAGTTGTCTAAAAACGCTCTGCAGGCATCAAGCTAGCCTATTCATCGTTTGTAGTAGCTTCAATTCGTTTGTAGTAACTCGATTGTGTTTGTAGTAGTCTATAAACATGCTAAAGGTATCAAGCGCGCCTAATCATCTTTTGTAGTAGCTGGAATTCGTTTGTAGTAAGTCGATTTTGTTTGTACTAGTCTTAAAACATACTGAAGTTATCAAGCTAGCCTAATCATCGTTTGTAGTAGCTGGAATTCGTTTGTAGTAGGTCGATTTTGTTAGTAGTTGTCTAAAAACATGCTACAGGTATCAAGCGCGCCTAATCATCGTTTGTAGTAGCTGGAATTCGTTTGTAGTAGGTCGATTTTGTTAGTAGTTGTCTAAAAACATGCTGGAGGTACCAAGCGCGCCTAATCATCGTTTGTAGTAGCTGCAATTCGTTTGTAGTAGGTCAATTTTGTTAGTAGTTGTCTAAAAACATGCTGGAGGTACCAAGCGCGCCTAATCATCGTTTGTAGTAGCTGGAATTCGTTTGTAGTAGGTCGATTTTGTTAGTAGTTGTCTAAAAACATGCTGGAGGTACCAAGCGCGCCTAATCATCGTTTGTAGTAGCTGGAATTCGTTTGTAGTAGGTCGATTTTGTTAGTAGTTGTCTAAAAACATGCTGGAGGTACCAAGCGCGCCTAATCATCGTTTGTAGTAGCTGGAATTCGTTTGTAGTAGGTCGATTTTGTTAGTAGTTGTTTAAAAACGCTCTGCAGGCATCAAGCCAGCCTATTCATCATTTGTAGTAGCTTCAATTCGTTTGTAGTAAGTCGATTTTGTTTGTACTAGTCTTGAAACATACTGAAGTTATCAAGCTAGCCTAATCATCGTTTGTAGTAGCTGGAATTCGTTAGTAGTAGGTCGATTTTGTTAGTAGTTGTCTAAAAACGCTCTGCAGGCATCAAGCTAGCCTATTCATCGTTTGTAGTAGCTTCAATTCGTTTGTAGTAACTCGATTGTGTTTGTAGTAGTCTATAAACATGCTAAAGGTATCAAGCGCGCCTAATCATCGTTTGTAGTAGCTGGAATTCGTTTGTAGTAAGTCGATTTTGTTTGTACTAGTCTTGAAACATACTGAAGTTATCAAGCTAGCCTAATCATCGTTTGTAGTAGCTGGAATTCGTTTGTAGTAACTCGATTATGTTTGTAGTAGTCTAAAAACATGCTGAAGGTATCAAGCGCGCCTAATCATCGTTTGTAGTAGCTGGAATTCGTTTGTAGTAGGTCGATTGTGTTAGTAGTTGTCTAAAAACATGCTGGAGGTACCAAGCGCGCCTAATCATCGTTTGTAGTAGCTGGAATTCGTTTGTAGTAGGTCGATTTTGTTAGTAGTTGTCTAAAAACATGCTGGAGGTACCAAGCGCGCCTAATCATCGTTTGTAGTAGCTGGAATTCGTTTGTAGTAAGTCGATTTTGTTTGTACTAGTCTTGAAACATACTGAAGTTATCAAGCTAGCCTAATCATCGTTTGTAGTAGCTGGAATTCGTTTGTAGTAGGTCGATTTTGTTAGTAGTTGTCTAAAAACATGCTAAAGGTATCAAGCGCGCCTAATCATCGTTTGTAGTAGCTGGAATTCGTTTGTAGTAGGTCGATTTTGTTAGTAGTTGTCTAAAAACATGCTGGAGGTACCAAGCGCGCCTAATCATCGTTTGTAGTAGCTGGAATTCGTTTGTAGTAGGTCGATTTTGTTAGTAGTTGTCTAAAAACATGCTGGAGGTACCAAGCGCGCCTAATCATCGTTTGTAGTAGCTGGAATTCGTTTGTAGTAGGTCGATTTTGTTAGTAGTTGTCTAAAAACGCTCTGCAGGCATCAAGCTAGCCTATTCATCGTTTGTAGTAGCTTCAATTCGTTTGTAGTAACTCGATTGTGTTTGTAGTAGTCTATAAACATGCTAAAGGTATCAAGCGCGCCTAATCATCGTTTGTAGTAGCTGAAATTCGTTTGTAGTAAGTCGATTTTGTTTGTACTAGTCTTAAAACATACTGAAGTTATCAAGCTAGCCTAATCATCGTTTGTAGTAGCTGGAATTCTTTTGTAGTAGGTCGATTTTGTTAGTAGTTGTCTAAAAACATGCAACAGGTATCAAGCGCGCCTAATCATCGTTTGTAGTAGCTGGAATTCGTTTGTAGTAGGTCGATTTTGTTAGTAGTTGTCTAAAAACATGCTGGAGGTACCAAGCGCGCCTAATCATCGTTTGTAGTAGCTGGAATTCGTTTGTAGTAGGTCGATTTTGTTAGTAGTTGTCTAAAAACATGCTGGAGGTACCAAGCGCGCCTAATCATCGTTTGTAGTAGCTGGAATTCGTTTGTAGTAGGTCGATTTTGTTAGTAGTTGTTTAAAACGCTCTGCAGGCATCAAGCCAGCCTATTCATCATTTGTAGTAGCTTCAATTCGTTTGTAGTAACTCGATTGTGTTTGTAGTAGTCTAAAAACATGCTGAAGGTATCAAGCGCGCCTAATCATCGTTTGTAGTGGCTGGAATTCGTTTGTAGTAAGTCGATTTTGTTTGTACTAGTCATGAAACATACTGAAGTTATCAAGCTAGCCTAATCATCGTTTGTAGTAGCTGGAATTCTTTTGTAGTAGGTCCATTTTGTTAGTAGTTGTCTAAAAACATGCAACAGGTATCAAGCGCGCCTAATCATCGTTTGTAGTAGCTGGAATTCGTTTGTAGTAGGTCGATTTTGTTAGTAGTTGTCTAAAAACATGCTGGAGGTACCAAGCGCGCCTAATCATCGTTTGTAGTAGCTGGAATTCGTTTGTAGTAGGTCGATTTTGTTAGTAGTTGTCTAAAAACATGCTGGAGGTACCAAGCGCGCCTAATCATCGTTTGTAGTAGCTGGAATTCGTTTGTAGTAGGTCAATTTTGTTAGTTGTTGTTTAAAAACGCTCTGCAGGCATCAAGCCAGCCTATTCATCATTTGTAGTAGCTTCAATTCGTTTGTAGTAACTCGATTGTGTTTGTAGTAGTCTAAAAACTTGCTGAAGGTATCAAGCGCGCCTAATCATCGTTTGTAGTGGCTGGAATTCGTTTGTAGTAAGTCGATTTTGTTTGTACTAGTCTTGAAACATACTGAAGTTATCAAGCTAGCCTAATCATCGTTTGTAGTAGCTGGAATTCGTTAGTAGTAGGTCGATTTTGTTAGTAGTTGTCTAAAAACGCTCTGCAGGCATCAAGCTAGCCTATTCATCGTTTGTAGTAGCTTCAATTCGTTTGTAGTAACTCGATTGTGTTTGTAGTAGTCTATAAACATGCTAAAGGTATCAAGCGCGCCTAATCATCGTTTGTAGTAGCTGGAATTCGTTTGTAGTAAGTCGATTTTGTTTGTACTAGTCTTAAAACATACTGAAGTTATCAAGCTAGCCTAATCATCGTTTGTAGTAGCTGGAATTCGTTTGTAGTAGGTCGATTTTGTTAGTAGTTGTCTAAAAACATGCTGGAGGTACCAAGCGCGCCTAATCATCGTTTGTAGTAGCTGGAATTCGTTTGTAGTAGGTCGATTTTGTTAGTAGTTGTCTAAAAACATGCTGGAGGTACCAAGCGCGCCTAATCATCGTTTGTAGTAGCTGGAATTCGTTTGTAGTAGGTCGATTTTGTTAGTAGTTGTCTAAAAACATGCTGGAGGTACCAAGCGCGCCTAATCATCGTTTGTAGTAGCTGGAATTCGTTTGTAGTAAGTCGATTTTGTTTGTACTAGTCTTGAAACATACTGAAGTTATCAAGCTAGCCTAATCATCGTTTGTAGTAGCTGGAATTCGTTTGTAGTAGGTCGATTTTGTTAGTAGTTGTCTAAAAACATGCTAAAGGTATCAAGCGCGCCTAATCATCGTTTGTAGTAGCTGGAATTCGTTTGTAGTAGGTCGATTTTGTTAGTAGTTGTCTAAAAACATGCTGGAGGTACCAAGCGCGCCTAATCATCGTTTGTAGTAGCTGGAATTCGTTTGTAGTAGGTCGATTTTGTTAGTAGTTGTCTAAAAACATGCTGGAGGTACCAAGCGCGCCTAATCATCGTTTGTAGTAGCTGGAATTCGTTTGTAGTAGGTCGATTTTGTTAGTAGTTGTCTAAAAACGCTCTGCAGGCATCAAGCTAGCCTATTCATCGTTTGTAGTAGCTTCAATTCGTTTGTAGTAACTCGATTGTGTTTGTAGTAGTCTATAAACATGCTAAAGGTATCAAGCGCGCCTAATCATCGTTTGTAGTAGCTGGAATTCGTTTGTAGTAAGTCGATTTTGTTTGTACTAGTCTTGAAACATACTGAAGTTATCAAGCTAGCCTAATCATCGTTTGTAGTAGCTGGAATTCGTTAGTAGTAGGTCGATTTTGTTAGTAGTTGTCTAAAAATGCTCTGCAGGCATCAAGCCAGCCTATTCATCATTTGTAGTAGCTTCAATTCGTTTGTAGTATCTCGATTGTGTTTGTAGTAGTTTAAAAACATGATGAAGGTATCAAGCGCGCCTAATCATCGTTTGTAGTAGCTGGAATTCGTTTGTAGTAGGTCGATTTTGTTAGTAGTTGTCTAAAAACATGCTGGAGGTACCAAGCGCGCCTAATCATCGTTTGTAGTAGCTGGAATTCGTTTGTAGTAGGTCGATTTTGTTAGTAGTTGTCTAAAAACGCTCTGCAGGCATCAAGCTAGCCTATTCATCGTTTGTAGTAGCTTCAATTCGTTTGTAGTAACTCGATTGTGTTTGTAGTAGTCTATAAACATGCTAAAGGTATCAAGCGCGCCTAATCATCGTTTGTAGTAGCTGGAATTCGTTTGTAGTAAGTCGATTTTGTTTGTACTAGTCTTAAAACATACTGAAGTTATCAAGCTAGCCTAATCATCGTTTGTAGTAGCTGGAATTCGTTTGTAGTAGGTCGATTTTGTTAGTAGTTGTCTAAAAACATGCTGGAGGTACCAAGCGCGCCTAATCATCGTTTGTAGTAGCTGGAATTCGTTTGTAGTAGGTCGATTTTGTTAGTAGTTGTCTAAAAACATGCTGGAGGTACCAAGCGCGCCTAATCATCGTTTGTAGTAGCTGGAATTCGTTTGTAGTAAGTCGATTTGGTTTGTACTAGTCTTAAAACATACTGAAGTTATCAAGCTAGCCTAATCATCGTTTGTAGTAGCTGGAATTCGTTTGTAGTAGGTCGATTTTGTTAGTAGTTGTCTAAAAACATGCTACAGGTATCAAGCGCGCCTAATCATCGTTTGTAGTAGCTGGAATTCGTATGTAGTAGGTCGATTTTGTTAGTAGTTGTCTAAAAACATGCTGGAGGTACCAAGCGCGCCTAATCATCGTTTGTAGTAGCTGCAATTCGTTTGTAGTAGGTCAATTTTGTTAGTAGTTGTCTAAAAACATGCTGGAGGTACCAAGCGCGCCTAATCATCGTTTGTAGTAGCTGGAATTCGTTTGTAGTAGGTCGATTTTGTTAGTAGTTGTCTAAAAACGCTCTGCAGGCATCAAGCCAGCCTATTCATCATTTGTAGTAGCTTCAATTCGTTTGTAGTAACTCGATTGTGTTTGTAGTAGTCTAAAAACATGCTGAAGGTATCAAGCGCGCCTAATCATCGTTTGTAGTGGCTGGAATTCGTTTGTAGTAAGTCGATTTTGTTTGTACTAGTCTTGAAACATACTGAAGTTATCAAGCTAGCCTAATCATCGTTTGTAGTAGCTGGAATTCGTTTGTAGTAGGTCGATTTTGTTAGTAGTTGTCTAAAAACATGCTGGAGGTATCAAGCGCGCCTAATCATCGTTTGTAGTAGCTGGAATTCGTTTGTAGTAAGTCGATTTTGTTAGTGGTTGTATAAAAATGCTCTGCAGGCATCAAGCCAGCTTATTCATCGTTTGTAGTAGCTTCAATTCGTTTGTAGTAACTCGATTGTGTTTGTAGTTGTCTAAAAACATGCTGGAGGTATCAAACGCGCCTAATCATCGTTTGTAGTAGCTGGAATTCGTTTGTAGTAAGTCGATTTTGTTTGTACTAGTCTTGAAACATACTGAAGTTATCAAGCTAGCCTAATCATCGTTTGTAGTAGCTGGAATTCGTTTGTAGTAAGTCGATTTTGTTTGTACTAGTCTTGAAACATACTGAAGTTATCGAGCTAGCCTAATCATCGTTTGTAGTAGCTGGAATTCATTTGTAGTAAGTCGATTTTGTTTGTACTCGTCTTGAAACATACTGAAGTTATCAAGCTAGACTAATCATCGTTTGTAGTAGCTTCAATTCGTTTGTAGTAACTCGATTATGTTTGTAGTAGTCTAAAAACATGCTGAAGGTATCAAGCGCGCCTAATCATCGTTTGTAGTAGCTGGAATTCGTTTGTAATAAGTCGATTTTGTTTGTACTAGTCTTGAAACATACTGAAGTTATCAAGCTAGCCTAATCATCGTTTGTAGTAGCTTCAATTCGTTTGTAGTAACTCGATTGTGTTTGTAGTAGTCTAAAAACATGCTGAAGGTATCAAGCGCGCCTAATCATCGTTTGTAGTAGCTGGAATTCGTTTGTAGTAAGTCGATTTTGTTTGTACTAGTCTTGAAACATACTGAAGTTATCAAGCTAGCCTAATCATCGTTTGTAGTAGCTTCAATTCGTTTGTAGTAACTCGATTGTGTTTGTAGTAGTCTAAAAACATGCTGAAGGTATAAAGCGCGCCTAATCATCGTTTGTAGTAGCTGGAATTCGTTTGTAGTAAGTCGATTTTGTTTGTAGCAGTCTAAAAACATGCTGGAGGCATCAAACGCGCCTAATCATCGTTTGTAGTAGCTAGAAATCGTTTGTAGTAACACGATTGTGTTTGTAGTAGTCTAAAAACATGCTGAAGGTATCAAGCGCGCCTAATCATCGTTTGTAGTAGCTGGAATTCGTTTGTAGTAACTCGATTGTGTTTGTAGTAGTCTAAAAACATGCTGAAGGTATCAAGCGCGCCTAATCATCGTTTGTAGTAGCTGGAATTCGTTTGTAGTAAGTCGATTTTGTTTGTACTAGTCTTGAAACATACTGAAGTTATCGAGCTAGCCTAATAATCGTTTGTAGTAGCTTCAATTCGTTTGTAGTAAGTCGATTTTGTTTGTACTAGTCTTGAACCATACTGAAGTTATCAAGCGCGCCTAATCATCGTTTGTAGTAGCTGGAATTCGTTTGTAGTTAGTCGATTTTGTTTGTACTAGTCTTGAAACATACTGAAGTTATCAAGCTAGCCTAATCATCGTTTGTAGTAGCTGGAATTCGTTTGTAGTAGGTCGATTTTGTTAGTAGTTGTCTAAAAACATGCTGGAGGTATCAAGCGCGCCTAATCATCGTTTGTAGTAGCTGGAATTCGTTTGTAGTAAGTCGATTTTGTTAGTGGTTGTATAAAAATGCTCTGCAGGCATCAAGCCAGCTTATTCATCGTTTGTAGTAGCTTCAATTCGTTTGTAGTAACTCGATTGTGTTTGTAGTAGTCTAAAAACATGCTGGAGGTATCAAGCGCGCCTAATCATCGTTTGTAGTAGCTGGAATTTGTTTGTAGTAAGTCGATTTTGTTTGTACTAGTCTTGAAACATACTGAATTTATCAAGCTAGCCTAATCATCGTTTGTAGTAGCTGGAATTCGTTTGTAGTAGGTCGATTTTGTTAGTAGTTGTCTAAAAACATGCTGGAGGTATCAAACGCGCCTAATCATCGTTTGTAGTAGCTGGAATTCGTTTGTAGTAAGTCGATTTTGTTTGTACTAGTCTTGAAACATACTGAAGTTATCAAGCTAGCCTAATCATCGTTTGTAGTAGCTGGAATTCGTTTGTAGTAAGTCGATTTTGTTTGTACTAGTCTTGAAACATACTGAAGTTATCGAGCTAGCCTAATCATCGTTTGTAGTAGCTGGAATTCATTTGTAGTAAGTCGATTTTGTTTGTACTCGTCTTGAAACATACTGAAGTTATCAAGCTAGCCTATTCATCGTTTGTAGTAGCTTCAATTCGTTTGTAGTACCTCGATTGTGTTTGTAGTAGTCTAAAAACATGCTGGAGGTATCAAGCTATCCTAATCATCGTTTGTAGTAGCTGGAATTCGTTTGTAGTAAGTCGATTTTGTTTGTAGCGATCTACAAACATGCTGGAAGCATCAAGCTAGACTAATCATCGTTTGTAGTAGCTTTAATTTGTTTGTAGTTACTCGATTTTGTTAGAAATTGTCTTAATACGCTCTGTAAGCATCAAAATAGCCTTTTCATCGTTTGTAGTAGCTTGAATTCGTTTGTAGTTACTCGATTTTGTTAGAAATTGTCTTAAAACGCTCTGGAAGCATCAAGCCAGCCTTTTCATCGTTTGTTGTAGTTTGAATTCGTTTGTAGTAAGTTGATTTTGTTTGTAGTAGTCTAAAAACATGCTGAAGGTATCAAGCTACCCTAATCATCGTTTGTAGTAACTCAATTGTGTTTGTAGTAGTCTAAAAACATACTGGAGTCACCAAGCTAATCTAATCATCGTTTGTAGTAGCTTCAATTCGTTTGTAGTAGCTTCAATTCGTTTGTAGTAGCTTCAATTCATTTGTAGTAGTTCGATTGTGTTTGTAGCAGTCTAAAAACATACTGGAGGCATCAAGCTATCCTAATCATCGTTTGTAGTAGCTGGAATTCGTTTGTAGTAACTCAATTGTGTTTGTAGTAGTCTAAAAACATACTGGAGTCACCAAGCTAACCTAATCATCGTTTGTAGTAGCTTCAATTCGTTTGTAGTAGCTTCAATTCGTTTGTAGTAGTTCGATTGTGTTTGTAGCAGTCTAAAAACATACTGGAGGCATCAAGCTATCCTAATCATCGTTTGTAGTAGCTGGAATTCGTTTGTAGTAAATCGATTTTGTTAGAAATTGTCTTATAACGCTCTGCAAGCATCAAAATCGCCTTTTCATCGTTTCTAGTAGCTTGAATTCGTTTGTAGTTACTCGATTTTGTTAGAAATTGTCTTAAAACGCTCTGGAAGCATCAAGCCAGCCTTTTCATCGTTTGTAGTAGTTTGAATTCGTTTGTAGTAAGTTGATTTTGTTTGTAGTAGTCTAAAAACATGCTGAAGGTATCAAGCTAACCTAATCATCGTTTGTAGTAACTCAATTGTGTTTGTAGTAGTCTAAAAACATACTGGAGTCACCAAGCTAACCTAATCATCGTTTGTAGTAGCTTCAATTCGTTTGTAGTAGTTCGATTGTGTTTGTAGCAGTCTAAAAACATACTGGAGGCATCAAGCTATCCTAATCATCGTTTGTAGTAGCTGGAATTCGTTTGTAGTTGTAATGACAAATAAGAAGGTAATATTTCCAATAAGTAAGTATACATTCATATCTGGCTGTATAAGTTACTGCCGTTGCTTGCCTGCGCATTTATTAAAGTTAAAAAAAAACTTCGTAGGTTTATTCCTTTTTGTTACTGTAATATAGAACCAAGACACTTAAAAAGTTGATCCGAATAATATAAATATTTGGATTAATTGACATATTTAATGTATGATAATCGCTACAATAAATTCCTACAATTTAAGCTAAAGAACTATTCTCATGTATTTGATTTTGGCGTCCGCAAATAAGGTTATTTTTGCCACTTTGTTCTACTGAGTGCTCACAAGGGGAGAACTAATAGGAACATGCCATGTTGCGACCCTAGGGCGGAAACGTATCACTTTCCACCCGCATAGTAGATAAACAATAACCCACTTTCCGAGCATGCACGAAATTACAGACACACACGCCCTTTCCGACGTCGGTTACTTACTCATAATAATTTCCAAACGCCTTAAAAATAGACCGCGCAATTTCTATGAAAATCGCGCGGTAAATCCTCCCCGCCCCCCCCCATCGTTGCTCTGAAAATAGCCGGACCTTTCCCACTGTATATAGATACACTGTGATTATATTCTAGAGAGATTGAAAGAATAATCAATAACCATTTTTTTTTAATCATCCATCAGTTTCATTTTTTTGCCAAGTTATTGGAAAGATATTTTTCATTTCTCATGCTCGGAAAGGGGGTCATTGTTTATCTACTATGCGGGTGGAAAGTGATACGTTTCCGCCCTAGGGTCGTAATTTGGCATGTTCCTATTAGTTTTCCCCTTCTTATGAGCACTCAGTAGAACAAAGTGGCGAAAATAATCTTTTTAATACAGGTGCTCAAAAATGGGTACTTTACAAAGCTGTATAACGTGTGGAAAGTTGGTATTCGCGCACTAGTGCTTTTTACTTTTCCACCTTTTTTTTTCTTTTACACTTGTTAAAATTCATGAATAGTATACTAATGAGTGTTAATATTATAGTCTCCTTTAAACATCTTAATAAACAAAAAAACCTACTGTTAATGTAAGAATAAGAAACATAAACATATCATATTTTATTACTTACCTGGGTAATTTTATTAAACACACAAAAAGATAAACATATACAATTCAATTAAAACTAAATGTAACTTAAAAAATTAAATATTTACAAATAAAAAACTGGCTCTAGCTCGGAGCCTGACGGAAGGGTGCCCAGAAGGCTGGCGGAGTTGCCACGCTGAATAGCGATGCAAATGCTTTTAGACGTTTGCTCAGCTGTTTGAAAATTGCGTGTGCTCCGGGTCCCCAGGGTCCAAGGGTCTCCACCCCAAAAGGCATGTCGTATGTAGCTGGAATCTAAAGCTGCATATTTAAACGTATCACTTTCCACCCGTATAGTAGATAAACAATGACCCACTTTCCGAGCATGAGAAATGAAAAATATCTTTCCAATAACTTGGCAAAAAAATGAATCTGATGGATGATAAAAAAAAAAGGTCATTGATTACTCTTACCTCCTCATCATTATAACAAGTTTATTTTTAATATTGTGAAACCGTTCTTAAAAAGTTGTTAGAATGAAACGGAACAGCTGCCGAAACGCCTGTCAAACAAGAGGCGTTTTTCCTACTGGTTACTGGTTATGTTTCCAAAGGCATTCGATATTGTTTTTATAAATATACACAAACAATAGTAAAAAAAACGTAGTGTTTAAGTAATAGTAGATTTTTTGACAAGGGGCTAAAGTAGGCCATAGTACCACGAGATGGTTATTAGTGTTTAAAATTGTTCGAGGGGTAATATGGCGTTTAGACCCGACTTATGCATACTAGTTTTCACTTCGATTGCGAGAAAATAAGATAAAATAACATGTCAACAATTAACAAATACAATTTTATTCACCCGCAACGAATTCTGAGTCAAAAATGTTTAATTTGGCAGTCTTTGTATTTTTTTCACTGCTTTGATACAGATAGGATATACAATATATACGCCGTGAATAAATGCCATAGACAACGTATAAATGGGGCTTCAAAGAGTTAGCCAACGATTTAAACTTTTTTTTAATGCTTGTGAAGTAGGAACTAAAAAGCACCTAATGCTTTGACAATTTGATTGCGTTTCCTCATTGGTCGATTTTAATATTGTGGTATTGTCTTATCTTTATACAAAGTTTTTTTAATGATTTCACATTTTTAAACAGTATTCGCACCAAAAAAGAATCTAGAGTTGCGATTGACTTCGATATCTGTCGTGATTGGTGGATTTAATACGATGAAGTGTTCTGGTTGGTCAATTTAAAACGTTTTGTATATCATAAATATGTATACATATTTTCCCAAGAGGCTAAATGTATTACTTTAGTCCGCCTTGGCAAGCATAATATGACACACTTTTAGAGCATGAGAAGTGAAAAATATTTTATATTCACAAGTATGTATGTACTTTATAGAACATACATTTAAAACACTTTCATTGATCGCGAGTATTTGTAGAGACCTCTTAATACGAATCTGAAGTCAAAATTAGAAAAAAACGGCCGCCATCTTGAATTTCGTCATTTTTGATGCGATCATGTTGCAAATCGATATCTGAGAATCCGATAGAGATCTTAATACGAATCTGAAGTCAAAATTAGAAAAAACGGCCGCCATTTTGAATTTCTTCATTTTTGATGCGATCATGTTGCAAATCGATATCTGAGAATCCGATAGAGATCTTAATACGAATCTGAAGTCAAAATTAGAAAAAACGGCCGCCATTTTGAATTTCGTCATTTTTGATGCGATCATGTTGCAAATCGATATCTGAGAATCCGATAGAGATCTTAATACGAATCTGAAGTCAAAATTAGAAAAAACGGCCGCCATTTTGAATTTCGTCATTTTTGATGCGATCATGTTGCAAATCGATATCTGAGAATCCGAGAGACCTCTTAATACGAATCTGAAGTCAAAATTAGAAAAAACGGCCGCCATCTTGAATTTCGTCAGTTTTGATCCGATCGCATTAACAATCGATACCTGAGAATCCGAAAGGGGTCTTAACACGATACAAAAATCAAAATTAGAAAAAACGGCCGCCATCTTGTTTTTCGTCATTTTTGATGCGATCATGGTGAAAATCCATATTTGAGAATCCAAGAGACCCGTAAACACGACAATAAAGTGAAAATTGCAAACATCGGCCGCCATCTTGAATTTCGTCATTTTTGATGCGATCATGTTGCAAATCGATACCTGAGAATCCGAAAGGGGTCTTAACACGACACAAAAGTCAAAATTAGAAAAAACGGTTGCCATCTTGAATTTCGTCATTTTTGATGCGATCATGTTGCAAATCGATACCTGAGAATCCGAAAGGGGTCTTAACACGACACAAAAGTCAAAATTAGAAAAAACGGCCGCCATCTTGAATTTCGTCATTTTTGATGCGATCATGTTGCAAATCGATACCTGAGAATCCGAAAGGGGTCTTAACACGACACAAAAGTCAAAATTAGAAAAAACGGCCGCCATCTTGAATTTCGTCATTTTTGATGCGATCATGTTGCAAATCGATATCTGAGAATCCGAGAGACCTCTTAATACGAATCTGAAGTCAAAATTAGAAAAAACGGCCGCCATCTTGAATTTCGTCAGTTTTGATCCGATCGCATTAACAATCGATACCTGAGAATCCGAAAGGGGTCTTAACACGATACAAAAATCAAAATGAGAAAAAACGGCCGCCATCTTGTTTTTCGTCATTTTTGATGCGATCGTGGTGAAAATCCATATTTGAGAATCCAAGAGACCCGTAAACACGACAATAAAGTGAAAATTGCAAACATCGGCCGCCATCTTGAATTTCGTCATTTTTGATGCGATCATGTTGCAAATCGATACCTGAGAATCCGAAAGGGGTCTTAACACGATACAGAAGTCAAAAGTAGAAAAACAAGCCGCCATCTTGAACCTCGTCATTCTTGATGCGAACATGTTGCAAATCGATATCTGAGAATCCGAGAGACCTCTTAATACGAATCTGAAGTCAAAATTAGAAAAAACGGCCGCCATCTTGAATTTCGTCAGTTTTGATCCGATCGCATTAACAATCGATACCTGAGAATCCGAAAGGGGTCTTAACACGATACAAAAATCAAAATGAGAAAAAACGGCCGCCATCTTGTTTTTCGTCATTTTTGATGCGATCATGGTGAAAATCCATATTTGAGAATCCAAGAGACCCCTAAACACGACAATAAAGTGAAAATTGCAAACATCGGCCGCCATCTTGAACTTCGTCATTTTTGATGCGATCATGTTGCAAATCGGTATCTGAGAATCCGAAAGGGGTCTTAACACGACACAAAAGTCAAAATTAGAAAAAAACGGCCGCCATCTTGAATTTCGTCATTTTTGATGCGATCATGTTGCAAATCGATATCTGAGAATCCGAGAGACCTCTTAATACGAATCTGAAGTCAAAATTAGAAAAAACGGCCGCCATCTTGAATTTCGTCAGTTTTGATCCGATCGCATTAACAATCGATACCTGAGAATCCGAAAGGGTTCTTAACACGATACAAAAATCAAAATGAGAAAAAACGGCCGCCATCTTGTTTTTCGTCATTTTTGATGCGATCATGGTGAAAATCCATATTTGAGAATCCAAGAGACCCCTAAACACGACAATAAAGTGAAAATTGCAAACATCGGCCGCCATCTTGAACTTCGTCATTTTTGATGCGATCATGTTGCAAATCGGTATCTGAGAATCCGAAAGGGGTCTTAACACGACATAAAAGTCAAAATTAGAAAAAACGGCCGCCATCTTGAATTTCGTCATTTTTGATGCGATCATGTTGCAAATCGATATCTGAGAATCCGAGAGACCTCTTAATACGAATCTGAAGTCAAAATTAGAAAAAAGCCGCCATCTTGAGTTTCGTCAGTTTTGATCCAATCGCATTAAAAATCGATACCTGAGAATCCGAAAGGGGTCTTAACACGACACAAAAGTCAAAACTAGAAAAAAACGGCCGCCATCTTGAATTTCGTTTTTTAGACTACTACAAACACAATTGAGTTACTACAAACGATTTCCAGCTACTACAAACGATGATTAGGCTAGCTTGATGCCTCCAGCATGTTTTGAGTCTACTAAAAACAAAATGAACTTACTACAAACGAATTCAAGCTACTACAAACGATGAAAAGGCTGGCTTGATGCTTCCAGAGCATTTTAAGACAATTTCTAACAAAATCGAGTAACTACAAACGAATCCTAGCTACTACAAACGATGATTAGTCTAACTTGATGCCTCCAGCATGTTTGTAGACCGCTACAAACCAAATCGACTTACTACAAACGAATTCCAGCTACTACAAACGATGATTAGGCTAACTTGATGCCTCCAGTATGTTTTTAGACTACTACAAACAAAATCAACTTACTACAAACGAATTCAAGCTACTACAAACGATGAAAAGGCTGGCTTGATGCTTCCAGAGCGTTTTAAGACAATTTATAACAAAATCGAGTAACTACAAACGAATTCAAGCTACTACAAACGATGATTAGGAAACTTGATGCCTCCAGTATGTTTTTAGACTACTACAAACAAAATTAACTTACTACAAACGAATTCAAGCTACTACAAACGAAGAAAAGGCTAGTTTGATGCTTGCAGAACGTTTTAAGACAATTTCTAACAAAATCGAGTAACTAGAAACGAATTCCTGCTACTACAAACGATGATTAGGCTAGCTTGATGCCTCCAGCATGTTTTTAGCCTGCTACAAACAAAATCGACTTACTACAAACGAATTCCAGCTACTACAAACGATGATTAGGATAGCTTGATGCCTCCAGCATGTTTTTAGACTGCTACAAACACAATCGAGCTACTACAAACGAATTGAAGCTACTACAAACGATGATTAGGTTAGCTTGGTGACTCCAGTATGTTTTTAGACTACTACAAACACAATTGAGTTACTACAAAGGAATTGAAGCTACTACAAACGATGATTAGGCTAGCTTGATGCCTCTAGCATGTTTTTAGACTGCTACGACCCAAATCGACTTACTACAATCGAATCCCAGCTACTACAAACGATGATTAGTCTAGCTTGATGCCTCCAGCATGTTTGTAGACCGCTACAAACAAAATCGACTTACTACAAACGAATTCCAGCTACTACAAACGATGATTAGGATAGCTTGATGCCTTCAGTATGTTTTTAGACTACTACAAACAAAATCAACTTACTACAAACGAATTAAATCTACTACAAACGATGAAAAGCCTAGCTTTATGCTTGCAGAGCGTTGTAAGACAATTTATAATAAAATCGAGTAACTACAAACGAATTCAAGGTACTACAAACGATGATTAGGACAGCTTGATGCCTCTAGCATGTTTTTAGACTGCTACGACCCAAATCGACTTACTACAATCGAATCCCAGCTACTACAAACGATGATTAGTCTAGCTTGATGCCTCCAGCATGTTTGTAGACCGCTACAAACAAAATCGACTTACTACAAACGAATTCCAGCTACTACAAACGATGATTAGGATAGCTTGATGCCTCCAGTATGTTTTTAGACTACTACAAACAAAATCAACTTACTACAAACGAATTAAAGCTACTACAAACGATGAAAAGCCTAGCTTTATGCTTGCAGAGCGTTGTAAGACAATTTATAATAAAATCGAGTAACTACAAACGAATTCAAGCTACTACAAACGATGATTAGGATAGCTTGATGCCTCCAGTATGTTTTTAGACTGCTACAAACACAATCGAGCTACTACAAACGAATTGAAGCTACTACAAACGATGATTAGGTTAGCTTGGTGACTCCAGTATGTTTTTAGACTACTACAAACACAATTGAGTTACTACAAAGGAATTGAAGCTACTACAAACGATGATTAGGCTAGCTTGATGCCTCTAGCATATTTTTAGACTGCTACGACCCAAATCGACTTACTACAATCGAATCCCAGCTACTACAAACGATGATTAGTCTAGCTTGATGCCTCCAGCATGTTTGTAGACCGCTACAAACAAAATCGACTTACTACAAACGAATTCCAGCTACTACAAACGATGATTAGGATAGCTTGATGCCTCCAGTATGTTTTTAGACTACTACAAACAAAATCAACTTACTAGAAACGAATTAAAGCTACTACAAACGATGAAAAGCCTAGCTTTATGCTTGCAGAGCGTTGTAAGACAATTTATAATAAAATCGAGTAACTACAAACGAATTCAAGCTACTACAAACGATGATTAGGATAGCTTGATGCCTCCAGTATGTTTTTAGACTACTACAAACAAAATCAACTTACTACAAACGAATTCAAGCTACTACAAACGATGAAAAGGCTGGTTTGATGCTTGCAGAGCGTTTTAAGACAATTTCTAACAAAATCGAGTAACTACAAACGAACCCCAGCTACTACAAACGATGATTAGGCTAGCTTGATGCCTCCAGTATGTTTTTAGACTGCTACAAACACAATCGAGCTACTACAAACGAATTGAAGCTACTACAAACGATGATTAGGCTAACTTGGTGACTCCAGTATGTTTGTAGACTACTACAAACAAAATTGAGTTACTACAAACGAATTAAAGCTACTACAAACGATTATTAGGCTAGTTTGATTAATCCAGCATGTTTTGAGTCTACTACAAATAAAATCAAATTACTACAAACGAATTCAAGCTACTACAAACGATGAAAAGGCTGGCTTGATGCTTCCAGAGCGTTTTAAGACAATTTCTAACAAAATCGAGTAACTACAAAGAAATTCAAGCTACTACAAACGATAAAAAGGCTGGTATGATGCTTGCAGAGCGTTTTAAGACAATTTCTAACAAAATCGAGTAACTACAAACGAATTCCAGCTACTACAAACGATGATTAGGCGCGCTTGATACCTTTAGCATGTTTTTAGACAACTACTAACAAAATCGACCTACTACAAACGAATTCCAGCTACTACAAACGATGATTAGGGTAGCTTGATAACTTCAGTATGTTTCAAGACTAGTACAAACAAAATCGACTTACTACAAACGAATTCCAGCTACTACAAACGATGATTAGGCGCGCTTGATACCTTTAGCATGTTTATAGACTACTACAAACACAATCGAGTTACTACTAACGAATTGAAGCTACTACAAACGATGAATAGGCTGGCTTGATGCCTGCAGAGCATTTTTAGACAACTACTAACAAAATCGACTTACTGCAAACGAATTGAAGCTACTACAAACGATGATTAGGCTGGCTTGATGCCTGCAGAGCATTTTTAGACAACTACTAACAAAATCGACTTACTACATATTAATTCCAGCTACTACAAACGATGATTAGGCGCGCTTAATATCTCGTGCATGTTTTTAGACTGTTGCAAACAAAATCGAGTTACTTCAAACGAATTCAAGCTGCTACAAACGATGAGTAGCCTAGCTTAATGCCTCCAGCATGTTTTATACTACTACAAACACAATTGAGTTACTACAAACGAATTCAAGCTACTACAAACGATGAATAAGCTAGCTCAATGCTTTCAGCATGTTTTTAGACTGGTACAAACAGAATCGAGTTACTACAAACGAATTCCAGCTACTACAAACGATGAACAGGCGCGCTTGATACCTTCAGCATGTTTATAGACTACTACGAACACAATCGAGGTACTACAAACGATTGAAGCTACTACAAACGATGAATAGGCTATCTTAATGCTTCCAGCATGTTTTGAGACTACTACAAACACAATCGAGGTACTACTAACGAATTGAAGCTACTACAAACGATGAATAGGCTAACTTAATGCTTCCAGCATGTTTTGAGACTACTACAAACACAATCGAGGTACTTCATACGAATTCAAGCTACTACGAACGATGAATAGGCTGGCTTGATGCTTCAAGAGCGTTTTTAGACAACCACTAAATGTGAAACGTAATATTCGGAACATATCGGAGACAGTTACGTGTCGAGGCATTATTACCTACTTAACTTTTTTCTTGCCATCGCGCTTCTGGGTTCATTTTGTGTCTGCAAGGCATATTAACGTAGATAATGGTACTACAATCAAGCTTAAGTGGTATTGTGCGTGATATTGCGAACAAGGAAGAGAAAGACGCCATTTTCCAGCTTGGGCGTTTGTCGGAAAAAGACATCAACCGGGTCTCGATTTCGAAATATTCAAAATTTTTTTGGCGTTATTAGGCTACTACAAACGAAAATAAATGAACTACAATCAACTACAAACGATTCTAAACAAGATTCAATTTTCAAATTTTAAGAATTCGAAAGTGGGGTGCTGAGGATTTGCACCCCCTCCGTAGTTTGTTTTTAGGGCAACTACAAATAAAATTCGTTTTACTACAATCAACTACAAACGATTCTAAACAAGATTCAATTATAAAATTTTAAGAATTCGAAAGTGGGGTGCTGAGGTTTTGCACCCCCTCCGTATTATTTTTTTTGGGCAATTACAAATAAAATTCGTTTTACTACAATCAACTACAAACGAAACCCTATTAGAAACAAAATATAAAAATATAATTGAATCAAAAATTGTAAATGTCGGACGCGAAAATTTTGCACCCCCCTCCCAATTTTCGGAGGGGGCTTCTGAAACCGAAAGTCGTTTCACTACAATCAACTACACGTGAAACTTTATCAGAAAAGTAAGATTCGCAACATATCGGAGACAGTTTTACGTGTCGAGGCATGTACCTACTTAACTTTTTTCTTGTCATCTCGCTTCTGGGTTTATTTTGTATCTGCAAGGATTATTAACGTAGATAATGGTACTACAATCAAGTATAAGTGGTATTGTGCGTGATATTGTCAAACAAGGAAGAGTAATACGCCATTTTCCAGCTGGAGCGTCTTTCGGCAAAAGACATCAACTGGTTCTCGATTTTGAAATTTTCAAAAATTTTTTTTGGCGTAATTAGGCTACTACAAACGAAAATAAATGAACTACAATCAACTACAAACGATTCTAAACAAGATTCAATATTAAAATTTTAAGAATTCGAAAGTGGGGTGCTGAGGTTTTGCACCCCCTCCCTATTTTTTTTTTGGGGCAACTACAAATAAAATTCGTTTTACTACAATCAACTACAAACGAAACCCTATTAGAAAAAAAATATAAAAAAAAAATTGGTCAAGGTCGGGTGCCAGGTTCACACAGGTCAATCAACACGTAGGTACCTTTATTAAAGTTTGAGACAAGAATATGGTTTCGTTAACTCTTTTAGCTATTATTAGGGGAATTTCAGTTAACAAATAGCTTTTCCTCGCGACTTCGTTGGCCAGCCATGCCCGTCTTTTAAGTATCGTTGCGGGATATACAAATATCCTATGTCCTTTTTCGTAGCTCAAAATCTTTCCATACCAAATTTCATCCAATTTGTTTCAGCTGTGTAAGGGTGAAGAGGTAACAGGCAGACAGAGATACTTTCGCATTTATAATATTAGTATGGATTATCGCTGCTTTTTTATGGGACTGTATACCTCTTTTAAGGCTTGGTCACATAGGGCGCGTTTTGTAGCGTGGCGCAGCGGGGCGCGACGTTGCCGTCCGAATGTGTGCCTTATTTCGTTACATTAGCCACACCACTGTCACGCCCCGCTGCGCCACGCTCTCAAAACGCGCCTATCTGCCCAAGCCTTTAATATTTCTTGGACCACTAGGTAGAAGTTATCTACGATAGCTCTATTTCTTGGTCGACATTAGTCGCCACTCTCGAATGTTATTCCAAAATTTTTTTCGGAGTGCGTAGTATATTTCTAAAACTGAGAAATGTATTTGTTGAAACTAGCAGGTGGGTTGCGAGTATGTTAATTGTAAGCGGTAGCGAAACGATTAACGAACTCGTCAACTTTAAATTTTGCAGTGGATCTATAGAATATTTGTGTTTATAACCAGAAGAATTGTTTTAACGATAACTTGACCAATGACAATGATGCTTTATCGTTATCAGAGATTGGTGTAATACTTTGTTCCTTTCTTAACTGAAATCCTTCGTTACGTGAATATTATAATAATTAATTGAGCAATAGATATTTTTATTATCCGTACAGACATACTGAAGTGCATCACGTTATATGTCGTGACAAATGCATGTAATGCACATTCGTGACTCTGGCTACAAATAAAACGAACTATATTCTAAACGATTCCAATACTATGTAACCTAAAATAATTAACTCATCTAATAGCTGGTTGTATATCAAAAACCTAACAAAAATTAATTAACAATCTCGTTGCCTAAAAATCTATAGCTTTATTCTCAAATACAAAATACTCGAAAACTGTTTACAACATTTTTTTATCTGTTTAATACCTCTCATTTGTTCTCCATGTTACTGATACGTATAACAAAAATTAAAAGGTCATCATTGGTCGTAATTTTTTGATATTTTGTCATTTTATTTAGCTAATTATCACATCAGCCGAATAAAATAAGAAAATATGGAATAATTACTGAGATACCGAAACGAAATATAATTTTAGAAAAGAACACAGGTACCACCACCCTACTAATAACAAAATAAGTTATTACCAATGTCAAGTGAGCCATATGTCTCTCGTTAAACATCTGGGTTGCCATTCCCAGGTAAAGGCCGCGAACTCGCGAAGGGCGATGAATATGTACTGAGGCCCGGCCGAGACGCGGAGGGGAAACTCCCCATCTTAGATCAACAACCCCGAACCTTAATCAAGATATTGTCGGGTGCTAACGAAATTTTTGAATTTATAATTAGATGTTTTATAAGTTAAGTAAAAATATTAAATGAAAAATGTGAGCTGACGTTTCGTCTTAATTATACCTAATAAGACAGTTTTTTTTCTAATAGGTACCACCTACAAAATTGAAATCAGTAAGTAACTAGCCGTATTTTTTTTTTGGTTGATAATGATAGTGGTACAGTGGTACCGCTCTGATTCTCTATGATGGCAGCTTTAATGTGTTTCATCATGGGACTCGTCCGCTCATTCGCCTGCTCCATATATATCATAAAAAGTAGTTATCGTCTGAACAGCGTGACATAAATTCACATGTTTGTAGGTGGAGTTATAATTTCAAACACTTCTCGTCACGGCAAATGTCATTCTTCATATAGATATACCAAATGCCTACAAGCAAAGGCGTATACGACGCATTTCTTATTAATCAATATACATGTGTATTAAACATGTAGTTCCAGGAAGAGAGGTTTACAATGGCAAGACATTGTTTTGATCCGTCCGACCGAAATGTAATTAACTAATGAATCGCAAACCGGGCTGGTGGTGCGTCATCAACGTCAACGTTATGGGATAATTTATTCTAATACGCCTTATTCCGCGAAACTAGGGCTAATGTTCGACGGTCGTAAACATTGCCTATAGGGTTGCCAGTAAACGGGCACGAATTAAACTGTAATGTAGACAGTAACTGAATGGCATTTAAACTAAACGACTGGGATCTGAACCGTCTTCGTCTGGTTCTTCGTGTGATGACCGAAGACTTTAAATTCAGTCAGCGTCTGGTAAGTACAGAGTTCGGAACTCCAGAAGCCCCGACAGCATCGGTCTCAATCTCAATACTTGTTGAGTTCTGGTATAAACATTTAATATTAAAATTTTAATTAATTCCAGATAGTTAAACGGCATGGTATCGCCTGATTAAAATAATTAGATGTATTCCTTTATATGCGATCTTACCAAATCCCACGATTGGGTAATTTATGTATTTTAAGACCTCGGTCAGTCATACTAATAACAAAGTATGTATGTTTTATTTAATTAAAGTAATGATGGCTCAATGATTTGTTAATCAAGTAGGTACCTAAATGTCAAAGTGTAAACTATGATTACTTTTTCCAGTCTGGTCGGTGGGAAAAACACTAAGCGTTGGTAACCCTAGCCTCGATCGCTTGAACCGGGCCGGGTTCATGGCAGCTCTACCTGATGCGGTTTCCGGCGGGCATTCCGACCCCGGGGACCAGCTAGTGGCGAGGAATTTAAGGACCAAAGACCTTTAGATGATCCTTGTCTTTTTAAAAACTTCCATAATAATCTATCTTGCCGGTAAACTTTAAATTTGGTAGCACAATATTTTACCCAGAATTGAACCGGGTGGGTTGATGACAGCCCTACCTAGTGCGGTTTCCGGCGACATTCCAACTCCGAGGGTCGACCCTATGGTCAGTCATTAATACGGCGAATTTTATAAATAATGGCATGGCTAATTAAAAATAAAGAAACAAATACTCAATATTGTTATCTCAAAATGATCATTAACATTATATATTTTTTTATGTTAAAACTTACTTTAGGTTTACTTTAGAGTATATTCAGTAAGCATAAATAAATTGACTCACTCAGATAGACCACCAACCACCAAGCTTTTACCCATTCGTTATATTCGCCTTCAGTACTTTTCGACCTTTTAAAACAACAATAGTATAAACTAATATATAACTAAGTTGCAAATATTAAGTTATACTATACACGACTTTATTATCTAAAGAATAAGAACGTGAGCAGATTATTTTAAAACCATTTACTGCAAACTTTACTGGCTATCCCAGAGGCGACATTACCCTGATGTTGTTTCCGAAGCTAAATCCGACTCCAGAGACCGAATTTTCATTCCTTACTTCTCCGTACAAACACGCTCTTTGTTTTAATTAAGAACCAAATATCCGGTGAACGTGTGGTCTGTATTTTGTTTGGAAACTATTTAGAACGTTTCAACGGTCCCGTTGGAGACTTCTTCGTTACATTCCACTTTAAAAGCTAAGTAAGGAACCTTGAAACGCCTGCCAAGTAAAAAATAATGCAAATGATATGTTTGTGAAGCGTCTCTTCTCGTTTTACCAATAACGGTGTAAGTGTCGGTAACAAATTTAGCACATTCATTGTATAATGCATTTGAATACTCATTGAATATTATACCTTGTATCCAAACAATTAAGTACACGCTCATTTCAGTTGCAGTTACGTCATTTAACAGCGAAAAACTGTGTTATTAAAATTTTATTTATAGTTTTGAGGTCGTGGGGGTTCATTAAACCAAGCCTAATGAACTCCGGTAAAAACCTAAACGTTCCAAAAACATTATATCTCCATCGGCGTTTACTGTTGGAAGGGCAGTTAAAATCTGACGCGAGACCGTGAGAAACAATTTACGAGCCGGCATGGAAAGACGATGTGTATGTACCCACGACGTAGTCTCTGAAGCAACGATAGGCAAGCTTTATGGAATAGCTGTACTAATACCCAAGGCTTCAATAATAAACAGTTAACTTAAGTCGGTCAATATTAGTCATCATGTTGGACTTAGTTATTTTCGACTGTAAGCTCCCAAGCGAGTCCGCTTTGTGTGTGGTGCAAAGTGAGTTAGGAACAAAGAAATTTTCATCTGCCTCTCGGTAAAAGAAAAATTAAAAGTGAAGCTTGTTCTAGAAGAATAAAGCGAGTCAGCGAAGCGTGGCCCGTGGGACACGATGGCAGCGGTATCGATTCCCAATAGCAGCGAAGGGGAATGGTCATCGGCATTATAAGTAGGTACCTATTATGTGTAAATCGCTAGGTGTAGAGCTGAGTAAGGATGTCTCTGTAAAGTTAAATTGGATTTTCTTGTTTAACTTACCTACTAAATTTATTATAACAAGAGTTTAAACAAGAGTAAGTACAAAAATAGCATGGACAACAGGGGATGCTAAACAAAAAGGCAAGTAAAGCTATAAAGGCGGCCCGTGTTTAGGAGTTTTACGCTAATATCTCGACGTAAGCTCAACAACGCAGGGTGGGTACAATAGCACTTCAATATTTCGGGCGGGTATCCTTTGTGTTAGGGCGATACGCGATCGGAATGCGTCTTTGTCAAAGACCCGTCCCGTCGTACGGCGGTGCCGAAATTCGTGTTCGCCGGAGACCGTCCGTTTTGTCTACGTATAATTTTAGCCGCGTACCTGCATCAAACCAGTTTGGAGGCTGCGGTCCGTTCGTAGAAGCTGTTAGTAGTCATCCTTTTATCTCGGCATGTCCGTCTTTGATGACGCTATCTCTAATTATTACAAACTGATCATATAATATGTTAAGAAGCACTAAAATTCCTCGTCTTATCTCTTTCAATTAGCGCGAAAAGCTTTACACTTAGCTGCATATTTTGTCAGGTCATTATCATTATGTTATTCTTTTTATTATTGCGGCCAGTGTGGTGCAAGTTATTCGATTGAGATAAATATGAAGGTGCAGCGCCGTGGCGAGCTAGGATGGGTTGCCGCCTAATCTCAGTAAATTAAAACACGGATTGTTCGCACCTCCGCCCTAGCAATACGATATCGGGATCGCTTGAATGAGTAAGCAAGTTTCGGCGTCGTTCATCGCACGCAACGCGTGTTATTATGAACAAATTGTAGTTATTGAATAAGTCCGCGCCATGATGGAACGCAAGGCGCAGCCGGCAAGCTGTTACCGCGTTTTGATCGAGAGTAATGGATGCTGCGTAACATACAAACTGTGGGAAATACGTTAAGTGGAACCTCCCCGCACACTTGAAGCGCGGAAATAAATTCGGTAGAGTGCGTGACTACTTATGAAAAATATAGGTTTGGAACAATTGAAGCTTCATAGGGTCGTTATAATGAGAGGGTAAGTGCACAGTCACGATCGGAACAGAAGGCACCCCTTGCGTTAGCTGGATGATTAAATGAAAACAAGTCGTTGGTAGGTGGGTCTTCGCAGTTGGCCTGGGGCCGGCATCGATCGCGCGCGGTGAACGCACCCCAAACTCCGCGCCAGGCGACCGCCGCGCGAGTTACCCAAACCCCTCTCCAAATCTAATGATAAAGTATCTGCCTCTGCAATAACGCTTCATTTGACTGCCTACAGACTAACTTGCCTCTTATTTTTTCCTTTTGTATTTAAATTGCTTATTACAGTAAGTAATTCAACGCATTTGAATTCTGCAATCACTCGCAAAATGAAAGGACTTTGTTATGAATGGACACTCTCTGCCGTACTAAATCAAGATCATAATCAATTATTTATAATCGTTTCCAACATTTAGACGTTCAATAGACGAGGACATTTGCGTCGCAGGACCATTAGTGTCCCTACAGACAAGAACGAATGATTCCTTCCATATTTGAAATAAATAAAAAAAACATTGTTTAAGTTTCGAACCGCGACCAATTCTTATTCTATTCAGAGTGCCTTCTGCAGTCATAAAGGAGAAGTTTTCATGTCATTTGAAGCAAGCAGGTATGCGTGTAAAGTTAATGGTCGTGCGACAGTCGAGTCCTGTCCCCGTGGAACTAATGACCACTCGAAATGAGAAAATTACGCCACGCCACCGACCGAATGGATGATGGGCCAAGTCACGAAGTTGCTGCGGCAAAAAGATAAAACTAAAAATGATCTGAGTCACATGCGGATTGCGGGATTATCTAGAAAGCATCTAACGGTTTAAATTTTAATTCTAAACTTTTTTTACGTACGCACAGTCCTATAACATACTTCAATGAGCCTCTAGTTTTTATAATCAATAGCATTTCAATTAATCTCTCAAACCTACTACTAAGGTTACATGACCTCTAAAGTTTAACACAAAACCAGCATTTGGATGATGATATACGATAGGAATATCAATCATAGGGATCGCGTCGCGTTATCGCGGTGCGATGGTTGAGCGTTGTTCCCGGGATCCGGGCTTCGGCACAAAAAGCGTCCCGGGTAGGGCTCCCAGCTGCGCTGCGGGTGCGGTGACCTCCGCCACTGCCGCATCTGCCGCTCCGTCGACTACGGGTCTAAACGGCTACAGTTATTGTACTGTACATTCGGTTTATAAACTGAAACTTATACTAACAATAATACCGTATTGTTAAAAAATAAGGTCTAATTTGTTATGTTTACCTTGCAACCTGATTTCGTAAAGATCGAATCACTTGATAGCAGGTCCCCTAAACTCTGGCACTATGTACCTATATTCGTACTCCTATGGAGTTATAGCTACTTTCAATTATGAATGAATGTCCCGATTTATACTACGTAAAAAAGCAGAGTAGCTATAAATGAATTAGCATAAACAAATAAGAAAACAAGATCGCGAATCCGGTCATAAACAAACAAGGTAAAATGAAGACATGGATACTGAAAGATCAACACAACTGTTTATTCCATAAATTGTGGAGAAAAATACAACTTGACCTTTGTTTTGGCATTGATACAGTGAATGAAAACAGAAAATGTATGTAACAAATATTGGATAAAGTGATGGTGTGCCGACTGCAGCTGCCCGCGCGGCATTTTGTCAAACAGATTGCTTGCATTTCATTTTTGGAATTGTAATAACTTCTAGCCGCCCGGAGACCTATAAAAAGGTCTCCCACTGAATGTCATTTGGAATTTTAATGATGACAAACCATGGTTGCATTTGGCCTGGCAAGTTTGAGCTCTGGGCGGCTAGAGGATAAACAACACGGCCGCTGGTGGGCACTGTTGGGGTTCATGCCAGTGGGGAGATAAGGTGAACACTATACTAGCCCTCAACCAAAGTGACGACCGGGCCCATAAAACCCTTGAGCTCGCGTTATCAGTTATCCATTGTTTTGCTAGACCCGTTCTTTATGCTTTATGCTCGAGGTTTATGACCCACGCCCGGACTTTTATGACCTCAGTCGTCTCTTCGTTTGAGGGCTACTATAAAACCTACTCTCAGTACCAGCTCCGAAGACATTAAAATGCTTGCTCGTTTGTCGGGAGTTTTAATGAAAATACTAAATGTTTATTTTTAATTGAACTTTAGAACATGCAATGCTCGGTAAATTATTATAGGTATTAAGCCAGCCTAAGCTATAGGGTTAGATACACATATACATATACAAGTCGATATTGCGAACACTAAATAACACAACATAAACATTGTCCAGATGAATAATAACTACATAAGCAAATCGGATTGTTTAATTACCAGTATACAAATTTATTTAGAAAATGGTCCTACTTTGAAAAAAGTGCCGAATAAGTAATGACCGTTTCTATTTTTTACATACTTTTTAGTCTGTAGTGTTTCGCTGAGTGTGCATTGTTTTCTTGACGGTATGGTTATGATTCGGTATTTTTTTTAAATTTTATATTCACGTATTCTGGAATTGTAAGCAGTATGTTCTCTTTATAACAATACAATATGTATAAATCTGTTCTTATATGGGAGAACTAGCTGACCCCAAAACTTCTTTAATTTTTTAAAACATTTTTGTGTTTTAGATAGTCGGTCCAGACCTTCTTTAGTTGTAACTTTATAAAATTATAAGTGGTGTAAACATGAATTCGCAATGGCTTTTATTAGTATCCACGAGTAGGTACAGTTATATTAATCACAAAATCACTCTGTGTTCTAAGCCTCGTCACACATCACAATACGTACTCGTATTAGTCGTATTAATAATGCTGTTTCTAAACAGTACAGAGAGTGAGCTGTTGACATTTATCAACTAAAGGGCCGGTTTAGTCTATTCGGTTTAAGAACATTAAGGCGAGCGTACCACTAGTTCAGTACAAAAACAAAAGAGAATCAGTCCACGCTCGCAAGGATTAATTCGCTCGTGCTCTGGGAATGTCGAGATGATCAACTCGTAGGCGCAGCGTCTGCGCTGCCGATCAATCACGGACGCTGCGGTCGCGGCCGGGTCACTCTATTATTAATGACCATCGCTTCTCACGCCGCCACACATTATATAGATTCTAACCTTTCATCTCATTCACGCAAGTTCTACGAAGCCGGTAACGTTCTTGTTGGGTTTTTTGGTGACGCTGTAAAGTCACTTTTTGGAAATATGCGTTAGTCATCTATTTTAAATTGCCTATACACCGTGCCCGTTAATAACCCGAAAGATTCTAACCACTTATTCCTGATGCTAAAACAAGTAAAAAACGTCATACAAGTTTTGGACAATTTAACCAAAAAAATTTTTTTTTGTTTTTTTTTTTTTTTTTAATTTTTTGAATGTTCGTAAGCATAGAAAGTAAATTTGATTAGGAAAAATATCGCTCAAAATGTTTTTTATTTTATTTCATATCATAACAGGTTAAAGAAAAGTGTTCCTTGTCACATTGACATTTGTGTCGCTATGGATGTCGTTAGACTAGGCGCCACAATGGAAAAATCGTCTTTGTACGGGCATATTTCATTGAGTTACAATAATTTTTATGTTTTTTTTTTAATTGGCATTAACTCCGGAACTCAGGCGAATTTGACCTAAAGTCATATAATGTTTTTCCTTTCTTTTGACCTCAGGAATGCTTGTTATGAATCTTTCGGGTTATTGACGGGCACGGTGTATATTGGCTGAGGCATTGCAATGCAACGGTATTCAATTAAATAATTATAGACACAATTAGTAATTGCTTGATAAGTAATGACTTATGTCATTTATTATATTTTAAACAGTCTGATTTGAATGGGTCAAATTACTAACTAGAGATTCTAATCAAACGCAGCCCGTGAAAACTAAGTGATCTCGCCCCACGCTAAGATCTAGACTCCTTGATAAAACCTCCAAAATTCCGTTGTTGAACGTACCTACTGTATCGAATGCGTAGACTGTGCCGCAACCGCACTAATTCCGTGACGGGCCCGGGCAGGATCCTTTATTAGCGAGTATAAAAAGAGAACAATAGTCTATGGTTATTATAATTTTTACTTTTTATTATTTCGTGGCTGTAGAAAACTACGCTAATGGAGTCGGTGCAGCCAGTTTAATAGCATACAACGCAACGTTCAAAGGTAGTGAGAATGTTCGAGACTAACGTATTCACTACACATTTTCTAAAGAATATAAAATAAAATAGATTTAAGAGCCCGCTCTTGACGGGCTTTCGTTATCGACCACACTTAGCTTAAGTTTAAATACATAAAACTTAACATGTTACTCTTTTGACAGGTTTGGTCCCTTTTTATCAAACTTTACAAAAAGGACTCTTATCGCGCTTAAAGATAAAGTTTTTTTGTGGAGAAAATAGGTCATAAGTTCATGCTCGTCAAAAAGAATTTGAAGGTTAATAAAAAATTTCAAACAATACAAGTAGGCATTACACGCTCATAACACAAGTCGTTAGCAGGAAATGAGTGTAGGAGCTATGAGACAATAACCGACTTTGAAATTGGCTTTCAGAAACAATCCAACATAAAGGTTTCTTACGTTGAAACATTAGCTAAAGCTGCTAAATACGGAGCAAGGCTCTTGTATAACCATTGTAATCGGCAACTGTTAATAAACTCCGCTCTAAACGAATGAAACATTAAACTTCGCCCTTTGGCAGCGAAATGTTATGAGCGTCGACAAATAGCGTTTCTCGGGCTCTGAATTTCCAGAGTACGCATAAAGTATTCATTACAACCCGTGGAACCTGATTGCGCAGGGAGCGAGGCCATCCGAGCTCAACCGCTGGGCCATTGTGCGGGTGCCAGCGCCACCGCGTCGCCGAAACTTTACACCCTCTTAACGCGACACCCAGCTAGATCAGGAACCGATGTAGCTGGTTCTCTAGGGTCTAGAATGCCGATCCCGTCCGACGGGGTCCTTATGAGGCTTAATTACAGAGCGGCCGGGGGAGGTGGAAACAATTAATTAAACACCTACTTGGTCTGCCATTTAAATATAATTACGTAGCATCTTTAGGTGTATAATTTCGTAGAAGAGACGACGGTATTCATTAGATAACTTACTATAGGCGGTTGTGCTTCTAATAGCTTATGATGGCTTACCTGGAAACAAACGAAATAGATTAGTTTAATATCAATAAATTAAAAGCGTAATTATTACTGACATGTATATTAATTAGGCATCGTACATAAAACTGCTACTAGTCTATCACATTAAATGACTATTATTCTTTCACATTTTCTCGTACACATCAAAATAACCTTCTACCTATTGCGCAATCCGGACAGAATTATGCAAGGTGACAACGGCGCCTACGCCACAATCGAGGTCTGACCCAGCGCATCATTGGATGTCTAGACTGGCACTAAGCATGCTATATCCTAAGATATTGGGATTCGCGAGTGTATGAGGGGGGAGTAAGACGTGACATTAATTTGAAGTCACGGAACGGGCGCGAACGCAATCACTGGCGGGAAGCTCATTCAGGGTGCATCTCCGGGCACCGGGACGGAGTTAAATTAAGGATTCCGAACGTACCTACGTGTGTATATGCGCTGCTCTTTGAGTGCATGAAAATTAACAATCGCTTCATTCGGGTGACTACACTCATAAATTGCATTTTAAAAGCTTGTCTATTACAACCAGTTCTGAGTTTTTAATTTAACGAAATCCAGGATGACAAATCAAAAAACTTTTCAAGGCGGTTTTACTCGTATTAGATTTCGTCATGATCCGATTAGTTGTATTCTCTTTCTCTTTGGCTGTATGGTATCAATTGGGGCATTGGTATGGGTATTGGTATTGGGGCAATGACTTCCATTTCTGAGTAGATATAAATTGCCCAATATACTTGCAAACGCACATTTAACCAATTTACATTTGGGTACACAGGCACCTATGTCACCAAATGTGATGAGATCCATTTGAGCTGTTATATGATTACTTTGTGTCAATATATAAAGTGGTCTAGAATTTAAATTAGCATGGCTCGGCTGTAAACAGAAATAGTTAGCAGCTTGTAAAATTTGCACAACCGCCTCGAAAATAAATTGCATTAAATGTCCAAGCTTTACACTTCACAAGGGAAGCAAACCCAAAGGACGTCTTCCTTTTCGTAAGTAATTCATGAGCTTGATTACTTTACACGGGAGCCTCAGAAGTTGATGTTATTTCTATGTTAATTTTCGTAAGTCATTAAGTCTGAATTAACCACGTTATTATTGCTCCGAAGCTTGCGGTTTCTCCGCTAGCATCCTCGAGACTGACATTATGTTAATTGTGGTACGTCGGTCAACAGATGTACAGTCAACCAATTTGATTTCTGGGTCACTCTGTACCTTGTCACAGTGACATTAGTGTTATATCTTTAGCGGTTTCCATATAGATTTTCACTGTGACAACATAGGAAGTGGCCCAGAGATCAAACTGGTTGAATTTACCTACGCTGAGAAATGAGAATCAGTGCAATAGGCTAGTTCTCGATATTAGCAAGGAAAATATAAAATGGTCTGAGCCCTGAGTGTAAGTTTTTAACGTAACTTTACGTCACGAACGCGTTTGCGTTTCTCATATAAATAACATTATCACTTACGCGTTCGTAAACGATTATCCAAGTCAAAAGTAACTTACACCTCAGTTTTACTAGTTTTAATACGCGAGTATTTCGATTGATGTGAAGTTATGTAATATATCGATATGAACCTAGATCATTTCTTTTTAATTTCTCCTACTTTCATGAATGATAAATACTTGAAATGCTCGACTTCAAGAGTATTAGGAAAAGGCGCGAGTTCCGGGTTAGGATGGACTTTTACAATAAGTCTTTCTAAGGAAACAGAACAGTGTCGCGTTCGGAATAATTAATCTTCAAGTTTTCTGAGTTGCCGACTTACATTTGTTTCGCACAGTCTGAATCGTGTTTTAATATTTCTGTTCTTTAATACATTTGACAGGTTTGAGTCCCTGGATATTCAGTTTTCTTATGGTAAGTTATAGAAGTGTTCACGCCTTACCAATAGGTGTGTTACATTGAAGTAATGTGCATATAGTTATCGTGACATTCAGCTCACGGCTGATAGTGCGGCGTGTATTCGTCACGTTTTGCGGGGATTGATAGGATGCATACTAAATTTTTGCACGAATACAACGCAGAGTTCTGTGGAAGAGGTGTGATGCAATTGAAGTTGTTTTCAATATATACTTATAAAGCATGAGTACCTAAGTTTCAGTTTTTTGTCGGTCACATTCATAATCTTTCCCTGTCACTTCTCACCGAAGTTCCCCGAGGAAATACTATGAAACTTAATACATGACATTGAAATAATCAGTTTTCCAAACAATACATTATGTTCTTTATCTAAATGCCTATCAATCTATCCTATAATTAGCAAAAATTTTTTGATAAATAGGTCTCAAGACATTTTAACTAGGTAATAATACCTGATTTTCGATAGTAAAGATTTTGAATATGTACTCATTTTTTAAGATAATATAGAGCCCTAATACTAAGTGCTTGTCCGACTTGAACTTGCCCGGTTTTTCTCGGAAATAACTCAAAAGCGGAAGGTCTTAGAAATATACAAGTAAACCTACTTGTAGACATTAATTACTACTTATTGTTTGTAAGACGCACCGCTTTAGTAGCCTGCTAGTGGCAAAATGGTCGGTAAGGATCGTTTACGAATTTTCTGGCCTCTTGTACCGTTACAAGAAGCGGCGAAACGGTATATTTTAGTAACACAATCCTCAAACCCCACCCTCGTGGGATTACAGGCTGCGGTTATGATCCCGTAGCCACACGCGTGGTCCGCAATGTAGGTCGATGGCCTAATGACTATAATTGGATGAAATGTCCGTGATGTCATTCCATTTTTGGACGAGACTACCAAGAGGTTCCGGTCCGTTCGTTTGTTCTGAATGGCAACTAAGTATAGTTTATTATCATAATGACAGAGTGTTAGTGGTTATTTGGATACGATTATAAAATGCACAAGGATTATTACAGTTTACTTACAAAATTTGAATCGGTTAGATTTTAATCGCTTCTCCGTGTCATTCTGCCTATGCAGTTTTGGTTAACAATAATGACATATTTTTCGACAGGTCAATCGAATTTTAGCTCGACCTGAACAATACATATGTTCGAACGTGGTGTTAAATAACTCTTATTGAATATAACACATGAAGCTTCATTGAGATTATTACAGTTATTTGTGTATCATCCAAGCGACAATGGCCGCAGAGCGGGCCGGAAGGCCGTATTTTGCAACGGCAGGTAGGCAATTTGACATTGTGTAAACGTTTTCACATGGACCCGAAAAGGGAAACGTGGGTCACGCCGCTTGCATACAAAGCGTTGTAGTCGTTAACCAAAAGAATTTAAAAAGCGGTGCTGAATGTTATCGGTTATTTTATATACTGTCTAGTTTTATTTCGAGAATTATGACAACTACATACTGCATACATTCGAGTTGAATCTCAAGAGGTCCCTTTACCTACAATGTGGTTGGATATTTATGTTGGAGTCGCTATTTTTAACCATTTAAAGTTTTATAGCACAATATTCGGCCCGTCTTAGTAAATTAACCGTTATCCGACCAAATATCGGTCGCAAATGGTCGGTAAAAGAGTATATGCCTAAAGGTGAATGACTTGGATTTCGATTTTTTTTCTAATGTTATTTCAGAATAAGGAGATAGTTATTTAATATTTCTTTGGATGATATAGAATGTCCAGAATGAGCAGCCAGTAAACTTCAGAATAACTAACACATAAATACGCACTTGTGGATTGCATTTAAAAATGTTTTTTTTTTTTTTTGTTTATATAAACAAAATAACTTGTAACAAAAGAAACCATGAATGCGTGACAGCCTACAGCCTAACATGATATAATACCTTATTATGAGATCCGTTAAACTCTTAATCTTTGTGGTATCTATGTATGTATACAGTTAGATCTAATATTCAATTATGGCAACACGCGATCCTTTGTTTTCATTATCCCAGTAGCAATATTAGTAATTTAATTAACATTTTAGAAATTATATATTATATAAACGTATTGCAATGTTTTACCGATTTTATCATATAATCGCTCGTAAGAAACGACAAAATAACTCGTCTTGACAGTGTACAAGACTTGGATAGTTCTGCATTTGTAGTTTTTCTTTTCAATATAGATAAATGTTCAGGCCCGGTACCGCGAACATCGAAGTTCGTATATTTCGAGCATCTTTCACTTTTACTCCAATTAAGGCGCCATGAGAGTGACAGAGACAATCGTCCGAAATTTACGAATATCGTGTTTCGCGGTAGCGCCGCAGCTTATAGGAGGGTTTAGTTACGCGCGACATGTTTCACAGAGATTAGGTCTGACTCTTAGAAACTATAGATAAAGCATTTTGTTGTATCGCGAAACTTAATGTTAAACAATCGTTCTTTCACGTATTTTAATATGTTATCTTGAGGCATACCAAATACACCCGAATTACCTTTAGCAGTGTACCTACGTTAGAAGCATAAAAGGCTTGGGCGCGTTTTGTGAGCGTGGCGGAACGGGGCGCGACGCCACAAAACGCGCCCTATGTGACCAAGCCTTTAAGTATCCAAGCAATATGCAGTTATACATAATGATGACATTCAGACACGAGCTGAGTCAATGGTTACGCCCCACGATCACAAAACACACAAATTGGGAAACCGGTGCAGCACAATCATGGAGCGCGTTTCCTGTTCACTTTCTCCTGAGATAACAATCTTTTGCGGTTCCAACAATAAAAATATCAGCTATATTACAATGTAGCTACCTGCATTGCGACATAGTTAACAAATGTGAAATAATACATTTATAGGCAGAACGTTATGCTAATTGAGTATGGTCATGCTTTGCTTATGGAATAATGAGTTAATAATGAAATATCTACGATGTCGGAATTATAGAACAGCTTGACAATAAAAGTATTTGTCTGTTTCGAATGCTTAGGGTTAAAAAGTATCAGTTGCGCCAACATCTTACGTCTGCAAAACATAAAAGTACTTTGTCACCTTTCACAGTTGCAGTAATGGTGGTTTGGTAAAATAATTGGGCTGTTAGAGTACACTCCTCAATTAGGCGAAGATCGAACAGTAATATACTTAATTAACCGTTAGTAATATGTTTAGTTGGTTGTATTTCGGCGAGTACGGTTTTCAAACCAGTTCATTCGATTTTCTGTCACTATCGGTAAACTAATATCAGTTGAGCATTTAAACAAATTAACAATTAATCCATTAAAACCATCGTTAAAATACATTTTGGTTAGTGGTAAAGTTCAAGTTTTTAGCGGTTATTATGTGCGACCCATTTACAGCAGCATTGGTAAATGCTGTTTACTGAAATGTCAATGAATTATACATTAAGGGACCTTGGGGAGCATTGAGATGCACGTCAAAATGCAACGATCTAGGGAGGAAAATGCGCAATAGGCATTAGTGTGTTTTAGAAAATGTATGTATGAGATGGTTCTACGTATTCTTCCAGGTGACAGACTTGACACAAATGCAAATGACAATTCGATCGACAACGTAAATCAGCTTATACAATTTTGACATTTGATTTTGAAAATCTAAAGACAATTTAAAATATTATTTTTTCTGTTATTGCATCTAGCTGATTAATAACTAAGCCTAAGAAATTGGATAGAGAGACAGTGTACAAGTACATTGTTGGAACTTCTAATATTTTAAGAACTTAAAGAATTTAAATAGACCCATTTTTCTGATATGTAGGTACAACAGCTAGACAAAAGCGATCTTACATAACATTCGACTACAATAATTGACGATCTGAATGGAAGGACGGCAGGGCTCCAGGGGCAAGGAGCGCCGTGTGCGGTCCCCGGTGACGCACGCCGGCAACGTGAGGCCACGTGATCGATAGCTACCGTCATCTGTATCAATTGTATTACACTTCGTACATGAGGGGTAAAAGAGTGGA
Organism: Grapholita molesta; assembly: GCA_022674325.2. Taxonomy (NCBI): domain Eukaryota; kingdom Metazoa; phylum Arthropoda; class Insecta; order Lepidoptera; family Tortricidae; genus Grapholita; species Grapholita molesta. The sequence continues at coordinate 14,784,779 of CP053130.2, read as the reverse complement.
CAAGACAGGTTGGAAGGGGAAGATGTCGGATTTTCTTCTAAATCGAGAGAACTAAATGTTGGCACATACATACCTTTCGCATTACGAGCCGTGGTACTGTTAAGTGGCTAAACCGCCAGTCGCTTTACAGAATTTAATTATTCCACTACACACTTAGTGAAAGTTTTTAACATAATTATTCAGCTTTAACAAGGTTTAAATAAAGTTGCAAATCCCAAAAACAGCGAAACGAGTAATCAGTTTAAATGACACATTTACTCGTACAACGAGAGTTTGTGGAATTTGTAATTTATAAAGTCGCAAATGTGACCATAAAAGAAGCAAGTAAACACGTCTTAAAACAAAATTTGTAGGTACAAGTCTTCTTACAATGACTACCATCAATGTCATTGTCTGGTCAGTAGGTCAAGAGTACCAACAAGTCCTTACGAATAGTATTATGACAGAGAATGATGATCGTGGATATCAGGCACTTCTACCTACCGCACCGGGTATAAAACCTTATACTAAATATAAAAGATGGTGGGGTGTAAAGTTGTATGAAAACTAAGCGTACTTTTATTGGCGCGATAAAATGTACCGTAGAGGCGTACACCTCATTTCAGGGCGGGGAAACTGTTAAAGAATTCTCGGCGTTCAGGCAAAAATGTTTCATCTTGCTTACTCTGGCCCTTGGGGTTTGTTTTATGGCTAACTATTTTTAACTTAAACAGGTATATGGTAGCCGGAAGTATAAGGGGTTAGCTTCGATATCGTAATGCGTTAGCGCATAGGTACAGCAAGAATAAGCTTGGGATATACTTGCCACTTCGCGCCAAGCAGTACGTAAGTTTCTATCTAATCTTTTATATGCAAATCATATAAATTAGAAAATTGATTAACCTATTTCTAGTCACTATCTTATCAACTAAGAGTGGACGTTTAGTGGTTAGATATTGTTCTGTCAAACGATTTTGAATCTTAAATGGTTAGCATTAGATAACTTTTACCTAGTCCGCCCGTGCCGCCCCGTGCCCATGCTCGTGCCCATGATGAAGCTAAACGGTATTATACAATTTTTAATACTCCAACGAGGATTTCCTTGACACAGCATTGTAGTCGCAAGGTCAGCCAGGTTTCGCGTTATGACGGGTATGCATACTTATTCATTTTTACGTCTATATACATTTGTCAATAGTCTGACAGAATATCATACAACATATTGTTCGTGGCTACTGTCATGAACGTGGCCTGCACTGCAGTATCGAGCGTCGATGAAATATTTCGCGGAATATACCTATACCAAGTATAGGTGGTACTCGTTGAGGAAAATATAATTTGATATAATCCCGGGTTATTGTGGCACATAGCTTGATATAGAAGGCAATGACCTACAATATAACTACCTAACTATACGTCAAATAATTATTTTGTTACATTCTTACATTTACTTCTCAACACGAGTAAGTTTTGGTTCATGTTTGTTTTCTTCAATCTACTCAGTTTTCAATTAGTTACCTATTTCGGTATTTTAAGAATTTAGTCCCTTACCATTACAAGAACTCAAGAGCGTTTAAACTCGCCAGCAGGATAATTAAGACTAATTAGTAATTACCTATTGCAAGTAAGTGAGCGTAAGTAAAGGAAAATAGCGAGGCCAATTCGAATTTCAGTAAACCTAGGGTACACTTTGATATAACTAACACTGAGCAAGAAATCCGAAGCGTCGGGAGCCGGGGACCGGGCCCTCAAATGTGACTGGGAACAAAAATTATGGCTGCGACTCCCCCTCGGGTGTACCGCCCACTACCCTCCACGCAGAAGGTAATTTAGGAAAGCCGGTGAGCAAATGAAACGAATTTTAATTGTATTTCCTTAAATTTAAACCGCCTTGTACTGAAGTCATGCCCGGGGGTCTCAATTTGAAGGGACTTATTATTTTATGAGAGCGGGAAGCGCTTTAAATCAAACACATTCTTCTAATTAGGTAACTATACTTATGACATGTAGAAATATAATTGAATATCAGGAGACAAATTAACATTACAATATATTATTAGTCAATGGGGAATATTAAACTATGTTCAACTCGACTTCAATAAGTCACGAGGGAACTTAATATGCTGTGGCGTTGCCGCGAAACACGATATTCGTAAATTTCGGACGATTGTCTCTGTCACTCTTATGATGCCTAAATTTGAGTAATGATCAATCAAATGCTAAAAACTAATTATGTAATACCGTTTAAACAATACCTATATTAAAATACACTACAATATGTGTTCGTAATCGATAGTTAAATAAACAGAAACTTATTTTGAATACAAATTTACTGAATATAATTTATAAATGTTGATGGAAAGCATCGCAGGCGGGGACCAACAGAGGCTTATTTATAGTCATTTCGGTTGTGCACCATTTAGCAGAATTTTCGTTGGTGGCGGTCAAGGTGGTCCCCGCCTGCGATGCTTTCCATCAACATTTATAAATTATATTCAGTAAATTTGTATTCAAAATAAGTTTCTGTTTATTTAACTATCGATTACGAACACATATTGTAGTGTATTTTAATATAGGTATTGTTTAAACGGTATTACATAATTAGTTTTTAGCATTTGATTGATCAATATTATTGTGTGGCTTGTTTTACTCTTTTTTTAGTGTGCAGTCGGGTATTTTGTTTTTTTAATAATAATTCTTTTATTTATAACTTTTTAGCTGTTTTTATTTAACGAAAATGTTGTAGATGTAGAAGACTATGTATATGTAAGTACCATTTTAAATTATTTCGACGACATTTGGCTTTAGATTACGAGTGATGTTACTTAAGGTCCCTCTTAATAATTATTATTATATTATTAATTAATATGAATAATTCAAGAAAGAACCAAAAAAAGAACGGAAGAACGAGTTAATTAATTAGAAAGAACGAATAAATTTAAAGAGAGAAACACGAAAGAAAAAGAACGAGTTATTTATACTTTATAAGTTTCGCGTCAGACGACGAAGTATCGAAAAAATCGCTATTTAGAGACGACCGTCAACGACGTGTGCCCTTATGCGTGTGCCCGCATTCGGGCTGTATACTCGAGCATATCCCCCTCCGCACCGCGCCGCGCGCCGCATGCCAGGCCACGCCCTATCTTTTTGCTTGCTAACGCATGAGTTGCTTTGCGTTGACGCAGAATTAACATGTTCCCGTGGGAATTTTGAGAAAAAACGTATCCTATATTAATTACTCCCGTGATTGAAATGAATCTAATGATACCGCATACATATTTTTGTTGTTTAAAGGGAAATTTAGAAAAAATATTATTATGTCTTTATCCCGTGGGACTTTTATGATAAAATGTATCCTATGACACTCCCGTAATCAAGACAAATCTAACGATACCTCATACATCAAAATCCATCAAGCCGTTTAGGCTACAGGAGGTCACAAAGGAACAGACATACATACATACTTACATACACTCCCTCAACATTACCCTCCCTCTTTGGCAGTCGGGTAAAAAAGAAAGAGTACTCGAAATATACAAACATCGATGTTCGCGGTACCGGGCCAGGTACGTAGGATTTCATATTGTAATGTAATATAATTTTACAAGAAATTTCCATGGACTGCTTGACAAGATTTAGGGAAAAAGCAATAGCCTATAAAGGAAAATGTATAGCTTAATATTATCGCATGCAAAATGTGTGTGACTGTTATCTATCTAAAAGTTATTAATTCAAGTATCACACCTCATACATAAGCCGGTGGTTGTTTACGTGACTGAATTGGCACAATGAAATGCGGTATAGAATATTGGAGGGCAAATTTGGTCTGCCACAAATAGGTCGCACTTGGAAAGTTTCGAGAAAATTCAGATTTTGTTAAATGAAATTCATAAAATAATCTAGGATGATATTAAATTAAGACGGTTAAACATTATTACAACTAAACGGGACTTAATCAAGTCAAGTTTAATTGCAATAATATGAAATATCCGGCGATTGAATTTTTACTACCTGTGTACTTACTACCTTCACGTTGATAACGTTTAATCTTTTAGGGCGCGCCAGAAATATTTATCCGTGCCAAATGTAAGCAAATACTAAGGAAATGAGGTTATCGCCGCCTAGTTAAATTGCGATGCCAATAACCTACGGGATAGGTAAACGCATAAACTCGTAAAGTTTTTAGCGCGCGCTATTTCCAACACGGCTCCAAACTGCCAATGTCAATGGCTCGGAAACGGGCGCCGCGCCGGTACGCATACGCGGTATGATTATATTAATAACTTAGTATAATACGCGATAAATAATATCGGGAAGTTGATTGAACCAATATAGACACGAGGTGAGAGATATAGAACGGATAATAACAATGTATATTTTAGCGAAAACGTTCACATCTTAAGTAGGTTACGGTAAGAGCTTAGTTTTTCAGTTAAATATAAGTATAAGGTTTAACATTATTTATAATTTTAAATATAAATATCCTCGGTACAGCACTGCACCGAAAGTTTAAGCGAGTTATAGAAACAATATTAAAATATAATGAACATGTAAAATATATTATGTAAAATGTATGTGACATCAGTACCGGGATTTGTGACCGCCAAAACCTGAATCAAGCTACATAATTATACCCGGGATTTCCCGGTACTTTTGGTATTCCCGGGAGCATTCCCTAAATACTCAACGGTTTTAAAAGTTGTTACAAGGGCGAGGTACCTGTATATGTAGGTATTGACAAACCATAGTTGCATTTGCCCGGGAAAATTTTGATCTCTGGGCGACTAGAGGATATTATGCTACTCGTATCATGGCACAGTATACTAAACTTGCAAAGAAACACCCACAAGGCACAAACAAACATTTTGGACTCCACTTTATGCTATCTTATTTGTTTGTATTGTCGTAAATGTTATCCTTATTATATCTCAGATAAATATAGTATTTTTTTTAACAAACAGGAATTAAAAAGAAAATCACGTCCGACATTTCTAGATGTCCATTAATTCCGTTCCGTGAGAGTCCCGTTTCTGTTGTAATAATCTGTAAACACCAAGAACATTTAATCAATACTTTAACTACTTCAAGTTAGGATCATAACAACCAGTTTTTAAGATTTAGGATTTTGTAGTTTAAAATAAAGTTTTTAAGTGTGGCATACATAAGCGATGCTGATGTATCACCCCTGTAACTCATCATCATCATATCAGCCCAAGGACGTCAACTGCAAGACATATAGGCCTTCCCCACAGTGACTCGGTAACTAATCATACGAAAACCATATAAATTAGAGATAAGTAATACCAATATTAGTAGCTAGTTAGTAGAACAGGGGCTCTGTAAGCCCGGCCTGTGATGATAGTACCAGCACTTGAATCGATCACTTATGGCATCAGCAACATTAATTCAAACGATAATTATATTACACTAGTGCGTTTCTCGCCTCTTAACGCCGTCCATGATGTATTGATTACGATATAGGCTCTTAGGCGCCAAACTAGCACATTTATTCAAATAATACGTACTAATTTCCAACATTATGGTGTTTAAAAGTCTCGGAACTCCGCAATTAGACATGCTGGCTCGTCACTCGCCTCCGTCGTCGTCCTTGTCCAAAGTTTCGTCGAAACGTTCGACGAAACTTTGCCTATACAAAACGCGATGCGAGGGACGAGAGGAATAGCGAGACGTCCGCGTACACATGCGTGCTCGTGTTTCGCCTGGTTATTCGCCTCGCTACTAGTGCGAATGTATGGCGGTAGCATAATAGTTATTAAATACTTGCAAACAATAGACACATAATATACATAAACAAAAAAAAAATACCACAAACTATACTAACTCATCTTACACTACATATTTCTTTAAGTTTATAAAATATAACCTGTGAAAAAGGCTTCATCGGGTCTCATGACCACTAGATGCTAAAGGATTCGAAACGTCGTCTTAAAGTAGTATACGCGATATAGTCCTTATCCAGTTGTTTTATTTCATGAATAATTATCGCGGCAACAGAAGACTTAACTTTGTAAATTGAAATAGATGGCATATACTGCTGCCAAGCCGCCAAGTTCTGCAAGAAGGTCATGCAGAAAGCTCGATTCCTCCATGTTCGACGTCTAGGGGCCAAACTTGCCGCATACCCATCTGGGAGCAAAGCGTTTTGGTCACTCGCGAAATCGGTTGAGTTGAATTTCTGTCGTCCATCACTACCTCCGCTGCTGAAACCAGACGGTTCACTGGCCCACACTGCGGAAGAGAAAGCGAACTTGTTTGCTTCTCTATTTGCGGAAAATTCACATTTAGACGCTGGTAGTGCCGTACCTCCCTCTTTGCCCCGCTGCGAAGTATCAATGGCTGAGGTGCGTATTCACCAAAGGGAAGTACTGAAGTCACTACGCTGTCTAGATGTGAATAAGGCTAGTGGTCCCGATGGAATTCCAGCAATCGTTTTAAAAATGTGTGCCCCTGAGTTGTCTCCTGTTTTGACGCGCCTGTATCGACTTTCCCTAAAGATGAGAAAAGTTCCCGAAGCGTGGAAGCTTGCTAACGTGCAGCCTGTGCCTAAAAAGGGTAGCCGTGCTGACCCATCGAATTATCGTCCCATCGCGATCACTTCCATACTCTGCAAGATTATGGAACGTGTTTTGAACAACAAGCTCCTTGCGTACCTTGAAGGTAACGATCTCCTCAGCGACCGGCAATACGGCTTCCGCCGAAATCGGTCTACTGGGGACCTACTTGTGTACGCTACCCACATTTGGAGCGAGGCCATCGAGAAGCGCGGCGAAGCCCTCGCTGTGTCTCTCGACATTTCCAAGGCCTTCGATAGGGTTTGGCATGACGGCCTCCTTGGCAAGCTCTCTGCGTACGGAATCTCCGCTGGTTTGTGCTCTTGGATTTCCGATTTCCTGAGGCAGCGATCTATTAGGGTCGTAGTGGATGGTTGCACATCAGATCGCATGGCAATAAATGCCGGAGTGCCTCAGGGTTCGGTTCTTTCAGCCACCCTCTTTTGCTGCATATTAACGATCTGCTTAAACCCGGTATCTTTGGGTATGCAGACGACAGTACGGTGACTGAGAGATATTTTTCTGAGGCCCAAACTACCGGTGGAGAGACTGAGTCCTTAAGGAAAGCTTTGGTTGAGCGAACGAACCAGACCTTGAAGGCCGTTGATGAGTGGGGCGAAGCTAACTTGGTTAGGTTTAACGCCTCCAAAACACAGGCGTGTTTATTCACCGCCAAAAGGAGCCTTTTAACTTGACTCCTGCTTTCCAGAATGTGTCCTTAACAATTACAGACCACCTCGAGCTGCTTGGGGTTAAATTTACCACTAAGCTGAACTTCGGCACCACTATTGAGGCCAAAGCGAAATCCGCTGCTAAAAACTAGGAGTCTTACATAGGGTGAAGCGGTACTTCATGCCGGAACAGCTCCTAACACTTTACCAAGCGCAGGTTCGGTCGTGTATGGAGTACTGTTGCCACCTTTGGGACGGGTCTGCCAAGTATCAGTTGGCCGCTTTGGATTCAATAGAACGCCGAGCTCGCAGACTCATTGGCGATCCTAAATTAGTGAGTGTAAGGTTGCAGAGCCTTGAGCATCGCCGCAAGGTTGCTAGTTTGTCTGTGTTTTACAGGATACATTTTGGAGAGTGTGCTCAGGAATTGCACGATTTAATTCCGCCATCTCCGTTCCATCACCGGACGTCCAGGCGAGGGGAGCAGTTTCATCCTTACGTTGTGAATATTCCATTCATTCGCACGAAGCGATTCGCTTCTACCTTCCTAATGCGGACTGCTAAGGAATGGAATTCGCTCCCTTCGTCTGTATTCCCGGCAAGATATAATTTGGGTCTCTTCAAGTCAAGAGTGAATAGGCTGTTACTGAACCAGCGTGCTACACCTTCGACCTCGTCGTCACTTACCATCAGGTGCGACTGAAGTCAAACGTTGGTCAGTCTTGCATAAAAAAAAAAAAAAAAAAAAATATACTTACGAAGTAGTGACCAGAGCCCTGAGTGTAAGTTTTAAATATAACTTTACGTCAGGAACGCGTTTACGTTTCCTATACACCTAAATAACATTATCACTTACGCGTTCGTAAACGTTTTTTACGTCGAAAGTAACTTACACTAGAGCCTCAGATCGTCCGGCGTCCGGGGCAGGATTTGAACCCGCACTTTATTTATGTACTAAAAATTAAGAATTACATTATAAAAAAATGTAATAAAAAAATACAGCGACGTGAACCGGTAGTGGCATCTTCTCAGAATTTAAACGTGACTGCAATATTGAGATACGATCGGTGTTCTGGCCGTACTTAATCCGCTTCAATCAATGGGGCGATACAGTTAGTTGCACAAGTGAACCAATGTTCACTACTTTGACATGTACCTTTACTTTACATAAAAACGATAACTAATTATTTTGATATTTCACTATTTTCTGTTAGTATACTATATAGAGATGGTCTGTCATTACATAATTACAGATTGAAGCAATGCATTTTCTTTATAAGGTCATATTAGTATTGAATCAATTTTGCTCCGACCTCTTTCGATAGCAGGCCGTTTGATTAATCTGACTTAAAACTAAACTTATATCCGATGTGCATTTATTTTAATGACCTGTCATGATATCATTTACGATTTCTCTTGAATTAATTGACTTCGTTGTTAATTGAAAATAAAACGTTAGCCATGAAACCGTTTACCAAGCCTATCAATGATTTGATAAAAAAAATGTTGGAGGAAGGGCTGTCGACTAGGAAAATAGCCAAGAAATTAACCGTAAGCCAGTCGGCTGTGCAGAGAATAAGACAAAAATGTACAAAACCTTTGAAAAATAACAGTGGGGGGCGAACAAAAAAGTTAAGCCCGCAAGACACGCGTAGAATTATACATTATATGGTCACTGGCGAAGCAAAATCCACATCGCATGCCGCCTTACTCTTACGAAAACAAACAGGAAAGGTCGTAAGTAAATGGACAGTGATAAGAAGTCTTCAGGGTGCAAAATTCCGAGCAGTGGAGAAGAAAAAGAAACCGCTTATTAGTAAGAAAAATGTAAAAGCTCGACAAGCATTCGTCAAGAAGTACGAAACGTGGACAGAGGAAGACTGGGCGAAGGTAATTTTCTCAGATGAAACTAAAATTAACAGATACTCAACGGACGGCCGTCAATGGAATTGGAAAAGAGAAGGAGAAGGGATGAATGTGCGAGATTTCATACAAACTGTTAAACATGGAGGTGGTAACATCAAAATGTGGGGCTGTATGACTTGTTTTGGACCTGGTTCTATTCGTAAAATTGATGGGATAATGAACAAAGAGATCTATCTTGACATATTAAAGAGGCAGTTAGGGGAAACGCTGGAGAATATGCCGTTCCCAGTCAACGAGATATGGTTTCAACACGATAATGACCCTAAACACACTGCAAAAGTTGTTAAAAAATGGTTGTCTGAACAGGGTTTTCATGTGTTAGAATGGCCAGCTCAAAGTCCCGATTTAAACCCCATCGAAAACCTATGGTCTACGTTAAAAAAAGCGTTAGTGAATAACTACGACTCACCGCCATCGTCATTACACATATTGTGGGCTCGAGTTCAAGAACAATGGGAGTTACTGTCGCCTGCGTACTGTGAAAAAGTAGTAAAGGGCATGGCTAAGCGTTTGGCTGCAGTAAAAAAGGCCAAAGGACTATGGACAAAATATTAATAGTATAAAATTTCTCATAAATATATGGTGCAATACTGATTCAATGTTTATCTTACTAGGAGGAGCAAAACTGATTCAATGTTAATTTGAGTATAAAAGTTTATTACAGTGATTTCAAACTTAATGATTACACTTAAATGTAAGTTAATAGTGTACAGTTTCTTAAAATAAAAGTTTTCAAGCGAGACTGTTTATCCCTTTAATTTTTACACGATAAATATATGAGAGTCATTGACATTGGTTCACTTGTGCAACTAACTGTATATCAATATATTTCGTGGAAATCAGTAACATCGGCTATTTTTAGACGTAGGTACTACGACGACGACATATACCTATGTCAATAAGTTTAAGTACATTTAAAATGGTATACAACTGAGGTTTGAAAGTGACTGTCGTAACTTTTAACTTTAACGGACATTTCCAGCAAACACCATACGTCATGCGTCAATATTCTAGGAAACGAATACGCCCTTATGACGCTAAGCACTCAACCTAATCTAAACTAATAACAAGTTGGTAACAAAATTAGATTTGATCGTGAGTTCGGATGGTTTAGGCATGAATTTAAGATAGAAGCAGTGCTACAAATCACATTTGATTCTGAGAAACCAGGGTTACTCTATAAAACATTAATAAGGCACTCTATTTAATGGTATCCATTGCTGAAGTCGATTAGCAGATGAATTCAAGTTACCACAACCAAGTTTTGGCAGATAAATAAAAGACGACTAAACATTTATTTTGTCTATCTGTTCACCTGGACTCATATCTCGTACGGCGAAGCGGCCATAAATATAGCGCGTATTTTTGCAGATTTCTTTGTATACAGTAATATTTCACATGACTGTACCTACAAAGTATATCTAGCCATTCGAAAACCAACAATGATATTAACTGCGTGGGTGATGTTGTCTGCTAAACCACTACAACTTGGTAGACATAACATCTATGTGGTACATATTATTATATTAATTACCAAACACTTCGACGCTGTAGTCACCATAAAAATTAAAATATATCGGCGCGACCGAGGTACTCCAAAATATCTGAAAATGCAGTTTATTGCCATGAGAACAGAGGCGTTGTCCAGATATTTATGACCTTTTGTCAGATTTGTCTTTATCCAGGTATATAAGATAAGGTCGGGCTATATACACTTAGTATATAGAACAGCTAGATCAATCTTCGATTTGGATGATTTAAAGGGCATGTTAGACAGAAAGAAAAAAGTTATACTATAACTGCGCCGGCAGCAAACTCTATTTCTCCGTTTTCAAATAGTCAATATACGTCAGTCCATTCACGCACCAATTTAATTCGCTTTTTATAAGTTATTTATTTGACACATCGCATATAGCTTATTTCGCAGAACTGGTAAATTATGCAACGAAACAAATTAAAATCGGAATTATATTCGAGCCAGATAAACAGAGATCATGTTGAATGTCATCTCATCTGCCAAGGGATTAACAGTTAAACCTATTGTATACACGAAATTAAATGCAGCAAGGCAGTTGTGCAATAAACTTATTTAAATAAGAACTTATTAGAATACATAATGAATTAACAACAGGATTTGCATTTCGATGATTTCAACAAGTTAATTATTTTCTCCGTATTCGAAGCATTATTATTTTGAAAAAGAAATGGCAAAAAAGAGATAAATGTCTGGGAGCCTTTTTTCGGGTATATAGTCATCTATTTATCTAATCAAAACGCTTTATGCCTTCACACTTTATTGTTTACCCCGTAAGTCACGTGACAAGACATAAGTATTTAACATAGGCTAAACCAATAAATCCAAACTTTGGTAAATCATTCGTGTAAATATGAACAACGTCCCATATGTAAACGTCAGCATACTAAATCAAAGCCGCCGCTGCTGCCACTATAAAACCGTACAATTTTTAGACGCTGTAAATTGGTTTCAACCGAAATGTCTATAAATTGTACAGTCAGCGTCATATAGTTGGCAGCATTCAAAGTAGTCAAATAGTTCGGTACACCATATAAATACTATGGTGTACCGAACTTTATGAGTACATTGGTTGCTATCAACTATATGACGCTGACTGTACATAGCTGTTAAAACCGTCCCTACGCCCGTTATCGGCCCATACAACGGCCACCGAGAGCAGATTACTAAAACAAACCTAAACACGGTATGCAAACACGCACTGGCCTTCTGTCAACGTTGCAACGTGTTCGGCGACACATGAGCTGTCACGTTGTACACCCTATTGCTATTGGATTAAGGTCTAAATATACACAGCTATGTTGTTGTTAATTGTAGTGCCGGATCAAAGAGGACGGTTCAAGTATTTGAGAATAGGATTTATACGTACGTAAAAATCTGCAATATTGCTGAAGTATTAAGTAATCAGGGCCTTTTTAAGGCAGTAACTGAACAGTAAGCAATTTATATTGAAATTTTAACACACCTACGAAAGTAGCTGAACTAAAGTGTGGTACAAAGCTTCTTTATAAGTTGGATGAAAATATATCTCGAACCAAAACCATGCATACAGTTTTATGCCATTAATAAAAGCTCGAAGTGCGCATAAACATGTGACGCACACGATTAATATAAAGTATGCCTTGTAACTATGAACAAATCACATTTTTTATAATAAATATTTTTATTTGCTTTGATTTTTAAATAGTAACAATATTATATAAATTGTAAATTGTAAAAGTGACGAGGTCCAAGGCACGCCTTAACTAATTGGGCCACAGCGGAAATTTGTCAAGTAGGTACATATATGTAACTTTATTAATTTTTAACGGTTTTTGAGCACTGTTTACCAACTCCAAGGGAAAACAATACGTGCTTGCACCTCCTATATAAATTTCTTTCGGGATTCTGATATAGCTAGAGAGATGGTGCTGTCATTTATGCAACTAAGAACAAATCAAATCAAATTATTTATTTATTTAGTAAATATTTTCATTTCACCGGAGGACGTCGACACTTTTTCTTAAGTATATTGTCATTTATTTTCTAATTAATGTCTTTTTCATTTAACTTCAAAGATACGCTTATTATATCCAATATCTCGGCATTTCCCACGCTACAGAAGTAATTTACTCCTAGTTGACTTGAAACTAGTTAGCGATTAAAACTTCCACAGTCCCCACCTTGGTTTATGTCCCAGATTCGATTTAAGTAGGAACTTATCCGCAATAAATTGAGTTAGATACCAGCTTAACACCAAGATGGGAAATAGTTTAAAAAGACTTTAGGCTTGGGCACATAGGTGCGTTTTGTGAGCGTGGCGCAGCGGGGCGCGACGCTGCCGTCCGAATGTGTGCCTTATTCCCGTCGTTACATTACAGCCACACCGGTGTCACGGGCGCCACCGCCACGCTCACAAAACGCACCTATGTGCCAAGCCTTGACTCTAAAAACGTACCACGACTCCGCCGGTTTTGTGCGTAGATACGCGGCGATCGTTCACACGCTGATACTGACTGTAGGTAATTTGAGTAATCACGTGTCAGACGTCACATCGTTCGCGTTTCGTGGCTTCATTTGACAACGCAACAACAGCTATCTGGGATCCGGAGCAGTATTGCTTTGTGGGTATTCATTAAGATGAATTCAAGGCGGGAATGGCGTTCAGTACAAAAGGATCCAGAGGGTGATTTTATATTAAGGAGTTGCCAATAATAGCGTATACGCTCCAACTGCATGTCTTCATACGTTGTAAGTGAACAAATCCCCGTACGATAGAAAGCTATCCCATAAAGCGATAGCGTTAATCTACTTGATAACTTACTATTGAGATAAGAGAAGCTATCAGTTTTATATTAAGCCCTTAAGTAAATTTAGTAGGACTGTACAGTGCTGTAAAATAATTTACTATGACTGGATTATGTATGTATTTAATTTCAAGCCACTTTTATTCATAGTGTTTTAAATTCGACCTCAAAGATTGGCTTAAAACAAAACCAAACAAAGCAAGGTATGTTTACATAAAGTTAACAGTGTTAAAAGAGGTATATATTGTACACTAAACGATGCCTATCAAGTCTTAAAAGACCATTTAATTAGGACTAGCTCAGAACTCCTTTAACTGTATCTACATTTAAACACTTATCTCTGAAATTACATCTAATTTACGATCTCTATAGAAATATAGTGATCAAAACGTATCACGTAACTCAAAAACGGAGCTCAGCTTACCAACATTAAACATTCGAATAATGATATCCAGCAATTAGTACAGGAAGTTTTCTGAAACAGTATTCGGTCTATACTACTTAGTCTACCAGTTAAGTATACTAATGGTGGATTAAAATATCTACTGATGTGATGCTGATGATAGACAAAATCAGATTTTTCAAAAATTAATTTAAACCATAGCGATGTTACGCTTTTGATAGAAGAAGAAATTTGCGCACTTAAGTTCAAGGTCGCGCCAAAGTATTTAACACCATACGTATGTATATACAAAAATATGTATTGATTTAATTTACTTATAAATATATCCTATGATTTTATATTTTCGTATACGTTCTATGCATCGTCGCCTCGGGCTGACTCGGGTTTTACCTTTATTTAATGATATTTCAAATGTTATGTTTGAGACAGACTCGGTAACACGTGCGCTGCAAACATGGCGGACATCTGCACCGCTGCATGTGGGCTCGGTTTGTGGCGACGATTATATTACAATACAACTTACAAAGGAGAGTGATTAACTGAATACTTCATTACATATATTAATGGCTATATTGCTTACAGCCTTGTCATCTATAGTTCTACAAACGCGTTAAAAAACACTTATCATCACATCACGTCCCCTTTTCGTCATAAGAACCGAGCCCACCCAGCTAGTGTTCAAAAGAATATTTAATTTTAAAACGGATACGTGTTTCATAAATAGAGCATTTTCCTTCTCAGCTGTAATATGTTCAGAAAACTTTTTCATGTAATTTTCATTTCAAACAACTAAATAAATGTATTTATATTCATAATTAAGTACTTATGTTTCGATACTTTAATTCTAAGGCCAAATTATTTACTTTTGGGATTTAAAAACAACCAATATTGAATTATGTTGTACAATCTAGGTATAAGCACTCATATTTTCTTTATTAAATTTTAATCATAATTAAATTATTTCCTGTCCGACAGTAAACACATACTAGGATTATTGACTGTCAGATAGATAACAGATAAATGGGAACATCAAGATGCGACATCAACATGAAACCGTATTAAAACCTCGTCGTGATTCTAAGCGTACCGGTTGTCGAGTGAACGCAGGGAGAAAGAAGCGCAAAAAATAATGTCGCTGTAACGAATTTGCGTGCAACTTACCTATTGAGTTGTCTCTTCTCATCAATACCCACGCCATGAGTTGTGACTTTAAAGGTTTTCGATAACGACTATCGAGTTTACTATCTGTGCATCTCGTTCGCACTAAAATAGTACTAGGCGGCAGTAGGGGTGTTGTAGGCAGATTGTAACGATTTTTTAATGAAACAGGAGGACATGGAAATGAATTACGAAATAATTTTATCAAACATTTATTAGAGGGTATCTTAAATTTACACTATAATAGAACGTAGGTATACGATACGTAGATATAAGAGAAAGAGGGTGGACTCGTTATTTTATAAAACCAAGCCGGTAACTATATTCATACTTGTGATAAGAAGCGCAGAAATCTACATAAATTAAAACCGATTTGTTCGTCGGCGATAAACTTTACGTATTCATGCAAAAAAAGAATCTGCTTGACAAAGATTTTAATCGCTTCAACTTATACTCGGCTACGCAGGTAGAATTGATGTCTACCTGTGATAGTACAGTTAGCAAACAGGTAAGGAGAATCCACGTCCCTTGCAGTTTCGTGAGAATTGTTGAATAGGTAAGCACAAAACCGTCTTTTATTTATTATAGTACAATGCACAGTGGTCACGTACAATGCCATAAGTCTAGGAAATCGACGGTGGCTTTGTTTTAGATAACCTATGCCAAATCACCCACTAATAGCCAGACTTTCCAAAACAATAAATAGTTTTAAAATATATTTATTTAATCATTATTTTTCGTACCTTCAAAGTGAGCACACCGACCACGTGTCATTACCGATATCAGTAGCTCGTTAAAGTGAAAGTTTGTGTACGACGTATTTTTCGGAATTGTTTGCCTGTTATCAATTGCATTATTATGGAAGTTATAGATAAAGGTATGTATTATTATTAATTTGTATTATTGAAATCGTAATTTATTTATTATATAGAAACACCAGAGGTCTACGTAACCTATTTTATAAGAAGTTTATTTTGCTATTACGAATACTTGTAGAGACTTTTAATAACTTTAGGTCAATAGGTACCCAATATTTTTACATTATTTATATAGTCCATAAGACGTAGCTTTAAAATAATAAGGGCTTTATTACCGGATGGTACCGGACTTTAAGTTAAGAGCCTTCTACGAATTTCGTAGCACCTGCTACAAGACTAACATGACTTTTATCATTTCGAACTATCTTTCCTAATACATATTTTATTCATTTTGATGTACTTTTTTTCGCTGCACGTTTTCAAGGATGTATATTTTGAATTGTGGCATTCCACGAAAGGTTCATATATTGATAGAACACGCCATATTCTGCGAATAATCTACAACTGGTACCGGACGACGCTGAAAATAATATATCGAAGAGACATAAAAAAATGGCGTGTTGACACCAGTGAAGATAAACAAATATTAGCAAAAACAAAGAAAGAAACCCAGTCACATTTTAGAAAAAGTTGGGATAAATTGTTGACAAGCCACGAAGCGGAGGGAGTGCAGTGGAACATCGAATGATGGTAATACGGCGCGCAGCTTTTTTGAGAATTCTGCTATTTCAGCAGAGATCACAGGTATAAAAAAAGCTGATTGATAGGTGTGACACAATTCTAGCGTGCATACATTCGGAATAAAAAGTAAATTCTGAAAGATTTAACACGTATGCACTTAAAACGGCCAAGCAGCTTATTCAAGAATATAGATGGTACTATATGCACGCTTCTGTTCATAAAGTCCTTATTCACGGGGCTGAAGTGATTGACCATATGATGTTACCGATAGAAGAGCTGTCAGAAGAAGCTGCTGAATCAACAAATCAAAATTTGAAACAATTCAGACTTAATAATATGTACTAGGAAAATGTCACGAACCATGACGAATGAGGATCGTCTTTTAGTAAATTCAGACCCTATGATTACAGGTCTTAGGGCACTACCAAAGAAGAAAAAATACAGTTTGTCACATTCGGTACTTAGTTAATTAGATGTCTAAATATATATTTAAGAATAACTTTAAGTTATAATATATATAAGTCAGTATGTTTAACGTGATTGACAAATAACGTGCAATATTGTACGATACAATTTTTGTTCGCTGTTAGCATGTCTCTAAATAAATATGTAACTAACTTAAAATGTTTTTATTGCGTTTTGTATTTAAAAATACTATTGTTCTTGTGTATTATGAGGGAAAAATATGCAATATATATTTTATTTGTATTTGCGGAAGGCTTGAAGATTCTACAAATTTGTCATATTATTTAAATATCATTTTGTTTTTTTTTTAATGATCAAATATACTTAATAAAACCATTTTACATTGTTTTCCTATTAGATTATAAGTAACTAAATGATAAAATATTTTTATATTGGCGCTATATGTGATACTTTGGGAGTTATCGAATTTTGACACTTTCTCCATACAAGCTAAACCACAGTGCAATGGTGTCCTGTTTTCTTTCATTATCCATTGATTTGCTGATATGTAAAATGTACAAGAGAATGAACACACCATTCAAACCTGCCAATTATATTTAGATGTATTTGGAATAGAATGAAAACATTTGCGATTTAATAAATTATTCTACGAAGTCTGAATCAGTGTATCGGTTTTTCACTATACATAGCCAGTATGATTAAATAAACAATATTAGACAGAGGATTGAGTAGCAAGAATACATTGGTTATAGGTAGTTGTCGAAAAATAGTTTGCACCGATTCACTAGAAATATTGTTCGGAAGATGATTCGACAACTATATCAAATACATATTTAAATAGCGATTCTTTTAATAGGTTATCTTGGATAAAATAGCTTGTTCATCTTGTAGACAGTCCTTTAATCTTATCAGTGGACCTATCGACTTAACGGCTCCTGTGTAGGATTAGTCGGTTTGCCTCCGTCCCTGTCTGTAGTATAGTAACTTACTCATTCAATACTACACAGAATTACTGCAATGTGGGCTATTACATAAATTCAGTGAATGGGGTTAATAATAATTATGTAATATGTGGTCTTACCTTACTTCAAATATATTCTATCCCGTATTCGCTAACCAAGATGTACCTTCAAATGGTGTCTACAGATCCCTCGTGCTTGTTTTAAAACGGCCGAGAGAGCGTCTCGTCAAGCAAAAAATAAAATGCTAGCAACATTCGGTCCCTCCTTATACCTGATGTTTTTAAGACACTGTTTGCTACAAAGTCGTAGCTTCATCCGGCAGAAATAGGCGTACCTACGTTAAAAAAAAACAATGAAACCTCGATAAGTAGAATCTGAAGAGAAGCCTCGAAAAATAAATGTTAACGAGGATTACAGTTTCTACTTAAAAGGCTTTTATAAGGTAACGAGGATTTCGACATATCGAATCGAAGCTAACCCTATGATAAAATGTCGGATAAAATGCTTCTCGCTAATCTCATTACTGCGCAAGCATTCATATAATTAAACAGACTTAATTTGGTAAAGATACAACGAGTACGTTTAATTTACTAACTAAATATGTAACATATCTACGTATAACTAGCATTTGGTAAGGATTGAAATGTACACGAAAGTAGGTTTTTGTCCTGAGTGAGTTCCCCAGGGGTCTGCCAATAACTATAGAGGATTCGCAAGTCACAAAATATGACAGACAATGGGAGACTAGCTTGTACCTTTTCTAAACAAAGAGTGTTAATAAAAGCATGTGAGGTTCTCTGTTATTTAAATATTGCAGATTACAGAAAACCGCGAATAATAGGGGGTTTTAAGTTGACAACCCCGTTCTAAACGGAGAACTTAGGCTGCATAAGAAGAAGGCACAGCTACGTGTAATGCCCGTATTAAACAGATAAGTCCCAGCCGGCACTACGATGGCCGCTGATCAAATTACATAGGCAACTTAGTTTTCCAATGAAGTACGATGACTAAACTAGCTACGTTTGTTCTACATTGGCGAGCAGTGTATAAAAACCCCTTCGTTAATCTCATTAGGTTCCATCATCTCGAGCGGGCCATACCCAGATCAAACAGACGCGCCCCAGAAAGTAGTAGTGCCCGTTGATAGACCTTAGTCTAGTTGCAATAAGGTTTATGAAAGGTCAATAATTGAGTCAACAAACGTACTACAGATCTACTAACTAAATTAATTACAGCTAGGGCTGATTGATCGGGGTGCGGGCGACCGGCTATTTGTAACTAGAAAGTTTTGTATAAACCCAGTTTGCAAGTTTAAAGTGGGCAATAAGTTATTATTACTTATGGGATTTGGATTGATGGAAACAAGCAACACATTCGGGTATAAATGACGCTGGATTTTAAAGTTACTTGGGTTGACTTCCACTCGTTTGCTGTTGTTTTTTTTTTAACTTAGCACGAAGTGGCTTAGGATGCTAATGGAATTTCTCTGTACCTTTAACATTTCCATAAGGACTGGACTTTAATAGAACACTCTCTTCCCGGCATTTTGTCACGTTTGGCATTTTGGTGAGATCTCATGAAACAAAATGTATAGGTACTATTTTAACATACTCGACGTCATAATCTTCCCAGGCGTCTAAAATATAGTGATTACAACAGAACGTCACACCACAATGTGATTTTTACTTCATTCATGTCTGCTTTAGTGAATCAATCTGGGCTGAAGCTAACACGTAACACCGATCTTCATTTCGTTACGCACGGCTGCCCTAAAAAGCGACTTTTAAACCCGTCCTGACCTTTTTGTACATTCAAAGCGGCTATAGGTTCGATCAGGCAGGGCATTAGCAGCTTTAGTTCAATCAATAACACCTACGCAAGCGGGATGATCGATTCCCAAAAGTCGGCCAGTCGAGAGTAATTAATATTTATACATAGATTCTATGTTCCTAGGTAAACTTTAGTACCCATAGAGGAATATGGAGATAGAACTAATGAATTTGCTACTGAATAATGACTGGACTGGACAACTGTATAATTTCTAGTGTCCTATCAAAATGTTTGTTACTTTACAGTCTTGACTAGGCACCTAAAAGCGCGACTGCAGTGGTGGCGATTACTGGCAACAAATGACACCTACCTAGTAATTAGAAGCTAAGATGAACTAGAGGGAGCAACTGTATTGTGCACGACCTACATAATCTTCCATTCATTTTGTCGAGCACTTACAGAAATTCAAAGCCGTTTTCGAATAAATTAACTACAAGAAGGAATAGGTATAACTAAAATGTTAATGTTAAAAGAAGCCCTAATTTACATTCAACAGACGGGAGCGCGGTCTCCGGGTCTGGTTTAGGGCCCTCGGCCGATCGCTCGGTATAATCAGGCGCGCCTCCCCTCGTCGCGGTCGTTCACACACAATCGACGCGCCAAGCGCCATCGGAGCCCTACCTACGCACGACGACTCAACAAAGCACCCACCCATACCCACCTAGCAACCCCCGCTGCACTGCTTCAGCGACAAACTGCTTCACTCTCCACAATATCGCCATAAACTCTAACACGACGCCATAAAGACCAACTTCGAATGAGCCGTGAACACGCAGGCGTTGCATTAATCTCGATAACAAAAGTAGTGGCGTATAAAATAGAAACTTAATGTGCGAGGAATAAAGTGGAGATTCTATTGAAGGCGGGCGCGGTCGCTAGGTACGCGCAATGTGCACTCGATTGCGGGAAACATGAATATTGAAAACCGCTCTTATGTCGTTCACGCTAGATCAAATACACGTCAACGGCCGATGCAAACACCACGTGTTTACAAAAGCAATTGCAGATTACAAGCGAAGTTCACGTTTCTATCGCGACGAAAGTTTCGGACACGTGTCGATAACTTTTACATGAAAGTCGCCTTACGTTATTTTCGTAAGTGAATCTTAACTAGCTTAAATGATAAATCGTTGGGATGCTCTTTTACGTCCTGGAATGCGAGAAGTGAAACAGCGAGCAAAAAATATTAAACCACGATTTTACTCACCGACAGTGACGCCAACGCTCTACCGAAAACCATTCATTTCAGCCATAAACCAGATCGCTTGTTTCCAGCGAAATAAAAGAGATGTTTAAAAGCGACCACGATTTTTCTTATGTCTTAACGAGCAACTCGTGTTCCGAGGTTGTAAAATTGTACTGCGAGTGGATACCGAGATAACAAGGCCCACAATTCCGCCATATAGAGATTGATACACGTAATTAGTACCTACTAGTACTTGTGGATATTTCATCAAGTCATCTGACTGGAAAAAAATGAAACCTGAAACTTTTAATAAACCTAATTTTCCACAGGCAAATTAGTTAAGGTGTTTTCCTAGGTGGTGAGGCGTGTGCTCTTGATTCCAAAATAAATAAGCATATCGGTACGACAATTTTATTTGACTAATGATTACAAAACTTTGTGGGCTTATATTTGGCAAAGGTTTCTTATAATTAATAAGTATATTCAGTCACGAAGAGTAGATACTAATACCTATACTCAGCTTGGTAATATTGTATAGTTCTGGTAAAGGTTTTGAATTTGGAATATTGGAATGTAACCTGTGCGTGCTCGTTATTTCTGTTTCCAAAATACAAATGCATTAAATACTATAATATAAACCTTCAGTCTTCATACCTAGTTACTTTGTCATTTTTGTATCACAGTATAGGTATATATAGGTATATACTCATTTGTAGCACGTGATATTTGTCTCAACCTTGTGAGTTCGATCACAGGCGCGAACACGTTATGAATAGGTAATTTACTGATTGAGAAATTAACAAATAAATGTATTGTATGCGCTTTCTTTGGGTTTTTCTATGACCATGACAATGAGTAGTCCTGTGACTAAAAATAAGATTACACCATCCGGAATATAGGTATATAGGACCTACCTATAGCAGTATTCCAGCAGTATACGGCCGCCTCGTGGCTTTCTGCTAAGTCCCGCTACCACTTTTCAGATCGCAAGGCCTACTACCGTACACTGGCATGCTCTAAGAGCAAACTTGTTATTTATTCGATTGACTTGCTCCAATCACCTTGACATTGGCGATATCATCAGAATTGATGGAAGCCATTTTTATTTAAACTATCTATCTCTACCTATAGCAGTAAAATTTTGAAGGCCGCATGTTGGAATTAGTTGTTCTTTCAAAGAGCTACTTTGTAGTGAAGACGCACAACAGCCGCTTTCAACTTACAAGTGAATACAATTAAAAGGCACTTTCAAAGGAATCAATTTACAAAGAAAGAGACGGCAATTCCAATCCTCCCTTCAAGCAGTTTAAAACGAGGCTTCGTCCATTAGGTATAATATTCTTGCCCGTGATAACATTTACTATGACTATTGCTATACCTTATTACCTTGTCAATAAGGTTTATAATTAAGTTTAACTGTGTTGGTAAATATCATAATGGACTGCTTTGCGTTTTGTGTCCTATTGTCACCATCGTTGCAGATGCCATAGTGCCCTGGTTACAATTACAACTGCCATTAGATGCACTAGGGTATTGAATTTAGTAGGCCAGGAGACAAAGAACATATTTAAAATATATTACAGTACCATTATGCTGCTGATTCTGTACTGCTATACCTACTACATTACATTATGGATAACTCCATCTTAAAAACATTAAATAAAAAAAAATATTTATTAACATATGTATACATAATATAATATGTATTATAATTATAAAAAAGACAGTATAGAATTAGAATTGACAAATTTTATACATAAGTTAAACAAAATCTAAATTATCTTGTATTATTTTATCATGTATTATTTTTAAATTTTAAACAGTATGGAAGAAGAAACTAACCAGACACTTCCTATTATGGTAATGAAATAAGTACAGTCAGCAGTAAAAGTGGCTAAGTGTTTGAAGTAATCAAAATGACTTACACACACTCTTATTCTCTTGACAATAGAGATGTGTTGACCTCATTTTGAACACCTCAAACGCTTAGTCACTTCTGATGCTGACTTAAATCAGTACTTCTGATGCTGACTGTACCTACAAATTTTCATACACTGTATTGGAGTTTCCTGTAATGCCCTGAAAATATGAACAGCACAGTTCCACAATGCTTAGGTATGTTGGTAGATCAGTTGACTATTTATTTATGTTACCTACTACTAAATGCCTGTTTCATATACCAATAATAAATATTACCTTATGATTTTATAAAATTGATGATGGAAATGCTTAATATGATCTCATAGAATTCAAAGTTATCATAGAGAATTTATGTAGGTATATCCATATTAAGTATTTAAATACTTACGAAATTGAAAGGTATAATTAACAGAATCTTCTGACATCAAAGTACTAGTAAAGTAGGTTTAAAGGTTTTTTTAAAATAAATCTAACAAATAAGTGGCTGCAGGGTTATGGTATCTACCCGCTTTATGGAATGATAAGTAATTAATTATAATCATTCTGTATTTTGTCACAGTAGGTTGTAGGTATGCCATGTAAAATTTGGCAGACGCTTCTAGCAATATTCTTTAAAATTGATTCTACTGTTGTACACAACTGTACTGACAGGTCTACCCACATTTAAAGACTTTGAGTGCTGACTGGCAGTGGTACATGATACAGTATTGCTTCTGTGGCATTAATCTCAACAACTGTACTTACGAGTAGGTACTCTACTAAAATAAAAGACCTGCAGTCCCCTCGTTGACGAAATTTGAAACAAAAACAAAGGCAAACCTAAAAAAATACCGCGAAACTTTTCGAGAGCAAATTAAATTAAAAGGTTCAACAGCGGAAACTCACGCATTTCAGTTGCGAGAATTAACAAAATATATTATTCTAGGATTTAGATAAGAAGGTAGCAACGTGACTCACCATACGACACCGAAGGCACCATAGCCGATCGGCCGGTCGGGCTGAACATCCGAGGGGATGGCCGGCGTTTGGTAGTAGGGCGCCGCCGCCGCCAGGATGGCGCCCTGCGACGCGGTCGGCGTTCCGCCCTGCATCAGCGACATTGACACACTCATTGACACGCGAGAGTGCCGCGCGGGGCCAGTCACAGCCGCCATCCAACCGCTCAGCGGCGAGCCGTCACCGCAGACTCATCACAGGGACCCCACGACACCCGCACTCCGCTCCGGTCACCAGCTCGCACCAGAGATCCACGCGACAAGATCACCGGCTGCTTCTTTATTATTCATGCTCGAACGACTATGCGGGAATCACTGAACGCACACACACGACGGGATACACCAGCAGATTTCACCAGTTATTTCACACATGCAACGGTAAGTTTTCAAACGTGTACGCAAGCATCAGCTTGCTCCTTCTATTCCAGATGACAATTTCTGGACAAAGAAGGAAACCGTGATATATTTAATGGCGCTAAGCAAACGTCCACGCGCCACGAGAATCGAGCGAGACTGGAAGGGAGCGCGAGAACGAGAGAGCAAACAACAATGGCGACGACGCGATAAACAGCTGCTCCGCTTGGCTTGGATTCGTCCGCTGAATGAAATGGAGCACTGCGCCGCAACGAACATAAACAATTTTATAAAAAAAAGTACCATGCTATCTAGCAATCTTGTTATACTATTTTAGTGGTTTGTAAGTGCTAATAAAGTGAAAGAAAGTGTAAATAATATATAAGAAAAAATATCAATTTCTCTCGTTCATATATTCTTTGTGACATTTTTATGAACAGTATTTAATTTGTATTTGATTAGTAAACAACAAGTAAAATATTTTTATAAAAGGTAGTATATTTTTATAAAGGTAAGTTTAAAGGTATGTGTGCAAAACTTCAATATGTATTGCAAATTCTGATTTCAATGCGATTATGTATTTTTGTATTAATTAAAAATGAAGATGTCGATGGATAGTAAGTATACCGGGTGTGGCCTGTAATAGGAGCATTAACTTTAGGCATGTCTACACCACAAACGTGGCAACATTTGTTCTACGACTTCTGAAAATAACTAATAGTTTAATAAATATTAATAAAAAAAGATTTTCCAAGCAAGCAATGTATTGCGAAAACTATGAAGTTTGTAGGCTGACAGTAAACGTCAACTAGACTATTGCATGCTGTTCATTGAAAGTACTATTTAGTTTGTTCGAAAAAAATCACAAGTAATAAATTACCCAATTATTTAAAGTTGTTGAACAAATGTTGTTACGTTCGTGGTGTAGAAGCGATCCCTAAATATATATTTTTTTATATTTGTAGCATGTGTTGCCAGTTGAAGTTCAGTGACGCCTTTTCTTGACGTTCTTTGGTGATAATTACAATTAGGGCCAAATGCGGTCCTTAATTGAACCGACGAAAGTCATCTGGGGGTCATTAAGCTGGACGAGATCATTTAATAAGGTTTGTGAAATTATAGTCCGAGTGTTGTTACGTTACATGTCAGTTTCGTTTCTTTAACTATGTATTCAATTTACTCTCGTTTATCCATTTTGCAATTTGCGATATACTATTTTATTACTTTTGATAAATCCTTTCCTTGTGTCATTGTTTATAGACAATGTAATTACTATACATTAAAAATATTTAAACGAGACTATTTTTAAGAAAAACATGTCTGGATATATTTACTTAGGGTTCAGTAAATTCCGAACGAAGGAAAGGACTTAAAACAGTGAAAACTCAAAAACGGCTCAATCATTTTATGCAAAGTAATTTTTATTTGGTTTTTGGAAATTCCCATAAGCTTCACACTTATAAAGTTTTTCATACTTTTTTTTACTTACCGGTGCGAAAATTACAAAGAAGTGCCATATTTTTAAGTTTCATGCGCGGTATTATGCAAAGGTATCGAGATTATAAATGGTTTACAAAGTTCCCTCCCGTTTTATACAATACGCATCTGCTAAATACTTCTTTTTTCTACATTGTGTTTTACCAAAATAAATCTCAGTTTTCTATTGCTATTATCGTAACGTTCACTAATCTGCCAGACACAGACATGATAAACTATTAGGTTTGGTCGTCTACGGAACCTTGAAAAAGTGTCGTTATTAGTTATAGTAACCTTATTTTAATAAATATATATCAGACTATAAAATAGTTTTTCTTCCAAAGAATTCAGGAAATAAGTTTATCGGTGCTTTGGGAAATATCATTACTTAAAAAATATAGTTACCTTACGTATTGCATTAAATATATATAAACGTAGCACCATCTAGTAATTATCTTAAAACATATATGCTTGGCTCGGGAACCATGTCAACAATTTAAAGGCCAATAAAAATTGCATACTACATAATGTATAAAAAATAGAAAGCGATAAACAATTTTATTTTTTATTTTTTGTCTTCTTTCTTGTAGCATTCTGAATCGGCGCACAGGCCACACGTACTTCAAATAAAGCGCCATCTACCGAAAATTTTCAAATCAAATTTGCTAGTAACGTTGCCATAGTGATATGCTGTTAGCGTTCCGCGCTGAATTTGAATTAAAATTCGGGTAATAAAATAAACCTACTTATAAACAATTTGACACGGACTCAGGACTGGAGTTACTTATTTAGCGCATAAAGCATAGACAGAGATATTGACTTATCTTACGCTAGTTAATACTTTTGCCCCAAAATGGGATTTCCTGGAACTGATTACCAGACATCATTCATTCATCAGTCATGATCATGTATTTGATCACTAATTAAAGAAATCGAATCGGTATATTTTCTGTAAATATATTTATTTGTCATATTCCTCGCGTTGTCCCGGCGTTTACCATGGCTCATGCGAGTCTGGGGTCCGCTTGGTAAGTAATTAATTAAGAATTAATTATTTCTTGTAAGTTATATTTTTTGTACGGAATACCGATATAATATAAGTTATATTTAGTCTAAAACATAATATAATATGGGATACTACTTCTACTCAGATCTGATCAGCGGTCACCAAATAGCTGCCTGCGCGATGTAGGTCTGATACAGGTAGGGTGTCGGCGCCAGTAATGTAGAAGGAACAAATCATGCACATTAGTACTTATTTCAAAGGAGTCAAGTGTTGTGCATTTTTTGGTACCTACATATTCAATTTATAACGTTATGGTTTTTTAATTAAGAACTAAGTGTCCAACATTGGTGCCTGTCAGCTTAAAGTGTCCAACATTGGTGCCATCAGTTAATAAAAAAGTTAAAAAAAACGTACTGATGAACATATCCAGGATGTAAATGGAATGAAATAGCGTTCACTGTAAACTTCAGCCAAACTTTTAGGTTTTATTCTATTTCTACAACTATTTTGTGCTGTTGGGTTTTCCGTGTAGTAAATGAATAAAGTAATGGCACTAATGTCGGACACTTTAAGCTGACAGGCACCAATGATGGACACTTAGTTCTTATTTCAAAAATCATAAAGTTATATTATAAATTGAATATGTCCCAACAAATGCACAACACTTAACTCCTTTGAAATAAGCACTAATGTTCATGATTGGTTCCTTGTCCGTTACTGGTGCCGTCACCTTAGTTTTATGTTACATTTTATCATTCAATTTGCATATTTTATAAACTGAGGCATAAACTGGCCGCGATGGTAACTTTATTTTTAAAACCAGATCTCTGAACTATAAGGTCTAAGATCATTTAATTCTCATAAGAGAACTATGAAGGAACTAGTGAAATGAATTGGTTTCCCTGTTAAAGACGTACCTAATTATATAATAAAATTAGAATTTAAAGTCATACTTACGTGCTATATCATATCATAGTGTCTGCAACAGTTTTCCACGGACGAGCAAGTGATGCGCCCAAAAGTAAAACAAATCTTGTAATTAGCCAATTGTAGACCATGTAGAGCGCTGAGATAAGGGCCAATCAACTTTTTGACCGACATTTTCCTGTCCTCGGAAGTTTTGTTACAAATTTTCGTTATTTGTTTTCATTTGGTAACAAAATAGCATATTACGCATAACTAGATAATTTAGCAACGCAATGTATGTCTAACTATTAAGATATATTAATGAAATAAGTATTTTTTTACGGTAACTCTGTATACAATTCCCTCGCTCCATACAAAAAACTGTTGTCCGATGCGCAAGGCTGCATTGTACTTTCCGGTTAATATCAATATTTTCTATATAGGTAAATACTTTGTATTTTTATGAGTATTATATGCAGTTGAATTAGGTGTATTTCGAGTTCAAAACCTTAACTAACGTAATAACATTAAAGAAAAAATATATATAGAAACTGTCCGGCAAATATTTTATTAACGTCGGTATACTGAGTTACCTTAAAATCGTCAAAACAAACACTCACACAGACGGAATTTGCACTCTATCTCACAAAACTATTAGCTGCGTTACTATCGGGACTGCGAGCATAGCCTTTGAACAACACCGACAGCCCGCCCCTCGGTTTCGAGGTATTGGTTGAGGTGCGTGTCACTTTCGCTGTCGGCTGAGTGACCACGTTTTCATCGGTAAGTAAAAATGTTTATTTTGCTATTCATTTAAAATGTCAAGGGCTCTAAGTCTGTGTTTTGATTAGTGTGTTTAAAATTACTAATAACTTAATACATTTTTGATCATTATAAGAATACTGGCAAATGTCAGTTGCGTTACCTGTATACTGAGTTACTTTCATGGTAACTCTAAAGACATTACCGGTAACTCCAAAGACTTTTTCAAAATATTTTGTTTTAGATTAACTACCTACTAATTACACATTTTGTTATTTTTCATATTAGTGTGTTTTGACTTACTACTAAAAGTATTAGGAGGCTGGACCGACTTTCAACTTACCTGTAACCTTGTTCCAGGCTTTGTAACTAAGACTATAATGGCGTTAACACACCTGCTGATAAGCAAAGGAGGTTAAGGGTAAAACGAAAATAAATTCAGGCTTCATATGAAGAAGCTAAAAGAAAACACCGACACACTATCACCTAATAAAACGGCTCGTTAAAGATTTATTACCTCGGGAAAAGAAAATCGCTAATACCCTATGGAAACTAAGAAAAAATAAAGGCAAAGAAAGAAAAAAAAAATGCTAACCGTTGTAGCTGAAACACCACCGAACTCGCCCATACCATTCTTGCAAAATATTCAAGACCGAGAAGGTCGTGTCTTTGACGTTACCAAATTGTCTCTGGAGTTACTATAGTGTCCACATTTTTTTAATAAGTCTTGCTCTCTTTTTTAACACGGTTTACTTTAAATCTATCAGAATTTTTGGGTGTAATTAAATTAGTATACGATTTTCATTTTGTGGTAATTTTCTATGCCAATACAAGTCTCGCTACCGAATTATAATGATTTCAATGAACATTTATGTATCTATGGTAACGCAGCATACATAAAAATGAGTATTTTATTATTATCGTGTAACTTTGATTAAGACTGCACCTTCGAATAAATCCGATTATGCAAGCCAAAGTAATAAATGTTGATAAACAATATTCTAATGTGTTTTATTCTCGTTATTTAAGATCATCTTTTAAGGTAACGCAACAGACATATTTTTGGGAAGCGCTATGGTTTTTCTAGAAAAAAATACATAAATAAATGTTAAAGACTGTACACCTTCACGGTATCTTAACCATGTAAGTCTAAGCTATTCGAAAATATACAAAAGTATTAAATATCTTAAACCTAAAAATAATTAAAAAAAAATTTTTTGTGTCTGCAAAATGTCGGTCTAAAAGTTGATTGGCCCATAAACATCTCATCTCACCTGACTGCTGAGTCATATTTTTCGAAAGTATGTGAGTGTATTAATCTTTTGCATGTTCTACAGCTCACATCTCGTCCCGAGAATAGGAATGACATATGTAAAACTTAAAAAAAAAAAAACAAAAAGGCGGATTATCGGGGATAAAATGTAATCGTCTCTAAGTTATTTTATTGTACCTTGTACCTATTGGTATAATAAAAAAAACTAAATCCAGGATTCTAAAGCTTTTGTAGCTTAATGGATTGGTCGATTTCATAATTCAACATTATTTCAACCTGTGATCGTTACTGATATTAATAAAATTTAATATTTACTTTTATTTTTCATTTATATTCATAAATGGCTGGTATTCAGGTAAGAAGACAACAGAATGTAAGGTCCAATAAAAACTGAGACAATGCCGTACTAAAATAATACCGTGAAGTGTAGGTATGTACTAAAACAACACCAGTACTCCATCCCAGATTTCAGCCGATACACTGATACAATTGCTTAAAACCTGTAAGCAGTCGGAAGCTTGGGCGATGAATTAATAATAGGCGGTTGTAATAAATATCAATTATATTATCACAGAGAATCACATTGTGTCATACAACATATTTACGTGGCTAGTACAAAATTTTCCTTACACTGATTTATGTCAGAATTCATGTATAGAAAATACCTAAAAGTTACAAATCAAAACGGAAACACCACTACAAAATACAATCTTTATTCAGGGTTAGATTCTATCTAAAATTATGTTTGAAACTATGTACATAGGGTTACAATATCACAAATATACATAATTGCCATATTGCGCACTTCTTGTGCATTGAGATACGCAATATCGTAAATATATAACTTTGTGCGAATAGGATATGGAACCAAGAACATATCTGGCATAAAAATAAACAGGGTAGTGTCCTACCTAAATTACCAAAAATATTAAACATGAATTGAAATATCTCATTGACTTCAAATGTGACATTATCTAGCAAAAGTGACCTTATTGTCGATGGCGATTACGTCGAATCGCATTGCGTTTGTATTGCGGCATCTTGAACAACGGCGTAAGCTCCATCGACAATAAGTTCCTTTTCATATATAATGTCACAAATATTTAACGTAATATGTAAACACCATACAGTGTTCGTTTTTACATGGCGTGACGTCACAAACCCTTACGCGCATTATTTTAGTCTTTTTTAATCGATCAACTGAAATAATAGGCGTCTAAGTAGTTTTTGATGTTTTTTTGTAACTTTACGGACTTAAAGTATTATATCCATATCCAAGACACTATCCAATTTAATTAGAGGAAGAAAATAAATGAATTAAATTTATTTAAAGTAAACAAATTATATAAATATATATTGTTATTAATAACTGGATGTCTGGTTATGTACTGTGGATAACCTAAAGTGAATTATGTACCTGGTGAATATTATCTGTTTTAACTACTTAGGCTTGCTTCATAAATACAACTGTCTAACGGTAACGGCCCCATAATCATAAATCAATATTACAAAATCATAAGGATCAAAACTGTTAACATATTTTTGATGTCTGTGCTAATTGGCAACCACAAACATCGAGGTCTGGTGCTGTTTGCAATTTTCGGTCTATTACCGTTTTGCATAAATGTTAAACTTTTGACAACAAGAACTACCCTCGCCCTAGAGCCAAAATAATAATATTAATTATTTAAACCTTTCACCGTTAACAACTTCTGCCGGTTGAACTGTACTAAAACTGCAATTTATTGCAATAGGTATTGACTGTGCTATGGCCAGTAACTCGCTACCAAGGTCCATAAATACTGGTCTGACAATGTCTATACAAAGAGCGTTTTTACAAAATTCTGGCTATTCCCTATTCTATTCGTACGCCTGTCGGAAAAATACAGTGTTTCCCAGTATGGCCTAGCTTTAAAACCAGATCAATGTACTATTGGGCATTTCATTGAGTATGCTTGAAATAAAAGAATATAGAATGGCAACTGGCTGAATAATTGAATTCCGTGACTGTACCTATGTTAAACGAATGATTCTGATTACTGTTTCGGTATTAGGTAGCGCAGAGCCATCTAGTGTTCATCGCCAACTGAAGTAATTTTGACAGCGTCACACCGTCAAAAGCATTTAGACTCAACAGATGGCGTTAGTGTTCCACAATACTTGATAGCGGCGAAAGGGATAAGTAAGCTCAGTTACTTTCGGATTAATTTTACATAATAATGAAGAAACTTAACATATTCAATTCCTTTCTTTTGACGTCTATTGCACATAAAAATAAACCTTATAACTCATTTTAAAACACCTAAAAATGACATTATTGTCTATGTACACAAGTTATACAGACGGGATTTTATATTTAGATCATATATGGGAACATACATTAATATAACACGCACACACATTATACAGTAACTAATTCATGACAGTAATCTAACATTAAGTAATGGCTATCATTCCTAACAAATACATTATAAATAATTCGTATCATTAGGCTTTAACAAAGTTAAATTTCGCCCCGTTTCTATTTAGTAGAAAACATTGTTGTTCGTTATTTCGTATTCGGCATAAATATTTTGAATAACAAGCCCATGTCTTAATTGCGGTCATTCTATTTTTAATTCAAGTATTTTTTTCATCTGTTTCTAATAATGTACTTGAAGCTTACAAAAATGTTAAAGAACTCGATATTGTAAAATAAAATTTAAATGAAATTACATATAAATTGTACTATAAAGTAGATAACGCAAAGGACATGCTTATGCATCACCAGAATCACCAGATTTTTTATTTCACAAAATTTTGTCTGTTACTATAAAGTAGGATGGGTATATTGAATAGAAATACAACGTATATCTATAGAAGGAAAAGAAGTTTGATCTTTTGCATACCACTATATCCGTGAACATTGACATTTACATATGAACTATAACTTGTATACAAAAGATTCAAATTCTTTTAACATTCCTTTCAAAAGCACGGCATCTTCATGGGCTTGAGTTGGCATCTCATATGAATTGTATAATATATTAATATAACAAAAGAAAAAAGTAAGTAGGTAACATTCAAAACATTTTGCGAAGCGAAATTCGGCACCACAGAAGTTGTACAAAAATTACATTACACAATTTTGTATCCTCCTAAGGCCCATCATACAAGTAAAATCCCACTCGAATTTGTTCTTTATAGTGTAGGAAATAAAGTAGAATCTCCTTTGTATCAAAATAGAAGGAAACAAATTAAATTCAACTCTGTTCCAATTGTATAAAATTCAAATTTAATTATAGTAATTAGTACTACAGATAGGCTCGTGGGCCTTATGAGGCTATAGTTATTTGAATTCTCACACACAATTGCAATTCAACGGGACTACGGGAAACGTCGGCAAAAATCCAGATAACAGGGTATTACAATTAAAACTGTTGTGAGCCATGTTACTACTACTTAGTTACAAACGGATAAACTCACGTGTAATTACATCGTACTAGGCGACATGTTTCGGGTAAGCTCTGGTACCCATCTTCAACATGTCGCCTAACATCTTCAACATGGTACATGTCGCCTAGTACGATATAATTACACGTCAGTTTATCCGTTTGTAACTAAGTAGTAGTAACAAGGTATTGTTACCTGGATTTTTGCCAATTGCGATTAAGTCCTGTTTAATTTGTAAATACACATTTTTTGTCTCCACATACAGATATTTATCCCAACTAATAATTATTTGATACTTACATGTTCTGCATCACCAACCAATTCCCTGTTTTATGTAACCGTAACTAAACATTATTAAAACGCCCAGTAAAATACATGGTTGAATTTAAACTTTCATAAAAAAATAACAATCAAAGTATAAAGCGAAGTTTACACTTGCAAGTTTTCTTGCAGCAAGTAGGGAGTCAGCTATATGCAAAAATGAAATAGCGATATTTATCTCTCATTCTTCCTTATGGCTGCGTCACTACTTGCTGCAAGAAAACTTGCAAGTGTAAACTTCGCTTACGAGATAAGTCACCACACGCGACATGTTTCCAAGAGCCCAGGTCTTCTAGCACTAAGGTCCACTTGCACTAACCAGGGTTAGTCAACTAACCCAGAGTTAAGAGTTAAATATGTATGAACTTAACTAACTAACCTTGGGTAACTTGCGCGGTCCTGGGTCAGCCAACCAACCCAATTAAGGTTTAAATTTGCTATATAACAATATGAGGGTTAAGCCTTTATAAGGCGCCTTTGTAGCCCTGAGTTGTACAAGTGGGCGATAGAATGATAAATGAATGACAAGGTGTTAGAAATAGCGGGGTTCCGTTTAAGTGCGTATTCAGCAAATTATTAGACACGAAAAAATGTTGACCTTTGATTGGAGGGTTGTATAACTTGGACGACATGACCCATAGAAAAAAAATCCGCGGTAAAAAAAATTGTTCTTTCTGTTCTTGTGTTGCCTAATCAGAACACGATACCGAATAGAAACGCCTTTAAACGGATCACCGCTATTTTTGTAAGATTTTGTACTTATATGACTGCCGTTACATTGTTATAGTTTTAAATACGGGCATTTTCACTTAATGTGTAACATTGACTTCTTGTCACGAATCGATACAAAACTGCCGTTCATTGTGAAACTAACAGTCGAAGTCGAATTAAACATAACTTAATATATTAAAGGAACAAGACGAAATAAAAATGCCCATACATGATAGCTCATGAATAGCGAAGTACAATCATTGGCAAATTATTAGTAGCAGTCAAAGTTGTCAAATACATCGGTACAAACAACAACCCTGTACAGTACAACACATATAGATAATTTAACGAGAGCGTGTAATTGCATCTGTAGTGGTATTGTGTGTTTACAAGCTTTCTATATTTGAAATTTCCTTTTTCCCGTACAACAACTACACCAACTACAATTCCACGGTCTCGCTAATTTATCTATAGTAGATCTTATACTTTGGTCAGTTAGAAGTGTGGAGTATGGTACCATGACTGCTAATAACTATATGATGCTACAGTATCTCGAGGCGACGTACACTATCTGTCCATTTCTAACTACAGCAATTAAAGAGGGACGGGTAGTCTTTCTCGACGCGACGCCAATCATGTGTTAGCCCGGCTGTAGAGTGTTCATCAGATATATCAGGCAACCAGAAATTTAATGGAACTTTATTGTCAGAATGTTAAGATTGTATATTCAGTTTGGGCCATGTTATTTTATGTTGTACCTACACTCAACTTTTTTCAATTTGTATTTTTTTTTGAATCACGAGTTTCGTTCGATCCGGGTGGGAGGAAACTTTTATACATTATTTATTACTTCCATTCCGTCACCGCCATATGTAATCTTTGGAAAATGGTAACGCAGTGGAAGAAAAAAACTAGGGATACTTTTCTCCTATCCGTATCGCTCTTGAATAAAACAGACAAACAAAATCCAATGAAAAAAAATGCTATGAATACAATACAACTTAAGATAAAATGGCCCGATTATGAGCACTTTGGCCACTGGCTCGGTGAATTATTTAAAAACATTTACATTAATTTCTCACGTTTAGGAGAGTTCAAACCCGGTGTTACTGTTGACGGCGTAGCGCAGTTTGTCACGAAGCGTGCTCCGCTTCTGATAGTTGGGCAGTTTGAGGAGGTTGAAGCAAGTAGATGAAGTGGGTAGACGGTTCAGCGGATCCTTTTTGCGTATGGTGAAGAAACCGCGAATTACACTGCCTGTAAAGAATATTTGATTCAGCACCTTGATATATGTGCCAAGTTTCCAACGAAGAACGCCTTAATACAGTCAAGGTCAATGTGGGTAAGACCGGCATACTTAATTTTTAAGGGAAGTCCGTCATATGACACTAAATACCGATCAGATAATGTTGGAAATTGGTTGGTAAAAGGTCTTTCCTGATAGACGGTCTTACTCACATTTACCTCATATGTTACAAGTAGAGATGTGCCGATTAGTTGGGAAAGCCGACTAACCGGTCTCGTTTGTAGTTGGCGATTAGTCGGCAAAATAATCTGATTCTTCGGATGTTTAAGTTCTTCAAGAAAACGAGGAAAACAAGTGGAAGTGAATCACGAAAATGTAAACTAAACTAGTCAAAACACGAATGCAGACTATGTGTCGCGGCATCGCGGCGAACGAGACGATCCGAACATTCTCGACTAGTCGGCACATGATGTCAAAAGTAAAGCCAGGGATAGACTAGGGAACAAATGTCCTGCAACCCGTATCGCCAGCGACGTCGGGTGACATAGATTGACGTAGCCGGACATTGCCCGACAAGCCATGACTAGGCCAGCAAGTGTCTGGCGAAGTCGCCGGACTTGTCGGTCGAGTTCGTTTGATATCTCGCCGGACATTTGTCCCCTAGTCTATCCATCCCTGGCTTAAACGTTTAAGAGGTAAGTTACCATAAAGTCTAGTCAACCTGTTAATCTTTGTGCGCGTATACAATACAGGGTGGTAGTGAGCATTATCCCAACCACGACATCATTATTCTTTACTATGTCATACTTAAGGTGTCGTGACGTCTGGAAACGTCGGCGCTCTAGGCGATCAATATTTTTATCTATTACCTATAGTGTCTCCGGTATCTTCATCATCGCCAACTTCTACACATCGGATGGAAAACGGCGGCTTCAGGTGTGCGAAGCCGAGCACTGGCGGCTTGGAACACGATGTCACGAACTATAACAAGAAACATGTTTTTATTTATTTAACCAGTGTGGTGTTACACTTGTATAGTTGCTGGGTTTGTGGCCAGTACGGCTAAGCCTCTGTATATAATAAAATAACAAAAAGTATGGACTGTTGTGTGTACGAACATTTTGTTTTGATTCTTATTGCAATTTCCATGGAAAGAAAATGAAAATGGTTTTATTGGTTAATAAAAATACATTGAAGATTAGAACCACCCCTTAAGCAAAAAAAGGAGTGTGGAGTATTACTAACATTGAGGGATTAATTACTTACATTCATTACAATTTGTGTGAGTGTGTGTGCGTGTGTCTTTATGTGTGTGTGTATGTGTATGTGAGTGTGTGATTATAACAAATTTTCTATTCCGAGATAAGATTTATTTCTTAGCCACTTAGTAATTTTAGTTTTACATTCACGTATTGTTCTTTGTTATATATCAGTCTGGCTATTTATTTTGTTATCTTGTTGCAAAGGCAGTACAAACTTTGTGTGCGGTGAAGATGAAATAAGTCCAAAATTGGAAAGTTACTCGGAAATAGCAGCATGAACAAACTTTTGTTCAAGGAACTGAAATCTAAATGAAACTACATTTTCCATCCTTTAGGTGCTAAACGATGGAAAAGTCCTTTAAAAAATCCCACCTGCCTGTGTCGCCGCAAGTTACTCAAGTCCAGGCGCACGTAGTCGCCGTTTACTGGAAGTTGGAGCTGAAAAATCCCACCTTAAGGAACATGGCGCGCTCGTTCTCGGAAAAGTCTCGTTGGAGCACGTCCCACAGCCAGCACACGACGCGGTGCGAGTCGTGGAAGCCGCCGTAGTACTGCCTGTGTCGCCGCAACTTGCTCCAGTCCAGGCGTACGTTGTCGCCGTTTACTGGAAGTTGGAGCTGATAAAGCACACCTTAAGGAACATGGCGCGCTCGTTCTCGGAGAAGTCTCGCTGGAGCACGTCCCACAGCCAGCACACGACGCGGTGCGAGTCGTGGAAGCCACCACAGTAATGCGTGTGTCGACGCAAGTTGCTCTAGTCCAGGCGCACGTAGTCGCCGTTCACTGGAAGTTGGAGCTGATAAAGCACACCTTAAGGAACATGGCGCGCTCGTTCTCGGAGAAGTCTCGCTGGAGCACGTCCCACAGCCAGCACACGACGCGGTGCGAGTCGTGGAAGCCACCACAGTAATGCGTGTGTCGACGCAAGTTGCTCTAGTCCAGGCGCACGTAGTCGCCGTTCACTGGAAGTTGGAGCTGATAAAGCACACCTTAAGGAACATGGCGCGCTCGTTCTCGGAGAAGTCTCGCTGGAGCACGTCCCACAGCCAGCACACGACGCGGTGCGAGTCGTGGAAGCCACCACAGTAATGCGTGTGTCGACGCAAGTTGCTCTAGTCCAGGCGCACGTAGTCGCCGTTCACTGGAAGTTGGAGCTGATAAAGCACACCTTAAGGAACATGGCGCGCTCGTTCTCGGAGAAGTCTCGCTGGAGCACGTCCCACAGCCAGCACACGACGCGGTGCGAGTCGTGGAAGCCACCACAGTAATGCGTGTGTCGACGCAAGTTGCTCTAGTCCAGGCGCACGTAGTCGCCGTTCACTGGAAGTTGGAGCTGATAAAGCACACCTTAAGGAACATGGCGCGCTCGTTCTCGGAGAAGTCTCGCTGGAGCACGTCCCACAGCCAGCACACGACGCGGTGCGAGTCGTGGAAGCCGCCGTAGTACTGCGTGTGGCGCCGCAGGTCGCGCAGGTCCAGGGGCACGTTGTCGCCGCTTATTAGACGTTGCAGCTGAACATGGACATTTATTACATTGATATTGTTTTATGTACAGTCATATGTTGAATTAATTTGCTGACGCGGAATCGTCCACCGCGACGAACAAAAAGGGAGGTCTTTTCTGGAAATATTTCACTACATTTTCTGACCTCTTGACATCAGAGAGCCCGAATTCATAGAATGTTGTATTCTTTTTTTCGTAAGTTTTGTAATTGTCATCGTATTGTTTTATATTAGTTGTTAGTCTGTTCCGCGCTCCATGACCTCACTCGTTAATGGCCCCGACGGAAGATCAGCCTGGGCTAGCATCATGCTCAGACGGGAACATTTTGAGGTAGTTTTGTTAAAAATGTTTTAGTTTTATACAAATCAATGCAAATTGCCTTAAATAAATGATTTCTATTTCTGTAGGATAAAATGTACTTAGGAAGCATATTAAATTAATCTAACTTTTTTACTTAAAATATACAGACAGACAGTTGTTTGTAATATTAATTTACATAGTATGGATATGGATATTCGAGTTGAAAATGATATAAAAACAAACCTCCGGAGTAGAAAAGAGTGACAACCATTCTGGATTGATGATGGTCCTAAAGCCTTTGATGAAAGCGTTCGTCTGGTCCTTTATTTGAGTATGCATACGGAAGTGTGCCATTAGATGAATGTAATTGATCCTGTAATGTAAAGTAGTTGTGATTAAAAACTAGCCGATATATAATAGTATATTACGTACCCAGGGCGGTAAAACAAAGAATGGCTAAGATCGCGGATATCGCGCCATAAACAAGCGATCTGAGGCCTTCTTTATTACCGCCCGTGATGCGTACATAGTTTTACGTCTTCGCCTGGGGGTAGATTTTCCGTCGCGCCCAAGGGCGGTAAATCTCTCTTACCGCCCAGTGTGACGTAAATAATTCATTACTAACCACCTTTAGTTGATAACTACACAAATGTAAGGCTTACGTTTTCCCGTTAGTTATATGCTGTTTCAGTTAACGAGTTAATAATTTTCTGAATACCTACGACTTTTTGTATATATTTTCCAGCTACAGGTAGTTCCACGAGAGTTGAGGCGAATGGATTACGCGCACAACTATATAAATAAAACAAACAAATACATATATCGGGACAATCTGACACAAATCGACCAAGTCCTACGGTAAGCTCAGTAAGGATTTGTGTTGTAGGTACTAGACGACGATAATTATATAATAGATAGATATATATAAATACTTAAATACATAGAAAACACCACACACTCGGGAACAAATATCTGTGCTCATCACACAAATAAACGCCCTGACTGGGACTCGAACCCAGTACCATCGGCTTCATAAGCAGGGTCACTACCCACTAGGCCAGACCGGTCGTCAAAGTCCAAGACCTATATAAAGTACTGATTGCAAAATGAGTGAACGAATGGAATGAATCAGTAATATCCCTATCACTACATGAGTTGTTGTGTGAGTGACTTCAACTCTCGTGAAACTACCTATACTCATCGGCACAGTCAAACCACTGACACAAACCACGAGTGGGCACTACGACGAGGTATCACTTACTTGTTCTCATTAGTGACGGGGATTGCTTTCCCGCCGGGCACCAGCTCGTGTGTGACGATTTCACCCAGTCGCTCCTCGTCCACGGAAAATGTTAGCTCCAGCGTTGATATATCTCCCTGAAATCGGAGTGATTTTGTCTAGGAAGAATAATGACTGGAGAACGTATCCGCGAGCGCCAGTAAGGGACAAAGATATTCTGGCTTTTGTGGCCCAAAATGAAACAATTCATTCTAGTTTTGCTTTACAGGGCATTCTTTATAGTAAAACAAAAATATTAGCCTATTCTGTATTAATTACCGCAACTTTGGTTGAAAACCCAAGAAAACTCCAATTGTATTTGTTTGTTCCCCTCCAACTTTGACAGTTCTGAAGGGACCAGTTTGGAGGGGAACAAAAATATGTGAGATTATGAGATTATGACAAAGACGGACGAAAATAGCGCCATACCTATGAAAAGTAACATAAGACCATCCCTTTCCACCGTGGTATTATTATTAGCACGCTCCGTCTAGGTAAATGGTATGTCTATGGATTTTGTGAGGTTCTAGTTTCGTAATTTATATGTAAACATTATAAACCTTTTTCTTATGACAGAGGCTCATTCTGTATCGGTATTATTAGAAAATGTTGCGGAGATTTTGGCCCTCGCCTTTGGGTCGAAATGGCCGATATGCTCAGTTGACTATGTAAAGATTTAAGACTTTGTTTTTGTGCTTTAATTTAGAATAATCAATACTATTGTCGTAACAACTGATTGAATATTTGGATAACTGAGGGGCACTTTACTTTAAAACATTAAATTTCGAATATCCTGCCGAGACTTCAGCCTCGGCTCTCGGTCAAAATAGGCCGACGTACTCGGGAGCGACCGAATTTATGTAACGATTCGAAACTGCTTTTGTTTCGAATAAGGTATACTGTTACAATTGCAATGAAGAAAGAATATTTGTGTAATAAATGATATGTACTTTTTGAAAAATTAAAAATGAAAAAAAATGAAATGCTATTATACATATTTTAACACTCACGAAACAATCAAACAATGGCGTAGTTACCTAATGCGGAAACAATTTTGTTGATAAAAATATTCTAAATTAGCGATACAAACCTGGAAATGTTTAATGTAGGTAAGACTGCGATATAAGTCGCGGTCGAGAGACGGCAGCTCATCTATCCAGCTGTACAGGGCTTGGTTAGTCTGTCCCAGGACTTGGCTCAGGAAGAACGACGCGAATGGCACATCCACCACGATACCCTGGAAGTAATCATTTAATATAGTGATGTGCGAGTTGCGATGAACCAGTCAATACGTGGAGCTACGTAAAAAAGTCAGTTGCCAACAATATGCCAGGATCGGCTATTCTTTTAATACGCCCGGCAATAATTGTCCTAATATGAAACCACATAAAACAATTAGCGATTCGCATAATATTAAAACAGCCTAATTCTAATTGCACTAAAATTTTCGAGTAGGTAGCTCAGCATAAGAAAACGCGATTCACCAGGGATTCAATTATGTAAATATAAATTAACTGATGTTCAAAATCAGTTACTTTATATTTACATAATTGAACCTATATCAGTTATTATTTATTCATTGAATTAGATGACATATACTTAAGAAAAACCGACAGGATTTGAATTCGCATCTCTAGCTACCGCGGCTGACACCTTAAGTTCAGTTTATTGTTTTATTTTTTAATTTTGTCGATCTAATATGATAACGTATTATTTTTACTTAGGTACTATTAAAGAATATCAACAAAATGAAAATATTACAAATTGAAATAGAAGTCATATCCTCTAGCCGCCCAGAGATCAAAAATTTG
The DNA here is from genome assembly GCA_022674325.2 of Grapholita molesta. Classification (NCBI taxonomy): domain Eukaryota; kingdom Metazoa; phylum Arthropoda; class Insecta; order Lepidoptera; family Tortricidae; genus Grapholita; species Grapholita molesta. The sequence continues at coordinate 14,743,289 of CP053130.2, read as the reverse complement.
CCAAACCAAATGCAACTGTTTTGTCACTGTTAAAGTTCAAAATTGCATTCAATGGGAGTCCTTTTTATAGGTCTCTGGGCGGATAGAGGATATAATCAAGAGAAAATTGATCCAGCATACCGGTGTCCCAGACCGGATTAAAACAAGTGACCTACGTTTTCGCGGCTCACACCCAGACCACTACACCATGCGGTCACGAAGGGACACGTAATAATATAATTAAATCTGTTTCTAGTTGTACCGGTAGTTTATCACTGTAATATTCAAGTTCTATATAAGCGTAAATAGTGATGAATCAGTCTATATAGATATAGAAACTATAATACAGATTGTTGGAACCTATGTAAACTACATGTTCTATATCATAAATGTTGTATTGCCTGGTTGTTTCTATATCAACAATATTCAAAATGCTTTGACGTTCCTAACAACTCAACTAAAAAGTATCTCACGGAATAAACACGCTTTTATCCACATCAAGTGGTTTTCCTCCAACACAGATAATTGTGTCTTACTTCGTAAACAGCTTTCCCGAGCATACGGCCTATAAACTCGAAGAGCTGCAGGTGGTTCTCCTGGAGACACGAGGTCGGCGAGGGGTACAGGCGTTCTTCGCTCGTCACCCGAAACAGATTCAGCGATGGATCGAAGACGCGTTTTATTGTCTCCTCCAAGAACTCTGCAACATTAAAAAAAAATAGTGCTGATCTCTCTGCAATGGGCCGCTACTTGCATCATTATCCTCTCGTATGCGGATGTCAAAATTCTCCAATGAAAAAACGATCTTGAAGTCAAATGCTTGGCACGGATCCCTTGCCTAAGCATACATACATTTCAGCCGTATGCAGTCCACTGTTGGACATAGGCCTCCCACAAATGTGACTTGTATCATCTTGGGGGAGTTGCCATAGTCGTATAGTGCCTCAGGATACGAAGGGTTAAATCATTAGTCACAAAATAGCACACTGGGCAGCGAATGTGAGACGTTATTATATTATAGCAGAACTTTGGGAAACGACATGACTTCTTTATATACCTTTACCATTTTTTTACCGCCCATAAGTTAGTCGGCTATGTCATGTGTGAATGTGTATACATGTGCGTGAGTGTTTGTTGCAACTTAGCTTTTAAAAGATTGAATCGACTTGGATGCGGTTAGTTTCATTTCGAGCACTGTTCTAACGTTGATTCTTAGACATGTTTTGAAGTTGATTCACTTATTTTGCGTAACTGTTATTTTTAAAATTGTTATTTTTAGCTTGTGGTATAATAATATATTAGAATATTTTGAATCAGAGCCACTGACATAAAGAAATAAGACTCCTACACGCGAACAAATTATGTACAAAAATATGTCACTATATGACATTTCTATTACGTTCCAGTTTATGTTAATAATGCTAATTTATAATTTTCTATAATATTATCAAACAAAAAAGAGCTCAGTGTTCTAATTATTTTTCATCACACTTGCTCGTCAATGGCGTTGTTACTTGCGAGAGTACAGCGCAGTTATAGCCGATTTAGCTCACACGGGCTGTTAAGTTTAGTTTTAAAAATATACAGAACCTATACTTCACTTGGACTGAGGATGTTTCTAAACAGCCAAGGTGTACTTCATATCTTCAAAAGTTTGCTACAACCAACTTTTAATATGTATAAAACATATCTTTAAATATTAAATTTGACTGCAATTTAATGTTTAGTATTTATTAAAAATAGTTGTTTTCTATTTGATTTTGATAATTGATACTATTTGACAGGATGATCTATCAACTTCGAAAACAAAACGCAGTTGTTAACTTTATCTGTGGAAGACATTGAACAAAGTTGACATTGTTGACAATCTTTCATAGTGGATGCGGTCTGATAGGTAAAACTACACTACACTAGTAACTAATATTTTACCAACGAATTTATTTTATTTCCTCGCAAATGTGATGAAAAACATTGTATGTACCACGGGTGGTAAGTGTATAACAAACTTGAGTCATTAAAAGCCCTCCGACTTCGTCGTCGGGCTTCTAATAGACTCGCGTTTACTGTACCTTACTTACCATCCTCGTTGCACAATGTACTAAAGTATCAAACTTAACTATTGATGATGTAATAACTTTTCAGTCATTGTTGACACTTGCACTGACAACGGTTCAAAGAAGACTGGCTAAATGTACCCCCCAAGTTGTTCGAGTGGCTGTTTTTAGAAACATTTGGGGCTGATTGTGAATCTACGTTTATTATACATCGATGATCAGAGCCAATCGTTTGATTATCGAACAACTAAAACAGATTTCTCTCCGCTCAGTCTACTGCTTATATGGCGAGTTGTCCTCACATGGCGACCGTGCCACACGAACCTTTAAACACGCCGTCCTGGTCGATGCCGGCCTCGTCGAGCCCCTGCTCGTTGATGAACCGCACCCGCACGACCCCCTTGAGCGCGCGGCTGGGCAGCGCCGCCAGCTGCCGGTAGCCGTCCTCCACGAGCCGCGCCCGCCGCACCGTCACCAGGGTCGAGCGGCCGCCGCACGCGCGCTCCGTTAGCCCTAGCACCACCTGAGAAGAAGGTAATTCATTAAAAAATAGCTCATTGAGCGGGTGTTTTACGATCACTTAATGTGTGATCTACATGTAATACAGTCGCCATCAGATATATCGGAGCTGTGGAGGTGGTCACATATATCTGAACATGCACTTTATTGCCGTGATAATAAAGGCGTTGTTCAGATATTTGTGACCACCTCCACAGCTCCTATATATCTGATGGCGACTGTACAACATATTTTATTATCTACTGATGTAGCTTACTATTGATTGTGTTATATAAAATTATTATACATCTATTTTATATTCTTTACGAAATATTGACATGTAATAATTATGTTACCAAAAAATAAGTATTAATATGAATTAATTTACATTGTAATTGATGTGTGAGTCAAATTACCTACTCTATATGCTACAAAACGAATTTGACTGAAGAATTAGTATGAGAGTCTTATAGCATTATTAAGCGGTGCGATGAATCCGCTGAAATGCTTGAATGAGATTCTGTTAATTTCATTTAAAAGTACAAAAGGCGGACTTAATACTACAAAGCATTCTATACCAGTCAACCTTTAGGCAAAGAAGAGTAGTTAAAGGTGTAATGGTTTTACCATTTTGTCTTGTTTAATATTAATTTCCCATTACCTTTTCGTCTGCGACCGCACGTCTAAACAGCCTCACCCTCTCGCCATGCGCAATCATATGCGGAGTTTTTTGTACCAGCACCTGAAAAAAGGTAATACTCGTCCTTGAGTGCTATATTTATTTATTAGCCTATAACGTTCAAGACTTTTCTCTTTCTTCCACGAAACATACGCATACACGTGTTCATATCGAAATCAGACCCACCGGCCAATGATCGTAGACCGTCTTATTATCGTCTCAATATTTCAATCATAGACATAGGCAACTGATTAATAACCTTATCCCAACGGAATAAAGTCCAAATTACCTGTTGCGGCTTCTTCCCCTTCTCCAGATCATACATGAACTGCGAGTCTCGGATCTCGCGCACCAGCCAGTGGTTCTCGGGCGTGTAGGAGCGCCGGCAGTCGCGCCGGTACAACACCAGCAGCAGCGTGTGCAGGGAGGCGAATAGCTCGTTGCTTTGGATGTTTTTCAGATCTGTAGACAAAGTTGTGTTTGATTAAAATTGTTGTCTTCACGTTAATCTACACTTTTGGGAGTGTGTATGTTTGTTACTTCTTCACGTCTAACCGGCTGGAGCGATTTTAATAAAATTTGTATGAAGTTAGGTGACACACTGGATTAACACAAAGGCTACGTTTTTCCCTAATAAACCACGGGTAATACCGTGGAGCACAGCTAATTATTAATAAAATAAAAAGCGTTGTCCGTCTGGTTACCACCATAGCTGCTAAAGAGTTCGAAACGTTGGGATATAATTCGTTCTCAGTTTTTTTTTTTCATTGACTGACAGCAGCCACAGAAATGTCTAAACGTGTCTTGTGTAGGTGTTACCAACCAGTTTTATAATTTAATCCTGATTACTGATATGGCAACTACTTTTAAAAGTGCGTTATTGTGTGAATCAACTTTTTCGTGTCACTTGGTCCCCTGGACATACGTTACTAAACACTTGTTACATCTATACATTTTGATCGGTAATTGGACTTCAAAATGACTGAAACTCCATTTTGAGACCATTAAAATGTTGTCTTTAGTAATAGGCCACCTGTTATGTTGTTTCTAATATTTATTTTCTTTCTGTCTTTTTTTCCATTGAGAATGCAACAGATGCACACCATGTTATATCGAAAACAGTGGAATAGCTTATTAATGGACGAACGAGATTTTATCACGGCACTGTCAATTTCCTTGGTATACAGTCGCCATATGATAAAACGAAGCGGTTGCCCGGTCACAAATATTTATGATTACCTTGACCGTTCCGATCTGGCGACTGTACAACGAACATGGACGGTTTAATATAGTACAATTAGAAAATGGACTCACCAAACAGTTGATTCATTATAGACTTATACACGAACATATTCAAGAAATGCGACATGCTGATGAAGTCCTGCAGCTTGAATGGCTCTTGCTGCTCATACATTTCCATATCGTCTAAAATCCTGAAAGTAAATATAATAAATTAATATTACAGGTTATTCTTACACAAGTTAACTGAGCGCTCAAAGCTTCTGTTGTAGGTACTCGGGCAGCAATCTACACTAATATTATAAAGGCGAAAGTTTTTGAGTGTGTGAGCTTGTATGTTAGTTAAATCGCTCCAGCCGTTTAGACGATTTAGGTTTATTTACGTTTAGATTTTAATAAAATTTAGTTTTAACCCTTTTCCAGGCATCGTACGATTTATACACTGTACCCGTATCGACTTAATTTCAAGTGGAATAGTGGATGCTTACATCCACTTTAATATTCATTAGATTGGACTATCCCAAAAAAATATTCTATTTAAAATAAATAACCAAAACGTAATATATCTACAATATATTAAGGATTTCTGGAAAAAACTTCCGGATTGGTGGGCCTGGAATTTTTTTAACGCGGTCAAGTCCCGTTTTATTGCTAGTTGTGTAAAAATCGTGAAAATTTAAAACAATATATGGTTAAAATGTAAGCAATGTAACCTAACATAACCTAATAGCAAATAAAAATTGACTCTCCGCCACCGATACTTACGTAACATAATGCGTCATACAATCAGCAAAGAGTATCAACATTTGAAACTCTGGCGCCGACGTCTTAGTGTTTACAGCTAGGAGATCGAGAAATGATTTCAGTCCACAGTTTGGTCCCAACGTGCAAAGGAATTGCCATAGAGAATATAATATTTCGTCTTGGTTGCAAAGACCTGTGAACATGCAACATTGCGTGGAGTTAATATATGGATCGTGTCTCTTGTAGTAAACTAACATACAGCTAAAATATAAAACTAAATGTTGTATGTCAGTTTTATACTATTTATACATATGTTTTTGTGTGATTCAACTTTTTCGTGTAAATTGGTCCCTTGTCCATGGGACCGTTACTAAACCCTGTTTACATCTATACATTCTGATCGGTAATTTGACTTCAAAATAACTGAACTTAATTTTGAGACTACTCAAATGTTGTGTTTACTTATCCTACTTATACTAGATATCCTACTTATAATAGATTCTCAGGAATCTATTAAGTAAACAAAGACCAAAAACGATCATCTTTAAAAGAGTTAATTATAAAGGGTCAATCTTAGAAATATGTTAAAAATGTATCAATAATTAACAAAGTCCAACATTTTTAGCCATAACATGGCTCATAACGTCATAAGTATGTCACTGTGTAGCCGTGTAGCGGCAACATTTCCACCCCCAACACCAGGATAGTTGGAAATCCTCTACTGTGCGTTTCTCTAGAAACTTCCTGCCTCACACATCAAAGCTGTGTAATGATTTTCCGTCCGCGGTATTTCCCGACCGATACGACCCTCATACCTTCAAGAAAAGAGCGTATTTCTATTTTAAAGGTTGGTAACGGTTTAGTCCACGGGCGACGGTAATTGCTTACCATCAGGCAATCCATCTGCTCGTTAGTCATAAATAAAACTGAAGTCGTGGCGTCTGACATGCTACGTTCAAAACGTTTTATACCCTTTACTTTTAAAAGCCATAACATATATTTGATCTCTGTAATCTCACCTGTTAATATATCTAGTTTAACCTGCGTCATAGTTTGCAATGCCGTGTGATACATGGAGCATATCAACGCAGCTTTGGTACAATCGGGAGATCCTAGTTTCCTGTAGTTTTTGTTCGCATTAGCTCTGAAAATATAAAATATCATAAGAATTATTAATCACAGGTAGCTTAAACTAGTCTGTCTAGGATGCCGGAGGTCCTTGTCGCTTTTTCAAAATACATGTCATATATTTTAAAAAAATCTCAGAAAAAAAATGGCAGCGACTTTTACTAAATGAACATGCGAGGGACACCATGAGCTTCACTACAGGCGTTGTGTAATATTTTGCTTTTTTATTTTTGTATGCTACCACTGTCCGCTAACGTATTAAATTGTATTATTTACTAAAACATTATGGCCAAATGTCGTATATCCAGTTCTTTGAAAATAAAAGCGTACAAGTGAGCGTCGCGTCGGATTAATTTTTCATGTATTTTGGATGGCTATTTTCTTTTACTACATAGGTATAAACATGTTATATTTATATTATAAAAATAACATTGAGGTATTTTCTAACTTTTACTGCATAGGTATCAACATGTTATATTTATATTATAAAAATAACATTGAGGTATTTCCTAACATTTTCGTTAACTGAATGTTATTTAAAATAATGCCACCGCCATGAAATATAAAAAAATGTAAACCTTCCATATATGAAGCGGCGAGCACTACAGAACACAACAACAACAGAAAAACTACATTTACAGAAGCCTTTTCTTAAGTATATGTCATTTATCAATTTATATAGGCGAAGCATAGGCCCCTACAAGATGGATCGACAATCTGGTTAAGATCGCAGGTCTCCTGGATGGGGGTAGCGCAAAACCGGTTATTGTGGGAAACCTATGTGCCAGCAGTGGACGTCCTTTGGCTGATATGATGATGATGATAGCAGTGATACGGCCGAGAGCTAAAAATATTTAATAAAATAAGTTGATGTCTTCCTAGTAATCCGTTTTATTTCTCTGCAGTTGCATAGTGGCTTATACCTTACCTATTGGTTCTAGCCTCGAAAGCTCTCCTAATGATGGCCGCGGGGTTGTTGCTCTGCACGGGCGTGGACGGCTGCGAGGGCCCGGCGCCCTCCTCCCCGCCCACGCCCGCGGCCGCCATCTGCTTCAGAGGGGACGACAGCATCTTCTTCAGCAACGGAGCTCCCCATAGCAAGGAGAGCTAGAAGAATAGGACGTTGTATCGTATTGCCGTGTGATGCCGGCTTTGCCGTGTGATGCCGGCTTTGCCGTGTGATGCCGTGTGATGCCGGCAGACTAGAATAGCACCACCCCATCTCCTCCCGCGGGTGTTGTAAGAGGCGACAAAGGGAAACATCCTACGGACGGGCAACAGCGTCCGTCGAAACCCAATCTTCAGTTACTGCGGTCGCCAACCCGCCTGCCAAGCGTGACGACAATGGCAACTACCCTCAAGATGATACAAGTCATATCTGTGGGAGGCCTATGTACAGCAGTGGACTGCATACGGCTGAAATGTATCGTATATGCCTAACTGCTATATGCCTTACTGACTTTGCCCCGCGGTGTTACCCGCGGCCGCGGTTTATTAGGGATAAAACGTAACGTATGTGTTAATCCAGGGCTAACTTCATAACAAATTTTATTAAAATCGCTCCTGCCGTTTAGACGTGAAGAATTAACAAACATACACACTCACACACTCACAAGCTTTCGCCGTTATAATATTAGTGTAGATACTAGATAGTTAACGCTAAAAATGTTCGGTGGATATATGCGAAGCCTTAAGTACTAAATGGATTCGACTGTATATTTGCTCAACTTCAACTACTATGTGATTCTAATTTATAATGAACCCAATAGTTATGTGGTCCCTTTGTTTTTATATCCTAGATATTTATTATTTCTAATATTTTCTCTCTGCTCCAGATTTCCCTGATAGTGTTTCAACTCTTACTGGTTTTGTGTGCCCTTTTTATATTAACATATAAATTGAATGCCGAATATAAAAGGGTATTTGAGTGTTTCATTAGTTCAACTCGCTAGAATAAGGTTATTGTGGTGAGTTAGTTCGACGTTACATTTTGTTTTCTTATGTGCCACTCTAATGTCAAAATAGGAAACACAACTCAAGTGTACATCTATATATTTTAGAATTTAACTAAAGGCGATATATCACGGTGGCTCCTATTATCTACCTAATGTACCAAGCGAATTTAAGAAGCTTAATATAAACCGCAGTTAATAAAATAAAAATACAATGTGTCTATGTTGCTAAGAAACACTTGTTGTGTTAATTTTGGCAGGACGACAGGTTTGACCTAGTGGGTAGTGACCCTGCCTATGAAGCCGATGGTCCTGAATTCAAATCCCAGAAAGGGCATTTATTTGTGTGATAATCACAGATATTTTTTCCTGAGTCATGGGTGTCTTATGTATTTAAGTATTTGTATATTATATATATTGTTTGCTAAGTACCCACAATACAAGACTTCTTGAGCTTACCGTGGGGCTCAGTCGGTCTGTGTAAGAATGTCCTGTAAAATTAATGGGGTTATGCGTCACAAACGTGTCCCCACCTAGGAGGGCTTGTATGCGAACATCACTAACTTGAGTGCGAAGGTTCCCCATCGTCGGCGGAAGATACGCGTCGAAGCTCTGCGAGAACCAGCCCAGCACCGGGTGCCAGTTGCTCAGGTTACCCTTCTTGCAGACCACGTACTGCTGGCACGAGTCCAGGAAACGGGTCACCACGAGCTGTCAAACAAAATGCTGCAATATTAGAATAACTTGACAGTGGTAATCATACAATATACATATCACAACATCTCTACAAAAAAAGGAGACGCGACAGTGTTATGATTCAAAAATTTTTTTTTTTTAGCCACGCGAACGATCGTTGCGTTAGTATATCTTGAGGAACCCTTACGCATGCTCTTTAACCTCTGGGAATCTTTTGTATAATTGGCCTCTGTTACACTGCTACACTGCCTATGAAGCCGATGGTCCTGGGATAGAGTCCCAGTCAGGGCATTCATTTGTGTAATGAGCACAGATATTTGTTCCTGAGTCATGGGTGTATAATATGTATTTAAGTATTTATATGTATCTATATATTATATATGTATATCATCGCCTAGTACCTCCAACACATGCCTTACTGAGCTTAAAGTAGGACTAGGTCGATTTGTGCAAGATTGTCCCGAAATATTTATTTATTATTTATTCCCATAAGTTGAGTAATGGAGCCTGAGCTCCAGGTCCAAAAAAAATCAGGGGTAGGTAGTTTGAAGTTGCTGAAACCTGCTCCAAGTCCTTCATTCTAAGTCTGGCGAGACCGTGACATTGTGACGTGACTTTCGAGTTAGTCATTCATTTGTAATTCAATATTATTGGGCTAATGAGATGTTTCCGAATTCATAGGTTTATTTTGACAAACAAATGAACCAATAGGGATGTGCCGAGCTGCTGGAAGTACATGGTTTATAAGGTCTGTCCAGTATATGTTTTTTTTTTATAATTATGGACTGATATATATGTTTGTTCAAGCGCGTGTTTCATTTTAACTTCAAACTCGTAGAAAATGTAGACGTCGCTACGTATGCCAAACATTCTTGAGGTAATTCGTTTATAAGTTTTATTTATCTGTAACTTCGCATTGACTTGTATATTTATTGACTTTTATCTATCAACCATTTTTTAGTCAATAAACTTTGAAAATATCTGGAATTCAAATATAATCATATTAAATTAGTAATATTATAAGTATTTATTAGGGTACATATATATTTCAACTATCACGGATGATATTTTGTGGTAGTGTCATCTCTTAATTTTGTATAGCAATTCATGCCCATCATACCAGTTTCAAAATGAACGAAGTGGAATAATAAGTTTACATACCATAATCTAAAGTGCTTCAAACGAATGGTAACTTATTTGAGTTTAACGTAGCGTAGGTTAATGAAGCTGCTCTGCAGTTCATATCTCAATAAATCAAGAATACGATTCTATAATTAAATGAAAAAATATACTGCTATTTTTATTATCTAAATTCTTTATCAAAAACACAAAGTGCTTGTTAAAATATAGCGGAATTCCTATTGACGCACGTCCCTGTTGCCTGTGAGGAAATGTGCCATTATTCATAATTAAGTACTTTAAAAAACTGACATAACTAAACCGAATGTCATAACGACTAGTATTCGCGCCAGTATCATGCGAGTTGTGGCGATTCTGCTAACGCTATTAAGTGGCGCGCGCGCCTGCCGCGGCCCGCACCTAACCATCATCGGAGTTGAAAACAACTACGACAATTTTGTCGCACGGTACGGGGACAGAGTCACCGTCCTTTGTGCGGGCACCAACTCAAAAAACCTCAACATAATTCATCAAACCTACAGCGCGAACAACGATGCAAATGCGAAGATTGTTAACAAAACAACAATAAGGCTGATCGCGGATAATCTTGAGATAGAAACTCACGAATTCACGTGCACGGACGACGTAACAACTTGTGCGGTGAAACTATCAGTGAGTGTAAAACCTGTAATCACTGTAATATCACCTCATGTGGAACATAAGCGGATTGGGAACGAAGTGAACTATATAGTGCCGGTCGGTGAAGACTACGAAGTTATATGCTTTGGTAATTCAGAACTCAAAATCCTTAAAGACGGACAGAACGTACGAACACACAGGGTAAACGAGACTGTTGTAAAAACAACAAAGCGACACGAAAAAGAACAATCGGAGTTGTGGTACGAATGCGAACACGAGCTCAACTATGGAAGTGGAAGTTTAATGGTAGCTTTCGACTATCCACCAGCAGCAACAAATTTCTGGTGCATCGAAAACGATTTTCAAATTAAATGCTATTGGTCCGTGTCGAGCCAGTACGCAACGTTCACGTTGTTTTACGGAGATGAAGATGGTAACTTGATGCGTGTCTACGAAGATCACATAGGGACTAAGAAAACTAGAAGCTGTGAGTTTAGCATGGATGACGTATGGAGCCACGGCTTGAAGGTCGGTGAAAACTTGTCTCTTGTGATGCAATCCTGCAATCCTATATATTGCTTAAATGAAACCTATAACTTCAACATAGACCACATTAAAAAGATTGAAGCTCCAGTTGACTTAAAGGTTATAAAAACCTGGTCGCAAACCGCTGTCGTAACCTGGAAAGAGTTTGAAATTACGTTCGGGGATAACGATTCCCGCCCGTTAGAGTATAAAGTGACGTATCGGATGCCAGGGATTAAAGAACAAGAAGCTAATAACTCGTCGTTGCGGGTCACTTGTATATCAGAAGGCAGTTTAATCAATATTTGCGAAGGGAAATTCGAGCTGCCCTGTCCCAATAAACGTTACCAAATCAAAGTTTTCCGTAAACGGGCAACAGCTCCTAGAAATTTCGGAGCCTATTGGTCGGAACCAGCCATCATTACTCTGCGCACTGGCTTGAGAACGGATAGCACAGAAGAAATAGACCTCATATGCGACGACGGACCGGAGCTAACAGAGTTACGAGAAGAATTAATGTCAACGGAGCGTAAACTTGATGCAATAAGCAAAGTCTGTCAAGAGAAAAGATTAGATGTCTGTAGTAATATTTTGTCATCAGTTTGTATTAGATTGAATAACACCGTAGCTGAACTCGGAAGAGGTAAAAAATAATAGAGTGACTTGTTTGTTTAATGTCTATCGTACCAACCGGTTGTATTTAACCTAGTCTAGTAAAGGTGGTGTAGGCACTGGTCGAAATGTAATTTGTACTTTAAGAAATGTAAACTCATACGACAAAAATCCCTCAGACTTAATTGATTTATTGTAAGTCATAATAGTAATAAGCCCGTATTAATGCAAAACGCATTGAGCTCCTAGGATCTAAGATATATGTCTATATACCTATCTATGTTCCTTACGATATGGTGTTCACATTCGGCACTTACCACAAATGTAGGATAGTAGCTCTCAGCCATCGCATACTCTCGCTCTAAATGCGCGAGTTGGACCAAGTTAGCTAAAAGGCACAGTGCATAGTTTCCTTCAAGCGTGTTGAATACTATCCTCATGTTCTGGTCGGTGCTGAGGAACTCGAGGCATTTGTCGAACATGGCGTGAGAACGGTATACGGTGATGGACTGTGGGAAGAAAAAAACCTTTTTAGCAAATTAAAAACATGGGCTTGTCATAAGCATTTGACCTAGTGAAAAACAAAATTCCGTTTGAAATATTAAGTATTCTGAGTATTAATGATAATAGATGTAGACAATAAACAAACTTATGTAGATATGAGCTGCTTTCGCGAAAGAAACACAATTTATTTAATTCTGATTATAAAGTTATAAGACGTGTACCACAAGGAAGTGTTTTAGAACCCGATTTGTTTTTGGTTATCATAATAAAAATACTTACTTCCGGCGATATCTGCTGCATATGAAACACCAGGGTTGGCACAGATAATATCTGTATAATATACATGGTGAGCAGTTTCTCTGAGAACTGCGCGGAGACGAGCGGCCGAAGGGACAGAGTCACCACGGCTGTCAAGGCCACGTTCTTGAGGCATACTTTCTCACGACACAACCCGCGCAGAAGAAGGGACTAAAATCATATGTAAAATGTAAATTTACAATACTTAGTTCCTTTATGAGTCTTAAGAAGGTGAAGCTCGCTTCGGTGTATTATTACTTGCTGCAAAGGTGGCTTGTTGAAGTTGTGGGATTGTATGTTTTCCCGACATTGCATGTTGCATGCATTTCGAACATAAAATACAAAGGCGAGTGAAATAAATGTAAAAATGTAACGACCCCTTTAGAAATTTATTTACCTATTAAACTTTAATAGCTATAAACCAGGTCATAAAATACCTCTGCTTAGGTGTATTGGAGTGATTTCGAGTGTAAAACTAGCGAATAATTCCAAAAAAGGGCTCTTATTACAACGGATACAAGTAATTTTTCACTATTTTTTGTAACAATACACTACTTTTAAATTTCCAATATTACCCTAATACATTTTATTAGAGTGTATTAAGAGATTTGTTTTTTCCTAAAAAAATATGTTTTTTCCACTCAGAATCACGAGCTGTTTTCGTAAAGTACATTTAAACGTAAAATATTTTTTTATTAATTAATTATTGACTGTATTTAACACAAAAGTCAGAGTAGGCGCGTCCACACAAGCCGATTTCCACCGGCTTAACTAACTTTGTCATAGTGTAGAAACAGTTATCCCTGGGGTCATGAAGAAAAGGGTAAGCCATATCGGCTCCGTCTTGCCTAAGAAGAGAATTGACCCAATGACAAAAGTAAAAGTTATTGACTGAAGATCTAACTGAAGTTATATCAATTAGAAAATGTTGTAATAGTTGTATTTCATACGATAGCACAGATAACAAAGTTCACTGGCATGACCTCATAATTGTTTCCTATCTTACTCATGTGTCATGTTATACAAATAGCAGCAATATCATATAAAATAAATTTTAATTAACACGCTAAAATGGCATCAAGCTTATTATATGCAAAAGAGGTGCCATGAATATTTAAATTAATAAAGAAAAAATGTAATTTTGTACATAAAGACACAAGAGAAAAACATCATTGTGATATGCTTATTTCATTAGTAACGTACAGTCAGCGTCATATACTTGGTAACATCCAAAGTACTCAAAAAGTTCGGTACACCATAGATTTAGTATGGTGTACCGAACTATTTGAGTACTTTGAATGCTACGAACTATATGACGCTGACTGTACATATGTTATGCTTATGTAACAGAGATGAAAGCCAGTTGAATGTCACTTTAATTAATTACTGTGGATTAGTCTTCCTATTCACATGACGATTAAAATAACGTATATAATTAGAAAAAGTAATGTTTATTTATTTGATTTTATTACTACGGCGACCAAGCATAGGGCTCGCCTGATGCTAAGCATCTGCGTGTTAATCTTATAGAATTACAGTAAGAGCGTCCAAAAGGGCAGCTTATGGGCGCCGGTGACTCTAGAGGACTCTCACGGGCGGTGCCTTAAAGGCTCTGAGTCTACTCACACGGGCAGGAACACAGACTAAGAGTAGTTTATCAGTTGAAGGGACGCAATCAAAGAAGCTAAATTAAATTATTTATTGGGCCCTGAGATATGACACAAAATATCTCAACATAGAACATTTTGACGGTTAAAGTATTTCAATATTTGGGGTGTGATTGTCCTTTGTGAATGATTGTAACTTATCTTCCATCTCAGAAATCAAATAGATGAGTGTTGTGTTGGTTAGCTAACCCTGAGTGGATGCAAGTTGGCCTAATAGAGGCTACATAATATTATCAATATCGAAAGAAAAATAGAAAAAAAATTACTCGCAGCAGGACTCGAACCCACAACTACTGGATGATGACGTATTCAACGAAGGATAAATAGAAAAGAATTGACAAGTCTAAGCGGTACTCGTATAGCACAATTGGTAGTGCACTGTGCTAATCCAGTGGTTGTGGGTTCGAGTCCCGCTGTGAGTCAGAAATTTTCTATTTTTCTTTCGATTCAAATATCGAAGATATTCGCTTGCAGACGTTTCTGCATAATAAAAAATAAGTAATAACTAACCTTTAATGTTAAGTAATATCCCTTATGAAATAATGAGCCCATAACATTAGCACATAATTGGTTTATTCCTCCTCGGAGTTTATCAAAATTCTTTAGCCGGGTTATGGCCCAAGTGTTAGCAGCTGTGAAGGCTACCAATGTGTGTAGAAATATGAGAATACTCTGCATATCTACAGGGGACTCTGGCTTCAATTCTTCGAGGTATGTACAGCATTTGAAGAGAAGGTCTTTGATGTGGGCTATCCATCGTAAGCTGAAACAGTTTTTTATTATAAACTAATCAGTACTGAAATTAAACTAATATTATATTCTTGGTCACTTCATATCTTGAGCTAGTGAAAAATCTATGTTAAATCCATTCGATAGTTATCTCATATTATTACTGTGACAAATTTATAAAGCCTCATAACAGTGAGACATTATGTGAATGGTAAAAACCGCAAGTAATGGGTTGTTGGCATAATGTACTAATTTAAAACCAACATAGGTCCCTTAATATATAATCAGGTATTCCACGACAAAACATTGCATGTTGCGTGTCACATGCATGTAATTAACGGAATCTCGTTAGTCCTGGGCTATTTTTACCCCGCATAATGAGTCAGCTTGGCAACAGCTTAATGTAGTAGGTCAACTCTGTTAATTCAACTAATTACTTACAATACTTGTGGCTAGTATACAAATGTGTACACAAAGATCTCTTTCATTTATATATTTGCACATCTTTACTAAAGGAACCTCAGATCCTGCGTTTGGCAAATTAATTTCTTTTCAAAAATGTTTTGAGAGGTAATCATTCGTCAAATGTTTTTTTTTTATAAAATAAACTAACCAATGGATTAGGACCTTAGCTATTTGGCGGTATGAAAAATCATAAGGAGGGTTATTCAGCAAAAATACCTACTGTTACCAAATAATTTGTTTTTAAGAAGTTTAAACCTTTAAGGAAAAATATATAGGTATATGAGTAGATACTCATATATCTACATATTTTCCCTCTATAGTAGATACTATAGAGGGATTCAACAATAAGGATAATACTAATACAAAAATAAATTGTGTAGTAATTACAAATACTAATGTATTGAGCCTTTAAGGCTTGGGTAACTAACAATAATAGCAGCTGACGATAATAAGAAGCAAATGGTGAATCACAACTTCTATAGATAACTTGGTATTTAGTATTTGGTACCAGAACCACAGAATGGCAACAAAGAATGTGCAATGTCAGATATGCAGACCTTAACACATTCACTGCCACAGCCTGCAAAAATGTATGGAAATGAACGCACATGTGCGTTGGTGGCAGTGAATGCATTAAAACATGGGTTGCCGTGAGGGGCTGTAGTTGCTAGTTTAAAAGTAACTACAAGGACAGCATCATTCTCGAAATGTTGAAGGATTTTATTTCATAGTTAAATACCATTTATTTGTAATAATAGTAACTTGTTTAGCACATTCACAGACAGTACATCGACAAAATGTGGCACAGTAATGCATGTCTTTTTGCCTATGACATATGACATGAACATTAAAATCATAAATAGATAAAGTATTACCTATATTCCTTATTCAAGAACACTCCAACATAAGACATCTTTACTGACTCAGAGTGAAGGCTCTGAACAATGTATTTGCACAGTCTCTCAAATCTCTTTCTGTCTCTTTCTTTCTTGAACACCAGAAAGAGGTGACTAGCAGCTTTGTAGGCTTCAAGAGCTGGAAAAAGCTCCAAAGGTTGGGGAGTCTCATCTTGTGTTGCAGGTTGATCAGGAAGAAGATGGTCAAATTCATTTCTGCAAAGAATAAGTTATTTATTGAAGGAGTTACTTGTTTATTTTAGTTAAGATAAGTAAGTAAATATTTCAAACTGATAGATTATTTAGTCCAATGCTGCTGCTGATGGTATGGTCTAATTTGGTAAAGTATTATTGGTTAAATCTGTTTACATACCTAAAAAAGATTAACAACTTAGCTGCAGCAGTTAGTTGACATTGCAGTTAGGCATAATTATTTCCACAGGCCAATATTGGTTTTCTAATAAATAAATAAATTGTTATTCTGACATTGGTTAGAATAACAATTTTTGTACATAGTATTGGGTTAAATGGTGATTTATGTTGATGTTGATTAATTTACCTATTACCAGTCGCAATCAGATCAATGTTGTAACTTTTGTAAATAAAAATTAGTATAGTATTTGAAGCAGCACCATCAGGATTAACACTGCAGCTATACAGGACAGTCAGCAGCAGAAGTGACTAAGCGTTTGAGGTGTTCAAAATGAGGTCAACACATCTCTATTGTCAAGAGAATAAGAGCATGTGTAGGGCATTTTGAACACTTCAAACGCTTAGCCACTTTGCTTAGATGACTGTACAATATAATATAGCATAATTAAACATTAACTGTTAATCTATTTCATATCATCACTCAATCTAACTAGAGCATTCCATGGATTGTCTATGGTTATAGGTGAAAAACTTAACTGAGACACCACATCTATGTAGTTGTGTAGAAAATTAATATGGAACCAACATCAAAAATTTTATATTGCACACCAACATGTGTGTACAGACATATTACTACTACAAAATCTGTGGTAATCGGAATTTGTTTTTCTGTGATAATTTGACCGAAAAATACTTAAAAATATGTTGTTCAACATTTTGCTTTCCAGAAATCAGTTCAAAAATGAAACAGGTGCAGGACAGGAAATAGTGTCCCAGGGTAAAAAACTTATAAAAATAATTGTTGACAAATATTTTCAAATAAAATATACATTTTAGTTAATTAATCAATATACATTTTAGTTAATTTACTAGCTTAAAAACAATGAACATACAAGAGAATAGGTAGGTATTTTTATTGTTTTTCCAGCCTTATCATGCTCTATTTTATTAATGTAATCATTACACTAATTAACATGATATTGAAAATCCAATTAAACTAGACTTCATGAAAATTGCATTTAAAATGAATATTATTCAGAGCAATAAACCAGGGCAGACGTAATGTATCCGTAAACAGTTTTCGAATTAGAATTTGTAAACAGTTTCGAATAAGAATTTATTTGAAAAAAATATACATTGAATAAACTAAAATGTAAAAAGTACTCACAGTATCATTCGTAAAAATCTTCGTCGCGCCAGCCATCCTCTTATAAATGCTTGTATCTTAACAGCTGATTGTTCCCTTTTCTTTTCTAACGCCCGCTCCTCTCGAGCGGCTTTCGTCTGTTCCAGAAACGTATCCTTACTCGTCATCGATTTCGAAAACATCTTTAACCGATCCACACTCTAAATACTGCTTTGTTATTATTGTATACACCCTAGGTTTATGAGTTGTAGGACATATCGCCCGACCCCGAGCTGGAGTTATCCGGGTAAATGTATCATTTTCACAAAACTTTCACTCTATATTTGTAACATTGCACTTCTTTGATGTCTCATTAGTAGGGAATACATTAATTTTATAAAAATTACAACAATAAATCACTCTGCGACCGGAGAGAAAATTTTATTTTGACGTCTAGACAATGTTGCCTTATAAACAAAAAAACTACAATGCTACTACTTAACAAAACCAAAATAATCAAGGCTATTCCTAAATTTTATAATTAACAAATTTCTAATTAGTTAACAGTAAAGTACTGTTATTTAAATTGTTAATCTTTATCAATAAATAAATTAAAAAATTTAAATCAAGTCAAGATATTTATTTTTACCCTTGGCAATAATGAACAAATACGTTTATATCAGAGCCATCTAGCGAAGTCAGACAAAACTAATTCAGTATTGTAATTGTGCTTGTAAGTTTGCAATCTTATCCCACTAGATGGGGCACTAGACCTGACTCATTGGACTCGGTAATATTTTTATTCGTAAATTCGTAATGACAGGTAATGGCAAGTAATGGTAATGTAATGAAGACTAGGAGGAATAATGTAACAATTCACTATAGTTTTACTTTACAGGACATTCTATATAACAAAAATATTAACTTATTTTGTATTCATTAGGTACTGCAACTTTGGTTGAAAACCCAAGAAAACTCCAATTGTATTTGTCTGTTCCCCTCCAACTTTGACAGTTCTGAAAGGTTCAGTTTGGAGGGGAACAATAATATGTGAGACTATGACAAGGACGGATGAACATAGCGACGTCTCTGCCATACCTATCTATGGAAAGTTATATAAGACCATCCCTTTATTAGCACGCTCCGTCTGTCTATAGTTAAATGGTACCTATGTCTATGAATGAAGAAATGAAGAGTAATTTTAATCTCCGTTCAGACGGCCGCCTGAAGTAGGCGGTAGGTGGAAGTTTATTTAGTAGCACTTTAGGTTACTGGCAACTTGACTTTTTTGTGAGGATCAATTACATAAATGTAATACAAATGGACGACATGAAGACGAAAGTCTTACGATGGTGACCTATGAAGGAATCCTAGAAGGAGCCCTATGCGAAAGCAAAACAATCTTCACCGATGTCGGAAACGACAGTTTAAAATAAAAGTTAATAAACCATAATGTTAACTAGGTATTAAAATAAAAGTTAAACACTAGATTGAAGATTATGAAATAAATGCTATTATTATTACTATTCGTATCTCTTTTGACATTCCCAGGTTTGTACATCTCGGAAATTTGATAGGCTTTGCTGGTGGACCAGATCCAACGCGATGTGGCAATTGAAAATAAAATGTTAAGCATAATACTGGGCGATGGTGTTGAGATTATTATAATCCTACACATATAAAATGGCCAGAAATATGAAAGAAATGTTTTCTAGGTCCTGTAGGTAAACTTTATTATGGCAGCAGGTATGGACCTGCCCTCATCCATGGGGGTAATGGAGGTTTAATCCATATTTAAGTATTATAAAATTTATAATTTTCTTTTTTGTTTTTTTTTTTAATTATAATTAGCAAAGATATTTTAATATACTTTAATATATATTTTAATATATTTATACCCTATATTTTAATATATTTATATACTTTCTGTTATTATGCAGAAACGTCTGCTAGCGAATATCTTCCAAATTATCCAGTGGTCGTGGGTTCGAGTCCCGCTGCGAGTAATTTTTTTCTATTTTCCTTTCGATTTAAATATCGAATGTATCAAGTACCTAATTATAAAATACTAATAGAAAATAAAATGATTATTTATTTTATCAATAACGACAGTTGAAATTATTCCATTTGTGAGAGACTGTTAGGTAGAATAAGTTCCCTAAATATGGACCAGGAAAGTAATTAACATGGACCGGAACAATATTCCACAAGACGGAGCCAGAGTTAAGGATAAGTAAGGGCTTACTGACCACCGGCTTCATAGACAGGGCCACTATCCACTAGGCCAGACCGGTCGTCAAACCTCTAGATATCACCTACCTACTAATAATCTCACATGTTTTGTTTACATGGTTTAGTACCTATATTGTTTCAATTGCAACATTATTTTTTCCACAAAACTTTAACTGATAATCAGCGATAGGACAGCTGATGAGAATTTCAAGTCCATTAAGTACTTGCACTTCATTTCAACAAATATTGGCGCCGCCCGTAGTTATGCAAAGCTATTTCAATGCTAATGACACCATTATCTGTGTTACCGATAACTGATTACCTAGTATCAATGACTAAATGAGCGAAGATTTGGACGGCCTTTCTGTCTCTGGAATGTATTTTATGACTTAAGATGTTAAGGAATTCAGGAGTCAAACTGAAGGGTTGTTGCTTTTGCTCGTGTCATGACGCGCGTAGATATTATCTCCAGTCAAATAATTAGCACTCGATTAGATACTCGACATACTCGTAAACCATGGGCTATACTACCCATATCTTTTTAGGTTTTACAAACTACACTTAGGGTGATGCTGATGGCACCAATGTTGGACACTTTAAGCTGACAGGCACCAATGATGGACATTTAGTTCTTAATTCAAAAAAATAAACTCTAATGTTCATGATTGGTTCCGTTGTCTATCACTGGCGCCGTCACCCTAGTCGGTGAAAGCTGAAAAGAATTGACTTGGTCAATTTTGATGATTTTCCTTTAGCGGTAAGTAATTTTGGTGTTGGAATTATGCGCTAATTAATTACTATAATTAGGTATTATCGTTTAGTAATAATGTAATTAATGTGCACAAGTTATAGATTGTCTATTTGTTATTTGATTGTTGCCGACTTAACACTTCAAAATAAAACAAGTCTATCTGCCGTTAGGCACCGTCTAAACTATTTTTTTTAATTAAACAGAGTAAAC
Source organism: Grapholita molesta (assembly GCA_022674325.2). Classification (NCBI taxonomy): domain Eukaryota; kingdom Metazoa; phylum Arthropoda; class Insecta; order Lepidoptera; family Tortricidae; genus Grapholita; species Grapholita molesta. The sequence goes on along the minus strand of CP053130.2, from coordinate 14,722,176 downwards.
TGAGAGCAGTTTTCATACTAAAGTTGTCAAACGACCTGTCAAACGTATGAAAACTGCTGTCAGTTTACTCCGTTTAATTATAAATTTGATTATAGCCAATCTTCTAACGAGGGCGCCAGGCAAGGTATGGTAAAAAGGTAATAAGACTCAATTTCAGTTCAACACACAAGTTTGTATATTTCGAGCACCTCTCTCTTTCACTCCAATGAAGACGTCATGAGAGTACCAGAGACAATCGTTTTTACGAATTTAACGACGCGTCATCGCACAGGAGAAATCAGGTTCACTAACAATTTATAGTTTAACCCTAGGAGGAATAGTGACTGGAGCACGTATCTGAGTACGCAAAGTACATAGGGACAAAGATACTTTTAAGCCTATGGCCAAGTTCTCACTCCTATGCCATTGTGAATGGTATAGGAATCAAAATTTTGTATAATCCCTGTGAGTGATCGAGATAATTTCTGCCGGCATATTGTAAGCATTTAGTAGAGCAGCGGCGCTACTGACGTTTTATAAGTTGACAGCTAGAATTTCCCAACGCAAGCAGGTCTCTGTTCTCAATTTTCTTTAACCAATTTATAACTATGTACGGTGACACCAGAGAGAGTGATCATATAATGATGATAAATAGCTTGCAGTCCATATACCGACACAGCTTAATAGCGCCAGGTAGGTAATAGGTACCTAAGACTAGTTGGTGGCAGATGCCGTGTGCAAGAGATCGCTCGATGTGCCAGTCTACGGCGAAGACCTATGTACAGTCGCCATCAGATATATCGGAGCTGTGGTAGTGGTCGCAAATATCTGAACGACACCGTATTTTCAAGGCGATACAGTGCATATTCACATTTTTATGACCATGTAATTTTTATTTATACATAGTAACACGTAACAGTGTTGGTAAGCTTGGCGTTAAAAAAATGCATAAAGCTTGACTCCTTTAAAATAAACATTGGCTCTTTGTCTATTAGTGACGCATCACTCTATATGCCCTATCCTCTATCTGCCATAATACCTAAACTTCCTATATGCACGTAAATTTTCCTAAAATAATCTTGAAACTTATTTCTCGCCGTTTTTAGGGTCACTCCGGCAATAAGCAAATAATTCCTCACCGGTGACGTACAGGTGTCTATTTGTACAAAAGAAATTAGATAAGCATCGCTAATGATAAGTCTAGTACAATATTGGTTAACCTTTCACTTCTGGTAGCTGACTAATCGCCACTAAGCTCGTCATTATCACCTCTGACTATCGTAATACGCTATTAATTCTCTATTTAGGTACTAATGCATTACTAAAATTCTAATAAATGCCTATGAAATTTGTTGATGGGCAAATTATTTGCTACTGTTGTACCTACTTTATTCATTTTGGTATTGGTTATAATTTATAACTAATAATAGTTTCAGCCGTAGGATCATATTGGGAGATTCCCGTAGTCATGGAACATTGCGATCGCCAACCTGCTTGCCAGGTGTGGCGATTATGACATTACCCCGGCGGCCCTCGATATCCTGAGGCTCTAGTGTAAGTTTATTTTGTTTGACGTAAAAAACGTTTACGAACGCGTAAGTGATAATGTTATTTATATGGGAAACGCAAACGCGTTCGTGATGTAAAGTTACGTTAAGAACTTACACTCAGGGCCCTGATTATGGTAGAGTAGTAACGGGGTTAGGGGTGTTAAGAATCTCCAGGTAAGAATCGGCTACCCAACCCGACGACTACCTACATATGGAACTGAAACGTGGTCGCTTACTATGTGCCTAATAAGAATGCTTAAAGTCACCCAAAGGGCAATGGAGAGGGCTATGCTTGGAGTGTCTCTGCGCGATCGCATCAGAAATGATGTCATTCGCAGCAGAATTAAAGTAACCAACACTTACAGCCCTACGGATCGCTAAATCGGACGGGACACATTGGACGCAGAACTGATGGCCGTTGGGGCGACCACGTTCCGGAAGGCGCAGCGTGGGCAGACCCCCCACAAGGCGGACCGACGACTTGGTAAGGTTCGGGGGAAACCACTGAACCGGTTAATGTGGTGCAGTGCCAGTGTACTTAGTTGTAGTAGACGGCTGACATTATGAAATCTTTTATTTTCATTAGTTAGGTATTTATATTTCTTACGAGATATCGGGGCGCTCGAATGGATTTGGACAAAATATGTTATTAAAACAAAACAAAGCGCAAGTAAACTTGTAAACGTAATAATACAACTAACTTTAGAAAAACTTAGGTTTAAAAAAAATTCGTCATTTATAAAAGAGGGAGTTTAATATCAACACTGATTAGGTATGCTGCTGCTGATTTAATTACATAACTTTACTTGATAAGGAAATCTCCCTAACGAAGTACCTAAAGAATCATTAATTTTACATCCCTTTCATTTAATCCTTGTTACACGAGTACCTCTACATGACTCACTTTCGTAGTAAGAGAGATGAAAATATTATTATGTGGCACAGGGCTAAAGGTCTAGGAATGTTCTTACAAAATGACAAATCGCAATAACCTTTCGCTTGTGAGTAATCGCCTTATCTGAGTAACCCATTATGCCTTATTGTTCCAGATTATCACAGGAAGCGACGCGATTATAAGCTAAATGACATGTTTCACACATTGCTCATCTTTTTAACAATATCTGTGAAATATTTTAATCAATTTTAAAGGTAAATTAGGATCGGTGTTCTTGGGTCGTTATGGGGGAGACCTATGTCCAGCAGTGGACGTTTTCGGCTCACATGATGATAATGATGATATGTAAATTAACTGTCGGGTAATATGCATGAGTAAATTTTTTTTTTTTTATGACATAGGCGGCAAACGAGCAGACGGATTGCCTGGTGTTAAGCAATTACCGTCGCCCATGGGCACTCGCAACACCAGGGGAGTCACAAGCGCGTCGCCGGCCTTTAAGGGGGGTTGGAGCTCTGGGAACCTTACTCACCATCAGGAACACAACACTACATACCTGAAAGGTGGCAGTGCTATTATGGCTGTTGTAAATAGTCGTACCTTGTCTTTTTATAGTCTGGTGATAAGCAATTACTCAAGTCATACGCGAATTAATCTATCGCCGACTTTTTCACTTATAGTTTATGTATAGGGGATGGAGGGCCAAACGCGAAGCGCGAACATCAAAGTTAGAACTTTTGGGGCACCTTTCACTTTTACTCAAATTAAAGCATTATTACAGTGACAAAGACAATCGTCCAAAATTTGCAATTTTCGATGTTTGACTAAGTCTTCGACGAGTCGTTCTGCAGGGTGTCAAAATCCTTCTTTATAGTGTCGGCGCCATGACCACAGATAACGTACTTAGTGATTTTAGTGATTTATTATTAGGGTTTCGTCCTACGAGGTATGCCCTGCTGTCGTCTGTCCGTCCCGGATCTGCGTCTTTAGAACTGTAAAAGTTAGAGTTGACAGTTTGACAAGTTGTGATCTATTGCAAGTAAGTACCTAAAGATAGGCCCGCTATACCTAAGGTATAACACGAACAGGTAATACGATTTAAACAAAAACAAATAATATTTTAGTTTAGTAGCAAGCACTAATTAAGCATTACCTAGGAACAGTACAAATTTTAGTTTAGGTGGCCTAGCGGTAAGAGCGTGCGACTTGCAACCAGTTTTTCGGAACTTACCTACCTAGGTACCTACGTGCGAAATATCATTTGATGTTTAAAACATCGTGAGGAAACCGGACTAACCCCAACCAGGCCTAGTTTACCCTCTGGGTTGGAAGGTCAGATGGCAGTCGCTTTCCTAAAATTAGTGCCTACAGCGAAATGGTAAAATGCACACAACACGAGGCAACGCGGGGAAGATGAGCAATATTTAATTTCTAAGAATCTTCTTTACATATTTCTTTGGATGGTCTTAATCTAACTACCTATAGGTTTTCAATGATGTTTAAGTACATTGATATAAATAGTGATATATGTACAACCTTGAATAAACGTGCCTACTTATAGATATGTCGATCGATGCAGTACGTTGTAGGACACATACCTACGCAAGTATTTATTAATCGGTTCTGAAGAATGTACCGACAAACGATTTTAATACCGACTAGATTTAATTCAATAAAACAAAATCTGGCGCCTACGCATCGAATCAAAGCTAGTGTCAATCATGTTCACCTGTCAAACGAAGGCGTTCGGAAAGCTCCGGGAAAGCGCTCCAATGCTACGAAGGCTCTATCCCGTCCTGTCATTGGTGAGTCGTCGGCCAATCAGAGCGAAGAGGCGTGGCTATGCGCTCGCGCCGCCCGAGCTCACAAAACAAATCAGTTTATACCCAGCTGTCGTTTCGTTGAGACGTCTATCTCCTTGTTTTTTGCTTTGACGCGCGTGTATTTGTTGTTCAGGACTTTTTTTTACATTTTGACTGGATTTTAGTAATGATATTGTGAAGTGACTGGACTGTGGTGGTACATTTATGATGATGATGGATCAGGCACATCTCGGAGAGTATTTGCTGAGGCAGCAAATGCTGCATGCGTCACTTAATGGTTTGCGTAAGTTTCTTTGTTTATTTACCTATCTTAGAAAGATGAAACTAGATTATTCTATGTCAGCATCTGCGTATCGAGGCTTCAGCATCAGGTGAACGTTAAATTATTAATTATAGAATTAACTACTCCGATATATATACGGCCAGACCGCCACGCCGCTTCGTACAGTTTCGGAGGAAATTAATTTGATCTATGCTAAGGTAAGGTGGGATAAGATAAAATGATTTTTTTATGAGGGATAAAATGAAAAATATTGGGCTGGAGAATTACAGGCGTCTTTTGATCTCATTCCTCGTAAAACCAATTTTCAATCTTCTACCTTTTTTTTTCTTGTTAGTTACATTATTTTGCCAAAGATGATAAGATGTCATAGGTGCATAACTCAAAAGTTACTAATTACATAGTTAATAATTAGGTAAATACGCTAATCTGTACCAAAATCATATTAAAGTAGCTAATATCAAGTAGGTACCTATTAATTTTTAATATATTTTGATTTCTTCGTCGTGTAATTATCTAATTTTAAGCATGTAGGTATTGTAACACACTCTTCAAAGTATTTTTGTAAGATGTGGCGCAATATTTTTTGGGCTGTGTTTTATAACTATATTAGAAAAATAAACTATGTATTTGGTAGGTACCTAGGTGTCATGCAGGAGCATAACATAGGATATACATATATAATATTATATTACACAAATTAATTTGTAAACTTGAACCATAACTACTAATTTCAACTCTGTACGCAGGTACGCAGAGTTAGGTAATTGATAAATATTAATTATCAAAACAGAAATGATTTAACTTTTATTTTAAATAAATCTCAAGCATAATTATACCCTTGATTAACCCTGACAACCCTATGACTTGAGTCACCCTACTTTTGAGATAAGCTAAATGAGATGCGACATGACTTGCCATTAAGTATGATAACCAAATTGTATATTTTTTTAGGTAGTCAAGTGCAAAAATACTTACCGAAAGAATCCTTTCATAAATACGTCCTACAACCTTATTTACTGTATAATAAAGTCGCTCGGTAGGTACATATTTTTGAAACTTTAGCAGTGAACGAATTTTTACACTTGATTGTACTTATCACTTAAAAATAAATGTAAATAATGGTAAAAAAATAATGATATCGTTAGGTTTATCTTGAATCTCTTGAGTTATACCCTATTCTCTTGCCCGTCCGACGTCGTCTCACAATTATCATGTAGAGCCATATTATTATCTTCAATGTGTAAGATTTTATTGCAGGTGCCTATAGATACATTATTAACTTGTAACAGTATTCTATTTGTTTTAAAAGCTTTTGGTCACTTCAAGTCAAATCAAAGACATTGCTGTAGAGAAAAGTAAGTCAAACACTTCTCCATACACAAGACATCAACGCACAATTATGATTTAATCCTATCAAAGTATCTCTGTAGTGTTCCAGTTTTAAATGTTGTTCTATTTGTCATCTCTTCCTTAATTCCACTAATTAAAAATAATGTTTTAATAAGGAATTGTATTAACAAAGTAAAGTAAAAAATACAATGAAAAATGAATCTGCGTTCAAATAAAAAAATATAAAAACTGTATAAAAAAACAATTTATCAATTCTGTTCTCATTTTAAATATTGTTCTATTTATCATCTCTTCATATTATACCTATACAAATTAATTCCACTAATTTAAAACAATAATGTTTTAATAGGGAATTGCATGAACAAAGTAAAGAGAAAAATAGATCTAAAAATTAAACTGCAGTAAAATACTAAAAACTGTATTAAAAAAGAATTGATAAATTATGTTCCAATTTTAAATATTGTTCTGTTTATCATCTCTTCCTATGATACAAACTTATTGCACTAATATAAAATAATAATGATTAAATAAGGAATTTTATTAACAAAGAAAATATAGCTATAAATATAACTGCTTTAAAATCTAAAATAATAATAAACTAGATTCAAAAATAATTGGTCAAATAAAGTAAAATTAAAAATTATGCATTAGCTACAAGTAATTACAAAGTAGAAATATTAAGTACTACAGAAAAACTAACACATCAACGAAATCGCCGTTCTAGCACAGAACTAAACATCGAATGTAATTTTGATATACGATAAATGGTTATAATATTTTAATAAAACAAGTAATTATAGATATGTTATTTAGAAGTAACACGATAAAAACGGCTAAACTAATGAGGTACAAGCGTGATGGCGGATGGCGGAAATCACGCAATAAGATTAAATATATTGTCACTATTTAGTTGTTGGCTATTTGTATCTGTTTTATAGCCTTGCGCTAACAAGGTGAGTCATATTGACTACAATATGTTAGGTATACATACTGTAAAAATTTGTTAAGATATACATATTATTTCAATACAAAAATTACAAAGTTAAGCTTATGCGTTACATTTAGGGTTTATTAATATGTCTGTGACCTCAGTGAAAAAGGGTATAAGTCAAATTGGCTGAGTAAAAAAGGTCCTATAAAATGTACTTAATATACTTATTATGTTTAACCTTTTTACTGTGCTAATTTGACTTATACCCTTTTTCACTAGGGACACAGATGTATTTTATTCTATTCTATAGTACTTACCTAATTTTAAACGTAATAAACTAAAAGAATTAATATAAACATTATATCTAGAATTTATTGTTAATTTAACATAATATGTATAATATTATACCTCACATTATACCTAATCTTATTCTCTTGGCAAAAATCAACTACTTAATTTATTATTTTAAAACCTCACCCACATTGCCACTTCTACTGCCGACTGTAGAGACAATGGCAAATACCTAGTAAGCTAAATCGAAAATATCCGTTTTATTTTTATTGTATTATATATATATATTGTAACTTTTATTTTTATTGTATTTTATTATTCATATGGAGATTTTATTAAATACGTAATTAAACATATCAAAATACAAATGATAATACAAATGATAATACAAATACAAAAGATACACAAGAATTACAATATTATAATAACTTAACTAAAAAGAACACTTAAAAGTAAAACTACATTTATGCACCTATTGCCTGGTCAAATACCTAACCCCAGATGTCTCCCAAATCACTCCTGTGAAATATAATTTTTGAAATAAATTATTTGAGTTGAATTGAATTTATGGCTCTTTAAATAATCATTACAAGTGCCAAAAACAAACGATGGTGTAATCAATTTTAGGAAACTGGAAGGGCCACAATACATTACGTCTGGGTCGCGTGATAGCTATCAATTACTCAATCATACCACCACATAATAGCTATAAAAAATCTGAATGTCACCCCAATCATTGGCAATAGCGGACGCTATATGATGAACGCAATTTATGCGACTATCAAATTATGAATATCTGACGGCCGCCTTTGATATGGGAATGTCGCGTCTCGCTCGGCGTCGGAAGTCGTAAATAAGTCGTATTATGACCGCTAACTCGACCACGGCTCGGTTTAACGACTAATTAACTATTCATCTCGTTAATACAGCCGATATGAGACTGTGAAACAGCCGGACAGAGTAACAGCTTTAAGCGTTCGTATGGCCCGGCCACGACAATGCGCGACTTGCGGCGCGGCGAGCGTTTTATCTGTACGTTGCGCGGTCAACACGGGCAATGCATTATGGTTAGTTGGGATCACACGCAATGAACAGATAAAACGCTTGCCGCGCCGCAATTCGCGCAATGTCGTGGCCGGGCCGATATTCTGCTACTAAGTGTGAGAGCGATGCCAGGAATCTTAATGCATCTCGTTGGCACTTTTGGTGCAAAAAAAAAACGCTTTATAATCATGAATAAACTTACCAGGGCTTACCTACATATTTAAACACAAGAAGTTATACTCGAAGGTAGTGTAACTTTCCAGCGTAGACGTTCCAGTAAAACTGTTTCTCTGTCAATTCCGTCTTCTGTGGCAGTAATTTCTGAAGTTATTCTAAGAAAATACGTAAATATAAATAATAACAATATATAAAACAATTTAGTCATCAATAAAAACCCTACTTTTTTACCCACGTAAACATTGCGCGCTTTAATGGATTTTGGGTCAGTTGCAGAATTTTTGTACCTTAGCTATTCCTATATTTTTTCTCATTTGTGTTACATCAATTTAATAATACATTGTATGGTAACATTTTGACGACACTGATAAAATTATGGTACACAAGATACAAAAGTTCTGCGTTAGATCCCAAAAGGGTCATTATAATAAATTAATAAAGTGTAATTTAGAAAAAACTCAACAATATTAATGAAGGTAGGTACTTGTATATATTTATTTTCGTTGATTTAGTATTGTATTTCCACAATTGTGTTTACCGGTAGGTATGATTGCAAGAATAAGAAGCACACAGTATTAGTTATTCTGTGCTCAGTTCTGTTTAAATAAAGTTCAATAATTAGCAAAATATAATCGATTAATAGGCTCTAAATTCATATAAACAGCGAAGCTACAGCAAAAAACGTCATACGTCTCTGTCACTCTCATAACGCCGTAATTGGAGTAAAAGTAAAATATGCTCGAAATATACGAACGCGGTACTGGCCCAGACATTCAAGAGTCCAGAGGTTTATCATTCATTGTTTGTTATGAAAAGACAAGCCCCATTTAGACCATGCAAGAACTTGTATACGATTTTCATTACATTGCTGGTTATGGGCGTACGGCGAGTTCGGTAGTTTTATATAACCCCGCAATGTAATGAAAATCGTATACAAGTGCTTGCACGGTCTAAATGGGGCTTGTATTTTCATGACGATCGGACAATTGTCGATAAAGGTGCTCTTCACAGTTTGATACCTCCTTGAGGTTGACTCTCGGCGTCGTCTTTAGTCTGAACTGGCTGGTACTCCGCGGGGCAACCAGCTATTATAATATCATATAATCAACACAGTTTTAAGTATTATTTAATAGCTAATTAATTTACCTCTTGAACTTCGCCGAATCAGGTAATTTTGTGGCAATAAAATTTTTATTATTTGGTATTGTATAACCAACAGAGGTATTAATTTCAAGGTGGTGGAAATTTTGTGAGTGGGTGCGATTTTAGGATTTGTTATTAAAAAGGCATTTATTATTTATTTCAAACCTTATTGGCACTGCCTTATTCTGCTTCAAGTTATTCTACTACTCGACTTGGCGGCTGTGGAGTTTATAACTATGGAGCCTAACAGATATTTGCTAAGCTTAGTGCAACGAAAAAATACGTTGGTAGATTTTATACAAAACATATATGTAGAAGACTATAGGCTATATGTACATACTCATGAACAGTTACTATAAAAAGTAAAATTTATACTTATTAAATATCTAATACATTTATACTAATACTGATAGCATTCTTGCATATATATTCATTAGCGTTAGCAAAGTAAGGATGGTCGTTGCTTCGGCTGTTTAGCATTGTATAAATTATTATTAAATATCTTTGTACAAGTACTAAAAACTAGATACTTGTATTTCTCATATAAGTGAAGTTTGTTATATGTCTTCTTTTGCGACTAATTTAAAACAATATATTAAGAGTGGACATAAACATTTAAAGAGGTAATTGATTATCGAAACTTTATTTTCAGTATAACAGTATAAAGAAAATGAAACATATAAAAAAATAACTACTCGTACATAGTAGACTATTAAACTTTTTACTCTTGTACAAATGTACAACAAAACAATCTATGTCTCAACACGATATGTTATTGAAGATTACTTCAAAAATAATTGCAACTGAAATAAAAGCTTATAATAAGCATTTAATTATTTATGTTATTTTTCAGAGCATCGACTGGGGGCGGAGGCCGAGCCGCCGGCGTGCAAGGCGCGCCTGCTCAACGGAGACCTCTGGAGGCGCTTCCATGACATCGGCACCGAAATGATCATCACCAAGGGTGGACGGTCAGTACCATCTCTCATTCAAACTTTATATTTTAGGGCCTAGGAGGCAGTGACCCTGTATTATTCGCGGAGAGCAAAATGACTACTTAGTGTAATATTTTGCCTACATCGCAAACGGTTTAGAACGCAAAATAACCACTTATTTATATCACTATTATATCAATAGCTAGGTTGAGTTCGTTAGTCATGTTTAAATGGGCGAAGGCCAAACCGTGCAGAATAGGAGCCCCGCAATAGCGGGGCTCCGTCGACATCGCTAACTTCAAGATAAAACGACGAAAGTGATGTAGGCATTTTGCGTTCTAGACCGTTTGCGATGTAGATCTTTTGCGAGATAGGCAAAATATTAAGCTAGTCATTTTGCGTTCTAGCCAATCCGCGTGTAACCTATTATCATAACTACGAAGTGACGAAACCAGGGTTTCTTCCAGAATCATGAGTGTATTCTACGTATTTAAATATTTTTATATTATATATATCGTCGGCTGAGTACCTATCTATCACAAAAAAAAACAGTTGTTATTTAAAAAATAGCCTGTAGCTTTATCATACCGATTGAAAAGCATCACAAGGATTCTTTTTTGCTAAATAACATAGTATGAGAAATAAAAAAGTTCAGTTAATGGGTATTTTCGTCGCGTGAGTTAGATATACTTGACTTTTTTGTAACTTGGGTAAATAGTTTTATACTAAGAATTTGATCCTAACTACCCTAAATACCCTATTTTATGTTTAATACACATATGTGGTAGACTACATGGAAAGGTACCTTATGGCGCTTGGCGCTTGCAAAAGTGTCACATTAGTATTGAAGCGTTCATAATAGCGTAAGCGGCAAGTGAAAAATTATGACCAAAATCAACTGAGACACTTCATTAATGAACATGGCAATCAAGTGACATAGTTCTCTTAGGCATGAGCCTTAGGCATAGTATATAAATAGTTAAATACTATCTACCCCTAACTTACCTTGTAGCGTGTCAAAATATTCCTCGTTCTAAATTACTAGGAACTTAACCATTAATTAGTAATTCAACAGCAATGAATGTAGCTATTAATGTTGTTAAACGGACCACGTCGATTCAATGTTTGTTATTACGCTCAGATTTACATCTAAATACCTAATTATGACTAAAACTACGATTTCGAGGGTCAGTATAAGGACTTCATTGTAGCTGTAGAATCAAATGAAGATAAATTTTCACACTAAGAGCATTTAAAAAAGGCAATATCTAAATCGAAATGGTAGGTATAGTACCTACTACAACTACTAGGTAGATACTAAGTCTTAATACCTACTACCTACCTACTAGGTAGTAGTGGCGACGATTCAACTTTTTTCTCAGGCTAGACGTAGCCAATATTGCGTAGCTTTTTCACGGCGTTGAGACAGTAGTGTGTTATAGTTAAATCAATAATGTTTATTTAGTATCTATAACTATACTCCAGAAGTTAACTAATGATTTTATCTAGATTATGTTTACGTCAAGAGTATAATAGAACAAGGAAGGGTAATATAAAGAAAGGTAAGGGTATAAGGGTACAAGAACTAGTGATATACAAATTTGAATTTTCGCACAACCCTAGTGAGTCATTACTCATTAGGAGCGAAAAACAAAATGATTATATGTATATTGATTAGTCTTCTTAGAAGAACATGGCACCTAACCAACAAAATAGCTTGCTTAACGTTAAAATATGCGTCTGGAACCGCAGGAAGCCTCTTTAACTCGACACAGCTCCAAATTTAGAAGCCAACTCTTTAATCGGCAAGTGACTTTACCTAACCAGCGTTTCTATGAATAAGTGTTCTGCATTTCTGTTAATTTACTCTGCATGTTACTTGTAATGATCATGGCATGAACCAATTAAACATCTCAGTCGGACAACCATCTAATAGTAAATTAAGTGATGCAGCTGTTGCGATTCCAGAATAGTAGTTAAGAAAACATATTACTCGTCATAAATTTGAAAAAGAAACAACAAAACCTTAACAAAACCCATTAGGGCTGCCGAATCTGACGCGGGGCTTGTTAACGGATAATTTGGATCGGACCTCCGCCATAGACAAAACAAACAGCTGCCATAGCAATTTGTGCATTTCTCTAAATGGACGAGCACAAATTACAGCTTATTATAAGCTTGTTTGCTTTACGACGGTACCCCTTCAATTAAGTTTTTTCGTGATCGATAATGTGGAGCAGCAGTGAAGAAATTACACAGTTCCTTCTTGGTGGCCGCTGGTGACGCTCCTGCGCCGATAGCCGGAAACTCATTCAAATTGGTAACTTATTATAAGAACATAAGGTGCGCAATGGAATGCATTCTATATTACAGATTCTACAGGCATGCTTAGGGTAAATTACCAGATCCAATCTCCTCATTAGCAGGCGCGCGATTCCTCGCGCAGAAGAAAGTTACATCGATAACGAATGTCGCTCCGCTGACAAAAATACATCCACCATAATTAATGGCGTGTAATTACTGTTCGAAAGCTAAGACACGTCGCGTCTCCGGCGTCGCTGTTATTAAATATCGCCAGCAAAAAGCGGTATTCTGGGCGAATCGCTGGCGTGCTCAGTGGCTGTACCGGCGCGCCTGAGCATGGTGCCTCGGAGTTTTTGCGCTGCCGATAATTAGCCCAGCTCATCCGTGCTCTTGTCATCTCCTTAACACGTTTTTTTCGTTCGGCCGCCGGCGCGGACGACCACCGCGCCGAGCGGTTAGCATTCCAATAATTTACCGCTTTATCCGAGCGTTTGGTGAATCTCGTTAGCCGAGCGCGCCCGTCTAGAGGTCACTTTTGTTTGTTTTGTATTAATGATGCCGCGTGAGAGCGGCCGGGGGCCGCCGGCGCCGGCCGTGGCGCCGTCCCGCCGAAATGGGTCAAAAATATTTCATTTATTTCTCGTATTGAGCCCTAGGTCGATCATAATTGAGTTATTGAAGCTTTCTACGCCTTGCTTTTAGTGGTTGTTTGAATAGGAGCTGGACGGTTCCGCGTAAGTTGATTAGGTGAGGTGTCCGCGAGTGGGCCGGGCGGTGAATGAGCACGGCAAACACGGGATTTGGGCGGTTCGTTTGTGCAGCCTGCGCGCACATAAGGCAGAGTTAACACCTGCCGCACGCCATCTTGCTGGCTCTGTTTGAATTTGGAATTTTCTGAACCAACAACCTTTCTACCTGTGAAGAGTCGACGGAATCAACGCGGAGACTCTAATGGCGGCGAGGCTACGCCGTAGATCCGCTACGAAAGTAGTGCAAACACTATTACAAACATATTCTGATTTCAAAAGTAAGATATTAATGTCATACCTGACATTGACTATATAGTGTCCAATAGCATTACATTAATTACAATCATTACTTTACCCTGGATACCAAATTATATCATATCAAAAGTATCAAAATATCAATGGAAAAAAAATTAAAAGTTGCACTGAATGAAAACATCATTTTAATTTATAATTAACCTTAACGATTTAACGTTACTTCTTACCACAGTAAGTCGTTATTAGATCTCAATTATTATATCATCAACAGTCACATATACCCAGTAAAAAATACAAATTGCCAGTAAATTGAAGAAAGCGCTGACATGTTCCATCTGCCCGCTATAGATAATATCGACCCTCAATAACTACAGAACAAATAAACACTGGTTGGAATAGACTAAACTCTTATTATTTGTTTTTTCTCCAAACCGAAATATGACAAATGGGCGAGGGCGAGGCGCGCAGGCGCACGCAGATCGCTCGCGTGTCGTCGCGCGGACCTCCCGCCATTTTAAAAACAAACACAGAACACAAAAACTCGTTATTTATTTTCGTGTTATCCGAGGGGAAGGGCGCGCCCGAATTCGCTTGAAAAAATCATAAGTTATAATTAAAAACGTCTGAGCCCACATTGTCGAGGTTGGCGAGGATGCGTAGCGTGCGTAGGTACGAGACGGTCAGGTGAAACCCAACATCAAGTGTCGCGCGTCACTAAATCATCACGAGCTTAATAGCTTTCTATTAAATGTTTATGAGTGAAAGACGCAATCGCTGCTCGAATCTCGCGTCCATGATTTCATATCGTACGGACGAGCGAAGCTCATTCCGGCGCTTGTTTTAACAGAAATACCGATTAATTGATTCGATCTGTGTCGTAATTAAAATGGGTGATTAGGGCGCGGGGACCGGCGCCGGCGCTCAAAGCGTCGCCGCCGACATTCCTTTTGTTTTACCACGGGTCGTTTGTCGCCTGCGCAGCGCGGGCATAGTGCGGTCCTTATCGCGCGGCGGGCGTGGCGCGTGCGTGCGAGCGGGAGGTGCGCGGGCGCCGACCCCTGCGGCGTCGCCGGCCGCCCGCCGCGCGCCCCGCCCAGCGCACGCAGCACTAATAATCAGATTATGACAGCCCGCCGTCGCTCGCGTCTACTGCTTCAGCCTCGTCTTCAGACGTGACACTGGCTAGGAACTGCCAACGGCTCAGATCAAAGATATTGACTATCGGCGGCCCTCTTAGCGCTGTACCCGAATACTAAACTGACATAATGCTTCATAATTTTTGACTAGGACGTTATCTGATCTAACATTATTGAAAATGTTCTGCGCTAACGCAATAAGCACTCGTGCGAGAGACGTCAATTACGTACCATGTAATCTAGCAGTCGGCTAAGTGCAAAGTCCACTATATCGTAAATTGCTCCAAACACCTTAATACCTATCTACAACGACGTTGTTTGTACACCTTTTAAATTGATTGAAAACGTTTACTGTAATGAAGGCTTAGTTGAATCTCAAAGTATTTTGTCATTGAAGAAAAGCGTAACGTCATTGAATGTAATGGCCAGTGAGTAGGTAATTCTGGCTAAAAGGAGCAAGCGCCCGGAATCTAAAGCACGCGCCGATCATATCGCGAGCTATCATATCTCCAGGGAACTCCTCGCAGGATGGCGTCATTTGTCACAGACAGGCAGGACGCTTTCCATCGCGCTCATCGCTCGCGCTGACTCGGCAACTCCCCAGTCGCCCGGCGAACTATCGCGCGCACGACAAACGATCCATCATGACCCGCGCAGTCATCGCTGGCTCCCGAGCCTTTTTGCTCCAGTCTAAAACAATCGACGAATCGTGAAAAAACAAACACGAAAACTATAATTCGAATATAGAATGTAAAAAATATGCGTTCCGACATCAGGCATGATTTGTTTTTTGCCGGGCGGCGGACTGATGATAATTTCTCATTAGGTTATAACATTTTGTCGGTCGAAACGTCGTAAATTCCTCGAATAACTTAGGGAAGAAAGTGGTCGTGTTGGAGATGTTTTGTTTTTATGGCGCCAACGAGCAGCGGGTTAGATCGGTATCTCTCGATACAAGCATTTAACCCATGTTACGTGGAACCCGGGAATTATTCTCACGCTGAACGGTTCGCTAACAAATTTTAATGTCTCCGCACGCCGAATTCCGGTAATCAATTGAACCTTAACTGCCACATTCTTCTGACGCGTCAACTCTTTGCTTTTTTTTACTAACAATTATTGTGAACGGGTTTCGTCATATAGCACTTAAAGTTCAGTAATCGCGGCTTTAGAACGCCCACCTTCTCTTGAGTTGAGACAGTCCTGGTGCCACTTGAGATGACGTGGAGTGGCGAGCCAGGAGCAGCTACTGTCGTACTGTCGCCGGTCGTCACACAGTAGGGGGCGAGATAACAGCGCCTAGACACGAGCTTTCACGTACACAAAACGTGCTCATAACGTGTGGTTTGTTCGTTACTGTATATTTTATATAGAACCTGACGAATCTTACATACTCTAAGCTTCTAATGCTCTTTTGCATTATAGTAAGTAACTCCCTTTGTTTGTTTGTAGCTTAAAGTAAAAAAAAAATATTGAAATAAAATCAATTAAGATTTCTTTTTAAATTAGCTCTGATTATACTTACTTAATAATTATTTATTTCATTCCAATCTTAAGTATTAAATGGAACTGCGACAGTAAAAAATATTAAAGCTTAGCTAGCAGAACTAGGAGTATGAAATAAGTGTAAATTCTTTAATCTTAAACCAACCACCAACCCTAATATTGTCATAGACAATAGATGAACATAACAGTAGATATAAATTTGATATTTATTGTTGCTCAATTCGCCACAGGAAAATATATTAGGTACACTAACTTATTAAATAGTAAGTCGTATGTACGGTAAAACTTGTTACTAAAACCATATTGAATTTCGCTTATAATGATAAAGCTAGAGACTTAACTGATTTTAGCCTTGTATGGAGTAAGCCATATTAACGTATTATTACTTCATGCTATGATTTGATTTACTAATACCTACAATTACCTAAAACAATATCTGAAAAAGTTTTTTTTAATACAACGACGGTGGCAAACAAGCATACGGTCCGCCTGAGTCTTTTTAAATTCCACATGCTTACCATGTGGAAGTTAAAGAGACCTTTATATGTATATGAGTTGGGCGGCCATCTTAATTAAAATATCTAAAAATGACGTTGATAAATCGTAGCTTTTCTCATTTTATTTCCACCCTCGTGTTGGTACCAAGGGGAACTCGAACGTTCTCCAAGAAGCAGTCATGAGTAGAACAGGGTGCGTCGTCAATCATAATTCTTAACGACTTTAAAATCGTGTCACGTACTATCCAGATCATATCGAGTTCTGTACGAGGTATACTTTGTACTTGGTTCAGTGATTTGTTATATTTCACGCTACATGTTTAGAGTTAATCGAAAGTGGTCCTATTGAAATTGTAGTTTTTTTACTACCCTACCTGGCGCCTAGCTATAATTAAGCCTTAGCATGAAAGGTGTATGTGTGCTCCAATAGTAGCGTATTATATAAAACAATGTACACACAGCAACACTCTTAGCTGTACATTGATGGAACTTATTATATAAGGCATAAGGTCCACCTATGTACAGCTAAGTGTTGCTGTGTGTACCAAAAGTATCTGCCATTTCGTATAGGTAATTCGTTTTTTCATATGAATATTGCTATACTGTTCGTCCTTAATATATTTACATGCAGATGTAAAGGTTTTTTGGGTTTTTTTAAAGTAATTGGATAATGGTTGACACTTTGGTGCGTTGTTTCATATGCTATTGAATCTAACTTATTTATCTGGTAATCAATATCTAGTTATTCTATTTTTTTGCGTCTGCCTCTATATTTAATATACTACTTTGGGTATCTTTCTTGTTTGTACCAAACATTTTTTCTTGTTTTATGGACCTTTGAATATTTTATCAGTCATATACCTAGGCTTCTTCTTTTACCACTTATAACAAACAAATGGATAATTGATAATTTTTTAGCTTTTAGAAACAAAGCGAGCCCTAGAATATGAATTCAATTATTCCCTCTCAAAAACGATGTCCTAAACTGATGTAGGCACATGCTACCCTGGTACTTCAACTCCCTGGATACCTCCGTGCACTCCCTGGACCCGATAACATCAGTCGCCGTCACGTGCACAGCGCCCGCGCATGTAAATGTGCCGCTGGCGCCATGCCTGCCTTGTATCGCCGTCTATAATGCAATAATGCGCTCATCAGATATTATTGTTTATAAAGGGCAAGGTTGATCGTGTCAAATAAACCTTTAGACGAGACAAATATGACGTTACTAGTGTCCGCTTGCGTCTTTGTCCGCGTTGAAATCGTGAAAAGTTACAATCATATTATCATCCTTGTAAAAGCTACTTTTCAAAATACTCTTTTTTTAGTCGGGCTTCAGGATTTTTTTCTTTTCATTTAATTGTGATCATAATTTTACCATTATCGTTTAGTACTTCGCTTGCCTGGCTCTATGCATAATGTGATCTACATATATTATTTAAATACTTTGATGTTAAATATTTTCTGTGTAGGTAGAATAAGTTTGTAAGTATCAAATCGGGATCAAATATATTTAATTTCCAATCTGATGAGTGATGACTTCCTTCATTTAACTTGGGTTGTATGTATAGTAAGGGGCCTATGTTCTGCAGTGGACGTCTTATGGCTGAGATGATGATGATGACGATGTATGTATACCTAGTAGTAGGTAGTTTTTCTAACGATTTGTGTTCCTTTACGGATTAAAACAAAAGCATGATCTAATTTAAAACCAATCGCATTGGATCATTGCCGACAATATAAACTAATGTCACCAAGTTTCTTTTCTTTCTGTCTCGCTGTAATCCCATCTGAGCCGTGGGTGTGGTGGCGGTGGTGCCACCCGCGCGGCGTGCCCGGGATAACATCGCGCACCCCGATCGTATCGCCGGCTACCGGACGATGGAGCGGGTGGGGCACGATTCTCGCATAAAACTGGTGTCATGCCACGATGGGAGCTTTTGATGAATACGTATCTCGACTGATTCTGGGAGAATGTGGGCTGGACTGGGTGTAAGTGGGAATTTTGAGCGTCGGTCGTGAAGAGTTTCTCGTTTTGTGTAAAGAGCGGTCTTCAACAAAGGATTTTACCCTTTCAGCGCGTGGGCGCGTTATGATAGGTACGATTAAGAAATGCATTTAAGGTTGTTGCTTTATACGACATCTTTAAGCATTGTGCTCTCATTTCTAACTGTAATTTTCTGGATATGGGCGTCAAAATCTTAAACACGGTCTATCGCCGTTACCAAAATGAATATGAATATTTAATTTCTCATGAAGTTTAAAGTTTAAGTCATGAAATATATACATAGAAATTAATCTGACCAAAATATAACATTCAAATAGTAATTAAATGATACAATAAATTCTACTTGTAAACAACAATGTTAGATCCATACAAGCATCACAATCACACATATTTCACATACGGGTGCCGCTAGCTTTTACTGCATTCTCGAGACCAATAAAACACCGTTTACCAGCAAACATCGCGTCGTAACACCCGACAAATTGGCCGAGACAGCGCTTTCCGTGAAATGTGTAACAAGTGTTCAATGTCAATAGCACGGAGTGGGATGTCGCAATCCATCCACTAATTGTCCCGACGCGTCCGCGGCGCGTTTGAACCGCGCATTAGCTCAGCCTTGGCGCGATTCTACGTATCACCGAGGGTCGAGGGTTTAGGAGGAAGCGATGAGCGGACACTAGGTTAGGTACTCTGGGACGTGCTTTGAGTCCATACTTCCTCGGATATGGTCTTAAATTCTTTAAAGATATTACAACGCGGGGGATTTTTACATGCCGTTAAAATTCCGTCTATTGACTGCAATTGTTTGTCGCATTTATCACAACTACTTTTTGTAGCATATATCAATCAATTAAAACAAGTTCAAATCACAAAAATAATAAAGAACTGCTTGCTAAAATGTTCCTGTGTCTGTAGGTACCTACTGATGTGATGAATTAGTCTCGTTTTTCACAGGAGACTGATTGCTGACAAATTTGAGTTGGAGTGATTAGTTAGTTAGAAGGAATAAACTAATCAAAGCTGCTATTTTCACAATTGGTTATTGGTGTGTTATCGCATTCACTGTCACCAACGCACATATGCGTTCATTTCCATACATTTTTGGAGGGGGTGGCAGCGAATGTGTTAAACAATTATCTTTCATATACAAGCGTAATTAGAATTTAATAGCAACCCTTTACGTCAAATATACGTAACACATTCAAACCATTGATTGTACCTGTTACCCCAGTGTTCATTACGGGGCTTAGGCAAAGCAGCCAGTCAACTACTCGATAAATACCTCACATTACACAACGAACCATTAGTGTCGCTTAAACGAAATGTAATCACTAATATTAGCTCTAATGACATGTCTGTTGTAGGTCTTGAAGTGGATTGCTACCGTTTATATAATGACAAATGGACAGCAGGTTTTCCTATAGCCATAAACGATACCTTTGACGTAAATTAGACTGAACACTTCAGGTATAGTTTTGGTACCAAATTACGAATACCCTCAACGACCTCTGCATGTCAAGCAAGATCGACCCAACCTAAATTATATCTAATTATGTGCTCTTTGGTTTAGATTACCAAATGTAATACTAATAAGTCTGTAATTCTTTACTTATTTTTAAGGAAGTATAGTGATGTCCCAGCGCAAATAAGTGTCGGGACAACGGTGGAAAGGAGGACCTTTGAAGTCAATACGATCTATGAGCACTCGCTAGATATCCTTTACTTAAGCCATACACACCAAATTAATATCAATTAACACACACTGGCTTAATTGTGAATCGGCGCAGACTCGCGTGCGGCGGCCTCTTTGTCGGCGCGAGTGAGCTGCGTACACGCAGCGTAAGGATTAAAATCCGCGCCGTATCTCCCTTTCGCTTCTTCGAAAATCCTAAAATACTGGCGCCATTCATTTTCACCACTCAACCGAAAATACACTTTATTACCAAACCATACGCGGCTAATTAGCCTGTTGGTTGTTCTCGGAAGACAGTAGCTTCTAGGGATCGCGGCATCACGGTACGACGAGCGAAGATCCTGTGCCTGATTGATAGTCGTTTGTTCTGTGCTAAACGTGTTTCGCGTATGGTTCCGCGTATGACTGACAGACTATTAGCTTTACACATAAGCTCTAGATGTAATTATGGTTATTTGGAAGACAAATGACCTGTCGGCTTCCGGGATTGACCACCCACCAGTTGGGTTACGAAACGTTGGCTAACACTTTTTATGCCTCAGCTATTTCTTTAAAATATTATAAAACTGAACTCTACTGATATAAAGAAACGTATGTAAGTTATCTAGAGTTATGTTATTTAGGTACTTGATAATTAAGGGACGACATAAGCGGCAACCTTGCTTTGCGTTTTTATGATAATATCAAATATAAAGTGTTGTGTTTATTGCAATTTTTTACCAAAAAAGCGTGGGCGGCGACTTTAAAAACTGTCACAAATCCACAAACCTATTGTAGTATTTATTTGTATTTGGCCGACGGACAAAAACACGATAAGCTATTACGATTCAACAGCTACTATCTTGATCTGTATCTGAGATAAAATCTCCTGTTTGAGGTGATCATCAATTCTTTCCTTATATCGTATCTTTGACAGGATTATAATTAGAAACTGTCCGTCCTTATGGTTTGTCGTTTTTAATGTCACTAGTCGGGTCCCATACTGCGCTCGCATTTCATTAAGATGCAGGTTAAAAAATGGTGAGTTCTCATAAAACGGTGATTTATTTGAGGTCGGGAGCTAACGAGCGATCGCCACTGGTCCGTCTTGTACAATCGACAACAAATATATCTATTTTCTAGAATACCCCAAAAAGTCCTTAAGCCTCGGACATTAAAGACGTTTATGAGGAGGTTGTGTTTCCAAAACACTCGTGGATAGGGTTGCACGGTCGTTTCACGCGTGATTACGTGTAGTTTCGATTCTGATTTTGGATTTAATTTGAATTAGGAATTGGATCGTCCATTGTTTTATTCTCTTTCGAAACTAACGTGAACATTCGTTAGTTCAATTCAATAGAATGAAAGGAATGTAATAGACGTTAACATGCTACGCATGTGAAAGAATCAGTCTATTAGATGTATCGTGAAATGTATTAGTCACTGAGTAACGGTACAAGCATTGCAAGCAATTACCTCTTTAAAATAGGTATCGGTGTCTAAACGGGCTGTTGTCCGAACGTCAAAAGGCGCATAATAGCCTATAGATGGCGCAGATAAGCGCTTTGGCGGCGTTCCGTCAACTGATTTACCGCGCGCTTGTCGGCCCTTGCCCTCGCAATTTACGAGCAGCCCCGACCCGACCGGCGCCGGCGCCTGTACTCAAGCGAAATTAACTTCGCACTTTTTACTCATCCAAATGAAGTAGCACTTTAACCATCCATCATCGGGAGCTACTTGGATTAAATAAATATGAAGCTATATTAACCAAAGCGCTTTAAATCAAAGAACCAATATCAATATTTAAGGCTATCACACTGATTGCCGGTATCGACCCGGCAGAATCAATAGGGATAACATCAAAAGTTAATTAGGAGCGGCTTTATAATTTGCGACCGTAATACAATCTCGTTGCAATTAAACGCAAGCTTGTTGGCAAAAGGGCGCCGCGGTGATTAAAAATTTCCAATTTCACCTACGGCGTTGTGGGGGGAGGCAGTAAATTTGGCGACGAGTGGCGCATAAACATGTCACCGGTGCGCGCCGCGGGCGTGCTTTGTCCCGTAATGTTCCTGCTCACACCCCGTCGCCGCCTCGGCCTCTGGCCTGACATTCCCGCCGCCTCACTTTAACGAACCAAAACAAGTACCATCACGAAAGCTTGAGCAGCTAGGCTCACAGTTATGCTGGTGTGCTTGAGGCGATTACTATGTAAAGAAAAGGATTCATAGCCCTGTCTCAGCGCTCCTGCCGCGTACAATGTCTTCCGACATGACACTAACGGGTAAACGGCCCGTCTCTTAACATAATGCCCACATTCGATACTTCAACGCTCATTAGAATTCACTCTGACGCACGCATTTACCTGTTTTATTATTTACCACCTGCAACCTGTCCGCAAAAACTGGCAGAAACTGCCGATAAAAAATATAATAAAACGTTTTTTGTCGCGATCGTTATGATTGAAGGTGGTGTCGCTGATTTTAGACAAAGGAGGACAGATAGAAGATGCCCATCAATATGCTAATACGGCGTTGCATCGCTCGAGACGAATCCGAGACTTTTTTGTGGCCGCCCCTAAATTGGTTTATTTGTTTTGTTACGAGCATATTTCTTTAAAAGCGTAGTTTGTTTGGTTTGCGAAGGCGCTCAGGCGCACATGGAACTTGTATCGTACAAATGTAAAACCTCGTGGAAGCATTTTATAAGCGGTTAACTTTTTTATACGCAAATTTATTGACTGTCGATTTTGACATCCGCGTCTCAACAGGATATTTGGAAGTGAATTAACATAGTACTTTTATCGGAACCGCCTCTGGTGTGTAGTGGAGCATTGTGATCGTTTTAGCTGATTCATCGACAACATCAGTTCCGTCCTGGCTAACAACCCACTTAGCTGAAACAACAATGACGGGCCTGCCGCGGGCGATATCAATTTGTGGTTGCGCGGACGCGGGCGCTGCGTAATAGTATTGTCATGCGCGCGCATTTAGCCGCTCACACTGCCCATTACAAACGGCTGCACGCAAGGCATCAATTAACACATGAGATTACAATTTTTTTTCTTGCCGACCACTGCAAAAACTACAGTTGATTAGCCATTTGTTGACATTACATCACTTATACGATACAATATCACGCGATTTTAATTGATAAGCTAAGTACCTGTAGCTACTAAGCCTTTTATAGTTCGCGGTAGGACAAAAACCAAGGGACGAGTCGTGGGATCAACGCTCCGGCCGCTGATTCACACGGCCCGCACTCACAGGGTTTGTGAACAATTTGACACTTCCAGGTGTCCAATTTTTTATGAGCTCGGAGTATGTAAGAGTATTTGCTCAGCCTCACATCTGGGTGGACGAAAAAACTGGCCGGACTTCTCGTATGAGCGCTAATGAGGGAGGGTTATACTGGATATATGCATTCTTATGTTTTGGCTCTTGAGAATTGGAGAGTTTGTTTATCTTTGGAGTTACAGCCCGTAGTGTAAATGAAGCAGATGTCGTGGAACGTGGGACAAAGCCGCGGTTGTCGCGTTAACGATCGCCTGCTTCTTCACATTGAACTTGACGATAAAAAGACCATGAAATTAGCAGTAAAGATAAGTGGCGTGGGGTAGGTTAGGAGGAAACAGGCAGTGATGATTAACGTAAGAAAGACTCTACTAATCTGCCGCCGCTTGTTAAATGTCTCGTAAATCTTAATAGTTTCAAAACAGAAAACTATTTCTCTAACGGTAGATAGGAAAGTAATCAAAATGAAAGGCTAAAGAGGTGCACACAGATTAGTCTTAAGATGTTAATTAACGAACACCTGTCTTTACTTAAAAGTTTAACGAACTTAAGACACTAACTAAGACTACAAATCTAACAAGTTTCATTATCTCGAATATCCAATTTTAACGGAATATTTTTTCTTTTTACTGCATTAAATTTGTCTTCGCGTCATTCGCGGCTAGAGGTGTTTGAATCGGTTTTTGCCGGTTTTCGAGTGCGGATGTTACAGCTCCAGCGGATGTGTCGGTTTCGGCTAGGGTTGTTCGCGCCTCTGTGCGGCAATTGGCAGGTTGTTACCGATTTACGACCTACTCTAAAGTTTATATATCTTTGTGGGGGTCCCATTGTCTGCATAGGTACTCTGTGGCCACCGCCCGCGACGGCCGGCCCATTCAATTTTAATTTGACTTTAACTTCTATCTCTTTCACTATTTCGTCAAATCGTAAGAGCAAGTACGAGTATATACTTATATAAATATATGGTCAATAGTCATTTTATTGTGTTAATGTAGTAAATTAAAGAATAATAAAGCAGCATAGCATTTAAACATTACAATGTTTAACAAATTAATTTTTGTATGAACTATATTAGTTAACCTTTTGAAGTTTAGGTACCTGGGAGTTTTCAAAATTTGGTACACCCAATTAGCGAAAGATGTAAAAAAAAGTTAAATCACTGTCAGTTTCGTGACGACAATTAAGCATTAAATCTTTATGAAGAGCGACTTTTTGCCTTCTATTATGTTGTAATATCGATTGAAGTTTATAAATCGAACATCAAAATCAAGCTTTTATCGATATTTAATGCTTAATTGTCGTCACGAAACTGACAGTGATTTAACTTTTCTTAACAACTTTCACTAATTGGGTTCACATTTTTTTGAAAACGCCCACCTAGGGATAAATATAAATGCCCTTAAATTAAACTATCTAAATATTATTTTTAGCAATTTATAGACATTTGTGCGTCACTTGAATTATTATTGATATGCAATTCGTATTATTTGAATATAATAAAAACTAGTCCAGACAAATTAAATTCAAATGTAGATAAGTACCTACCTCAAATATTCCTAATGAGAAAACTAATTATTGTAAAAAAATGACATCTAAATGCGTCATTATTCTAATGTTTAATTAGATGCCAATCACGTAAGGACTGTATGATACTCGTAATAAGTAATATCAATGTCATTAGAATTATATGGTTAATTGACTTGATTTAAATTAAAACAATACCTATTTATTGAAAAGTTTACAACCGTTTTTGTCGGCATCAATTTACCTACTTTTTATACTTATATCCATCAGATCATTGTTGCTTTTCCAAGATATATGTATAATATTTTAAGTAATCATTAGCTTTGAAAAGCTGTTATACATTCTAACACATTGAATGTTTCTATTAATACCTGTGATACATGAAACTGTTTCTATTCCATTAAAAATCTCGATACCCACCGCGGACATTCTCAACTTCCTATCATTTTAGCTTTACTTTGAAATTTTAACTCTATATTAAGTGTGACAAGGTAGATTTTCCAATAACAATTTGAGTTTAACGTCGAGGCGTCGATATTCAATCGTCACTTTGTCGGCAGCTTCAAAAATGGTCTTATCTGTTCAGATAGTGCGTACGGTAGCCAGCCATTTGACAATGTACGGTCAACAGAGAAGGCGTCTATGGACACTTTGTATTGAACACATATTTGTAAAAGTGACATGTTTGGTCCGATCGGTAAATATTGTCCGTGTAAGATGGTAGACACCAAGTGGACATTTCATGAATAATTTTGTAGTTCCGGCAACGAATATATCGATTCATTGCGTATATTGTAACACCTACTAAAATGTATCTATTAGAAACGGTTTCGCCATGAATATTTTTTTATCAAGATATTATTACCTATTTCATCATCATTATCATTTCACCCGTAAGACATCCATACTGGACATACGCCTACTACGACTTGTATAATTGTGGGCGATTATTTTTTTTTTAAGAAAAGTAAAGTAAAATAAAGTAGGTAACTCCACAGTACTTAAATATATGTATTTTTTTTAACAACAACTATGTTAGGGACTGCTCAATAATGCTCATACCTAAATAATTAGCTGTAAATTTAATTGCCGTAGTACAAACTGCTATATGCTTATTACTATTACAAATTTGATCGTCGACTTTAATCCTCTCGCTTTCACGAGGTAGTTTTTTAAGCGACTTACAAACATGAAGTCTCGTATTTGAATAACTATTAGCATTTAGTTCCCAAGCAATAAAACCTAGAGCGAATTGAGCATTTATTGGTGCTCTGATTGCTAAGTGCTTGTCGCTACCCGATACGTAAGGCAGTAGCAGACATCGTAAACTCTTAATGGAGGCTAATTCAGGCTGTTAATTGAGCTTCGGCTGTTATCACTGCCTTGCATTAGCGGCAGCTCTGTGTTACCTGTTTACCAAACCCGAAGACACCATTCGTTACCCAAACCAGTATTTAATGTGACCTCCGGATGCTTAACAACTACCTACTTATCAAAGACCACACTTGCACTGGGTCATCTGCTAAGGTTTGCTTGCTTGGTGAGTGAAATAGCCTTGGGGGGCGGCTGATAACGGCGTTATGACTGATGGAGGCTGCGCTTTTGGGAATGCGTGAAGGTTCTTATGAAATGTAGATAATTTTGTGTTATTGAGGGTTAGATTAGGGTTATTGGATTGAGTGTCGGGTCTTGGTTAATGTGTCTACCAGACGTAATATTTATACGTAGTAAAAAAAAACTCTATGCGACTTTCTTTTTCGTGAAAGTAGGATATACCGAGGGATTTTAAATCAAGGATAGAATTTCATATAAGTTATTCAAAATTGGCTGACACCATTTCTGAACTATAGAAAATAGCTAATAGTATATATATTAGTCGCTTGATAAAATCATTTCATAACGGTTTTCAAAACTGGTCTTTATTTGTTTTGGAAATGTAGGTAATTACTCCATCCATATTTGAAAAGAACTCCGAATTGAATATTACAAGCTACAAATCTAAAACACCATAAACAAATTTGATTAATTACACTGCCCAATATTTACGGCACCAATAAAAGGCATCCATAAAGCAAAAATCCGCAAGCTGTAAGCTTCTCCGCTAATCAGTCGTGGGCGGTCAGCGATAACGCGGGCGCCAGATGCATCCAGTTTACGACTACGACCAGTCGCTTAGCTGTATAACAGGTGCCAAAAGCTACTTTACCGTCACTTTACAATATCACACGCTTTATAATCACGATAAAACCATTGTCCAATAGGAAATTTGTTATCGCCTTCTTTGTTTCCATTTCGTGAATTAGAATTTATAGTTTCTTTGTTTGTGAATTAAGTTGGATGGTGTTATGCAGGACAGCTTGGTCAACACTGGACGGCCTCCCACGCTCGCACGCTTCAAAGTAGTGATTTGATTGCTTGTGTTTGTCGTCTTGGAAGACACAATTGTCGCTCTTGACAAACAACAGAGATGTCATAAAATCGACGCTTGTGTTCACAACTCGAGACACCAGACAAGTTGTTTGTGTCCACAAGAGTCTTATACGTATTATGGTGAAGTTTTCTGTAACCATAAGATATACAACAGAATGAATACCTACTAAATATGTATTTTACACTTTGGTAGGTAAATATATTAAAATAAAATTGTTTGGTTAAACATTAACATAAAACCAGCATAGATGCATCTATGTCTTTATTTCCTCCGTATACTAACTATGTCACAAAAATCCTAAATTGACTATTTTGTGACCGTAGGTACTAGAGGCGTATGTACGCGGTCTCCAGCCTAGTTGGCATTAGGTATCGGTTTTAAGTCATAGCTAGGGCTTTCATTGATATAGTTATGTACTTATATGTATCTATCCATTATATTATGTTGTCGTCTAAAACCTAGTACTACACAATACAAGCCCTATTGAGCTTATTGTAAGACTAGGTCGATTTGTATACGATTATCCATAGAATATTGAACTAACTCTATTTTATCTATTTGTTACAGCCGCATGTTCCCCTCCCTCCGCATCTCCCTCGGCGGACTGGATCCCCGCGAAGAATACTGCGTTCTTCTGGAGCTGACCCTGGTGGGGCGGAGACGCTGGCGCTGGGCGGGTGGTGCGTGGGCCGAAGCGGGCGGCGCGGAGCCACAGTCTCCCAGGAGACTCATGCTGCACCCTGACTCGCCTGCGCCCGGCCATCACTGGACGGCTAACCCTGTCAGCTTTAGTAAGCTGAAACTGACGAATAATACCATGGATGCGCAAGGACATGTAAGTTGTTTTCCGATTTCTGCTTATTTTGGATTGGTTTGGGAATATAACTAGAAACATGTACACATTACGTAACACGTTACCTTCCTGCCACTATTTAGCAAAAAATGGTATTGAATCCAACTAAAAACCTAACCCAAGTCGGACAAATCCGTACATGCCTACAGCTTGTTTAATTAGAGGAGTTCAATAATCAAAATTTTTGATTATATGAGTAGGTAATACGCGATTATGATATACCTTGTTGCTTGGGGGTTACTCACTAAGAGAGTACCAATAAGAATCTGAATCATACGTACTGTGTCTCTTTCATATACAACTACAGTCACTTAAAAATCTCTACCTATAGCCTTTTTCTTCTACTGTTAGGTACTTACTGTCATTTTTAGGTTACCAGACCTATTTATACATAACTTATAGGTACTTACAGATGCGTGCGTGCTTTGAATTTTAACTGACATCCTGTGGTATATAATCACTTCAGTGCTATGCTAAACTATGTCGCCTAGCACGCGCATACCACAGATAACGCTAATGATTGGCGACAGGAATGCCGGATATTAGCAATCACACTTTGTCTTCTGATACAATATTTCAGATAGTTAACTGTTAGGTTTGAAAGAAAAAAATCTGACATGCTTCGGTAGGCAGCATTAGCCAGAGTGGATATAATAATAATACACCTACGTTCTTTTGTCAACGTCCCGGGAAGTGGTTTATTAGTATATGGTAATAATGACCGTCTCAAGTAATACAAATTCAGGTCGCGCCCCTAAATTGATTGGTGATGAGAGCAGATGGGAATTAAGCTGTTCACGGTCTCCTAGAGCTTAGTTCCTAGATTCTGAACGTTTCTCTTTTATAGCAAGATTTATAGTTTTGATTTTGGCTAAACATGGGCATTACTTTACATGGGCACTAATACTTTGTGATGTGAACATCACCCTTAACTATTATGTAGAAGTAGTTAACTTAAGTTAACTTAAGTAGGTAACTTAAGTTATTAATTATTGATTTAGTTTTGTACACTATCGACTCTACCGCCTCTACAACTCTAGGCTACAACTGCCTAACCATAGGTAGGGTAGTGCAGGGAGTAAAATACTCGAAGTTCGATTATGTTATTTCATTTTTGTTTTAGTACACTCAATCAAAATCAATTCTAAATGAACCACTTTAAAGTCTAAATTAAAATCAAATCACCGAAAATCGAGATTAAAATCAATAGACAAGAATCGATTCTTACATCCGAACTGACTACGTATCCACATAACTTTTCAAAGGCAACGCCTCCTATACTTATCTCTTATAACTAACTGACTGAACTACAAGGCACACGAATTCAAATCCATTCGATTTTCAACTTCACCTCAAGCACAAAGAGCTTAATATTGTTTGACATTCAAACACGATTGCTACCTTTATGCATCGTAATAAGTATACGGTTACGTTTTGTTTATGTTATAATTTGAACTTTAGGTTATTGAAATAAGGTTGTTATTCGTTAATTTAGAGAGCGCGCCCCAGGAGTCTCAGTACAAAGGAAAGTTAAAGTGTTTCGTCAGCGTACACATGCGCTGAAAGGCATTGTATCGCATTGTGCGCTTACGGCGCGGCGGTGTTTGCGCGGGCGCACTGTTTGGACAACGCGGTTCACGCCTCGAATGCCTCGATTAATGATACCCTTGTGTGCCCAAGCTCAATTCCATTTTATAATGCTTGTAGAAACTGTGAGAAAAAGTAACAACTTTATGATCATACTAATCCGAAAGTTAAAACCTGGCCCGGTACCGCGAACATCGAAGTTCGTATATTTCGGGCATCTATCTCTTTTACTCCAATTGAGGCGTCATGAGAGTGACAGAGACAATCGTCCGAAATTTACGAATATCGTGTTTCGCGGTAGCGCCGCTGTACTGAACAACCAAATATTTTGTAAAACCAACATAACTTTGAAAGTATTTTGTTAATTGTTTGTTATCATAAAACATCCTTCAAGTTTCACCCTGACCTTCATCACAGTCAATCCAAACATGGGCCAGTCAGCTATCACAACAAATTTCGTATGATACACAACAGGGTAAGTCGGTGCGGTTCGGTGCGCCCGCGCCGCTGGGCGGCCGCGCGTGAAACGAATAGCGAAGTCTTGGACATTCAAACTACTGTACGTTTATTTGTTAAAGATTTTATACTCGTAAAAAGTCGAATCCCAAAACTGATTTTAGGAACAGAAATTAGATTAAAAATAGTTAAATATAAGTAGGTACTAAATTTAATTTAATTCAATGGAGTCGGTTCATAAAAACCAGCCAAATGATATCTGACTGGCTGATGATAGTTAATTAAATTATGTTCTAATAAATCATACTTCACGTGCTAAGCACGAAACAATATAAGTATTCGGTCTATCAGGATTTCTGATTAACCCATAATGATTAAATAGTAGTAAATTTTCTCATAAAGTCATAAGTTCGGTATCACTCCGAACAAATCTTGAGTATTTGTACTAAGCCAAATCTTCCCTTGCGAATTGTAATGACAATGTCACTACCAACCTACAAAAAACTACATACCGCTACAATTTCAGCTTCAACAAATACCATAATAGCATATAATTATGTCTAAGCAGTAATCTTCAGGCGGCTTCTTTGTAACCAACTCATACCACACGAATGCAGTCACCACCACTCATAAAATGTAAGAAATAGTGTCTATTTTAGTTTGACCTAGCTCCTATAAAGGTGTAAGAGTTACTATTGTATTCGTTTACGGGAGCCAAGTCGCTCTTGCAGAAATACTCGCCTGGCTGACTGTGCACTTGAGGATCGCCACCTGCGATAATGCTCCGTGCTTTGTTTACCCTTTTTGCAAGTTTTTTAGGCCACAAAGGATAAGCCGCGGCCTTAGGGTTTGGTAGTCAAGAGTGTTAGGTGGGAATATTGTGTTTTTTATACGTTTAGGAATAACAAGGGTGGTGTAAAACTTAGTTATCTATACTTATAAATTTGAAATACGCAATCAACTTTGAATTGTTAATAATATAAAACATTAAAGCAACTAATAATCTATAGTACGAAGTAGCATAATATAATTATAAAAACGCTTTTTCGAATGACTGACTTAAATAAATGTTCAGCCCAAACTGAAGTACCTACACAGAAATCCGAAAATTACATGAAGTGAAGAACTAAGACTGGATTGATAGAAATATTAGAAATCCAACTCCTAAAGCGGGTAAATTCGGCGTAAATTTTTGTATAGTGACATGAAGTTTGTGGGTCAGCTAGTATTATCAATTTATCATATTTTTCATAAAACCAACGGTAGTGAAATGCAATACAAAGTAGGTACTGAGCAACCTTTTACATCTAGGGAGACTCCGTCTAAATTGAGCAAAATTTAAGGAAAAACATAGACACGGCGTTTATTTCTCTTAAGCTTTTTTTTGTAGCCTTTTGTTATAATGTAAGTAGTTTCAACTGGAACAAAAGACAATAGTGCACAAAATACATTCACGCGATTCTTTTAACATCGCTAATTTTTGAAACGGATAAGTATAATCTCGGTTAACTAAAGGCAATTACGGCGAAAGGGTATTCATACCCGACGAGATTTGTAAGTGAGAACTAGTGGTTTACTAATTGTAGTAGTGTATAAAAAAGTGTATGAATAGTTTACGTAACTACCTGTTAGGTAGCGTTTGAATTCGGAATCGTAGATGTGGTGTTAAGTTGTCTGTCGCTTAAAAATTCAATTAAGTACTTCTTTGCGGCGTTCACGATTATAAAATTTTTACCTTCCCAAATTTATTTATAATTTTAAAGTTAAATGATTAAAGTTTTTTTAAACCAGAGGATCAAATAAGTAGATAAAACACTGCAGGCTATATATTTTAAAACATACTAAAAACTTAATTGACATTTTAAATCCAATAAATATCACTGAAATAGAAATATACTACACAAAGAACATATAATATTTTACCTACTTACATACAAAACTAGCTCTAGTAATATTTATGTAGGTATATACATAAATATACATATAATCTTTCTAGAGTATACATACATATAATCTTTCTAAAAGTTACATCGTTCTAGTAGCGAGCATTTCAGCGGGGGCAGCGCGCGGTTAGATATCCGGTAACCCTTATCTGATTAACCCTGTGAAAGGTTTTATCGCGTCCATGTGTCAACCTTTCGTGTCGCGACACGTGTAAATGGTGCGTTTTATCTTACTTTTAAACGGCGCCACTGTTTGGTTTTTGTTCAAGTTTTTGCGACGAACAATTACAAAATAATAATGGTTGTAGGTATATAAAAATAGCCGGCTGTCTTTTGATTAATAATGAATAATGATAGCAATATTTAAAAATAGTCCGTTACAGTAATAAAAAGAAAACAATTATTGAATAATTGCATAATTCGTTTTAAGTGTTTTAAATACTTTTCTACCCTAGTATTTTTTACAAATCACTGACCCAATAGCGGCTTGCGTCGATCCTGAAAAAATCCCAGCTACGCAAACACATGTCACGTCTATGTTTGCAGATAAAGCCGTCTAGACACGGGCTAATTGCGGCGCGTTTTTGTGCACAACTGTGCGCCTGCGCCTCTTTGCGACGCCTACGCGATAAAAAGTTATTAGTGACGCCCACTGTCTATGACACTGCATTGTCTTTCGTTCTCGTATCGATGTGTTTCATCAATAAATTATAATACTTGTAGTTGAGAGTGCAGCTTTCGAAACATAATGCAGCAATGTGATTTTCGTTCATCGATCGATAAAGTTTTTGTCAAGTCTGCTATAAAGGAATTTTATCAAAATAAGTGTGTTTATTTTAAAAGATAAAGCACAATCCAAGTAAAAAGCTATAACTGAAATAAAGGGCTGCCAGACTGGAAAAAAGCAAATATTTGAACGTCGAGAACTCCCGCTGCGCGATGCCTCTGTAATTAGCAATTTATTAATTTCATGCTCCGTATTGTTACATGCCTTCACACCGTTTGATTTTCTCTGAACACATTAAAAAGTGTATGAGCGCAATAAAACATATACATAGAACCGGGAAAATAGAGAGGTTAATTTTAATGGCTACCTGTTATTGTAAATATCGAATCGACTTGTTTAAAGTTAATTACAAAAAATGAAAAACGGCACTCACATAGATTTACCATTAACTTTAAAATAAACGTTACAAGTAGTTTTAAATATTTTTTTAGATTTTTGTTGACACATTTTGACATACATTTGTCATTTTCTTCCTTGAGGTTTATTTCGGTTTGCGCCCGGTAGGTACCCAAACGAATCCAAGACTGGGACAAGATTTCATTAAAAGGTCTCTTTGGACAAACACACCTAATCATTAAAGAAAAAAGAATTGATAACGGACATGCAACTTTATTTCCCACAGTTTTCCACACCTGATGGGGTTGAATATCATGCTGACATCACTAAATTACAG
Organism: Grapholita molesta; assembly: GCA_022674325.2. Classification (NCBI taxonomy): domain Eukaryota; kingdom Metazoa; phylum Arthropoda; class Insecta; order Lepidoptera; family Tortricidae; genus Grapholita; species Grapholita molesta. Next base: position 14,688,101 of record CP053130.2, on the reverse strand, counting down.
GAATTTTGAGGATTTCAAAAAACTATTAAATCAAATGTATCAATCAGAATGATTCGGTATCACAAACTTCGATCTGCTTGATCGAACACTCATCCATTTGATGGACGAGCTACCGGGGGCGGCGAAACTTTTGTATGTCTGTCAATCTGTCCGTCGGGAAACACTTGATTCGGCTAGCCGTCAGTTTAATTTACTTTAAATTGACTTGGAAGGCATAGGCGCAATGACGTAAATAAATAAATTAAATAATTAGATTTATTGATAACAAGAATCCAAAAAAACTGTTATTTAAATTTTATTTATTGGCAAGAGATCCAGCTAAACAGTTGACTTTAAGCGACTTCGATAATTTAAGCATTGTAAACAATTATTTACGAATTACTAACATGTTATATATAGATAATTAACTTATACTCGTACCTATATTATTTATCTTGCTTAGATTTAGCCACAGATAAATTTAGCATATAGTTTATGCTACCAAACTTAAAAAGCTATCACTCGAAAAAGACAAGTAGCATAACCTCACTGAAACAATTTAAAACAATAACGAAAACCCTTTAAACTTGGAGTGCACTCGACCGTCTCCTGCGCAGGTAGCGAATTGTCAAGTGCCGTGGATACACAAGAGACATGGGCCGTTATTGGCAGAGCAGGAAAATATAAAACCAGTGTAACTGCAGCCTTTAACACCCACAGCCATGTGCAATCGAAGATCATTCAAAAACTGGTGCGCATGACATGAGGCGTTGGAAGTCATGGGAACAGCACTAAGGAGACAGACGTCGCGACAACTGTCGCCGATGTATACCAGCCTTTTTATTAAATGTTTACACGGTTTTCGGGTTTGCTAAGTAGTTTGTTTGTATTTTACACTGTTTATTTGTCTGAAAGTGTTCATTATCAGCAAATTCAGAGCTGTTATCAATTTACAGAGCGAATTTTCATACGAATGTGACATTTATTGCTCAGAAAATTATCGCTGAGAAAAGTATCGTATCTTGTAAAAAGTCAATAAATTTATAACGTGTGAACTGCTCTAATTAGTTGTTCGAACTTTCCGCTACGGTTTATATTGAGTTACCTGCCTACAAATTGGAAAACATCCGTATTGTGTTGCTTTTGTTTAAAAATACGTGTTACAGCTGAACGGTGAAAATGTCAAGTTAAACAAGTTTTTTTCCAAGGCTGTAGGTAGGTACTTACATAGGATTACTTGAAGTAAAGGCACTCCAATTTTTTTGGCATGATAGGGCCGATAAGGCGAATTGGGAAATAAATATTTACTTTGTGCATCTATAAATTAAGTACGAGAAAGTAAATATGGTTGGAGGAGTACAGGGCTAATTACATAAATGTATACACATAATTATGTTGCAAATCAGAAATAACATCTAAGCAGCAACTTTCTCGCGTTTCAACTACTTCACTAAAATAGTTCTTTACATATTTGTTATACAAGGGGGCAAAGTTAGTTTTTACATGCTGGTGCTAATATTGAGATCCGAGCTAGCGAAAGATTCCAAAATTGCGCCACGAGCATAGCGAGTGGTTCAAAGAATGGAATCTTGAGCATTGGGAGGGTTTCAAAGCACGATAGGGGAACACACTGCTACCGAGTAAAACACAATTTTTCACCTCACTACCGTGAGGAAAAAAATAACTCTAAAACTATAAAAATGTTATCAACAATTTGTATGAAATTAAAACTTTGCAACTTTGCTTTGCTTTAAAGAATAAAACAGTTTTTTCCGAGCTAGGGAGGTGCAAAAAATCTAATTGCATTGGCATTGGCAGAGTGGCGTCTTTTAAAGTAATAACATGTGGCGAGTGTCCTAGTCTGAGTCGATGATCTTTTCTGCTTACGTACTTATGTTCATGTATCTTGTCTGTTGTTGCAGATGGTGCTAACCTCGATGCACAAGTACAGACCACGCGTGGTCGTGGTGCGAGCGCGCGACGCGGCCGCCCTGGCGTGGGGAGCGCCGCACGCGGCATTCTCTTTCCCAGAGACGGAGTTTATCGCTGTCACTGCTTATCAGGTTGGTGTTTATTGTTTGACCAGTTAATTTAGGGCTAAGACTGAGAAATGCTAGTATGGTTAGCGGCAGATCGTTAATCGCAACCAGAGTAGTCAAATATATCGGCGTAGACCATAGGCAGTAAGGTTGGGTCACGATATGATGCTGACCCGTGCTGACCATAAGGCATAAGTATAGTTTATTTTCTACTACTAAGAAAAGTTTCATTTGACAATCTAGTCTATTATTTATTTATTCAGGTGTGTGTCAATTACTGCCATTTTTGAATTGGTTAATTGATTTATTTCGTATATCACTCACACAAGTTTTGAAAACACAATTTTTGACATAATATACAAAGAGATCCGTCGTGGTCCGTCCAAATGAACAATTTAAGTTAAGTTAAATGTGTAAGCAAATATAGTCGCAATTATAAGGAGTTAGTTCAGTTCCTGCCAACCATCTTGGAGTGACGACTTGCGCAAGATGAATGGCAGGAACTGGATGCGAACAGCCGATGATTGAACACGATGGCGTGGAATTGGGGAGGCCTATGTCCAGCAGTGGACTGACGATAGCCTGATGATGATGATTATGATGATGATAAGGAGTTAACTACATTGCATAGAAAAGTTAAGACGAATATATACTCATTGTATCATATTAATTAAAGTAAAATAATCCAATAGTACCGCCATTTTCCTTAAGCAGGGTTATTGTAATTGGTATTAGGGTGTTAGATAAACATAACGACAGGTCGTATAAAATCTAGCTAAAATTTGCCTATCTGTGATCTGGGGAAATCCCAGGCATATCAACATACGTCTTGCTTCCTCGAATATGAGGTTCGTTTCCCGGAACGATTGATGATTCGCACTTAGGTTTTTTTTTTTCGAAAGAAGGCGCCAATGCTTTTACTGACGAGCCAGAAAAAAAATGCCATAGATAAAAACGTGGTTCCGATTGCCACTCGAACGGTCATTGTGTATTTAGGAAAACAAAGACCGACTAATTTACTTTCTGACCGTCCACTTTGTAGGTCGCATTATCTGATTTTGTAACTGTGTTGAAATGCGTGAATTCCACAATAGGGAACAGTTAGCCCTAATAATTCTTAGAGATGCCGACTTTACTTTATTCCTATTACTGGTATGGTTTACTAATCCTGTACACATTTGGTGGTCTAATTTTTGGTAATGCTTACCTACATAATCCTTTTGGTATTATATATTTTTACCCTTTAAGGTCAGAACCAGTTTGTCGTTCAAAGAATTTGACATAATAAATTAAATGACGACTTTTGCTGTTAAATAGGTACCCACCTGATATTGACAATAGTTACATAAAAAATATAAATCAAGAGTATCTTTTACACTCTGTAAAAGTGATTCAGCTTCATGGATTTTAATCCTGTTTATTTGATACTTCAATAATTGTGTATTTATGTAGTTAGTTTGGACGCTGTGCCCCCTGCTGTTTGTTTTGATACCACAATGGCCGGAGCGTACCGTTGCATAATCCTCCGTACGTAATTAGGTCGCGGCGTCTTTGCGCTTGCGGTGCCTTTCAAGCTGACTGCAGCGAGGCGCGAACGCTTTCCCGCGCCCATTTACCCTCCCAAACACTCCTCGAGTGAACCTTAAACACTTTAAATATGATCCAAAATCGAATGGTTTTACATTGGAAAGTTTCGGCAGCTTTGTGGGATTATCCTGGATTGGGTAACGGGAATGGACAATGCCGGCGGCGTATCATTGCGCATTATCCTCGGACAGAAGGACGCCCGCCGGCTGAAGCATTGTTGCGAATTACTAGCGAATTAGAATACCGCTTTTGTGGCTGCCGACACCGGCGTAACTAGGTGGCACACCGCTTCAATTATACTTCGACAATTAGCCAAAAAAATATGGTAGACCTCGTCATCGCTGCCCCTAAATCAATCCCGCATATTTAGTTAAGTTTGTCTAAACAAAGCGAATTTGCTTAAAGCCCTAATTACACATAAAAAAAACTGGCGACAGTCGCCAATATGTGAAACCGTCACGCAAAAAGTGAAAACGCCTGGCGTGTTTGTCGCGTGACGTCACGGGCGACAGGGCGGGCCAGGGGCGGCGCCGAGCTCTCAAACCCTGCTCTGCTAATCGGCTAAATTTGGAAGTCTGGTAGAGCTGTAGTACCTTACGCTTTTAGCACTCGTTTTTATCTCACCGGGTGCGTTATCGGCGACGGTGGGCGCTGGCGCCGCCTTATCAAGCCTTGTAAACATTGTTAGAAGACTTCGCACACGCATAGACTGTTTGCGGTCCGGATTTCGCTAAGATAACTACTAACCACAGTGGGGAATTTCGTAGGTCAGGCTTTTGAAAGGTAAATACCAAAGCATTATCGTTCTGTCAACTTATTTCGTATTTGTAAATCATTATTGTGCAAACGTATAAAATAAAGAGTAACTTTCGAGGATCAGGTTTCCTACTAGCGAGTCTCGTGCGCCGGCGCCTGAGCTAATTGGGCTGTCGCCACGCCACGCCACGCCACATGTGACAATTATCCCTTACAAGCTATTAGGGATGCATGCGGAAACGGATGTTTAAATTGCATTCTCGAGATAAGACAGTTTCCGAGCGAGTGAGCCGTTACGGCGGATATTACTGTTTGATAGACGCTGAGCGAATTAATTAATACATTTCTCTATTGCCTCATGGTCATGTCCAGTACAATCAAATTTTAATTTAAAAAGCATAAGCGTCAGTTATGACTGACAGAAAACAAATACTTAATTTTCTCACTGTAACAGATTATAATGTTCTTTCTCTTTGTCCACAGAACGACCGCATAACCAAGTTGAAGATTGACAACAACCCGTTTGCAAAAGGCTTCAGAGCATGCGGACAGTCTAAATGCAAGAGAAAGAACGTAGACACCGAAGTGATGGAGAATACAGAGTCCACTGAGGCTAAGAGAGCGTGTTCTGACGCAGCGTCTTCATGTTCCGAAGAAGGAAGTTTACGCTCCGCGTCCCCGCGATCGCCACCTCTCGTGGAGTCCCCCGCTCCGCTCATTGCTCCGCCCGAGAACATCACTCCGCCGCCGTCTCTCTGCCCTCCAGAACTGCCCTATTTAGGGCACATGCATATGCATATGCCTATACCCCTAGGTCTCTGGCCAGGACACATGCCTGGGTTCGGCTGGGCCGCCTCGCTGCCTCCCCCGCCCGCTGTGCCCTCACCCCCCGTGCCTGCGCCCGCGCCGTGCCGCAGAGTCAAGAGCTTTACAATAAGCGCCCTATTAGGCGAAGGTTGATTTATGTAAACAATTCTTACTTAGTGTTAGTATAAGCTCGACGGGCATTATTCGCAATAGATACTTAAATTGTAAATATTGTTGATGGTTAAATGGTAAGGTGAGTTCAGAATTACCTCGTAGGTCTAATGTTAAAATATATTTTGTTGTGATAGCAGTGCCTTGTATTATAACAATAAATATTTATAATTATGATGATACCTAATTAATAGTAATAAAATAATCTTCAATAAGTCATACGTATGTGAAGGTACCTAAATAACTTTTTAGAATAGTTTAAGATTTTTAACTACTGGAGGCGTGCCAACTCATTTTACCCTACCAGTGTGAAAATGTAAATCTATAGGTACCTCCTTTACGCAAATTAAGAACATATAGAATATCAATATGTATTTATATTAAGTAATTTGGAATTATATTACCTACATGTATCTCTTATGTTTGGAAAAATAAGTTTAATTAAATTTAATGTCTGAATTTATACTACTTAAAATTGTAATTAAGTATACATGTACAGTTTTATGCGAAATTATATGCCAACTTAAATGTAATTTATAATACCTAAACTCTCAGCGTTTTTAGTAACAGTTATAGAAAATTATTATAGACCTAATTTGTAAATATTTAGAGAAACCAATTATAATTATTTTTTTGTAGATTTATACTAAAAATAAATACACAATCAAAACTATTTACTTTTGTTTTTATTTTGATCTAAACATCGGCACCAAGTGTAAACTTGTTTTTTTTTTGTTTGGTTTAACTAAATTTTGCGCTTATCGTCGTGCTATTTTTAGGAAAGCAATTTAAAAGCTATAATATTTACCTCATATTTTCATAACGTTAACAATGGAATCAAATACGACGATAATTAAGCGTGAAATCTTAATGGACATATATTTTTTTGCCTTTTTTTGCATTGTAATTTATGAAACGAGCTCTTAGTTTATGAAAAGAGCTCTTAATCTAAGTGTTTATGGAAATTTCAATTTAACGATTAATTATGGTCACAAAACTGAGATCACATTAACTTTTTTACAAATCACGTTAATTAAAATATATATAAAAGAAAGGTTAAATGTCTAGAAATATTGGCTCCATCTTGCCAATGAAAAAATTACCCCTGGAAGCCTAGCACAAGAGGGGCGCGAGAGAATCTCGCGGTGATAGTCTACCCGTCCTTTTTTATTTTTATCCCCGACTAATACCTATTAGTACCTACTACGAGTACAAAGCTACCTTGGTAGGCGGGTTGGCGATCACAATATGTTACCGTTCTAAATAAGGAACGCGCTTCGGTGGGGTCTCCGGGTAATATAGTAGATTGCGACCAGAAATCATGCAACGCAGCAGAATTTCTTACGAGTGGTTGTATAGTCAACCAATTTGATTTCTAGGCCACATCAAACTTTGTGACGTTAACAAGAGATCTTTTGCGTCTTTCATATAGATTTTCACTGTGACATCGAACGAAGTGGCCCATAAATCAAATTGGTTGACTGTACATACTGCGATCACCAACGGACTTCGAACTCATTAGTGGTAGGCCTATGTGTAGTGGTGACAGCTAGGATGGTTTGGCAAACCTATTCTACCTATCTTTACGTATGTTTAGGCACATTTGTCCCCCCTTCAGTTGAAAAAGCCCAAATGTAGTGCGTAAGCACTCTTAATTTCGTTATAAGGTTGCCAGCGGACACCATTAGCTACCTACCACCTTTTGCTGTGGATTGCTTGTTGCAAAACATGAAGAATTCTAAACCACTAAACCTTAAATTATTGGGGTAGAGTTTAAACATAAAACTATCGTGAGATTGAAACATATTAATTGTATAAAAGCGGGTAACTCACGTTTTATAAGTCGAATATTGCTCGACATGTTTCACTCTGTAACGAGGAGCATAGGTAATCATGAGCCATTCGCGTTGGCTAACCAACGCAGGCTGCCTGTGTGTGGACTCGGTTAGCCAACGCGAAGCGAATCGAGCAATATTCGACTTATAAAACGTGAGTTACCCGCTTTTATACAATTAATATGTTCCAATAATTTAAGGTTTAGTGGTTTAGAATTAATATATTGGGGTAGGTATTTAATTCTACACAAACTAAACAAGACAACTTATTTTTTCGTAGGGACAGAGCCAAAACAAACGTAATAAAAAAAAAAGACTGTTTCTCACCATCCTTAATTATTATATGACTCGAAAGCACTTTTTCTAATTTAAAAAGAAACACAAGTATTTTTTACTCATTTATTGTAGGACTAGCCCGATTTATTCAGTCAATGTTAATTGTTATTATTATTTACAAATTCACCTTATTTCTAAAAATATTTTTAAGTTAACACTGCTTACAAGCGCCATCTAGGATACAATTGAAGAAATCACATGTAAGTATAAACTGATAGTAAGAACGAAAGAAGAGGACAGCGAGGTTTACAAAATTGTCGCTAGATGGCGTATATTTTAAAATATCAACAGTGTATATTGATTTGTATATTATTCTATTTTATTCTGAAGTTGACTACAATGCGTGGTTATTTGCATGTTCCTAGAATTGTGTAAATTTTTATTTTAAATTGCAAAGTATAGCTCTGCTTATAATATTCAGTTTGCATATAGTGCTTGTATAATTGTCTAATATGATTATGACTGAATGATATAGAATAAAAAAATATTACATCAAAAGATATAATGGTTGGTAATGTAAATAAATTTAATTAACCACACATCACTTTCAGAAACATTTAAATACAACAAAATGAGGAATTACAAGCTTAGCTTAAATGTGTGACAAGAAAATATATATTATTGCCTAACAGATATAGGTACATTTATTGATCTGGAATCACTTGACATGGTGCATTACATTCATTTGCTACACTTAAGTTAGTTCTATCCGGCTACAAGGTTTTGCAGCTCTGCACTTAATTCCCCAGCATCAATGTTTACTTTAGCATTGGGCGCGGCGGGAGCACTGGATTCTCTGTTGCAGGCCTTTTTATGAACAAACCAGTGCAGACGCTGGCACTCTCGGTCACAGTATTGCACCGACTTGCACTTAGAACACTTTTTCGCTGGCTTCTCTTCACCACATGTACTGCAGTAAGGGATTGCGTCAACAAAGCCCCTCTGTCCGTTGATGGTGCAATTGATTACTGACAATGCTGGCGGAGGGTCTTTGCTGGTCAAAGAGGAAACCATTTGGTGAAACGTAGTGCACTCTCTGTAAGGGAACTCCCTTACACAATCTTTAAGGAATGTATCCATTAGGTCAAGCGAGACGCCATCTTTACCTGGCTTCAACAGTTTCTTTGCAAACACTTCAACAATGTCATGCTTTTTCTCTTCCGCTGCTGGCTTCTGCTTGTCTCTGATGTTGTGTATTTCTCGAACAATAAATGACAGGTAATGGTACTTAAATGCCATAACTTCATTAGTATCGCTACCCCGAGTCATTTCTTTTTTACACAATAATTCCAGAACTTTACTGATTTTGTCTGCATTTTCTAGAAGGCCAGGTATATGTTGTAGATTAAGAGCTAATCGCACAGGATGTATGTTCACCCCCAAGACAAACTTGTGAAGAGGATCTACAAGGAATGTTGGTAAATGGGCTTCAGTTTGCTGTCCTTGAGGCACAGAGAAGTAAGAGATTTCAGTGCGAGGCACAAAGTTATTGATAGTGGCAACTGTATGGTGGTTCCCGACAAACGCTGCCATCTGCGAGGCTGTGCGGCCCACGGAGTTTGTGGCGATTGATTTGGCACCAGCGTCAAGCAGTAGCTTGCAAACATCAGAATTTCCCGATAAGGCACCAAAATGCAGCGCTGTGTAGTTGTATTCGTGCTTCCCGGAGTTGACATCCGCGCCCTGCAATGCAAAGAAATGTAAATACAGATTTAAAGAAAGCGATTAGTATACGTCCCTTACTTTAAGTTAATGTCACATTAACTTACCCTATCGAGTAACAGTTGCACCATATCCTTGTTACCCTTATAAGCGGCGTGTTGTAGTGCCGTCATGCCATTTTCGTCAAAGAAATCGACGTTGCCCTTATGTTGCGCTAAGGTATTCTTAAACAAATCCAGGTCTCCTTGCGCGATCGCATCAAAAATAGTTTTCTCAACAGAAGTGTCTTCACCTTTTTGTTCCATATTGATTACCTTCTTGTTTAGTCAGAAAATCAATTGAAAACGATTAGGAGGGATCAAGCGAGCAACCTCAAAGCAAGTCACTATCTGTCAATGTCACTATTTTTTTTCTTAGCCGTGGTCCGATTCACGCTCACACTGCTCACGGAGCTTACAGTGCTAATAGCTGGTCCGAATCAATTAACGCGCTCAATAGCACGAAAATTACGTTTTGATTCATACCGGCTGAGCGTGAGCGCTTTTCGAGCTGTCAATATGACATTCCGCCCATATGAATTGTAGGCATATTGGATAGGCGTCAACAATCATCATCTTGATAAGTTGACGATCAGTGCTCATGCCTGGCTCGGTACCGGGCCTGGAGCGATACCGCGAAAATCGTTTTTCGTGGTAGCGCCGCAGAAAGAATGAATCAAACCAACCGAAAGCGTGCTCAAAGTGCAAAGTGCACCAAACAAAACCGAATCGGACCACGACTCTTGAGACGTATTTACGTTTCCTACCCAACGTGTTTAAGAAGACTCACTAATAGGTGTGTCGCCCATTTCGGATGTCGACTTGTCGACACAAATTCAATATTTTTGACTTAACAACCTTTACAATATTTTAGACAGATTGAAACCCATTAGTGAGTATTTTTATATTTATGTTTAAAAATTTCATGTGTCATTGTTATAAATATTTTATGAATGAACGAGGCGAAACATGTCACGCGAGTGACTAAATAAACGTTGAGTACCTTTTACATTCTTTGGATTGCAATGATAAGTAATTAACATAATTTTAAGTAAGTAATTAATATATTGATAAAAATTAACCGTGGAAACCAATTGCTCAGTGACAACAGAAAAAATAACTAGGTATACTCGCTCTTTTTCGGATCCTACCGTTATTGTATGAAAGAGACTATGATTTCTACTCTAATACGGAGGAAGCACTAAGGTATATATTTTTAAGCAGTTAATAAAACCTAGGCACGTGCCCAAAAGGTACCTATATAACCATGATATTTATTGCTACCTAATTACTATCGAATGATTATCGATGATATTGATCGATAATATTACTTGGCTTAACTGACTAGTTTCTAACCGGGCTCAATAAAAAAAGCATGTCCGGCGGGCAAGATTAAAGAGTTAAAAGTTTCTTAATAGCATAGAAGAAAAAGTAAATTGGGGGATTATATTATTAATTTAGACGCTCTTGTGTAAATGTTATATACGAGGGTGGTTTGATAAGTCAGTGACTTTGCAGAAAAAAAAATCTTTTTGACCTTTTATAATTTTATTTCTCTACATAATCTCCTTTCAACTCCATACACTTCATCCAACGATGTTCCAGCTTTTTCAACCCCTCTAAAAAAATATTTTTTATCAAACCATGAAAAATATGCTTCAGTTTCAGCTATGACTTCCTCATTTGATGAAAATCTTCTCCCACCGAGCCATTTCTTCATGTTTGAAAAATGCCAAATCTGGAGAATAAGGTGGGTGGGGCAGTATTTCATAACGCAATTCTACTAATTTGGCTGTTGCCACTGCCGACGAGTGTGCAGGGGCAATGTCGTGGTGAAAAAGGATTTTCTTCTTTGCCAGATGTGGCCGTTTTTTCACTACTTCTGCGTTGAATTTTTCCAACAATGTAGCATAATAAGGGCCATTTATTGTTTTACCTTTCTCCAAATAATCTATATAAATAACCCCTTGGCTGTCCCAAAAAACAGTGGCCATTACCTTTCCTGTCGAATTAACGGTTTTCGCTTTCTTTGGGGCCCGTTCGTTAGCAGAAGTCCACTGTTTTGACTGATTTTTCGTCTCTGGCGTATAATGGTGGATCCACGTTTCATCTACCGTCACAAAACGACGTAAAAATTCATTGGGATTACGCTTGAATTTGGCTAAGCATTGCTCGGAAGTTGTTTCACGAAGTCGTTTTTGATCGGCTGTCAGCAAACGCGGCACCCATCTTGCGTAAAGCTTTTTCATATTCAAAATATTATGCAAGATATGAAAAACTCGTTCAGATGAAATGTGTACAGTCTCAGCTATCTCACGAATCTTAACTCGACGGTCATCCAAAACAATATCGTGAACTTTATTCACGACATCATCAGTGGTGACTTCAATTGGCCTACCAGAGCGTTCTGCGTCATTGGTAGTGGTACGCCCAGAACGAAATTCTGTAAACCACTTATGTACCATTCCATGAGAAGGAGGATTCCCCATAATATTTTTTTAAACAGTTTTCAGTCGCTTTAATAGTTTTTCCACGTAAAAAGTAATGTTTAATTAACACACGAAATTCGCTTTTCTCCATTTTCCAACAATTTTCCGGCCGTATTTGACATATGCCTCAATAACTTTTTTATTTTCCCACCTTTTTTAAAAAAAAAAAACTGCCAGCTACCAAGGAGTTCAGAATCGTAATTTAAAAGTTTATATGTTAAAATGATTTTTGTTTTACTTAAAGTCACCGAGTTATCAAACCGCCCTCGTAGGTACCTATGATAAAATAAGTATTTTTTTTTTTTATTACATAGGCGGCAAACGAGCAGACGGATTGCCTGGTGTTAAGCAATTACCGTCGCCCATGGGCACTCGCAACACCTGGGGAGTCACAAGCGCGTTGCCGGCCTTTTAGGGGGGTTGGAGCTCTGGGAACCTTACTCACTATCAGGAACACAACACTACATACCTGAAAGGTGGCAGTGCTATTATGGCTGTGGTCTTCTGTAAGGAGGAGGTACTTCCCCAGTTGGGCTGCCCCAGATTCAAGCGTGATGGTCAACGCTGTGCCCTACCTCTCATTGTTGGACGTAGTTTAAGGACATACCCGGGTATAATGTTTACTATCTATATTTGCTTTATTTTTATCATTTTCTTGGTCTCAAATGGTAACCACATGGTAACGCTTCGTACCAACTCCATGCATTTGGAAATGCGTTAATAGGTATTATTTATATAATTTGGCCTAAGTTACCTACTATGCTTTTATTATAGCAATATTAACCCAAAAAAGGAATGAATAAATTAGTTCTTCTTCTGCTGTTTTGCTGGACTACAGAACACGTGCCATCCTTAAAAATGTTAACAATAAAAAAATGAGGTAAAACGTTAACAATAAAACGCCGATTACAGTAAGTATAAACAAATTTATTCTAATAATCAATAGTCATAATGGCTGGTATGACTAATGATTGCCTGCAGGATAACATCAACAGCTACACGATTAACACAATATAATATTCTGTGTGTCACTTACATCAAATATTCTAACACCGAAATTCTTGAATATGGCTACTATTAGTTCGAAACATTATATATTGAAACATCAACCACGGCTAATTTTAACGATTAGATTACATTGTAAGTAGGTACGTTCCTACAGGTAATTTTTTTTTATCAATAATGTTACCACTCATAATGCGATATTATCAGGAAAAAGTAAATCCGACTTTTTTTCTTAAATATTATTTTACGAATTAATGTAGATAATCGAATGTGTATACTGTTGGAATTAAGGAATCTATTCATCACATCTACATAAGAACTGTAATATATTGAATACTAAAGATATATTGTTGCTTATTAGTTAGCCACATACGACGTGCATGTGTGGAGTGTGGTGGTTATTATCATTTTATTATGGTTCTCCCATCCACGCAAAATAAAAAAAGAACACATTGATGTCAAATATTATTTATACTATTCATCAGTCCGCATTGCCCAGGACGAAGTGACGAATAGTAGAAAAAAGTAAAAGTAACTTTAAAAAAATGGAGCACCGTTACAACAACATCTAAACAGAAGCGACATTTAGACATTTAGATTTTGAAATATTATAGCATTTATAATGAAATAGGTACAACCATAAAGAGATAAAATCTAACTAGCTACGATTTATTTTTATACGTGGGTATATGAACTTTTTTTATCATTTATCACACCAATTTTAAATCTATTTTACTATTATCTACACAGCATTTCATTTTCATTCTTAATAACTACAAGACAAATCTTAAAATATACCTAGGTATATTAAAAACTTGGTTTATATAAATATGTCTGAGTAATATTTTTCTGTTTTGGCTTAAAGGACTAGGTTCCAGGTCAAAAAAAATTACGGCATTTTAAAAGTAAAGTTTTACAGGTACTTATTCAGAGTACCTATTCCTGTAATTAATGATAAACCAAATTTTAAATCACTTGGTAACCACCCATGATTTATATATAAGTAGCTAATATTGTTCTTAAATGTTATCCTTAAATTATATCTTCGGTATACATATAGTGATTATATATTTAGATAACTAAGTGCATATATATTTTAAAAAAACGTATATTTCTAGGTCTAAAAATTTACTACTTTCTATATCTAAAAAATATTAATGCATCAATACACGTTTCTCAGTTTATTGTACAACTCTTAAACATACCTTGCAATAAAATAAGATAAGACGGCCAAGTATTTACAACCCACAAAAAAGCTTAGAAAAATATACAAACATGTAATTAAACGGGGTTTCTGTAAATATACGGTATTGTTCCAGCTTCAACCTTCATGCTTTATTTATATAAAGTATAATTATGTATATAATAAATAAACTACTGCTAACACATCGACGGTTTGCTGAATTATTCTGTTGTACAACTATTCAATATCTGGACCACTAGCATCTAAAATATAATATAGTTTACGAAAGAGATAAGGGGTTTAGTATATATATCTACAGACTAATTTAAAAGCTTTAAAAAAGCAAATAGCATAATGAAAAAAATACCTTCGAAATCAGGCATTTTATGTAACTTTATCGCTCTTTATTAGATTATTTTTGTTATTTGCTTTAAGTTTTATTAGTTAAATACGTAGAGTAAATTGTTTTATGAAGCACACTAAATGCTAAAACGCCATGTTTTAGAACAAGTGATGTCAATAAATAACTACTTATTTACACAAGTGTTTTAAATATGGAAATATTAAATATATTCATTATATTTTCACACACGCATGCCTCTCATTCAAGATAGCTTTAAGTATTTACATATCTAGGGGTTACGATGATCTACTCTTTGTTTCAACTACATCTTAGGTTTGAGACTATCCTAATATTAGCTACTTCTTTAGTCTTAATCGATAAAATTTGATATACATTTCAATAAAATACTGCTATAGCAAACATAATTCATAATTATCGAATATATACTTGATTTAGCAAAACAACATGATTATATATTATGTTTGATATTTTTTAACCTAAATCTAGAAAATAGTAAGTTTCTAAAATACTACACATCACCTACAAAACTCGTCCAAATATACATATTACTTTAGTTATATCATCCATCACAGCACAATATTTCTTCATGAATATTATAAATATGGCTTATTTTTATGATTAACAAAACTTAGGTAGGCATATTTTACAAAATTGCTAGAGTTAAAGCGTAAACCAATCAAAAACATTATTCTCTTATTTATCCAATAATTACACAAAAAAATAACTTGTGTTTTGAAACACTACAATTGCAATTATGCACATGCTCTCTCCTCTAAACTCGACAAAAGAAACCTGGAGAAGACGACCACTCAAGCGTATAGCTAAAATTCAAATGCCTAGTAAATACTAAAAACATAATATCGGCCAATTTTGCTACTGTAAACTACTCTACAAAAATACCGCTGCATATTGCACAACCCCACCGTCCCAGAGACAACAGAACTGCTAAAAAAACAAGTGAACTATACATAGTAGACGTCGAAGGAGAGCTGCGCTCAGACGAGCGCGGGGCCGGCAGCCAGGCCCGTGGTGGGCGTCGCGGGGGTGAGGCCGGGCGGCGTGCCGGGGGACGGGGCGGCGGAGGCCAGCCGCACGCCGCCGCTCTCCGACACCACCATGCCGTTGGTGACGCTGCGGCGCGCCTCCGTGTCCGCGTACGGTGTCGTCAGGATGCGTATGCGCTGAGGAAATACGATTAGATTTTTTTTTTATGACATAGGCGGCAAACGAGCAGACGGATTGCCTGGTGGTAAGCAATTACCGTCGCCCATGGGCACCCGCAACACCAGGGGAATCACAAGCGCGTTGCCGGCCTTTAAGGGGGGTTGGAGGCAAAAAGAGCATGGTTACCTGAAAGTTACTTTCAACTATTTCCTAAATTCTCTATATAAACTTTATCAGCGAACGAATGGGATGCTCGGCATTTGGTCGCCTGAGCCTTGCGTTATACATGCGATTACGAATAAAAATATAACGGAGTCCAATGAGTCAAGTCTAGTGCCCCATCTAGTGGGATAAGATTGCAAACTTACAAGCACAATTACTGAATAAGTTTTGTCAGACTTATAGTTTTGTCGCACTTATATAGGTACATACTTCTTAAAAGATACGAGTTCGAATTCGATGTTGCATTGTAAGTAAAGTGATAAAGCAAGAAATAATATACAAACCTCCACAAAACTGCCTTTAGTTGTCAGAATTTTGAATATCGCCACAGTCGGTATGCACAAAACGCTTGAACCAGCTATAGCCCATCCTAGCGCATTAGCCCAGCCGGGGTACACGTAGCCTTCATATTGTAGGGGTTCGTAGTCAAGGAGTCCGTATACGGTGATGAAGAGGAGGAATATGGGAGCAGCAAAGCGCCAGCAGACGCGCCAGTAGAGGCCGGGCCGGAAGCCGATCATGTCGCGGATGTCTTCGCAAAAGCGTTCAGTACCTGGCAAGAATTGAGATATGAGAATGTACTAACATAACGGTTTCAGGACCATTACTATATTAACCTTGTACGACCGAATATTTTGAACCCGTCTTTGACGCTACGCTGGATGACCCGGGCACGGTAATCTATATCTCGAAAAATTCGTCGGTCGCGCGCGTGTTAGCGCTGCTTATGAGTACTATTTTTCTATAGACGCCCAAGCCGTACATCCGCTCTTTGGAAACCGCGTGAGGTAGCCTTTAGTTTAAGTGTTATGAATTTTGTTATACTTCTAAATTTTTCATTATCATTTCAGTCGTAAATCGTCCACTGCTGGACATAGCTAGGCCTCACACAAATATGAATTGTATCACCTTGGAGGGTAGTTGCCATAGTCGCCACATCGAAAACTTGCATATTTGTTACTAATATACATAAAACCACATCATTCATAAAAATTACAAGCCCAAGCTTGCTAATAGTAGGCTTACATAGCGTATCCTGGTACAGCCTTATTGTATTACCTAAATTAAGAAATTATGTTTTCAACCTATCGACAACAGGCCCGGTACCGTGAACATCGAAGTTCGTATATTTCGAGCATCTTTCTCTTTTACTCCAATTAAGACGTCATAAGAGAAACAATCGTCCGAAATTTACGAATATCGTGGTTCGCGGTAGCGCCGCAGATTTTGAGCTACGAAATCAAAAGAATTCTCATTGAAAAGAGAATTACAAGTTTAAAATTGAATCAAACATTCACCACGTATCCTCACCATAAATCCAAGAAACCGCGATAGCCTCGAAGAACACGGCCACCAGAATGGAGTACCCGGCCGCATATCGATCCAGCAGCTGAAAGAAGTAGAATCCTCCCTTGGTGCAAGACGCCAGCCCCACGAAGAAGTACAGCGTGAAGAGGCAGGCTACGAAAATCTCACGGTGCCGGCCGATAGGAGGGAACTCATCGCTTAGTGCTGTTATTATTGCCTCAGAGCCGCCGAACTGTAAAATAAATTGGCCAAGTAAGAGTTAAACATTTGAAATCCTCAAAGTTGCGACTGCAGTTCCAATCTAATCTTGACTCGTCATATGTACAGAGACTTTTCTTCTGTAACTTACTGAGCTATCCTATCCAGAATTAGCTGCAATATACGATGTAGATCTTTCATCCCCGCTGAAAACTTTGAGCCCGGCATAGTTTGAAACCTACACCAGTCACTAATACTTCAGCCCTAGGGCCATAGTCAATATCCAATAGCCATGACAATCGTTTATAGAAAACGCAATAGGCACGAAATAATTTATGGAAAAGATAACGTGACGTCACTTTTCGTTTGATTTATCATTCCGATACATTTATTTTCGTTTCGATTAATTACGGTTCCTATAAGCGATTTTAATTATCTGTACGGCGCCATGACTTTTAAATAGAATAGATAGGTTGACGTAGCCAATATGCTGACGGCTACTTGGCTAGCCAAGAAAGACTTATCTTAATAACAAAATACCTCTACTTACAGAGCTATCCAATCCAAGAGTAAGCAGCATCATAAAGAATATCAGCGCCCAGAACGTCGAGCCTGGCATAGTCGCAATAGCTGCCGGGTACACCACAAACACCAAACCAGGGCCCTCGGTGGCCACGTCTTCAATGTGTCGGCCAGAGGCGTTCGCCATGTAGCCCAGAACGCTGAAGATCACGAAACCAGCGATAAACGATGTTCCGGAGTTGATCACGCTCGTTAGGAGCGCGTCTCTGTTAAAAATGGGTATGTTATAAATTTTCTTTGTCACTTGAGTACTAGATTCATAAATATATATGTTTACGGTATAATGCGGAAATTGGTCCGATCAAAAACCAAATTCGAAGATTTGGCATAGAGACTAATATGATATTCCAAGCCAGAGGTATTACTAGTAGGTCTTTACACGTAACTAAACATACAGTGTGTATTTTTCATACGGGCGTATACGTTATCCACATATAGTATCCAGTAATACGACTCATATTATGTTAATCATTTTGTTAAACAGTGTTATAAAATAGTATTACCCATTTTTTTAAGTCTGATCGAGCAGCAATGTACACAGTCCAACTTATTTTGACATGACAAGTAATACTCACATGGCGTGACGCATCGGTACATTCATTATTATGGATGCAATACATTGCGTGCATAATTATTATGTATTAAAAAAATTGACCTAATTTTTTAACAAACTGAATTTAAATAGGTTCCCGAGGTCCAATACTAACCGCTACTACAATATACGCCTGTATGAAAAATACACACCGTAATTTTGCAAAATACTTACTTGTACACGTTGTTATGGTACTTGTTGTATGAAGCATATGCCAAGAGCACACCAAAACCAGGTCCCAGAGAGAAGAATACTTGAGTTGCCGCGTCTACCCACACCTTTAGACGAAAATAATGTGAGCGCTCGAATTATTATGATATTTGTTAAAATACACCTTTAGGTATCTGGTTCTCTTCTGCATATTTATATTATTTCTATAATTCGTTGTTCTTGGTAGATAACGAGCATTTAAGAAATTACGGAGAAAACTTTTGACAATAAGTACTAACGTAAAAATTAAAAGAATATGACACAGTTTTTAAAAAGAAATGTGAACATTATACCTGTGGTTGTGTGATAGCCTCGAAATTAGGGCTGAGGTAGTACCGGATGCCGTCCGCCGAGCCGGGGAGAGTAATGCCTCGTACCAGAAGAATAAGCAGTACCGCATACGGAAAAAGAGCCGTAAACCAGACCACCTACAAATATTCAATTCAGCAGGGATCAGCAAATCAGGCATTCAAAAGGAAAATATCTTCAGCCGTGTATAAGTATGGGACGTTATATCATATTAGAAACTTAAAAGGCATAGCCAGACATGGAAGTTTTGATGGTATAAATACGACTTAACGACTAGGCACTTCCTACCTTCATATGCAGTTTGACGATAAAAATAACTATATCAAAAACTTATTAGGTAATGGCACCAATGTTGGACACTTTTAGCTGACAGGCACCAATGATGGACACTTAGTTCTTATTTCAAAAATCATAAAGTTATAAATTGAATATCTCCCAATAAATGCACAACACTTAACTCCTTTGAAATATGCACTAATGTTCATGATTGGTTCCGTTTCCATTACTGGTGCCGTCACCTTATAAAGTTATTTTTTAAACAGACAAATCTGACAGAGAATAGAGAATGCCGTGTCTTAGAATGTGCTAATTATCAATAAAATAATATTGTCAGCAAGTTCCTACGACAATATTATTCGTGCCATAAAACTTCGATCTTAAATTCCCTTGTCTTAATCTTTGACTGTGACCATGATTTGGTTACATAGTTTAAGATTTATTTAACTTTAACTGTTTTGATTAAATGCTACTACTAACCTATACCGAATATAATATTCACCAGTTACTGAGTTAGAAATACAGATTCTGGGTCACGACCCAGAAATCACCTGTATATTTATAAAATTGTAACTTAAATTGCCTACGTATCTTTTCACAAAAAATACAAATATGTCGAATGTGATATTTATTATCTTCCGAAGTTCTAACCTTGCCAGAAGTACTGATGCCCTTCCAGAGTGAGAAGTAGCAGATGATGTAGACTGCCAGCAAGCACAGAGCCATGTCCCACTTGATCGCGCCCAGATCGTGAAGACCCTCGCTGCCTTGAAGCTCCAATATGGCCCGACTGCAACAGACACTCTTTTTATAATCGTGGGATATTTTTAGGATAGATAGGGGCACTTAGGCTTGTTGGTTTCTAGGCAGCAATGGCTAAACATATTTGTTACTAAAAAACGACATACTTATGTAGGGTTTTTTAAAATTTACGTAAAAACAGAACATTGATTATTTATAGATTTTTTTGATTTATCATATTAATAAACTCGATAGACGGGATTTCCTTATGGTCGGCGAAAATAAAAGCTGAGATATTAGGCTTGAATAGAATGCTAGTGTTAAAAATTAGATCTATAAATATGACATGTTTAGTTTATAGCATTATATATAAGCAGATCATTAGTTAGGCCCTTATCACACTTGCGCAATTTTTAAGACGGGCAACAATCTCTTCTTGTAAAGTGAGTTGGAAAACCTCGCACAGCGATGAGACGTATCCGCCTCAGAGGCGCTACAGCCAAAAACGATATTAGTAAATTTCGGACGATTGTCTCGGTCACTCCCATGACGTCTCAATTGGGGTAAAAGAGAAAGATACCCGAAATTTACGAATATCGTTTTTGGCGGTACGCCTCCAGTCCGGCCGCGACCATGGAAATCACAGCACTTCCGAAACATCGGCAAACATCTAGGTAACAATTAACCTTTACTTTTAACGCGTTGAAGTCCCGTTTAATTTGTAATTAATAGGCCATGGCCTATAAATACTCACTTGAAGTACTCGGAAGCGGCGGATGTGAAAGGGGTTGTCGCCGCAGCCGCTAAGGTAGAGTTGTGTGTGCGCGATTGGTTGTTGTTTGCCTGATGCAGGAACGCCGAAAACTGTCACCAGAGAAAATAGACTTAGTGTTAGCCAGCCATGATAATGATAATATGCTCTTGTTAAACTTTTAATAGCTATGACAGAGAACGCACTATTATCATTCGTCCTAATCATAATAGTTATATTGTGATTATTACTACTAGAAGGCTCTAAGTACAGTCAACAACACTCCTAGCTATACATTGGTAGACCTTATTATATAAGGCATAGAGTCCACCTATGTACAGTTAAGAGTGTTGCTGTGTGTACAATAGAAACATTTGTTACTCCCATCGCACATTAAAGGGTAAAGAACAAACCGACTAAATAAAATTAAGTACTCTCGCAAGGTATGCTATCAACCATCTTGAAATGTGTTTTCAAATTAGTCGCATTAATAATTCTGTATGCTCAACGTGTTTTTCAACTCAGTATAATTTTGGTGTGAATTGGAACAATTCCCTTCATCTATCTACGATGGACTTATTAACCTAAATGTATAAAACACGATCGTCATGGTTTGTGGACCCGTATCATGGGACCATTTCGTGGCAGCCATGATAAGTCCTTTGTTAGTATGTATTTCTATTCTGGTCCCCAGCAGACCTAGAACAAGCTTTACCGGTTTACAAGCCGGGGTGTTCCACTCGTTGTCGCAGTTGGTCCAGGGCAGCATGGTGGTGAAGGACGCGAAGAAGAACCGCAGCGCCCACGCGATGATCACGTTATAGTAGAAGTCCACGTAGAACGCTATCAACACCACCGCGTAGCCGATGCCTGGTCAAAAACAGAAGTTGGTAAGTTGCGGACGTAATAATTAAAAAAAAATGCCGTGTGATGCCGGCTGAGAGAGAATAGCACACGTAGTACCATCTAAATTGTTGTTGTAAATTGTAAGTGTGTTTTTATATTCCATATCTTTAATTTATTTTAAAATATAAATTCACGTTTAAATTGTTTTGATATTTCTTCTTTTATATTTTGTTTATTGCATTAAAGTAGTAAGTATGTGTTACTCGCAAGCGGCCCCGACGCGACGGAAGACCAGCGCTGGCCTCCCCGACTACTATAGCACTGATTCGGGACCATTTCGTGGCTCTTTTGTTTTAATGTACATTGTCCTTTGTATTGTAATGTTTGACTTTTTAGTGCCACGAATAAATGCTTTTCTTTCTTCGGCGCTACCGCGATAAACGATATAACATTCATTAATTTCGGACGATTGTCTCTGTCACTCCCATGACGCCTTAATTGGAGTAGAAGAGAAAGATGCTCGAAATATACGAAGTTCGATGTTCACGGTACCGGCCCTTCTTTCTTTCTGTCGTGTCGTAACGGATGTAACGAATAGATATGGGCAGCAGCGTCCGTCGAATCGAATTAACAGCTACTGCGGCCGCCAACCCGCATGCCAAGCGTAGCGATTATGGCAACACAGATGAACTGATAATGATGTTTTAAAAACTTTGCAGCTTTCGTAGTAAAGCAGCCCGCGATACAATACGTTTGTACTAGTATTATTTGATGAATATAATACTCAATAAGGAGGTTAACACACTTTAATTGAAGCGTACTCGTATAGGTACCAATAATAAATACGGTAGAAAATCGATAACGGTGAATTATCAATATCAACTTAGTACACCGACGCCGGTTAAGCAATATCATGAAAAGTAATAACACGCACATGTTTCACTTAATAATAAGGACAAATGATGTTCAATAGCCCACTACGAGTAAGTCCATCCTTTCCACCCAATAGCCTAGTACATTCTACATTCCATAAAAACTTTACGGTACTGTGTAGTACCTTATATTTCATTAAATTGTCGAAAGGGCCTCTGCGCGTTGACTCGATCCAGCTCCGCGTACGCCTCCCAAATGTCCGGAACACCATTGTTCCGTGTACGGAAAAGGACAAATAATATCGTGGAAAAATTCGACAACGTAAGTCTCGCTAACTTAGTTAGTAGAGCTACGGACTACTATCCACGAATCGCGAGTTTGAGTTACGATAAGTTCGCTATTGTACATAATTGTTACTCAACGAAGTATTTTGCTACCCTCATCATTATTTTAGCCGTAAGAAGTTAACTGCTAGACATAGGCCTCCCCCAATTATGAGTTGAATCATTTTGGGGGAAGTAGCCATACCATTATTGACAAGCGGGTTGGCAACCGCAGTAGCTGTTAATTCGATTTTGACGGACGCTGCTGCTCATCTGTCGGTTTTTTTCCTTTGTCGCCTCTTGCGACACCCGCGGGAAGACATGGGGTTGTGCTATTCTCAGCAAGCTCCACATATATGTGGAGCTTGCTGAGAATAGCACAACCCTCAGTCGGCACAACAAGGCACTACGGCACGGCACACTTTACTACTCTACAACTGGAAAATTATAAAATTCAAGGACAATCATAATTTTAATCAGTACAACTTCTTTCAAGAAATTCGGCAATGAATGAAAGAATTCGCATTCCGTAACATTTCATTAAATCATCCAAAACCTCACCCTAGTCGGTCACCCAAAAATCCTTCTCCATAAACCGCGCTCCAACCTTTCCACTCCATTACCAATTTTATTTCGTAAAAATCGCGCCAAAGCCACTTTACACGGCACGTGACGACCGCATCAAATAAAATCAGAGCATAAGCCTCGCAAATCTCCGAGTCCTTTTAGTCCATACAGGGCACTTAGGGCGGAATGGTGTCAATTATGGATAAGTGCCGGGGCGCGCTTATTATCAACCCAGATATGATACTTTCTTTTGGAATTGCTTAAGTTTAAAAGTGTTTTATTATTAACATATTTAATTTTTTTAAATTGTCATTCGTGCTATTCAACTGTGAATACGCTAAGAAGATTTCAATCCCTTGTGTTCACTAAGCCGATGGCTGCAGTGTATCTAAGCCTAAAAGCGTAATAATTCAAGATCGCAAGCCCTCCATTCCGACCAAGGCGTAGGTACGTGACCTACTCGGACTAACTGAGACGTTGAGTTTGTAACTTGATGGGTACAATGGAAATCATATTTTACGACGTACACCGGTTTTTCATTATTGTTAAAATAGTGAACCCGTATAAGCTTAATAATAAAGAGATAGACCGGAATTGGTTTTATATAAGAGATTTGCGTTTGTTTTATGACGGTAAGAATAGCAAAAGAATAGGCAAAATCATATTTATTGTATACCCGATTCTATACAATTAATATGTTTGAATCTCACGATAGTTTTGTGTTTCAAATAGGCAAATACTTAGCTAAGTTGATAGTTACCATTGTAATGTGAACTGTTACAATGATAAAATTAACATTATAATTATATGTAGGTACCTATATTTGAGCATTGTGTAGTACATACATGACATGACTGTTTCAGCATGTACAACGGCCTGTTATTTATGTAACAAAAGATTTCACAAACGTATGCAAATCATTTTGTTTGTACAAATCAAACAAAATTATAAGAAAAAAATCATTCTTTCAATCTTTAACCCACAAGGAGCCTTGTAGAGCGACACTAGCTCCCCAGCAAGTGATGACGCCCGGAACTGTCCCAGCGCCAACTCCATGTAGAACAGTTTGATTCCACCCACCACCAGCATGACGCAGTGGCACCAGGACTATTTGTGTAGCAATAACACATTACCTTTGAATAGTGGCACCAGCCGGCCCCAGCAGGTGATGGCGCCCTTCCGGTGGAACTGTCCCAGCGCCAGCTCCATGTAGAACAGCGGGATTCCACCCACCACCAGCATGATGCAGTACGGTACCAGGAACGCTCCTGGACATATGAAAAAAAAACCGTCATGAAGAAAATAAAATAAACTTACACGTATAAATTTGACATAGCCAGAAATGTTCACGAGAAGCAAATGACTTATCATATTTCACATAGCTTATAAAAATATAGTCTTGATAGTATTGATAGCATTTGTTTTGTTGGCTATGGTTTTTACAGATCAACCAAGTTGAAATGATGCATGAAGTTTCCTTGATCTAATACATTTCTTACTTAAAAACCTGCACTTTATTCATTTATCAATTCTTTTTTACAATAGGTCGTGCCCAATATTTAAGTTCAACAAACTGATGAAATGATTAGATTTTCGTATTTTTACAGTCGTCATTCCTACTTTGTTTTCGCGATAGATGGCGTATATCTAGAGTAAGTATAAGCAAATACTCATATTAAATTCATTGTCTATGATATAGCTAGGACATTTAATAATATGTAATATATAAAAAAATCACTAATTAGGTACTAACACAACTAGAAGTAAGGAATTACTAATGTTAATAGGTTTAGGTAGTAGGTACCATAAGGACATTATTATAACAACAACCGCGGTTAGTGTCACTTATAGCGAACCTTTCAATATCGTAAGTGTATCTTCCAAAAAAGATAGGTAAAAAATTTGGCGAAGAAAGATTAAGCCTACCCAAGAAACCAATTCCCTGGCCCAGCAATAATACTCCAGAATAATTAATTCACTATCTCTCTAAAGCTCACTTATTGTTTCCAGATTGAACCAATAATCTTCTTAAAGTATAAAAATGTCTCGATCTCGCAATAATGTCGCCGGGAGCGCGGCAAATTGCCCGTAATTGCCCTTTTAAGACGCGGGCAATTTTACCCGCGACTCGGTCCCTTTGAAGCGAGATTCAGTTGACAACTTGACAGGGCGTTGAATATTATTAACGCTGCATTGACTGTAAAACATCACGGACTATCTCTCACGTTTACCTTATTGATCTGTATAAGTAGGTGAAAAACTTAACTGAAGGAGCATGTTTATGTACATAGTTGCGTAGAGAATTAATATTGAACTTAGGACGATATTTTTAAATTTAGAACGCCAATATGCGTGTACACACACGTTACTACGACATACCGTTACTAGGTATGTAGTAGTAACGTGTAGCTGTGAGTTGTAGTTGAGTTTTTCACCAAGCAATTTTATTTGAAAGGAAGCATCGGCCAACGTGTACCATACAAAAACATGTTACCATAACCAAGAATGTTGACGCCAACACATTGTCAACAGATTTCAAGTAACGTTGAATGTGAGGCTAATGAATGACCCAATTGAAAAACGAGATGTTTCCGTCCAAGATTCGTAGAAGTGTGAAGTGCTCAATATAAAATACACAATTGTGAATCGTATTCCCTAAACACAAATGCTAGAACGTTCACACAAGGTGTGTGCAGGTTAAACTGAAGCGTAGTATTATTGTGGATGTTGTGATAAATTAAGTTTTATCGTACGGTCCTTTGTGAGGTAAAAATAACCGTGTTATTTATTACTAGTGCCGTCCAACTGCGTCACTACATGTCCGCTTACGGTTATAAATCTAGATTACCTAAACAGGTTGGTTTTTAGGGTTCCGTACCTCAAAAGGAAAAAAAGGAACCCTTATAGGATCACTTTGTTGTCCGTCTGTCCGTCCGTCCGTCTGTCAAGACCCTTTTTCTCAGGAACGCGTGGAGGTATGAAGCTGAAATTTATATCAATTACTCAGGTCTACTGTCCCTTGAAGCTGTGAAAAAATCAAACTTCTAAGCCAACGCAATCAAAAGATACAGCCGTTTAAGCCGCAAATTTTCGACACTTGCAAGGGAATCAAAACCTACAGGGTGCTTCCCGTGAACTCAGAATCTTGAAATTTGGTACGAAGCAACGTCTTATAGCATAGATAAAGGAAAAATTACGAAAACCATAAATTTTTAGTTACATCACATAATATATATTTTTTTAATAATTTTAAACTTACTACCCATTTCCTCATAAACGCGTAGAGGTATTAAATTGAAATTCATACCAAATACTCAGGTCTATAATACCTTTAAGCTGTAGCAAAATCAAACTTCTATGTCACCGCAATCAAAAGAAACAGCAATTTAAGCTGCATATTTTGAAACTCGCAAGTACTCGCAAGGGAATCAAAACCTAAAGGGTACTTCCAGTCGACCTAGAATCTTGAAATTTGGCATGAAGCAACGTTTTATAGCACACATAAAGGAAAAATTCCGAAAACCTTAAATTTTTAGTTACATTACAAAATATATATTTTTTAATAAATATAAACTTTGTAAACCTTGCAGGTTTGTACGGAACCCTCGGTGCGCGAGTCCGACTCGCACTTGGCCGGTTTTTTAATAACCAAATGGCGAAAAAAATTTCGTTCGAGCTATTCCTGTGGATATGACCAAAGCCCTCCGGCCGTTTTCGCAACTGCGGATTTAAAAAAAAGAGAGAATTTTCACTCTCTTTCCGCAACCAGTTCGGAATGAAGACTTATATTCTTTGGAGGAAGCCCATGCAAGTACTCATATAAAACAATAGGTAGTTTAGTTTCGTGAGGTAGCATTAAATGCCAGTAGGACAAACCGAACAAAAATGGGCTCCATCGTAGCTGTCGAATGGTGCGAAATAGGATCGCAACTGGGGGCATATTTTTGAGCACTCGACGCTCGAATCGTGACATTTTAAACTCTCTCAAACACGAAGAAATTGTATTTAAGAAGCATGAATGATATAAATAAATAATCGTGAGTATCGAAAGTATATACATTTTGTGAAAAAATAATACTGAGGAACTTTTATGTGCGATTAATTTTGTGTTTTAAGTTTTTTGAATTCGAGTGCACGACTCTCAAAAATCGCCATGCTGGTTTTGCACAAAGAAATAAAAATCTTCCATCGCAACTGGTTGCGAAAAAAGAGCAAATTCTTAAGCAAGCAGCTTCGAAAACGGACCAAAGTTAAGAGACTAGCTCAAATTTTTAAGATGGTTCTCCCCATGCTTGCTTGCTCGCCGATGCATGATTTTCCATGTCTATAGTCCGTTTTCTTAGGATTTGAAATACGGTATGCAAAGAAGATGCTTGCAAATGGTTTAAGAAAAAGCAAAATCATATTTCCTCATTGCACTGCCGAGAACCTTATTTAAAGATTCCCCAAGTTCCCCGCATTACGCGGCTCGCCGAGGGGAGGCTAGGGAAGATTTACTTTATAGCCGGATGCAACAGGTCGGGATAAAGGCATTGTGAACTCGCTAAAAGTCAGCCGGGTGAACCAACTTTTACTACACTTAGAGGATAATGGGGCCTTAAGACGCAACTTGTGATTCCTGTTACTGGCCGCTTTTGAAATATTTCGGGACGAGTGGTTTTGAACGCAGCCATAGAATAAATAGAATTCCTACACAGATGAATTTTATACGATGGTGCAAGGAAAAGCGTTAAAATGTTGAGTAGTTATTCTTGTTTTAAAACTATAAAGTATATAAACATGGGCAAGGCAACTTTTACGTTAGTATTAAAGGCCAGTAATTAACCTGAAAATTTTGTAGGTGATTAAAGAAAAATAAGTATGCGCTTTTTAATAGTTGTACATGTACACCGTTATTTTTTACTCAGAAACTGTGTTAAGATAACATTTTTTTCCTACCAACACCGTAACTAACTTACACATGTTTAATTGTTTGCTCCGTAACTTTTCGTTCGCATCAAAATCACGGGGACTGCATGTATAGTATATATAAATAAAAAGATGTTTACCTTAAATCTAATAAAGCCCCTCGAGGGATTACTAATATGTTGCATAAAATTTATTGTCATATTTTACTTCTGCATAACAACCCCTGGCAGAATTGTCTTTTCGCCGAATTACTTTTTGCATACATTTCTTGGCATACTTTTCTTTACGCACAATTTTCTTAGGCAGAATAATGGAATGGCATAATGTTAATTTGAAAAATAGTTATGTAATCGAATCATTGTCTCGCCGAAAGTTGTGTAGCATACTATGTACTTGGTATACTGTTATTTCGCACAATTCTTTTAGGCATAATAGTGCTTTTGCAGAACGTTAATATTAATTTGGTTGATTTGTTTCTTGCCGTAATTGGTACCGCATACAGTTATAACATAAACTAATATTGTAGTCATTGTTGCTTTATGTTATAGTACTTACGTACCCTACTACATCAATTGCAATAAAATCCTGGTACTTCGCCGGCTAGCACTTATTACTGAGCTCAAAGTTCTACAGGAGCAGTTTATTTTTGTATAGTGGCGACAGTTCTAACCTAACCTAACCCATAGTTCTAGCAGCAATTTCTTTTGAGTAGGTGTCACAGTTCTAACCTGACCCAACCTACATTTCCGGAAGAAGTTTCTTTTTGTGTAGGGGTCACAGTTATAACCTAAATAACCTAACCCACAGTTCTGAACAAAATTACTGCCTGCGACATCATTGTTGCGTTATAACAAATTTGCTAGAACATAGGTATATTATGCTACTTAAAATTCAGTATTATGCGACGTTAGTAAAATTCTGCGAATTCAAACTCTGCGCTTTTAGTATTCTGCCATTCAAAATTCTACCAAATGAAAGTTATGCTATATGGCAATTATGCTAAGTATACAATTATGCTAAAGTATCATTCGGCTAAAGATGTTTCTGCCATAACTGCTATGCGAAGTGTAATTCGGACAATCGATATTATGCAAGATAAAGGGAACCCCCCCTCGAGGCATTGTGCCAAGAATGCTGGCGACATTTCCTCATTGTATCGAAATATGCTGATAGGTTGTACGAGGAAGCCGCCAATATGTTTTTCTATATTCTAACTTCCAAATTTGATACATATATTTTCTTATATTTGTAATAATTACAAGGATTTATATATTACATGATTTAAATAGGAAACTTAAATAAATTAAAATACTAAAACTAAAACTATAAATAACTAAAAACTAAACTTAAAATAGGTATATATCTAAAATAAGGGATCCTCCAGCGGCATGGTGCCGTAAACGCTGGCAGCATTTCCTTGCTGTATCGCAATGCTTATGCGTTGAGCGAGGAAGCTGCCAGCTCACCGGTCGCCAGTAACGTCGATAAGACATTTGGCCATTTTCTTATATAATCAGTTCAGGTGCATACTATAAAAGGATGGCTAAATAAAGTTAATGTTACGTAATGGAATATTTCTAGTTACTTGAAAACCGACTGCCCATCGAGCCGACAGTCAATAAATACAAGGTATATTAAATCAAACCCGTATTTCAACAGTCCCGGTTCAAGTCAGGTGTAATCGAATCGTCTCGGATACCCGGGAGCGCCGGGTGTATCCCGGCAGACGCCGGATGATTGGGTATTATGAGATTTCCACCGGTACGCATTAAATCACCCGGGTAGGATACTTATCGGGATTGTTTCGGTGCCGACGGAAATGTGGCTATTATTGGAGGTCCTATTGTATTATTCAGTGCGTTTGTTATGATTTACAGGTTTTGCGAGCTACTAACACTTGTAGCTTTAATTGTTTCTTATTATAGGTGAAACACTTTACTGAAGAACCATTCTATGTGGTTGTGCAGAGAATTAATATGGAACTTAGGTACTTAGAACACACTTTACTACTACTATATTGGCTTGGTGCTTTAGCTAAGTTTTTCATCTATACCTACTAATTTTAAAGTTGTAGAAAACACACGAATGTCCAAATGAAATGAGTAATAGGATAGTCGTATTAAACAATAGTAGATTGTTAACCAAGGCTTGGAAGTCACCCATTGACGACGAGGTATTGACTGTTTCTATATTTACTTCTTTGTTTGGAAGGGAAATGAAATATCAGCTATATTGTGAGATGGGGCCATTTCGTGTCACTTCTGTTTCTGTTTCATTTTTGTGTAAAAAGTATGTGCTCATGAATAAATAATTATTCTATTCTATTCTATGACAATGTTGATAAATGTGTACTGAACAGTAAACCTCTAAACATTGCCTAAATGCCATTTTCTCGCTCGTATATTCACGAGCCATAGACAAATTTCGAATTTCGATTGTCGGGGTATGCTTACCACAGGCTAGTACGCCGTACCACAACCGTCACGTCACACGTGATGAATGGACGTGTGATGAAGTGGGCGCAATCAATTACCCCCAATCACAACTGACCCGACAATTAGCACGGGACGCTAGTGGGGTTATGGCGACATTTTCTTTACTAAGGAAGGTATTCCTACTTTTATTACACTTAATGGCTACTGACGGTAGATGTATATTGTATATAGATGAACAGTATGTGGATCATGTCCCCCTGTACACGCTGAGATATAGGTAATTGGACATTAACAAAATAAGTATATTATGCCTAATTTTTAGATTGAAATAAAGTGGCACTCCTCTTCAATTAACCCGCGTAATACAATTATTAAGTGCACACTACATACACACAGGTCTTTGAGTAGCTTTTTTATATTTTTACAGTCTTACAGTAAATCACGACGTTTTTACAATTACGGTGGGATGTAAATTAATTTTGTAAATTGTCAATTGTTTTCTATTTTAACACTTTCCGCGCAGCAATTCGGAACGAATATTAGACAGAAAAATCTCGGTTATTCTAAAAAAAGACTCTACATACCTACACCTATCCAAGTACTGAGACCTCGCCCGACGTTGCTTAACTTCGGTGATCGGACGAGAACCGGTGTTTTCAACGTGGTATGGACGTTGGAGCAATCGCAGAGTGGAAGTCCGTCAAAGGTAACGCTCACTCGAAAGCTTAAAAGACCCAAAGCCTGTGCAGTTACGAGAAATCTAACAGGGCACTGCAAGTTGAACAAACATATGTTTCTAATGGGTAAGAAACAAGATGCAACATGCAGGTTCTGTCAGGAATCAGAGGAAACTGCAATGCACATCCTCTGCTCCTGCGGGCCACTAATGCATAAAAGAAGTATCCGCCCAGGCAGGCAGGTACTGAAACCTTATGAGGTACACGATATTACAGCCCAAAGAATCTGGAGCTTTCTGGACTCAACGGGAATCAGTAATGAATTATAAAAAGGGCTGCCACAATAAATCATGACTGGTCGATGCGGCGCAAATAATAGCGCAAAACAACAATAATAAATAAATAATACCTACACCTAAGTTTTCTTTCGTATGTTTAAGTACCCACTTAGGACACAAATGCCACTCCAAACCCTCCCCGAAACATCCGCATCTCCACTCTCAGTTCAGCTATATTGAATTACATTCCCTCGCAGCACTAAATACATTTTCTCAGGCAATCTCGCTCAAACGTCAAAAGACAGTCATCGACGACGTATAATCTGATTACGCCACGCGATCGCCTCGCCGAGATGACCTCCCAGCACAGATTACCTACACTAGACGGATCAAGAACGACTGGATCTCATCACGGATTCCACATTTGAGTAGCAGCTCCAACGCTCATGTTATCTTTCAAAACGTAGACGGCAAACTAGTATTGCGTACAGCAGGCCGGACTTGAAGGGCCAGGACCCCTTAGGCAATTAGCATTTGGGCCCCCTCGTTCATCTCCATAACTATCAGGAATATGCAGGAAAATATATGATATAGGTAGGTATAGAATAATATTTTTTGTATCTTTTTTTAACATAATTAATATTGCTCCTGTGTCTTCCTAGGGCCCCTTGGTTGGCTGGTAACCTAGACCCGGACCTTGTGGGCCTAGGGGCAAATCAAACCTCAGATTTACTCATTTATATGTTGCATTTGTTTTTAATTTGCGAGTTGTTAGGAGAAGAAAAGTAGAAGAATAAGTAAAAATATAAATAGTGTAACATGCGCTTTGTTTAAGAATTATAAAACCGCAAAATACGAGTTGTGAGCGACATTGTGATTGCGACTTCATATCCTTTTTTAAGTGCTTCAAGCATTCAACAACACAAGAACAGAGTCTATGCAAAGTAGTCTACGCCTCCCAGTCTCCTAGTGTCCCAGTACATTATCTTGTTAAGTACGCCTCCCATTATTGCGTTAATAATTTCCCTGCACATCGGGCCAGTAACTAAGTTTACAGCGTGTAAGGGGCGTTTTGATTGTCAATTACTCCTGGACGGCAAAGGGCTGAGACCAAAGACCAGGATGTAATTAAGTGTATAGGAAACTTCGGGAAGCGGTAATGAAAAATGTCTGCATTAGATGTTGAGTCTATACTGGTAACTCTTTCGTTAAAAGTTTATGGAGACGGTAGATAGTTTTCATAAAGTAACTTGTGTTAGTATTAGTAACATATCTGTATTCAATATGTTATAATGCAGACATTTAATTACTTCCCTAAAATTCCTCTAACTAAGTATTCGTATAAACTCCTGTGCATTAGTAGTATATATTTACAGAAATTAAAATCGTATTATGATAACTACAAGTACTTAACTAGTTACAGTATAAAATCTAAAAAAGGCCCTTGAGGCATTGTACCAAGGATGCTGGCGGCATTTCCTCGTTGTATCGCAATGCTGACACTTTATGCGAGGAAGCCGCCAGCTCTTCGGTCACCAGTTACATTAACCAGAAGCATCGCGATTTCTGCAAAAAGTTTGTGCGTGCTGGGACCCCATGGACCTAGCGTCTCTACGCCAAACGGTACAAAATGGTACTCTCTGCCCAGGCTAGTATTAGTAGTATTAGATTCAAAATATCTTAAAGGAAAAAAACTTTTTTATTTATTGTTTTGTTTTATACATTTTAACCAGAATAATTTATTCACTCCTATTTATTAAATGTCGATTATAATCGAACATTTTGTCTGGTATAGTGATATATAAACTGGTGATTACAAATTTTCTTTCCTATAACGTAAACACTAGTAACTTCAAGTAGTTTTTTCCTTTCTTTAATTAATATTTGATAGCCCGATGATAGCCCGTAACTTTAAAGACAAAAATACGAGATTACATCGCTTATTATAAAGTTAAGAAGACGCGGTCCTAACTCTAAGCGACGGAACGAGGCGACAAATCTCATTAGAGTCAGTTCCGGTCTCGGAGGACTCATTTCCGGCTCGGTTACGCATCTTGTCACTCGCAGACCACACAACGACTGGTGAGCTAAAACAGATAATGCTTGTGAAGAGTCCACATGATACTTAGGATAAATAAATAAATATTTTTGGGACAATCTTACACAAATCGACCTAGTCCTACGGTAAGCTCAGTAAGGCTTGTGCTGTAGGTACTAGACGACGATATATATAACAGATAGAAACATGTAAATACTTAAATACATAGAAAACACCCATGACAATAGTTATTTGTGCAACAAGAGAGGAAAGTTGTTTTTTCTTGCGAGTGTTTATTTTGAGTCCCGAGTAAGCGAAAGATTCTATAATTGAATCACGAGCGTAGCGAGTGATTCTAGTGTTAGAATCTTGAGCGTAGCGAGGCACTCAAAAACACGAGATGTAAAATAACTTTACTCTAGTGTGACACATACAACTTTTCACCTCAGTAGTGAGAACAAATTAAAGGTTAAATAAGTTGCCAAAAATGTCATTTTTAGTACAAGCTTTTATTGCCGACTGTACTTTTTTTCACAATCGTCATCTACTCTTCGAAAGGATTCTAATGAGCCTAAAACACCACGGGTTTATCTTGTGTATTTTAGGAGTTGCTTTTGCTATCTTCTGACTCCAGCATCAGATCAGATCAGTGGTACCATAATATTGCATTGTAACCGAAATTACATTTTGTGTGCTAAATTTCAGCTCAATCGGTTAAAGATGTCTGCTTCAAAATTGAGTTGCAAGAGTCCATCCGGATAAATATACAAATACATACATCAAGTTAACCACATTCATTTAAGTGTTTTATCTGCAACTGCACTGGTTTCATTACTTAATATTTTGTTTAAATATTTTTCATTTTAAAATATATGTACATTTCAAAATTATAATATTTGATTAATTTGTGAGGGTCCGAACGTGGTAGTGGTGTTAAGGGAGTCCATTATGTCCTATTATAATAAATAGATACATACATATAAATACTTAAATACATAGAAAACACCCATGACTTAGGAACAAATATCTGTGCTCATCGCACAAATAAATGCCCTGACTGGGATTCGAACCCAGGACCATCGGCTTCATAGGCAGGGTCACTACCCACTAGGCCAGACCGGTCGTCAATTAAAAAGCTACTTTGTCTCACTCCCTGGAGTGACGAAAGTAGCAACTTTCCTCACTCTCTGAAAGTGAGGTCCAGGGAGTGAGGAAAGTAGACATGTTCGAGCTGCTGAGGTGAAAAAATATGTGCTCATCACACAAATAAATGCCTCGAATAGGATTTGAACCCAGGACCATCGGCTTCATAAGCAGGGTCACTAACCACTAGGCCAGACCGCCCGTCAATAAATTAAGATGCCAAATTCATTACCAACCAAGTAAGCTCTAATTTGCAGACGCTTGCCTAAAACAAACGATCAATTACAGTCCGCATCATACACAAAAACCAGTTTGACTTACTGCTTCCCAAATAAAGATCTACTGATTTGGCTACTTTGTACAAATTTTGACTACCAACTACGCCGACTGTACCTGAGGCAGAACATGTTCTGAATTGCTCTGTGATGTAAGTTGACCTCAAGCACCTGTAAGGTTCGTTCCTGCACTCAACGCAGTGAGTTCATTAGGGTTGCCACTAGCGTTGATTGCGCGCGCCTCAGTGCATAATAGCCGGTTAACAATCGCCTTGCCGTCTCGAGCAGGCCGTGTTCTATTCGTCAGGCAACTAAATTTTTTGATAAACTAGTCTAATATGACCTAGAAATCAGTAGCGAGTTATGTACTTTAAAATGCTTTAAACCATATAGTTATCTCCTCACTGGCTTTCTCAGATATATGATCAGAAATATGCCTTTTATGATTCTTACTGGCAAGTTTTTGACTTCAACGGCTAACAGTTTAATAAAAAGACTAACTCAGACCCGCGACTCAGATTATAACCGAATCAAATTTATCTTAATCGGTTCAGGTAATCAATTTCATCTTAAACGTTAACAAGGAACAGAGACATACTTAGGGGCAATTTCACTTTCAGGGACACCCAATTACCTTAATTGTCAAATAAAAGTTAAATCAGTGGTCAGTTTAGTGACGACAATTAAGCTTGAAATCTTTATGTAAATCATCTTTATTCGCATTTTTCTATTACAATAACACACGTATTATTTATGGATTGAACATAAAACAGTAGATTATATTGAAATTTCATGCTTAATTGTCGTCACTAAACTGACCACTGATTTAACTTTTATTTGACAATTAAGTTAATTGGGTGTCCCTGAAAGTGAAATTGCCCTTAGGCATTATATTATCAATGTGAATTTATGAAATCACGAAAAACATATGTGTATTGTAATTTATTGCATTGTTTTTAAAATACAAATCATACTTGTATAGACATTTATTATTTAACCTGTACAATACGTAACCACGCATACACAGGTCTGAGTGAGCCTGAGTTGCGGTAAGCGTTAGTGACAACCCTACCCTGCCTCTAGTGCTGCTCTAATTGACGTATGCAACAGTCCGACGTCTTTTACAAGTACGGCTTTGGTCTGTGCCGTACAGCCGTACATTTGTAGAACCGTACGACCGAACAAGCTGTATATATCCGCACTTGAATTCGAGTAAGGAGTTAGGACTTGTGTTTAAAATTATTCCAGTTTTACGGCTAAAAATTAGAGCCCACAACTATTGGATTTTATACATTTTATCAATCTAACAAAGTTGTAGCTGCAGCGCGCCTCTCCATGGAGGATTGTCTACTTTGTAAAAAAGAGCTCTATGATTTCTGTCAATTTAATTCTTGTCGATATTTAATCTTGAAATCACACATAATTTTGCATTTAATTAATAGGCCCTTAAAGTGGTGACCCCGACGTGATTTAAAAAAGTCAATACTCTTACCTAAGTAGTTTATGGTAAAAACTTTTACTAAAACCGTTCTTGCATCTAATTTATTTAATCTTTATTGCACAAAAGAGTACAAATTGCTGACTAAGTATAACACGATGGCGGACAGTGTCTGTCATCTGTCATTGGCCCTAGAAAACAAAAGTATACGCGAACCCTGTAATCTTGCTGTCCGCCTAGTGCTAACGGGCCAAATGGCCAGATTTAGTAAGTTCTTTCTTTTGAATATACCTAAAATAAATAAAATGTCGGGTCTGTAAGTAACGACTAGTGTCAGATTATTAAAAAAAACAGCATTTCGGCCCATATCACCCCAATAAAACTAACTAAATAGGTGTATGTCATAAAAATACATACTTACTAGTACAGTCAGCGTCATATAGTTCGTAGCATCCAAAGTACTCAAATAGTTCGGTACACCATACTAATTCTATGGTGTACCGAACTTTTTGAGTACTTTGGATGCTACGAACTATATGACGCTGACTGTACCATTAGAATGTGAATATTTCTACTTAATTTCAACAAGAATTAATTGTCTATAAAATAAAATCACTGATTTAGCCGCCTGCTACGCGCTACGACGTAGCGCTGTCGTAGCGCACTCTACCTGATCTTAAGATAATAAGGTTTACAGATTGTTATTATGTTAGTCATTAATCATTATTTGTAGTAATAACGAAATATCAATCATATAAATAAAAAAATGTAATGACTCCATAAAGGAGGTACTAGTCGAGGTTTTTTATCAATCAGAAATTGCTTGTCATCAGGAGATCCGTCTGCTCGTTTGCCACCTTTGTCATAAAAAAAAGTAAATCATATTTTGTAACATGCAATGTAAATCTGTTGTTATTAATTGTATAAAAGCGGGTAACTCACGTTTTATAAGTCGAATATTGCTCGACATGTTTAAAATTTAAAACTGTTGTTATTATGTACACAATTTTTATAAAAAAATATGGAAGACAGATTGTAAACTGAAATTTTGAGCATGAACTGAAAAGCAGAATCTGTCATGTAAGTTGTAAGCATGTTTTCGTCATGGAATGTGTAAACGTATTACGTAACACTCAACTGTAAAGGTAGTTTTGACCTCGACTGTACTTCATTCGAGTGTATAGGTAGATTTTATTGAAATATGCTGCTACCCTTAACCTTTTTTCGAACCGATAAAATTTTTTTTTTCATAGCATGAGCTTTTTGTGAATTTGCATTCAATTAGGATTTAATTAATAGTTTTGGAGTTTTTTTTTTCTTTTATGACATAGGCGGCAAACGAGCAGACGGATTGCCTGGTGTTAAGCAATTACCGTCGCCCATGGGCACTCGCAACACCAGGGGAGTCACAAGCGCGTTGCCGGCCTTTAAGGGGGGTTGGAGCTCCGGGAACCTTACTCACCATCAGGAACACAACACTACATACCTGAAAGGTGGCAGTGCTATTATGGCTGTGGTCTTCTGTGAGGAGGAGGTACTTCCCCAGTTGGGCTGCCCCAGATTCAAGCGTGATGGTCAACGCTGTGCCCTACCTCTCATTGTTGGACGTAGTTTAAGGACATACCCGGGTCCAAAAACTTATTGGAGTTATTGTACATAATGCGTTTTTGGCTATATAATATAGGTACCTACAGTCAGCAGCATTCTGAACTAGTCTGAACTACGAGTATTAATGAGTAGGCTATATAAACTTATTTGGGCTAAATATCCAAAATCAGTGCGAGTCGAACTATAAAAAACATATTTAGCATAAAAACAAAATCCATTCAAGCTCATACAATTTTCGATAAAAACTGTTGAAATTTTACACATACCCTCATTCAAGCATGACGGCTCATATATATCTCAATCAAAATGCATTTAATTCAGTCACTTGCCGTGAGAACCTTTACTTATACACAGAATATAAGTGCACGTGAAATGTCAAAGTTCCTTGTAAGCTTCCACACTTAACCCTCTCGCCGCCGCGCAGACACTTGACGGCACAATTAGCGAGCAAGTGCCACTTAACCATTCACCGCTCGAGCCACGTAATGTTATATCATACGTTTATGGATTAAGCTGGGATTATTGAATTCAACGTTGGTGTTAACACGTTCACGGACAGTACGTCGACAGACGCGGTGAATTCGTTTGTTTCCTTTGGCCTGTGACACGCTGTGGTCGTCATCGTGTTAATAATGTTGACTAAGACAAGGGGCTTTGACTCCCGTTCCGGATCGTTCCTCATGCAAAGGTTGTCCATCGCAGTTCAACGCGGCAACGCTGCGAGTGTGATGGGCACCTTTGCGTCGGTAGCGGCCAGGGGCGGGCTTTTACAGGAAGTTATTTTTATTACTAATGTTATTTGCGTATTTCTTTTTCTTTTAGTAGCAAGTTTAGTTTATTTTAGTGTTAAATTATTCGATAATAAGACAAGGGCTATTGCATAGAGTATTAAGTAAGTTTATGATGACTCAAGAAAAGGTTTCTTCCAAGGATAATATGTAGATAAATTACAAAAATTGAGAAGTGAGCCTAACTAACAAATATATACTATCCTTGGTTAGTACCTAGTTACCAGCGTAGTCGCTTCGAGGACTCTACATCTATCTCGATCTAGATATAGCATAGTTACGTAATTATTGTAATGTTATTGTAATTATAATTCTTTTGTACATTATTAGAAACAAGAATCGAATACCGGTATTATTTTCATACAAATTAACCGGTATTCAATTGCGGGTGTTAAGTATTGCATATTTTTCACTGCTAATTTCACTAACTTTTCAGCGGAAGCAAAATCTAACGTGGGGTACGCAAATAACAAATTTTACTCTTCAATGGAAAATCATATAATTTCCATTTTAACATTATTATTGGACAAAATTTATTTTTCCATCTTATGGACTTTAATGGACAAAACTTGTACAAAGTATTTACAGTGGTGCGGTAGTTATGACAAATTATTTTTTACCCAAATCCTCTATAATCATAGTTTTTAAGAAGATGGAGCATAGTGTTTAGTAGCATAGTACATTTAGCCGAAATGTACTATCTTAAATGCTGGAAGATCACTTTAAATTTAGTCGCCTCGTCGGTCACGTTAAAGGTTCTTAAAGGGTAGGCAACGCGCATGTGTGATTTGAATATTTTTTGTTGTTTTTGTCTAAAACATAAGTCTGTAAGTAGGCGGCTGATAACTTATTAACTTTGAAACTGCATCCGTCGCGCAGTCAGTATACTTAATGGCACAATTAACTGCACGTTTCGCTTAACCGTTCACTGAGGTTGAGTTCCAAATAATAAGATAAATTAAATGATTCTTGATTTCGCTCGTAGAAACTGTCATTCTCTGTTGGATCATATCCAAGTGATTGTTCCCTCATAACTTCTAAGATCGTTAGCGGCGTAGTTAAACTTGACAGTGAGTTAAATAACCTACATCGGTGACAACCACGTGAAACTTTGAAATCGTAATGGGCATAAACTTCACCCAAAATGCAGTAGGTAGGTAAGTGAAGGAAGTTTTATACTGTAACTAGTTAAGTACTTGTAGTTATCATAATATGATTGTAATTTCTATAAATAACTATACTTTGTTTAGTGAAGGAAGGTATTAAGTAAAATAATGTACTCGAAATGTAAAATCAAAATTTCGTTCTTTACATATCCTCCTCACCACAGAATGTTGGCATACCCATTAGATATTAAAAAAATCTAGTATGGCATCTTTGACATAGACCTTCCAGACGTCGTTTCAGATACATCCTACAAAGAGCCGGAGGAAAAGCAGCTATACCCTAGTGAAAAACAAGTGACTCAAACTTTCACGGTTTTTACACATTATTATATATAAACGGGACTTAACTGCGTATAAGACTACAATAAGAGTCTAAGACTCAATCCGTCTTAATCCAAGACCACGAGGACAACGTCGTCTTCGAAACGTCGGAGGTAAATTTAAAGTTACGCGGTTAATTCACGTTTACGTATAATAACAAGTGACTCATACAGAAGGGTTTAGCAGTCACAGCCTCCATTCTTGCAGCAGAGGTAGGCCTCTTTAGTAAGCGCCTCACATTGGCCAGGTCTCGCGCTCGCCGCCGTATTCAGAGACGTCACGAGGAGCCGTAAAGGAGTCGCCCAAACCAAGTTAAAAACAGTTATCAGTAACACTCACCCCCTCCATTCTTGTAGCAGAGGTAGGGGAAGCGCCACACGTTGGCCAAGTCGACGGCGAAGCCGATGACGGAGAGCAGGAAGTCGACTTTCTTGCCCCAGGTCTCGCGCTCGCCGGCGGCCGGCGTCGGCGTCTTCAGAGACATCCTACACGAGGAGCCGGTGAAGAAGCCGCCCCACCCTGGCCAAAAAAAAATGCTTTATATTTTTTACATATGCACCTAGCCATATATAATGTATGTTGGTGAAAGACGTAGAAAGTGGACTTTGGCATGGCATATTAGAGTGAACGAGACGCACTCTTGATTGGAAATCTGCTAACACCTGACTGTACACTTGTAGCATTTTTTTATTATATTAGACTTTACCCATATTCTATAAAATCTATGTAAAATTACCTCTTTGGATAAAGTAACAAAAATCTATAGAATACTATATGTATAAATGTATTATTATTTAAGCTGAGAAATTAACACAACTGCAGCGGAAATAAACAATATATCGCAAAAAGAGCGCGCTTAAATAACTATCTCAATATTATATGAAGAGCCAAAACGGCACTCGATTCTGAAATTCAATTGTTTTTTCAAGATGTATTCAATTTAATAAAGATCTTTTTCAAAAATTTGCGTGGCCGATGTCGACCGCCGTCGCTTCAGCCGAGACGATAAGTGTGACTAAAAATTAAATGAAATTATGTCTATGTAGCATGTCTTGAGCTTGAACTTGTCTATGTGAGCATAAAAAGACTGTTGCTCAGTTACAACAGGTTACTTATTTATCTATCGATGTTTGAGTAGCTTATCGACAACGTACGTTACAGCGCAACGCAACGGTTATTTTATTGTTATTTTACAATTAATGGCATCATTAAACTAAATTTCGTGTACTAGTAGCTGTACTATACTACATAAATACGTACAGTTAGCATCAGTAGTTGCATATGAAACAGCGCACCAAAAGTATCTACCGTTTTTTAATTCCTTCACCAAAAGAGACAGATTGCTGCGTGTTTTTTAATTGAAATGCGATGCGAAATTTAAAAACGCCAACTGTAGTAAATATCTTAATTGTAAAAAAAAAACGCAGGATGGCAGTACTTACTTTTAGTGCGTTGTTTAATACATTACTATTGATGCTGACTGCATAAGATAACAATCAACGTGGAAGCGTTTGAATTTAAATCGATATGGTTTTCATCCACAAATAAATCTAGGTAACCTTCATAATCCAAAGACGTTTTAAAAACAAACGCCGTACCCTTTTCAAAACCCGCGCCTTAGCGAAGTGTGCTTGACCTTTGCCGTATTAATTACTACGCAGAAATAACCAGAAATACCCGATGGCCCTCCATTAGCCCGCTTAATCAAGTGACAAATGTTGGCCCTGACGGAGGACTCTCTGCTGACCGAGGCTAGGGTTGGCGCTTGAGTTTTAATTTTTATTCAAATATGTGCTATTTGGATATGTTTGTTGGATGTGTCTCGCGTGTTCCCAATTAATCTAACTGGGGTATTTCAAGATTTTTGATTTTAAGTTCTAAATTAAGACAACAACTACTTAAATAAGTAGGTAGCTACAAGTGAGTATTTTAACATATTTATTTTTACAAGATATTGAAGTATAAGTAGTCAGAATGTAAAACTAAAATATGACATAGACTGTGCACAGTAGGTAGCAACGGCGGTGCGTCCTAAACTCCGATTCCCGCCGGCTTACATTGATTACAGACGTGTAAGCATAAAATAAAATTAGTAAACTTACACTTCAAGCTCCAACTTCTTTGAAAGGAAATCTCTTTTTATAGTAATTTAAATATAATAATTTACTATTTTTACTTTCTTTCATTAATCGTTTTTTTTTTCACCCTCTATCCTTAGATTGCAGGCAGTTAACCTTAAGTTTTTTGCGATAAATTAGTCTGTAACGTTGTGAATATTATCTACGACAGTGCGGCAACCCTGTTAGCTGTTGGACTGAGTGTCGTCATATGTCGCGGGCAGCGTCACCGAAAAAGCATTATAACCCCGACGCTATCGGCACGGAGCCACTACAGCGGTGGAATTGGATGTCGACTTATCAACACGACATGTCGGACGGCGAGCCGACATCGAGCCGCTCTGAACCACTGTTTACGCATACACCGACTGATTTTGTCCTATTTAAAAAAAAATGTACTACTATACGTACGTTACGTATTATTACTATTATTAGTTATTTATTTGAAAAGGCAATAGTTATTTGTTTTAAAAGCGAGCTAATTTTGTGTTTACCATTTCGTGCTAATATTGAGCTAGAATAT
This sequence comes from Grapholita molesta, assembly GCA_022674325.2. Lineage (NCBI taxonomy): Eukaryota > Metazoa > Arthropoda > Insecta > Lepidoptera > Tortricidae > Grapholita > Grapholita molesta. The sequence goes on along the minus strand of CP053130.2, from coordinate 14,645,173 downwards.
TGCAATATGACCCACGAGCATAGCGATTTCAAAAAGTGGAATCTAGAGCGTTAGGAGTTCTCCGGAGTGAATATACAATAAAAAGACACTAAAACAAGCAACAAGACTTGTTTTACTTAATTGTATACAAATTTCAGTATGTCAGAACGTGTAGTTTTGATGTGTACTTGATACAGTAAAGGTTGACTCACGATAGAGCGGCCCGTCGCCTAACCGAAGTCCCCGTCGCTACATTTCGTATGGAATGAATCTCGTGATCACCGAGCCCTCCGAGCCACTCGGCCCGGGTTCGGGCCGGTCATGCGACGGCCGTTACAGCTATCTAAAAAGTCTCTGCTCGGCCCGGTGATTGGAAAGCAACGTGATATGGACGCGATGTCGACGGGCGTGCAATGATCGTCTACTCGCAACAAATGGTTGGATGGAATCACGCTTGCCTCGGGCAGCTCGGGCCCGGGCCGCCCCGGTGAATGCCCGGTGGGTCAACGGAAGGCTCGGAAGGGCGACGTGTAGGAAGAGCTAAGGTATAACATAAGTCCTAACTACACGAAGGAATTTGTTACTGCGGTGCTACCGCAAACAACGATATTTGTAAATTTCAAACGATTGTCTCTGTCACTCTCATGACACCTTAATTGGAATAAAAGAGAAAGATGACCGAAATATTCGAACTTCTATTTTCGCGGTACCGCTCATGTTATATTTTTAGCACAATAAGTTTGACATGTAGGGGCGCTGCAATATGTTTACTTAATTTCTTTCACGTAAACTCAAATACGTACAAGAATTAAAAAAAATGATAATGAATAATGTAGAAATTACAGACTAATGGGCACAGGCGTCCGTCGAAACTGAATCAGCAGCCGTCGCCAACCCGCCTGCCACTAAGGCAACTCCCCCACCAAGACGATACATAAGTCACATTTGAACGTCTTATCTTATGATGTAGAAATCAACGTTAGATTCGTATATCTTTCCCGTAAACGGAACAATGGTGGTCCGTACATTCCGGAGCGGTATTATGCGGATTGAGCCAACGCGCAGAGGCCCTTTTTTCCTTATGATATAGGAGGCAAACGAGCAGATGGATTGCCTGATCGTAAGCAACTACCGCCGCCCATGGACACTCGCAAAACTAGAGGAGTCATAAGTATGTTGCCGGCCTTTAAGATGGATATACGCTCTTTTCCTTTCGACAATTTAATGGAAAGTAAGGGTTACACTACACTAGAGACAGCACCTGCCATGGTCTAAGAGGACCAATGAGATTGTATGGAATCTAAAATGTACTGGGATATTTGCTTGAATTTGATTTTCTTAACAATTTTTGAGGTATTTAGAGCCGGATTTCGATAGAGTTAGGAATACTTTAACGCCAAAAACGGTACCTATATAGACTGACTCAAAAAAATTCATAGTTTACGCATAATATTAAAAGTTTAATTGTTTTACTTTTTAGAGCATTTCAACTATGTATTACTTAAAACGGGATAGTTACCTTGTATGTTAATTTCAATGAGTATCTGGTATTTATTCCCTAAGGATGGCGCTAACAACAGTGCCGAATTATCGAAAACTCATTTCACATGGTAACTATCCCGTTTTAAGTACCTACTAGTTGTAATGTGAACGACCATGTTTTTAGAGCGAAATGTTCTATTCATAAAATATACATATGTATTTTGAGGTAACGGAATAAAACACCTACCTGCTGTCAGATAGTCAAACAAATTATGTACCTAACATTTGATTTGTTCTCAAGTGTAAAAATATTTTATTATATTTTAAAATATTTACCGCCCTTTCAGAATTAATAACTAATTCCGGGATTAGTTGCCAAGTGGACTCCAGGCATGAGCCATGGCAAAATGCCGAGGCAACGCGAGAAAGAAAAGAAACGCCTCAATGGATTTAAAACGTAATTTGATCAAAAGCTGAATACAAATAATCGCCTGTTTCAGATGTTATATTTTAGTTCTAACACTTTCGCAACCAATAACCCGCCTATCGGGCACACCGCTCATAGGGGAACGTGGGGAAACCCGTATGTAACGAAAATTTCGTAGCGCCGCGTAAAGCCCGCTTTCGCAACAGTTAAGTAGATACTGTAATAGTTACAGATTAAGTACCTACATACGTGTAAAACATTTCCATGCTTATCCTGATATGAAATATGTTATTGTACAGAAACACCTCGCCAGTAGGTAAGAGTAGGACGTACTATCTTATTACATGTTATGCAATTTAAGATTTTTCTTTATGAACAATTACAATAAATGAAAACTACCATATCTCCACTCAGTTGTGTTAATTTAATTATCTATATTCCCCCTAAATGTGTTTCAATTTATAATAACGATTGTTTTAAAACATCTTCTTATATACAATAAACTTTGAAATAAAAAAAAAGTTGGTTAACTTAATTACATCCTGATATTTCAAACACTTCGCAGTGTTCGTAGCCAACACTCAGCAGGTCTAATCAATCTAGGATGTAATCCATTTAAAAAAAAACAATTATTACTGCAACCAAAGACAATATTAAAAAATATAAAAGTTAAAAACTTACGTGCGGGTCGGCGGGCGCAGTGTTCGCGCCATGTCCGCACGGCGCGCTGTCCGCGGCACAGTGGCGAGCGCCCCGGCGCCGCCACGCCTCATCTCTGTTCCCGCACCCTGTTTATAAAACGACCCTTTTAAATAGGGAATATGTGGCGCTTACGACCTTCTCAACCTCGTCAACCGCAAGCGCATGATCGTAAGAAAGACTGGTTTATAAATAAAAGCAACGGTGATTACGACTTTTTGAAGTGGAGGGAATCATGTTGTGTTGTTAAGTTAAAAGGATGGAAGCGTCAAGGAAACTAGTGCTTTGGCAGCCTTTGGAAACTAAGCGGTTCGACACGCCCAGTTTTAACAGAAAAAGCTTGAGTAAAAGCAAGCAGAAATTATTCCAAGATCATTTAGCCAGTATCGAAATTGGTGTTCAAAATATTATACCTAAGTTTATTCCGTAATTTAAGCAATTAAGTATAAAAACATAATAAAGAAAATTAAAACCCTAACAACTTAACTTACATAATATTAATATGAAAATAAATAACATAATCTCCAAAATTTGCTTGAGAATAGAATAGGTACTCTGTTGAGAAAAGAAAATTAAGAGTTGGTTTTTTATTTGATTTCCTCAACGGAGTATTCTTTGAGTTTTAGTTTTAACTGTTCCTTTTTTCAATCGTGGCAATTATTGAACAGCTAAAGAGCAGCCACGTGATTCAAAGATTTAGACTATTAAGAGAAATTTAATGGTAAATTGTAGCTAAAACGTTATGTTTTGGAAATTATATGAAAATACAAAGTACTTTTAAAACCAAATATATAAGAATTAAGGAGTACTATTATGATATTTTTTAAGGGGCTACTTAAGTTTCCAAAAAAAAAAAAACAGAAATATTTGAATGGTCTTTAAAAATACCATTAGGGATGTCGTTTTGGTGCCGGTATCGTTGAGTTTTGGGACAGGTTGTATGTAAGTTAAAGACCGGTATAGTATCTGACCGAAGCCCGTCGAAAATAGGCGGATGACTGCAGTTTGTAAATATCTGTAAGGGAAGTATATATCACCGATGTTAACCTCTCCTCTCGTATGAAGATAAATCTCTAAAGTCTATACGATATGTCTACCAAAGATTCTGTTAACCTCAAATTTGATCATCATCATATCAGCCAAAGGACCACTGCTGGACATAGGCCTTCCCCAAGCCGCCAGTGACTGATTTTGCGCCACGCAGTGGATTCCCGCGTACTTTACCATGTCGTCGATCCATCTTGTTGGGTGTCTGCCCACGCTGCGGTACGTGGTCGCCACTCGAGAACCTTTATGCCCCGACGTCCATCGGTTCGTGCAATGTGCTCGCCACTTAAGTTTAGCGATCTAGAGGGCTATATCGCTTACTTTGGTTCTGCGAATGACATCATTCCTGATGCGATCACGCAGTGACACTCCCAGCATAGCGCTATCCATTGCCCTTTGGGTGACTTTGAGCCTTCTAAGGCCCATAGTAAGCGATCACGTTTCAGTACCATATGTCATCACCTTAATACTAAAAACGTTCACCTACTTAAATATTGATAATGCCGCCTGCCCGCGACAAGTGGTGGGCGGGGCGCCCACGCCCACCGCGGGCCCCGCCTACAGCACTTTGAAGCTTAGCGGAGCTCTTAGAGGTCCCATCATGAAAGTGCCCTGATATAAAAGTATAAAATATTTTATTGTAAGCGTGTTGCGTGTCGATGGAATTGGCAATAATATTATTAAATACGACGTGTAAGGCGGGAATTTTCTTTTAACATAGTTACTTAAAACACGTTTAGTCAAGTCTAATAAAAATGTTTTTTCCACTCAGAAAAAAATGCCTTAAAAAAATTTCACAAATTTTTAAATGTGCTCTCTTGTTACCGCCATACATATGGAATATAATAACAAAATAGGAAAAGACTTTGGGACTATATATTTTCTTATTTTACTAGAAAGCGCTAATGAATCAGAGTAGAAAAAACAAAATTTACGTTAAATAACAAATTACAAGTGGCAATATTATAGAGAAATGCTCTAATAAACCCGATTCACATTCACATGCATCAGGAAATAACACAACACGATAATAAAAAATCCTCCCGTCATACAAACACTAGTATCTTAGAGAACATAAAAAAAAATTGAGAGATATCCAGAGTGGTCAGTGATCGCAACAAAAGCTATAAGTATCTGATATAGTAGGTGAAAAATTTAGTTAAATCACCTGGTCTATGTAGTCGGTACTACTACGTTACTTAATGTGTACGTACACGCACGTCGGCGTTCTATATTCAAATTTGACTTAAGTTCCATGGATAGGACAAACGCCCGTCATTTCGAAAACATAACCCTGTTCCGTACTTCCTTATTTTATGATGTTAAAATATTTTGGAAGAACAGTATACCAATGTCAACGATTACATATGCCCCTATGACGTCGTAGACTGTGAACGGACTTTCTCAACGCATAAATGGGTCATAAATTCACATTTCACACACTCACAACTGAAAATTTAGAAAAAATCTTGGTCGTTCTAGTTTATTGGCGACAGTAAATTTCTGAATGTCAATCATAAATTAATTAGTCACTGGATATAAATTATGGTCTAATAAATGTATAAAATATGTAGTATTTTTTTATTAACATAAGTCTCTGCTGTACGGAACAGGGTTATATTTTCAAAATGACGGGCGTTTGTCCTATCCTTGATTATAATTCTCTGCACAACTACATAGAGCTTCTTGATTAGCTTAGATCCTTATTGAGCTAAGTTTTTCACCTGCCCGGGAGCGCTGGTGGCCTAGCGATAAGAACGACGGGCGACTTGCAATCCGGAGGTCGCAGGTTCAAACCTCGGCTTGTACCAATGAGTTTTTCGGAACTTATGTACGAAATATCATTTAAATATCAAATGATATTTCGTACATAGGTACCTACTACCTGGTGCTTTTGCGGTGCACCCGAAACCGGACTAATCTCATTAAGGCCTAGTTTCCCCTCTGGGTTGGAAGGTCATATAGCAGTCACTTTCGTATAAACTATATACTGCCTACGCCAAATCCTGGGATTACTTGCCAGTTTTTCACGTATACTGACTCTTATCTGTTTCTGTTAAACAAAAATCCGGTAGACTATCTAGGCTGTTCGCTACTACTAACTGTAACTGTAAGTATACTAACGTAATTTATAAAATAATCATAGAACAACCACCCTAGCACAATTAGGTACCTAATAATATATTTACTTATTTTAAAAGTAGGTACAGTACAGTCATCAGCAGAAGTTGCTAACTGTCAAAATTGACACTAAAGTTGCGTTATAGCTCATTAAGAACACCTCGCCTATTTAGCAACTTCTGTTGCCGACTGTATTAACGTCGACGTCCGATATTTTAATCGTTACAATAAACCAGAAAACCTATGAGTTTGAATGTAATTGAATATAATATACCTACGTATTTACTTATCTAATTGTGCTAGGTTTTTAATTACGTACAGTCAGCAGCAAAAGTGGCTGAGGGTTTGAAGTGTTCAAAATGACCTACACGCACTCTTATTCTCTTGACAATAGAGACGTGTTGACCTCATTCTGAACACCTCAAACGCTTAGCCACTTCTGCTGCTGACTGTACCTAAGAGGAATTAAAGTAACAAACAGTAAAGTATGCAATGACTTAGCACACGCGTTTCATTCTATTTTTACTTTTAGGCACTGGTCCCACCGCGAGCTAGTAAGCCATGAGCTATCAGATTTCAAGGGACAAAAGATATTCGCTCCCGTGTAAATAAAAGAGTGATATATATATTTATAGCTCATCGCCCGGCGATGGACTACGATCGCCCGGCTATGACATATATATTTTTTTTGGAACCTGACTTGGGCTTTATGCACATGTTGGTGCGATAGAGCAATCGGACTGTGTGGGGGAAGGTAGTCTGGGAAAAATCCAGGACCCTACCGCACCAGACTTGACTTATACTACTGGAATACTCCTACTGAGTTTTCGCTTCCAGCGAGATTGGTTGAGACGGTCTCAACCGAATCTGAGTGGTGTGTATGACATATATCACATATATGTCTGTTATTTACACGGGATCGATTATCTTTTGTCCCTTGAAACAGCTGATAGCTCATAGCTTGCGTTGAGACCAGTGCCTTAAGCTGCTTATAAAAAAATGCCGTTATGACTATTGTAATGTGTTATTAACTTCGTCTTTTTTTGTAAAGGTTTTCTTGGCTATATATTTTTTTTAAATTGTATTTCTAAAGAAGTTATTGATTTTCGTACTGTTACCCCAAAGTAGTGTACTTCTGGTACTTACCCATATGAGACTGCGACACATAGGAATCCATTACTTCTTTAATAATAATCATAGGTATTTATCATCAAACGTGCCTCGTGCTTATTTTTTCCTCTCTTTAATATTATTGTAAAAACATCTACATACCGGGTGTGGCCTGTAATAGGAGCATTAACTTTAGGCATCGTTTCTACACCACAAACGTAGCAACATTTGTTCTACGACTTTTGAAAATTACTTATAGTTTAATAAATTTTAATAAAAAATGATTTTCCAAGTAAGCAATGTATTTGTTGTAGGCTGACAATAAACGTCAACTAGACTATTGGATGCTGTTCATTGGAAATACTATTTAGTTTGTTTGAAAAAATCACAAGTAATAAATTACCCAATTGTGTAAAGTTGTAGAACAAATATTGTTACATTCGTGGTGTAGAAGCGATCCCTAAAATTTTTGCTCCTATTACAGGCCGCACCCGGTATAACCATTATCGTTGATAAGATCGGACTTTTGAACTCCATATTTTTTAGATTACGTGTTAACCTTTTATTTAATTCAAGATGTGATAAAGCTTAAATCAAAATTGTCGCCTGGATACGCGAACCAACTGTACTGAAATAACATTTACGTAAAAGATATTTCGTGAATCGAGGGGCACAAATCGTTAACAAAATGAGCAATGTACCTACCTAAAAACACTCACTGTACTTGGGTGTCGTTGCAAAATTGCTTAGGCAAAATGATTTTCTTTCAATTTATTTATTTTCTCGAGTTATTTATTTATGATAGATATACATGCTGCCTGTATGGCAGTTATTTTTTATTTTTTTATGACATAGGCGGCAAACGAGCAGACGGATTGCCTGGTGGTAAGCAATTACCGTCGCCCATGGACACCCGTAACACCAGATGAGTCACAAGCGCGTTGCCGGCCTTTAAGGGGGGTTGGAGCTCTGGGAACCTTACTCGCCATCAGGAACACAGCAATACATACCTGAAAGGTAGCAGTGCTATTATGGCTGTTGTCTTCTGTAAGGAGGAGGTACTTCCCCAGTTGGGCTGCCCCAGATTCAAGCGTGATGGTCATCGCTGTGCCCTACCTCTCATTGTAGGACGTAGTTTAAGAACATACCCGGGTCCAACTTTACTATAAGTACGGGTTATACTTTGACTTAGATTGTTTCTGAAGAAGAGCTTACTTAGACAGAGAAAGTTTGTAAAATGTTATTGCTTACCCAAGAATAAGAAATAATACTACTTAGTGCGACCCTCGAGAAGGGTTCATCGACTCTTGTAACCTGTGATTGACATGTAACCTGTTTTGTAATCATATTATGCTATGTCATATACATATAAGTATAAAATAGGTACTGTTAGATTACACCCTTTTGGCATAGGCCAGTTACACTACGTTTTCATTGATACAAGTAACAGCTTTCATATAATGTATGTCTGAATGAATTCATGTCATTTGTCTTAATCCGTTTATTATTTATAGTAATATCATATATTTCCCATACACGAAACAATCTTGTTCTAGACATTTGGGAAGCGTAGGTACGCGGAGCTGCAGCCAACGCGCAGATCCCTTTAGACAATTCAATGAGTAAAATTTAAAAAGTAAAAGTTTCCAAGTGGAAATAATGGGTTTACTTTTTTGGTAAGTAACTGCTTAGAAAGTGGAAATGGGATGTTAAGCCGACGAATTACCAATAGCCCAGGAACTATCCGATTTAAAAAAAAAAAACGTTATCGCGCGCTTTTTTTATATCACATTTAAAAGTGATTTTAAGGACCTATAATTGAATCCACAGACTTCCAGTTCCGGAAAACAGTTAAAACAAACGACCAAATACAGGTGATTTGTTCCAGCAATCACGGTAGCAGTAATTTTATAGCGAAAATATGTTCATAAAAATCTATTTTGTGAATCTCAATACGAATCATCCCACAGATGTAGGTACACATGTAGGAAGTAGCGGTATTTTAATCAACTTCATTAATTAAATAAAAGGTAAGGTGCTACCTACATAAAATTAAAACTAACTATTAATACAAGTAACTTAAATTTTTTTTTTTTATTAGCCTGTGTTCGTGTCCCACTGCTGGGCAAAGGCCTCCCCTCTTTTTCTTCACTCAACCCTGTCACAAGTGACAACTTAAAAATACTTAAGTAAAATTAAAATCTAAATTAGGCCCTCTAGGCAAGGTGCCCATCACGCAGGCGGCATTCCCACGCTGAATTGCTATAGCAATTCTTTGTGCAAGAAAGCCGCCCGCGCGAGGGTCACCAGTGGTCTCCCGCAGACGTTTGCTTAAGGTCTTGTGGAGCCCGCGGGCGCCCCTGCCCCACGGACCGAGTGTCTCGACGCCAATTATTTACTTATATTTCAGCCAACTTACTCATGGAAAATAAAAGTGTACAAATAATACCCATATAAAATCCAATATCATATTAATATATCTTTGGAAATAAGAGTTTCGAATTAAGTCAAATAAATAACTTTCCCAGCAAATTTCCTTTCTCTTATATTTTTTTAGTTTCGTTATAAAAATTGCGTATGTACATTAAATAGATATATACAAAATTATAAACGATAATTGTCTTATACTGTAAAAGTCGAATTTTGTTTTTTGGCCGAATACGGACACTGAAAAACTTGCAAATTCATATGCCGAATATTTACAGAATTAGGTACCTAGTTGGGATTGTATGTATGTATTACTGACCAACGAAACAAGGAACTAACGACGATTATGCCGACGATAACGACGATTATACATTTCGCTTTCAGTATATATATCACGACAACGATAACGATAAAATTAGGTCGCGAACGACCACGGTAAAAAGTATAAGAGTGACCTTTGAGGTTCATGTGAAATTTTAAATCATTTTAGCCTAACCTAACGTCAATATAACATGCGTTCAGAAATAGTATATAGTCGCTTTGGTTACTGAACGTTCCCAACTTTATGTCTGCTTCTACTCGAACGTACTACTGAACCGTCAATCCCCTCTATTGAAGTTTCAAGCCAGCCAATAGGAAAACACCACCAGACATCAATCGAAAAAATGACGTCGCGAGTCGTCACCATCTTTTGAGAATAATCATTTTATTTTTTTGTTTAGCTAAAGACGGTGGCGTCGGGGCTCTCACATAAAAAGCATTTTGTTGACGTTGTCTTTGTGTCGTTGTTTTCTTGGACAATAATATATACAGGTAATAAAGGATCACTTTCACCAGGTAGACTCCCCTCCCTTGACAGCTGAGACTACGATTCTAAAACAATATTTGTAAATATAAACAATGCACCATAATCAACTAAATTGATCCTACAATTCAATTCACAACTTGTTTATAGTTATTCCACCTAAGTTAACAAATTATTAATTGATGAATAGATCTCCAAATTGTAAGATTATTTCAGCAGCACCAATTTACGCTATATGACGCAGGTACCTAAAACAAGTTTCTTTATGCAGAAATGGGTGACGAAATGGATCCTTGCGAGTGCATCTGGAACCACGAGTTGGCAATGCGGCGACTGATCTCTCTTGTGAGTACATCTATCGTGACCTTGTGCTTATTGTGGTGAACGTTACAATTATCCTAAGTGGCATTTTTCAACAAAACTGTTCATAATAAGTGTTTATAGCATTCTTCTAAACGAAATCTCGGTGCGTTATAGCATTCGAAATTCAAAAATAAAACTTCCATAGCCATACTAAATATGATGTGTACGTGTGAATAATTTGATAACAGAAAACTCATAGCCTGCAATTCGTCACACTAGCTAACACACACATGTACTGAAACAACTGTTATCAGTAGGATTTCCAATTATTCTGTATGTATAATTGCTTGTTTATCAATAAATGCCCACATAACGGGATATACATGTTAAAATGTTGAACAAGCTTTGCTTCAAATATTATACATTTTGTTATTAGTCTGGTTGACTGCCTTTTATTACTTTACATAGATAATTCCTTTTATTACTTTACATAGATAATTCTTTTTATATATAATTTGTTACTCTACATTGTAAACATATAAATTGATTGTTAAGTAGTAGTACTAACAGTAAAAAACTATTGAATTATATAACTATGTTAAATCTTAATTGTGGTACTGTTTGTATTTAAACTTACATGAGACATGTTTAATAATTAACGATTAACACGGTACTAACTTTAGTACTGTGGTACTGTTGTCTGGAAGAGGATACTGACTTGCTAGATGTTTATAGGTAGATAGAGTAAATGATCCATAATATGTCCCAGAAAGTTTGTATTAAACTTTGGTTTTTTGTTACCCAAAATGTATAAAAATTTGGTAACAAAAAAGGACTACTCCAGGCAACCAACTTTTATCAAAGTCATAAACATGATCCATATGTACAAACTTTTTGAGAAATGCTCACTTTGAAATGTTTAAATCAAAAGAAAAATAGAAATACGAGCTAGTGATGAAGGGGTTGTGGGTTCGAGTCCCACTTTGAGTCAAATTTTTCAATTTTTTCTTAAACATCAATGTGTTTAAGTCGAAGAAAAAATTTAAAGATTTGACTTAATAAAAATAAATGATCACTTACGAATCACTACTATTTTCATATCTAGTACTTTATGTACATTTATACATTTAAGAAAAAAAATGGAACCTAACATTTTAAAAGATTTAAGCGTAGCGTCTGCAACTCGACTGTTTATCGATTCGTTTTGCATATTTTGGCGCTCAAGCTGTTAATAAATCAACTTATAATTTTACTCTTTCAGCTCCGACAAGGGCAATCCTACTGCACGGACACGGAATGCCTGGACGAGATGCCGGGCATGCCGCGGCCTGAGGCGGCCGGGAACAGCTTCCTGGCGATGTTCCTGATGATGGCGCTCGCCGTCGCCATGTACGTGATGCGCCCGCGCCGCAACCAGCTGCAGGACGCGGCCAAGCCTCCGCGCAACTCACAGGTCACTATTTTTTTTTATGACATAAGGTGACACACGAGCAGACGGATTGCCTGATGGTAAGCAATTACCGTCGCCTATGGGCACCCAGGGGAGTCACAAGCGCGTTGCCTACCTTTAAGGGGGGTTGGAGAGCTCTGGGAACCTTACCATCAGGAACACAACACTACATACCTGAAAGGTAGCAGTGCTATTATGGCTGTGGTCTTCTGTAAGGAGGAGGTACTTCCCCAGTTAGGCTTCTCCAGACTCGAGCATGATGGTACTTCACTGTGCCTTACCTCTCATTGTTGGATGTAGTTTAAGGAAATACCCGGGTTTCTATACATTTACAAACAAACAAACACACAAAAATTTATTTGCAAAAAAGGGTAATGTCAATGTGGGTAAGACCGGCATACTTTATTTTTAAGGTAAGTCCGTCATATGACACTAAATACTGATCAGATAATGTAGGAAATTGTTTGGTAGATGGGTCTTTCCTGATAGACGATCTTACCCACATTGACCTTAAATTACAATGGTATTGTAAGATTAAGGCTGTATCACCTTTTCCGACTTTATTGAACAGTATGCAAATATTTACAGTTAGACGTATAGTACACATACGCGTTGGTACATACAGTAACGTATAATACACACCGCCGCAGTAGCTGTAGATTGGGTTTCGACGGACGCTGCTGCCCTTCCGTAGAATTTTTCCCTTTGTCGACTCTTACGACACCCGCGGCAGGAGATGTGGTGGTGCTATTCTAGTCAGCGGCATCACACGGCAATAGGTCACTATAGTACCTATAGTTCTTATTACAATATTATTCATGTATGTATCTTTGCCTAGTCGGTAGTGACTTGCCTACGAAGCAGCAGATCCTAGGTCTGAATCCTGGCCACTACATTGTTTGTGTTTTACGTAGGTATATTTTTCCTGGGCTATGGGTGTTATCTTATCTGAGCGTCTCTCTTAAAAATTACTACTTTAAACAAATGTGTATTTTTCTTGTTAATGACTGTATTTTATTCCAAATAGAGCTTATCGTTAGTTTTCCTTACAATAAACAGGTTTCATTACTACTACTATTAGTTATATCGATTAGTCAATTAATTATGTACATAATCGTTTCGACTTAAGGTTTGTTTGAAGCTAAATATGTAAAATGCTAAATTTACCATTTTGGGAATATTCCCCTAATATTGGGAGTTTACCGGAAACGGCACATTTCTATTTGTATGCCAAAGGCACTCGGATTTGTTGATAAAGTTATTATTCTAAGTATACTTTCAGTTTAATATACAATTATTACAATTATGATGATTTGTCTCTGTTTAGCAATCTGTTTACTTTATGTAGCTTGTACATTTCCAAAGTTCCTTTCATAATTATTCTATGAGTTCTATACAACCCTAGTTAGGCCCGATAGAACTGAATAATTGTCATATAACCGGTTGTTTTGCAGTGTTACCTTGACTCGCGAGTCATAGCCAGGCTTGTACATTACATAAAATAATTAACTATGCAACACTAACGTTATACTTTCCTGAAGACGTAACACGTCAATAGCATTGTCGAATAAATCTGCATTACAAATAGGTTCATTGTTTACTATAGTTACTTGTTTTACTAACTAACTGTGTCCCGTGATGTCACCCGCGGTTTATTAGGGAAAAACGTAGCCTAATTAATCCAGGATGTCAGCTAACTCCATATCAAATTTTATTATAATCGCTCCAGACTTAGTTGTGGAGAAGTAACAAACATACACACTCACACACTAACAAACTTCCTTAATAGTATTAAGTTTAGATTGACAACATAACTTGTTACATTGGCAATAATCGTGAAGCGGTATTTACAAATTAAAGCTAGATAGTATTGACGTTACATTTTACTAAACGTTCCGAATCGGTTTATGAAACTGTTAAGACTACAAGGCAAATAGTAAACTTCATAACTCTTTGGTATGTGTATAACGAAGGGTTTTTATCATCATCAGTGTAGTACACTCGCCATCAGATAGATCGGAGCTGTGGAGGTGGTCACAAATATCGGAACATGTACCTTATCGCCTTGACAATAGAGGCGTTGCAGGCTGTTCCGATATTTGTGACCACCTCCACGGCTCCGATATATCTGATAGCGACTGTACAGGCGCAAAAACGAAAAATATTATTCTTTTGTTTCCGACTGATGGGTACTTGTCTAAATCAGGGTCTGTTGCATATTTAGATACATCACAATTGTGTCGCTTAACTTCGAACTCGTCTAAATCCATTCTGCTATAAGTTCGATTATCTAAAAAAGAATAATAATAATGTGGAAGCTAATCAACCGTTAGTTAGAAGTTTGAAACCAAAAGTTTGAAGTAAAGCGACACGATTGTGTACACAAATTTGTGTAGCAATATTTAATTTTTTTTTATTCTTACAGGACCATGACGGAGCTCCGCCTACGCCGCCTAGAATCTAATCGTGGACTAGACACCGACCTAACTCATATAAAATATTACCTTTAAAATGTTTACGCAAACGTACTAATCAGATAATTATTTTATATGAAGAGGGCTCGACTATACTACCGCGACCATAGTAAAGGGCTTAGTTCCGAGCGTTTTGACTACTTTTTTATTTCCGTACCGTCTATATTGGCACAACATAGAACGTATTTCGGGTACTTTTGCTCGTAAGAGTAAAAAAAAATATGACATTTGCTAAACCGATAAAATATCACGTTAAACGCCGAATATTGACCCTAAATGAACCGCTATGTATAATATTACATATAAATATAACTTCTGTGTAATAAATAATTGTTTAGGTATTACTAAATGTTTAATGCAAACAGTTTCATTCCATTATAGATTGTATTGTTAGACTTCATTATTTCCTGGCATTCTTAGTTTTAATTTAGACAAATCTCGAATATTCTCATTTTACGTTTAAAAAGCTAATTTTCTTTGATCTAAAATATTACTCGCTGTTTCTAGAATAATAATCTGGATAACATTATATCGGTGTAAAAAAGAGCTCAAAAGTATGTCAAGTTCTTTACATACAATAGATAATTCTAATGTCACAAAATAAACGCCAAACTGTATGTACGTTGAATTAAAAAGTACTAGGAATTCTCAAAGTATCTTAAAAAATCATATAAGCATCTTGCCAATTCCAGGTGCGTAATTAAGGAGTTTGGAGATTCCTCTAAAATAAATACCTAAAATTGCCGCGTAAGTTTGAATAATTGATTCACAATTTTAAACTTTAAATTGGTACATGAAGGTCTATTTTTACCTGTACTCGTCGTGTTCAGAGGTTTCCGTCTCCTTGCAATGATAAGTGCAATTGTATGTATGAATAAATAGGTAAATGCTGAATGCGCTGTCAGCACCTTTCTTATTAAATTGTTTTTCGTAAGACACGAGTAGCGCGCCAACTTGCGTGGTTAGTTAAGGCCTGAGCGGAAGATCAAGCTGAGCGATGAGCGTGCAGCGGCAAACGGAAGCGTCGTTACACTTCACGCCCCGCTACTAGCGTCTAGTAAGATCTTACAAGTAAAAATTGCATATTTTATTCAGTTCTGACTTCTATGTAGAATATAAGACAAAATACATATGTTTTAAAAAGTTTTAAGTGATCTTATCTGTATTCAGATAATATATAATCATTTTTATTTTGATTTATAGCACTATTTTATTTTAAATTATGCAAATACAATGCTTATATTAGTTAAGTTGTTGGGTGGGTTTCGTTTCCTTATCACTATTACTAATAATGTCAAGACACCAATGGAGATTTTTATTAATATTATGAAAAAATAAATAAAACAATTGTGACAGTTCGTTTGTTTCATTTTTGTAATAGAAAACCATAAATTACAATAAAATGTTTAAGAGTAAAAGGTAATTGGGAGTTGATTGGGTTTAAATATTTGAAAGTAAAACTTATAAATGCAAGGCATATGAAAAGTTCAGAACCTGTTAAAATAAAATTATTTTTTTAACTTTATTTTGCCGCCACGTCAAAAAAACTCTGACGTACGTCACACGCCAAAGGTTTTTGCAATCAAGCTAAAATAATCCTTCTCTCAGTACGTAGATCCAAGGCCTCGACTTGATATCAAGTAGTGGCGTGTGGGGCACCAAATGTTTTGACTACATATCAAGTCAAAGGCGTCGAAAAGGTTAAGCCTTATATTCAACGGTAGTTGCATGGCTTTTTAGAAAACAAAAGCCACTTTAAAAAAAAAAACCACAATATTATGTTATTTGAAACTCATAAAAGCACATTCAAATATAAAATAATCCATACCATTTGAAATTACCTTTTATATTACCACCTTACAAAACATGGAAGATGGTAACACAATTTTAGGACACTTCGATTCTCCTTGGGAAAGAGAGATTCCGAATACAACAAAGATTTACATAAAATAGCATTAAATAAAGCTCCATAAGACTTAATGGGTGAATCAAATATTTCTTGTTATTTTGTCCTGTCAGCCAGCGGACAACGGAAGATTTTATTAACCTTTTCTACGCCTAAGACTATATTGACACCGCAGCAAACGCCAAAGACGTTTATATATGTCCTCGACACACAGAGGAAATTAGACATACGTGCACACGCATAAAGTTCAACCTCAGTTTTGACATTTCAATGACGTGACGTGTGAGCGTTAACTTTTGCGTTTGACATGGCGCCGAAAACTTTAAAAGAAGTGTGGCATGGAACTCTAAACACAGTTTAAAGTCAAATTTATAATTAAACGTAGTAAACCGACAGCAGTTTTCATACTAAAGTTGTCAAACGACCTGTCAAATGTATGAAAACTGCTGTCAGATTACTCCGTTTAATTATAAATTTGATTTTAGTTATATAAAAAACTGTCTTCATATTACATCCTTCAAATATTTTTATCGATACTTAAATCATATTTACATCCCAATGCAGAACACGTCTTGACTAAATATAAAACTAAAAGTAATCATATTACTATATGTTGATACGTAACATATTGCTTATAAAAACATCGTCATAATATGTATGTATTTAGTGTTAAGAACATAATGAAATATCCTAAGGTTCTTTAAAAGAAACCGAATGATAATTACTTTTGTAATAAACAGCAACTTTCAAAACATATTGGCAATATTAATATAACTAGGAACAAATCAAATTTAATATTTTGATTTGCGAAAATTTTAAGTGGTAACTACTATATACTCGTATAACTTATAAATTGAAATAGATGTAATATGGGTACTTACAAAATGAGAATCGAATAGAAGACGCAAGTATGCCTTTAGAGTATGGCCAACAATACTTGGGCGCTCAAAAATTGGATATGTCCCGCCGTATCTCGATGGTCTAATGGCCAAAGAGCTGGCCGCGAAAGCTGAAGAAGTCGGTTCGAATTCGGCAACCGGTTTTCTTGCTCTTGCCCACCCTTTCTTGTATATGAGTTCTATTTCAATTTACTTATATATTGGTATTACGTCAAATGGTCGGTAATATTAACTGAAATGAGCTCCGCAATCATAACACGTACAATCAGCGACAGAAATTTAATCAGGTAAATTGGAAAAATAATCTTGATGTGGAGCTGTGGAGGTGGTCGCAAATTTCTTAGTTAAGCCAGCAGAAGTTGATTAAATATATATATATATACATATATATACATAATATATATACATATATATATATATATATATATATATATATAAATTATACACACTGTACATGAATTGGTAATACATACTGGATTTGGAAAGTCTTAAATTTATCAACATCCCAAATAGCGTAATGCTATTGAGTACAAAAATACCTCGTATTCTTATTCATAATTTCGGTAACTGTACAGTCGGCAAATTTTAAGTAAGCTGTGCGCCTCTATTGTCAAGGCGAGAAAGTGCATGGTCAGATATTTGTGGCCACCTCCACAGCTCCGATACATCTGGCGGCTGTACAGTTAAGTCCACTATCAAGCTTAACAATGAATGCCGAATGCAAATAAATGAATAGAAATTGTCCTAAACTTTATTTTGCCGCAATATTTTTGCATAGACCAGAATTATTGTAACTTTATTTTCAAAGAATATACAAAATATACTTCTATGCATTACAATAACTGTACAAATACTAAACTACCTTAAATCTAAAAAAATAGGTCCTTGAGGCATTGTACCAAGTACACAGACGGCATACCTCGTTGTATCGCAATGCTGATACATTGTGCGAGGAAGCCGCCAGCCCTTCGGTCACCAGGTAGGCTTGGCAATTTCTCCGATTGATTGACACTTGACTGTTCATTACAGCTCACATTGATAAAAAACTAAAATATCTTCAACTGATGAATAATAACTTTAAGTGTTCAGGAAATATGTTTAGTATACTGAGGTGGGTTAAACAGTTCAAATATTAATACGGTTTTAGTGAAAATATATGTATAAATGACATGTAATATAACATTAAGACAGTCAGGTATGGTATTGTTAAAGTATGGATTCAGTTTAAATGCTAAAACAACATTAAAATGCTGGTCTCGAGGAGCTTAATTTATAAATAAATAAAAATTGCATCAAGTGAGTATGTAATTAAGTTAAGTTAGAATAAGTTGCTGTATTTATTGTTTAAAACGATGAGCGGATCTCGACATTAAACGTCACAGTCTCGCGAGGTATATTTCTGTTGTTTAGTTTAAGTTTTATGAAGAATAAAAAAGTAAGTAAGACGCCATGGTAAGGCTACGTTTCCAGAGATGAGCGAGGATTTGTAGCGAGGAATGTTTTTTAAGAACCAATAGAATCACATTATGTCTCGAGCATAGGATAGGAGAATGAGTAATTCTAATGGTTGTTAACAAACACAATCCTCGCAACGCAAACTCGCTCATCTCTGGTGGAATCTAAGCCTAAGAGTCGTGGCTACATAGTTTTGACACATTAAATGAATCCATATATTCACACGTGACTGTAAAAGCGCTGGGCTAGTGCAGTGTGGTTCAAAGAGCCATCATATACGTATTATGGATATAATAGCTTTGGTCGAATCGATATTTTCGTACTGAACTGTCAAAATTTTATTGCGCCAAGTTTAAGTTACCTACAATCTAATATCAATCTGAATTGTAAGTTCAAAACATACTCTTTGTAATTTTCTTATTCTGTGGACTGTAGAATACCAACAAAACAGTTCGTCAGAAGTGTTATAATCTATGTATTAGTTATGTACTATTTATGAACACAATACGTCCTAACTATTAGTATCAACACTGGATTAGTGCCCATCGTCAAGCCATTATATATCAAACTTCGATTAAAACAGGAAACGTTACCAGTATAACTCATTTAACTAGCCCATAATTTTAAAATTTTAGGAAAAATAAAATAGTATTTAACCTTTTTCACGCCAAAGACCTATATATTGGCATCGCAGGTTCAACGGCCTTTCAAAGACGTTTACCTACAAACGTCCGCGACGACACAGCAAATTAGACCTACGTGCACACGCTTAAAGTTCAACTTCAGTTTTGACATTTCGATGACGTGTGAGCGTTAATTTTGCGTTTGACATGGCGCCAAAAAGGTTAAGTAAGGGTAAGGTCGGTTACCCGGTTAACTGAAGTATAATGCATAAATACATAATATAAACCGATATACCGAAATAAATACTCATTCATTTGTATAAAAATAATACCGGCTTTATCCTGGATAAGGGGCCACAACGAAACCCCTTACATTTTATATATTACATGGAGATGGGCCAATCAACTTTTCCGTATCACTCGTTGCCATAGTAACAATCCACTAGACAACTGTTTTGTTATTATCAGTTCAATTAAACTTCACGAAGCATGCACTTTTGTCATTAAAAGCCACCTACTAGGCATATTAAAAGAACGCGACAATACATTTTTTAAAACAAATTTTGCTATTAACGACATTTGGACACAGTAACAAGATGAAAGTTGATCGGCCGTGATACTGCATCCACAATGGTATAAAACAGGTCATAAACTAAATAGTATTTCATAAAAGGTAAGGTAAACTTTGAATGATTTTAACTTAAAAATCGCCTATAATACATCTGTATAAGGACAATTATTTATCTTTCACCCTCATACCAAACCATTAAATCTACCCTATTTTACCTTACTTTGAAATTAATTGTCTTTGTGATATAAAAAACCAGTTATTTACACAACTTTAGTGTAAATAGCTTTAAAACTTATCTTGTGTTTTTTATTAGTATTACGCTAATAAGAATAGTAATATAGAGTGATATAGGGAAACTTGAGCAGGACCAACACACAAATCTAGTCAATTATAAGGTACTGTTTCGTTGAATATTCACATTTTAATGGAAATAACGAAAACATTTCGTCATTCAATGTCAAAATTTGCTTTTTTCTAATTGAAGTGCTATCTTTATGTCAATAATGGTTTTATCCTACTCAATTAAGTTACCATGATTAAAAAATAAACTTTTGCTGCCCAAAAAAATAAAAAGGACACAGATACTAAACAAAACTAAATATTAATATTCAATGCTATGCCTATGTAAGGTAAACTTACCTTGATGGCATCATAACATAAGCAAACAGGGACGTGGCTATAGTTCAAAATGAGAGGTCAACACTATCTCAGTATAGCACACAACAAAACTTACAAATCCGGTCAAAAATTGTACAACTAGTTCAGCAACTTATCCAGTGTTAATCTATAGGTGAGTCATCACTGTATCATGAATCATGTATCCTGTCCACTTCATTCTTCACTTTCTTCAGCAAATTACTTATCTTCTTATATTTCCCCGTTGAATTCGGAAGATTCTCGAAATTAATCACATCACAAATGTCCTTGGCGAAATTCGAGTCACTTGGCAATTTAACATAATGCGAAGCAATGTTTAAGACCGGCGTTCCGTATAACGTAGTTTTAACGCCTTTATTATCTGGTGTTGGGGTCCCTTCGTTCGATATTGGATTTCTACTTGGGCTTTCTATACTTGAAGGTGACGCGTCAATCTCCAGTCTTAAAGGTGGCGTAGGTTCATCTTGATCTTTATTATCTATTTCTTTAGGTCCATCTTCGGTTGCGACGTCATTTTCACGTATGGTGTCCATGTCGCCAGCTTTGCTTGGTTCCGTATCTATAGCGGGCGAGTTCGTGAGAGTAACATCAGTTTCTAAAGCGCTGAGCAATAGACGTTTCTTTTCTTCTAAATCGTCGAGGGTGGGGCTGTCGCGGTCGGCAGTTAGTTCAGGCTTGTCCTGTGGAAAAAATAAATGATGTTTAATATCCACTGGGTTTGGCGTCAGGCCCGGTACCGCGAACGTCGAAGTTCGTATATTTCGGACATCTTCCTCTTTTACCCGAATTAAGACGTCATGAGAGTGACAAAGACAATCGTCCGAAATTTACGAATATCGTTTTTGGCGGTAGCGCCTCAGCTCTATTTGTCCTGTCTTTTTATTAACTATATAAATAAAAAAGTGTAATATAAGAGATGACTTAAGATTGTAAGTTAGTAGGTATACACTTAAAATAAATATTTTATGTAGAAAATCAGGCCTATTTTCACAAATGTCTAGTAATGCCTCTGGGTTTGAATTCTGAGATTAGGTTGATTAACCTCAGGCCCAATGATCGCGGGAATCCACTGGCACAAAACCGGTCATCTTGGACCGCTTTGGAGAGGCCTATGTCCAGCACTGGACATCCTTGATATATGAAGCAAAGAAGTACTCACCAAATCATCATCAATGGTAATGTGCGAGGCATCCGATGGCATTGGTATATCTTTGACCTCGGTAACCGCCACTATCTGTATATCGTCCGTTTCATTCAGCTGGTCGGTCTCCTCTGCGGGCTTGGGCGGGGTAGGTGGGGACTTGGGGGGTGACCCGGGGAGGGAGGGGGCGATTCCGGGGGCGGCGGGGGACACTCGGGCGGAGGGGGAGGAGGGGGCGGCGCGTCGTCGGGCAGCGGCGGCACCAATGGAAACTCGGCCACTTCTGTAGTGATAAAGGTATAAAAAGTGTTTTTATTCGTTGGCCAAGAATATTATTTCATGCTACAGAGAAGATAAAAAATGTACTATAGAATTGAAAACATTTCGATTAAAAACTAAAATACTTACACAAAAAGTTCGTTAAATTTAGGGTAAATTGCAAGTAACTAACCTGTAGACAATACCGAAAAGTTGTCATATACATGACCTATTGCATAACAATTTTTAACTAATAGTATTAGCGGAGCACTCGTCCAAATAAAAGGAACAATACTAATTATATTAGCGGATCTCTGTTTCTAATAAAAGGAATTAAACTTCCGTTAATATTACAAGTTGTTATGCAAACAGCACTGACATAAAGAAATAGACTCCTACACGCGAACAAATTATGTACAAAAATATGGCACTAAATGACATTTCTATCACGTTCTAGTTTATGCTAATAATGCTAATGTATAATCTTCTTTTATAATATAAACAAACAAAAATGAGCTCAGTGTCGAATTATTAATTATCAAACTTCACTATTGATAAAGTAATAACTTTTCAGTCATTGTTGACACTTGCACTGACAGCGGTTCAAAGAAGACTAACTAAATGTGCCGCCCAAGTTGTTCGAGCGACTGTTTTAGAGCCATTTTTTTTGGAGCTGATTGTGAATCTACGTTTATTATACATCGATGGCTAAAGGTCAAGCTTTAAAAAATATAATTTCTTACCGTCACCGCTGTCTAGTTCCATCTCGGCTTGCCCGTCGGCCTTCGCCTTGTCAGCCGAAGGGAAGAAAGTCAGTTTCTTCCTCTTGTACGCCTTCATTGCGTTGGGCGCCAACATTTGTAGCATGGTGATCTTGCTATCCTGCTCTGACATAGGCGGCAAACCGTATGCGTGGGCTTCCTGTAGAAAGAGACAAATACAGCCTTTTTAAGAGCAGGTTAGGGCATTTATTTGTGTGTTTAGCACGAATATTTCTAGCTGGGTTATGGACTTATCTATTTAAGTATTTATATGCATCTGTCGCCATCAGATATATTGGAGCTGTGGAGGTGGTCACAAATATCTGAACAACGCTTCTATTGTCAAGGCGATAAAGTACATGGTCAGACATTTGTGACTACTTCGACAGTTCCGATATATCTGATAGCGAGTGTATCTACGACACAACCATATTGCTGTAAACCAACTTCTGTAGGACTAAGTAGATTCCTGGAAGATTGTCCAAAATATACATTTAACTATCCAAAATGTTTTTATCTATCCAAAATATATATTTATCTATCCAAAATATACATTTAAATAACTCCAGAAGCTCAAGATTCCACTTTATGAACCATTTATTAAACGTGGTTCAATTCTGATATTTATCGCTAGCTCGTGTCTCAGGGTACTTTTGCTGGGTAACTTTGCTCCCTTGAAAAACAAATATGTAACTGTTTAATACCTATTTTTCTAAATTGACGGATGGGCAGCAAAGTCTTTCGAAACGCAATCTACAGCTACTGATTTGATCAATGAACAGCATTTGATCAAATGCAGATTGAATACAGATATTGGACGCAAGGCTCGGATACCGGTTAAAGTTCGAAACCGTTATCATTGTACTTGACGCAAAACCTTTTCATTTCGGTTTCACTCGCGAAACCGTTATTTTTAGACCGGTTTTTAGGGGAACATTTTCATAAAGTTCTTGTCAAGTTAACCGGTTTGGAATTTTAAAAACCGGTTTATTCCAAAAAAGCATAAGTTGCTAGTAGCAATTTGCTACGTGTCTGTATTTACGCGGCACACGCGGCGTGCCGGCCATCGTCAATCGTCGAATAAAACGGTTTATTTAGGTTTTAATAAAGTTCTTCAAACGTTCGCATTCTCATAATAGTTCGGAGTAAAACCCAAATAAACCGGTTTTAACCGCTATTTTTTAGACCGGTTCCGAGACTTGGACGGGTTGAGTAACTTACAAGTGTGAAAATTCCGTGTTGCCATAAGTTCATCAATATGCGGATTTTTGGAAAATAAATGGTACATACCTCCCGATACCGGGAACTGGCAGGTACGTTGAAGCCAGGAAAGTCGAGTATCTTCTTGATGTCGAACTTGTCCTTGGAGCCGGGCTCGCAGACTTCTCCCTCTTCTTCTTCTGGGTCCCTTATTGCACTTCCCTGAAAATATATGACTAAAAATTATGAAGAGTAAAAAAGCTGGCTGCGGCCACTTTTCTAGTTTTGATTGATTTTTTTGTTCGATACTTATACTTTCGTCAAACAATTTAAAAGGTATCTATTTTTAAGCAAATCCCCCATCAGCGGCACAGTCGCCATCAAATAGATAGGGGTGGTATTGCATTTGTTGTAGCTGAGGAAACTTGTGGTCGGATAGAGGTTATATCACAAAAAAAAGTAGTATCCTATTATTATAGAAAAGTATGTAGAAATTACCGAGGAGTCAAACATGGTGATCCCAGAGTGCGATATCCGAGCCTCTTCAAGCCAGCCGGGCGGGTACCCGAGCAGCCTCATCCTGTATATGTAGAGCGGGATCTCGCTCCGCTTCAGGCCGAGCGCGTGTCGCAGGTTCCCAGATATCCGCCCAGGGATCAGGTGCCCATACTTCTGTTCGTCTTCTACGTGGTAGCGCCTGTAATGGTAATAGTATATGTGATAACAACCATTTATTTCTCTGAAGAAAATGTTCTTACGTTATATGTACAGATGTATAAGGTTAGAAGGGTTTGGACGATGTTGAACAAGTCTGCACTAACTGGTTTATAATTGTACAGGACCGTGAAAGGCGGAAGAGGTTAGAGTAGGTCTATACCTGTAAGGGGTCCTTATAACTTAGCATATAAGGTAAAATATATAGGTATTTAAATTACAGTTTTTTGGACATTATTTAAGCAATAAAAAGGTTTTTTATTTATTTATATGTGATATGATGTCATAATTATCATATCAGCCAAGGGCGTCCACTGCTGGGCATAGGCCGCCCCCAAACCGATCCACAATAACCGGTGTTGCGCCACCGGCATCAGTGGATTCCCGTGATCTTTACCTCGTGGGGGTCTGCAAACGCAGCCATGTCCGGTACGTAGTCGCCACTTAAGAACCGAGCCATTACGCATTGTCGACATGTCGCCGGCCGGTGACTCAGTCGCCAATAACTGTGACTTGGCGACTCGCCGCGCAGTGGCGACGTACAGGCGACTAGCGATTGCCGGCGACTATTCGACAGTGCGTAATACGCTTAATTACGCCTTAACGGCCATATAGGTTTGCGCGGGCTAGTTTTCCGCACCTCGACGTCTTTTTCCGTGACGATAAACGCTCGGTACTCTTAGCGATTGAAAAAACCTAAACGTAACAGAAACCATCTTTTTTCATACAACATTATTGTTTTGGTACTTACCCAACTTTAACCATATTTTTTCTTTTCTCAGCAATCCTAGCATTGTCTCTTGGTACAGTGCAGTCTCTTAATGGATGCGCACCATCACAATTAAAGCAGGTCGGGCCACGACGCAGCACTGGTGGGGGTGTGGCCTCTCTAGCTGGTACATTGCAAATAAGTGTTGATGTCTGAAATATAGAATATGACTTTGTGTAAGAAATATTAAAAATGTGTGTGTCTGTTATATATTCTGATGACTCCCAAGTGTTGCTTTCATCTTTCTGCCAGCTATCATTGTCTTCCACCACCAACTGCTCATCATCCCCAATTGGAGAAACATTTGGATTTGTATATTTACAGAAAAATGTTTATGGCTGAACTTTTTTTTAATACATCATTTCACACTATCCAATCTTGCAAATTAATTAGCTTACAAGATCTCTTAACACTAATTAGTCACATGTTTGTTAGATATTTCCTCAAGTTTTATAACATTGTAATGGATGTGTTAAATAATACTATTACTTTTATAGAGTTTACAGCATCAAGTCACTTTGTTTTTCAATTATACTTTTAACAAACAATGTCTGAAGTAATTAATATATTGTTTTATCAAATTTTATTTCACACAAGAAAACTTATTGGACAAAAGAAGAATTTAATGCAGCAAGTCACTATCTACTAGTTAAAGCTTAACACATTCGCTGCCACCCCCTCCAAAAATGTATGGACATGAATGCACATGTATCAGTGGCAGTGAATGCATTAAGCTATGTATGCACTGGTCAGGTTAGCTGCATGCGGCATACCTCCATACAATGAAAAATTTATCAATCGGCCACAACCACAGCTGGCTAACCGGAAAGTGTGCCTTAGGGCAAAACAGAAAAGATTGTTGCTGCTGCACCTAGCAACTAAAATTAAAGCATATCAAAATATAAATCTAAATATATTTCAAATAGTTTTATCAGGTACTTAGTCTTACTTGTATCAAAGAGGACTTTAACATGTAACTATGTAGTAGATTAAGTCTTAAAATACCTACTTAGTTACAAAAAAAGTATAAGTTTAACTTTATGTAACTAAGTACTAGTAACATGACTCACAAGAGTTTTAATTATATTCTCAAAATACCTGTTTGTATCTTGGTATATCATCAGGTTCCTGCGTAGATGGGTCTGTATCAACAAAGAAAAAGTTATCTTGTTCTTCTGTGTCCACTTGCGACTCTGTGTGAGGCACATCGTCAGTTTCCTGTAAGTCTTCAGGCCAAATATCAAGTTCCAAGTCTGTCTCTGATTCCGAGCCTTCAAAAGCTTCAGTGTCATGCAGTTTAATGAGTTTCAACATAAAGGATTTTATTTTCTCCTTATACGCTTTAGCTAACCTGTTATCTTTAAAGCGCACAGTGAACAAAGGAGTCCGATTCTCACAACCCGCAACACCTAGGTCTGTATTCGATGCTGGAGAATCAACAACTATGTCTTCATTTAATATTGATGACTCCGAAGTGTTGGTTTTGTCTTTCTGACAGCTATCGTCCTCTTCCACCACCAACTGCTCATCGTCGTCCTCAACTTGAATAACATTTGGACTTTTCCCTCCATTATGTAGTTTTGTTGGCGACGATTTAATCTCTATAGTTTCGGTAGAGCAATCGATATCTATACATTCTACAGGAGTTTCCTCAATAATAACATCGTCGTTTGAGGTCTGTGAACCGATTTTTGGCTCTAGGCGGTTAATTTTAGGATGTTTACCTTCATCTTCGCTACTTAATTCGATGTCATCATTATCCAATTCATAAATGATATCGTTAACTCCAGCCTTCCTTTTGGACATTATTGCAAAGATGGGTCATGAAACAGTCGATACTAACTCAATTTAAAGAAATCAAATAAGAAAATATACAAGAATTCCTTAAAAATACAATGAAGCGCGTAAGATATTTGACAGATGAGAGGACAGAGACAACTAATCAAAAATGTTGCTAGATGTCAATAGTAAGCAGTCTGTTTTTTGTTACAAAAACAACTTGTTGTTCATGGCATTTACCGGTTTATGTTCTGCGGCCATCCCTATACAGATATACAGAAACGTCAAATCACCGTCAAATGACTCAAATGTCAAACAATTTAAAAAAAAGTTAGGTTAAGACTAGGTTATTGCAGATTGTTTGTTATTAAAATGTCTATTTTATTGAAGAAATTTGCACAATCTGGCGTTAAAAATGTAATATTAAAGAACAGTGATGTACAATTTCTCATTTATTCAAGAAAATTAAGTTTTGTGCCCTCGCTTTACGGTAATAGTCTATAACCAAAAATTCAGTTAAAGTGCTATAAACTGTAATTGCTTATATGATACACTTCTTTTTAGATGGGGATAAAGATCCTGCACCTAAGTTCTTCTCGCCTGACATTCAAACTTTGCTGAAAAGGTTAACAAGACCAGACTTGGCGAAGGTTTTCCGTAAGAGAACCAATAGTGGATTATCTGTGCTTCGTACACCTAAATATAAATTTTTAACATCTGAGGAGTTAGAAGTAGAGGTCGCCAAAGCAAATGAGAGGGCTGATGAACTTCTACAGATGCCCCCTATTGTAAAAGTAAGCACATCAAATTTCACTGGAGTCTAACCCTACTATACTACATATTATCATAACATAGTTCAAATAATTGTTATAAAATATTTTTAGATTCAAAAACATATCCAGGATGTACTGTCCCAGGACCCAGCCCTAACTGGCTATGACACATCCAAATACCTCTTCACAGATATAAGTTTTGGAGTTGCAAATGAACACAGGATAATTGTGGAGAGGTGAGTACAGAATAAATATTGAATAATTGTCTTGATTTTATATTTAAGGCTGAGAACTGTGTCTGTGATTGATGCCAGACTTTGAGCATAGTTTGCAGCATATTGCTTGATAATATAGCACCATTTCTATAGTACATTCAACATTAAAGATATGTTTACACTTTATTACAAAGGTGAACTGTCAACATAACATCCCTTAAATGCAAAAGCGAAACATTTCAAAATAAGAACTTGTTGCAATGAGAATTCTAACACTTCATCATATAATTTTAATTGCAACAACATATTATTTTGTAATGTGGCGCTTTTGCATTTAAGGGATGATTAAGTATCTTTGATGTCAACTGTACAAGATGCAGTGTGCTTTGTCTGCTGTAAGCCTAAGACAAAATCAACTTTTAGTTAGTCAATTTCAAAGTCAGTGCTCAAATACTGATTATCACATTTAATTCAAATTAAATATGTTTGTGAGATTTATGGATAATAGATTGTATTTTTTGTAATATGTACTTGTATTATAATATACTCTATTTTATTCTGAACATAGTAAGTAAAAATAAGTGTTATTTTGATTTCAGACTGCCTGATGGCACTCTCCAAAGTTCAGATCATGATGTCAGAAAAAGGCTGAACCAGGTAGTAACACTATTATTTTCTTGAGTTTATATTATTATATAGTAAAATGCTTAAACTGTCTATATATTATGTGTCATATCATGACTAGGTCATACTTGAACACCATACTATGAGGATCTCGGAAATATGGTTTTCAAATTATATTCTCTTATAGTACCTCATATCAATAGAAAGGTCTTACCTCAACTGTAACCTGTTGAGAACCACAGCTTTTCTGTGAATACAGAAGTGAAGTAAGCTGTAAGCATGGACTGTCCTAGTGTTGTCTCTGGCTCTCAAAAGGCTAAAAACATAATTGTGTCATTATCTAGGAAAAGGGACATTATTGTCGATGGCACTTACGTCGATTCGCTTTGCTTTTATATTGTATTGTCTTGAACAACGACATAAGCACCATCAACAATAACGTCCCTTTTCATAGATAATGTCACAATTTACTATAACTTACAGATATATTTCCCTATAAATGGCCGCACAATAAGAGAGCCCCTCATGTTCACGGATGAGGAGAAATTCAACAATCTACTGGACAGAGAGCAGTATGAGTTTGTTCTCGACCGAGCCTGCATCCAGTATGAGCCAGATGAGGCATCATACCAACGGGTTACCAGCCTTACCTATCAGCATGTTGATGCAAAGAGCAAATATGAACTATTGAGGTCAGTATAATTCTGCAGTCTGTCAAATTAGACGTGAACTGTTCCAAAAAAATATATCTTTTGAACAGTTGCTATACAAAATGTTTTGATTTCCTCATACATCCAAGCAAATTACTTCCATTGCATGCCCATGCTCCACTTGTGGGTCACTAAGAAACGCCCTGGTTAGTACTCCGATTATTACAATATTTTATATAGAATGAAGTTAATAAAAATATTGACAGAGAAATAAAAATTATCTATATAGTATGAGCAGCATTGTTCATTATAGTGACCCATCTGTTGGGCACGGAGTCAAACTCAAACTCAAACTCAAACGTTTATTCAGTAAGTAGGCCACAAGGGCACTTTTACACGTCGAGTATACAAAAGTAAAAGAGAAAAATAAAAACTACACCGGTTCTAAACCTACACCTCTGACCCGAGAAGTATTTTGACTTTTATGACCGGCAAGAAACTCGGCGGGACTTATTTTTTCAAAACAGTATTACAAAAGATATCTTATACAAATTACATAAAAATGCGTTATTCTTTAAGAAAACATATCCAACAATTACAAAAAAAAAAATCTGCCAAAGGAAAAATAAAAATAATTATTAATTACTTAAAAGTCCAAATCTGACTGCTAAGAACGAAGTTAACAAAACGTTCGATATGCTTTCTTATCTGAATTGTGTCCTTTATTCTAATTTAGAAATTACAAAATTAGTAATCAAAAGTTTCAAAAAATATTAATGTATAGTTATTTTGTTTTCAAAATATACACAAAAATAAAAATACATGCTTATTACAAATAAACCTCAGAGATGTATAAGGTCTCCAGGTGTCATGATTTCAATATACTAACACTTTTTGTTTTTTAAAGATAAACAAGCACCGAATGAAGTGTATCACGTAAATAAACAAGAAGAAAACTACCTAAAACATAGCCCCAAATAGCCAGAACAGACCGGTCTCCACAAACAGCACCCGTTCACGAGTATGACGCGTATCTCAGCCATCGCCTCCCTCAACCTTTCTTCGGGAAAGTGGCGACCCGATCAACGACGCCACCATAAGCAAAGACTTTTAAGTGAGCATGACATGTTCAGGCTGGCAGGCTCTATCAATTAACAAATTTAGTCACATGTACATCCTGGTGAGAAGCCACATTCTGTGCTTGTCCATTACATACTTAAATAACACTTTAGTTATGAAAGGCATATAGGTAGAGAAATGTCTCTATGCGTCAGAAGCTATAAATATTTATTTATGCAAATAAATATTCATCAATAATAATATAAATACAATAATTAGGGATGTATAATGTCCCTAAGTGTCTAAAGAGTAAAATAAAACATTATAACAAATAAAATAAAAAAAGAAGAGAACAACATGTCTCGTGTCAAACAAACTGGACACTAGTAGGTAAAGACCATATAGTAATGGAATAATCTGTACTACAGTATCAAGCTACAGGCTTAAAGGCATCCTTATCCTCAATGAAATCTTTCAGAGTATAGTATTCCTTACTTAACAAACAGTGTTTGACGTATGACTTGAATTTATTTTGTGGCAAATTAACTACATCAGCAGGAACTTTATTATAAAAGCGTGTACAGTTTCCAGCGAAAGATGAACGAACCTTGGCGAGGCGGTGGCCGGGCACAGCAATTTGATTTGAGTTGTGAAGATAGATCATCGTGATCGTATGGGGCACTGGACTGTGACCCAAATTCATTCAAGTCAATTAAAAGTACACGCCAGGATGTCAGTTGCCGCTTTACAGTGTTATAGAGTCTATACTATAGATAGTTTCTCGTAGTTGAATCTCTTGTCTATAGATTCTGGGATGAGAGTTGGAATGAAGATGTCAAGATTGCTTTTTTCTATAATTATAATTACCTATATGGTTATTATTAATCGTTTTTTTTTTTACATCAAAATGAACAAAGAAACATTAATATTGGTGTAGCTGTAGTTATGTATCATTTGACTTAAAACCCAAACCTATTTAGGAATTCGTTTTTTTTTACATACAAGTGCCAATAAAAAATATAAAGTTACAATTATAGAAAACGGCCATGTGATGTGACTGCATATATTTTTAAAGTACATTTTTTTACATAAGTTATATTATATATCAATTAAAATTTATAAAAGGCACATCAAATCAATTACATTTCGTAGAAAAGCTAGTACTTCGTTTATCACAACATTACAATTTTACATTTTTCTCGATATTCGAAATTTTTTGTCAACACAGTTATGAGTCACCGTAACCAGACGATATCAGCGCGACCGCTCTAAACCGTGCAGCGCACGAGACTGCGCGAGACTTTATACGCACTTGTGATATATGATGATAAATTATAAGAAATAAAAAATCTAACGTTCTTTAATTTACATATAAGTGTTGGACGTGTAGTTAGGTGACGCGTGTGTAAAACAAATATAAACGTAGGTATGTCTGTGGCCACAGTGCAGATTGCTCAAACCCTTTGAAGCTCAAAGCAATACATAAAAAAATGGCGTTGACAAGTGGCCGTAAGCCATAACCTGCTCAATCAACTACCTATTGCAGGTCTACAAGACACTTCGGGCCGTTGGTGTTTTATCTGACCTGGCACCAGAGCATAGACAGTCTGATGTTAGAGCTGGTACAGTCGGGCGCCGTGCGGGAGGCTGCCCTGCTGATCGCCACGAGACAGGCGGTACATGGGGACGTCGCCAACGGAGACTTGGCAACGAAATTGGTGCAAGAGGTTTGTCTTGTTCCATGTACCATTTCTCTAGGGTCGGTGACCATGTCTATATGCGAAGAAGTTCATCTGTGCATTGAGAACGGGTCTAGTGGGTGATCCTGCATATGAAAAAAAAAATGAAGCCAACAGTTCTGGGTTCAAACCCCAGACATTTATTTATGTGATGAGCACAGGTACCAATTTGTTCCTCGATCATGGGTGTTTCCTCTATGTATAGCACTGGTCCCACCGCTTTTATTTACACGGGATCGATTATCTTTTGTCCCTTGAAATAGCTGATAGCTTATAGCTTACTAGCTCGCGGTGGGACCAGTGCCTATTTGGCCCCACGATATAAAGCCTTCTTGAGCCTTCCAAAGCAAAGCCTTCTTTCTTTACCATAGGACTCAATTTACGTAAGAATGACCTGTAAATATCAATATTTTTTAATCTGTGAAAGATTTATTGTATAAGTTATAGTAAGTTCCTGACTTCCTACTGTCCTGCTGATTTATTTTTGAACAACATGTAGTCGGAAAGCTGTCCGATATTCCACGAGGTGCTATTTTTGCTGCTTTACAGGGTCAATGCTATGGAAAATGCTGTTATTCTTCTGACACAATGCTTCATTATTCCAGATCCTTCCAACACCCGTCCAACTAACAAAACAAGATCGGCTCACAGAAGAAGACATCCAGCTAGACAGCAAATGCGTAGAGTGTGTTCAGAAGTACATCACCAGTAATTCCTCGATGAAGAGTCAACAGGAACTGGCTCTCCAAGGGTTCAGGGAACAATACCAGCAGTTGGTTGAGTTGAGTCGAGGCCTTAAAATAGCTCATGGGCATGCATGAATGTACAAGTAATAAATGTATCTATACTTAGTTAAGAAGTTGTTTTTATTTTCTGAACCTAATTGCAAGTAAACGCCACGATGAAATGCCTCTTTAGACCAGTTTTTTATATGTGCAACGGGGCAGGGCCCAGACAGCCGGTAGTTAGGACTGCAGAGAAGAACCACTAGCCTATGCGGGCTGTGTCCAGGATTACCGCCTTCTGAATCTGACCTTCCAAACACAATCTAACGAGTCTTTCATGATATCATTATTATTTATTATCATTACTGTAGGTGGACTTTAATCCCTTCAAGTAATTCCTAGGCAGGTATACCTTTAATACTACTTCTACACAGACAAGAGAAGAGGCAGAAGGTAGTTAACATATTGTATACTACCGAATTTCAGGATTGTCCTAAATATTTCGGACTGACCTATCAAAATTTTATTCATAGGTAGGTACCTATACCTTGTTAATTAACTTTAAACGCCGCGCCGGCTTAAAATAAAGTAGCAAAGAGAATATAATACGACCTCAATATAATATTCTCTTTAATGAATAGTCAAACCACATGTCACTACTTTGACAACAAGTCACCGTTGCTTTGACATAATTGGACATTGTAATTTTTTATTTAAGTAGTTTTATTATTTTAGTTATATTTATTATAGGTACATCATGCCATTTTATAGACACCCGCGCAATTTTACGCCGCTTACGGTGTCGGCTGAAAAGAGGTCGGTAAAAAACGGGTTACACCATCAAATATTTACGTCGAGATTTGATGTTTATACAGGGGAATGGAAATCAGACTTGAAAGAAGGTAAACTGTTGCTTCGATTAAGTATAGTTATTAGTTAGGTACAATACCTACCTAAAGCTTAGCCTGAAAATAACGCAAGCCTAGTTGAGTAGGTAGATCAAATAGGTACCTACCTACTTTAACTACGTACCTAAAGTATGTTAAACATTAAACAATGAAATCAACCACCACCGGTGTCTGTGTCCACTATAATGTTACTGGGTATTTTGTAAAAAAAAAACAATTATTGATAATAAAAATTTTGAGGTCCCAATATTCTGAGCTCGGTATTGTCCCTAAACTGCGAACAGAAACTATCGGACGAGGGGCAGCAACGCGGTGGAGGTGGAACATACTGGGATCGCCAACCCGCCTGCCAAGCGTGGCGATTATGGCATTGAAACCCCACGGATCGGTCGCTCGCTGTGGCTGTCTACAGGGGAATCCTAATGCCCACCGGCGCTACCTCGAACAACGATATTCGTAAATTTCGGACGACTCTCTGTCACTCTTATGACGCCTTAATTGGAGTAAAAAAGAAAGATGCTCGAAATATACGAACTTCGTTGTTTGCGGTATGCGGTACTGGGCCAGGAGTGAACGTCCCAGGTTTTTAGGATAGGAATATTTCGGCACAGTTGCTGAGTGAAGAAAACGGTGTAACTTTGCAGAAATATTACATGATGGTCCATCAAGAGTTGACCTAACAAAGGGCCCATAACCTCTGCCGCTGAGCAAGTCTTTGGGTCCTATAGAAAATCCTAGGGCCATATATCTGCCCTACTAAGCATGAGTGGAAGTTACTCCGTTTAATTCCTATTTTAATGGGTACCTTACTGTTTTACGAGAAAGTAAGTATTTCAAGAGATTTCAAAATTAGTTACTGCCCTTATCCTTCGTAGGGCAGATATGTTACTTTCCATATGCCTATATTTGATTTCGTTTTACAGATCTTATTAAAATGAAAAACTATTCTAAAGATTTAGCTATAGTAACATTTTGCAGGAAAAGGTTCGTTTTACACCATCACTGGAAAATTATATGAAGGCGACTGGGATAAAGGATTCAGGTAGGCACAAACATCGACTAAAATTTAAGTAATTATACCAAATTAACCTCAAAGTACTTATAATTAAAACCGTTGTGAGCTATGTTACTAACTACTTGATACAAACATGTTACGCCTAGTGCGATAGGTATATTAGGTACGTGAGTATCAGTTTCCGGGTATCCGTTTTTAACTAAGTATTTACCTCTAGTTTTAATTTTACGCGATAAGCCCTTTTTTGATTATGGTTGAATGATTTGAGAGCAGAATATTAAATTTTCACTGCAAGTAAATAATAAGTTTGCAAACCAAAACTAATAAAATTGTAAGTAGGTATCTAATAGGTATATCTATTATGTTGTTTTACGGGTTTCAAACATGTAAATACTTGATTGTAGGTAGGTACTACAGAAGAGGGGAATTATAAGTAGGTAGAGGTGCCTGTACCTAATACTTTAGGTACTTACCTTGTAGAAATTCTACAACTGCCTTTTCTTTGTTGTTTTTAAATATATAGGTACCTAAATAGGTATTTTTTCTAATTAAGCTATTTAAGATAATTTATGTAGACCTAGAATAAAGATTAGATATATCTGTAAACAGGCACGGATTCGGTACACTTAGCCACCGCCTTGAAAATGGCACATTTCGCCTGGATTACCGTGGCGACTGGGTGCGAGGCAAGCCGGAGGGCATTGGCGTATGGTACTACGAGAACGGTGACATCTACTTGGGCCATTGGAAGAGAGGGCAGAGACACGGGTACGGCAAGATGTGGTATGCTGATGGAACAATGTACGTCGGGTATTGGAATATGAGTTTGAAAGAAGGGCTAGGAATGTTCGTACAAAGTAAGTTAAAACTTATTTTACGAAATTATTGCATAATACGCAGGTATTAGATATCTTTGTGTCGAAAGCTTTCTGGTAAGAACAACACATAAAAAATGCCACAAATTTTTCGTACTTAACTCGCACATAATCTAAAATAAGTAGGTACCTACCCATCAATGGATCATGGATGTTTTCTATATTAATCTATAAGTAGTTTATATAGGTACCTACCTACCTTCCTTTTGTATCTGCAACACAGGTCTTCTTGACCTTAATGTGCGCTTAGAGCTTGAGCTTAGCTACAGTCAGCAGCAGAATTGGCTAAGCGGTTGAGGTGTTCAAAATGAGGTCAACACCTCTCTATTGTCAAGAGAATAAGAGCGCGTAGGTAATTTTGAACACCTCACCCACTCAGCCACTTTTGCTGCTGACTGTACAGCGATATGAAACGTTTTTGACGATATGCGTACCTAATTACTTGTCACAGAAACTGCTTAAAAATGTAATAAAATAACTGTCCAGCTCAATCGACGCTTATAAAGCTAATTTTATTGTACAACCTGATGTAATACTTTTATCAGAAAACGGCAACCGCTACGAAGGACATTGGGAGAACAACATCAAGAGCGGATTCGGCCGTTTCTACCACTTGCACACAGGGCAGCTGCAGGAAGGCTGCTGGATTGACGACATCTGCGTCAAGTCTAGAATGTCCGACATAATTATACGGCAGTTCTGTGATATGCCGACGCAGTACCCCATCCCTCCTGTGAGTTTGCACATCCTGCTTGTGCCTACTGTAGACGACGCGACGTGTTCAATGCTCCTTACCCCATCCTTCTGTTGTAAACGAGGATATTCCATAGACTTTGATCACTCTACAAGCATATTGTTCCAGTAATTTGGGCATACCACCTCTCAATCACACACATTTTTTTTTATTAAGTCATACATTTATTACAGCCCAAAAAAAATTGGTGATCGATCATAATTTTCAGCCCAATGAATTGATAAGCCAGTAACTACGCAATACTAATTTCACGTTTTTCCTTTCTCGTCCAGGGACAATTAGAAGACCCCAGAGGACTCTTAGATGACAGCGAACTTTGGCTGAAAATGAAAATAGGAGATATTGACAAGAAACTACGCTACTGTATAGACCAAATGTGGTAATTTATTGTTAAAACCATTACAGATGTTGGATATTCATATAAACTGGTACACACTGTCATGATGGAAGGCTGAATGGGGTGTTTTATTTGTGGCAATACGTATAATTTTTTGTATCCAGAATGTTCTTGCCAACAGTCATCACGAGGTTTGTAGACAAATTTTCCAAATGATCTTATTTAGAAATCAATATGTAATATCATTTTTTAGCATTTTTTTTTTGATGACTGTTGAGGTTAGAATGTCATGTTTAACTTTATTTTATTGTGAACTTTTTGATAACAGGAGTAGGTAATATCTTAACATCCCATGTAACTATTAACTACAAGTTTAGTATAAAATTCAATAAGTACTTATCATTAAAATAATGGACTTAAACCCTTTATATGCTAACATGTAATCTGCGTCAGATATTAAGTAGTTTGCGCCACATAATAACAACAATTAACATATAAACTCTACTGCAAACGATTTTATGCCATAAAAATCTGAGCATTTCGCTCGAAGACAATGCAGATGGCCTACTTCGAAACACATCGTTTATTTACCTCTTTATCTCCCATACACGCAAAAGCGGCAGAGAGGGAGATAATCAGTTTTCGATTTTTGCGGTAAGCCTTTTGTTCTGATCTGACGGCGGACGAGTGTCCCATATTTTAAAAAAATGCACAGAGTAGGTAAAGAGAGCATTTCAGATTAGAGTGAGGGGCCTAATGTACCTATTATTAGGTTTGTACAAGTTTTATAAATGGCTCCGTACTGTACTCACAAAGGTATTGTGTTAACTCGCGTTTGCCTTCCAACTGTCCTTATCTGACGCAGAATACATCGACAGATTCAACAATGTCATATTTATCATTATCACAGAGGACTTAAAAGTAAAACCCAATTTTGGGGTCTAATTATATTAATTTTATATTGCCTTCGATGATGAATAAATATTTTTTACAATATTTACGAGCCAATTTAAATGCTCAGTCATAAAACTACTCTTCAGTATTCCAAGCTGTAGCTTAGCTAATGATCTGATTGATGTTATACCAGATTTTACCAAGACTTCATTATCACGCGATTTGAATATATCTTGTTTAATAATTAACGATTAACACGGTTCTACTCACGTTTATTTAGTCAGTCGTGCGACATGTTTCGGAGAACATAGGCCTCCATTTTCAAGCACTAAGAGTGCTGAGTGTCCGTTCGGTTCGCCGCTCGCGTCACCGGTCCGTCGCGCACCGTATTAAGCGTTAATTATTAAATATGTCTCACGTAAGTTTTAATACAAATATCTTGTTTAACGTCAGTTATACGCATTCAATTATGGGCCTTAATATTTCAGAGAGGATACTAGCAAGTTTAATAGCTATTTTTTCATTAAATGTAATTTTGTTTTGTTTATTCCGATACAATCATATCGTTTACAACACATTGCAAGTTGGCCATGAAATCAGACATTTTAAAACGCAACAAAAACATGTGTATTAAAATTTATATAAAAACATTAGCCAATACAAAAATTAGACTAATAATTATGTTATAACAGTGATCGTATAACGCGAGGAAATTCGACTGAAATGACTACCTAGGTAATACAATTTAGGTCGCATTTTACGATCACTGATTATAATAAATATTTAATATACATAATACAAAATAAAAATGTCACGATAACAAATAACATAAATCAGCACCCTGTAACATGATACTAGTTTCTGCGAACAGTCTTCTTCTTACTTATTTAATGTTTAAGTTATAATTTTATTCTTGGTATTTATTCAATTACATATTGCACTTGGAATTCTTGAATAATGCACAAGTCCTAATCCCACAAAATGCTACAAGACATAAGTTCGACCTTCCGTAATATTGATAATCTATTTCTGTCGTATCTAACGCAGTCGATATGATATAAGTAGTGACTATAGAAAGAGTTAAAGTATTATAGAATAATTATATAATATGTGTAATCGTTAAGTGTAGGTCTTAGTACCAGTTCAGTGGCTATACAGCCACTTACTATACTGGTACTATATGCGTGGTTATACTTAACGGTTACCTGTATAGGAAGCTTTAATCAACGGAGATTCGTAATTAGGAACGTTATTGAATTGGCATAAAACCAAAAAGTTCAAGAAGATCAAATTAAAAGAGATGATTTTTCCAGTGGATTAGAAAAGATCAGCGAAGATAATAGACTTGTTTTTGAGAAGGTTTGTTTGAATAAGCAGTGATCGGTTATTTGGATTCGCCCTCGCGGGATATCACGTAGAAAAGTTAATATAGATACGACAGTTTCCCGCGATACCGAACAAATTATTCAAAAATAAAACAATCTAAATTGTCTGTAAGGGATTTTTATTTACTCGTCGAATTTTTATACAAACGGTACAAAATATGCCGCTTTGGTGGCAACAAATGAGCTGTCAGTGTGATCACTTGTGCTCATTTGTTCAATTTGGACAAAAGAACGGCGAGTAAGTCGCATGTCTATCAGCTACTTAGATGTTTTATAGTGTAATAAAATAAACACATTGTATTTATTTGTATTTTCTTACAATATAAAGCCCGGATTCCCGGGGTATATCCATACTAACATAATGATTGAGGTCGTTCACCCCATGTCGAATCCAAAAAACCGATCACTGGTAATAAGTAATTCCTTATTCAAGCCAAATCGTCATCAATGTATATTTTAGACGTAATTTTGAACGGTGTCATTACGCTGACACTTTGTCTCATACACGTTAGATGATGGCGATTAAAATGTTAACCATGTGAGATTAAATATCTCTCATTGGTTCATTAGTTTTCTGCAAGTATAGGCGTACAGCACTGGACTTTACAGTGCGGTATAGTAATAGATACTAAAGCCATATCTTTGGTGAAGGCTTGAAATGATTCTATTATGTTTATGTCCAACGCACACGACACAATCCATTATACCAGACACCAATAAGAATATTCAAACATTGGCACTTACATAAGTACATCATTATTATACAGATCAATAAGTACTCTCCTACAATCTACGCGTCAACAATATAAACGTGGGTATATTTAAGTCAAAAAAGGTAAAAAACATCCCAAAAACGGACACTGAAAACGCAAGGATTTATACTTCAAACAACCCTGCCTTGGTCTAGCAAAGTAAGATTATTCATCCTACCGTCATGGTCGCCCATTTCTATCTGCTCTTTAAGCAACTCTAGCTCTTTAATGCCAGTGACTGTGACTTCATATTTATGCGTGGCTAGCGACATGTAAAAATGTATGGCGAACGCTAGGAACACAATCATGACAGGTATAAGTACAACGCAAGCCGACCAGGCCGCTGTCTCGCTGAGATCGTAAAATTTCACCCAACAAAGTATAGCTATTTCAACGAGGAACAAAATAAGTCCGAGCAATGTTGAAAACGCCCACGCAATTTCTATGTACCAATGCAGTCTCTCATGCGGGGATTCGTGGACCAGAGATATGCTGTGAAGGTTACCAACCGCTTCTATGTTAGGTAGGATACACGTGCTTATCATGAGAGCCAGCATGTGTACAGCCACGAGAAGAGTTGTGCACACGGTGAACGCGACCAACATCTCTTTGGGTACTTTACTGGTTTGATCTGTGTTCAGTTGCACTTCCACCATAGCTACCTGTGAACAAATGTCTGATAAACGTTTTTGTATTGTAACATTGTTATCGCAGTTTATAAAAGTAGGTCGCATTCATGGTTGGCACTCTATTCAATTCACGTTCAAAGCGAATGTGTTACGGATTGTTATGCATTATAATCAGACTAATTTCTGTTTCGGCGTAATAATTAGAAATTCACGCAAAATAAGAGCTAAAATACAAACTTATTCATTCATAACAAGAAAGCATTTTCCTATTTCGCCAAGAAGTATTAGGTAGGTAGTGAATATTCTTCATAGACCGGGGCAATGTAAACAAAAGATTTCTACGCCTCAGAAATGGGAGCACCGTTAATACCTAGATAGTCACGAATCCAATATTATTTACTGCATACTTCATATTTTAAGTATAGCTATTAATATTTGTAATATTTATACCTTCCGAAGTCATATTTCCGTATGAAAGCATTTTGTAGTAAGAAGTACTTACAAGTAGCCCCAAATTATGGCTAAGTCAATAATGGTCAAGAATAATTATTTGCGTGCAATTCTATTGTTCCAAATGTCGGAACTAGGCGGTTTCACAGGCTGTTAGTCATATATCAACGGTGGAAATTTCAAATGTCGTAAGGGACATACTTTTATATGCGACTTACGACATTTGAAATTTCCACTGTCGATATAGTTAATTATAATCATTATAATGTTCATATTATATT
Organism: Grapholita molesta; assembly: GCA_022674325.2. Lineage (NCBI taxonomy): Eukaryota > Metazoa > Arthropoda > Insecta > Lepidoptera > Tortricidae > Grapholita > Grapholita molesta. The sequence goes on along the minus strand of CP053130.2, from coordinate 14,604,051 downwards.
AGGTACATTACCTACTTCGTCGGCATGTGCTGGATTCATCATGTATAGATAAAATACAAGCTAAATAGCTGATTGGATGTTTACAATAATATTAATCATTTGTTTACAATGATAATATAATTTAAACACAAAACTATCGTGAGACTCAAACATATTAATTGTATAGAAGCGGGTAACTCACGTTTCATAAGTCGAATATTGCTTGACATGTTTCACTCCGTAACGAGGAGCAACGCGAATGGCTCATGATTATGCTCCTCATTACGAAGTGAAACATGTCAAGTAATATTCGACTTATGAAACGCGAGTTATCCGCTTCTATACAATTAATAAAACGAATTAATAAATTAGGTACCTATAGTAATAAAACGAATGGTTCTTAAATCTGGAAGGGACTTTAGCGCGCCATAGTTGGCAAATATACGTAGGTTAGCCAGCGGATAAACAAGTTACCTTGTCTTTTAGAGAGAGATAATAGGCGTTCGTTTACAGTTTCTTTATCTTAATGTGGACGAGTATGCCTCAGACCTGCAGTTACGAAACGTTAAAGCTGTTTAAAAGTATTAAAAATACAAATACAGTCGTACAACATCGTAGAAAATCAATATAATTTCATACCTAGGTTCAGTTCGAAACTATATCATTGCTATATATTTTTAACGGCGAGATAGTTGTTGTTTATTGTCTTCTTCAACAACATCATGTATTTTACTGAAATGGACGGCTGAATATTCCAATGGCATTGTTATGTATGTGGTTACACAGTGGGACCCACGATACACCATAGACAATGCACACCGGAGTGCAGGCAGACCGAAAAGGAGATGGCGGGACGACTTGGATGCGTTCTGCGTAGAGTGGCGGGATCACACAAGTGACAGGGTTGAAAAGAGGGGAGGCCTTTGCCCAGCAGTGGGACACAAACACAGGCTAATAATAAAAAAAAATGTTATGTATGCAATCGCTTACCATAGCGAATCCAGAGAGCAATGCCGACGTTTTACTGGAAGCCTTGAGTTTTGCCCGGCTGAGCTGCAACTTTCGCCATGACAGGTACGCGGGCGTGTGGAGCCCTGCGTCCGACTGAATAGGCGCTTCACCCGACATAACGCACGTGTGCTGCAAGCGAAACAGGAACTCAAATAACAGCGAAATAGTGTTCAATTTGAAAGCGATCCCATCACCTTTAGACGCTAGTTTTGTTCATGCATGACCCAACCATACTTTGCTTTTGGCCAGCAGACGGTAGCAGGACAACGATAAAGAAAAAGTTAAATTATTATTTTACATATTGTCCCGAAATATTAAAAAAAAATAGATATCCTCTTATGTACCTACCTACCATTAAGCTAATGCAAGTACATGAAACTGACTTGTAACGTCTTGACTTCCTGAACACAAAGGTAATGCCGATAGCACTCTTAATTGTATGCACCTACTTGTATAGATAAAATATGTTTTAGAGTAGGTACTCGTATGCCATTCTATATGTCTTTGGCACTCCCTACAACTTTGTTTTTATACATAACTGACCAGCGTTTGACCTCAGTCGCACCTGATGGTAAGTGTCGACGAGGTCGAAGGTGTAGCACGCTGGTTCAGTAACAGCCTATTCACTCTTGCCTTGAAGAGACCCAAATTATAGCTTATTTCGTTTAACCGATTTAAACGATTCGTTTCGCTTAAAGATTTGTTTCAATAAATAATACCTAGTTATTTTGTATTTGTTTTACAAGGGAACAAAGTTAGTGTTTACCCTCACCTGTTAATTGAGATCCGAGCTAGCGAAAGATTCCGTATGGAATCTTAAGCGTTGGGGAGAGGGGAAACAAACTACCGCCGATGATTGAGTGTCAATAACCAATCGTAATTCACAATTTGTATTAATTTACATGTAGGTACTTAACACTTTTGCGAATAAAATACAATTCTGCTGTCTGTGTTTCAATAATAAAAACGGGCTTTCGAGCTATAGTTCGCCGAAAATTACATCGGTTACAATAACAAATTCATGAGAGGGTTTTAAAATATGTAGGTATGGAATAAAAGATTAAACTGATCAGGTACATAATAGTAAGTCGTTGAAAACACTAATCTAGCACCTCTAAGCTATGCCGGGAAATAATTACAATATCTAAGTAGGTATTAAATAAACAGTAAGTATTAAATAAACTAACTAGACTGTACTAAACAATAGGTACTAAGAACGTTACAATAGGTACTCAATCGTGTTGTGTCGCTCATTTTGGAGAACGGCGTAACGTCTCGGTGCTAAGAGGTTTCCAATATTATTTCCTTGAGTTATTTAGTCTAATTTTCGTAGTTACTACTCGTAGCTGAGGAAAATAAGGCTTAATGGGAAATCAATACAATAATATTAAATGTACCGGCATTTAGTTCCAATTATAGTAAACAAACTACTAAGGAGAAGGGATCATTACCGCAAAAGTTTGTTAACTTTGACGGGACTATATTGAATATTAAAGCTAAAACACCATGTAGGTACGTCAAATTACAATTTACAAAGATCCGGAAACTTTGCTGTCACACAGATCCGCCTTATGCCATTATATTAGTCACAATACATTTATACAAAAAACCTAATGACATGCTTCCCAGCGATAATACATTATGTTATTTATACCACTTATGTTACTACAAAATAATGAGATAATATTACTTTTTATCCAGTTTTTGTATTTCAACATTCGTGTGTCATTGTACCCGATAGTTTTGAATGAAAATGAAGGTTTTACTAACGTTTATTTAGTTACTCGTGCGACATGTTCCAGAGAGCGGAGAGTGCATGACGAGCCGGTGGTGCGAGCGGCGAGGCGAACCGACACTCGGCATTCTTACGGCCCGGCCACGACTATGCGCGATTTGCGGCGCGGCGAGCGTCGCGCGAATGATTTATCAGGTTTTATCAACATCATAATATCTTCATGAGCCCAAGAAACAGTAGAACCGGGGAAAAGACAGTAGAACCAGCGGGAATAAGTCATTACCCAAATATGCCTCCCCTGCTGGACATAAGCCACCCCCAAATATGACTGCTTCCTGCTATAGTTCCTACGCTTGGCAGGCGGGTTGGCGACCGCAGTAGCTGTTAATACGGTTTCGACGGACGCTGCTGGGCATCCGTCAGTTTTTTTCCCTTTTGTCGCCTCTTATGACACCCGCGAGAGAACGATGGGGTGGTATTATTCCCAACCGTCACCAGGTCACCACACGATACATTATATTTAAGAATATGAACACAAAATCACGAATCACGTGCTATATTTAGATGTTTCGTTGTGCTAATAATCCCTGACTGTAACATAATGTAACCACATGTGTGCAAGTGCCATTGACAATTTGCTTCAGCGTGCAGACCTTGTTTCGCATCAAGACACAACCATGCATGAACTAAATATTATGGATAACACTGTCCATCACAACTGACCAATAACATAATAACCCTTAATATTAAGCACATAAGATTGATATTCAAATGAAGTAGTAGATAAATGAAACATGATATTGTCTTTGTTATTTAGAGATGAGTGCTCAGATGAAAAGTCAATAGCCGGTCAATTAGGCGTACTTGTAGGGTTGCCAAATATGATTCAACCTATATTTTACTACTAGGGCTTTAGAAGTGCTGGCCCATCACAGATAAAGAAACCTACTCTGTCGGTAGTACTCCGTGTGGCCCATTGATATAATTTTTTTGTGTTACGTTAGAAAATGGTGGTCTTTGGCGTTATTTTAAGGAATACTATGGTTCCAATATCACGTGTAATGATGTAATGGAGGATAATTCCGAAAGTTAGTCCAATATCAACGTTACTAGATTACCTAGTTTTCAAATTTCCGCACACGAATCTATACTAATATTTACTAATATTATAAATTTAAAAGTAATTCTCTCTGTCTGTCTGTTACCTCTTCACGCTTAAACCGCTGAACCATTTGGGATGTTTGTTATGGAGAGTTCGAGCTACGAGAAAGGACAATTTTTATTCCGCAACAATACTTTAAAGACGGGCATGACGAGCCGACGAAATCGCGAGGAAAAGCTAGTATTTAATAATTAACATGAATAAACTACTTGAACTGACAGTCAGCGCACTTTTAGTATTAACTTTAACGCGTTTAATGTCAATATGTGTGAAAATCCTGAGAGATTAAATTTTAATTTTATACATGAAAAACCTAAATAAGTTTAAAACTTTCACAACTTAAGTTTCAGGTACACAACATAGGAGTAATGCATTCATACAACAGCAGTGTTTTTTTTTCAAGCCCCTTTTCCTCCCTTTCAATACAACTTTATAAATGACCAACACCTAAAAATGTACAAAGGTCAAAGACATGGTCAATATAATAACCATGTAACTTGATTTCCTCTGAATTTATTTATAATCTAATATTTAAGGCCAAAATATATTTTTCTCCAAACCAAATGGAGTTATTTTACCATAGCTTGACACACTAATGCCCAATGGATGCATTCTGACACCTCTAGTTACAATGACTTAACATTGAAAATGGCATCCATTGGAACATTGTCAGACACCTGTATGTTTAACTTAGTTGGTGATTATTTTTTGTTGAGTTTTGATCAGTTATTTCTATATATCTCTGTTAACCTTAAGTAAGGAGGTTGTTATGACAAGTTTTGTAATAGTTAACAATAGTTTGTATATACAGCTGCATAACTATTATTCATTTTAGGACAACTATATGTGTATCTACTTGCCACAAGTTCTGTGAATATTCTTAAGTTATTATGGAAATGGCTAATCATCTGAACATCTTACTATTTGTTTCCTACATAATAACAGGTACTTGACTGGGAGAATACTTGTTTTTAACAGTTTTCTATAGTTAATATTACAGAAGTAAAAAAAAAATATTCCTGAATGTTTTACCAAATCTAGTAGTTCATAAGTGGGAACCCATTTTTTATTTATTTAACAGATCATTAATCATTTTTGAAAGAATGAAATTAAAATTATTATGACATTAGACATGAAAGTAAAATCTAACCCATTCACCACCAAATTAAATAACAATAAATTATATCCTAAACCAAAGAGAATCTAGAGATATGCCTCAAAATTAGTTTTACAGATAAAAAAGTTAATTGAAACAAAAAGCAATAAGCTTAGCAAATCAATTAGTGATTAATTCTTGTTAATCTTTGGCTTTGAAATGTAAAGAAAGCTCTTAAACAAATTTGGCACATGAGGCATTTCTAATGTGGCATAATATACAGGGTGGCTCATTTAAATCGGTCAGTATGGGGAAATCTGGAACTATAAGACATACAAAGATTTGTTCTTAGGAACCATGTCATCGATTTTAGGGATAAGAAAAACTGCATACATAGATTTAAAAAAAAACTTGTACTCTGTTTGAGAATCAAACCAGGTTGTATTGGAAAATAAAACTTTTAATTATTTTCGTTTGGATATGGATTGTGTTGGTTATAGGCAGCAAAAGTTACCATGAAACATGATATCTCAAATGAATAAAATGCATTGTAATTCAATGTCTTTTAATTTTATTTTTAACAACTGTGGTTGATTCCAAAAATGAACACAATTATTTATTCATTCCATTTATGCAGTTTTTTTTATGTCTAAAATTGATGACATGGTTCCCAAGAACAAATTTTTGTATGTCTTATAGTTCCAGATTTCCCCATACTGACCGATTTGAATGAGCCACCCTGTATATGAACCAAATGGTATCTTCTGTGTAATGTCGAAAACTGAGTCTCAATAAAAATATGTCAATGTGTATGTTAGTGTTGATTGATGTACCATTTGACTTCTAAATTGTCAGTTGGGCCTCTTACTGTGCATTGACACAGATAAAAGTAAAATCATTATTGATCATAAAATTTAATGTTATGACTCAGCACTTTTCAAAGCTGATGTGGTAGATTTTGATTTATGTTATCAATAACTTATAAATGTTATTTATAGGTAAAAAAAATCAAGGTGCGCATAGGCTAAGCAGTCTTGTGAGAAAATCATGTGCAAAGCAATTTGGGCCTCTACTCCACCGCCCAGGCTGTTGTGCTAGGCATTTTGTTATAATGCAGCTTGGCCTGCGTGGATCCACCTAATGGCCACATAACAGTTTTCCACAGTGCAATAGCATTTAAACAATCATACTAAAAACCAATAATACTTTGCCATAAGACATAGTTTACAACATATATACCAGGACATCAGACTACACTACAGAACCCAAGCAACCCTTTTTCAATAAACAAACCGTTAACTCACTCTTTATTAAAGAAGGACTAGTAGCAGCCTCCGTGATGTACAAAACCAATTTTTAAGGCTTTGCAAATCTCACATCAATATCACTACAAAAAAAGTAAAGAATAATAATTAAACCATGCTGATTGTGCTCTTAACACTGTGTTTATTTAAACTACTACTTAATATTGCAACCTTATTTTTAATGAGGGAAATAAAACTGCTGGTCGAAACAACTGTGCTGATAATAAATAAAAAAACTTGTGACACAACTACACAACAGAGAACCACGCAAGAGACTGCATAATAATACGTGATACGTGTAATCGTGCTAGCCTGCTTGTAAACACTGCGTTTAGCGGATTACGCCTCTGTGAGCAGCGTTAAAAAACATGCTGGAAAACATCATACCTTGCTCATTTTTGGACACCAGTTACTAGATTGAGAGTACCGATTGGGTGGGCCTGGGACCGTACTGCCTGACCAAACCGACATACCTAAACAATTGCACAGTCCTTCGATACGATGCGACGAGGTCACTTTTGCAAGTGTTATAATATTACAATATTACTCCATGGTATTTCACAATTTGTTTAACATTACTTTGAAAATATGATTGCGATACGATGTTTAGTATTAATTTTATATAGTTTGCCTGTCTTAATTAAACAATTAATACGCGAATTTTAGCTCGTGACGAGTTACATGTCAAATAAAAGTCTAAAATGTCAAAACTCAAAAGTGTCAGAACATAGTTTTTTTTTTCTATTTATCAGACGCCGAGTACCGCTAGAGACTGATTAAAAATGAACAGTTAATAAGACAAAAATGAGTGTATTACGATATTTATTCATATTGAATCTTATTCAAGTAATTCAAGCGGCATTTAAATGTTTGATTTTCTTTAGATTGGGCCATTACATACTTTAAAAAATTGGAAAACCGCCTCAAAACTGTCAGTCACTCATTCGTCCAACACATTTTTTTGCTGGCAACCTTCAATAATTTTGGGAAGTGAAATATTTTATCGTTTTTATTAATTATTCCTATGTTGTTCTTAATAATGGATATTATTAATCATTCAATTTGCAATAAATGTGATGAATGTGGTCTTATAGACTTCATTACGATAATACATTAAAACCGGTATTTAAGGCACGCACTGAGATGCACATCACTCGCGTAAGAAAGGAAACGATAAATAACAATTAGCACAAGTGGGAAAGAGATGCCGTTATATGTGTATTCATTTGTGGAACGTTAACGGTACGTGCGGGAGTGTCCATGAAGTCTTGGGAACGAGAATGATAAGCGAGTGACTGTGACAAGTGTACGGTTTGCTTGGGTAGTGGATAATGTAGGTCGGATACGGTTTGTTTTGGTTGAATATTTTGTGCTTGATGTAAATTCAAACGCTGAGACTTGAGCAGTGTGTGGCCTCATTTACGGATGCTAAAGTTATAAGAAGTGAGCGTGTAAGGTACTTTAAAGTAAACAGTTTGTGTTCCCGCTTACTGAAAGTGCATCGTGATGGCTGAAGGAGGAGCAACGAGCACCAACCCCAACGCGGAGATCGTACGGGGCCAGGTCTTCGAAGTGGGGCCCCGCTATGTGAACCTGCAATACATCGGCGAAGGAGCCTACGGCATGGTTGTGTAAGTATCCACTACAGTTGCATTGTTTGGGATAGCTGACCATTATCTGTATAAAATGTAACCTCTTTAGAACCAATTACATTAACTAAAACTTAGTACAGGTGTGCCAAACATTGTACTGAAAAAATGTATAAGCATTTGGTGTATTATCTCATACAGAAATGACATCATTGTGATAGTACAACAAGATGCTTGCTTGAATTATACTAGATAGTATGTGTTGTACCATATTTTATTCTACACGAAACTTGACTAACTAGTTGTAAATGGTAAGTACCCTGTTTTTCCTTATTGGCTATATTAGGTTTAATTTTTATGCATCAGAGGCCTTACTTCTCAACTTGTTAGTTTTGAAATATTATTAAGCATTAGCTCCTTCATAGTTAAACTCTGACCAATTTTGTCTATTTATATTATATTATTATAGTACTTAAGCCACCTTTGGCTTGAAGGCGTCAGATTAGTCGAACATGCAATTTTGACAGATATTGCAATTTTGTAAGCTACCATCTACTCATAAAGTTCCAATAAAAAAATATATATTTTAATGTATTTAGATAAATTTTTTTTTATTTAATATTTAATTAGACACACAAACAAATATATAACACAAACATGTTTCATAAACTAAATCTCAACTACTAAATATGTAAAAGTAAATTTTTATATTATATTAAAAAACATATTACATTATATTATGTTGGGCAAGCAAGCTGCTAGCTCTATGGTCACCAGTAGTGTCCAACGGCCTCAGTGAGATGTCCTTTAATTATATACCACACTGTAGTTAAAATTCAATCGGCATATGGACATGATGTCAAAAATAAAGACACATTCCCTGTGCTAAATCTATACTTCCTAGTGAATATGAATTTTTCATGTAATGTCTTGTGTTATAAGCAGTTAAAATTCAATTTGCCATTGGGTCTTGATGTTTAAAACAGTAATAAAGATAATTTGACATGAATCATGATTCGCAGGGTTTGTGGTTAAACCCATTCTTTTACATATGTTTGAACTTTATGATTTAAAAGTTTGTCTTTTGCCACAAATACTGTCAGCAAATGTAGTTAACCAATATTTTAAGTGGCATATTAAATTATTCTCGGTAAAAATGACCTATGCAAAATTGCAAAATCAAAGTATGCATATATGTTTAATTATTTAAATATATATACAAGTGAAATATGACTAATTGTACATCAAAAACACTTGTTTTAAAGTGTAATATTCTTGTTATCTTATCTCACTATACTTGTAGGTGTAAATCTTGATACCTAAATAGTGACTCATTACATTTGACATTAATTGTGTTGACTATATAAATATTATAAGAAACTTTATATGTATAGAGAATGTGTCATGCTTCTGTTATAAATATGGTGTCAATATGCTGTTTTAGGAACCATTTGTAGTCTGGGAAAACCCGACAGCAATTATCAGTTGTTTTGCTGATTATATTTTAGATATTGCATGTTTGATGAATGCCAACTTGCCATACCCTCCTGAGGCCGACCATACAAGTAAAATGCTACTCAGATTCGTTCTTTATAGTGCAGGAAATAAAGTATAATTTCTTTTATGTCAAAATCTAAGAAAACAAATAAAACTCAACTCTGTTCTAATTTTATAAAATTCAAATTTCTTTAAAGTAATTAGTACTACATGTAGGCCTGTGGGTCTCAGGAGGATATAACTATTATTTTACTTGTTTGAAATAAAGGTATTGACCTTTAGGATCGTGCTAACAGCTTGTTTCTGACTGCATATTTGGTAATGCGAACAGGTATCTTCCATCATTTGGAGGCATTGCAGACATCATAGAGTGATTTTTATTGATATTAATCAACAAATCAAGTGAACATCGGAAAGCCGATTTGTGTGGTAAAGAACTGCATAGTAACACACTATTTAACATATTACAAGCCATATGGTAGAAAAAATAGAGATTATTTCTTTAATTTAATGAAAAGTTTTTTTAGCTCACTGAACATGTGCATAAAATGTGACGCTTGATTTTTCATACCTGATTAGGTATGAAAATAAATAGTTACCTACCAACCCAATCTCCGTAGAAGATCCAAACACAAACTACTTAAGATTGTTAGCCTGCTAGATACATACCTAAGTTTGGAACAGATTTTTTTGTAAAAAAAACCGCTTGCTCGGGTAATCAAGTATACTTATAAAATAAATAAATGGTTGTTTTTTATAATTATACCTAAATAAAAATATAATCAACAGAAGTAAAAAAAAATTGAAATTGATGACATATAGTTTAAAAAAAACAGGCTTTTTCTTAAGTACCTATATTGTCATCTATTTCAATTTTTAATTTATATTTCGTGACGAAGCCTGCGGTGCGGATTAAAAAATCTTGTGTAAATTTTAGTTGCTTCAAATAAACAACACAAAATTATGAAATAAAACAACTAAAACAACTAAAACGGATTAAATCGCGTATACTAATTTAAACTTCATCACGACGTTTCGAACCCTTTAGCAGCGTTCGTGGTCATCGGGTCCACCCGACGCTGCTTGAATTCAGAAATTTATATACCTAGTAGGTAGTATTAGTAGTTAAAAAAAAAAATATTTAATTTAAAAAGTAATTAGACTTCTGTCAAGTTAAAAAATAAAAGTCAATTTTTTTACGAATTCGAGGTAAAGAAGGGAAAGGGTCGACCGTCGCAACCGATGTCACTCCGCGTGGGCGCGGCATGAATTTAAATGTGCGTTAATAAAATTGAAACAAGTTTTGATTGTTCCTTAAGACAAACCCATCATCAGTGCAACAGTGAGGTGTTAGATTTATTATTAAGTTGTCATTACACAAACTGTGTTTTCATTAATTATTTGTGTTGTTTCGTATACAAAGCCTAGGCTGCGCTTCTACAAAACTCTGTTAACAACTAATAGAGAATTGTTTATTTTCCTATCCTTCCTAAATAATGTCATACAGTTAATCTATTGGTTCTTAAGAAACACATTCCTCGCTACGCCTCCCTGCTCATCGCTGGTGGAAACGCTGCCTTAAAGCTATTCTTAGACTGCAATCTTTGGTCTAGAAGTAAATGTGATTGCAACCGTGCTCGTGTTGTCGATGTCGTCCGCGTAGAATTTTTTAAAACTTGTAAATAAACTCCGTTTTCTCCGCTTTAAAGTTTAAAAGAAATCTTTTCAAATGTCGCAAAGCTGGGGGCCGAATTTTGAGCGACGAGTAGGTAGCTACTCGACTCGTAACATTTTGAACTCCGTCAGAGGCTCTACTGTTAGTTTCTTTTGACGTAAAAAAACCTTTCCGAACGTATAAGGCCCCTTACACACTGCGACTTTTAGCAGCGATGCAGTCGCGATGCTGTCGCGATGCAGCATCGATGCAGTCGCAAATGGTCCACCTTTACACACTTGCGCTACTTTAAGCATCGATACAGTCGCGATACTGTCGCGATACAGTAGCGATGCTGTCGCGATGCAGAAGCTGGCCATTGAACTGTAGCGATGCAGTATCGATGCAATCGCGATGCAGCATCGATGCAATCGCGATGCAGCATCGCTACTGTATCGCGTTAGCATCGCGACTGTATCGATGCTAACGTGAGCCTCGACGCGAAACGTATTTAGATCAGTCATTCATTGACTGCCACAGCGCGATGAGTTCGATTGAAACTGTTTTAATCACTCTCTCTGTATTATTATTTTTAAAAAAGAAACGTAAACGCAAACAGAGGAAGTATTTGGACCACCCATTTTGGACCCGGGTATGTCCTTAAACTACGTCCAACAATGAGAGGTAGGGCACAGCGATGACCATCACGCTTGAATCTGGGGCAGCCCAACTGGGGAAGTACCTCCTCCTTACAGAAGACCACAGCCATAATAGCACTGCTACCTTTCAGGTATGTAGTGTTGTCTTCCTGATGGTGAGTAAGGTTCCCACAGCTCCAACCCCCCTTAAAGGTCGGCAACGCGCTTGTGACTCCCCTGGTGTTACGGGTGCCTATGGGCGACGGTAATTGTTTACCATCAGGCAATCCGTTTGCTCGTTTGCCACCTTTGTCATAAAAAAAAGTGAAAGATTAAGAAGTAGTCATTATGTATCACATGTCAGTAGCTAGCTCTAAATCAGATGCTTTTAGAACTGCTTTATCAGTAGATTTAGCAAAGTGCCCACTACCCCGCGTCTGCAATTCTGCATCGATGCTAACGCGCGTCTGTATCGATGCTGTCGCGCGTGTGTATCGATGCTAACGCGCTACTGTATCGATACTAACGCGCGACAGCATCGATGCAAAAAATTTTTCATTGATGATGTCGCGATACTGTCGCGCGTGGGTATCGATGCTAACGCGCAACTGTATCGATACTAACGCGCGACAGCATCGATGCAAAATTGCTGGTGTCGCGATGCAGTCGCGCGTTTCAGAAACGCGCGACTGCATCGCTGCTAAAAGTCGCAGTGTGTAAGGGGCCTAAGTGATAATGTTATTTATATGGGAAACGCAAACGCGTTCGTGACGTAAAGTTACGTTAAAAACTTACACTCGGGGCTCAGGAACGAAGAAGTGGTACCTATTTTAGAAACATTAATTAAAATCGTAGGTAGCGGAACTATACAATTTGTGCAAAAATAATAGTGAAAAACTATTGTTTTTTTTTTTTTTTTTATGATATAGGGGGCAAACGAGCAGACGGATTGCCTGGTGGTAAGCAATCACCGTCGCCCATGGGCACCCGCAACACCAGGGGAGTCACAAGCGCGTTACCGGCCTTTAAGGGGGGATTGGAGCTCTGGGAACCTTATTCACCATCAGGAACACAACACTACCTACCTGAAAGGTAGCAGTGCTATTATGGCTGTGGTCTTCTGTAAGGAGGAGGTACTTCCCCAGTTGGGCTGCTCCAGATTCAAGCGTGATGGTCATCGCTGTGCCCTACCTCTCATTGTTGGACGTAGTTTAAGGACATACCCGGGTCCAATTGTGTGCTATTATTTTTTTTATCAAAGTGCACGACTCAAAAATCGCCCCCCTGGAGCTCATATATCTATATGTAGTGTGCTGCCGTAATCGGTTTCTAATGAGTAATGTTTGTTGCTACCTAGTCACTACTCTCTATTAAGTATCGGGATTTATAATATTTTCCCTAAGAAAATTTTTATAAAAATGGCCACATATTTAATAAGCACCTATGATGGTGTGTGTGTGTCACAATATCTTTTAAGATATTTGAAATAACTATGGAACATTTCATAATTAGTAAAACCTTGTTTTTTTTTTAAATTAACCGTGATTAATTCCACCGCCTCTTCGGGCATCGTGAAATATTAAGTTAGAATTTGCTTGATTTTAGGGAAGTTAAAAAACTAGGGCTCAAGTCAGGACTGTACGGACGATATTATTCGGAAAGCGCTTTGTTCCGTTGCCGTGCTTCGGTACCTACGTGTATCTTCAGGCGTCTTGAGTTGTTTTATCGGACCTCTCCTTTACCTGCAAGCAATCTGTTACCAGTCCGCGTTTACTGCTTTTATGATTTTCTAAAATTAAAGTGGCTACTAGTGTTTGCCACAGACGACGCGACCGTTATCTAACTCGCTATCAGTAGTTACCTATACTTCCACACAGTTCAACCGTTTTCCTTGGACTCGTGAAGAAGAGGCAAATCCATATTAGCTCCGTGTTGCTTAAAAAAAAAGGATACGCCGCTAATATTAATTTTGCCTACCGAATAAAAAAAACATGTATAATGCTGTAAGTTTATTTATTTATTGCAGTTTCTGTTGTTAGGTTTAAAGGCTTAGCCACATAGGCCCGTTTTGTGAGCGTGGCGGTAGCGCAGCGTGACACCGGTGTGGCTAATGTAACGATATAAGGCACACATTTGAACGGCAGCGTCGCGCCAGGCTAACAAAACGCGCCTATGTGCCCAAGCATTAAAGACAAACATAATAATATCAAATGCTTGAATTCAGCTATCTGACACTTACTGTATCATTATTAAGATATTCCGTCAACATCGTAAACAACAATCAAATAATCATCCCTTTAATTACACTTTAAACCAACGAAATAACACAGACCCGACCCACTCGTTATTAAATTGAAATTGATATTAGACTACAGCAAATACAAACTTTTACTTAATCATAACTGAGCCCCGAGTGTAAGTTTTTAACGTAATATTACTTTACCATCGCGTTAGTGTTTCCCATATAAATAACATTATCACCTACGCGTTCGAGACGTTTTTTTACGTTATAAAAAACTTACACTAGAGCCTCTGAACAGGGATCTGGGAACAAAATTTTAAAAAACGTCTATATCTGCGCCTCTTTCACTCTAATATTAAAAGAGCGGCATGGATCTACAATACAAACATGTTACCGAAGTTCTAAACGAGCGAAAAAGTACACGGACACGGGACATATATATTATTAATATTATATATGTCCCGTGTCCGTGTCCTTTTTAGCATGTTAAAATAGGTCATAGAAGGAAATAAACATATTAGACTAGAAAACGTTTATTTTATCTGCGTGGAATGGGATTTCTAATGTAATTAAAAGCAAATACCTATTTGTGTTTCTAACGCGGCGCTACAACATTTACAAACACACGTACCTACTGTTAAAACTAAAACGATTCTCCCAGATTGCATTGTGTGGCTACACCATCGATTTATTCTTAAAAACGTTTGGTAGCTTCAGTGAAAAACACTCGCCTTTACACACGGACCAATCCAATTACTGATGACCAATTCATTAATTAAACCCGGTTCCCCAAAGTATGGATTGCGATGTCTGTTGATGGCGTGTAAGAGACGATGTTAGTGGGGGGTCTTCATGTTCATTCTTCGTCATAAAAAAGTTATAACCCGCCTCATGTGGCGGGGATCACTATTGTCTTAAAGTAAATGAATGATACTAAATTAAAACAATTTAATTAAATTATGGATTTTTGGACCATAGAATATTTTTTGTTCATTGTGAAGCGGGCAGTATTTATTAAGTATCGAGTTCCAAAACAGGTATTATTTCTGAAGATTTTCCGGTTTGGGGCTCTAGTCAAAAACGCAAACATACAGACAAGGAGATAGCTATAACGAATATATTCGACATCATGCTGGCCGTAACTAGTCACCGCGGCGGCGCGTTTATACAAGCCGATTCCCACCGGCTTGACTAACTTTACTGCAGTTCAAAGGTTTTCCTTGGGCTCAAGAAGAAAAGGCTAAGACATATCGGCTCCGGCTTGCCTAAGAAAGAAAATGTCGCACCGCCACTGTCACCTACTTACCTACACTGTCATCTTATTTATACAAACTATATTCTTAGAAAACTACATTTTGTTACTTTATAAAAATATTGTCAAAATGTAGCGGGCAGAGGCAATTTTTTAAAACCACCTACCTCGCCACTTGCAGGTTTTCTAGGTAAAGTTTTTTTTTATATACCTACTTTATTTGCCTTCATAACTGGCACGTGATTTGTTTCTTTCTTCGTTCCCTCCAATTGTAATGTCAAAGTACAGTCAACGTCATATAGTTCGTAGCATCCAAAGTACTCAAAAAGTTCGGTACACCATAGAATTAGTATGGTGTATTGAACTATTTGAGTACTTTGAATGCTACGAACTATATGACGCTGACTGTACAATGTGCAGTAGCAACTTTTGGTATATACTGCTTTAAGAGCAAGGCCCTTTAGCAACTTTATTTTTATTTCTTAATTTGCGCTGGTTATAAAAAAGCCGCAACAATATCCAACGAAAGAAGTAAACCAGAATCGCATATTCCGCTTCACTGGTTTTCAGCATGCCGATTCGAATTTATTATAGCTAGACATTTTCCAGCATTGAATGTAAAATGTCAATGCAAAATTACTGCAGCAATGCTCCTGTATTCACGATGTAAATCTAATTGCTTTGCATACCAAAGTCGCGTGGAATCGACGCTGGGTTTTTTTTTTTTTTTTTTTATGATATAGGAGGCAAACGAGCAGACGGATTGCCTGATGGTAAGCAACTACCGCCGCCCATGGACACTCGCAACACCAGAGGAGTCACAAGTACGTTGCCGGCCTTTAAGATCCCTATACGCTCTTTTCTTGAAGGTTTGGATGTCATATCGGTCCGGAAATACTGCACACGACAATTTGTTCCAGAGTTTTGCTGTGCGAGGCAGGAAGTTTCTAGAAAAACGCACAGTTGAGGTCTGCCAACCATCTATGTGGTGAAGATGGAAATGTTGTCGCGTAGAGCGCTGGCGGAAGGAAGCAGCTGGGATTAACCCGAACAATTCCTCGGAGCACTCTCCGTAATAGATGCGGTAGAAAATGCAGAGTGAGGCCAAAGTAAAAACGTATGAACGATACTGTCTATTCTAGATTTAAAGTGTGTTCAACGGTTTTCGGCCAATCGACTTGATGTTGTTTCATGTCACTACACATTTTAATAGGATAAGCTATATCAAGTGAAAAGAGCCTAGATTTTTTCAAGCCGTCCTGGATGTATTCTATACTATATCTGTGCAATGGTTTTCAATATGCAAATAGGTAGTTTGTGTGTTTCTATTTTTTGTATTACAGTCTAAGAAACCCGTTAACTCTGTATGAAATTATAGTAAACTTTTAATTTGGCTTTCAATTATTTAACTTTTAATTAATGCTAGATCAAACTGTTGTTAACATAATTTTCAGTTGGTATGTTGGTATCCCAACTTTGAATTGCCTTTTGCATCAAAGCGTTTCATTTGCAGTTTATTTGTAAGTAGGTACATGCAAGTTTGTTCACAAGTTTCGGGATGAAGTTTAAATTAGTATACGCGATTTAATCCGTTTTAGTTGTTTTATTTCATAAGTTTCTTAGAGCGATGTTTTTTTTATACAAGACTGACTAGCGTTTGACCTCAGTCACACCTGACGGTAAGTGTCGATGAGGTCGAGGGTGCAGCTGGTTCAGTAACAGCAGGTCAAATCAAAACATAACTAAAACTACGACTGGAATCTGAAAAATTACTGTTTTTGTTGCACGATGTCATGTCATACACAAAACTTAAAAAAAAATATTACAGATCTGTTAACTGTTGAATATTATTTCCTATCGATAATAAGTGAATGAATAAATCGCAAACTTTAAATTAAAAATAACCATAACCTGCAGCACTGAGATTCGATTATTGTTCAATATTTGCGGTCAAACTTGAACTAAAGTTTAACTAGTTAAACTAATTTCAAACTGCAGGCAATCAGTAAGCAATACGTGAATAGGAATTATCGGCATTAATTTTGGTATTGACTGTTATTTAGAAGCTACGTACATTGCTGCGGTATTGGTGTCGGCTTATTAAAATTGACGATTGATCTGAGTTGGTTTACGTGGGATTAAATCATCAACCCTTCGTCCTATACCTGTAGCATTAAACTCACTGCTAATGATAACATCTGCCTACATGATATCAAACTGCTATTAAAAGTAAATAACATTGTTTGTGCATATAAATCGCTTTTTTAGAAATAGACACCACCCAAAACATTTAGAAAAATAATGCTAGACCCCAAATGGGGTTACCCATACATAATTCAAAAGGGACCAATGAACCGCGTACCGAACGTTTAACCTTGCTTGCCTTTTAACCTTTTTCGCTTCACCAAATATGCCCCTGGCATTTTAGTGTCCGAGCTTGCTAAAATTGACATAAGCCACAAACTACTATAATTATAACGTAAAATAACACTTACAGCGCGTTGCTCTATTGTGACAGTAAGTGCTATTTGCACTGTAACACATACAGTGATGATGATGATGGTTTCAAAGGTCAAACAAATATAAATCTCTCACAAAGCTGTTGACAATCCTGGAAAGCTGAGAATGGCCTTCGTTCATTCGTTTATTTACCTCTTTATCGCTCGTATACTGAAGAGCTATAGATAGAATTGCTACTGACATGAAACATGGTATAATATAAACCCGCTTTACGGTAAATATTGAAAATGATTTTATTTTATACTACATTTCTACAGAACGATACCTAATCTAGTTGCTTATCTAGTAAACTTCATACCAATTACCATGCTATGGTTTCGTTCATGCAATCTCATTCTACTTTCAATATAAATACTCCATTTCAAGATATATACATTTCCATTTATTTTTGAGTTACTTATTGTTTTTTATAAACTAATACTTAAATTGTTAATTTATCATCTCTATTTAATGTTGATACTTTATGTATGCCTAATTTCATTTCATCAATTTTTGATCAAAAGGCAAATATTAATGGCGGGGTAAAATAGCACTTACCGACAGGTCTGGCCTAATGGGTATGGCCTAAGCCAATGGTCCGGGATTCAAATCCTAGTAAAGGCATTTATTTGTATGATGACCACAGTTATTTGTTCCTGAGCCATGGGTGTTTTCTATCCATTTAAGTATTTGTTTATTGTATATATCGTTGGCTGAGTATTCACAACACAAACCTTCTTGAGCTAGTTGACCATACCGAGGGGCTCAGTCAATTTGTGTAAGCATATCCTGTAATATTGATTTATTTATTTCAAAAAAAAAATCTGCAAACTATTTTAATAATCACATTGCAATGTGATTATTTAAATGGTTTGCAAATTTTGAAACTACGGCATATACGAAGTACTTACTACTGCATAATCAAATAATATTCATAAGTTAGTAGAATTAGTAATACGGATGATTTCTGGTATAAAAAAAAACTATCGTAAGTCCCACCCTGGGAACCAAAGTAGATATTCCATACCAAGTTTCATCTTTACAGTAGAAATCTTCGCAGGATTGCCAAGCGTAATACAATCCAGTCGATAAAAATATATTTACTTCCTGTTTTTCTGGTAAAAGACATATTGTAAAACATATCCTCCGGTATTGAATACGGATATGGAGACGATGGTTGGCCGTTATAAGTATTCCCGCCGAGTGCGCTCGAAGGATCAGCTAGGACATAGATTAAATAATATTCTATTTTTTTTGAGACAATCTTACACAAATCGACCTAGTCCTACGGTATGCTCAGTAAGGCTTGTGTTGTAGGTACTAGACGACGATATATATAATAGATAGATACATATAAATACTTAAATACATAGAAAACACCCATGACTCAGGAACAAATATCTGTGCTCGTCACACACATAAATGCCCTGACTGGGAATCGAACCCAGGACCATCGGCTTCATAGGCAGGGTCACTACCCACTAGGCTAGACCGGTGGTCGTATGTAGGTATATTCGATAGATATTGTAGTAGAAGTGTGTAACGTTGTAGTTTATGAATATACCTAGATATTTTTCTAGCAGGAACGACATTTGCTTTGTGCTTGCCACAATCAAAATATCGACAATCCTGTTATCGATAAGTAAGTACATAGTAATTCAACAACAATACGTACACACATTCTGCATACCTAGACGCCGCGTGACATCGATCTTGAACAAATTGAACGTAATCCGTACACTTGATCCAACTTATTTTTTTATTTGCAATTAATAGTTCAAAATTGTTTTCTGAAGTATGTAAAATATAAATAAATAGATAGTTTTGTTATTTTTATTTACTTTTAACCCTATTACCTAATATTAGTCTTGTTGACCTGTATGACGTTGAAGTGGTACTTATCGATAACAGGACTGTCGATGTTTTTATTTTGTCAATCACTTACAAGAAACCGTTCGTGCTAGAAAAATATCTAGGTATATTTATGAATGATGTCCATATTATGACCACATTCAGATTATGTCATTCTTTAAGAAGTCCCCTAAACGTTGTAATCATTGTCGTTGATAAGCTCAGTGCACTTGTTGCTTAATAAAAAAATAGGTTTATCTACTGCACCTGGTGATGTGCTTGTTATGCAATCGTATTATATATATATATATATGTATGCTCCTGATGCCTCTGTACTGAGTGCACGTGCGTGTGCACTAGCTGCACTGAGTTGATAGCCAGCTCAGTGCATTTGTTGTATAATAAAAAAATGGGTATATCTACTGCACCTATATACTTGTTGTGTCAAGTTTGAACCAACTTTTGCTGCTGACTGTACCGAAATATTGATTTTTTTGAGATCTTATTTCCTTACACCAATATTTAAAAAAAACGTGATACAAGATTAGCAAGCCGGCATCTCTGGCCACGTGGGAAGTAAATTCGGCGATCATTATACCGATAGTTGTTTCCGCGAACGGCCTCATAGCGAAGAGTCGAGAGAGAGGTGTAGGTTTATCTACTGCACCTGGTGATGTGCTTGTTATGCAATCGTATTTGATATATATAAGTATGCTCCCGATGCTTCTGCACTGAGTGCACGTGCGTGTGCACTAGCTGCACTGAGTTGATAGCCAGCTCAGTGCATTTGTTGTATAATAAAATGGGTTTATCTACTGCACCTATATAATTGATGTGTTTTTTACTCAATCTGTTATTTAATCCGCAATGCGTATTTACCATACATGGAGTACTGTCGTATTTCATTTGGAATTCGGATCTCGATAAGTGTTAGCTTAGCTAATGAAATACAATAACAGGCCTTCACTCACGTTTATTTAGTAATTCGCACGAGGTTCCGGAAAGCATAGGCCTCCATTTTCAAACACTAAGAGTGCCGAATGACTAAATAAACGTGAATGAAATCGTTCTTAACATGTTAAAATGACTGAACTGAATGAAAATAAATTGAATGTCATTACAAAATGGTAGTGTCAGTGGCGTATCTGTTGCTTTATTATTAAATCTGTGGCAAGCAGCTTTATTCGACTCACGTGCGAAACGTCTCCGTATAATGATTCTCGAATACCGAAATCTATTGTTTGCTCGATACCACAAATCATCTACCTATTTAATCCTGTAGGTATGAGACGTACTGTTCGTGGTTATGCTTCGATTGATACCGAAAAAAACGTTTATTTTTAAAGCGGGCAATAATTATGTGTTACTTTATCGAAAATCCCCTTTAAATGAAAGTTTTGGCTAACTGTAGGATTCACCACATATTGGAAACACAGATGTCAAATTGCAATGAAAGAAATTAAGGACTTAAAATTAATGGGATTCAAACCTATATATTTTGGATTGATAGTTTGAAGCAAATGCTAAAATTAGCACATATTTAAGTAGATCATACAGATTTCTGTGAATTACTCGTAATGTGCGAACATTTTAATAGGTATTGTAACTTACCTTTAGGTTGTATAAACCGTGGCTAACCTTCAAATTGACGTTTACCAGTATTTTTTATGAAATAAGAAATCAGTTATCTATTTATTTATTTTATCTTTCGCAGCGATTCTCTTTATCCGATTAAGCTTATTTTTGTACCACTTCAGCTATACTTCTAGGTTCGTTGTAATCATTGTCAAAGATGTAACTTCTTACAAATATACTACATACATATATATACTACATACAAATTCTATGGTGTACCAAATTTATGAGCACTTTGTGTGCTATCAACCTCTGATACTTACTGATTTTAAATTTAAAAAGTTAAGTTTTATCCTATACGCCATAAAAAAATAGGTAGCATTAATAATAGCGTATTAATCTAAGTAATAATCTGAGTTCATGACTATATAACCATGATAAGCTAAGGTACGAATAAACCTTGGTAATTTAGAACCCATAAAGAACGCGTGGTTGCTTCGGCATCGTAACGGGAAACTTCATATATTATTTTATATTTTCATAAAAGCAAAGCATTATTTGATGTTATAAAAATGCTGTTAAATGATATCACGCGAGCTTTCTAAGGGCTGTGGGATGTCTTATTCAGATTTAGAAATTAGATTATATTTTTTATTCTTTATAAAAATATACCAGTTGGTTCTACCTAGATTCGAATGAAATTGGTATCACATTTATGAAACTGAATATTTTTTAAGTTTCGCGTGACTCTACCCTCATTTGCAATTCTTTAAGGTAAATTATGCATCGGCCGGTGTTAAAGCTGCGGTGGGGCTTTTGACAAATTGCTATTCACTAGCTTGCATAACTTGATCATTGATACAGAAAGATTATAGAGATTTGTTCTCATGCAGTTTACGTTATCAGTACAAGATTTAGATCACAGCGCCGCCATTCTAATCGCTAACCTACCCTATACATGAGTGTTTCACTTAATTGTTCGGACGCACTGTGCTTACGAGTACCTATTATTTAACACTACATAATGAGCGAAAAAGAAATCGCTTCTTACGACTTGTGCCTAAAGGAAGGACGTCATTCGTTGTCAAATTTCGGTCAAGTTAAACAGTGAAAATTCTGTACTAATAATGTGGTGGGAATTGTAATCGTTTTGTGCTTCTAAATTTAAGTCTAAGGATTGTAGTTATTGTTATACAGTGTGTAAATCTTATACGGGCGAATCTCTTAACGAAGGGTAGAATAGGACATAATAAATATATTTAGATAACTTTTGCTTAGAAGAACAATTAAAATTGTATCCATATAAAAAAATTCGGCCCGCAATGTAATGCAACACACTCGAGTTAAACACTCGTTGACAGTTAGTTTCAAAAGCTCATATCGCGTAATGTTCGCAGTACATTACTGCTCAGAAATTTCACAAAAATTTATTACATATGAATAGTTATAATTAAAGGAAAACCTTTTGGTTAATGATTATACTGGTAAATCGTATATCTGGTTTGATTCTTCGTCCGTATTAGACTTACACACAGTATATACAAAACTAGCTGTCCCGGCGAACTTTGTACCGCCTGAAAGTCTATATCTATGTATTGGGTATGTTTGCTTTTTTTAAGCTTACTATTATACTTTTGACCAAGACGATCACAACGAACCCAAAATCGTTAAAATCGATCCAGCCGTTGTCGAGTTATAAAAGATAATGGCTGACCGGAATCAGACGGTTGGTTTGAGTTGATAACAAACTTATTAATTGATTGTAATGCAATCGTTTCTAACATGAGATATTAATTTCATCAAATTCGCCATGTGAATATCGTGATCCGTCACTACACAAAAAAAAAACATACCTAGAATATGCTGGCCATTAGGAAATTGAATCAAAATATCTGTTCATAAAGAATCAATCCCGTTTATTAGATATCCTGTGTACGTATTTGCTTCATGAATAACGAGAACATTTTCCAAATGGAAACTATTCATTAAGCGCACAATGAAACTCTGAGCCATTAATTGCAGCGCCCATGGTCATAAGTTTCATGATTTAACGCTCAATTTTCATTTCAATTTAATCAGGTTAATTGGAAATGATTGTAGCATTGGACATCGCCTACGTATATAGCAGAGTAGCTTTTACGACATCTTATTACTGCATTCATATGTTTTCTTGTACTCCGATCTGCTAGTTTTATTGGTGGTAACCCTAATTACCTAAACCGTAAACCCTATTTTGCTGTATTTGGTATTAAAATCAAATTCACTTTTGTAATTTGTAAAATAAAGATAACAATTTTTGTTGTATATATAAATAAAGCCATTGATGAAACTTTTTTTATTGCATTAGTTAAATACGTTACGGTATTATAGGTACATTGAAAGTACTGAACAATTTGAACAAAAGTGAAAAAAAAGTTTAATTAAGGCCTTAATTTTGGTACACAAATTATGTAATTAATTACAATTCTATTGTATTTTTTGGACGTTTACCCCACTTTAAAGCATAATAGGTAGGTATATCAAATAAAAAAGGTATATCAAATAACCTGGTAATGAAAAGGAAACACCTCCTAAATGTCCGGAACACCATTATTCCAAAAACTATTTATTTTCAGATCATTATTATGGTCACAAACGACACAATCCGTTTTATTAAATACTTCGATATCAGAAACGTATGAAACAAGTTGAAAAGATCTTTTCTCACCTGCCTCGTTCTGTTCGATGCGCCGGGCTAAAATAGCAGCCACCCGGTGCAGAAATAATTGACAGTTCAAAGCCATAGGCATCTAAACGTGCATTCTCTTTGGCTGCGTGAGCACGGCCGAGGCAAGTTATATGCGAGATATCGTAATCTGCCCTCGACAATCTCGGCATGTGTTGTTATTATGGACCATAACAGCGAGACCTCACATTGCGAGACAACAACTTGAACTCGTAACGGCTCGTACTTCAGCTTCGAGTTCTAGACTAGAAATGTTTTGACTTCTCTAATAGGGTCACATCACACCCTATTATTTATTTTACTTAACGGATGCTTTTTATATGTACATAGACGTCACACTCCACTATGACTATTGGTCAAGTCGTTTGATAACCGTTACGTTTCTAATTTTCTAATACTTTGAATTTCACTTATTATTGATTATTTTCCAATAGAGTAAATAACTTTCAAAAAATAATATTATAGAATAACACCTAGCCATAATATTTAAAAAGTACTCTATAATGTTGAGGTTGTTATGTTGTTACATAAAATGGGACGGAACTTTAAAAGCCGCGCTCCGTCAGAAACGTTGCTCATTACCTGTTCACAATCTGTGAGGTAAATCCTAACCTCGGTAATCTTAATACGTAACGTTAAAATTACGCCAGCGACGCGCTGAAAAGTTCGCCTTTGATTCCACAAAGTTTAATTATTCATAATACTTAGTTACCGACTTTACATTTAGGCAAATATATCTACAACGCAAATATTCTCAGAAATCAAATCAAACTACTGTTTTAACTTATTTATTCAATCTTACAAAATCTCTTAGCTTGCCAACTCTTCTAGTATTTTTTCTAAACAAAAGAACAAAAGAAGTATGATTTATTCACCATTGTATAAATTCCCTTTTATTTTTCGATAGCGCGCAGTATTCATAATCCTCATTGTTTTTGCGTATTCTTTTTATAATGATAAAATAAGCTAGGTATTAAAACCCCATTAATTTTAATTCAGTCAGTAAAGTTTTCGCTAGTTAACCTCTGTGTAGCATGTATAAAAGTGTAATGGCTCATCTTACATGGCCAGAACGCCTTTCATAAAGATCTTTATGAACGGTGAGATACAGTGACACGATCTTATCCGTCCTCCATCCTCGAGTCGCCTTTCAATAGCTTCTCGACTCGACGCACACACGTTTTTCCACTCGAATACCCCCTCGACCGCAGCCGCAGTATATACCCATAATGCTAAGTCAGCCGTATCGAAAATTACTACTTGTATCAGCCTATTATTTTGTCACGTATATGCTTCAGTTTAATGGGCTGGGAGGCGCGAACTTTATGCTCTGGAATTTATGCATGTCGTAATATTACATAACACCGTTTCCGTACAACGAGCAGCGTGTCAGGAAAATATTTATTCACATTTTTCCCGTTAGTGCTTCTTCGACATCGTCCATCAACTACATGTCAATTTAAGGATTCCCATTCCCTCTAACACTTTCCTTTAAATTTATAAGTTAGTAAATAAACGATACATAATATATATATACTTCTTCAAAAACGAGCAGGCCATCATTCATCTCTATAAAACGATGCTCTGTACAAACAAGTAACATAAATGGGAAATTTATTTGATAGAAAATTTAATACAAAAATACCTCTTAGATGAATAATTAAATTGCGAATTCGTGGAAACGGGTAAGAGTGATGTACTACTTATATGCCTTTGCCGGAAAAAGCAAAAGGTTTGTATATTCTTTTGTTGACTTTTGTTATTTTCGAACATTTACGGAAATTCTTCATTGTTTCTTTACAAAAGCCCATTTTAGGCAACTCGCCCGGATGCTTTTCTCCCGGTTGGTAACTTCTCATTAAACGAAGAGATTGCAACTGTGTTCAAACTTACTTATTGTCCTTATTTAGTTCGGTTTTCCGAAGAAAATTTACAAGAAACAAACCCTTCAACTTGAGCAATGTCTATAGTCCAATCCTTCGCTTACCCTGTAACCATGACACCATGTAAGATTTTATCAAGGCAACTTAACTTATTAACTTAATAAAATTCGCGCCTAGCCAGGTCATAAAGGAGCGGTAATTGCCCTTGATGGTGGCAGAGAAGCCGAGAAGCCATTTCCCTGATGTAAAATTACACTCACTGTGGGTGGTAATTAAGTGAGCATCAATATACAACATAATAGATTTAAGACCTGCGCTCATATTGGTAAATATGCATGTACTCTTATTCTCTGGTTTTCTTGACAGTGATCTTTGAGTGATCAGTTTCTTGATCGTGTCTAGACACGATGCGACATGCACCCGACTAGTCTTCCTTTTCTTACTTCCTTCTAATTTCCCTTCTATGATGATCTTGATGAATTCACCGTATCGTTGCTGTTCACTGCTGGACATACGCCTCTCCCAAGGTATGCCACAGAGCCCGTTCTGCTGCTTTATGCATCCAGTCGCTGCCGGCCGTCCTATGCAAGTCGTCCCGCCATCTTTACTAAATAATATACTAAACATAAATACTAAATATTATTTGTACTTGTCTTCCCTTATCTTCGAGTCCTGCTAGTTTCTTTTTTCAACCCTCCCATAATCAGTTGTAAATACTACAACTAAAATATATAAAAACGGTAGAATTTTGTATAGAGACACAGTAATAATCCGTTTCTATTGCCTTGTAATTAATTTATTATCTGTAACTACTCTATTAAATTTGTTGCAAACACATATAAATCAATTATCGTCGACAAACTCGATGATATCAATAGCACTAACGAGATTATTATTATCTTATTATCTCTGGTCTTGTGGCTGTGTACGCACTCGACAGACACAATTGAATAGACTGACAGTGTTCAGTCTGGCTAACTTAATTGAGATGTTAGCTCATGTATAATGCAATGCCACTTGACTATTCAAACTAGACTATGTTAATCCCAGAGAAGAACTTGAACTACTGAAAAAATTGGATCATAATTCATTTATTTTATTGTCATAAGTATAAAAAATACAGTATATAAACATTAACTCAAATAATAAAATAATACAAAAATAGGACTAAAAACTAATAAAAAAATTATATATGTAGGTATACCATACAATAATTGCAACCCTAAATATAAACTTTAAAATCGACTGAGCTCAACGTACTAATATATGACAGCAAGTTCGCTACTTCTATTAATAAGTATTCAATAGTTTTGAAGTTAAATAGGTAGAACACAGTACTTTATTTGTTTACTGGTGAATTACCCGCTCATTCGCCCTTATGGCAAGGCTTGTAAACTTTGTTTTGCACTCCGGATGCGGCGGCAAGGTCTCCCACGGTACGGTGAGCACTCCCTATCAAGGCCAGCAGGCCAGGGATGAGCAGGCGAAGGTCAGACGTGGCCGTACCTGCTCGAATTAGGTCACGCGTACGATGCGCTGCCTAGTTCCATTCCGAATTGTGTTTTACAAAAAAATATGAAAAGAACATAAAGGGGGTATTCATGCTGGCTAAACCTGGCAACATTACAACAATAATAACTGTAATTTTTCTCTAGCTTTTTGCTAGTCCGAATAAATGTCGATTCAAAAGGTTCCACTCCCACTCCTGCCATTCGTTTTCTAACGGATTAAGGGATAAACTCGCTATTCCAATTGCGTGTTAATATTTCTGCTAAAGCTCCTAATTCTATCTAACTACGCGGCATTTTTCTCCAAATTACGATGTTTTTTGTGTAAAAGGTAAGTATTTTCCCAGCACAGAAAACCGGCATGAATATTAGTTTAACGGTTCTGTGGACCTTTTTTTATCCCATAATATAATCTGTATTTTTTTTCCTGTTGCTATTTTCATGGATGAGATCAATCCGTACGTGCTAGAATCCACACGTGATTTTTGAAAAGGATTTGCTATCTTGTTTGGTTTACTGTACTGGTGTAATTTTAACTGAATAGCGCACTACTGATGTAAATTTCTTATCATTTTGAATGATAAATTAAAACATTGAATCTTTCTGTTTCTTAAATTTAAATTGCTATATTTCTTATAAAAGTATCTGGTAATTTCTGAGACTTTTTGCCAACTCTTTAAAAAAAATCCGTAACCTGCGCACCAGTAAGTATCAGTTTAAGCTTTAAAAAAAACCGATAGGTCTTCTTTTTATTTAGTGATTGCATGAGAGCACTTGTTGGATAAACGCCCTGTTTTTTTTTTCAATAATGAAGTATGATTTACGAATCCAAATGTCGTATTCTTCGTCGATCGGATTCACAATTTACGACACAGACTTTTGTATTCCATTGTATCGTACCTCGAGCGCAAGTGATCGAATCTCATCAATCGTCGTATTCTTAGAGGTAGTGACGCAACGCGGCCGAGCCGAAATAATCAATAATAATTCGTTACCTACCATTTGTTTGTACGCAACATAAGGATTCATTTTGTACTACCAAAAACCCTGTAACTGATCAGCTCGAGGCTAATTAACATGCGATGCTTTTAGGGATGAAAGGAAATTTTGTTCAATACCCTTATGATGATATAATCGATCTTTTTTTGTAGTTTTATGTATGGAATCGCCTTAAATAATTATTAGTCTCGACTTCAGTACAACTTTGAAAGTAATGAATTCAGAATAAAATTAACTTAAAATACAACATTTATGTAGGTAAAAATGTATGTTTCTGACCTGACGTTCGCCGCGAATTGTTTTCTTGAAAATAGACCTCAACAAAAACACGAGCAGACTGTAGGTACTAAATTCTGAGAAAATCGCAGAACACGTGTTCGTAGGTTTCGTTAAACAACACGTTTCTTTTTTATTTGCTTTTTTGGGCACTCGGCTACGTCTACCTGTGTTTATATCACGTTTCATATATTCTTGCTGGTCTAAGTTGGTCGGGTATAAAAAAAACTGTATCGTTCTAACAGTGTAAGTGCGAAAGTGACGCAACATGCGTCAACCATCCAATTCATTCTGCTCGGATAGGAATGGATGGATGGGCTTATTGACGTGACAGCGCAGAGTGACAACGACAGTGTATCCTACAGTGTACCAATTCGCCGAGAGCTTAGCATTGCTCGCAGTGGCAGGATCTAAATCTCATTGAGTAATAAAAACATTACGAAGGCTTAGCCATGTTCCGCAATATATTACAAAAGTATATTTTTAATTGATTGATTCGTAGACATCGGATCCATAGCTACTATATGTGGAATCACAAACGTACTAGGTACCGAACATTCACATTTGACTGCCGCAATTATTCTAATTAAGGTTAATCAAACTAACGCACTATCGCCGATGTCATCACATTGCTAGCGTTAGCACAAATGGATGGTGATTAGGTATATGCGGCATGGCATTAGGGAGTTACACACGGGGTAATAAAAGTAAATACAGTCCGCTAACTCGAAATCTATCTTGACTAATAAACGTAAACTTACATATGCTTAGGGCGTAGTCAAGGTGCCAATCGATTGTAGAAACGCAAAGAAATAAAAATATGTCTCGGAATGACAGATCGAACGATTCGCGATCAATTGGCATCTTGGCTAGACCCCCAGAACGAATAGGATAGTTGCCACTTCATCGCGTAATGTGTCACTTTCACACTTCCATATTCGTCAAACCGCGTTAGCTATGATGACAGACGATAAAAACCGAGTTTAGTAAAAATGCCATATATTTGTACCTAGTTACATATAAACTTAGAGTTTTTACTTGGGGAACATTCGCCGAAAAAAGGATAATAAATACTGTGTATTGTACGCGTAGGTAATATATTTTAATCCTACCTAGAATCAGAATAAATATTTGGGATACATTCCCGCATTTCGCGTTTTTAGTATATTGCTTATACATACGGTCAATGTGTATATATATAGATAACCTAAATAGGTGCTTCCATACGCGTGCCAATTCCAACGCTCTATTCACTATTCAGTCATGCTTCTACCGTTTGTAATGTGTAGGATATTACGGCTGTGAAAGCCTCGTGAGCTCGGAATCCTTTGTCACGGCTGAAATTGACGCACCTAAAGCGTACCGTAATCTAACTGCCATTTAATTGCTGTCTAAAAATGCGGGTTTTTTTTATTGTGAGGTCTGCAGCCTTTTATGTGTCCGCTGATGGCGTGTTAAATTAAAATGTTTGGTCATACATATAAATTGTTTTAGAATTTGAGTGAAATAGGTTTGTTTGCACGCTGTTATTTTGTTACATATGAAAACAAATATTGCTTTGGTACAGGCAGGCGTGGAAAATATACACTATAAAACAAACCTTTCGAATATATAAATCCCTGTACCTAACACCTAAATATATAGTACATTCAATTGACAGAAGTATGTACTCGCTCATACATAATATGTAATAACTACATATGTACCTATACTAGTGTATTTATTCATATATATTTTAATATATTTAATTTAAAACACAATAAATCATTAATACATTTTTTACAAAATAATTAAAAATTGCAACTAGTCAAAACCACCCCTTGTCGCTTCCGGTCCAAAAGTGCCCAAAATGCTCGCAGCGTTGCCGCGCTGGATGGCCATGGACAGCCTTTGTACCAGAAATGTAATATTTCACGTGTAGTTTACTATAACGATCTTCAGTTCTCTTCTTTATTTTAGTAATCAATATTCTCTTATTTATTTCACTTTGCACCAATGTAAATGTTTCTATTTAGCACAATGCAATGGTTGACTGGGTAGAGTATGGATTAAAAAATATATTTTGTGCAGTAAAGTTTAAATAAATAATTATGTTATGTGAATTTTTATTAAAATGGTTAAGGCTCTAAATACAATAAAAAAAGTTTGATGTAGGCTGGTGACCTTAAATAGTTGAACGTGTGAGGTACTGCCACATACTACTTGTCCTTACATTCACAAATTATTTGCAGTCTAGGTGACCCCATATCACGTTTCATCACAATTACACTCGTAGTCTTAATTGCCCGTGCAGGTTTTAGGAATGAGGTCACTTTCCCTTCATGACTAATACTTTTGACAGATAGTAAGTTGTGTAATACCTACATATCTGTAGGTAGTAGTCATCGCGAACATCTTAACACTTTAAAAGTTATGTTCTATTACAAAAAATATTTTCTTATAAAATGATATCCCAAGCATGTTTTTGCAGGCCAATGTTGGTGACAATGTTCCAACTCCAACACCACAGAGTGTTAGAGTTGAATGAGTAGAGATTACTGTGTCAAAACAACAACTAGTCAGGACTTTAAGTCATACAGGGAGTAAACATATTAACACATTTCTCGTCATAAATTAATTTGCATTTGTATTTTAAGCATCTATTTTGCATGGATTTATTTTTTTATTTCATGTAGCCATGTTTTAAAAAAACTAATGCAAATATTCGTCTGATACGGAAGTTGGATGGCGCGCGCTAACGCACTGAGTCATACTGCCTGACTTAATGAATTAAGCTTAGTACACCTTGTAATAAGGTCATTTTTACAAAGCATGACACATGGCTTTTACCCTTTTCATTACAACAGTAGATAGATCCAATGCCGCACCGCTACATCACCGAGTACAAAACATTTTCCTCCTTATTACGGTACTGCGCCCAACATAATAGAATCCTTATTAGGAACTTGTTGCCCAATCTGACGCCAAAATGTTTATTTTTGCTTGTTTTTGGACTTGCTTATCATGGCATGTCAAATAACATCATTTAGTTAACACGGAAACGTGAAATTATCCTCTTCTTTTCTGGATACCACGTTATAAAGTACACGTCGGTCGGCACACTGTGTGACTACATAGGACATAAAGACGAAATAAATATTGAGACACACTGAATACTTGCCCTTTTTCAAAGAATAATGCATATCGTGTTGTCAAACTGCTCGTTAAGGTAAAAAGTTACATTAGGTAAAATGAGAAAGTAAAATGCCCCCCACGTCGTTTTATTTAAACATTAATAAGAAACGTAATTAGATAACAAAAACGCTGGGGCCATATTTCGTCCACGAGAATTTTCAGGCTTGATAATGAAGGTCGCCATTATAATTGACGTTTGTATAATAAGATTGCGGGGGGACCTGCTTGCTAAATGGTTTTGCGTCTCATCGTTTAAAATGTTTTAGTTTATATAGGTTATATACATGTTAAATGCAAAACATCTAAACTAGACATGATACTCTGAGCAGATTTTGAGGTTGTCATTTGCATTTGCGCCACGACTACAAATACGATAGGTATTTATTATTTATCGTTAAAGTATTCCAGAACTTCATAATCGACGATTGACGACCGGTCTGGCCTAGTGGGTAGTGACCCTGCCTATGAAGCTGAAGGTCCTGGGTTCGATTCCCAGTCAGGGCATTTATTTGTGTGATGAGCACAGATATTTGTTCCTGAGTCATGGGTGTTTTCTATGTATTTAAGTATTTATATGTATCTATTTATTATATATATCGTCGTCTAGTACCTACTACACAAGCCTTATTGAGCTTACCGTGGGACTAGGTCGATTTGTGTAAGAATGTCCGAAATATTTATTTATTTATAATCGTAGTTTTGTACATTAGATATACATAAATTGAAATGCATAGATATACAGGGATGCAGAAGCAGGAACGCTATTTAATACATGCCAATCAAACGTTGTCTCATTACTAGAAATGTATGGTTACGCAGGCCGGCGCACCTGATCCGCGAGAGACAAGGGTTGGAAATGGGTCCGGGCTCTCATTAACTGACCTTTACTTGTTGCTAATTGTCTTAGGGTTTTCCTTGAGGTATAGGGGCACACTTAAATCGGTATGTATTACGATGAATGTAACCCCGACAAATCACTTGTTTTATTTTCGACCAACTTATTTTATAAAAAAAAAAACATCGTCAGGTAGGTACCAAATAGTGCAAAAAGGTTACTAAAACATGGAATTACTTACGATATAAAAATTTATCATAATTCTGTCATCCTGATCAAGTCCAATATCTATACAAGACGTTAATGTAAAATGACCGCAACAAGCGAATTTGTGATGCCATCTTTTATTCTTAATTAAGATATAAATAATTAGTATTACTTATTCCAAAGTTAAAATATAACCGAAATGCTTATGACAGGCGCAGGATGTTAACACATACGCAGCAATCCTGATTTAGAATACTTAATACGCTCGCCTCGCCACTGTTACAAACTTTTTTTATAAAAAAAATAATTGTAATTTTATCAATGATCAAGTTAGAACCAATTATTAATACGTCAAATTCGTTTGTTATTAAATTACCCTTAGCGTGTATGTTGGAGCTTTACTCAATTTACCCTAGTCCAATTTTCTAAAACGGCGCCTGCCGACACGGATCGCGGGCTTCTGCCTTGTTTTGGTAAAATGAAAACGTGTTTTATCTATTTCATTACAACTTATCTTGTATACGCAGTTTGGTAATATGGTATTGTAGCTGAAAACATGGTAATATATAGGTTAGTATCATTAAATATCTATGAAGTTTGACCTTCAATGTTTTATAGAAAAAAAAATGTAAAAAGTAAATATATAATAACAGTTTTAAAGTCATTTGGTTATTTATTAATTGTTACAGTAACTAGACTAAAGTCTGTTACATAAAAACTGAGCTTGAAAATCTTCAATAATAACACAAAGGAAACTTTCTTATTTAAAGATATGAATATCCGATGCCTTTGAGGAAGAGCTTAAAGCACTCCCTTCATTTTCTTCTGCATCGACTAAGAATATTCCAATAATTGGATTCAATGCCTTCATTGGCGCGATCACTGAGATTTTACTACAAAAGAACAAGTCTTAGCGTGAAGCATGGCTAGGACTACGATACCGATGTAAACCTATCATATCGTTATCATGGTCAAAATTTATTGGATGTCAGAGTTCGCCAGTCTCATAAAAATAAGTAACCATGATGAGCTTGGATTTGAACTCTTCTCATCTGCTTTCCCGTCTGATACGCTTTTGCTGCTGCTTTCCCACATTCACACCGATACTCCATGAATTTTACCTGTTGTGATTAGCCAAGTATATACAATCAATGCATGGTTCACATGGTTGTTCGTACTTGGCTAGGTGCCTTCGATTTAAACTCTCTAGCTGGTGCGTACCTCATTCGAATCACGATTCTAGTTTGACTTAATATTAAGGTTTGATTATGAATGCCGTACGTTCCTTTCGCACATTTTAAAAGCGGGTTGAAACAATGCTCGTTGTCAAAAATACGTTGTAACTCGCAATGCTTCAATTTACACGTCATGTGAATCCAAATCTAATATATCGTGGGTTCGGTGGTCAAACCCGATAAGTCGAGTAAATGGGATTTTGAATTTAGAACTATACGTGAATTACATAAGATTGTTACTTCAATGAAATATTATATCGAATTATCGGGTTTGACCACCCAACCCTCGATATACTGTTCCTGTTGAAAGAAATTTGAATAAAACCAAACTCGTGTCTGCTAAAGTAAAGAAAAAATAAAGTCAGATTTCTGTACAAAAGCAAGGCCGAGCTGAATAAAAATCTCATGAAGCCCTAGACAAACAGTATGCGCCAATGTAAACATACGATTATTTTGTTTGTTATTAATGTTTCAGAGTGTTTACATATTTGAAACGGGCAAATAAAAAAACGTTTTAAAGTATTTAGTGGTAAAAAAACATACATACATTTTTTTGTTTGAGCCGCAAGTTTTTTGCGTCGCTTACACATTTTTGATCTGTGTGCAGATACCTACCTACAAGAAGCTGTTTAGATACTAGATACTACTTTACTAAGCATCTCCCTGACTAAGTTCTGCATTGAGAACATTTACTTGTTTTTTTTTTATTCTGCAAACAATATAAGTAACGAAATAGCAAATGGCCACGATCCTTTTAGTTAATAATGTAATGTAGCTTAAATCATTTTAACTTGTATAGATATAATCAAGGTTTCTCCACCTTTCGCGACGTTACGCTATTGCGTAAGGCCGTGCCCAATCTTCATTGTTTATTTATGGTACCTACTAATGATATTTACTAATCTCGGAATGTGGGCCATGTTTACCGTCTCACTTTCAGTGTTTGTATCACAGCCTTAATAATAACCCGCATAGAGACTTCAGACTATTGTCTATTCAAAGACAATCTTGTATGAATGGGGTGAACAGCGGTATCTCATCATATATCAATGAATATTTTGTAATACTAAGAGAAACTTGTATCCCTAGAGATCCCTAAAAATTAAACCTTATAATGCAATGTCGGAATATTTGAACTACAACTAGTTAACGTAAACATATCTTTCGTGGTGTATTGACGTAATATTTGGGATATTTTAAAATAAAAAATAGATTGTAATGTTAGGGAATATAGAATAATAACTATTTTTGTAATTCACCAAACCAAACCTGGCTGCTGTACCCATGTTTGCTACGTATTGTGCAAAAACATTTTGTTTCGATTTCGTTATCTAAACTAAAATAACTTTATGTACATAACAACAACCCCTAATAGAAAATTCACATTTATATTCTAATACTCCGCTCAAGAAGTTAAACCCTTAAAGAGCAGCTCGATAGAAGCGATTAAATAAATCACCGACGCAGTTTAAATTTAAAGCTTTTTTGTTTAGAAGTGTATTGTATATTTTTTTTCCTGTCGAGTTTCGAGAGGGTTAAAATGCGGATAAAAACAAGACCCTAAACGTGTTGCTGAAATTGTATGGCTTCCAGTTCTGTTATATTATAGTAGTTTATGTATCTGTGCTTAATGAAGGGCATTACAACAAGAGTGTGGTATCACTGTCAAATATTTTTTTTAAACTATAGACAAGCGAATGAACTCCCTATTCTATTGTCAGTCGACTTCAAATGTCGTTCGATTTATATTAAAAAAACTGAATGAATTGGTGTTTCGTATCAATGACAGTTTTAATGTCTATAGATACTAGAATAGACACCCCACTTAAATTTGTCAGCTGTTCCAAATTTAAACTCATAACCTACGGTTTTCAGGAGGTGTAAATTTTACAAGTCTTTGTGTAAATTCGTTTAAAGTGTTTTAATACAACCATTGTTTTAAAATAATTCATTATCATTATATAAATATACAATATAAGCTGGTTACACATCAGTGGCGGCGCGTTTATACAAGCCGATTCCCTCCGGCTTGAGTAACTTTACTATAGTTCAACGGTTTTCCTTGGGCTCATGAAGAAAAAGCTAAGACATATCGGCTCCGTGTTGCCTAAGAAAAAAATTGACGCGCTCGCTGCTACTGTTATACATATACGTATACTTTGTAACTGTTTGTGAAAAGTCAATTTAGTTCTTGTCAGCCCCTAAGGTTGTTCGGAAAATATAATAAATCATGCTAATTGTTGTTTTTAATTGCTTTTTCCTTAACAGTAATAACGAAACGAGGAATTAATGTGGCCTAATTAATATTCCGAGCAGCATGGCCCGTTTAAATAGCGTTGTTAAAATTTAGCATCCTTCCGTTGATTGGTTTTGTTTGTTGGTGCGGATAAGATGCTTATAGGATTGGCTTTTGGTCGCAATTCTGAGTTGTATTATCGTTGTGCGTACCTACGTGATCAATTGTTAATATATCCTAGTAGGGACACGTGTAGCAACGCTAAGGTCTCGGTATAGCGTCACAGTCCTCAACCAGTTTAAACATTATTTGCGTTTGAGACATCTAGACTTTTATTGAATAACTTTAAAAGTGCAATTTTTAGTAAAAACCTACTTTTTATTATTAACCTTCTCTATCTCCAAATCTATGAATACATATAATATAAATAAATAATAAATATTTTGGGACAATCTTACACAAATCGACCTAGCCCTACGGTAAGCTCAGTAAGGCTTGTGTTGTAGGTACTAGACGACGATATATATAATAGATAGATACATATAAATACTTAAATACATAGAAAACACCCATGATTCAGGAACATGAATCTGTGCTCATCACACAAATAAATGCCCCGACTGGGAATCGAACCCAGGACCATCGGCTTCATAGGCAGGGTCACTACCCACTAGGCCAGACCGGTCGTCAAAACATATGCCTTCGTTTACGTATACGTCGTACATTCGTATTAGGAAGCTGTGGAACTTGAGAAGCTATCAGTACCTACATACAGTTACGCATTGCGGCGAGTCAGTACTGCTATACTGCACAGAGTTTATTAAGTCGTGACGCAGCGCAAATCAAACTAAGTTCATTTCCAAACACGTGTTGTAGTGAAGCGAAATATATAATACGGTCGGCATTTATCTTAGCGTAGAGACTGCTCATGGTAATTAGTTCTACGATAACGATAGACGATATAGGGAACAAAACTTGTGAACGATACTTTAACACGTGCGGACCTCGTCACTATTTCTCAAGTATCTGTCATCTATTTTCAATTTATCATAAGTTTAAGGAAATAGGTATCCAATTTTGCCTCGGTGTGTCCATCTATTTCACGAAAATTGTATTGGATTTTGATAAAATGACTATCGAGTTATAATACGATTATCTTTTTAAGGAAAGATCAGACCATTCATATAAATATGAATACCTTTTGAAAGATGCATAAAGTTTTCTTACCCATACAAAGTACGGGTATTCTAGCTTCTATTACGTAGAGAAAAGTCGTTGCGGAGTCGTTCAATTTAATATTGCAAACATTTCTTGAAAACATGAATAAGATTATGTTCTTAGTTACAGTATATAGAAGAATAAAACGAATCACGGTTTATAGTGGTTTGCGAACGAAGTTGGATTTTCATTTTACTCCTAATGGAACATAATGGGGCTGAGAGATAAATG
The DNA here is from genome assembly GCA_022674325.2 of Grapholita molesta. Lineage (NCBI taxonomy): Eukaryota > Metazoa > Arthropoda > Insecta > Lepidoptera > Tortricidae > Grapholita > Grapholita molesta. The sequence continues at coordinate 14,566,440 of CP053130.2, read as the reverse complement.
ACTACTTAGAAATAGGCTATTTCGACGCGCCCTGTCAAAGGTGTTTCGTGAAATACGGGGGTACAACGTGAGCGAATATTTTATTCAAGGTCCTTGTGGTACTTCCGCGTCGTACCAGTATTAAATCACGTCTTACATTATTTATTTTGTTATGGTAATGCTGAATTATCTGTTTTCAATGTAAATAAGATTAGCCCAGTATCACATTTTTGACCATAATAGGTAATTAAGTAATAGTTAACGCTGTGAATAACATTTAGTTTCTCTGTAAAAAATGTGTATCGTATATACCATATATAAGCGAAAAGTCATGAGGATTTCTTGTTTACCATTAAAAATATTAAATAACGTCAGTTTTTTTTATGAGTTTTGCTTATTAACAGTTGACAGATGAACATTTATTTAATGATGCAAACAAATTTTACGTTACCTTAATCTTGGAACAAAATTAACGCCATTTGCACATATTTCTGAGGTTACACGGCTCCAGCTATATTTCGTGCGCAGTTTAAATCACCTGCCATCACGGGGTGCCATGTCAAGATATCACTTTAATTTAGTTCACATATACATACATACATACAGTAAACGTATAGGTACGTTTATTTAAATTAGTTTAGTGTTATTTTTCCTTGCATCTAGTACACTTTTATTTACATATAACGCGTGTTAATTAATTATTGACCTTGTTTATTTAGTCGGAGTACGGTATAATAAAGAAATTTTAGAAAATAGCACTATCGTATCATATAATAATCTAGAACATAATATTCATAATTATAACGTAGCAATTTATTTAAAAATATTGGTACTATTTATAAAGGCATATTGGATCCAATTCTTCACGAAAGCCTGCCATATTACTGGCATTTATTAAAGGCTTGTGAAATACAAAGAGAGAAATAAATAGTACCACTGGTTTACACTTCATGCTTCAGACTAGTGAGTCTGGCTAGCCAAATATTGTTGACAGATAATTTCTTTGTTGTATCACCAATTGTTGATGATTAAAAAAACGCTAAGACTATGCTGTCAATTTATATCACTTCTTAATTTTATTCATGGTTTATTAAGGGTATGTTTAAAATAATATAAAAAAGACGATACTAAGTGAAGTCTGCAAATAACTATTAAAGCTAGTAACTACTTACGACCAAGTGCGACGTCGATGGAAAGCGTATAAAAAGAAACAATTCAATGTTTATAAGTCGTAAACAATATAGTAGGTTGGTATTGGTACTCCATAAATATTTTGATACTTTAAGTAGGTAATACTAGTTCTAACATTTGCCTATTTTGATTAAGTACGTGCATTTAATAATATCGGAATCCCAAAAACAGGAAAAGTGTGTAAAGGAAAGGATGAATCCGAAGCTTTGGAAAATATGAATAAAATCTAAATGTTGGAACGTAACGAGTTACTAACGGAAAACCAATATTTAGAAGAGATCAGTGGAGTGACTGCTCCTTGAAAATATATTAAAATATCTTGGCGAGACATGTCTACATACCGCCATCTTGTCCATGCAATTACTCCTACTTAACACGTTTTTTTTTTTTTTTTTTTTCTTAGTACTGAGAATAGTACCAGCGGCCCTCGCTATGGATACAGGACGTAATTCGAAGGTTCCCGCTGATGATACGGACAACCTTAATATTTACTATTTATTCGATTATTAAATTATTCAGTTATTTGTTTTATGCCCGTTTCTTATAAGTTCTTGTTCTTGTTAATTGTTTAACCTGTATATTTATATAAAGTTGAATAGGCTTTTATCCATTTTATATTTAACTTTTTTATGTGTTATTAAATGATTTTAATGTGTCAATAATGTATTCGACATGTTTAATAAATGATTCCAAAGTCTCTTCCTTCTTTATTATTTCATTTAGATTGTATGGATTTATATTATGTATTTCGCTAAATATTTCGTGGTTAATTCTTGTTCTACTGTACCGGGGGCAGCATTCTATTAGATGTTTTGTAGTTTGTGGTGTGTCGTCATCACATGGGCATCTGTTATTGTCAATGATGTTAAATCTGTGTAAGTATACTTTGTTATAGCTATGGCCTGTTAATATTTGTGTTAGTTGGAAGGTTAGTTTTGTGTGTTTTCTTAGTGTATCGATGTCGTTTAGTGTGGGCAACCATTGTTTAAGGTGCATACCGGTGAGGCTTTTTATGTAGGTTTCATTATGAGTTGTCTTTGAGTCGGCGAAAAGATTCTTTTTATGACAGAGGGAATCTTGTGTAATCCGGTATTTTATCCTGTGCTGCAGCAATTTTAGCTTCTATATCTGCAGCCTCATTACCGAGCAAGCCAGCATGAGCTTTAATCCAACAGAAATATATTCTCCGGCCATTTGCTCTATGTTGGAAAACCAATTTGTGCGTTTTATTTATAATTGCATTAGTACTGTTTCGGTTGGTTAATTCATGCAATGCTGCCTTTGAGTCTGAGAATATAGTTACTTGTTCGAGGTCAAGAGCCACACTCATGCTGCATGCTTTCTCTATTGCTAAACATTCGGCTTGAAAAACCGTGCAGCTGTCGTGAAGTTTTAGCTTTTGTACTGTGTTTCTCCCATCTGGATGATGTATAACGACAGCTGCCCCTACTACTCCATCATGTTTACTTCCGTCTGTATATACTCTGTGCAGTTCAGTGGAGTAGTAGGGTTCCAGGTCCTCTGCATTATTTATGTCCTTTGTTGTGATAACTGGTCTCTGTGTGGGGTGTAGCAGTTCTGATACAGGGATTCTCTTAACATACAGTATGTCATTTGGTAGATACTTTGTAATCTGATGTCGCTTGACACTTTCTATGGACGCAACTTCCTGTATTTTTATGTTAAGTGGTGTTAATCCCGCTAATGCAATTGACGCTATTGTTGGTAGTGTTCTGAAGCCATGAATAATTTTAATAGCAAAACCACGTTGGAGACTTAACACGTTAGAAACTTACAAAATGTCAAAAACCACCATTGATTGGAATTATGTAAAATCACTGTTTTTTTTAAAATTATATTGTATGGACTTTCCTATCAGGTTTTTGTGCTTCAATTTTGAAAAATATAAGAACATTCTGCTAAAGTTGTACATTATTTGCAATTTCTATTGGAGTTCAATGTACGTGCGCACAGAAAAAAAATCTAGTATAGTAAAATTCTTACTACACCAAGTGTAACCGGCCCAAGATTTCCCGAAAAAATGTAGATAGATAATATTTAATTAGCCAGAGTCTAAACGTGTAAAGAGTTAAATTTCTTATGGAGAAGCTCGGTGTTTAACGGAAGGGCAAGATTATAAAATCCTCAATGTTGAGGGAACTATTTATGTCGACTTGAAGATCAGAGCTTACCCGAAACATGTCGCCTAGTGCGTTTATCCGTTTGTAACTAAGTAGTAGTCACATGGCTCACAACAGTTTTAATTATTATAAGTCAGATATACATACTAAACGTATTATATCAAATTCTTCTTATGATATTATGTTCTGTATTTTTATTTTCATATATATGCCAATCGTAATGTTTGCACGCGACATTCACGGATTACCCTAATAAGTATTACGAAGCGCCTGGCTTTCCGAATTCGTTTTAATAAGCCTTTATTTTGTAACAAAATGACACAATAAATTACGGCATTACTGGTAGGAACAATACTAATACACAGTTAATTTTTTTTAAGTCCGGGTATTTAAAACCTAACACCAACAAATAAAAGGTAGACCTTATATATAAACATTTAAACATCACAAACCGTTTTTACTTTTATTTTACTTTCACAAAATGTTTACTTTTCGTTTTCGTTCGTTTACTTTTACATAAGTTTCTGTCATAAATTACATCTTTGTGCTAATTTTCATCTCCATCGGTTGAGGATAAATGCTGGATATGACCCACAAATACGTACTTGTAAGGCTTGTATAAACTATAGGGGTCGGAAAAACGTTAAACCTATGTAAGAAGATTTGATAAGAAATTCATAACACGTATTTTCAATAGTCCTTGGTAATTTTACCGCCTAATCTTCGAATTCCTCTTGTCTAACAATGAGATCAAACACATGAGTTTTCTCTATAATCTCTAATATAGAAAACCCCGGTTGTAACAGAAAACAGTGAACCGAATAAAAAGATAATTGAATCTCGATGCTTCCAATATTCCGCACGGGTTCCATTCCATTCGTGAACTATTCAAAAGCTAAATTGTTGGTACCGCGCACTACAAAATCGCTTCAAACCGTACTATCTCTCCAACTTTGTCGTCCAGGGAACGGTACTGAATTTACAACAAAGTGCTTGCTACATTGTTTTTGTAAGTTTTTTAGTAACCAAAGCGCTCGTTGGCAGAATATTTGCATTCTAGTTTGCTAAAAGTACTAGCGGGTTTTATAGCACAATGTATGCTGCAGTAAATACGTTTAAAGAGACTGGGTCGCCTCTCATTAGGCGTAACGAACTCTACTGGTCTGTCATAACAATTGCTTACCGAGTAGAAGTTATAAAGAATCGGTATATCATTTTCGACATAATTAACTGATCATTATTAAACCTTATTAACGAATTAAGGTCTCCAAAAACTGTTTACAGTGAATGTTAATATATACTAATTTATTGTAAGTTAACTTCAGAGAGTATACACAAAAATCGCACAGTAATCTCCGTCCCGCATATCCCGTTCCCTTATCAGATATCCAGCCCTGGAGAACGAATGTTTGTCGACGTACCACTATAATTTACACAAGTCGCTTTACCTTGATTATGAGTAGAACTCGTTATCGTTGCTGTATTCGTTGAAGCAAGGTAGTAACTACCGAGTCATGAAAATATAGAAACATTATAAAATATACAATGTGGCGGCACACGTGTTCCGCCGTTTACTAGATCACGGAACGAAGGCTCCTATAGCGTGCATGCTCGAGGCTTTCTAAATTAACGCCACCTCTACCATAATACCAGGTCAAAGAGGGTGCAATCTCGAAGCGCGTCTTCCTCTAGCCGTTTAGCTTTATCTTGACTTACCATTATTTCAGACTATGATCAATCGCTGACGTTAAAGGTTACGTATCTTGGTATCGCTATATCAACAAACCACTCGCCCGAGCTCGCTCAACTCATCGGAATGCTTGGCCTGAAATTCAAGCATGACGAACGCTTTACTACGCCGCGTCCACTTCATACGACATTAAATGTTAGGGCTCAGCTTTATATGCAAATTATGGCGTATGGCCGTGCTAGATTTTAGATTACCGAACAGATTATACTGAGTGGTTGGTTTAGTGTTTCGTCGCTTGTATGTAAAATTACACTTATGGTGTGACTCATAGACGTGGTTCAATTAAAGCGACTGATGTGAGCGAACGGATGATACCACTAAATAATATGGATGAGCGATAAATACCTACCTGTAGTTATATCGGAAACTTACTTTCATTTCGTAGCCGATCTAATGTAACAGTGAAATATACCTACTATATTTTTCGCATTTGTTCACATTTCTATTAAAACTTTCTGTTTTCTTATCTTAACAAAACTCCATATTCGAATTTAACTATAAGTATTGAAGTATTAAAACATTCTTTTACCTACTAATTTATTTATCAGCAGCCTTTAAACGTGGACTGCTCCGCAAAAGCTTGTAATTAACTTCCATAGTTAATCAAATTTATATATTTTCACTCGAAACATTATTTTTCATTATAAAAGCGGCTGTCCCTTATCTTTGATCTTCTTCTTAAAGCCATAAGTCAGATAATTCCAAACGCAGTTTTGCACGTGTTTGTCGTCATTCACTAATCCGTTAAAATAAACGCTGAATTTATTAAATTTTTCGCCCAGATTTGAATTGTGAAGAATTTTTTTTAAATTTGAATAATTTGTATTTTTTTTTTACAATGTACAGGATCATGTGTGCTTTAATGTTCTCGCTGCCACAACTGAAAGTTATAAAAACAGACGAATTGCATTGTTAATACTGAACTATAAAGGATGATATAAAACAAGCCACCCGAAAACATGAATGTATGCAACTAATTAGTATTCATGGACAAGAGCAAAACCACAGCATTTACTCGTACCTACTGAAATTCCAAGCTGATACTACGTTTAAATAAAAACCTATTTAACGAGCCCCTGCCGTGAAGTTGACCACCCCAAGTCTTTGCCCGCAAATAACATACCTATCTATAGTATGTTCATCGTTTTTTTTTTAAGTTTCTTCAGCAGGAAAAATCAATGGGACCCGCGATCCTAACATCCATTTTTTTTTTAAACAAAATTATGTGACTAACTTCGCGTCAGCCACCCCATACATTTTTCGCAATTTTTTGATTGCTTCTGTTATAGTTTCGCCAGTAACGCAATGTGCTTCTTTAAAAACTTATAGGATTAGGGTCCTAATGATAATCGGGCCTGAACAAACGTCTATAGACGATACTTAATCGAAATAGCTTTTTAACTTTCGGGCAATGAATCGAAAATTAGAGATATAGGTGAATTTCGTAATTTCATTTATTGTGATCTCAAAATGTGTTAAAATCAAGTCCTAACGATTATCCTGAACAAACGTCTATAGACGGTACTTAATCAAAGCAGTGCGGTGGCGGTGACTTGCGGCCAAACAGACCAGAATGAGAGAGGGGCGGATAACTTCACGTTAACAACCCGAAACAGCATTTTTATGTATTCGTAGTTTATATCGCAAGATATTAATGGCTCACCTTTGTTCAGCCATTTAAATCGTTAGGATCTCCACGGTTTCGCCGTAAAAAAAAACATAGAGGCACGAAGCGAAACGGGCCTTAATTTATCTTTTGGATTTGGGTAAAAAGCCTAGTAGATTGTTTCGAAACTCTGATCTTTGTTAATAAGACCAAATTGACATCAGCTATTTGATTTCCTTTGAATGTCACTTACATTGTTTTATCCAAACTATTTGCATAAAACAATGTAAGTGACATTCAGATTAAAGTCTTGCGTAAAATTATGTTTATATTATGCTACGTAGGCTAAAGACAAATTATTAAATACTTTTTGGTTGATGTAACTGGTGACCGAAGAGCTGGCGACTTTCTCGCACAACGTATCATCATCGCGATACAAGGAGAAATGCCGCCAGCAGCCTTACTACAATGCCTTAGGGGCCTTTTTTAGTTTTAATGCAATAACTAGGTAAGTACTAGTAGTTTTCATTGTAAATAAAGATTTATTAAATAAAAAAAATACCTAATCACTAATGAGTCAATTGAATCATAATGGCCTCTATGTCACAAAATATACAATATTTGACGTAATGTTTCTGATTCCCTTAGGTATTTAGCTATCGTCCTTTCTTCACTGTTTAGAATTGTGTGGGGCCCTGGAGGCTAGAAATAAATTATCGTATTCTCTATACATTGCTGTCTCTGATGCGGGCAACGGATCTTCTCTTAGCCGCGAAAGGAAATTGAATGTCAACGATATACAATAACGACGTATTCGTCTCGCTTTTTATAAAATGATAGTTTTTTTCACTTCCATTTTATAAAGAAAAACTAGTTTTTCTGTGCAGGAAATAGAACTCTTCTTGGGACCAAAATAAAGTGATCACCGTTTATAACTTCAACCACTTCTATATTTTTTTATAGAGCAAGCTCGATTACCATATGTTGCTATGAATATCTAACTATGTGTACGTATATTGGTTCTCAATAGAATTGGCTCAATTTATGTTAACCGGCAATTCCGTTGGCAGGCGAACACAGAAATAAATTTACCGCCTTTTCTACTTGTGTCACTCAGAGACCCCAATTTGGTTACAGCCAATACTATCCCTATTTAGACTTCCACTATTAGTTTATTCGGTTGAATGGGGTACTAAGTAAAGTTAGCCAATGAGATTGTAGAAGACTAATTCAATTTGCATTGTAAATTTACCTGTCAATATGATATGAATGTGTCGACTTCGTAAGTCTCGGAATAAAATAGAGGGTCCAGAATATATAGGGAAATTGAGAAGGAAGGAATATATAAAAGGGAATATTGAAACAGCGTACCATATTACACAGCGCACGAAATACGAACCACACGCTTGAAATTGAATCTTGGCTTCTTTAATGATTTGAGGCGCAAATATTAGAGGCGATATAAAAAAAAGTTATGAACACGTTGTTAACGTAAAGTTAAGATCATGTTTTTCATTTGTCGAGAGATATCTAATACTACAAGGTTTCACTTTCAAATGACTTAATATTTATAGCCTACGTGACTATCTTTACTTGATCTATTGTTGCGATGGCCTAAAATTGAAACCAAAATGCCTAGTCATTAGTTAACGCAAAATCGTCCTAAACGAGCGTTTGAGTATCGTCGTGTAATCTAATCTCACTTGCCATCATTTACGCAGTATTCTATTGTCTTATCTCCCGCCAGAGCTCGAGTCCTTACAACTTTAGCCCCTGGGGTCGTAAGTTTTTGTTCACGGAAGTAAATAGACGTTATATTAGATACTAAAAGAAAAGTTACTGTTTAAACAGCTGTGAAAAAACGTGATATATCTTGTTAAAAGTTCCTTGATGGCGGTGTCGCTTTCAATTTGGAGTAGCCGCCGACTTGTAGCTAAAGAAAAGTGAATCTACTTAATACATTTAGGTTACCCTTAATCTACTTATAATAGGTTCGGAGGCTATTTTTTGTTTGTCTCTTGCTAGTCACTTGTTCTAAGATTTTGGTTTGAGTGAGTGGTTTGAAAAGTATCGGTAGTTTTGACGACCGGTTTGGCCTAGTGGGTAGTGACCCTGCCTATGAAGCCGATGGTCCTGGGTTCGATTCCCAGTCAGGGCATTTATTTGTGTGATGAGCACAGATATTTGTTCCTGGGTCATGGTTGTTTTCTATGTATTTAAGTATTTATATGTATCTATCTATTATATATAACGTCGTCTAGTACCTAAAACACAAGCCTTACTGAGCTTACCGTAGGACTAGGTCGATTTCACCGAGAGGTAACGGGCTAACTAAATTAGTCTTATCTGCTTGTTTAGTAAAGCTGTAAAAGATTAGATTAGATTAGATCTTTATCTTTATCATTTGAAAATAAAATATCAGCGACATGTACGTTTTGAACTGATCAGTGTTAAATTTGCAATCAATATTTTCCTTAGGCGGACCCGTTAATAACAAAATCTTCCTTGGTGGCCCATTCCATGGATGCATATGCCAGAAACCGTTAATTACCAATTTTGTTATTAATTAGATAAGGCGCCCTCACAAATATATACGTATTGCAATTAAATTTCTCTAACGTCAATTTCAGTTGTCGCCTTGAAATTACGAACATGGCCTTATTAAGACCGGGGTGTTTATGTTATACCCTAATGTCATCGCGTCTGCGTCTAATACGATTTTTGTTATTGAATGTATATGCTTTGTGCTTTTTATTGTCAAATAGGCAGAATATTCTGACTACTTATGTATTTTCATAAAAGTATGTACTTGAATAAACAAGTCAAAATTAAGGCAGTAAATGTACTCCACGTTTTTTTTTTATGACATAGGCGGCAAACGAGCAGACGGGTTGCCTGGTGTTAAGCAATTACCGTCGCCCATGGACACCCGCAACACCAGGGGAGTCACAAGCGCGTTACCGGCCTTTAAGGGGGGTTGGAGCTCTGGGAACCTTACTCACCATCAGGAACACAACACTACATACCTGAAAGGTGGCAGTGCTATTATGGCTGTGGTCTTCTGTAAGGAGGAGGTACTTCCCCAGTTGGCCCAGATTCAAGCGTGATGGTCAACGCTGTGTCCTACCTCTCATAAACACGTTTTTTTCTTAATAGTATCGTTAAACCGATATGGTACGTCGAAAGCCGTGGCGTAGTCGTTTGTTTCCTTTGACGTGCCTATGACACATGACGTCACGCTGTGTCCGTGAATGTACTATGTAATTCTTTTTGTGCAAATATATATTGCTTTTATTTACCGGAAACCGAAATCAAATTGGCCATGCTGTTTTACAGATAATATATATAGGTAGGTATGTATTTAACCGTTATTTTGGAAGCACAAATAAACACACACGCATAAACAAACAACCTCACTGACTCTAAAAGCAGCATTGCATCGTTTCCATGCTATCACTAAGAAATCAAATTTAAATCACTTGCTGACATTTCATATAAATATAAATCGTAAAAGTTATATTCGGTGTATCTTAATTTATTTTACTTTAACTGTGACTGCTTATTCTTTTTTAAGGTAAGTAAAAGAGAAGCCGTCTGGGTAACGTAGCGGCTGTAATTTAATTTTAAGCAAATATTATCTTTTCCTAACATTGTTTGCACTCTGAATAATGTGTGCGTAATATCTCATCAATTATGATTCTTGTACATTGTTACTTTGTTGGCATAAGGAAATTTAATGTAGGTATTTACAATGTGATTCGGAGTGGTTTCCTCTCGATAGTCATAATTATGAGATGTGGACTGTTTATTGCCAAAGAGCACAAAGTTGTACAAAAGGTAAATTTGAGTTTTTTTATTTTATTTTAATTAATTTTACTACTACATCATTACCATAATGACACTAAAGGCGATCTAACACCACACTTGGCCTATTCCACTTCCACGCATGTAAAACATTTTTTGCTAATTACGTATAAAGTCATTAACGACTACGGCACTTTCATAGTGTACATTTTTTTCTAATAGGCACAGGCGCCATCAGATATATCGGATCTGTGGAGGTGGTCACAAATATCTGAACATGTACTTTATCGCCTTGACAATAGAGTTGTTCAGATTTTTGAAACTACTTACACAGCTCCGATATATCTGATGGCGACTGTACAAGAAGTTTATTAGCGGTAGAGCGTACTAAAAATTGTAATATAGAAATGCAACCTCTAAGGGGGCGAACACAGGACAAGCTTGAAAATTAACTATTTGGTCGCAGACGAAAAATAAATATAACTAATAACTAATATCTCAATATACTGATTTAAACTTTCACGGTTTGTACACATTATTAAACATGAACGGGACTTAACCGCGTATATTAACTTTAAAATTTACCTCCGACGTTTCGAAGACGACGTTGTCCTCGTAGTCTCTGATTAAGACTGGCTAAAGTTCACATCAACATCTTCTAGCCGCGCGAGTTTTTCGAACTACCCGCACTTGATCTTGTTTATTAGAGGTAAATTTTAAAGTTAATATACGCGGTTAAGTCCCGTTCATGTTTAATAACTAATATCTCGTTTCTCGGATAGCTGGAAACGATCCCGCTCTAGCCGTTCAGATAAAATACAGGTACAATTAGCGTCAAATTGTAACAACCAAAGTATAGTACGATTACGGTATTTGTATTTTGTTATTTTGTATATTTGGCTATTTTAACTGGTATTGATATTATGAAGCTCGCTGTACGTCAACAACTAAAACGACAAGATACAACATCAGTGGCCTATCCCACAAAACTTTACAAGTGTACAATTCGACAAAATTGTAGCATTGTAAACAAACACATGTAACACAACTATTACAAAAAAGTATTCGTTACAAGTTTGTACTATACAAATAATTTACTTTTGTATAAGCGTATCACAAAAAAATAAGGTATGTCATGACAACTACAAATTTGTCAAATTGTAGATTTGTAAGTAAACAAATAAAAATTTGTAAAGTTACAATTCTAAATATGTAACAATTTATTTTGCTCCTATGATTTTGAAGGTAGTTTTACTCCGTTTAATAAGGAATTGCGCTTATTGTCTACCTATGTGTATCTAAACATATAGTATCTAATTAAAATGGACTTGCAAAAAAAACTGACCATATTAAACGCTATATTTGAAAAAAAAACATGTTCTGTTTGGTAAATTTAGCGATAAATTGACCCATAGTGATAAAATAAATCAATGGAAGGATATTGCAAGAGTGTTTAATGATACGGCGGGGATAAGGACTGGACATACTTAAGGGACACTATGTGGAAAAAATTGGAAGAGACGCACAATGGTAAGCATACTAAGTACATTTCGATACAAGTGAGTTGGAGCCCGAGTGAAACGAGGGTGACAATCACCCGAGTCTTAAAGATGTTTTTTCACGGGCATCGAACCCAATTTTTCATAACATTGTATTGCTGTTGATGCCCCAAATAAATAAAATAAATAAATAAATATAATAACAAGTGCCTTAACATTTCGCACATAAGTTCCGAAAAACTCAGTGGTGCGAGCCGGGGTTTGAACCCGAGACGAGACCTACGGATCGAAAGTCTAACGTGCTAACCGCTCGGCCACCAACGCTTATCAAGTATAGATAGTAAAGATTTTTTATTGTAAATCCGACTACAAATTATAATCATAATATTTTTTTCATCATACGTATTTCAGGAGAAAAGAGACAATCAATTTAAAACGGGTTCAGGAGGAGGGAAAAAAATTAAACTTGATGCCAGTGATGATTGAACTAATTTTCACTATCACTGTCACTTGAATTAAGCATTTCGTTAAACTTGGGATTCTAAATCGTTCAATATGATGTAGGTAATGCAATTTACGAGCGTTGGAATAATTGTAAAAAGGTAATGACACACGTTTGGTGAATTGTCAACCTGTAGCTACAATTTTACAAATATGTATAATTATTTCTACAATTTACTGTAGCATGATACAATTGTCACCTACAAATTTGTAAGTTTTCCGGAAAAGAGTTGTGCGATATGTAAAGTTTTGTGATACAACAAATTGTAGGTTTTTGATACAATTTACATATTTGTAGAAATTTTCCAGTACAAATATGTAATTTGTATTTTTTGTGGTACGCACACTTGTTTCATGACAAATTTGTAACGTGACAATTGTAGAATTGTAATTGTAAGTTTTGTGGGATAGGCCATGGTAGCTAAGTGGTTACGTAAATTAAAGTCTATTTTATAAATTATCTTTCTTTTACTTATGTGAGAATAGCTCTCTTAAATAGGTAAATAAATATAAGCAAGTCTCGTAAGAGCTTTCGTTTGTCAAACAACTCTCTGTTACTTTACAACATAGTAACACGCGAACATCGTAACTAAGCTACCAAGGCAAGACATAAAACTATTTATACATACCTAGTGTTACACCGCTAGGCTTTTAAGCCCTTGGCCATAAACGCTCCGGGTAGCCTGTCACCATGCGCTAGGGACGATGTTGACAAAACCCGCGTAACCCGAGTCGAGTCGGTTACTACAGTATATAAATAACAATTTCGTAATATAATTCAGGACAACATCGGTCAAAATGAATATGTCATATTTTAATAATTATGACAAGACATCAAGCTTGAGTCTGGAGAAGCCCAACTGGGGAAGTAGGTAGCTCCTCCTTACAGAAGACCACAGCCATAATAGCACTGCTACCTTTCAGGTATGTAGTGTTGTGTCTGATGGTGAGTAAGGTTCCCAGAGGTCCAACAACTTTTAGGGTAGGCAAAGCACATATGAATCCTCTGGAGTTCATAGGCTGCGGTAACTGCTTACCATCAGGCAGGCCGTATGCTAGTTTGCCACCGACGTTGTGTAAAAAAAAGTTTCTTGAAATAATATATATACATTATGTATTTTAACATTCATAAAACTAGGAGTAGGTTTAGCATTTCTGAACATAACGTAAAAAGGAATATACCCGTTAGAACTATACAACGTTTCCTCCGCAAAACATACTAAATACTTGACAGAAAGTTCGATTTCATTGGTTGTCTTATTTATTTCTATATGCCAATAATTTGTCAATAGAATGACGGAGTTTTTAAAAAAATTCCCCCCAGTTAACGTGGTTTGTAGAAAAGTTAAATTATATCACTTTTGTGACAATAATTAAGCATAAAATCTAAGTATTTACAGAAATTTAATGCTTAATTATCGTGAAAAAACTGACATAATTGAACTAGATGTCACGTCAATTGGGGACATTTTTGTTCTGATAACTCCCTAATACCGCTCGAGTCTTCAGCTTCAAGTGAATTTATCCACTCAGAACGCTTTTTATGTAAACCAAAGTAGAATACAGAATAAGTTTTGTTTTCGTAAAACTGAATTATAAGTAAGTACAAGTTATTTCAGCTGTTGATATGCCAGCGTCGCTTGGGTCGCTGGCCTAATAGGAAAGTAAAGCAAATGCCATAAAAAGAGAAAAATAGCTATGAATATTTAATAACACGACGATAATCCAATCTTTATTCAAGTATCCGGTCAAGATTTTTCGAGGTTGCTTTTCCTAAATACACTTAATATAGCGATGAAAATGTGTCGCTTTGTACTGACGATTTTATAAAATGTTTACTGTTTTTATTGCTTTCGTTATCGAAAAATGCTCAAAGACTGCTCTGACCGACAGGAATCGAAACATGGTAGAACCTTTGCTTAGAAGTGGGACAGTATGTGATCAGAATAATAATAGTACTTTTTACAATTTAATTTCCAATAGCGACATCGCCTTCTGGGACCGATTCACGGGTATCTAAATACTGATGTGACCGTGAATGAGACACGCATGAAATAACAAATAAACATAAGTCTAACAAATGAGCGACATGTAATATACCCGAGTATCCCGGGATTAAAGGAGAAACAAATAACAAATATACTATAGTACATAATAACATATTGACTATCTCCAGGACAACTAAATCTATTTTGTAAAGAAACTGAATGGATACATAGTTATATTCATTTTATTGTAGGTCCTTGCCATTCCAAGTTTACCGATACGCTCTATATAAGCGGCCTACTTTTCTCACTTAACCGAGGAATCGATGTGTTCATATGATAATACACTTTTAGGGCGGCGACCTTAGCACGGGGATGATTTATTGCTCTTGTTCGCAGGTCGGCCGTCGACAACGTGAAGAATGCGAGAGTCGCCATTAAAAAAATATCGCCGTTCGAGCATCAGACCTATTGCCAGAGGACCTTACGAGAAATCAAAATACTGACACGGTTTAAGCATGAAAACGTAAGTTAAAGTTTTATTTGCGACAACATAACACAACGATCGTAGCGCTACGCTGTGGACATTATTATATGTCCACTGTTTAACAGTAGAGACGCGTCAATAGAACCCGGGTCCTGCTAGCTTGCCCAATTTTCATACATTCGAATTGTTTTCCTGAGGCTTATGTAGAAAACAAAAGCCAAATCGACTCCGGCTGGCCTAAAGCCTAAGCAAACAATTAACCCGCTCGCTGCCGCTATTATTTACATGTTATAGTACCTAATCCTACATATGCTATACTACGGGTCTTCATCCTAAAAAATCCGATTTGTCATATCGGTTATAAAAACAATTTTTTTAATGAATACAAATTATAATAACTAAATTATTTCTTTGTCAGGTTAAGTAAATGTTATAGCAATTAAGTTAATGCTAAGGCAAACTTTATTAATTCTAAACTCAAAGTGTCGGACAATAAAGTAAAAACAGTTTGGAATATTATTAACAGAGAAGCTGGTAAATGTAAATCACGCATTACTCAAGTGAACATTGTCTCAGATACTCAACAGGTAGTGTCAAATGCCGATGTTGCCTCGGCATTTGAAGATTACTTTTCCAACGTGGCTCTTAATACAACACAGTGCCTACAATCATCATCGCCTCAAGCACATTCCTTACTTTGCGCTAATATTAAGAAATGTAAAAATATGTTTGAATTTGAATTTGTAGACTCAGAAAAAATTGTAAAGACATTCAAGTCACTCAACTTAAAGAAGACAGAAGACTTGTGGGGAACGTCAGTCGCGGTCATTAGTCATATTATAGAAGTTATAGCGCCTTATTTAGCTT
The DNA here is from genome assembly GCA_022674325.2 of Grapholita molesta. NCBI lineage: Eukaryota > Metazoa > Arthropoda > Insecta > Lepidoptera > Tortricidae > Grapholita > Grapholita molesta. Next base: position 14,550,630 of record CP053130.2, on the reverse strand, counting down.
TAATTTACAATAATTCCGTTTCAGAAGGCGTCTTTCCAGATCTTATGAAATGTAGTAAAGTCATTCCTCTTTTAAGTCGGGTGAATCGAGTGATCTAACTAATTACCGTCCGATTTCAATACTCCCTGTACTAAGTAAAGTTTATGAAAAGTTAATGTTAAATAGTCTGCTGAGTCACTTTAACAGACAAAGATTACTTACAAGTAATCAGTTCGGTTTTACAAAGGGACGTTCCACAACCGATGCTGCGTCGGTGCTTATTCAACACATTTACAGTATTTGGGAAAATTCTTGCGATGCCATTGGAATATTTTGTGATCTTTCTAAAGCTTTTGATTGTGTAGATCATGGAACTCTCATTCTGAAACTTGAACATTATGGCCTATCAGAAAATGCCTTAAACCTCATGTCCTCATATCTTAGCAATAGAAACCAAACAGTCGTTGTAAATAACACCCAGTCTAGAGGAGCTTTAGTAAAATTAGGAGTACCACAGGGTTCTATATTAGGCCCGTTCCTGTTTTTGGTTTATATAAATGATTTACCTTGTATAGTAGAAAACCGTTGTGATATAGTTTTATTTGCCGATGATACATCATTCATTTTCAAGGTTGACCGGCAATCTACAGATTTTAATGTAATTAATAACACACTAGCTGATGTTCTCAACTGGTTTACTACTAACAATCTGTTGCTTAATGCTAAGAAAACAAAATGTGTTAGATTTGCTTTGCCGAATGTTACACCGGTGGATACTAGAATACTTTTAAATAATGAATGCTTAGAGATAGTAGATAAAACATTGTTCCTTGGTTTAACATTGGACAAAAGTCTACAGTGGAGTCCTCATATAACAAAACTCGCACATAGATTAAGTTCGGCCGCTTTCGCCGTTAGGAGAATTAGGCAACTGTCGAATATTGAGACAGCTCGATTAGTTTATCATAGTTATTTCCATAGTGTAATGTCATATGGTATTCTGGTTTGGGGCAAAGCAGCTGACATACAGACTATATTTGTATTACAAAAAAGAGCCATTCGTTTTATGTATAACTTAAAAGCAGGTGCATCTGTTAGAAAACTTTTTAAAGAAATTAATATATTAACTGTAGCTTGTCAATATATATATGAAAACATTATGTACGTTATTAAAAACCTTCAGTTGTTTACCAAAAATTGTGACATCCATACCTATAACACTAGAAATAAGAATAAGCTTGCTATTAGAAAGTGTCGTGTGCGTAAAGTGTATAAATCATTTTATGGGCAATGTATTCATTTATATAACAAGTTACCTGATGATGCCTTAAAATTACCCTTCCCAGTACTTAAGAATTACTTAAAAAAGTCTTTGATGTCTAAGGGCTATTACAGAGTAGAGGATTATTTGACAGACAAACATGCATGGCCCAAACCAGAAACTACCAAAACCACCTAGCAATTAAATCAACAATTGTATGTACTGCCAGCTCATGTAAATGACACAGTTCAGATAAGAAAGCATATTAAAGTATGTCTATTTTGTGAAGTCGAATTTGTTTATACATTATTATTTTTACTTTTATATTTTGTATTTTCATATCTTGTAATAAACTGTTTGATATGTTTTCTTATCGGACTACGCATAATTATGTAAGTACTTTAAGATTTGATGTAACACTGTATTGAAAAAATAAGTCCCGCCGTCGTTTCTTGCCGGTATCTTCACGGGTCAGAGGTGTAGGGTTTGAACCGGTGTAGATTTTTTTTTTTTGACGTTCATAAGTGCATGTAATGTGCCTAAATTGAAAAATAAAGATCTTTTATCTTTTTTTTTTTTATCTTTTATAGACTACAAATCAGTCAAGGATTCTTGTTCTTGTTTTTACAATCGACACTATCGAAGGAATTAAGTAACATCACATGGCGTTTTTGCAATTAAAAATTACAAACGAGTGCCGAGTGTGCCGAGTTTTGAGAAGATTCATACTTCGACTACTCACATATTGCATGGCATCCATATATATATACTTTATGGAATTTCGTACCAATAACACAACAAAGGGACATTTACAGTACGACATTGTCACATCGCCGTTTTATATATAATAAGTGGTGTTAATTATTTCGAATTTAACATTTAGCAAACCTCTTCTTTTAAATTTGCGTTGAAATTCGAGACCCAATTATGAAATTAAAGGTCGATTTATCATGAAACTTTAATTTCATTAAAACTTTTGGTACCGTCATTCTGTATCGTGTTTTTGAATAAATTATTTCTACAAAGCCTGTAAAATAATTTATTCCAAAGCAGTAACTCGTGTGATTTACTACATGGGGTATATTAACATACTTTGCTGAATTTATGAATAAATTAAAGTTTTCGTGTCTTATGAAATAAATCCTTATATATTAAGTTACGGAATACTAGATTTAGCTCGGTCCTTAATAACAATATTATTGATTCTTGTGCTTAAATCTGTGGCTTTCCATCACTGCTATGCTAACACAACTTATAAGTAATTCAGTGCGCAGACGCATTAAAACATTATAAATTGAATAAGCTATAAGATTACAATTATAAAAATGCGTAAGACACGCTTGACAATTGGTGAGAGAAATTACAGTCACTGTTGCCATAAATATCTTCTAGTCTTTAATTATTAAACCCTAAAATTTGTTACTAAATAAAATAATAAATACTTACTAAACTTAAATCTTTTAAGTAATAGCTAGTATTTTATAAGTAAAAGTTAGTTCGCTCTTAACTTATTCAAGTTTTTAGCCATATAAAGAGTAAATAATCTACATAAACCGTTATTGTATGTATCTGTGATATTATCAGTGTTACATCTGAGATTTGCTCTAGGGGGATGAGGGCCCTAGAGGGTAAATATATGTAGAAAAAAAAACAAAGAGATATATTTTAAAGGTTTATTTATGAAAATATAAACTAATGGTGCCGACTAGCTCGTGAGCTTAAATGGGTTTAAATTAAAGGCTATAATGAAGCCATAAGGGAGAGACTCTGTGGGCTAACTAACTTGACTCTTAGTACTTGCTACCACTGCCACGTAAACAACTAAAATTCACCAGAAGGGCGCCATCTCAGTCATTTCTGAGAAAATCAAGATAGGGGTAATACGTCTGACCTCGCTACGGTGACCTAGGGCCGAAAAGGGTCCGGCTCAGCAGCTTCCGGGGAAGGCCTGTCCGCGGAGCCGCTGGCGGCTACCTCCTGCAGGCGAAGCACCGAAGTATGGCGCGACAGCGCGGCCAGAAGACATGGTAAATAGGGTTTTCAGTAGGATTTAAATTTTAGAGTATCGTAGACCCTGTCAACAAAACATAACCAATAAATTGGACACGCCGGCGGCGAAGTAAAACCAACCACGAACAGCTGTTGCACTTACCCGACGCAGAAAAGAACCTCTCCCAACCCATTCGGACAGCATGTCAATGCGTCGGGGCCCACCAGGTCGTCGTTTGGCCAGGCTACCGAGTCACAGGACGGACAAGATGCCGGGACCGAAAACAAACAATCACAACAGCCACTAATATTTATATTCCTCGATGGAAACACAACCAAGGATAGACAAAAAAACTCACTCAAAAGGCCGATGGGACCAGATTACAACATTTTGGGAGGCCTCTCCCTCCGCGCTCGCAAACAAGCTCACTCCTCTTTCCACAGCGGCGACGCTGCCAGACTCGACAACTGAAACGCAGGCTGACCACAGCGAAGACAAAACCAAGGAATCGACAAGCTGCATCACATTCACCGGAATATACTCGAAGCTCACTTAATAGAAAAAAGACCCAAATGTAATTAATTATTTGAAATAAAATATAAGGATTTTACTAAAGGACAAAATCGATATATTAAATTTATCGATTTCCGATGATTATCCGACAAGGCGATATTAGCGACACCCAACAGCCGCGGGAATTCGATATCAACACCTTCTCATGTCGATGTCGGTATCGACTCCCGCAGGCTCGAATAGATGGCGCCAGTGGTTCCTTAAGTCACCAGATGTTTAAAGATATTAAGGTGGAATAAAAAAAATATTGTTACAGTACATCCCTCCTCGGGTAAAATTTTGACGCAGGCAAAATTTTGAGCTGGTCCCCAGCTCTTAAAACCATCAACAAAATTAATAACAAAAGATATTTAAAAAATTCTCTATCAAAAAACAATCCGAACCCACGCACCACTAAACATTAACACTGTAATGTTATTGATTGCATAGCATCCTGCTGTTGACAATGACTTAACGACCGACAACACGTCTGTAACACACTACAAAACTGCACAACGGTAAGTAACTATAGGCAGTCAGAACGACTATCCAGTCTGCGTCTAATGCGACACAAGACTGTGCACTACAGGAACAAACAAACAAATAAAACGATGCTTGCGCATAGCCTTTAATGCGGCTACCACAACACACCTACTACTACCAACCTAGTGTTCACGCATAGGGCTTCAAGACCACTACCGCAGAAGCACCAGTAATTCGACACTTGACATTAAGAGTACATGTGTTTACATCTACCATGGACTCGAAACACCAAAATGAAGAACGTGAAATAGGTTTAAAATGCCTACTCACAACACCCCTTACTACAAAACCTAGTGTTCACGCATAGGGCTTTAAGGCCACTATCGCAGAAGCACTAGTAATACGACACTAACTATTAAGAGTGCATGTGTTTAAATCCACCATGACTCGAAACAGAAAAGTGAAGAAACGTGAAGTAGCTTTATATCGCCTACTCACAAAACCACGTGAAGAGAACTTTAACTCGCCCACTTCACCCAACAACAAACCACGAACTCGGAGTTAGCTAGTTTGCTCCGAGAACGATCGAACATAAAGTAAACACCGAAACGTACAACACACCACGCTTTCGGAGTTTACGTGTTTTCTCCGAAAACGATCGAAAATAAGGTTTAAACCTCACATAAAACATAACACCCAACATAACACAACGTAGCAAAACATTCATCAACAGCAGTTGCGGCATCTAAAATAAACGGTAAAATACTCCAAACTCCATCAAATCTCCATCAAAACTAAAAGAAATCTCGAGGATAAGTCGAGAAAAGAATGTGTAAATAATAGGTAATTATTAGTTACTCCCATCAAAACAACTCAAAAACTCCAACAACAAAACTCAAAAAAAAAAGGGTAGTTGTAAAAAAGTATTAACGGGCAGTGATCATTGAAAACGTAATAAATTATCATAAATAACTCTCCCTTAAGCCTTTACAATAAGTATCTAAAGAATGTATGTCCTTTAATTAGGGTAAAAAGTATAATAATATTTAAATTGTACAAATATATGTCGACTTTAATGCAGTCAACTGTACTCCACAACTTCTCAATACATCTTTAATGAATAATAAGTTCAATGACTTCACCTTCCGTAACATTCAATAGTATTTTTTTTTTTAATGTAAAAATTGTAACAAGAAAATGTGTACAACTGTATGTAACTCCTTATCAACACAACTTTAATTTTTAATAGGTATAAGTAGGTAATAAATTAAATAATTTCACCTTTGAAACTCTTTACAACTTCGAAATCATCTTTATGTAGGTAGTAAATTAAATTTAATATGGTAAATAAAAGGTAGGTAGTGCTAAGTTTAAATTAAAGCAAAAATACACAATCACTCTCAATAGGTAAAAGGAAACATTTTAAACATTATATTAATGTGAAGCAGTAACACCTTTGCTCCAAACTACCAAGCAAAATTATGTTTTTTATTTAACTGACAATCCAGTAAACAAATAGAAGTAATATAAATTCTTTTAAGTAACTGTTAAATCTCTCAACTGTAAATTCAAATTAGAATTTAGAATTAGCTAAAGACATTACATAATAGCACTTTAGTACTTGACTATAAGTCTCAAAAAAAAAAATATTAAGATAAATTAAATTACCAGATACAAGAATAACTTAAACTTGAATATAGGAATTCTTCAAAAGAAATAGTGTTTGTACATGATAGCTATCCATAAACTAATACTTGTTTTGACCGCTAACTATTTAACAATAAGTTTATTTTAAATTAGCAGTAAACCACTAAAATAAGCATCAACAACAGTCATCCACTCAAGTACATAAAGATTCAGTGTAGCTAAATCACTTGTCTTATAGTTTTGAAAATGAAAAATAACATAACTTAAACAATTTTTAAATTTTGTATAAGTAGGTAGTATTAAAAACTACAATTAAGTCATTAGTTAACTTTAAAACTTTAAATATCTAAGTTACTTTTAAATAACTAAGTAACTAAGCAACTTTTAAATTCACACTATTACACAATTGTGTTCAAAAGAAAAAAATAATAATCACATGCGCTCAGAATGTTTCCACATTAACACTAATTATGTGAGCAGTAATTAAATTTAAATTTATAGAAAGTATGAATAATATTAAAACACACTTCAGCAATAAAGAAAACACAACAAGTAGCAAGTGGTACAAGCACTAAGATTTCCTCGGGCTAACAAAATACTGTGACCCAAGAAAGTTAGTTAATATAGCCCCACGTTGGGCGCCACTGTTACATCTGAGATTTGCTCTAGGGGGATGAGGGCCCTAGAGGGTAAATATATGTAGAAAAAAAAACAAAGAGATATATTTTAAAGGTTTATTTATGAAAATATAAACTAATGGTGCCGACTAGCTCGTGAGCTTAAATGGGTTTAAATTAAAGGCTATAATGAAGCCATAAGGGAGAGACTCTGTGGGCTAACTAACTTGACTCTTAGTACTTGCTACCACTGCCACGTAAACAACTAAAATTCACCAGAAGGGCGCCATCTCAGTCATTTCTGAGAAAATCAAGATAGGGGTAATACGTCTGACCTCGCTACGGTGACCTAGGGCCGAAAAGGGTCCGGCTCAGCAGCTTCCGGGGAAGGCCTGTCCGCGGAGCCGCTGGCGGCTACCTCCTGCAGGCGAAGCACCGAAGTATGGCGCGACAGCGCGGCCAGAAGACATGGTAAATGGGGTTTTCAGTAGGATTTAAATTTTAGAGTATCGTAGACCCTGTCAACAAAACATAACCAATAAATTGGACACGCCGGCGGCGAAGTAAAACCAACCACGAACAGCTGTTGTACTTACCCGACGCAGAAAAGAACCTCTCTTAACTTATTCGGATAGCATGTCAATGCGTCGGGGCCTACTAGGTCGTCGTTTGGCTAGGCTACCGAGTCACAGGACGGACAAGATGCCGGGACTGAAAATAAATAATCACAACAGCCATTAATATTTATATTCCTCGATGGAAATACAACCAAGGATAGATAAAAAAACTCACTCAAAAGGCCGATGGGACCAGATTACAATATTTTGGGAGGCTTCTCCCTCCGCGTTCGCAAACAAGCTCACTCCTCTTTCCATAGCGGTGTCGCTGTCAGATTTGACAACTGAAACGCAGGTTGACCACAGCGAAGACAAAACCAATGAATCGACAAGCTGCATCACATTTACCGGAATATACTCGAAGTTTATTTAATAGAAAAAAGACCCAAATGTAATTAATTATTTGAAATAAAATATAAGGATTTTACTAAAGGACAAAATCGATATATTAAATTTATCGATTTCCGATGATTATCCGACAAGGCGATATTAGCGACACCCAACAGCCGCGGGAATTCGATATCAACACCTTCTCATGTCGATGTCGGTATCGACTCCCGCAGGCTCGAATAGATGGCGCCAGTGGTTCCTTAAGTCACCAGATGTTTAAAGATATTAAGGTGGAATAAAAAAAATATTGTTACATCAGTTACGACTTTCAACTTTAACAACCGACTCTTCTAGTTGTAGAAGCTTTCTTAAATCCAAATGTACCTCCCTCCCTCGTTTTTTTAGGATAAGAAAAATCGTGCGATTAAGTATTAAAATTAAAAGCTGTCATAATATGTATTTTCCTAATTTAATATAACTGTTGAAGCTTCTTTTGTTTTATTATCACCTATATCACTTGCGGCATTTCACACTTTACCCTTATTTAAGTCTGCACAACGCTACGGGCTAGTTTTATAAATACATTCAATACCGCTTAAAGCTATTTGTGCTGGCAAGGGACGCAATATCGCGCTAAAAGCACCCACGTGCACTGTGCAGCTAATACTACGCTCAAAGGATGCGGTTTCATCACTCTATACGGTTTTACCACAAGATTCGCTAGCGCTTATAAGAAATGATCCGCACATGTTGTTTTTAAAACAAAAATAAACACTATTTTTATGTGGTTTTGATGGTGATATGTGACTGTCTAAACAATCTTCGAAAAACAATTCCCAATCATCGAAGACACAAGATATAACGCTATAATTTTGACTTGTAGATGTTTTTAACTTACACTAAGTTGGATATATAATTTCAAATTTTAAAATCAAACAAAATTGTATTATACATGAATTTCAAGCATGTGCTTGTAAACACTAAAAGAATCATTATTCTTTTAGTGTTTACAAGCACATGCTTGGAAACAACTTTTTAACTAAATTCTACGGCCAAACTGTTCTCAAGCTACGCGCTACGGCGTAGTGCTACGAAAACTGAAACAAGTTGAAGCGGTGCGCTCAAAATACTTCATACCAGGCAAAAAAAAAAAATCCTATTTATCTTATTTATTATTAGACTCCGCTATCGGCAGTGGAAATTGGTAGCTGTCAAATTATTAGGAATGGGTAAAAATGATTTTAAAATGCCTGAAGTCTGTCGATAATGTTTCTTTACCATAATGTCTTCAATTGATTATGTTTATTTTACACAATAGATCACTACCTATTCCATTTTTTTTATTTGTGTTAAATATATTTTTTATAATATTTGTCTTCAAACATTCATCATTACTGACAGATTATCGTTCTCTTTGTAGCGTTACCATTAATTAATAGATCTCACTTTTATTTCCACCAAAAGGGATATCATATTAATCGATATCGACGTCATAATTAATTTTACCCATCTCTAAGAACTTGACAGCTACCAATTTGTACCGCCGATAGCGGAGTCTACTTATTACATACAGCTGACGATGCAATTTTTAAACATATATTTTTCTTTACAGATAATCGACATTCGAGATATTTTAAGGGCGGATTCTATTGATCAAATGAAGGATGTCTACATCGTGCAGTGCTTAATGGAAACAGACCTATACAAATTGTTAAAAACACAGGTAAATAATTCCGGCCGTTTTGGCTCTTTTTCGGTTTTTACTCTTTTTTCACAACCAGGGAATGAAGAACTCATATTCTTGGGAGGTAACCCCTGCACGATCACATCAGAAATGATGTCATTCGCAGCAGAACTAAAGCAACGGATATACCACGAAACTTAAGTGGCAGTGGACGGGGCATATTGCACGTTGAACCGATTGCCGTTGGGGCGTAAGGGTTCTTTAGTGGCGACCACGTACCGGAAGGCGTGGGGTCTGCCCCACAGGGTAAACCGACGACATGGTAAAGATTCCAAGAATCCACTTGCTTTGGGGGAGGCCTACGTCCAACAGTGAACGTCTTTCGGCTGATATGATGATGAACCGCGATTTAGTCCGTTTTAGTTGTGTTATAATACAGACAAACCTGATCTCATTAGCCTTGATACTACTTGTCTTTCTCATATTGACCAACGTAATAAGGAAAAGGCGAATTGTTCATACTTACTATTATTATGTTTAGTTGTATCCTCAAGAACTCGCATAATTATTTCTAAACACGTTGAACAAGGTATTGATTTTATCTAACAATGATTTGTTGTTGCAGAAATTAAGTAACGACCACATCTGTTATTTCCTATACCAAATCCTTCGAGGGCTGAAGTACATTCACTCGGCGAACGTCCTACACAGGGACCTCAAGCCCTCCAACCTGCTACTTAACACCACTTGTGACCTGAAGGTAAGTTGATCACCAATAGATTCAATGAGCTAAATATCATGTAAGCGTGGTTTGCATGGCAAGCATAATTTTTATCAAATCTCGATGTGCAAAATGGAGCTGAAATGCAGTCTAATGATCCTACGTAACGGATTGTATTGTAAATGTTATGGTGCTTAAAAGCTGTAAGTTAGTAAGCTCTACATGTGGAACGAAAGTGGCCAAAGAAACCAAGTAATAAACAATGCACAGTTGATAAGTGATATGTACACAGTCAGCTGCAGTAAAAAAGTACCACCCCGCCATACGAGTTTGTAGAACAAAAGTTTGGCAGATAAAAATATGTTTGTTTTGTATTTTTTTCTTTTTAATACAATTATTTAAAAAAATGTTTTTCTTGCACGGACTCGCATAGTAGATGCTTATTAAAATTAAAGTACAGTTGATAATAAAATATTGAAAAAGGATTTTAAATATTTGCCAAAAACACGCCAATTTTATATAATATATATAGCCACGATAAAAGTTTTTACGACAGCTCAACAATTTTAATGATAAAACCTTGTTACCACTAGAGCTAATCTAATCTGAATCTCATCTGAAGTGGAATAACAAGACTCACTGAACTTTAAACTTATTACGAGATCAAACTCTGCCAAGACAGACCTGGATTCTTGTATCAGACTTCATAGGATGTTATCAAAGTGCAGTGGAGACGTGTGCATTGTGCATAGGTATGTGCACTTAGGCATACTATTACTAATTGTTTTTTAGAGACATTTGAAATTTGAAAGTCATAATTACATAGATTTTTTGCTTATTATGGAGCTATAATAACATTTTCACAGATAAGAAAATTAATAAAATTATCGTAATAAAGAAGTTTGACATTATGTTAGTCGTATTATGCGGGTTTGGAACACATTAAAGAGGGTTTATGATATGTGTGTAGGTAAAAAATATAAAATATCGATATGTTGTTCCTAAGGTTACCTATTAATTTTAACGATTTGGCAAGAAGGCTGCCTTACCTACATGTATAAACCGTCTCGGTACTGCTGTAGTAGTTTCTTTAATAATCGCGGGAGGTTTGCAAACAACAAAAAGGCAGCCCTCGTAATAGTGTAACATCAGCCGATAACATTTTGCATGGCTGGCTGAAATGTTAAATAAGTACTATATAAGTAAATTAATTTGTCTTAAGACTCGAATATATTGAAACTGACAGCTATTACCGATAATAGTTTCTAGGGGTAAAATGTCAAATAGAGATATTGTTGTCAATTGCCGAAACCGGTTTCGATTATACCGCTGATCAGAGCTTTAGCGATATAAATAGCGAAAGGCAACTATAACAGTTTACACATTATTTATTGTAAACGGGTAGTAAGAATACCGGTAATGATCAATGTTTTGAATTGCCGAAATCCTTGTTTATTTTTCAAACTGGAACGTATATAATGATAATGACCCGTCATACTCTAAGAATTTTGAGTAAGGCGCGTGCTTAGAGATTACAACTAACATCCATAAATACATACACTAGTTAGCGTTTTGGAAGTCGTTAAAAACCGACAACTTTTTAACAAAAGTACGATGAGTTTGCAAATATTCGTCACAATTCTTATTGCAAAATATTTGCTCTTTGGAGAATATTCTCTCGAATGAGAATTTTCCCAAGACACTCGCTCGGATTAGAAGGTATTTCTGTATAAGATTCCGAGGCAAGGCAATATCCCACGAGTTACTAACAAGCAACAAAGTTTGAAGATAAAAGTTTCTTACCAAAAGAGGTGAACGTCCTCCGAATACAGCTGAAACTGTCACTTAACAAAATGAAATGGTTTGTCAAGCGGGGTCTAATCTCAGAGAATAAATTAGGATTATGTGAACGCTTCTCTCCACTTAATGTGAATTTATTCATACCCGTACTAATTCGGTTTCTCATTTTACAATTAAGGCAGTTCTAGTGAATGTAACAATAAATTTGATTCTACAATCAGCATACATTTATTAAGCTGTAAAGTTTTTTAGCATTAGTAAAACTTATTTGATTAGATATGTTAGAATAATAAAAGTGGCTTTACATAATTTACATATCATGACCCGGCAGAAACGTACTCGCTGACATCTGCTCCAGGGGTCACTTGTGAAGCTATAATATCAATCCGTACCATAAGTCACATGACTAGAGGTCGGAATTTTCGTAGCATTTTTGAGCTGTCATAAGGACTTCTCATTTATCGACTACCGATATTGATAATTATATCGATAAATTAAAGATCGCTCAATCGCGATAAGATTGTATGTTGTTTACTTCTTCTCGTAATCATATTTTACATATTATTCTGTAATAATCGATATGTATAATCGGAAGTCGATATACGAGAAGTCCCTATGACAGCTCAAAAATGCTACGAGAATGCCGACCTCTGCACCATGACTTTACTGTACTCCAACCGTTTACTTACTAATTACTCTACTTGCCAAAAGTAAACAACTATTCGAAGCACGGTCATTATTGATAAACTAAATACGTGATGTTGTGCTGCTCATAGTAGTACTATAGGTAACTTCTAAATGAGGGGCCCTGGGAAGACCATAGGCCCGATTAACAATGGTTGTGAACTTGTGCAGATATGTGACTTCGGGCTGGCGCGAGTGGCGGACCCCGACCACGACCACACCGGCTTCCTCACGGAGTACGTGGCCACGCGCTGGTATCGCGCTCCTGAGATCATGCTGAACTCCAAGGTATGTTTCTTTTGATTATTCTCAATTCAGATATGAAAGCTTATAATTTGTGCCATTTTCATGCAAGACTATAGCGTATTTAATATGTTCTTAAGCAGGGTCTCTACTGACTAGCTATAAAACCTTTCATGTTTAAAAAAATGCAGGTAATAAAACAAACATCTTTTTTTGTCAATTTACACTCATAACATTTTTGTTAGCGGAACAGTATAAAGATTCCATCCGATGGTTTCGCTTATCTATGTAAGTTTCTCTTGTCGCACCAGACCTAAAGATTGTCGCTCTTTGTATTCAAAGTGTATCTAAGAGTAATCTAACTTCTTTACAAGTTTGAATTATGTCATGAAACGTAACACTCGCTTGTAACTCACCACATTCAACATATTATAAAGTTAAAACTAGTTCCTTAAAGTTTACACGTAGACATTTTGAGAGTGTATTATTCAAATTAGCATTTCGTCTCGTGAGAAATAGAGGCATTACCGTTGACGGTAAACGGTTAAAAAATCTGCTTTTTGCCGACGACGTCGTTCTCTTCTCCATAAGGCATCCCATCTACAACAAATGCTGAGCTGGAGTTGGGCTTACAGTGTATGAAAAATAAGTTGATGACCAACCATACTAAACGTAGGGTACTGGCAGAAGGGCAGGATCTACAATATGTCAAAGAGTATGTTTACTTGGGCCAAATAGCATCCTTCGAGAAGTCCGAAGTCGATATACGTATCGAACACTCCTGGAAGAGCTTCTGCCCCATGAAAGCGCTAATGACCTTTTTCTGTGTCTTAACCTCTAGCCGCCCAGAGATCAAAACTTGCCAGGCCAAATGCAACTATGGTTTGTCATAATTAAAATTCAAAATGACATTCAATGGGAGACCTTTTTATAGGTCTCCGGGCGGCTGGCAATTCTGTATATCTAGATTAACTAGGGCCACTATTATTTAAAATAGGTACAGTGATAGAATTTGTTTTGTAAGGGTTTATAAGCCATTTTAACATTTAATAATTCAATTTACTTCAAGTTATTAAAATAAAAGCCAACAATACAGGTTATACTTTAATGGCATAGAAAGTCGGAAATGATCATCATCTCAGCCACAAAACGTCTGACACTGCTGAAGGTAGGCTTCCCCATGGACCTCCACAGGCATCGGTTCGAAGTGACATACTTCCACCGACCTTTGTAAGGTCGTCTGTCCATCTTGTGGGTGGACGTCCTACGATGCGCGTCTAATACACCGGGAGATGGGCTGCAGCATTCCGGAGGCCTAAAAAAATATATATAACGAGTCGGAAGTCGCTTGGTCTAAATTGAACGTGGAAAATAATGCCTAGTCGTGTACAATTGAACCGTTATATTTCGATGTTTCGATTGACGAGAGCCACTTAATTGGCATTCGATTAATCGTAGCGTACAAAGTAAATTGTCCACCTGCAATGGTATTCGATAGTCCAACGACTATCATTGAAAACATGAAAGATGTGTTTTGGGCACCGTTAGTCCACCTGACGTATAATAAGGTTCTTTAAAAAATTAGATTAATTATTTAACAAGAACCGCCAAAGCGTTTAGTTTCTATTTTTAACGTAGAAGGGCGCATTGAACTTTAAGCTTTACACTACCATTACCACTTTACAAAACGCAACGCTTACCGAACACCAGCAAGCTCTAAGAGCAAATTATTACGAGTATATTCTTTTTCACCTCACTAGCTCGGAAAGGTTTATTTATTCTTTAAACACAGATAGCAAAGTTGCATTTTATTCACTAGGGTGCAAAGTATTTTCATACAAATTGTTCACGATTAACCAAGTGTTTTATTGACCTTAGCTGATTAGATGTTCTTTTATTTAATGTTTTTGGATGTTAATTGATGGATATCAATAATTTCGATTACGTTTTTAAAGTTTAAGAGTTAAAGTTTTACTCGCGGTAGTGAGGTGAAAAATTGTGTGTTGCACTGGGTAGCAAAGTGTGTTCCCCTCTCGTGCCTCGAGACCCTCCCAATGCTCAAGATTCTTAGAATCTCTTTGGAATCTTTCGCTAGCTCGAGTCTCAATATTAGCACGAGAAGGTAAACACTGACTTTTCTCCCTTGTATAACAAATAACTATTATTAGTTTGTTATCTTACTTTGACTTTTGAAATCAAAGAGGAGGCATAATAAAAGGAGCCCACTGAAATTCAACCATTAAATAATATTCGTCGAGGTCAGATCTGTGGCCGACGGTATTCAAACGTCAGCTAAAAAAGTGTTTTACGCGCTTTTAAAACCCTGTATTATACGACGGGACGTCGGGAGCCTCGCGATTTAATTAAATTAAGATTTGCAATAGTCTCTTAGGATTTCGCTTCTATATTTAGTTATAACTAGTCCAAGTCGAATCTAGAAGGCAGCTCGCTATCGCGCAAGAATGAAATTAATTACTGGCAATATGACGAACAAATAGGCTTTAATCCTCAAATAAGGTTAACTGATATTTTGCCATCGAATTTAATATAAAGCCTTTATTGAGTCTAATATTTATGTTTTCTTCCTAGATGAATCGAATACTCTTTGTTGTCTTCCTAGATGAATCGAATACTCGTACGTGGATGGTTGTCTGTCTTAGTACTTATTAAAAATCTCAACGGGAAATTGAGTTAGCTGAAGTTAGGCGATAGGTCTTAGAACTTGTTTAATCATTTCGTAGCTTTAGTCCTCGGGATTTATTTATAATGTTTCCTTATTATGTTGTGTAATGTTTTGTTTAGGTTTATATTTGATTTTCCATCGTTTCGGTTCCATTTCGGTTAGTTTTATTTGTCTAAATATTTTATTATCATGTGTATTTTTTAATCAACTAAATGTTTGGCATTGTACAACCCTAACTTTGTGTGCCCGAGAGAAGTATAGGTGAAAAACTTAGCTAAAGCACCTGGCCTATGTAGTGGTTACATGTGTGTACACGCATATCGGTGTTCTATATTCAAATTTTGAAGTAAGTTCCACATTCATTCTCTGCACGACTACATAGACATAGTCCTTAAGTTTTTCACCTATAAGTATCATTCACGGCGACCAGCCAGAATATTCTTACTAGTTTGTATATATTCTGTAACGGCATTAAAATGTCCAGCCACTGATCAGGGCTGTACATTTCCTGAGGCTTACCCGCCGGGAAGTTTCCCCAACAACACGTATGTACATACATAAAATATTCGACGTTCCCTCAGCACAATAATTCCGTCCCCGGAGAGTGAAGACAAACATTGAGAGCACGATATGTGTGTTTCCTTTTAAGTATTTACTCGTATCTTTATCTATTAGTATAGTCCATCGGATCGCTCGCTAAACTTAAGTGGCAATGGACGTAGAACCTATAGCCGTTGGAGCGTAAAGGTTCTCTAGTGGCGTGCAAGTACCGAATGGCGCAGTGTAGGCAGGTCCCCCGCAAGGTATGAGAGGTAGGGCACAGTGATGACCATCACGCTTGAATCTGGGGCAGCCCAACTGGGGAAGTACCTCCTCCTTACAGAAGACCACAGCCATAATAGCACTGCTACCTTTCAGGTATGTAGTGTTGTGTTCCTGATGGTGAGTAAGGTTCCCAGAGCTCCAACCCCCCTTAAAGGCCGGCAACGCGCTTGTGACTCCCCTGGTGTTGCGGGTGCCCATGGGCGACGGTAATTGCTTACCATCAGCCAATCCGTCTGCTCGTTTGCCGCCTATGTCATAAAAAAAAAAAAAGGTGGAATCCACTGGATGCGGGTGGCGCAAAACCGGTCACTGTGGGTAGCTCTGCGGGAGGCCTATGTCCAGCAATGGACGTCCTTCGGCTGATGATGATGATGATTATCTATTAATAATAAGTTTTACTTGAAAGAGGGTCAAAGGTTGTCGGTTCGTGCTCAATTGCTTATCCTATTTGTGGTTCAAATGTTCGCATTTATCAATTTTGATTTATTGATTTCCAAAACTCCTTTATTAAGTATGTATGTTACGAGTATTTCATTCATTATTTTTAAATTGTATAGATCAAGATATTACTATATCGTCGCCGTAGAGCGAAAAGTCACCAAATCGTTAATTGGTCATTTTAAGTTATGAGGGTTCAAAGAAAAAAATAATTAATTAATTTTTACTGAAATTATCTTAAGATGAAATTGTGGTTTTATATGTATTTATTCATTGGAAACTGCTATTGTTTGGGCTAAAAATGGATTTATATTATTCACACTAACGATTTAGGAGTTATAGGCGATAATTAATTTTTGCCCTTAAATATTAAACCCTAATTATCACTTAGTGATTTTTTGAACGAAGTTAATGATTATTTGCCCACATTCTAGTGCATCTAGGGTTAACTAAGTAAAGTTAGTTGCATTATGACTGCCACGATAAAGTGAAAATACGTGTTAGTTAAAAACTACTTACTATATATATTTTTTGGATTCTTCTTAATATTTAAGGATCAAAGTAAAACTTGTCATTTAAAATTCTGCGAACACTTTATTACAATAAAATGAATAGCAAATCAAATTAATATTAACTACAAATCAAATAAAAAGGAACTTAAAAACAAAAAAAACATCAGATATTCAAAACATGATCTTAATAACAAAACATGATTCTTAGTAAATACAGCGTTCAGCATCACAGTCGCTCTTCGATCTCTTCGTCTGTGTATGTGACACCAGGCTCACACAATCTGTCAATAACTGTCTTATTGTTCGGCAGACTTTGGTACCATGAATGAAGGTCTCGAGGAATAACAGCTTTAGTGCATAAATTTAAGAGATCTTTTTTTCGTCTAAGATAATATACTCCCTCCACTCTCTTCACTGGTTTGTGCTCTTGGATTTCTGATTTCCTGAGGCAGCGAACTATTATGATCGTAGTGGATGGTTGCACATCAGATCGCATGGCAATTAATGCCGGAGTGCCTCAGGGTTCAATTCTTTCTGCCACCCTCTTTTTGCTGCATATAAGTGATTTGCTGAAGCCCGGTATTTTTGGGTATGCAGACGACAGCACGGTGACTGAGAGATATGTTTCTGAGGCCCAAACTACCAGTGGAGAGAACGAACCTAACCTTGAAGGCCGTTGACGAGGGGGGCGAATCCAACTTGGTTAGGTTTAACGCCTCCAAAACATAGGCGTGTTTTTTCTCCGCTAAAAGGAGCCTTTTTAACTTTGCTCCTGCTTTCCGAAATGTTTCCTTAACGATTACGGACCACCTCGAGCTACTTGGGCTTAAATTAACCACTAAGCTGAATTTCGGTGCGACTATTGAGGCCAGAGCAAAATCCGCTGCTAGAAAACTTGGAGTCTTACACAAGGTGAAGCAGTACTTCACGCCGGAATAGCTCCTAACACTTTATCAAGCGCAGGTTTGATAGTGTATGGAGTACTGTTGCCACCTTTGGGACGGGTCTGCCAAGTATCAGCTAGCCGCTTTGGATTCGATAGAGCACCGAGCTCGCAGACTCATTGGAAATCCTGAATTAGTGAGTGTAAGGTTACAGAGCCTTGAGTACTATCGCAAGGTTGCTTATTTTGTCTGTGTTTTACAGGATACATTTGGAGAGTGCACAGGAATTGCACGATTTGGTTCCACTATCTCTGTTCCACCACCGGACGTCCAGACGAGGGGAGCGGTTTCATCCTTACGTTGTGAATATGTCATTCATTGGCACAAAGCGATTCGCTTCTACCTTCCTAATGCGGACAGCTAAGGATTGGAATTCGCTTCCTTCGTGTCTATTCCCGGAAAGATATAATTTGGTTCTCTTCAAGGCAAGAGTGAATAGGCTGTTACTGAACCAGCGTGCTAGACCCTCGACCTCGTCGTCACTTACCATCAGGTGCGACTGCGGACTACAAAAGATATAGGCAATGCCTGTGGATGCCTGTTTTCTTAAAGAATAACGCATTTTTATGTAATATGTATAAGATATCTTTTGTAATACTCTTTTGAAAAAATAAGTCCCGCCGAGTTTCTTGCCGGTCATAAAAGTCGAAATGCTTCTCGGGTCAGAGGTGTAGGGTTAGAACCGGTGTAGTTTTTATGTTTTCTTCTTTTGTATACTCGACGTGTAAAAGTGCCCTTGTGGCCTACTTACTGAATAAACGTTTGAGTTTGAGTTTGAGTTTGAGATATGCCTTTAGAATAGGTTTTTATATTATTGATCTATAGTCCTCGGCATCATCATGGTTGTCTGGTCCATTAGGTACAAGCCCCTTGCGCCTCTTTTTGCGTCTCAGAGGCGTTGGCGGGCCACAGTAAATCTGTTGCACACTCAATTCAGAGTAGGGGCCCTCATTCAATGCCGCTTATGATAGATAGAAAGCTTTTGGAAAACTCGCGTGATTCAACATGAATTTCTTTCTCTTTATCCAATGATGAACCTTGTTCTATTTTCTCTTGTTCTAAATCTGGTTCTCTTAGCAAAGGAGCAGAATCTAATGGTTGGATAGGAAGTTTTTATTTATCACTACTGAACACAACAGATGCTGGAGCTGACTCTTACAAATATTTCTCCTGAAATAAATCCTCAATATCCAATGTCTTTGTTGCTTCTTTGTCTCCCAGGGTATGGGTAGCTAAATAATTCTGAAATAGATGCAACTAATTAGTTACTAAGAAAGTTTGAGGTCAAGTTGGATTAGTAACGTTTAAGGGATGATCACGTTAGAACGAGGTCTTAACGAGTCCAGGCCGTTAGCAAGGCGAACTGATTATTATTTTTGAGTCAATAACTAAGCAAACATGTATGTAAAAAAACCATTTTGCTATTAGGCACACACACACCCACAAGCTTTAGTCATCACACCGATATAACAAAATTTTACTTGTATCGTTCTACATAATCCTGTTCCTTTTGGCTTGCCCCATATAAGTACTTCTATAACTGGAACCTATAAAATAGTATTTGATTTTATAAACAATTTTTGATTAAAAAAAAAGTTACAATTGAATAACAAGCTGATACCAAAAACACTTACCTCGTTATCCAAATCATCTTTCTCTTTTACCAAATCCAAAATTACCTTGATGCGTTTCATACTTTATCTCGGTACACGCAATTATTATGTAGCAAGTAGTAAATACACGTATGTATCACTGTCGGTTCATGCGCAACGACTGGCAGGTCAACGCGACGGATGGAGTCGCAGCGGTCGGCATCGGCGCGGGGGCCGGTGGGCCGCGGACTTGGGCGAAAAGTCACTAACTTGCGAGCGAAATTCATTCAAATCACGTCGGCGTACAGTTCAGTCTTTATTGTAAAATTAATTAAATATGATTAGTTATTGTATTGTACATTTTTAATGTAGGGTAAAACTCATTAAATCTGTTTAATTAATTATCGCTTTGGTTAAATGATGTGCATTGCCTTACAACTATGAATAAAAAATAACTAAAGAAAGTTAGTTAATTTTCGCTTTCACACTTTTGACATACCAGGTATTGAAAAAGTAACTAAGTAAACTAAGTGACTTTTTGAATGAGATACTTCGTGGACACAGTTTAGTAAGACTTAGGGAAAAAATAATTAAAATGACTTAGGTAAGCTCATAAAAAAGTAGCAAGAAGTTTAAAAATGCATAACGGAATTAGGTATTTTTTGACTAAAATATTAAATCCGAAGTGGGTTTTTAGTTAGTTCTTTAACTTTTTAAAATTGAAACTATGGACCCTATTGCTACGGCAATAAGACTGAAATTTGAAGAAAAAAAATGCGATTTTGATGACATATATAAGTCAATTTTGGGCATTTTGTGATTTGGTGACTTTTCGCTCTACGGCGACGATATATACTAATATCTATCTAAAAATCTACTGTAGTTAAGTGCCAGCATTTTTATAAATTCTTGAATTGTACACCAAATACTATAGGTACAGTCAGCAGCAAAAGTTGCTAAGCGTTTGAAGTGTTCAAAATGACCTACACGCGCTCTTATTCTCTTGACAATAGAGACGTGTTGACCTCATTTTGAACACCTCAAATGCTTAGCTACTTCTGCTGCTGACTGTACCTAGTATGTTTAGGCCATATATTGGCGCAGTCGGTGACAATTTCAACTAAATGCATCACCAAGCTGCCTTTTATCTTTTATGCTTTTGACGGGCGTTAAAAGCTTAAAACCAAAATGAAATTTTAACATAAATTGAGTCGTTTCGATGAACCATACGCTAGACATCGTTATTTATCGATCGTTACGATTCTGATACGCGTAACGCGTGATTTCTCCCCTTGACTATCTCGTGAAATTGAATTCCGTCTGCCAACGACACTTATAGCCGTTTCGAGCTGATGTGGCATTGATTTGATCACAGACAATTTGTCAGTGCGTACGTCACAGCTACTTCCAATATTCCGGGAATTTACCCCACGAGAAATATAAGTGTGAATATTTGGCAATATTTTATTCGTCACAAAGAATAGTGGCGTCTCAAGGGGTGTTGCTGTAGTCAAATGTTAAATACCTAAAGCGTTTGGAGAATTACTTTGTTCTCCTTGATAGTAAGTGTGTTTTTCTGTCGGGTTACAGGAGGTTTAGGAAATAATTATCCTAATTTATTTACTCTTTTTTGTCAATCCAACTTGGTTAACAACTTTGGTTAAGTGCTATAATTCTGTACCCTTATCATTATTTAAACCAGTATATTTTTTTATCGTTCTTCATCTCTCTTTCTGTACATGTTTTGTACTTAATCTAGACAAAAATAGAATTTAGAATTCCAATAAGAATATCATGTTTGTAAAAGTATTAACTGAACTGGCAAAAAAAGCAATCTGCGTAAAAAAACAGGCTATGAATGGGTTTATATAAGTGTACACTGCAAACTGCAATGCCTCTCGGCCTTTTTTATGGCTGGCACTGTTTTTGGCTCGGTTGTTTATTTTAATTGGACCGCATATATTGCGTGTTTATAACCCAAAAACTCTGAGCGAATTGGCTTGAGGCTAACGCTTTTTTTTATATTTAGGTATATAATATTAGTATGTAATGTTGCACATTGTCGGTCAGCCAACACGAATGGCTCTTGATAAAGCTATTAGTCGTAGAAAACGTGAGTTTACCCTATTTAAAATGACGATACCTAACGATTAAAATGACTGCAATCGTATATGCCAAAAGCTTTAAAAATGCTAAATGTACTTCTTTACACAGGGCTACACCAAGTCCATAGACATCTGGTCTGTGGGCTGTATCCTGGCGGAGATGCTGTCCAACCGACCCATCTTCCCGGGCAAGCATTACCTCGACCAGCTGAACCACATTTTGGGCGTACTGGGTTCTCCGAGTCAGGAGGATCTCGACTGTATCATTAACGAGAAGGTGAGTGGTGGTACCGGTGGTACCCGTAGCTTCTAAAGGGTTCGTAGAAGTTTTGTTCAGTGGTTCTGAATTCGTAAGTCTGTCGGTCTGATACTCGTATGAAGATTTAAATTAAATTAAATTAAATTTATTTGATAAAAACATGCATTGACATGATTTGATAAATGCATGAATTAAACAAAAAAAAACGGAAAACTTTGTGCTAACTGAAATGCAATGCAAATTCGTTGAGTGTTGTTAACGAACTTAAAAAACTTAAAATGAAAAGTTACCCCCGTGTCCAAGTTTTGATATTACATGTTACATAAGCGTATCATATTATAAATTCACAAAAAAAACGATTGCAAGGCCCTACTACGTTATTACGAAAGTTTTCCAACAACGTTATTGTTGAAGAGGATTTTTTTTCTAACTAGCATAAACGTATGTACTTAATGAAAAACTAATAAAACCTCGGTACCAAGCACCCGTACAATTTCAACACAAATAAGTTTTCGAGTAGCTCTCCGTGTCTAATTAAATTCCGCTTTCAGTTCAAGATTTTGCAGATAAGTGGCTTCTTGTAGTTTAACTAAACCACTGAGGAACTTAAAGCGAAAGCTCCTAAAGGGAGTTTCAAGTAATACCTAATTGATTACGCGAGAGCTGCACGTAAATGTTAAAATTTGAGCAGTCTTTTAGCATGCTAAAATGTGTGTCTACACAGTAATAAATTACTTAGAATAGTCATAATTATATTTAAACAATAAACAGTCATTGATATCTTTTATTTTTAACTTTTCTTTACTAGGTCTATACGTAGCTGATGGATTACAATCTAACGACATTAAATGCGGCCGACAAAACCGAATGTTATGATACTCATGTACATATGAGTATTATTATTTAATAAAACATCAATTTACTTAATTGTATAAACTGAACCGTCAAATTAAATTTGCCCCAGGTGGTGTATAAATATTTGAAGTAGTACTAGTCTAACACCTACTTTATCTCAGCAATAATTTAGTTTTTGAGTAAACACACTTTATGTTATACTTACAATAAGAGATGGGCAACGAGAATACGTTTAAGAATGACGAATAAGAAGAAATGACGTTATTCGCCAATAAAAAAAAGAATGCATTAAAAGTCTAGTACCATAAAATTAAATACGAATGGGGTAAATAGAACATAATGTTCGGATTCAGCGGTGTTGCAGAGTCTTCCTGAACTCTGAAAATGCGTTGGAAACCACTAACTCAGCGTGCTTTAGAAAGAAGCCTTAAAGGAATTGGGAACAATTACAAACTACGCCTAAAAGGAAGTGATTGACTTTCGAAGATTTAGACAATTAACTTATTTGTGAAGAATTTAGATACGAATAAGTACCTATTGGATAATTTATTCGGAACAGCTACTCGAATGCCTACTTACGAAGTTAGGCAAATTACAGTTTATTTCCGTCTAGTTCAATATATCACGTCGCCAACTTCAACCGCGAAACTTTATGCGAGGACGAACATAAATCTAAATAGAAAATTCGTTATATGCCACTTCGACATTTAACTACTTTCTTAAATACATGCCTCGTTTAAAATGACAAAGTGGCTTTTGCAAACTTGGGTACTGCGTATTTAATTTTCAATCAACTGTGCGAGCGCGAGAGACTAACTACCATGATGATCTCCGGGTGTAACTACTGCGCGTAATAATAAAAACATGTTACTTGATTTTCTGTCTCGCCTGTGGTAGTCGAGTTTTTAGACTGACACCCCTTGACCTTGTGTGTCTGAAGAATGTTTTTTTCTGTAGATTGGGCATTATGTAGCATTCGCAATTATTTTCTTTTAACACGCTTACGCGGTCTCATGCTTCCATGTTTGCTCTAAGGCTAAATGATTATGCATTAAAGGAACAGTGTCATTATATAAAAGTATGGATATGAGTTCTGGCCTGTACCGTTTCTGTCAATCAGTTTGTTGATGTGGGTGGTTCTAGTGGGAGTGTTGATTTAGACGTGGGGATCCAATTTCCAGCGGTCGGCAGGCAATAGCTCACGCTGACCGATTAGCGGTGTTTGATGGATCGCTCGTGGAATACGCTGTTTCTCTGATTGGAATAACTGATGTAACAACAGATTATTCTTAGATCTAATTACTAGCTTTTCTTCGCGACTTCGTCGGCCATCTAGCTCGTCTTTTAATGGTTGCGGGATAAAAAATATCATTATGTAGTTATCTTGGCTACGGCCTCTATTACTTTGTCCAATTCATTCGCGCAAGTTTTAGCCAACTAGTTATAATTTTACACATAAAGAAAATTTTAACGTTTGAATGGCATTAAACATTCTTTTGAATAAAAAATAATTAGGTACTGGCTTTTGATCACGTTTCTTTTAAATATTTAAGTGTCAGTCTCATAGTTTTAGCAATAAACGTAATGGAGTATTTTGTCTATTATTTTTACATAAAAAAAAAAAAAACAAATTATTAGTACTACAACCTAAGTTAAATTTATGAATTAAAATAAATGCAACAATAATTAGCTAGCTGCATCTTTTTAATTGGTATGTTCTAGAATCGCCCAAGTAATACTTATCTTCCGTAATATAAAATCGTACCTTCCGTTATTATCAATGTTTTGTTTATTGTAGCTTGTTATACTTAGTGAACTAACTTTTAACTTGTTATTTAAAAGCGCAACTAACTGCAATTCCTTGTTTCCGACCCAGTAGGCAACTTTTGCAATAGTTATACAAATATAAGTTTCTAAATTAACAGCATGGATGCATCTAGGTATTCATTTGAAGGAATTAATGAATGAAATTAACTGAAACTCAAGAATTTTAAGTGTTCCTTAAGAAAATGCCTCTTAAAAACACGTGTGTTTTCGACAATGACATAAATCCTAAACTTCCTTACATACACTTATGGCGGTAATACAGAGGAGAGTTTCAAAAATATTTATATTTGAACTATAGTTTTACTGTATTCTTTTCTTTTCTTTAGGTCAGTCAACCAGTGATACCACATATTGCCCTTGTCCCCCTATATACACGCGATACCCAGCAATACACTTACCGCGGGATGTGAACTGTGAACGCGCCGCCCATCAATCAGACTGTTTACGTATTCACATTGCTTCGGCTGAAATTTAATTCGCTTCGTGTCTAGATATTTGTGATATATTTCTTCACAAAACTCTTCCCAGCGTTTGTGTCAAAGTTTCCACCACGGTACAACGGACCATGGGTCCTGCTCAGCAACCAAACTTAAGCGTACAATAATTTTAACGATAGCTACTGCTATTTGACGGGATGGAGAGAAGTTTCCCCATGACGTTGACAATATTTTCCTCATCGAAAAACTTAGTAAATATCAAGTTATATTTCAAACATTTAAGCTCCTCCAAATGGGAGGAGCTTGCCGAGGAGTTAGTCTAGGAGGCGTCAAGTGGCGCAACCTAGTATTTGACGGACGTAAAACCCACGACAACGCTTGGTTTAAGACACTCGCAAGTAAGCGAGCCAAGCGTCATCAAATCGACGCCTGTTCGCCGCGGGCACATTACGCCTGCCAGGCTTGTGGTCATGTATGCCGGCCCCGTATTGGCTTACACAGCCACGGAAAACGTTGTCGTCCTACCTGACACTGCTTGTACAGTCTGTAATAGACTCTGAGGCCAATGATGATGAAGCTCCTAGAAACACAGCAGTTCGAATCCGCGACCTAGGGGTTCAAACTCCCGCGTCTTAGCGAAATACCACCATCGCTTCCCTCTATTAAAGCAAAAATATCTAATTAAAAACGAGTAGTAACGTAAATTGTCCAAATATCATACATAGGTGTTTCTAGAGCAAAAAAAAACATGGAAGGTCTATGTTTGCTTTCGACGCCTCGGTAAGCCATGGTAGGCATAGCCCTGAGCTGCCGATGGCGTGCCTTAGTGATTTATGTCATAGGCTGTATGCCTCTTTGTTCGCGACATCCATTATCCGTAACATAATAAATTGGTTTTGCTAGGCGGCGAAAATACATGCGCTTCCATAAAACCACACATTTAAATAATCATAAACATACATTTTACATCATTTAATGATAGGTTTCGTGATGAAATGGTAAGTTTAAAATGAGATTAAATATAAAGACCCGCTGATTATATTGTTTCATCACCATAAGTACAATAAGCGAGACCATTTATTATTTATGGCATCAATCGATATGTTTAGTTTTGGGGATCAAATATCGCTATGGGATCAATTGCGTAAAAGCTAAACAAAAGTCAAAAAAGAGAATTTAAGTCTGAAACTAGCACTTTCCGCTCCTTACAAAGTGATACTGAACTATGATGTCACTTAAAACTATGGAAAAATAATACAATTGTTTTTCAGAAAAATGTAAGGAATCCAATGAATATTTTTTTTAAATAACAAAGTTTAATAAAGTTTATCACTTTAATTATCTTCGAACCTTTCCAATAAAGGAGAATGGGCATTTTTGTATGGCGGGTGTACCATGAGTGTATACAGTTGAGACGTATCTCGTTTGAAAGCTCTTAATTAGAGTATTAAAGTTTTCTATGGCACCAAAGCTGGATATCATGCAGGGACCGTAATATTTTAAAAAAAAGGTTCAACTTTTACATGGTTATTTTTCAAAATACACGGTCCATAATCAGTTGGAACATGGTATATATGACTTCATATAAGAAATGCTTTACGTCTTTGTAAAAAAAACTAGCGTTTAAGTACATATAAGGCTAGAAATAAATGGAAGAACATCAGCTTGCTATGAACACCCCTGTTGTTAAGGAGAATGGTAATGTGTATACACAAGTCATATATAACATGTTGTCAGTATTCCTAAAAACTGTTTTTTAATGTATATACCTGACCTCAGATTCATGCAGGGACCCAAAAAACTACTTTGTAAGTTTATTAAGTTTGTTTAAGCTTTTCTACTCCTCGCTAGATGGAGCGAGCTATCAAAATTCTTATTAAGAACATTGACGTGTCATAACGTCGGTCTAACTCTTTCACGAAAACGTTCTGGTAACAACTGACAATTGTCTATGAATTACTGAAAAGCAACTTGACATTTGACGTAAGGAATTTTATATTGTCAAAAGAAATATATCATACCGAGGAAAATATACATTGATTGTAATTCATTTGCTAAAATAATATGACATCGTTACGATAAAGAGGTAACCTATATAGTTTTATTCTAAACAGATTGAATGCCTAGAAAGGCCTTGAAGAGTTTGAAATTATTTTCCTTGACTAACGCAAAAGGTATGAGCAAAATCTCTTTTTGGGAAGAAGGTATGTGGTTACAAATTCGATTAACTATTAGCACGCTTAATAGTAGGGCAGGCCCATGGCAGTAAATCGATTAAAAAACTACACGTCCTAGTTTTGGATTCCTTCGTAGACTAAAATCGTAGTTATTATAATGAAAAACTAAGTGACTAATTTCAAACATTACGTACGATCAACACATTGATCAAGTAAATTCAACTATATATCATCATCATCATCATTTTCATCAGCCGAAAAACGTCCTCTGCTGGACAAAGGCCGGGTACTACTATTATCAGCAGCTTTGACCACATCGTCGTTCCACCTAGTTGAGGGCCATTTCGGTACATGGTCACAACTCAAGAACCTTTCTGTCCTTCTTCGTGCAATGTAAACGTGCAATTTGGTACTTAATGCTTCTTTTGTACAATAAACCGCAAATAAAAGTGGTTTAACACTAAATACCTACTAGTTGTATTCTATATAAATATAAGTGGATGAAAATGGATAGGTACTTAATTATATTTTATACTTTTCCTGGTACTGCATACAATGCCTAGGAGTTGTATATAATAATTACATTATGTGTTTATTTTATAATTTTTTTTTTCAGGAATATTGGTGTCCAAATTGCCATAAGAAAGTACTAGTTTTATCAGTATGTTAGTAAAGTTTTCTCTGGAGATGGGTAAATAGTCATAAATTATAATATTTATAGCCTTTCTTGCATCTTTTTGCCAAACCTTTTGTGTAAATCATATTATTATTATTCTTGTGTCATACCTACTTATAAGCGAAAAACCATTAACCACTCTTTGTGTCGGTAACGTGCGAAGGTGTACTTACCAGAAAATAATTATGTTTGTATGTCGTTGATATGTCTAAGAGGAATTTACACGAAGATCTAATAAGGTGCCGGTTCGAAACCTACTTTAACCCTTTGTGTAGGTAACCAACTATGTTCGAATGATGTTGGGATAAGCGTAATCCACACGTGGATCTAATATGTGCAGGCGCCGGTTCGAATCCCGCCGATGCTCTTTGTACCTTCGCAAGTGTGCTTGCTTACCAGAAAATATGTTGGTATGTAATAAATACAGGTGCCGGTTCGAATCCCGCCATAGCTCTTTGAGTCGGTAACCTACCCAAGTGTACTACTTACCAGAAAATATATTCGTATGTCGTTGGGACAAACGGAATCCACATGTGGATCAATATGTGCAGGTGCCGGTTAGAATCCCACCATAGCTCTTTGTGTCAGTATCCTACCCAAGTGTACTACTTACAAGAAAATATGTTCGTATGTCGTTGGGACACACGGAAGCCACACGTGGATCGATATGTGCAGGCGCCGGTTCGAATCCCGCCGTAGAACTTTGTACATGCAAATGTGCTTGATTACCAGAAAATATGTTCGTATATAATAAGCACAGGTGCCGGTTCGAATCCCGCCGTAGCTCTTTGTACCTTCACAAGTGTGCTTGCTTACCAGAAAATATATTTGTATGTAATAAGTACAGGTGCCGGTTCGAATCCCGACATAGCTCTTTGTGTTAGTAACCTACCCAAGTGTAATACTTACCAAAAAATATGTTCGTATGTCGTTGGGACAAACGAAATCCACACGTGGATCAATATGTGCAGGTGCCGGTTAGAATCCCACCATAGCTCTTTGTGTCAGTATCCTACCCAAGTGTACTACTTACAAGAAAATATGTTCGTATATAATAAGCACAGGTGCCGGTTCGAATCCCGCCGTAGCTCTTTGTACCTTCACAAGTGTGCTTGCTTACCAGAAAATATGTTTGTATGTAATAAGTACAGGTGCCGGTTCGAATCCCGACATAGCTCTTTGTGTTAGTAACCTACCCAAATGTAATACTTAACAAAAAATATGTTCGTATGTAGTAAGTGCAGGTGTCGGTTCGAATCCCGTCGTAGCTCTTTATGTCGGTATCCTACCCAAGTATACTACTTACCAGAAAATATGTTCGTATGTCGTTGGGACACACGGAATCCACACGTGGATCGATATGTGCAGGCGCCGGTTCGAATCCTGCCGTAGAACTTTGTACATGCAAATGTGCTTGCTTACCAGAAAATATGTTCGTATATAATAAGCACAGGTGCCGGTTCGAATCCCGCCGTAGCTCATTGTACCTTCGCAAGTGGGCTTGCTTACCAGTAAATATATTCGTATGTAATAAGTACAGGTGCCGGTTCGAATCCCGACATAGCTATTTGTGTGAGTAACTTACCCAAGTGTAATACTTACCAAAAAATGCGTGAGTGCAGGTGCCGGTTTGAATCCCGCTATAGCTCTTTATGTCCCCCTACCCGAGTGTACTACCAGAAAATATGTTCGTATGCCGTTGGGACATACGTTTTTGTATGAAACACTATTTACCCCGTCTTGTTAATGCCATTCTTATACAAATTGTTAATTTAATTATGTTTTCAGAAAACTATTGAACGACTAATGTTGCTGCGAATTTAAATGGACCTAGAATCGATGTCGGCATTTATCTTTATAGTTGAAGACCATGAGCACTAAAGATGGATTTATTTACATAATAACTGTACCTTTACAGCGTCCTGTAGGTAGTACCGGACTTGTAGGTAGATAAATAAATAAATATTTTGGGACAATCTTACACAAAACGACCCAGCCCTATGGTAAGCTCAGTAAGACTAGTGTTGTAGGTACCTACTAGAGGACGAAATATATAATAGACATATACATATAAATAACTACTTAAATACATAGAAAACACCCATGACTCAGGAATATGAATCTGTGCTCATCACACAAATAAATGCCTCGACTGGGAAGAAAGAAAGAGAAAGATAGAAAGCCGACGAAACATGGAATATTGGGTATTGTCCCTGGGACCAAAAACAGGGAGTAAACATGCACTATTGCCACCTGCCAAGCGTGGAGATAATGGACCCCCCCTAGTCAGATATCCAATTTCCAGCACTGGGTGTCTATGACTAGTAGGTAGTTAGAAGTGGCGGCTTGACTAATTTTCATATACTAGAGCGATTTACCATTAGCTCTTACAGGAAAGGAAAGCCATAATGGCTATGGTTTGCTTAAGAAAAATCCTAACCCGCCGCCATTGATAGGTAGTATAACAAATCTGAGTGATTATTATTTTATCATCATCATTTCAGCCATAAGACGTCCACTGCCGAACATAGGCCTCCCCCTTGGACCTCCACATGTACCGGTTGGAAGCGACCTGCATCCAGCGTTTTCCGGCGACCTTAATACTTAATATTTTATAGTACTTTGGTATTTTCAGGCATATCTTAAGCGCATGGCCACCAGATAACTGAATTACTTTTTAACAGTCTCTGGAGGAGCACCGCATACAACATTCGAGTGGCGTGTAAAATTACCCAAAACAATGTATATTAAGATAGTAATAATATAATGAACCCTTTTTACGTGTCATTGCGGAGATATATCAGACATCATCATCATCGTCATCATCATCAGCCTATCGCAGTCCACTGCTGGACATATTCTATATATAGACTCCCCAATTTTACGCCATCGTGTTTGATCTTCGGCTGTTTGCATCCAGCTCCTGGCAGCCATCTTGCGCAAGTCTTCACCTTGCCTGAGGGCGTCTTACACTACGCTTTCCGAGGCGCGGCCTCCACTCAAGAACTCGTTTACCCCAACGGTTGTCGGTTCTACGGCTAATATGGCCTGCCCACTGCCACTTCAACTTGCTAATACGGTGGGCTATGTCGATGACTTTGGTTCTCTGCTGGATTACCTCATTTCTGTTTCGATCCCGCAGAGAAACGCCGAGCATAACCCTTTCCATAGCCCGCTGAGCGACTTTCAACTTGTGGACCAGCCGTACCGTCAGTGTCCACTTTTCGGCTCCATACGTCATGACGGGTAGGACGCACCGACTGAAGACTCGTCTTTAGGTATATCAGGATGTTAGGATTTATCAGTATTATAGAGATATTTATGAACCTAAGTCCACTTTGGATTTATGTCTTCTATCTACATTTTCATCTATCGTCAGCCGGGATAAATAATGGGATATTTTATTAAAATTGCTACCTAATCGCTTTGAGATATATGAAACTAATTGTTTTTATTATACCCACTTACATTATCAAGGATATTTTAAGAATTGCTTATAATTTATAATCATATGGTGCGTGTTTTGCAAGAGCTATTTAAACGGATACAATATTATAATCACTACCGAGTTTATCTAAAGTATAAGAGTATTACATATAGATTATGCTAGTTTCTAGGGTTCCGTAACCTAATGGTAAAAAATGAGACCCTATTACTAAGACTCCGCTGTCCGTCTGTCTGTTCTTCATCAGGCTAAATCATGATAGTTAGACAGTTGACGTTTACAGATGCTGTTGCCGCTATAACATCAATTATTAAAAAACAAAATAAATTAAATATCCCATGCAATAAACGCGATTTTATAGTAGTTTTTTTTCTACAGATAAGATTTGTGTAGATATTTATAGTATGTACGCGGAGGCCGCAGATGATTTCAGATTTATTTTTCAGTTTACTTGCATAAGAAGTAGCCTACTAGCTTTATCACGTACGCGTTTCTCCTTTTTCTCTGTTTTGGACAATATTCAAGATTCACAGAACAAGATGGGGCGCTAATTATGAAGCAGGTTTTGACGAAGAACAACTTCTGTAGAGAAACTACGACTGTGCAGAACAAGAAGTGCTCTTACTCGCGTATGAAGAATTATTATTTGACAGAGTCTGAAGCTGCTACCGATTGCGACCGCCGAATTTGTAGTTGTTTAATACATTAATAGGCACCTAATTACTCGATACACCAACAATATCTACAGAATCTCCTGAGAAACACGAATCGAGTTTTAGTATTATTGTCGGCGAATTGTTGTTAAACCTCACTTTTACCTGTGGCCTTGTTGCCTTCTGTTTCTGTTATTTATGAACCACGGATCAATTGTGTTAAGTACGCTTATTTTTTGTCGTTTCTTGTGATAAATGCAAATATTTTATATAGTCATATTTGCATTAACCGTTTTCCATGTCCCACCAATCCGAATGGTTTTCGTAGAAAGCCAAATACATTCTAATTAGTTCGTTTTGCTTATTTATTTTAAAATACATTTTTAGGATAGTCCAATTTAATATGAACTTTAATGTAGAAATAAAATTGACACGCATTTGGTCGATATATCTGACCAAGTATGTCTGGAAAAGAAAGCTTTAAGATCCTTTAAATGCAACTAGGACATGTATACCAGACTTGATAGTAAGTTCCATGACAACCAACGAGAACAGTGGTCTTCACGATTTTTTATAGACGAGGTGACCCAGCAACACCAGCGCGTTTCTCACCACGGCCACGCTGTAATGAGGAAGCTTGGTAGGTAGTCTCACCCGATAGTAATTAAACTTTTTTTTGCCTGCCTGCCTGTTCTGTCTTGTCTGGCTCAACTGGATCAACATGGTGTAGGATGTACGTCGTAGGTCTCCGAGTACCAGTACCGCGGCCAAATCACTGCAAAATGGCTGTATATATCAATAAATGCTTTCTTGTATTTGATTTTTTTTAATAATTTTCCTAAACTTGGAGTGTGGTGTCGGTTCAAAATCTCTACGTGGTGATGTGAAACTATGAATTTGTGTAGCACTGAATATACTTTTACCGTTTGAACGTTTTACCTTTCGCGTAAACACATTCGCTGCCACCCCCTCCAAAAATGTATGGAAATGAACGCACATGTGCGTTGGTGGCAGTGAATGTACGCCACGTTGGTACGTGTACGCCAAGGCCTCAATCAGTAAAGAGGATGTTTAACACGTTCACAGTCCAGTGCCCCGCACTTGGGTTACTATAACCGACCAGGTGCGCACTGAAATCAAATCATTTCTACTGCCTTCAATAGTGCTCATAATATAAAGATAATTCTGATTTCTCTATTAACCCTTTCGCCGCTATTGACTTAATATGAAGTCTGGACATTTTGTGCCCCACACGCTATGACTTGATATCAAGTCGAAGCCTTGGACCTAGGTACTGAGAGTTAAGGCTTTGGCGTGTGGCGCACGTCAGATTTTTTTTTGCCGTGGCCGGCGAATAGGTTATAACCCATTGAATGCGGAAGGCACGAATTCGCGTCCCATGAATGTGCAAGCGTAATGCCGAAGACGGGATTTCGCGTCCCCCAGTTATTTGTTTTTATTCGCGTCCTTGAAAAGTCAACGTAATGCCGCGGACGCATATTCGCTTCCTTGAAATGTTAACCCTTTACCAGGCGAAGGGATATATTCCTCCCACATCTTATATCGGTAACCTAAGTCAGGTTTTAACTCCAAACCTCCTACAACATATTTTGTCAATCCCTGAAAATTGTATTTTATAATTTACATTCACAACACGCTTCTAAATCGCGTAATATATCTTTGGCAGACGTTTAATTTCAATTGAACGCTAATTTCAGTAAACTATAGAGAAATTCGAACACTTTCCTTAATTTCTCTGAAACAGAAGTACATAAGGTCGAACAATTTTTTGACATATTGTAGATTTTGAGTGTTGAAAGGTAATGTAATCGTAAACATTGCTAAATATTTACGCATTATTACCAGAATGACCAGAATTAGGATGTGGGTTGACATTATCCCATGGGCTTATTAGAGTTTAACTGTGTGGGAGCTATTATTCCCATGGCCCGGTAAATTGTCTTGCATGTCACAAAAACTCATGTAAGTAATTAAACTGAAGATCATAAAATAATGTTTTTAGTGATTGATAAATATAATGTTTCGTAGTAGGTTTGGAGTTAATCCTTGACTGTGATAACCGATATAAGATGTGGGAAGAATATGTCCCTTCGCCTGATCAAGAATATAATAAGACAAAATCGAGTATGACAGTTAATTACTTAGACAGGTGATGGGATAACCGTAACCCACATTTTTATTTCTGGTTTAAAGGAGCATATCCGACTTTCATAAATGCAGTTTTACAAGGCGTTCAATACGGTTGTAACAGTATATACAGTACGTATGAAGACACGGTACTTCCTTGGAGCCTGGTAAAGGGTTAACGTAATGCCGAGCAGTTTTGTTTTTATTTGCTTCCTTGAAAAGTCAACGTAATGCCGCGGACGCGAATTCGCGTCGTCGCGTGGATGGCGGCGGCACTGCGTGATGACTTTAGTAAAAATATGAGGCGTCGGCAATGAATGGGTTAATATTCCTGTTAGAGAGAAGAACATTCTATTATATATTACTGTAGTAATACGAGGGCGTACCTGGGCGTTTCTTAGTGACCCATATGTGGAGCACGGGTGTGCAAAGTAATTTGCTTGGATGTATGAGTAGATCAAAACATTGTGTACCTATATCTTTAATTGCGTTGACAGCGTCCGCCATAGCCACTAGGGGTCGCTGGTGTGAGAGGCAGTGTTGGTGTAGACACGACGACATCAATACCACTTTTGGGGTTCTTGGCGTTCAGTGTTAAAGGTACGAATTTCATATTGGGGCCATATAGATCAATTTAACCACTTCGACGCCATTGACTTGATATGAAGTCGGAACATTTCGTGCCACACACGCCACGACTTGATACCAAGTCCATGCCTAGGATGTCGTACCTAGTTATTTACAGGTAAGGTTTATTTTATTATTATTCATTACTTACAAAAACCTTAGGCATGCGACGCACTTTACTTTTTCCACTTGACGGCAAAAGGTCGAAACTCCTGTCGAAGTTGTGCCTAGAAGGTGTCAGCCGCCATAGCTGGAGATGGGTTCAAATCCTGCCTCGGACGCAGGAGGACGTCAGTTTTGCATAAGTATATGATATCTATTTTCAATTTATAAACCTAATCTGTCGGCAGGAAAAGGCTATCACAGTGTCCAACATAGCCAATATAGTGTTCGGTGGCATGGTAGACACGACATATTCGGCACGTTCTTAGCGTTCAAAGGGTTAAAAACAAAACTAGTCTTTCCTGTGGATGTTAACCTTTTGAACGCTTTTCGTCTCGCGTCAAAATATGACGTCGTGTACGCCATGGTATGACTTGTGAAGAACAAATATAAACCTTATCTGTCAGCAGGACTATTGCTTTGACAGCGTCGGTGGTCGGTGGCGTGGCAGGCACGACATCACGCGACCATTTTAGTGGTGCTTGGCGTTCAAAGGTTAATATATAGCATTACATGTATTAACTGCTTCTTCTCATGTTTAGTATTGCCAAATATAAGGCTTAGGAATTCTTGGTGTTCACAATGTTCATAGAAATTACTAACCTAAATCTATATAATCATAATATCATTGAACCGTGGCAGCAGTACGTTCGCCAGATCTGGTTGCCTTTTTTAGTTTTTTAGGTATGTTGAGACTGAGAACGTGAATACTAACTATTAATTAGACTTCTCGTGTAATGTGAGTGATGTTGTAATACGTGTAATATTTATTATATTGCAAACTAAAATAAATAATGTCATTAAATGTATTTAAAATGTTTTATGAATTATGAACCATATAGTAACAAAAATATTAACCTTTTGTCGCTTTCCCGCCAAATATGTGGTCTATGCCAACATCTCTACTCGGTAGTCGTTCTTTGTTAAGAAGCTAAAAGATTAATCCCTTATCTGTCAGCAACAATGTTGCTTTGACAGCGTCTGCCAATTTTGGCCGAGTATTTTGCGTGGTAGGTAGGCACGGGAGTGCACAATGTCACCTTTAGATGGTCGTGACGATAAACGGTTAACCTCATAATCGCCATAGGCATGCTGTACGCCACAAATTGACAGTTATATTTTTGTCATGTAGTTTGCTTGCTTTGTGGTCTTTGTCGATATATGAATCATAGGCGACCAAAAGCTTAATTTTTTTACTCCCTCTAAAAACGTAATGCTCCTATAATAGTTGCCGCAGTTGGGGAAAATAAAAAGATTTGTAGTGTGCACAATAACCTGTATTGTTGTGCTACTTACTATCAACGTAAGTAACCTAGGAAGAAAGAGACGACGAATTCCAATTATGTATATATCTTCTTCAAGCAGGAAGAAGCTTGATTCACAAGATGACAACTCTTTGTCTTTCTATATCCCCTCTCTCCCCCTATCATTTGAAAATGCAAATACAATACAATAAATAAAATTAAATAAACAGAATGTCGATTTACGCAGATCATAGTAGATGCCCCCTAGATTAGTTGTATTTTTTAATATTATCTTTCAGAAATAAGCAACCTAAAAGTATTTCTTAGCGTTAAAAAGTGACTATATGGACATAGCATTATTAACGCATGTCAAGTACACCTATTTGACGCTTACTTGGTTCATCTATTGCGTACAAGATGTCGGCATTGAAAGATATTTTTAAATAATTAGGCTTGTAATTGAGATCTTAAACCAGTTTTTAGTTACAATAAATAATGCTTAGCGTTACAGATCATGATAGGGCTAATAACAATATCAGGGGTCACAAATATAAATATATTTGATCAAGAATTTTAGTTCCAGTATTCGCCGTTATGCCATTGAATTTAAATAATAAATATTATTTTCTCGGTACCCTTTCTTCACCTATTGTCATATATGCAATAGAAGCTATGGTTAAGACCTTTTAAATAAGATATGCTACAAGGATAAACAAGACTGAAAAAAAAATACATTTGCTACCCAAGCTCCATCTAGAGATGAGTAGATGAATCAAAGGGTTGTTAATTAAGGCAATTATCTATCAATTAACTCTTAAAAAACTCGTTTATCGCAGTCCCTGCATTATTTGAAGGAGAAGTGTCTGTTATAAAACATAGCTTATAATAATGCCTTTACTATATAATATATGACTACTGTATACACTTTAGCTCCGTTGTACAAGAAGCATTTGATCAGTTAAGCAAATCTTCAGATCGTTAATTCCAGCCCTGTATGCGCTTTAGCTTTGATAGTGGTATATAAGCGTAAAGCATTTTTCATATACTTTAATTTAAGACACACTTAAACTTGTTAGATAGCAAGTATTTTGTAAAACATGGGTTTATATGAGCTGACTTTTTTTTTAAATAGCTCGGCCCCTGCACGCTATCCAATGTTGGTGCCATACAAATAAATAATGCTATGATTAAGACCTTTCCAACGATATATGTCTCAACTGTATACACTCATGGTACAAAATGCCCATTCTCCTTTGTTCAGTTTTCTTTATCAACATATATTGCTCATATCTGTCTATTTCACTTAATTGTGTTAGCATTTGTAACATGTATCGTCATCCCTATTTGTCGCTTTTGTTTTTAATATTTACTTACGCGAATATATGTTATTTTTAAGTGACTGTAAGCTATAATTACGTATGATTATGTCGTTTGCACCGAGCTATGTTTCGGTTGTTTAATTGGTTGGTTCGGTTGTTAATTTAGTCCTCGTCGCTTTTTCTTAAGTATATGACATATGTCATCTATTTCAACTTTTAATTTATATAGTAGTATTGCTACTTAATATACAGCAAATCAAAATATTTCATGAAAAATAATTTGATTAGTTCTTAGTTTTACAATTTAATAGTTTGTGCAGTGTCTGAAAATCGAATAAACTATATATTTAGATTAGATTTCAGCAGCCAGCCGTAGTATTTAAAACAACAGATATATAGATTATATAGCCAGCCGGCTGCTGAAATCTAATCTAAATATATACTTTATTCGATTTTCATATTATATTTCGATTTTTATATAGATATTAGATATATAGGAGAAATGAAGCTAGCCAGCGGTTAGAATGGACTATACGACTAATTTATAATCGGTATCTTAATAATAGTATGGTCAATAAGAAGTAATGGCGGCGCGTTAATAAATTTCTGAGACAAGCCGGAGCTAAGTCCACGTTATTTTTTTTCATGGTCATAGAAAGCCGGTGGAAATGTGGTTCTATGGACACACACCGACACGGTTTAGTAAACAGAACTAGTAATGTTTTTTTTTTAATACAATTGCTCAAAATTAGTTTATGTAGCTGCAAGTCGTGCGTAAAGTCTGATTTTTTTCTAGGGCTAAAAAGTAATCTTATCAATACATTTTAAATAAATGAGCGCGTGCGAGAGTAATAAATTAATGAGATATATGTCAATATAGATAAATAAATTGATTAACGTTTTTTTACATAATCATATGTTCTGAAATAATAAATAATAATGCAATTTCTCTTCAATTGGCATAATGCTGACAACCGGATCTACATCGAAGAAAAAATGGCAATGAAAAGTAAAAATAAACAAAAGTGTCTCTTAACTACTCGTACTGTGTTATTTATTTCGTTGTAGTTTTTCGGCAATTGTATTAAAAACGTTGTTTGACACGTGTGAAAGTGTCATATCCACTCGTCCCGTGTCTTGACCCTCCCGTCTCAAGAAACCTAGGTACTCGTGAAAAATAACATATTGCTTGCACTTGTACCGAAAACTACTATTCTATATAGAGATGGTGTTTGACCTCTAGACTTAATCCACGAAAATTTATTTCTTGAATACTCCTCCGGAATTTCCGATCATAATCCCTCTAAAAATAAAGTGCGTCAAACCGATCAGTCGGCAATATTAAAACGTCATACGTAACTTATACAAACGAGCACAGAAGGTCGTGCGCTGGGTACATAAATAAATAACCAATACTGGGCGGACTCGGCATGCAATGAATAAATGAATTTGCAAACAGGATCAAAGTTTTATGGTATTTTTAAATTGATTTGTTTTAAATTGTTCATCTGTAATTTGAAAGCTTCTACTGGCCGAAACACTGTAACGGCGAAAGTTGAATTTACAAAACGTTGCCTATATATTCACGGTTTTATTAAAATCATTAGACTACAGTATAATAAATATATTATAGTAGCACACAAACTAGAGCTATGAGAAGTCAACTTACTTGAATCACTAGTGGATAAAATGCGTTTTTACCCTCTCGTATTAAAGGATAAACAAGCGCTTTACGAGCTAGTGAGGGGAAAAGTTTTGTGTTACACACGGGTGCAATTGTAATTTACTTCTCGTGTATTGAAACACTCGCTACGCTCAGGATTCTATTTTAAAACCACTCGCTTTGCTCGTCGTTAAACTATAGAATCCATTCGCTTGCTCGAGTTTCAATCCCACACTCGCAGTTAAAATACAATTTTGCACCCTTGTATAACAAATAACTATTTTCGTATCTTTCATATTACCTATACTTTTTAATTGTGATTACCATTGTAGGGTAAAAAGTATATTCATCAAGTAAGTATTCATCAAGTTTATTTAAAAATATATGTTCATCATACATATACCCACAACTAAGAACATATCAAATTAATTTAAAATATATATATTTCAATTTGTTTTGATTTTTTCAACACTATAAATTACAAATTGAAAATAGATTACATATATTTAAGAGAAAAAAAACATACCTAATTCAATGGGAAGGTTATATTATATTATGGGGTGAAAAATACGGCCCGCTTTTCCAGCTATAGTTAGCTACAGGAATTAAGATAAAATCTGGGTTAAGTACATTAATATACGTTCGAGTACCGATACCAATTTAAAACCTAAATACCTATTTCTTATTTTGTTGGTATCTATTCTTATTGGCACGCCGTACACTATGTATTTCAGACGTATGCTGGAGTGAATTGTTAAATAATAAAAAACCTAAATCGTTACACATTTCGTTTGTCCTCAGGCCCGTGGCTACTTGGAGTCGCTGCCGTTCAAACCGCGTGTGCCGTGGGTAGAGCTGTTCCCGGGCGCGGACGCACGCGCTCTCGACTTGTTGCACCGCATGCTTACCTTCAACCCGCACCGGCGCATCACCGTCGAGGAAGCTCTGGCGCACCCCTACCTCGAGCAGTACTACGACCCTAATGATGAGGTTAGTGTACTGATGCCGTGGACCACACCACTTTTAAAGCGATCCAGCAGATTGTAGCCGAGGCGCTCCATGGAGGCATGAGACGTGTAGTGTCAAGAGAGTTGCGGCCACGCACACACATACATATAAATGACAGCAAATTTTGAAATTTCGTTCTTTTTCGTACCGATAGCAAGTTCAACAGTAAATTGCAAGACATATCAAAAAGTTTTTAGTTAAATTTTATTTAAAAGAGTATAATTTATTAAAGCAAAAAATAAGTTTAAATATATGATCTATTTTATTTAAGTATTTCAAAACAGATGTTACAATAGTTTAATATATAGAATATATACCTATATTTTCATAACCTTGTAACTTTGGTACTTACAAGTAAGTACATTGTTAAGTGTTTTTTTTTTCATTCACTCATTAATTTCAATCATTCACTCTTTTTTATGGTTTATGAATTTATTTCTCCAAAAAGAATATAACATACAAAACAGTCTTACTTAATATATAAACAGTGTATACAATTTATCTCAAAAAAAAAAAGCATGCAATTAAATCATATGTAAATATGTGGGTACAGCGTTCGTCTTTTTGCAATCGGTACTTCATATAGTTGGGTCTTACAAATCAATTAGGTACGTGTCTTTTTTGTGGTCATTGTGAAAGTTTAAATATACCCCTATACTAAATAAACCCCTCCTCCTCTTACGCAACACTATACCACAAAATACATGTAATCGCGTAAACACTAAAAAAGAAACACAGAAAAAACGATTTGTGTTTCAATCAATCTGTTAGACTTAGTTGTGTGTGTAATCCACCTTTGCCATCCACCGCAACTCTTGTGACACTGCATGCAAACTTTCAACCTCTTAAAGGCGCTCACGCATCGTTGAACCAACAATAAGGGTAGTGTACACTTTTTTTGCTAAGGTAAACATCAATATTATCTTAAATACTAGACGTAGTATTCATGTTTGAATCTTTTAACTGTAGAACAATCCTTGCAATTGGTATATCAGCGAACAAAGGCATTCTAATGTTAGACTTAACATGCAGACCAGTCTGGAATGCGTTTGGAGGTTGAGGTCATTAGGCATCGTAAGTGCTAAACCACCAAACCAATTACCAGCTTCGTGATTCATTCGTGGTTTTAGCGAACTGCTTATTTATTTTGCATAACCGTTGATATTTAAATTCAATGTAGACGTAAACTTT
Organism: Grapholita molesta; assembly: GCA_022674325.2. Lineage (NCBI taxonomy): Eukaryota > Metazoa > Arthropoda > Insecta > Lepidoptera > Tortricidae > Grapholita > Grapholita molesta. The sequence continues at coordinate 14,509,232 of CP053130.2, read as the reverse complement.
TGATATAGTTTCCGAACAATTACACTTTATATTTTGTTAGTTACAAATGTTGTGGATCATATATTATTCGACGTTATACACCAGGAAAACAGACGAGCGAAGTTTAACATAGGAACTACGCCACATGGCAAAACTTGTAGTTTATAATTAGTTACTATACGAAAACAAAACGAGGAAAGAACATTATCAATCGTGGGTTTCTTGAGGAAAAAATAATGTAAATTGTAAAATTATGCAATTAGTTACTTGTTAAGAAACTGATGCTAAATTCGAACAGCTTTGCGATATTTGCAGTTGTTTGATTTCATGTATTCCATATTTGTTTCGTTTTCCTTGTTATCTTTAAAGCAATAAGATTAAGTTTTATAATGTTTTAACGTTAGATAAAATCAACTACAATACAATTAAAATCAGTTAAGACTTCGCTTTTTCTCGGGTATCATCGCTTAAATCCCGAGTCGGAAATGACACGATATAGATTGCCGCGATTACTTTTAGGTAGCATTTAATTTGAAGTATCATAAACGCAATGTATAAGCACCTGCCAAGATGACATTAGACCGGTAGACTTAGGAAATTTTTTTATGCAGAAGCGACATGTATTTGAACATTCATTATTTAATGAAGCTATACTTGTATACAGTATATAAATATATATATACATACATGAGTTAATATTTTACTGTTTAGTGTAAGTAGGTACGATATTATGTCGCATTAATCATTGATAATAAAATAATCACGAAATTAAAATTCAAAAAAACCGGCTTCAACCGTTTTTTATTCATATTTCGTAAACGGCTTGGCCGTAGTTATATACACTATTTACAATTTCACGAAATTGTGCAACGATTATTTTACCACGCTTTAAATTGGTTGAAGCCATGATACATAACTATTGTAAGTAAGTTTTATGAAATTTGATAGAATCGAATATATGTATTCACATTGACGACTGTATAAATGTATGATATATGTCAAACTGTTTTTATTTGACACTAAGAAGGCAGACTGTCAAACTAGTCTAGTACTTGCTAGCATCTTTCTTATTTCAATATAAAGGTTGTGTTAGTTTTGAGCTACAAAGGAGGTTTCGTTGCTCATATCGTTCTTGTACCTACTTTATTTAATAAGACAACGAGTAATATATATAATTAAAGGTCAAATCTGTAAATTGATAACTCTATGTGATAGACGAGGGATTCACGACAATTACCGAGGTTGGCCGAAGTCTTAACTGATTTTAATTGTATGTAACCAGATTAATATAGGTACTCGTAACAGCTCGATTTATTTATTCAAAGAAATCCGACACCTAATTAATTAGGCAGTAGATACTTAAATACCTAGAAACATAAACAAATTACAGGAACTTACAAACGTACGTGCTATTAAAAACAAATAATAACTATCTGTAATACTCAGGCTTATTTTGTGAATATGCATTCGTCTCTCAGTCACGATGCGGTCTGTAGGGGCGCGCTCGGGTTAAATTATTGCATACATTTTATATGAAAGGGCTCTGCCTCCCTCGATGAGACATAGCTAGTTGAAGCTCGCTTGTTTTAATTTTATGAGGCACTTTTATGAACTTTGCCAAAAATACCGAGGCGAGTTATGTACAGTCAGCAGCAAAAGTGGCTAAGCGTTTGAAGTGTTCAAAATGACCTACACGCACTCTTATTCTCTTGACAATAGAGATGTGTTGACCTCATTTTGAACACCTCAAACCCTTAGTCACTTCTGATGCTGACTGTTCTTATGTGTAACATTAATTAGCTATATAAAATGTTTGCAAATTGCAGATTTTCATATCATGTACTATTTTTGTAAAGTCTGTAGGTATAAATCATCGAAGTGAACGTTAAACCACAGGTTTTATAAACATACTTTTGTTCAACTTTTCCGGTGCGCAAAATGCAGTATTGATTGCAATTGCCAACATCAATATTAAAAGTTCAATTAAAAATAATTTTATTCGTGAAAAATACATCAGTCAGCTTGAGCAGCATGAGCTGACATATAGGTACTTTTCACAAATAAAATTATCATTTAAAAAGTTTAATTTAATAATGTTATCAATTATCACAATAAACCATTATTTCTTTATTGTACTAAATATACTAATTATGTAAGTAGAAATACCAATACAAATTAGTTATATTTATACGCGAGCTAATGCAATATTTGTCTTATTACTCTCACGATGGGACGTATCGTTAGCTTGACTGTTAGTCATTATTATCCTGGTTTAATTAACAAAATGGCTCGACTGCGTCTATGCCTAGTATAACTTAACTCAAAGCACCGTAAAAAATATACACATTAGCACATTACAGTTTTGTTAGTTTCTAGAGGCTTTACGCTCAACACAAACGTTTCGAGTAATAACCAACATACCTACTCGTATATACCTATATGGTATAAAATGCTCACTAAGTAAATGTTTGAATTAAAATTGCGTCATATTCAACTTAGTGGGTAGATGACCTAACGACACTCGACGCGGAAATTAAATTGACGTCCCATCCCCGGGGGCACGGCGCCTTCAATTTTACCAAACAAGGTTATTATTAACGCATAGGCTGTGCTAACGGTTATTGAAGGAAAACAACGGTCACGTAGCTGCCGGGAACATTTGCTGATCGGTTTTTCACTCTGATTACATCTGTTTAGTGATAAGTTTTTTAATATAATTTACCTTTATAAAATTACATTTAAATCATTTGTTCCCTCCAGCCAGTAGCAGAGGAACCGTTCCGCTTCGCGATGGAGCTAGACGACCTGCCCAAGGAGACCCTCAAGAAGTACATCTTCGAGGAGACCCTACTCTTCAAGCAACTCAACGAAGACGCGTAGGCGACTAACCCACAATCCTAATGAGATCTTTTTCTTCTGTATGCGGTAAGCTATCTTGGCCTTTATGTGGATCAAGGCGGATAGTATCCTAAAAGTTGAATGATTCCTCGCTTGTTGGTTGATAATTCGATGGTTAATAGTAATCTTCTCGACTATCACGTGTAATGTAGGGGAACGGAACCGGAGACTCAAGTCTTTGGGAGATTTGCGCCACCTTTGGAAATTAAATTTAGATTTGCGGAAATAACGGACGATGTCAATCGCTTTAAGAGTTAGATCAAACACGCTAACCGCTGGATTGCAGCATTATAGGCTGCGGTGATTACTAATTATTGACCATTTCTAACCATTGTTTGTCATAGTTAATAAATTCAAGTATCCAATTTCGCGTACACCGCGTGTTTGGTAACATGGTCTATCATTTTAAGGCATTATTCATGCCTAACTGTTAGCGAACTGATAAGAAATAATCAGTGTGTACATTATTTGACAACGCCAAGATAATCCAGCGGTGACCGCCAAATATCTTATCAGATTTTGTCACCGGCGAGGTGTAATGAGAATTGTAAATTACAGTCGTAGAAGGAAAATGAAAACAGAAAAATAAAGGTTTTGTGAGGGCATAAGAATAAAAGGTCTAATTAAGGGAACGGTGAAGTCAGCTTAGTTTGACGTTATCAAACGTATAGTACACGCCGCCGGACAACCAAAGCTATACTCCGACCGGCGGCCCTACTAGGCATAACTACCATGCCGCGCCGAACCAAAACAGCTTACAAACCTCGCTGACACGAACTATATGAAACTCATAGGCCGTTTTGATTCGGCACGGCAGCTTTCATTAAGTATTGGAAGTAGGACTTGGCAACGAGTCGACGGCATCAGTTGGTATTATACTGTAAGATAGATTTAATAAATGGGACATAATTGTTTTCACACTGACTTAAAGTTTGTCGTTAAATCTCGTATGCTTTCACGATAAAAGTGTTTGGTACGTAAAGAATGCTTTTACCCTTTAAAATTGCATTAAAAGAAAGAAAAATGAGCAGTTAAGCAGTATTCTAGCAAAGCAACGTGCATTTGAACGAAATAAAATTCAATTGATATAGGACTTATATTTAAAAAAATATACGAATTCAGCGAGACACGGAACAGAATTTTAATAATCAAGTTACCTAGACATATTGTATATGAAATGTTAGAGGGAAAGATGTTCTCGGTGTATTGCTGCATTAGTTAACCGCTTCATTGTTTAAGCGTAACTAGACAGAGCGGATATTTATATAAACTTGACTTTCAGTCTTGCTTGAAATGTTTACTTCCAGTTTGGTTCTGAATTATACTATTCTCTAAGTATTAGAGTACACCAAAACATAGAAAAAGATTTAATGTTTTGGCTCTAATTTTTAGCATTCTATACCTATGCATAGCTTTTTTTCTAGAACTCTCGCTGTCTTATTGTCAGCTACTGAAGAACTGATCATTTATGTGATGTTAAGAGAAATAGTTTTACTTGAAATGTCTATACACAAGGGTATGAGTCGTCACGACTGGTTCAGAGTTTAGAAAAGTTGAAACAGTATAATGTAAACGTAAGCGTAGAAACCTTATAGGATATTAGATAGGACTTTCCGAAATTTATAAACGTTAAACATTAACAGTGGTATTTGGGTGTGTGATCAGACCGAGGTGGGCAGGGAGTGTTGCAGTTGACTAGAATCTGAACTTGTAAGTTTTGTGTTCTTGAGTGGACTCAATTTTGACACTATGGCTAATTGAAAGAGCTTAATTGGGCGGCGTAATAAGTATATTGCTTTAGCTAATTCTGTTGCTACATTACATAAAAAAACTACTTAAAAGATGGTGATATAACTCTTCGTAAAATGAAACATATTAATGTCCAACTAAACCGTGTCAAAGGGTATGTAAGCGTACCTACATCATGACATCATAATATGGTTATAAAACAATGATAATAATAGAGGAAGATATTAAGAAGATATTTACGTATAAAATTCGCATTAAAACTATATTTGCGTATCTTTGTTGAACAGCCGACTGTCGCGGAAAAGTCTATAAATATAATCTATATGTATCATCGAGTGGCATCTACATATATCAAGCTTACCGACGTAAGGCCAAGTGGAAAGGAAGTGTACATATTTTTGCATTTCGATAAATGTATTTTAAAGTTTCACCGATTAAGACTCTCGAGCACTACTTTTATTCTTCGATTGTATCGTGGCCTACTTTCGAATAATCATGTCTCGTTGTCTACGGTGAAGGTATTTGTTGAAAAACTTGCTTGTTCAAATGGTTGATCTTAACAATTGTCGTCTTCCTTGTATTAGCATGCTAGCGCACAACACTGTTCTAGAATAATCGATTCATATCAAATGTGTTTAAGAAAATGTTTATAAGATGATAAAAACTTGAGTATTTTGGACGGGAACTCGTGTCAAGTTTTTCAACGAAAGGAAGGTTGGGCGCAGACGCGGTGGCGAGAGTGATCTGTCTGTTGTTATACTATATATGTCTATAATGATGTTGTTAGTTTGCTCGGACTATTAAATCTGGGCATTTTCTTACATAGTTAAATGTAAAAGTGTCAAATAGCGCGCTATCGTATGGGCGGGTGTCTTTCAGTGGGTTTTATCTGACGCCAAGATGTAACCGCATGCACCAGATAAAAGCGCTGCGCAAATGCTCAATTTTCGACTAATGACGAAAATGACCCCTTTTCTCCTTTTACTATGCTAAAACAATTTAAAAGTTGTTGCGCGTTAAAACATTTGTAATTCAAGAAGTGAATCATAAAATGTATTCAAATAATTTAATGAGATTAAATCAACTAGGATCATGATGTTGTGATGTTAAATAGATGTTAATTTTATCTGTCATTTACAGCTCTTCCACGTAGGTACAATATTAACTACATATAGTCAGTTGGAATAAACTTAATATGACAAATTGTTAATTGTAATCATAAAATGAGTAGCAATGTGAAAATCGAGTGAGCATTTCAACTGTATTGTAAGGCTATAATTAGTCGCCACCTTGGTTAAATAAAAGACAATCAATTTAAGAGTTACTGTGACGTTTAGTAGTAATTTTACATCGAATAAGTGAGTCATTTGTCTTCATTGACTGCTATCTATTGTCATCTGCACCCACGCCGGGCATTCAGGGGACCTCGTCATTTTCACAAAAAACTGCGATGTAATTTCTGTTATGATTGAAGTCCTAAAGCTGTTTTTAGAGCTTTGCAGATATTTACTACGGGTCACCTGAGTCCCTGGTCGGGCCCTAATCGGATTACTGGATCTCCTTGCTATTTAGCCGCGCTCACAGCGAGGGTCTACTTATACTATTTCAAAATGATGACACCATTAACTATCATGTATTTATTGTTAAATATGAGTGTTGCCATATTTTCTTAAGTCATTATGTACAAATTGGATATATTAAGATAATTTGTTGTCAGTCAACAGTTGAATATTACGAAAATAAATCAAATGAAAGGAAACATGTTTTTATTTATTATTATCCCACGTTTATTTAAATAAAATATCTGCCCATTCAAGTTAAGGGACTGCAGGTTGATTCACGAGAGTTTGCCCCGTATGTCTATATGTATAAATCTTGACAGTTGAGTACAAAACTAACGCCAACTCTCGTGAATCAGCCTGTACTTGTACCATTTTTTCTAAGGATGTACCGCATTAAACATTCTGATCATAAAAAAAAAAAATTAAAGGAACAGTTTTTATGTTTAGTCCACTGACAAAAAAATATAGACTCCTACACGCGAACATATTATTTACAAAAATATGACAGTAAATGACATTTCTATCATGTTCCCGTTTATGCTAATAAGCTAATTTATAATCTTCTTTTAGATAATATAATCAAACATAAAAGAGCTCAGTGTTCTAATTATTAAGTATCAAACTTCACTATTGATAAGATAATAGCTTTTCAGTCATTGTTGACACTTGCACTGACAGCGGTTCAAAGTAGATTAAAAGACTAACTAAATCTAAGTAAATTTACCCCCCAAGTTGTTCGAGCGGCTGTTTTTTAGAGCCATTTTTTTTGGAGCTGAATCTAATTTTATCAATGGTTTATTCTAAGATCTCCATATTAACGAAATCCATAAATTGCTGTCATTAAAATGGTCTTTAAAAGCTGTTGTTATATTTCCAAGACTACATGTAGTATGCCTGATATTCGTAGTAGTACGTACGATAGTCACAGTCATGGCCAGATAATTAAGTACAAGATTGTTTTCCCCATACAATTTGCATACAAATATGACATTTACAATTTGGTTAAGACATAAAATATTGCTTGTGATTTTTATATTTGAATAATGTTAACCTATCAGTGTTTAAAAAAGATTTAAAAGATTAATATTAGTCATCATAATTGTCATGATCATAAACAACTTCTGTAAAATTTTAATTTAAAAAATACAGGCTATGAAATCAGTGAAAGAAACCTTTTTTTTTCAACTTAGCGTCTTATCGCAGGTAAAGTTTATTTCTAAATAAATTCAATTATAACTAACCTACCTAAACTAGCTTTTAAGGTTGATATACAATGACGTTAGTGATAAATTACATCTTTATTTGCCAAGAAAAGGGTCAGCCCAATGTGATTTGAGGTCACCAGACATTTGGTCTGTATCATGTCCCTGAAATAATGAAACAAGATTTTATTGCGTCCTTTTAAGTAATTGTAAGGGGGCCCTTGGGCGGAATGATGTATGGCAATCGGCCAAAATTGCGATGGAAGATTTCACGATAGCCGTAACGATACAAGAAGGTAATGGTTTCGTTAGGTCCCGGTAAAACCCCGAGTGCTCAGGTAGGTAACTATTATTATGTATATCGCAACAAGGACGTGAAAGATGAGCGCTGCTCTAAGACCCATTTTCTTTATTGTCTATTTGTACATGTATGTATAATATATTAGGTATACGTATGACATACCTTTTTCCGGTTACAACTTTTAATATACAAAATGTAGGTTTTATTTTTTGGCGTCTAAGTTATGTTAGCTCATTAGCCATATTTACAGGTATTAATAGGTACCTAAATATAGGATTGCTAAAACACTTTATTTTATATAAGAGTGATATACACTTTACAAACAAATAACGCCCAATACGGGCGTGCAATAAATAACCGTTAGTTGTCCATTGGGAAATACATTTCATTAAATTGAATACGTTGCCGTTCCGGCTGAAAACTTAACAATAAAGAAACAGATATATGGGAACGTATTCATGTGTGAATTCGAGAATATAGATACCAATCATAGATTTCGCTTGCAGACACTTCTTGTTTATAGAATTGTCTTGCATGTAGACCCCGTTTGTAGAATTGACTTTCTAATTTCCAGTCTTCTTCAGTCATTTTGTCTCACGCTCGCATCATACCTACTTAATATTACTTACATATTACTGTATTTGGACAACAAATAACCCTTGTTCGAACAAGGGTATCACAGCAAGGGCATAAAGACATTGATTCTAACTTTTTTTTCTAATCAATATCTTCTATACTGTAGGTACTTACGATTCGAGTAAGTGGGTACATAAAATAAAATGAACGGTTTTCTCTGGAGAGAACCAAGGTGTATTATGAAGGTACACCTATTATCGTCATTTTGATGTGGACCGTAGGAGCGCGTGAAATTGATTGATTGAATAGTTATTTGTTATACAATGGTGCAAAATTGTATTTTAACTGCGAGTGTGGGATTGAAACTCGAGCAAGCGAATGGATTCTATAGTTTAACCACGAGCAAAGCGAGTGGTTTTAAAATAGAATCCTGAGCGTAGCGAGTGTTTCAATACACGAGAATTAAATTACAATTGCACCCGTGTGTAACACAAAACTTTTCCCCTCACTACAGCGAGGAAAGTGAAACATGCAAAAAAACGTTTTGAAATCGCATTGACTTTTTCTTTGCGTTTAGATACATTCAACATTTTTACAAAAGGTGCCTTTAGCTTGGTTAGCTTGAGGTGACCAGTGCGATTTTCGAATGTTCTAATTCGATTTCCAACTCGGTGCGTTAGCGAGGCTCGCCCGCGCCTGCCACCGCCGCGGGGGCAAGTGAGCTGTAATTCTCGAATTTAGACTTTAATACCATAGCAATAAGAGCTATGAGAAGTCAACTTACTTTAATCACTAGTGGATAAAATGCGTTTTTACCCTCTTGTATTAAAGGATAAACAAGCGCTTTACGAGCTAGTGAGGGGAAAAGATAATTCTACTAGGTAATCCATGTTTTTCTATATCTTTATTTTGGTATTTACTTGTTTGAAACTATTCTACCTATTATCAACTAAACAATTTCTTTACTATTAGAATTTATTCGATTGAGGCAATAATAATATTGTGTCTATATATTAGGTATTATGTCCCAGAGCAGATAATAGCCCTGTGGCAAAATCTGGTTAGAGCCTTCAGATACCATTTTGAATTTATACGCGAATGACATGCAGGTTTCCTCAGTGACTTTCCAGTCATCGAAAAACGACTGGTAAATAACAAATGATATTTCGTTAACTCATTAACTTCAGAAATATATCTACTTACCTCATAGGGCTCATAGTAATACTATATTTCAGTACTTATTTTGCGAAACTTATTCGTTATTTACGTTAAAAACTCTTATCGAAGATCACAAATAAATATACATCTGTAGCAACAAAAAAGAACCCTTACAGTAGTAAATGGTACTATCTCTGCATTTCATTTACAAATTCACTTACGTACGCAAAAGGCTATAAACATAAATATAAGCCGGTTAATATTTATGGAAGCTCCCGGCTCTAATTTAAGGACAGCAATTATTCTAAGTGCCGTTAACTGTAAACTGAGATTAGTCTTCTAATAGCGCTTTTTACACTCAAGAAAACGTTGATTATTGGAAAATCTTAAAACGGTTTGTTAATTATTTTTACTTGAAAATGATCAGTTAGTTTGGGTCAAAGTTATAACGCATTCTACGTTGAGCCGAAATTCACACGCTATCTGTGACAACTGATAACTTGAGGACCGACCCACGAGATAAGACTAATTTGTCTCCCTTACAGGCTCAATTTTTTCTAAGTACCCTAATATGGTGAACTTAGTTAAAATATGTCTTAGAGCACGTGTACTCTAGCGGCGGCGCAAAGTTTTCCTATGAGATTCCACATTCTGCAGTGGGGAAGGAAAGACCGGAGATCGAGGAACGGGCGGAGGACGCTGTCTCGACGGACTCGAAGGAATCAGAACGAGGGAGGACTACCCTCCCCACGGAACGCCGGGCCAGCTTCGGATGCAGAGACGGAGGAGGCCTATCAGGAATCGGTGAGTTCCTGGGAGCCGCCAAAGGAAGCATCAAGGGACTCCCCATCGTCACGAACGGCCAGTCGCGGCTCTGTCAGGGCAGACACCTCGAGCACCTGTAGATGGCGGTGGCGAGTTTCAAACCTGGGCCCCCAGCAAGCAAACCTAAGAGGGGAAGACCCCCGAATGGCGCCTACGGTCCAGCAGTGTGTCTACTGTGGCTACAACACGCGTAGTAGAAACATAGCAAGGCACATGCAGACAATACATGGGGGTCTTAGTGCGCGGGAAGCGGCGCAGGTGTCTGCCCGCCAGGAGCCGCTCTGATTGTTATAATACTGTGTCACTGATTATTATAATTACTGTTACTATTGTTTGTTGTTATCATATTTTACTAAAAGTCGTTATATTCAAAGATTCAAAGAATATATGTGACCGTCCATGGCTAAAGGTCCCTTATGGCAGGTATTGAGTTAAGCACAGATCCTAAATCTACATTAAATAAGCTATCTTATACAAAAAAAATCATGACTCTAAGTCCCATACTTTTTTTTATAAAAAACATTAAACTTACACATGCTAAAACTGCACTTTTGAGAAATCGTCAAAAGAAGTTTGAAACTAGTTTTAAGTGTGTTCCCATTGGAAGTTACATAGATGATGATTGATTTCGTATCTCAAGGGTTTTTTCTTTGGAACCCAGTTATTGTTTTTTTAATGTCACTTCCAGATCATGAAAAAATAGCCTTTGAAAATAGCAACACGCTCATATGGACGAAACTATTAAAAAAATATTTTTCGACTTTTCCTTTAATATGTTGTAATCAGAACCATTTTATATAGTAGAACATATTTGAGCTTACATTTTAGGATAGAAACAAAAATCACATAGGCTACGAATTTTTTTTTAAATTAAAATGTGATTATTATTATCAGTTACATCTTTCCTAGAACAATAACAAATTTGGTATAGTATGTTCTAAATTATATTTTAATCAGTCCACAGGAGTATCACAAAAGCCTTATTATTATTCTACAGGTCACACTTTTTTATTTATACACGATCAAAGTTACGTAAAAATCACAATTTCGCTCCCATACATTTGAGAAAAGGGCCCTTATGACCAACCAGAGACAAAACATATTGATAATTACAATACGGCACAATATTAACATAATTTATTTGCTAATCTTGTATCAAAACAGCAATCCGAAGAAAAAATGGTAATTTTCATTTAAAGTTAACGTTAAATAATCCACATAGTACCTACCTAGTGATCCCGAAAGCCGAACGAGACCACAATATGTGTGCTGTTAACAGTCCGTTACCACTAAGGAACCATTCATAAATCACGTAAGGACATTTTAGGTGATTTTTGATCCCCCTCACCTTCCCGGGTAGGGGTGTGTATGGGGGGGGGGGAGTCAAAAATCACGGTCAGACCCCTTATTTCTCATTGTTGGAATATGAAATTATTGCGATAAATGGAACTACTACCAATTTATTTGACTGATCTCCATTACATCAAAAGCCGGGAAAATGAGGATTTTCGGCCAAGTGGGTATATACGGCCGAGCGAGAGTGAATGAAATTCGCAAAATCACAACTAACTGTTTGCTATGACACCCGCCATCTTTGTCTCAGTATGGATAATCAACGAAAAAAAAGTTACTTTGCAGACCTAGGCCTTTATATGAAATTCCATTTCCGTCCCCTTCACTTGCCGCGCTAAAAAAACCATACTTCCGAGTCTATTATAAGGAATGTAAAGACGATATTTCGTTGCATGTTTGAGAAAACACCATTTCGTATTCGGTTCCTGTGGCCGAGTTCACCACAGTAGCTACATGTAGGTAGGTTTTTTACGTTTTGTAGGTATTACATCTAGTGCAGAAGCCGTCGAGATGTTTTGAAGTCAGTCGAAAAATGTAGTACCTACCTACACGTAAAGTAAAATTTAAATTGCTCGTAGGTACTTAGGTACCTAAAGCCCTTTTTGTTATTATACTTATGTATATAATTTAATCTTGTTTATAATATCAGATATGAGTCCCATGGATTTGCATTTATAGGCTGCAGTGACTACTTAGGTACCATCAAGACGGCCGTATCCTTGTTTGCCACTGACATAGTATACAAAATAAGCAAAAATTGTAAACAAATACAACAATTTTAATTATTTTTTTCTGTTGAGCTTTGTCATTTTTGTATGCAATTTCCCATAAGGGACCTTTTCTACTAAACTTTGAACTCAATTTTAATAAAGAAATAATTAACGTACATAGCTGACACCAAGGTACAAACATACCCCTTTTTGTATATTTTACTATTTTGCATAGAACTAAAAAATTATAATTTTGAAGGGTTTTACAAAAACGCCAATATCTCCGTAACTAGAAACTGCCATAAGGGACCTTTTCTTATGGACGGTCACATATTTGCACAGAATACACGACATGCCATCATGTACAAAAATTAAAGCCCGGTGTATTCAGTCTGAGTACCGACATGAAAATATTTTTGTTTGATTTGATGACTGTTATAATTATTGTAGTTATTATATTTACTTAAACTTAACTTAATAAAAGAATAAACAAATATAAAGACAAAAATAAAATATAAATAAATGCTGAAAAACAAATTTCAGCAAAAAAACAAAAAAGACGGAGGAACGTGGGCTCTAAAAAAACATTCCGTCACCGCAGCAATCTGCAACATATACTTGTATATAAGTAAGCTAAACCTCGTTAGAAACTGTCCCATTAACGTTGTTTTGTCATAGGGATTAATTTTTTTATCGACCCACGATTTCGATATCTATGTAGACGTATAATATATTTATTTAAACATATATTATGCAACAATGCTATTGATTTTTCGCCTTTTAAATCCCTGTCTAATCTCAACATAGCGTAGGTAGGTGTTAAAAATAACTATGATAATAGACAGTCTTTAACTTACGAACTCCCGAAATGTTTATCGACTTTTATCTTCTTTTTTAGGGGTCCGTATTCAACTAGGAAACTTTATAGTTTCATGCCATTCCTGTCTGTCCCCGGCTAGGCTTAGCGACTTGTCAACTTTAGAGAGCTCCTAAATTACTATTATATACAAAATGATATGAATATGTAACTCAATCACGCGGACACAGTGATCAATTAAAATTGAAGTGGGGGTACCTTTTTTTTCGGTTTAACCCTCAGTCTTAGCTGCCGTTGGATAGGCATTTAAAAATAAATCATATCTCTCACTTTACCTTAACACATCAAAGACATTTCTTAGATAGTCTACAAGAGAATCATTCTCCTACGAAAAACTAACGCGAGTGCGAAAAGATGACATACAGCGACAGCGGAATTTAATAAATTGTCCCTAAACTACGACTGGGGCCCATTGCATAACAATTTACAACTAAAGCCCCATTTAGACTAGGCAAGAACTTGTATACGATTTTCATTACATTGCTTTATGTAACCCCGCAGTGTAATGAAAATCGTATACAAGTTCTTGCATGGTCTAAATAGGGCTTAATATTATTAGCGGAACACTCCTTCTAAGAACGGTTTCAGACTAGCGTATTTTCTGCGCATATGAGCTCGTTTTGGACAGCGCCTTCCGCTAATATAACAAGTTTCAAGTTGTTATGCAATAAGCCCCAGAAGACAACAGTCTCTTAAAAACGGTGGAGAATATACTGCATCTTCAACTGCCTGCCAAAGGGGGAGGCCTATGTCCAGCAGTGGAAGTCCTACACTGATTAATAGAATAGAAATAGTCTCTAGGAGTAGACAGCGAAAATTGCTCTATCTACGTTTGTACCAAGATATTTCAAAATGGTGTCAGAGAATTAATCCTATTATTGGTAAAATTATTACATTTAACAGCAGCCGGTAACGTGCGGGGACGGTAAGTACATTATTGGCTTGGGACCGGAGGCACTCTGTCTATACCTATTAACATCAGAGGTAAACATCATTTGGGCTGACATATTCTAAACTTAAAGATTAGAAACGCGCTAATAGTTACCTAGTACAGTCGCCATCACATATATTTTGCGCCTATGTATCTAATGGCGACAGTACCTGAATTTGAAATATAATCCTCCCTTTTTAGGGTTCCGTAGTCAACTAGGAACCCTTATAGTTTCGCCATGTCTGTCCGTCCGTCCGTCCGTCCTCGGATAATCTCAGTAACTGTTAGCACTAGAGAGCTGAAATTTGGTACTAATATGTATATCAATCACGCCGACAAAGTGCAAAAATAAAAAGTGGAAAAAAATGTTTTCTTAGGGTACCCCCCCTATACGTAAAGTGGGGAGTGATTTTTTTCTTCATTTTAATCCTAACGTGTGATATATTTTTGGATAGGTATTTAAAAATGAATAGGGCTTTGCTAACATCATTTTTGGATAATGTAAATATTTTCGGAAATAATCGCTCCAGAAGTAAAAAAAAGTGCGTCCCCCCCCCTCTAACTTTTGAACCACAAATTTCAAAAATATGAAAAAAATCTCAAAAGTAGAACTTTACATAAACTTTCTAGGAAAATTATTTTGAACTTGATAGGTTTAATAGTTTTTGAAAAAAATCTATATAACCTATTTCTCTTGGTCACGCTATAACTTGAGAACGGCTTTACCGATTTGGCTAATTTTGGTCTTGAAATATTTGTAGTAGCTCAGGGACGGTTTAAACGGTGAGAAAGTATGAAAAAAAATTGAGTAATATACACTAAAAAAAACGAAGATATTGCTCCCTCATACTAACTTTATCAACTCGAAAAAACTGTAAGCGCCGCAGGATTTCATACATCTTACGCGTTTTTGGTAAAATGGTCTCTGCTTTCGCTCGAGAAAGACGGAAGCTCCGTAGGATTGCATATATCTTAGGCTTTTTTGCGAGCAAAATAGGTACTTTATATTATTTCAGCACTAAAGTCGTTAAGGCGATAGTTTCTTACAAATTGTTAATAAATTAGCCCTTATTCCCTTACCATTAAGATATGGCTGTCAAAATCTCTATTGAATGACAAAACACACTTCATCGCGAACGGTACCGCGAACATCGAAGTTCGTATATGTCGAGCATTTCTCTTTTACTCCAATTAAGGCGTTAAGAGAGTGACAGAGACAATCGTCCGAAATTTACGAATATGGTTTACGACACCTTATTTGGAGTAAAAGAGAAAGATGTTCGAAATATACGCACTTCGATGTTCGCAGTACCGCTCCGGAAAACTGCGGCGCTACCGCGAACATCGAAGTTCGTATATTTCGAACATCTTTCTCTTTTACTGCAAATAAGGTGTCGTGACTCGTGACAGAGATAATCGTCTGAAATTTACGAATATCGTTGTTCGCGGTAGCGCCACCGTTTTATGTATCAAATAGCCCATTTTAACTCTTAAGTGGGATCACTTACTGTGACGGACGAAAAACTACGGAACCCTACACTGAGCGTGGCCCGACACGCTCTTGGCCGGTTTTTTGCAAATAGCACCTACTTACTACATAGACAGAAACGTGAACAGTAGTTATATATTGCATTTATTGACTATAAAAATAATTGCCAGGTGACTCTTCGGTTACTTATGTAATGTTTCGATTGTTTGAGAAAAAGATGGCACCCAATTTTTTTTAAATATAAAATCATCTGATTCTCTAAACCGTCCGTCTAAATCTTTTATATAAGTTAAACCTCTATGTCTCTGAACTAAACCTTAATGCATATATTCCATATGAAATGAAAGTATATAATAATATTCCATATTTATTTTGTTATAAAAGAACGATTTACTTACCTGCTTCGGAGCTCAGCGATAAAAGCACCGTGTCTAAGTCGAAATAGACGTAATCTTATTGCAGGTTCGTTTTGTTCAAAGAAAGGAGAATAGACGTGTAATGTTCAGGACTTGGAGCATTACCTTTCAAAGCTTGTCCGTGCCGGGCAAACTACACGTTTGATGCTGAGAGCACAATTTCTACAGTATTTTCCAACAATTTGTGTGGTATCGAAAACAAAATCTAAGTCTGTTCGAATGAACACACATAAATAAAACAGTAGACCTTATTACGTAATATCCTAGCACTCCAACTTGGCTTACAATTAGCAGATTAAGTAAGCAGGTGAGGTGTTCCAAACACGACATTGTAACGTACTGTTAAGCAAGGCAAATTAATAAGAACCATTCGTACGGTTATCTATAGTAATAGTTACAGTAGAAAAATCAATGAATTAAAAATTTGAATGATTTCCACGCAGTAATCACAGGATTGTTTTTTTTTTTATCTAGGATTCGCGTCTTTATAACCAGCTTTTGAGGATTATGGAACGGTGTGTTTGAATAAATTCTTGTAAATTTTTTTAGTAAAATCTAGATAAGATTGATATTATTTAATTCTTTCGTTTCCGGCGATAACTGGAAGGCCCACTTTCACCATCCAGGCTTGCACCATCAGAGGTTAACCGATTTGAGTCCATAACTTTGTTAATCATTAACTCTGAACCCTGGATGGCACAAGTAAAATGGAGCTAACAGTAATTAATTGTTTAAGGATTTAAATTAAATGCTGCGTGATTAACCCGGTTATCATTAACATCATTGTTCCAGCCGTAAGACGTGAACTGCTCTACTCAGGCTTTCCTCAAACCTAACTTGTATCATTGAGTTGCCAAAGACGCCAAGCGGGTAAACGACCGCAGTAGCTGATGATTCTGTTTCGACGGACGCTGCTGCCCATCCATCTGTTTTTCCCTTCGACACCTACAAAAAAAAGAGAGAAAAAGACAATATCCGATTTTTTATTTCTACTCTACTTCAGCTACTTTTGCTATATTTTGACTGTTGTACACACTTACTTATATTGGCGGGCGTTAACAAGCAATCATACATAAATTAACGTTCACATCTAAACGCCATTCCATTTACGAAATAAGTAATCAAAATTGCTCCCTTCTCGGCGACGCGATTTCACTTCTGACGAGGGAGATTACGGAAGATTGAATCCATCATCCGTAATAGGTATTATTAAGAAAATATGACATTCAAGGTCTAAATTATCGATCCGTACAATTGAGGCTCAGATACATTAACATTAAGTTTATTCTTTGACGACCGGTCTGTCTTAGTCTGTCTTACCTATGAAGCGGATGGTTCTGGGTTCGAATCCCAGTCAGGACATTTATTTGTGTGACGAGCACAGATATTTGTTCCTAAGTTATGGGTGTTTTCTATGTATTTAAGTATTCATATGTATCTATCTATTATATACATCGTCGTCTAGTACCTACAACACAAGCCTTTCTGAGCTAATCGTAGGACTAATATATATATATAAATATTTATTTATTTATTGTCAAGTGCATAGGTATAAAAAATACCCTAGCCTAGAAGATGTATACTACTTAGTGCTATGGATACCCCGCAGTGGCGGGGTGTCCATATTTACAAGCCGATTCCCATCAGCTTAGTCCAATAGTTTCCCTTGGGATCACTAACAAAATGCAAAACCATATCAGCTCCGTCTTATCCAAGCAAAAAATGTTTTGCCACTGCTACGTAGTGTAATTATGTATGTGAGTAATTTAATATTTTCTTTTTTTCAGCAATTTCTTTTAATGTCTTAAATTTATTTCAAAGTGTCAATTTTACTAAAAAATGTCCACATTATGTTAGACAAATCTTCATTTATATCCATATCCATCCATCTATTTATATCCATGACTTAACACCAGTTTGACTATTTAAACACCAATAGGTAACTTAAAATTAAATTTGATAAAGTGCCCTTTAAGGACTTTTTTCGAGGGGCAAAATCGTATCGTATTCTTTATTCACCCAATTTACCTTACTGTAGATGTAATAAAAACTACAATGTTAACTTATCTGTCGTTATTTGTTAATGTGATATAGATCATTCATGATCCTACATAAGTATTCACTGAGTAAACTTATTTACTCAATTAACCTTATTAAATACCTAACCACTAATACTTATACCTATGACTAACTTACACCCGTATTATCTAAAATGAGAAAATGACTATGAAAACGAGGACTTCAATATTATTAAGTTTTATTTCTAGAATAGCTAGAGATACTCAGTATATCGCTAGTGCAATTTAAAGGCTGTAAAATACGTAACTCAGGCTTATGCTTACGCAAGACAAAATTCGTAATATGGCAGCAGCCCACACGACAATATTTTTAAGACAGGCAATTATAAATTACACTAGGCAAAGGCACACAGAACACAAAACATGACTGACATGTTTTACTAGTTATTTTTTTAAGATTGCATTGTTATGCAGCTCAATTAATATTGTTTATATTTCTTTTTCTTCGCATACTTATGTCTTTGGCATGTAAGGAATTCTAGAACCACGGGGTCCTAGCGCGCACAATCTTTTTGCAGAAATCGCATAACTGGTGACCGAAGAGCTGGCGGCCTAACAGCATTGTGTATCAGTATTGCATTACTATACAATAGATTAGTTATTGTACAGTTATTTCAATGCTTAGCTTAGCTTGTGTATATAATAATTAAACCTAATTATCGCCTGTATCAACAATTAAAAAATCGGTTACACCGCTCGCGTTGGCGTTGCGCTACCGGCTGTAATTAATAATTAATCAGGGAAAGGGGAAATTACCTAAATCTCTGTATGATCATAAGTTTAGCCGGTCACACTTGAGTTATTATAATTTCGTTGAAAGGGTATGATTTAGTAACAAAATGGGTGGACTAACATGACATTTAAGTCATTAGTTTGGGCCAGATGATGCCCTCATATTAGGCATAGGATAGACGATCACTCTAGATTTTATGTTTTACTAACTACATGTTTATTAAAAGTTAATAAATTAGCTATTTCATTTACCTATAGATATGTTCATACATCAACTTAAATATTTGTAATCTCAATTTTTTAACCAAAGTAGATTTTTTGTGTTAAAGATAAAACCAATAAAATAAAAATAAAAAACTATTGGGCCCGAGTGCGTTATATTATACAGGGCCTTGTTTCGCTTTTTGCTTCAAGACGAGTACTAAGAATACTCTGATTTTTGGCCTCCTTTTTATAGTGTTTGAATTAAACATACTTGTAAAATAACCAAACGAGCTAAGTATTATATCGTGCATGTAACCCACCCCTTACGTCTCAGCGACATCTATACCCACTATGACCTTTCACCACTGTGACGAAGATTTATTATGATGACTCACTTTAACAAGATTAAGCAATAAAACTTATAAACTGAGCGTCTGATCCCACGGCAGCTTTGTTTACGGAGCTTTTATTCAGTTCTTTAAAAACATCCTTCACCTTTGCCATTTGTTTTGTATAAAATGCTTTACCTATTACTATTATGTGAGTTAATAGAAGGTAATAAGAGTCTCGTCACCTAGGAAATCACAGACAACATACAGCCTATAAGCCGTTGAGAATAGAACCTTCTAAATTAAAATTATAATTTTGAAAATTATACACCTAAATGTTCACAGCTCTCAAGTAGACCAGTTATCATCTGGAATCGCATGAAACTTATTTTAATTTTACTATGATAATAACGTTTGCGCAATATACGATTTTCAGCTAACATAGTCGTTCACATTACAACTGTTACTTTCGCACAGTCCCATATCCAGGCGACGCGCTTAAAGGCCGGTGCTGCGGCTGACCAGGCCCAGGTTCTCAAACGCCGCAAATACTCGTCCTTACTCAAGGATTACGAGTTCGCGGCAATCGCAGTTGAGACCCTGGGCCCCTGGTCAGACGACACGAAACAATTCGTGAGGGCTCTGTCGGCGCGGCTGGTCAACACTACAGGGGACCCAAAAGCTGGCTCTTACCTCTCCCAGCGTATCGCCCTAGCGGTACAGAGAGGTAATGCAGCCAGCGTTATGGGGTCCATGCCGCAGGGGGACTTGCTAGATGGGGTATTCTTTTTATAGTTAGTTTAGCAGTCATTATTAATTTTATTTTATTTTTAATTAGTATAATTTATTTTTATTTTTGTTATTAGGTATTAATATATTGCATTTATCTTTTATTGATTAAATAAATCTCTGCTGAACTTCTTGCTTCCTACACATGTAAGAATAGTCAAAGAAACAATAATGTTCTCTTTCTTGGACATAGTAGTACTGGTGTAAGAAAAAGACACTACAATTGTCCCTGTATATGTCAGAAGTATCTCCGACCTAAAAATCAATACGATTCAGTATTCAAGAGTGGCAACATTAATAAAAAAAATGTCAGTTTCGTGTTGATGTTTTACACATGTTTTACTTCCATCGACACACTTTTTTCAAACCAAACTGTTACTAAATACGGGATAGTTTCCATGTATGTTAATTTGAAACCTGTTATTCCGTGAGGATGGCGCTTGCGACAGTGCCGAAATATCGAAACTCATTCAAATGACCCAACACATGGTAACTATTCCGTTTTAAGTTTACTTACACTGTTGCAAACGCCATCCTCACGGAATCACCGATTTAAAATTAACATACATGGTAACTAACCCGTTTTAAGAAATAGTTGTAATGTGAAAGACTATGTTAGCTGAAAATCGTATATTGCGCAAATGTTATTATCATAGTAAAATTAAAATAAGTTTCATGCGCTTTATTTATTTATTTTCATGATACTTTAGAGTCGTGAACACTTTTGAACTCTTAGGTGTATAATTTTCAAAATTTTAATTTTAATTCTATTTGCAAACTTGACAACTATTACTAGTTGTCAAGTTTGCACAGCATCCTGATCGTTTAGAATATTAGGTAGCCTTTGCCTGCGTGTTCCTGGAATTAGTAAAAGATCATGTCGGAGATTAAAACTACCTTGTATTCGCAAGATTAAAATGATCTCTATATCAATTTAGCGCCTTTTCAGGGAGTTCAGCACACTTGACAGACAGTCGATTTTATAGATTTCAGGAGATAAATGATCTAAGTGATTGCTGACACAACGCTTAATTTTTGCAATCCAGCGAGAGACGGTGCTATATATATATTAATTTAGGCAGTATAAATTATTTTGTAGTATTTTAGCAAGTAACGCCCAAATGATTTTTGTGTCTAGTACATTCTATTTATTAGTATTTTAGTTTAGTAAATAACCACATGAAAAAAAAAAGTTTTAAAAAGCATTCTAAGTGAATTATTTGGTTCAAAAATAAATAAATATGCATTGCCATTTAATTCATACTAAAGTAAGTACTAAAATTGCAAAGTGACTTAAAATAATTTCTTTTTAATCGAACTGGGCAGCTCCACGCTGTACAAAACCTAAAATGAACACATAATCCTAACGTAAATATGCAACAGATACTATCTGTAAGTATACGATCTGTGGATTTCTTCCTAATTCAAACTTGTTTCCAACTTACTAGCAGTTACAACCAACCGTTTTGAGCAGTACTGCACATTAATCATAAAACTTCCACTGTGACCACAATAATAGTTTGACATATTATTTAACCCAAAATAAATGAAAGCCCTGATTGCCCGATAAGTTAAATTCTATGTAAACTGTCTCATGTAAACAACATTGGACTTCGATATTTAAATCGAAAGAAAGAAGAATTCATATCGATATGAATTGAGACTTCGATGCCGTTTAGTGTTCAATACGCTGGCGGTAGATGTGTTTACACGTCACCCATGATGACGTATACGACGAGGGATAGATAGAAAAATTCGACAAGTCTCAGCGGTACTCGTATAGCACAATTGGAAGTGCACTGGGCTAGTGATCCAGTGGTTGTGGGTTCGAGTCCCGCTGCGAGTCAAATTTTTCTATTTTTCTTTCGATTTAAATATCGAAGATATTCGCTAGCAGACGTTTCTGCATAATAAAAAAAAAAAAATAACATTGGACTTCATAATATATTCCGTGATTGTAAATTCAACGGAGATTGTAAACCACTGCAAGTCCATACTTTAGTGCGCTCGGAATTCCAATAATGCTATAAATGCATAGTAGGTGCTACGAGCTACGAAACCGCTACGCCGTAGCTCACCGCGTAGCGCGGTCGCTGCAATAACAAGCCCTATTTATTAAGCCCGCTCTACACTCGCGGCGCGAATTCGCTCCGTGACTTTACGGCGTGAATTTACGCAGCCGTTAAGTGCCTGTGTGCCTCCACACTCGCAAAGCTACCCTTGCATACCCTTTGTCGCGGGCCAAAAACCGACACTTATCGGGGAATGACGCGAAACGCGAACGCGAAGGCGTGAACAACATCTACGCTCGCGGTTCGCGGTTTTCGCGGGCGTTCGCGGGCCTTCGCGCCGCGAGTGTAGAGCGGGCTTTACATATATATGGGTTGTTCGCCCGAGTCATTGGATATATTTTGTACACACAAGGACCGTTCGTTGTCAGGTTATGAACTGAATACTAACTTAAACTTCATCAGCTCTTTGTTAACTTTAGATATCTATGGAAGAGAAGGTTCTATGTGGGATACGCTGCCGCATATTATTTTAGGACAATCCCGTTAATATTGAATTTAAATGCCATTTGATATGAAAACAGGGAACCTTCAGAGATACCAACTTAAACAGTTTCGACTGGTTCCGGTGTAACCATGTTTATAAATCAGGCGTCAGCTGTGAACCTTGAAGATGCCGGTTCGAATCCAGACACTGGACACATGAGGTTTTATCGTCAGATTCAGTTTATACCAGGGAAACAAATAATACCGTTACATAATTGCCTTGAAATAAAATGAAATCCAACCGAAAAAGTTAACTTCACGTACAAAATGATTTTTTCGAATACGAAAACTGAACTAAAAACATAATATGGTAAAAATTGTCTTATTAGTTGTAATATTTTTATGTACCCTTTTGTATCATTGTTTTTTTAACCAATCTTTAATATTAATTGATCAGCATTGTAGCGGCTCCCATGTAACCGTGACAAAGTGCTAGGAAAACGTCAGGAAGAAAAAATATCGTCACAATGAGAAAATGCCGCCAGCATCCTTAGTACAGTTGGTAAGCCTTAAGGGCTTTTTTTAGATTTATGATTGAGAAACAAATAATAATAAAAACTATCAATTTTAACAAAAAACTAAGATAAATCTTGAAAAGGCCTCTTCGGCATGTTACCTAAGACGATGGACGCATTTCCTGGCTGAATCGTGAGGCTGATGTTCTGAGCGAGATAGCGCTGCCTCTCTGCCCCTATGAGCCTCTTGGAAAGGTCCTTAAAGTGACACAGAGCGCCAGGGCCCCAAGACTCTGAAAGGGATAAAATTGTATTCTACGCCGAAACCACTTCTAATGTAGTTAAGTGCATAGTTATTGTAATGGCTAGTTTAGCTGTATTTTATTATGTAAATTAAGATTAATTAATCTTGAACAACAAAATCGAGTTCTTTTAAATAATAATATAAATCAACTCTTTACCAACATTTAGATTATATTTTTGTAATAATGTGTAGAAACAGTGAAAGATTAAATCAGTATTTAGAAAATAGTTCTCGAATCAACATTTCTTTCTAACAATATTAAACCGCAAGCAAACATTTTATCTACTTTATTTCTAAGTAAAGGCACATTTGCACGCCACTTACCTTAAAGCTATCACTTAGATATTACGTTTCCAGTCTGGCATTCGTCTAGACTGAAAGGAATTTCAAACGCATGTAGCAACTTGATAGGTAAAAAATTGAAATATAATATTTTAAAACCTTCCTTCTTGAGTGCATTTGACTAGTTTTAGTAGCCGTTTGTGACACACAGAAAGAGAAACTAATTCGTACCAAGAGAAAGGCGTAGGTATTATACTTTCTTGAAAAAAATAGGTAGCTACCTCCTAGAACTCATTTCTCTCTCTGAACCTCCTAGAACTCAACTCAAGCACTGTATGTACATGAAACGGGGTTGTCGGCCTCGTAATAATGTACTATTGTGTCCCTCATATAACACCAACTTTCAATTTTCGGCATGAAGTTATTATCCATTTCTAGGTAATAAGACTTTTTATTAAAAATGAATATTCATATAGTTATAGGTAGGCCACTAGTTACAAGCACTTTGGAATAATCGGATACAAATATCATATCTAGACTAATAATCAGAGCAATTGATAAGTGAAATTATTATTACAGTACACCTAAGTATAATAATAATTTCAAAATAAAATGGTCAATGTTTAGGAAATTAACATGATTTTCGTGTTTGTCATGGCGTTTTACCACGACACAGTGTCCGCTCGGTAATCCTATCCCAATATTTGATACTTACACAAATGTTTACGAAATCTCTTTTCACCCTTGACCACGGAAATAATATTTTAATTTTTCATTTCTCATGCTCGGAAAGTGGGTCATTGCTTATCTACTATGTGGGTGGAAAGTGATACGTTTCCGCCCAAGGGTCGCAATTTGGCATGTTTTTATTAGTTCTCCCCTTGTGAGCACTCAGTAGAACAAATTGGCGAAAATAACCTTATTTACCGACGCCAGAAACAAATACATTAGAATAGTTCTTTCTCTTAAATTATAAGAATTTACTGTAGCTATCATGCATAAAACATATCAATTAATTCAAATATTTATATTATTCGGTTCAAATTTTTAAGTGTCTTGGTTCTATATTACAGTAACAAAAAGGAATAAACCTGCGAAGTTTTTTAAACTTTAATATGCGCAGCTAAGCAACGGCAGTAACTTATACAGCCAAACATGAACTTATTGAAAATATTACCTTCTTATTAGTCATTATTACATTGAATAGGACCATTTTATTACAAAGTCTATTACTTTATACATAAAACAAGCCTTAAATTTTAAAAATATAGGGTGCCGTTATTCGATAAAACTAAAATGCTGTTTAAGACACCCATTAATTCGCCAATAACGCGAAAAAAAAGATTCTGTCCGTATGCCAATTATGCTGCAAGAAAAAAGTTAGAGGCTGGATTCCGCGCAACTATTGAAAACACTTGGATAGTAAACAAAGTATAGTTATATTTTGAAATTAATAATTACGGGTTATTCAAGCGATTCTAAAATCGACCTAACACCTGACGGAATTAGAAATAAAGGTCAAGTTATCATGGAAAGCCTCCTACCGCAAGTTTCAATAGAAAATCGTATCAGTATTATTATCGTATCAGTTAACTTGTATTGAACTGGCGGTCCGAGAAAATAGTGAAATCTTTATCAGAATTTGTGCTGATCCTTTATATATTTCAATGATTAATCGATACAACTTAAATCTTCAGCTCCATGCTTCAACTTAAACAAGCTGATGCGGTAAGATTAGTTTTTTAGTCAGTCATTTTATTATCTAAGAGATATTTTTTTACTTTCTTCTTGCTCTTATTTTACTTTATTAATGCGACGGCATTAGAAATGAAAAATAGTATGCTTCACTCGGGTAAAAACCACTCATTTACGACTCGCACTATTAGCGCTCTCACTTCGTTCGAGCGCCAAACTACCTCATCGTCAATGAGTGACTTTCTACCCTTGATTAACAATCTACTATTAATTTAAAATAAATTTTGTAAAATTCACACATTCACAGCTTAGAAGTGGAAAACACATACCGATTACGTGGTTGATGGATAATAAACATATAAATAATGACAAAATTTGCATTGTCACTTGCTTTAACAAAAATGTGGAATAATCTGGGTTTAGTTGTTACACATGATGTATTCAATAGCCTGTTATAAAGAAGAAAATCTATTGTTATTATTATAAAGGAAACGAGATATACCTTCAAATACAACAAATAATGTACCTAAAACGTATAGAAGCAGGAATCACTGTCCGCCCACAATTGAAAATAAGCAAACCATTAATCATTAGCGGAATAATGCGTTTACACTTTTCTTAACGCATTCACTGCCACCCTCTTTTCTTTGCCATTCGCCAGGTGCCGCACTTTGCTGAGTGCCTCAAACGCACATGTGAGTTCAACGGATTATTACGCAGTGCCACCGCCGCACATATGAGTTCATACTAATTTGACAGTGGTTTGTTCACATTGGTACTAGATAATTATTTTAACTCTAGGAAACATTGTTTTGAATGAGACACGGTAATTAATATTTTATATTCTTTAATCACATTGAACCAATCGATTGTAATTGTGCTTCATATTTAACTAAAATTTAACTAAATCGAATACAACTGAATCGACTCACAGAACACTATAGAAATAAGTTCAAGTGCGTACCTATAGTCTTTTCATCAAATCATCAGCATTATATTTTACTTATAATTTTCTACTACCATTTATAATATCTTATGATTTAACAAGCAACATTTTAGACGTAAGAGGAACATTTCAAAATTTACAACTCACATATGCGTTGAAGGCACTGGGTGAAAGTCACTTAATACTATGAACGCGTCTGTGCGTCGAAGGCACTGCGTGAAAGTCACGGTGACGCATATGTGCGTCGGTGGCAGTGAATGCGTTAAACACCTACGCCTACGTGACCACATGAAGTGTTATAAAGATGGCGATTACACCCACAGGCATGTTTGAAACACCATGTCGCTAAACAGCTATTCAACGGGGCAGTTGGTTATAATAGAACTATTATAATTCCCTTAAAACCACACTCACTGGGGTAAGTGCTACTCTGTACCTTTACCATGAGTTGTGACTTTGAGGTTTTCGATAACGAGCATCGAGTTTACTATCTGTGCATCTCGCTTGTACTATTTTAGTGCGAACAAGATGCACAGATAGTAAACTCGATACTTGTTATCGAAAACCTCAATGTCACAGCTCATGGTAAGGGTACAGGATTGTAAGATTTCTTGTCGACGCACTCACAGGCTCAGGGTGCCGTCTCCACCGCTATAGTGTAGCTGCTGAATGAGACCGTCGGCAC
Source organism: Grapholita molesta (assembly GCA_022674325.2). NCBI lineage: Eukaryota > Metazoa > Arthropoda > Insecta > Lepidoptera > Tortricidae > Grapholita > Grapholita molesta. The sequence goes on along the minus strand of CP053130.2, from coordinate 14,482,152 downwards.
ACTATAGCGGCGCGGTGGTGACATGAAATTTTTGGCGATTCTATAGCAATTGGCACGAGCATGCAATTTTACATGGGAACGCCAAGAAAATCCGGGACAGTAATGCTATTGTAGAGAGAGGTATATACTCTATTGTGAATTAAAGAGATTACATATGAGCCGGAAGCACCTCGGAGCTGGCAACAGTAAAGGTAAACCGTTGAGATGTTTCATATAAGTTTAGTGGTGCTAAAACAATACAAGTCATTGTTTTTACATAATATACCTATAGTTGACCCGGTTGCAAAGGTTATCCATTGCGTTTTAACGCGGCAACGCAGCGAGTATGATAGGCACCTTTGCACCGGGAGCGGCTCGGAGTGGTTTATTTTAAATAGTTTTATTTTGTGTCGGTATATTATTTATAAGTTTTTTTAAGATTAGTTTTATTTATATTTTACTTTGTTACATATTTATTAAATTACATTAATTATTTAGATCTTTTTGGACCCGGGTATGTCCTTAAACTACGTCCAACAATGAGAGGTAGGGCGCAGCGATGACCATCACGCTTGAATCTGAGGCAGCCCAACTGGGGAAGTACCTCCTCCTTACAGAAGACCACAGCCATATAGCACTGATACCTTTCAGGTATGTAGTGTTGTGTTCCTGATGGTGAGTAAGGTTCCCAGAGCTCCAACCCCCCTTAAAGGCCGGCAACGCGCTTGTGACTCCCCTAGTGTTGCGGGTGCCCATGGGCGACGGTAATTGCTTACCATCAGGCAATCCGTCTGCTCGTTTGCCGCCAATGTCATAAAAAAAAAAATCTGTAAAATATCACAATCCATACTAATATTATAAATGCGAAAGTGTGTCTGTTTGTTGTCCGTCTTTCACGGCAAAACGGAACAACGACGTGAATTTTTAAGTGGAGGTTGATGAAGGGATGGAGAGTGACATTGGATACTTTTTCCAGCGGGAAAACATCTCATTCTCACGGGAAGACTCAATATGTTACATTTTCCTCTAACATGCGGGCAAAAGTCGCGGGCATCATTTAGTAAGAATAAATAAATATACCTATAGTTTTAATTTAGATTAAGTTGTAATTTCTTATTTCGAAGTCCAATTTACTTAAATAAAATTCTTCTCAACATAAATAGTAATATAATATTCTATGTATAATTCTGGCTTTACGTAAAGATTAATAAGTAAAAAGCTACACTGGGGCAGACTAATCTTTAAAGAAGTTTTTTGTTAATTATTTTTAAATCTATATTAAGCTAGTATAAAGGCCTTTAAGACGTTACGAGTTTCTCGCTTGGAGTGTACGATTTTCGTAGTAAACTATACGTTCGATACCTATCACATGGCAAGGGGCGAGAAGCGCCTCGTCTTATATGGTTGGATGTCTCCGTGTAAACATAATTGCAATGCAAGAATCGTTATTCGAGTTCATGTACGTGATACGACACTTGCATGTACGTGAAAAAATGTCATATGAGAACGAGTTTAGATGCGTCGAGACATCGTCAGCAAATATCTCCGAAGAACTATGTCGCCTGGCGATAATCTCCGTACGAGTATTGGTATTATCCTAAACAAGTTTTTACTTCTTGGAACAATGCAACCATTTTTATACGATTTTCGCCTAGCGATATTGCGTACGATAATATATATCATACGATTTCTCGCTCCAAAATGGGCGAGAAACTCGTACCGTCTAAATGGGGTAGTAAGGTATTGGACCAATCTTATTTTCGTCGCCACAATATTTGCGAATCAAAATAATATAGGTATTACACATTTTAAAAATTGATAATTAAAAAAAAAAAACAAATTAGTCTATGTTGAACAAAGTTTGTGCAGTCACGTTAGTGAAGCCTATCTTATTGCGATGCCTATACCTTGAATAAAATCAGATGATTGCTACAAATCACATACATTAGCTCATTGTGGATAGCTTTGGGGGAGGTCTATGTCCACCAGTGGACGTCCTTCGGCTTATATGAGATACATAGAAACTGTTATCTAATTTTCTCTAACTACTCATGAATACCCTAAAAATTATGTAATGCTAAATTGAGATTTTTAATAACTACATAAATTGATCATAAAGTAGTATTAAAAAGCATTAAAACGCTGGGATAAATTTCTACTCTGACCCAGTATTTTATGAGGGGTGCGTATTTGGCCTTTCAAGGTAAATAATAATAAAAACGGTTTTAATAAAGGATTATTTAAAAAATTAAAATTTCCTTGCGATTTAACAAAGTTTTAAATTTAAAACAAGTTTAAAACAAACAAAAGATTGCACAAACCTCATAGCCTTAACCGTTTAATGGATTCTTTAGTTTATTTAGTTCCCTCTAAAGTGTCACGCGATTCCTTAGTTAAAACATCATGAAATTACTAGGGTGAAATAAAAATGAAACGCGGTTTGTTGAAAAACAACACATCATTTCTTTGTTTTGCCTATGTATTAAACATGTTCTCTTAGCATATTTATGGATCATAAATATTTTATAGTCCCAGATTTCTTTTCATTCATATTAATGGTGTCACAGGTGCTCGTTAAATAAGGAAAGTCACACAATGACCAGATTTCAGAGACACGTATCACGATACGGATTTACTTACCTGCTTATGCGTGTACCAGGTGTGGCAGTGTTCATCGAGAGGTATCATTATCAGTATGCTGCTGGAATACAATATCAAATCTGTACAATACAATAGTATAAACTCCTGCCAAATGATATCTTTTACAAGAAACTGAGAAGAAAACTCATATTAACTTTTTTACAAATAACTACAGTTTAACAAACAATAAATTAAATTATTGTGTTACTTGCGGGTGCTTATACCTTTAGTTATTTTCATTCCAACTAACCCTTAAAGAACCTAACAAAGGAAGTAGCGTAGCAACTAACTTTAGTTTTAACGTCGGTAGATTATGATTACAATTATTAAAAATAATAAATATTATAACGAGTGACATTGATTTGAGCGACATACATTTGATGTGAAACAAAGAACCTATATTTCAAAATTATAAACCGCTATATTACGTTAGCCAAAAAAAAAGTATCGTCTGTATAATAAAAACGCAAATTGTTTCTATGAAGACATTCATAATATAAATATATGAAATTTATACTAAATAAATACGAAAATATAAAATAAAATAATTAATGCAGAAATATTCTTACAGCTGAAATAACGTAGTATAGTAACCACAACAAAAATGGTGAATCAGTATTTTTTACGACGTTGACAGAATGACGTCACGAGGTCGAGTCCCCAACTCGTCACAAACAAAGGACCACTTATCTTTTAATTAACTTGTGCTAATTTAGTCTCTTTAGTCCCATAAAGGAATAATTAAACAAGGTTGTTAATGTTTCGCTGGCAAGTATATTGCGCTTTGAGGTCTACATGACTCCATTAAGATTCAACACCTGAGATTAACTTTGAATTAATATAAATAACACATTTATGTATGTATGAACCTGTAGATTAGCCTATCTAAAGCGTGAATTTTTCAAATTACTTTTTCATATCATAACAGTGCAATAAATTTTATAAAAACAGAAACAATATTTTAAATAATATTCTACAGTAATAAGTCCATACATATATTATGTATTAAATAAGCATTAATAAAACAAATGTTTTACCTTACTTAAAACAAATAACTCTGGAAATTGACACGATTCTTGGGTAATTTTAACGAAATATAATAAACTACGTTGGCTACGTCACTTTACAAAACAACTTTAAGTGTAACTTCTAATTTTACAAAAACATCTATCAGGACCACTAAGGTGACATTTGTTGAGCCCATTTTCCAGTTACGAAAAATGTTACGAAGTTGCATTGCAATTTTTTTTTTCATAGGTATCATTTAGCAGTTATTAAAGATGTAATCAAACTTATATCTTTGTACAGTCAGCGTCATATAGTTGGTAGCATCCTAAGTACTCAAATAGTTCGGTACACCATACTAATTCTATGGCGTACCGAACTTTTTGAGTACTTAGGATGCTACCAACTATATGACGCTGACTGTACTAAAATTAAATCATGTGATCTACTTTTTATCTACAAATATCAAATCATAACTTTTACAAAGTGTTTACATTTACATACATACAAGCTTTAAATGGTGTCCGAATATGAAAAATGACTTAAATACGACGAAAATATGTAAAACGGAGGTAACTGTTTACTGTTATCACAAGGAAAATTAAGTAAAAAAAGTAAAATTGCATTATAGACCACTTTGCGGAAAGTTAATGAAGTTAAAAAATCCTTTTGAATATACCATTAATAATATCAGAGAACCTGCATAGCTGTCCATAACAAAATTTATTTACTAAAATTGTTATTTTCTAAGTCTTATTTACATATTTTTATAAATATAAACCAGGTGATCTCTCATCTCAATCATATTGATTTGGTTCTAATAGTCATCTTAATATAACTAAATTAAATCATAGAGTTGAGAATCTCTATGTATACCGTATAGTATCTAATTAAATAGGTACATGCCTTCGGGTTAGTTACACAATAAACTAAACACTCGAACTCTTTGTTTATGCAGACTTATTGGTCCCACGGTCCTACCTGTACCTAACCTCAAATTCTCCCTTCAACAAATTACTGACTCTGAAACATCAGTCCTATCTGCCTTTTTCTCGTTTATTTGACTATTGCTAGGAGAAAGAGGCAAAATGGCGTTTTATAATGCAGGTTTTGTAATAGACACTTTGCCTCTACTAAATCATCCCAACTTTCACTACGCTTTGAATTTGTAATGTTGTTTGCTTCGAGAACAATACATGCGTCAGACAAAGACTTTAAATTAAAGACGGAGATTCAAACATAGCGTTTTTTCATAAGACTCAAATGAGAGTATAGAAAGTTTTTTTACTTATTAATTTAATTTAATAGGATAGCGCTTTGTTCGACCGGAACAAAGCTCTATTAAAATTCGAATCTAAAAAACTTTAAGCAAAGAAGCACTGAAAGATATTGAAACAATATATGTATCACTCAAATTGCAATAAGAACAGTTTTAGTTACACCTAGAACAAACAGAGTTTTAATAGCTTTTGCTAACTTAAAGTCGCCGTTTAAATATCTAGGTATAGAACATGTTGACTCAGAGCGACCGCAGTCGCCTCCTCCACCGCAGCGAACTCAAGTTGCTATCCAAACACAAACTAGAAACTAGCAAAGTGCCATTTGAACTCAAACTCAGACGTCTGTTTCGGTCGCCACGAGGTATTCAGTAGGTGCGGCTAACCGTTATGTCATACACTTGAAAGGGAACATTTTGAATAAACAGTAAGCACATAGCATAGCGTATATAAATAAAATAAATAAATACCAGAGGACATCCTTACACACACACACTAATTACGGGCCACTCAGCCAATGAAATTAGAGTACAAATAAGTAAAACCAGAACCCTTTCGTATTAAAATAAAATATATATTGTCAACCGAAAACAGCATCGGTAAGTAAACTAAACTGACACAACACAGATGTCAACAAACGTACTGCTAGCGACATAGGGCTAGATATGAACTAAACATAAAACTAGATGTGCTGTCTATGACAGCTATTGCATTCAGCCAATATCAAATTTATATATTCAATTAACGATATAAATAAATAAAAATAGAATCATTCACTACGAGGGCGGTTTGATAACTCGGTGACTTTAAGTAAAACAAAAATCATTTTAACATATAAACTTTTTGATTACGATTCTGAACTCCTTGGTAGCTGGCAGTTTTTTTTTTTTTTTAAAGGTGGGAAAATAAAAAAGTTATTGAGGCATATGTCAAATACGGTCGGAAAATTGTTGGAAAATGGAGAAAAGCGAATTTCGTGTGTTAATTAAACATTACTTTTTATGTGAAAAAACTATTAAAGAGACTGAAAACTGTTTAAAAAAATATTATGGGGAATCTGCTCCTTCTCATGGAATGGTACATAAGTGGTTTACAGAATTTCGTTCTGGGCGTACCACTACCAATGACGCAGAACGCTCTGGCAGGCCAATTGAAGTCACCACTGATGATGTCGTGAATAAAGTTCACGATATTGTTTTGGATGACCGTCGAGTTAAGATTCGTGAGATAGCTGAGACTGTACACATTTCATCTGAACGAGTTTTTCATATCTTGCATAATATTTTGAATATGAAAAAGCTTTCTGCAAGATGGGTGCCGCGTTTGCTGACAGCCGATCAAAAACGACGACTTCGTGAAACAACTTCCGAGCAATGCTTAGCCAAATTCAAGCGTAATCCCAATGAATTTTTACGTCGTTTTGTGACGGTAGATGAAACGTGGATCCACCATTATACGCCAGAGACGAAAAATTAGTCAAAACAGTGGACTTCTGCTAACGAACGGGCCCCAAAGAAAGCGAAAACCGTTAATTCGGCAGAAAAGGTAATGGCCACTGTTTTTTGGGACAGCCAAGGGGTTATTTATATAGATTATTTGGAGGAAGGTAAAACAATAAATGGCCCTTATTATGCTACATTGTTGGAAAAATTCAACGCAGAAGTAGTGAAAAAACGGCCACATCTGGCAAAGAAGAAAATCCTTGTTCACCACGACAATGCCCCTGCACACTCGTCGGCAGTCGCAACAGCCAAATTAGTAGAATTGCGTTATGAAATAGTGCCCCACCCACCTTATTCTCCAGATTTGGCCCCATGTGATTTTTTTTAATTCCCAAACATGAAGAAATGGCTCGGTGGGAGAAGATTTTCATCAAATGAGGAAGTCATAGTTGAAACTGAAGCAAATTTTTCAGGGTTTGATAAAAAATATTTTTTGGAGGGGTTGAAAAAGCTGGAACATCGTTGAATAAAGTGTATGAAGTTGAAAGGAGATTATGTAGAGAAATAAAATTATAAAAGGTCAAAAAGATTTTTTTTTCTGCAAAAAGCCACTGACTTATCAAACCACTCTCGTATAAGGAAAAAATATATGTGCACGTCACACAAAAAATACTCGCTTCCCCCAGAAGTACGACATGAAGAATGGAACTAACTCTGACAGGGTAGATTACTCTCAATATGTCTTCTATTATTGCCTTGACATGACATGAGTAAAGCACACATACATTTGCATGTTGGTAAAGCCCAGGCTTCTACTTACGCCTGAAAGATTGCTATCTCTCTCGGGAATACCAGAAGACAGTGCCCCTCGTTTCAGTTTGGTCAGGACTCCTCCAATCTTTTACCATTCGGAGTAAATTGTGTTTTTCACCACAGGGCATATAATTATATACATATACATGGAGTTTTCTCTAGGATCATGTATGAATTCGTCACGCCGTCCATAGAGTCCAGAGAATCCACGCCCATGAGTGTGAATGGCAAGAATCCTGTTATAGTGATTGAACAATTGACCCATTTTGGTATTATTAATTACATTTGAAAGCTGTATGACTCACAACTGAAAGCTTCCTTAACGCTTCGCATTGAGGACTGTGAATGACTTTCCGGAAGCCGAATAGTACGTGGAGAGTAGCGCTAACCTCCGACAAACTCAGGCAAAGCCTTAGACAATAGTCAGAGCCTACCCTAATTACATATAGGTACCTAATACAAGTACTGACCAAAAAGTCAATCATACACCGTGGGGCCAATGAGAATATATCGGCTAATCTAAATGCAAATTAGAGGGCATCTTCAAACGATTAAACGTAAGATGTGGCAGTATCTATAGATTTGCGTGTGTCAAAAAGCTTGAACTAAAACTAAGGGGTGTCTAGGTAACTCATTAACATATAAGGCTGTGTCTAGACAACTGTCCCTTATATTGAACGGGTATAGACGAGCCGTAACAATAGTTACACAGGTCAGACATATAGCTGTAACAGTTAATGAAATCACATTTCGGCCTTTTCTAGTTTTGTGAAAGCTTTATTATATTCTTAGAAAAATAGTGGCGTAAAGGTACCTTGAAGTCACTACACTCTAAATAAAATATACCGAATTTTATTTTTTACAGAGGTCGTAACGGTAGTGGGATTTGATCCCAGGATCGTCGGCTTTATAGGCGGGGTCACCACCCAATAGCCCAACCCTGTCATCGTAATACTATAGTCTTAAGTATATGTAATAATAATCGTACATGTTTTAACCACATCACGTGTAGCCAAAATAAAGATCATTTATAAAAAAAAAAAACATCTAATCAATAAAAAAAATTGTATGAAAAAGATGACACAACCTATATATATTGTTTCTATTTTTATTGATTTTTTTTTCTATAAATGATTTTGTTATTGTTTCTTTAAATTTACACATATATTTATAAAACCTGATTTTAAAAGTGTTACATGACTGCTGCTCCTATTACAATTTACTAAGTGGTAGAGTGGTAGGTACTCTGTATCAAAGAGTGCATTTAACTTAAAATGTAGCTGAAATTTCAGTGAACTAATCTTTCAGAAAAACCAAACTAATGTGAGTGGATATAAAAAGCGGGCTGGTCGGGTCGGTATAAAAGGCGGCGAATCGTTTATTTTTCTAAGTTTGAGGTTAACAAATACGATTTCACCCTTGCGAATGATGGGATTTTGTTCTGCTAGAGATTCGATTGAGGGACGATAGTGATTTCGGTTGAGTAGGCACTGTACATACTTTTTGCATTACGGTATAATCGGGACTGCTATACCGGTCCGTTATAAATGTAAAGAATATACTGGATAAAATAAAGGTATCGCTATATGCTACGGATTATAACGGTATTATTACCAGAAACTAACTGGTATTATCTCGGTTGTATGCGGCGACAAAGGCGACAGCATGAGAACCAGTGAAGGCCGTAAATCATAAATCATAATTTATGAATAGATACTTTTTAGGGTTCCGTACCTCAAAAGGAAAAAACGGAACCCTTATAGGATCACTTTGTTGTCCGTCTGTCCGTCCGTCCGTCCGTCTGTCAAGACCCTTTTTCTCAGGAACGCGTGGAGGTATGAAGCTGAAATTTATATCAATTACTCAGGTCTACTGTCCCTTGAAGCTGTGAAAAAATCAAACTTCTAAGCCAAAGCAATCAAAAGATACAGCCGTTTATGCCGCAAATTTTCGACACTTGCAAGGGAATCAAAACCTACAGGGTGCTTCCCGTGAACTCAGAATCTTGAAATTTGGTACGAAGCAACGTCTTATAGCATAGATAAAGGAAAAATTACGAAAACCATAAATTTTTAGTTACATCACATAATATATTTTTTAATAATTTTAAACTTACTACCCATTTCCTCATAAACGCGTAGAGGTATTAAATTGAAATTCATACCAAATACTCAGGTCTATAATACCTTTAAGCTGTAGCAAAATCAAACTTCTATGTCAACGCAATCAAAAGAAACAGCAATTTAAGCTGCATATTTTGAAACTCGCAAGTACTCGCAAGGGAATCAAAACCTAAAGGGTACTTCCAGTCGACCTAGAATCTTGAAATTTGGCATGAAGCAACGTTTTATAGCACACATAAAGGAAAAATTCCGAAAACCTTAAATTTTTAGTTACATTACAAAATATATATTTTTTAATAAATATAAACTTTGTAAACCTTGCAGGTTTGTACGGAACCCTCGGTGCGCGAGTCCGACTCGCACTTGGCCGGTTTTTATAGCCTCTATGTACGGTTAGGATTTCGACAAAAATATTCGGTACCGTTAAATCCAGCTAACGAAATTAATAAATAATGTAACCTAAAGCAATCGATGTGACGTCATACCGGTATCGATATCAACCTTTATGTAGCGGTTACGCAGTCCCTGAAATACCCCTATTTAACAAGACGAACCAGCAAAGACGCTTCTTTGTTGAACTTTTGTATTCAAATGAAAGGGACAAATTTGATCGGCGGGTGTTAACGATTACAGGCCCGGCTTACATGATGTGCGTAATATTTATTATTTTTATAATAGTAATGACTTTTGAGAGTATATTTAATTTGAAAACCTATGAAAATTATTTAAAATGTTTATAAATGTATAAGTGTATTAATTCTGGATTGCAACCCAGTTAAAAACCCGGATTTTACTTGAAATTATGAAATATTGCTAAAAATAGTTAAAAACGTGAATGACGTGTTAAAGAATGGTGTATCACACCTTTTAAACTTAATTAACATTTTAGTTTTGCCTCTAAATACATTTTATACAATATGCCAGAATAACTTTAAAAAAAATCTAGCTTGTTGGTCAATTCAAAAATATTTACTTAAAAAAATATCAATCCATGCAGTCCCTACCTAATAGGAATGTGCCATTTATTTATACGCAGTTATAACATTTTTACAGCAATTGATAGGTTTTTTATGACTAAACATATGTAATAACGTGCAAGGTGCCATACTACTTTTGGAAAATATGTTATTGTTTTGTTTTTATTTCATAAAGCTCTTATCATTATATAAGTAGGTACACTTAAATTTTACTAATTAGGCAGATCATATTTTTCGAAAATTGGTGTCCGGCTCAATGTAGTACGAGCTATTTATTAGGCTTAATCCTCACAATGCCTTCTTGGGAGATGACAAATGGACTAAACAAGATTTTGAATTCTGCTCTCTTATATCCGATCTTCTATTCCGATCTTACGGAAAATCTATTTATTTACGTATGTACTAAGGCTTAGAACTAAGCTGAGCTTAACTTAACTAGACTTGGTACACAATACACAGAAGTGGTTTTATCTCATAAATTTATGTTTCTGATGGTAAGTAAAAAGTTTAGAAATATCCCAACTGAAACACGTTTTTTTTAACTTTCCCTTTGAAAGTCCTGATAAATATAGTCGACTATTTTCAAAAGGGGTCTACTATTGTTAACTGCCGAAATTATAAGTTATTATTTTTTAACGATTGGAAGTAATAAATGGAATTGGTAAAATGCGTTGTGGTTTGGTGAAAAAAAGAAATATAATGGTTTATAAGTATAGATACGTTTGCATCTTAGACCACAAAAGGACTAACCAAGTAACCATACGAAGGGTTAACGGATTTTACCTTAAAAGTAAATCGCATCTCGCAGGCATATACGGATTAATACCGCTAAAAAAAGAACACTATTTATTTACGTACGCGTTATTAGCGGCGCCATCTATTGTTGAGTAGCCAGCTAACCACAAGTCATTTCCAAAATCGATCGGTACCTGTAACATACTGCATTCCGGTATTTAAGGGGTACATAGACATTTCAATACCGGTATTGTATGTTATAACGCCTAATGTAAAGGGCGAGCATCGCTACCGCATGCCCCAACACACACACCTCTAGTCACTCACTTATCAATCGTTGTTAATTCACAAACCTTACTATATTTATTTGAACTTTACAAAACAGTGTATATTCATTTTGACCATTTCTGCTGTACACGAACCCTTTTAGACAAATTGTATTATTTAGAGTAGGTATCAAATAGGAGAGTACATTTCAACGTTACAGATCCTTAGGGATGAGCCCATAAATAGTGAACTTTTATGCCGACTCCACTGTATACAGAGACTAATAAAATTGTTACGGTCCGCATGCAACTGCCGACCGTTAAAGCGGTTATTGCAGGTATCCTTTTTGTCGGACCTTTTCCTCGGGTGAAATGTATCCCGAAAAAGATGAAAATAAGAACATGTAACACCAAAAAGAACAAAAGGACGGGTCACCATGCGATCTTACCAAATCCAAAGCTTACTATCTTAAAATATAAATCCAGGCAATAATATTTCTTCGCATATCAAACATAACAAATAACAAGGACAACTTTCGTGATAAAAAATTTAAGGTAATTTATATGTACCTATATTATATTGAAAAAGTGTTAAGAATCGCAAAGTAATACAAATGCAGTCGCGTATTATTATTAAACCATGAGAAAGATTATCTAAGCATGTCGGAACCAACTGTTCATTATTAATTGAAAATATCCGTTCTATTGCAATAATACTATACTTAATCATTAAAAATCATGTCCTTGCAATGATATCTAATCGGATCTTATAAAAAGGAACGTGTAATAACCAGACGACACGACCAGATGCCACGAATAGTGGTTAATCCTGATACCGGATACCAAATATCCAGCGGAGTCATTGGCCGGATATCCGGATATCCGCTAATTGGATATTCATCCAAGTTTTACCTAAAATGAAGTAAATTCTAACACGCGCCTGCGTGTACTGTGCAATTTGCAATTGTTTTTCGCTGTAGGCAGTCGTTCATGGAAATTGCGCTAAATCTATAGCTAGCTATAGGCATTGCGTAGGTATGGGATTAAAATCCTGAATTATTTATTCAAAATATTAAGTTTCGAATCAATGATCCATAGATTGAATTGCGAGAATTGATAAAAGTAGCTGAAGATTCAACTAATCTTAACTTACTGATTACTTGTAGTTTATTAACTTTTTACTCTTCGTTAACTGTATGTAAACTAGTGTTACCGTAGTACCTAAATATCCCGCCGAATACTAGTTATTTGGCCGAACAGTAAAATTGTGGCCGGATAGGCCGGATACCGAATAGTGGCCGGATATCCGCTGCATCTCTCAGTGATAACCGCTTAAGGTATATGAATGCTATCGTTATTATCAAACGAGCAGAAATTTGATTTCGTCCTTTGCATATATTTATTTCCTGTTACGTGGTCCGCTGTATTGCTTACTAAATATATACTCGTTGGTTTTGTTTCGCGTCCTGAATGCGTGCCTAGCATATTATAATTTGGATTATGAACCGTCCTAAACAAATATCAAAACCATGTTTTAAACGTCCTCCTAACGATATAAGAGGCCGTAGTCGTCTTTTGTTCTCGATTTTCCTTAACATTTTAATTATAATTTTGTATAACGAACAAGATTGCTATCAGTTAGCTTAGCTATTATTTATCACTTCAATTACATAATCTCTTCTACAATGTTATTATTATATAGTTTTGTAATAATGTGTAAAAACCGTGAAAGTTAAAATCAGTATTATTTTATTTTATTTTATTCGGAGATCCAACAGCTGCTAATATTATTTTAGATTTTACAATTATGACACATGAAGCCATTAACAGGTTCCCACCAGTAATAACATTTTAGTAAGAACAAATGGTGGTTAGCACTAATAGTTGAACAGATATTAAAGATACACTTTTAGGGCCAAAGCCAGCTAATGAAAATGACTTATAAATAGAACATAACAAATCAAAGCCAGTTGTAACATTTGATCAAAGTCAGAATATGGCATGCTCACTTAAATAACTCCTCCGTCAGAATACGACGCACAGTTTGGATGTTGCTATTGAAAATGTCAATGCCCTGCTCCTTCGTTAGTTTGTTTAGTCTCTTACTAGCACGTATTAGAAAACTGTTCTGTCTGTAATTACGGAAAGCATGGGGAATCGCTAAGGGACGGCAGTATCTCGTGGATCTGGATGGAACACTAAAGGAAAGTTCAGCCAATAATGCTAATTATGTAACATCTTATTTAATAATGAGTCTAATTAGTCGTTTAAAACTTAACCTTAAGGAATTAACTAAAATCAAACTTGACCATCGGGTCACGGAGCTATTTCTAAGCAGGGATCGTTACCGGTATTACTAATAAAAACCTAAACATTGTTGTTAAAAAAAAAACATTATATTTTTAAATGGTATTTAGGTAAGGAGGATACTTTATCTGATTAGCAAAATAAAATGCAAAAATATGCAATAAAAACCGAGATACCGAAATGGAATACAGGTTAATTTGTATGAAAATAATACCGGTATTAGATCCCTGTTTCTAAGGCTCAAGTCATAAAATTCCTATTTTACTGAACAAAACCGGCGTCTACACGAGCCAACAATTAACAGGTTGCTACGCGAAGGCTGGAGACAGACAAAGTGATACTTAATTGCTATAAATGGCCGAACGACACTGTGCGAGAGAGTCCGTCCTATATACTGACTAATAGACTGAGTGCTGGCAGTTTGACGTGATAAGCTGCCACATTCAAGTGCTACTAATTAGTATTACGACGGACACCCACAGCTGAACATGGGTCTCCCCTATTGATCGTCATAAACAGCATGAGGCGTCTAATACCATAGTCGCCTACCTTGGCAAGCGATGGCAGTATTTTGCACCGCTCTAAAAGACGCTACTGCCCGTACTCCGGTGAGTTCTGGTCGCAGTTTAGAGACCATTAGGGGTCAGATGCTATACTATCATTACCGTATCCAATCTGCCGTGGCCAATACTTCGTCTATATAATTGTACCGTTCGCATACCGGAGCTGAATGCGGATTCGCATTGTTATCAGGGATTGTTACCGGTATGATTAATAAGCAAAGTATAGTAAGACACTTATTTAGGTAAGGATAATAAATTACCAGATTCACTAAATATAATCCAAAGTACAAAATAATAACAGATATAACCGAAGTGAAGTGCTTACGCGTTAATTTGTATAAAAATAATACCGGTATTCGCCCCCTGGTATGAAACCCTTATAAGCTATAAAGGAGTTTAAGCAGTAAAAAGCTACTTAACATTTTTTAATTCAAATAATCTGAGTTATAATAGGTAGTACCCAAGTTTGATACCCGTCAAAATAAGACATGAGCTCAGATATTAAGTACCCTTTATATATCATAGCTTACCCGCGTTAGAATTTACTGACACGTAGCTAAAGAATGACAGACATGAACAGACCAAGACTGCTCAATACCTTTGAATTACAGAAGTGACAGGAACCAGAAACAACATTCAGACGCAGGTCGCAAGGATTTGCGAGCGTTGCGAGAGTAGTTTGTATGTTAACCATATCAAGGCCATGTCAAATGCAAAACCTACTGCTCAGACACATCACAGAAATGTTAAAGCTGACGTTGAACTTGTAGGTATACTTTGGTCTGTGGTCTGTGCCTTACATAATATATATCAGCCGTTTGAGTTGAACCTGCGATACCGATATATTATGGTTAATTTACCTGCCAATTAGCCAGCATTCATTCGATAATTTAATACACAAAATACAAAGGAATATTTATTCGTTAAAAGGCATTAAAATAGAATACAGAACAAAAAGGGATGCCGTGCGGACTCCAAACTAGGTTGAGCCTGAGGTATCTTGCGACCCTGCAGATTGGACTAAGGATACATGGTTGACAAATAAAAGTGATATATAGCAAAATGGAAATAGCCTACTTTAACCTACTATAGCTACCGGGTAATAAACCACAAAATACAAAATAATATCGAAAAATAACATTTCCTTTCACAAATGTATATTACATGGGCATAAAATATGACTCCTTTCTACTTATTCGGCCTTATAGTTAGCCATATTTGTCTGTCTGTGTGTCCGTAGCTTACTCAGGGACCGTTAGTCCTAGAGAGCTGTAAATTGATATGAATATGTAAATCAACCATGCGGACAAAGGGGAACAATTAAAAAATATTTTTTCCGATACATCACCTGGAAATGTTAGTTTTTTTTTCCAATAGGTATTTGAAAAATAATAGGGGTTCCCTTAATAATTTGTCCCTCGTCACCCCTCAAACTTTTGAACCGCAAATCGCAAAAATATGAAAGTACATCTTATATTGTTCAAATATATATCTCAAGGAAAATTATTATGAATTAATCAGTTGAACAGTTTTTGAGTAACGGATCAAAAACTATGGAATCCTACATTAAGCATGGCCTGACATGCTCTTGGCCGGTTATTTAATAACAGAATTGCACAGGCGTTTTTTAATAATACATCAAAATCAATTAAAATCTTCTTAGAGCCAAATTATAATTCAACTTGCGTGTGTACCGTGTTTGTCACTGGCCCTGTACCGCGAACAACAGAGTTCGTCATATTTCGAGCATCTTACACTTTTACTTTTTTTTTTTTTTATGACAAAGGTGGCAAACGTGCAGACGGATTAACTCATGGTAAGCAATTACCGTCGCCCATGGGCACTCGCAACACCAAGGGAGTCACAAGCGCGTTGCCGACCTATAAGTGGGTTGGAGCTCTGGGAACCTTACTCACCATCAGGAACACAGCACTATACCTGAAAGGTAGCAGTGCTATTATGGCTGTGGTCTTTTGTAAGGAGGAGGTACTTCCCCAGTTGGGCTGCCCCAGATTCAAGCGTGATGGTCATCGCTGTGCCCTACCTCTCATTTTTGGACGTAGTTTAAGGACATACCCGGGTCCGGGTTTTACTCCAATTAAGTCGTCATGAGAGTGACAGAGACCATCGTCCGAATTTTTTCGCGATAGCGCCGCTGAGTGCCCATTCGCGACCACCTATAAAAGTCAAATGAAGGCTATTTTGTTATATTCAAAATTTATTATTAATGAACCTTGAATCCACCACCAAAAATATTTACTAGCACTCGACACCCGCTTCACGTTTCTACGAGGCACAGGGGACGCTGCAGATGTCGCTCTGTCATTAGTTACCTAAGTTAATAAATTATAAATTAAGCCCAAATTTAACATCAAAATTTGTATTTAACTGTTTGCTTCTCTTTCTTACAAATATGAACCATTCTTCATAATATCGGCATAAACATCGCTGACTAACCTGAGACAATTTAGCACATGTGACTACTATAAGCGTCATTGGCCTCTTTTTATGATATAGGAGGCAATCGAGCGGACGTATTGCCTGATTGCCTGATGGTAAGCAACTACCGCTGCCCATGGACACTCGCAACACCCAGAGGAGCCACAAGTACGTTGCCGACCTTTAAGATAGATATACGCTCTTTTCTTGAAGGTTTGGAGGTCATGTCGGTCCGGAAATACTACAGGACGCTTCTGGAAAAATGCACAGTTGAGGACTGCCAACCATCCAAGTGGTTTTAAACACAAAACTATCGTGAGATTGAAACATATTAATTGTATAAAAGCGGGTGACTCACGTGAAACATGTCGAGCAATATTCGACTTATAAAACGTGAGTTACCCGCTTTTATACAATTAATACATCCAAGTGGTGATGAAAATAAAACATTACCTACAAAACATATCTGAATCCTTTACCTTTTTATAATCGACGATCGTTTCACAATAATCGGCTCGATTACTCATTGGATTAAACGAGCTTTATAGTACATTAAACGTATAACTGGAATAAAGATGTATGAAATTGTTTCACAGTGCACGTGACCTTTACATAATAAAAAACGAGCCAAGTGCGTGTCGGACCACGCATATTGAAGGGTTATTTATAAAGCTACGGTTATTTTTCTGGATAGTACCTTTAGACATTAAGTTATAGCCCTTATGGGTATCATTATACAGCATAGATGTACACTTTCGCTGACAGCACGACAGTTAAACGTCGTTAAGTGAACAACTACTCCTTTTCACACTAAAATGAATGGCAGTAAGACATTATCACCAACAGTATTGTCAGCAGGAAATGACCGCAACCATAAAACGACGTAGTCATGGAAGAGAAAAGTACACATTTCCACCCTGCCAGTAGAGAGGAAAAAGGGTACTTTAATCCCACCGATCAGGGAAGAAAAAACTCTTATTCATGGAGGTGGTGTGAAAAAAAAAAAACATTTATACGAATTATTTTTTAAGTCTATTATAAAGCCGAAATTGATATTTGAAGAACGTGCCAACCAAATCTGTAAATATATTTATGTAGCAATAGGTGTAAGTAAACGAAAAGTAAGCTTGAACGTAAGGTTTTTATAGCCTTGCAAATGTAAATGTTTACGGCACATTGACAGGAAATCATATTCTATATCATGTAATAAAAACACCAATAATTGTCACAATTTGTGTCAATGTTTCAATGGAAGACAGCGGCGCTACCGCAACAAAACGATATTCGTAACTTTCGGACGATTGTCTCTCTCATCTCATCCTCTTGACGCTTTAATTGGAGTAAAAGAGAAAAATGCTCGAAATATACGAACTTCGATGTTCGCGGTACCGGGTCTGATTGTAATCTGCGGCGCTACCGCGAAAAACGATATTAATAAATCTCGGACGATTGTCTCTGTCACTCTCTCATGAGACACCTTCATTGGAGTAATTTCGATGTTCGCGGTACCGGGCCTGAACTTTGTCTGATTCTTCATGTGTGTTGCAAGCATGTATTGGTCTTGTAAATTAAATGTAAAAGTATTTTTGTAACAGTCAACTGTAAAGTAATTTTTGACCTCGAGTGTACACCAATACTGATCCATTAGTAAAATATAAATATACTGGGTAGGTATATTTAGGAGTTATAAAATAATATTTCTAAGAAATAATATTGTTAAAACTTTGTCATGCATTATTAATTTGAAGCAAACTTTTGCAATATTCTCAACAGTGACAAAATATTTATTTGTAAACTTTTGTATCTCCAGTTATACCTATTAACAAAAGTATTAATGTCTCAAAGAGAAGCTAACCATTTTCCACTTGATCTGTTTTGAAATTTCAAACTTAGGTTACCTACACATTTTACCTTCACCCGTTATTAAACTAAACTAAGTTAAACACCTAGATATGTTCTAATAAAATGCCTATTTTTATTGGCAAATTGACAATGTCCACCAAATAATGTTTCCATAAAAAATAATGATTGACTTTCTATTGTTTGTACTCGTATTTACTAATCAGTTGTTAGCATAACTACGCTTATTTTACCGAATCTCAACTATAATAACAGTCTTAAATTTAATATGGGTAGATTTATAAAATTAAACGTATAGAATTATATGCATAGTTATAGAATAAATTAATTTAAACAACATATTTGTTCGTTTTTTTTATTAACATAAATATAAGTTTAGTTTTAGTTTAGTTGTGATTTTGTCTACTGGAAAGCAGTCTTCAAAATAATTAATACAGTGCTACAAGATGATAAATATAATGTGTGCGTATACATTATATGCGTGCGTTATATGCGTATATAACTCATGAGAATCCAAAAAGTAGTGTATATATCAGCGAAGTAATCGCTAGTTTACGTCATTGCCTATTGAGATGTATTCTATTTTTGCTAAAAGGGTAAAAGTACGTAAGAAGTTTGGCTGAAGTTATTAATCTAGATTTAGTTTTAAAAATGGCAGCCAAACCACTCAACGGCGCAATGTTCAAAAACTTAGACAGAGCCATTCATTAAGACACGATAAATAAATCCTGACTTGATTACTGATTAGGTAGTATTATTAGCCCGCCGTAATAGCCGGTCGTAGCCCTTTTCCAGTCTAGACTCAAATTGTGGGCGTTGATAAAATCCTTGTTGTGCTCAAAATCGCACGATAATATGGTTTTTTTTTAACACAGCAGTACGAATTTTCTAATAGCTTTTCTAGACAGTACCTACCTAATTATAAGACGACTGGCCAAATCGTTTGGAGGCGTGGATTAAAGCCATCTCAAGTAACAAACTATTTTCAAAAAAGTTTAGCTTATCTTTAAACAAATAGTATCTTTAAACAAGTAAACATAATTTACGTTATCTTGTTAATTTTCATTTGTACATAAGCTTATGGTCAGATTAAATTGGGTTAAAACCAAAAGTATTTTTTGATAATATATAATAATTTCCCAAATTAAATACCAAAGATTATTTTTTATTAACTACACACAAGAGATGTAGTTAGGAAAGGCACATTGATGCAAGTTGTAAATTGGCAGGGCGGGATGTAAAGTACGGGGAGAATAAAGGCAAAGTATACAAAACCTAACCTATTGTATCGTATCCTGGCCAGCCAACAAATTTCTTGGCTCCATTTGGCGTGGCATTTCGTATCTTCGTACTCGTATCACATCCTGAGTGACGCTCAAAGACAATATACGCAACAAGTTCAACAGAAGCACTCTTGAAGTTGCACCCATCACAGTTATAATAATAACTGAGTCCCGACTGAGATGCGAACGTCTCGTAATACAAAGGCCTTAACAATGGACAGATAAGAGAGGACGAGGTAGACCACCAACCACGAGCATTATCCAAATAGATATGAAAAGCTTAAATTTAAGAAGAAGACGCTAAAAATAGAACTGCCTGGTTACGCAAAATAAGGAAATCCGACCCCAAGTTACGCGTAAAGGCGGGGACGTGTAACCAGTTGTTGAATGAGACCGCTTTCTTTCAATCATTTATTAAAAGAACCCCTAATAGGATTGCAATACCGGTATTATTTGCATGATGATTCAGGAATTCCGGAGTTTTTGACAAAGAACAAATATTCTGTAAGGGGTTTTTGTAATAGGCTTTTTCTCTGATTTCAGGAGTGTCCTACGTTCTAATAGGTAAGTTCATCAAAGTAAGGTGTTATTTGTGGAAATATGGTAGGTACATACTGAATCGTTTGTCTACTTATATATAGTTAAGTAGTAGTATTTATATAGTTAAGTAGTAATATATAGTTGACCCAAAAGTTATATTTAGTGAAAAAAATATTCTTCTTAAGTAAGGTCCTAAATTTTGTCCTATCGTTTTATTTTGTTATACACCGTATTTTTTGTAACTGTTTGTTTATTTATGTGCTAATAAATGTATTCTCATTCTTTTCATTCTAAACAAAACAATATTGCTCACTGGCTTAAGTGGCTTGTATTCGTATTTATAAAATAAACTACTCTTTATACCTGTATAATACCTTATTACATTTTTTCCCTCTGTACATTGTTATTATAAAACTTTTCTCTGCATATTTCTTAAATTAATTTCAGCTACGTTTCTTAAATTAGTTTCAGCTACATCATACCAGCTGTTGGTTACATTGTAAAACACTCTGGTATTCTTTCTCTTTTAAAAGGTTTAATATTTAATTTAAAAGCGCACACTAGAAAATACATAGAAGAAAAGTTGTTACAGACATAAGTTGTAATTTGCTGTAGAGTCCAAGGATGCGCTACGGTGTGATTACCCCAATCACACCGTAGCGCATCCCACTCGCCGGCCAAATGTGCGAGCGAGACAGTTAATTTTTTTTTTTAATTCATAGTACTTTATAAACAAATAAACTCAATTACTTTATAATTCCATAATATCGTACACACATTGAAAATAAATGTAGTCTTTTGATTGTTAGCCGAAGTTTCTTGATGAATACTTAATGAAGAAAAATGACAATAAAGTGACACTAGTGAAATTTAAATGACATAAACGCTTTGCATAAATACCATGAATTGCTGCTGTTTACATTATAAATCGAAAATAACGTAAAACCTGTATGACAAAGTAAATTATTCTAATGAAACGTATTAACAACGGACTTCATCTATTATGATAATTTTATGGTTAACCAACTTCGAAAAAGGTAAGATGCTATAATTTCCATAATGATATAATTTAAAATTAGACACAAAAATGTGGTAAAACACTAAACATGCTGAGCATCATCTGGTTTAAGGAGATGGCTTTAGTAAGTTTACATACTGTATGTACAATATTTGGTAAGGAAAAATTTATAGACAAATTCTTGGGTAAAAAAAAATGGGTATTTTTAGAGCTCTGTATTATTTTCCAGTAGCCTCATACTAATCACCGACGGACTTTCACCGCTGGACATGCGCCTACTCCATAGACCACCGCAAGCAGCATGAGGAGTTTAGCTTCAGAATTGTCACGCTTGGCAGGCGGATTGGCAATCGCAGTATGTTCCACCACTCTACTGGGACGCTGCTGGCCATGCTCCGGTGATTTCTATTAAATTAATCAACATTTAAAGCAGGCACAGGCATTTAAACTTTACAGATTAATTTAATTTTAACATCAACAAACTACCTTAGCCCATTTCATGCTATGTTGAGTTCGAGTTTGACCAGTTGATAGGAGGAGTTAACCATAACAACTTTACATAAACTAACTACACCAAAACTGGTGTAGTTAAATTAGTTAACTAATTATGAATATGTACCTTAGAGATTATAGGCACTACAGAAACGTCTCTGCTATTAAGAAAACAAATGAGTTTAGATTAAGCTAAAATAGGTTTTAAAAATGGTTACATCGTTTCTCTGAACCTTTACTTGAACCTTTTCTTGTACAATTATATGTAAGTGTGCTGTGTTTTCGATGACCTATTTATATTTGTTGGACTTTCAATCCGAAGGTCGTCAGAACCCGGCTTGTATAACGGAGTTTCTCAAAACATGTGGTACCATTAATATTTATTTACCTATCCGCTTTTCGATATGAAACGAGGGAAAACATAGTAAGGATATGAATGTATGTAATATGTTTTATGACTACCCTCGATCAATTACTGCAGTAAGCAATCACCATTTTAATGTTTCACAAAGTTATAATCGAGTTGCCGGCTGTCAAGTCGCCGTGATAGAGTGGCCATAACGAGATTAACTATCCTGAGCAGATTACTGAACCACTAATACAAAAGAATAAGTCCAGGCTTAGCACCGCGAACCACTGCGAATATTATTCGTTTATTGGTATTGACTTCGGTGCACGAACCAGCAAGAGGGATAGAGGCTTTACTGGCATATAGTCGAAGTCAATTTTCGAAATGCCGTGTTCGCGGTAGTCCCTCTGTTTACGGGCGGTTACCCTTAAGGTCCTACATCGATTTGCGTTAACCACGCCCACCTTACGAGATATATTTATGGTCCTCGTGCCCAAAAGAACGAGATACATGGCTCTTGAACTATTATTGTCTTTTTTTTAACAATTCACAAAATATATGTTAATCTATAATATTTTCATTTATTTTGACGACAGTTCTGGCCTAGTAGGTAGTGACCCTATAAAGCCGACGGTCCTGGGTTAGAATCCCATTAAGGGCATTATTTGTGTGTTGAGCACAGATATTTGTTCCTGAGTCATGAGTGTTTTCTATTTATTAAGTATTTCTATATTATACATATATATTGTTGGCTTACCGTGAGGGTCAGTCAATTTTTGTAAGAATGTCTTGTAATATTTATTTACATTTATTTATTTCATTTATTTTGATTGTGTCAGTCTTGGCATAAAACATGATAACTCTTTTTATTTCATTTTTATTGTTTTATATTGCATGGCTAACGTAAGCTAAGGAAAATAAGAAATAAAAGGACCGTACCTTGGATTTCTTTTTCTATCGAGTAAATTTTCAATATATATGTTTCAGCTTCTACCCGTTACTAAGATATTATATATATAGTAAATTCCCAAAAACGTATAACCGAAACTAAGCGATGTTACTTTTCCCATTCGGAAGTTGGGGCGCTTGGATAAGTGCGTTTATTTTTCAATTTACTTAAGTATTACTTAAGGAAAACTTAATGTTGCGTCTCAACAACCATTAAGAATAATCAGTTACGTTTCCGCTAAATCGCGCTCCTAGTTTAGTAGGCAATGACCCTCTGCGTACGAAGGCGGTTCCGGGTTCGAATCCTGACCAGGGCAATTATATGTGTGATTATCACGAATTTTTTCTTGTGTTATGAGCGTTATTTATATATTTAAGTATTTATGAACTCCCTGCCGAGGTTTTCCCTAGGGACTACAATATGAGGTTCTTCAAAAGAGGAGTGTATAGGTTCTTAAAGGGCTTAGGCAACGCGCATGTGAATCCTCTGGAGTTGAAGGCTCAGGTATGTTTATTATATGTTGTATCGTCTAGTATGCCTACGCTGCAAGCTTTATTGAGCTTACTGTTGAACCAGGTTAATTTGTGTAATATTGTCACAAAATATTGATTTAACTGTACCTAAATGCGGTTTCTATCAAACTCTGATTGTAATGATACATTTATGAAGTAATAAACAACTTTTTCCAAACAATATCCGTTTTAAATAAACATAATAATAGGTACTTTGACTTCAAAATTTCTAACATAAAAAGATGATTCAACCTTTAAGCTTGATTAGAATTTAAAATGTAATAACAGAAGAAGGTAAAGATGTTAATTCAAGGAGAATACCCGGATGGTTTTCTCTCGGAAAACATTAAAAAATACGTTAGCACAGGGACGGAAAATAAGTCGTCAAACTAAAAGAAAGTGGCAGTCGAAGGGAACGATATTTCAGAGATAGTCTTCATGGTGGTAACGTAAGCGTCACGCGACTCCTATCTGTCTGAAACTCGACACACTGCCTCCGCACTCGAGTACAGATTCCAAGCACAGTGCTCGGCGGTGGAAAACAGTGGATATGTAATAATACCCTGGGGTGACAGAATTTATAACGTCTCGTGGCGAGGCGATGAGTAATAGAGGTCGGGGATCACTGCTCCCGATATCGTTTTATCTTCGTCCTTCTATTGGGCTTCGTTACGAGAAACTGATACTTCCGCGACAGTAATGATTCCGGGCGCGCCGAACGCTGTGCCCCTTTATTCTTTACTTTGAAAACAAAAACTGCAAACCCGTCTAATGTAAAATAAAGGTTGTAACATTAGGCGGGTGGAAAGGAGAGACGGGTCATCATCGAACCTTGGCAACGGGGACAATGGGCAGTTAATGGAATCACGGCCGTCGCATTTATTTGAGAAATAGTTAAATAAGAGCACTAGAGAACATGCGTAATGAAACTAAATTGCTAAAATGTTTCCAAACAAGACAACAAATAAATGGAGAATGCCGTTGTTATTATTTAAATACCGTCGGAACAATGAGAATTGAACGTTATCAATCGAGGAAACAGATAATTAAACCTTTAATTAATGTTGCTTGTTATGGATGTTGCAACAAATTTTCCGATCGCATTAATTAAAACTTAATTATAAGTCATATTTACGAGTATTTACATTGAATGTATATTAATTCAGCCAGAAGTGTTCATAAACAAATATTTAAGTTTCATATTTAGATACTTGCGATATAAAAATAGACATTGAAAATTTGCCTAGGATAGTAAGTATTCATTATTCTATGAAATATTATTTTTAGTACTTAAGTTAAAATGATTACTATTTTCAGCAATAATAACACGAAAAGCGACATTTTTCCTAAACTATATACATTGTTATTTTAATGAAATATAAAACAATTCTTAGAATGAACTTATAGAGACTGATTTACTTAGAATTTTATAAAGAATTTATCAAGTTATCTTTTCAAAGTGAGTGAAACGCGAATAATTGCTTTTGTTTTCTATAAATACCCGGTGGCATTGGAAATCAACAAAGTTAAATTTCGCTGTCTGTGCCAGGTTATTCAGGATTCGTTATAAATAATTGTTGTTTACAATCAGGGATTGTGTTATTTATCGGTGAACTTATTTAAGTTTTATATAAAAGCAAGAGTTGTAAATTTGGAAAAGGAATGATTAATTATTTAAATATAAATTAACAAGAAGGTAGGTACATTGATTATATAAGTGCTTACCAATAGTTTATTTAATGAAGACTGGCTATGATTATAGTATCAAGGGTTCAAGAGACAGAATCAATAAACACGACCTCTTCTTCATGTGAATAAAATACTTAGGATTATTAGTCGTAAATACCTATAATAGAGACAGAATATTACTAAGGAGTAATAAAGGTTTATGTTAAGACTCCTATAGATTATTAAGTCTCTTCGAGCAAGTAAATGTTTCAAGCGACAAACTTATTCTCATAACATTTTAGGAAATGAAATATATTGTGTTGAAACATTAAATTGTCTTGCGCACAAAATCATTTTATTCGGAACATGCTAAAATTAATGAAATAATAATTTTAAGATAACGTCAGTGAGAACACGGACACATTGCCGAGAGCTAGTTGGTGTTATGTACCTAATGTTGTAAAACATTATACCATTGTTAGCGAGTTAGTGACAAGAACATGTAGGTATCCGAGACCTAACGTGACGGTAAAAGGGGAGTGGCTACTTATGTTCGTCAAATTATCGTCACAAAACTGACTTAATTTAACTTTTCTACTCACCTAAGTCACTTTAATTGGAGGCACTTTTTTTAACTTCCAATTAGATGTATCCAAGTTCTTAGACGTACATAAATATGCTATTTTAAGTTGACTAAAACTATTTTGTGGATTTTGTTGATTTATTCCTTATTTTCTATTAGTTTATACATAAACTGTTCTGTTTTCTCCGATCCGTATCATTGTGGTTGCAACTAAAAAAGTTTCTGATATTCGAAAGAAAATATTTGACTGCTAAAGTTTAAATACCATACATGTCACCCTCTCAAATAAAGTGTACATGAACGAACATATGAATATTCTGTGTAAATACAAAAAATCATAATATTGGCATATTGATTCTTCAGTCAGCGTCGAACAGTAGCACCTAAAGTAGTCGAATATATCGGGTCTTTATTTGTAAAGCCATAAGAATGTGTCACAATATTATATTTATTCAGTTTGATTGCTACAAACATGATAAACATAACTCCTAGCTGTGTAAACGCAATATGCAAGCTCCAAGAGAGAAATTACGTTTTCAATTTAGATTCCCAATCCAAGTTACACGTGTGCATTCGAAATAGCTCTACTGTCCAATGCAGTGTTCTCTATAAATAGTAATAATATCTAACATGGAAAGAGAGGCTTATAATTTTAGAAAAGTAGTATTACGTCAGTTTTGTGACGATCAAATTAATTAAGTATTACATTTCTATAGATAGGTACCTACTTATATTTAGTGATCGTTTCATAAACTATAAGCAATATTATTCCTATGGTTTAATGGACAATATTATATTAGTCCATTTGTCGAGTTTAAAATTACAAAGTATTTTTTATTTTACTGTAAATGTAAACTATCTACTTACATATGTGACATTATCTAGGAAAAGGGACCTTATTGTCGATGGCGCTTATGTCGAATCGCGTTGCGTTTGTATTGTATCGTCTTGAACAACGACGTAAGCGCCAACGACAATAAGGTCCCTTTTCATAGATAATGACACATATTATTTCTTACATTTACAGACTAAAATGTCATGGCCAATACGGTACATACAAGTTAAAAGGTACTTAGCTAGACTAGTCAATTTTAATTACACAACTTTCATAAGGCGTCTAACTGACTACATGATATTTGATAATGGGTAACTACTAACTCACAACTAGAAACATATGATATTATTTGATTATATATTATGAAACGTAAAAGGACAATTGAATCCGATTTCTGGAGGGCTTGACTACTTTCTCTTAAGCATTATATTAGTATCACAAATGACTTTTTTGTGTAACTTACGTTTCTATAAATTAATAACTCTGCTTACCTATATATGCAAAATGTTAATTACATAATTTATCTATCAATAGTTAATAATAATGTATCAACAAAAAATGACCTTTTTCATTATTTAATTCTTGTATTTTATGAAAAAAGCTGGCCAAGTGAATGTCGAGCGGGGTGCTGTGTTCCATAGTTATCGATCCTTAATTTAAACAGTTCGACCGATGAAATCCAACACAATTTACCTTGAAAGTCTTCATGAAAGTAACTACAGTTTATTGTTACTTTCATGATTTTCATGTTTTACTTATCTGATGAGACCTCACACTTAAAAAATTGGCCCACACTTCATATGTACGGTAAGGTGACCAAATTTTATATCCATTTCATATTTTACCACTTTTTCTGCGAGCTTGATTAACATATGCATACCACATTTCAGCTTTCTAAGACTAGTTAACGGCCACTGAAGAAAGCCGGGCACAAACAGACAGACATACAGACATCGCGAAACTATATGGTTCCTAGTTGACTACGGAACCCTCAAAAGATTTCACTCAAGTTTATTTAGTCACTCGCACAACATGTTTGGTAGAGTTTAGGTTAGGTTAGGTATTTTTTTCCCATTTTCATACACTAAGAGTACCGAGCGCCTATTCGCGTCATCGTTCGTGTCGCCGGTATGTCACGCACTCAGTAACAGTACCTAATAAACTTGTATAAAACCGTTTTTTGTCACAAAATAACCTCATTTCTTATCTTTATCTCCAACAAATGTATATTAATAGCACAAAAGAGCTAGTTGAGAAAAGAAGCAGCAACCCGCTGACTATAAGTAAACTACCAATAGCAAACTCCTGACTATAGGTAGGTGACTATGGATCGACTACACCGCTATTGCCAAATTAGGTCCATGTTTGTACCGCGTATGTCGTCCCGAGGCTAACAGAGGCGAACAGCCTCAGTTTAGATCCTATTTAATAATAGGACCCTTTGAGAAATAATTACACCCTTTGAGAAATGTTTTCATGGCATGGCCTTTACTGAAAATAATTTATTTGGTATCAAAAGAACAGTTAAATACCTATTATCTTATCATATATATATATATATATATATATATACATTATACATATATTATACATTTATATATATATATATATATATATATGTATATTGATAGCCGACCGGTCTGGCCTAGTGGGTTAGCCACAATTCTTTTGATACCAAATAAATTATTTTCAGTAAAGGCCATGCCATGAAAAGCATGGAGATTGAGGATTATAAAATTATTTACCGAAAAGAATGAAAGATGGCTGAAAGACTGTGTTAATACAGTTCCAAAAGTGATGGTATTGGAAAATTGAAATTTGCACACATACGAGTAACATACCAACATGTTGTGTTATAAGACCGGATTAAATGTACAAAATTAAATAGAAGTATTTGATTGCGTCAATTCTTGCCATAAGGTTGGGATTAATATTATGCAACAAAATTCCCAAGATAAATGAAGATCGAAGAGAACACAGGCCCTGGTCGCAGCGGCCACCGACATTTGAATTGTTAATTCTATTCTTGAATTCCAATGTACCTACGTGGTAATTCTTACTATACCCGTACTAATCCCGTATCAAGATTCGTGTCTAGGATGCTAATAGCTGTGAATAATTAATTTGTACTAAGTCCTGTTGTTTAGCGGTATTCGAGGGTTGTTGGAATAAATAATCAAAGCTAACATTCTAAGCAATTCCCTTGGGAGGTGAAATATTACATTATAAGATTTTTACGCGTTATATAAGTAATCTGGATTGTGAAGTGGCTAAAACCAAGTTGAATAATATTGATAATTAAGCAAGTACATACTTCACTACTGACATAGGTACATGCAATATAAAAAATATACTATTTCTAGTCTTAGACTGTAATATGAGTATTTAGAATTTCATAAACAGCACTATAACTTTACTCTTATCAACGTTGGACACGCTATAGCACTTCCGACTTTAACTATTAGGATTATATCGATAATATATAAATTATATCATAACACTCCACAACCCTGCCTATGAAGACGATGGTCCTGGGTTCGAATCCTAGTCGGGGCATTTATTTGTGTGATGAGCACAGATATTTGTTCCTGAGTGAGAAAACACCCATTTTCGATATATTTAAGTATTTATATGTATCTATCTATTATGTATGTATATCGTCTTCTATTACCTACAACACAAGCCTTAAAAAGATATTTATTTTTCAATTTAGGCACATTACATGCACTTATAAACGTCAAAGAAAAATCTCCACCGGTTCAAACACTAACCCGAGAAGATACCGGCAAGAAACTACGGCGGGACTTATTTTACTTACTGAGCTTACCATAGAACTAGGTCTATTTGTGTAAGATTGTCCCGAAATATTTTTTATTTTATTTTATACATAAGTCATTTTATTATGTACATTGTTGGCAACATTGTCCCTTCTACCCGGCAAAGTGCATAAAAACCCCTGGAAGCCGTTGCTCAGGACATTTTGCCTTCGGCCGCCATCGTGATCGCGTGAGCTATTCTGATTGTCTGATCGTTACCCTTTGCTATTTTGTATCTATTACCTATGTTAAATGGTGATTCGTTCCTTACATAAATTAAATTATCGTGATTTGTTATTCGCACTGGTTTTTATTCGAAACTCCATCCTGATTCTTTATAACATATATGTAAAAGAGGTTGAGTAACTTTGCACATAGCAAGCGATACCCAAGGTTGTGGAGTGTTATGATATAATTTATATATTATCGATATAATCCTAATAGTTAAAGTCGGAAGTGCTATAGCGTGTCCAACGTTGATAAGAGTAAAGTTATAGTGCTGTTTATGAAATTCTAAATACTCACATTACAGTCTAAGACTAGAAATAGTATATTTTTTATATTGCATGTACCTATGTCAGTAGTCAAGTACCTATGTACTTGCTTAATGATCAATATTATTCAACTTGGTTATAGCCACTTCACAATCCAGATTACTTAACGCGTAAAAATCTTATAATGCAATATTTCACCTCCCAAGGGAATTGCTTAGAATGTTAGCTTTGATTATTTATTCCAACAACCCTCGTATACCGCTAAACAACAGGACTTAGTACAAATTAATTATTCACAGCTACTAGCATCCTAGACACGAATCTTGATACGGGATTAGTACGGGTATAGTAAGAATTACCACGTAGGTACATTGGAATTCAAGAATAGAATTAACAATTCAAATGTCGGTGGCCGCTGCGACCAGGGCCTGTGTTCCCTTCGATCTTCATTTATCTTGGGAATTTTGTTGCATAATATTAATCCCAACCTTATGGCAAGAATTGACGCAATCAAATACTTATATTTAATTTTGTATATTTGTAAATGAAGCCTCCTTCCTTCATTTAGTTAGTTTATATTTATGGTCATATTTCTTAGGTTTGAATTGACATATTGAAATACGTGTCAAATGTCAGAGAAAAGATATTAATTTTAAATAACGGAATATTTGTGTGAATAATGTTTATGTAAATAGAGATGGAGTATTAGCTCTAAATGTTGTTTCTCTTTTCAGGTAAGAGTTTTATTTGAGTTTTAGTGTAATGATGTTTCTGTTTTGCTTATAAATTGTGTACATTGTTTATAATAAAACATTCTCTTCTCAGAGCAACACAATTGAGTTATTATTTCGCCGTATCACAAACGGACACTATACACCGTGTTCCATAATCATATTATAAAACAACATTTTTACAGCTGATAAAAAAATGGATAAATTAAAATTCGAATTTATAGTAAAATCGATTGACGATCCGAAAACGAACATTTGCTGCATAACATCTATTACTACTGTGGACAACAATGTTTATTTGATTCCTGAAAAAATGCAACCAGTAAGACTGCACGAGGCGATCATGAAGACGCCTGCGTATGGAAAAGTTAAACTTACATTGCAAAAAAGACATGACAAGAGGCAAGTATGGATATCTATGACACAAGATTTAAAGAGTATTTACATGGATGAAGATGGAAATATGCAGTTTAATGGATATTTGTTAGAAGAAATTGTTCCTGAATCTCGGCCACAGACTCCAGTTCCAGGGATTTCAGAAGAGGCTTTAACAAGGATTCTGGAAAACTTTGCTGAAAAGAACAAGGATACATCCAGAAAGCAAAACGTAAAAAAGCTTACTGAAAAGATTGTTTTAGATAAGTTTACTAATAAAACGACTAATGCATGCCAATGGCTGACCACCTTTGAGACAGAGTGTCAACGTGTAGGTTTAGAAGAAGACACTCAGAAAATTGAAGCATTGAGGTTATTTTTAGAACATTCGTGTCTGGACTGGTACAGCTCAATGATAATGAAACATACGATCGACTCGGAATGGACAATATGGAAAAAAATATTTTGTGAGACTTATGCAGATAAAGGTTGGTCGCCTATCAGGTATGCAATTTTTTTTAGATATAAACAGGGTTCTTTGGTAGAATATGCTATTAAAAAAGAAAGGCTCTTATTAGAAATAAATAGAGGAATGGACAAGTCAACATTGATAGACTTGATTGCTACGGGGTTGCCAATTTTTGTAGCAGATAGGATAGACAGAGAGGATTTAAAAGAGACTGAAGATTTGTTTAATAACCTTAGAGGTTTAGAACACTTGGTAGGTAGGAAAAACTGGGAAAAAAAGACTGATTAACGGTTTTTATTTGATGCTGGTCTCGTTTCATTCCTTCATTATTCTTATTTTTAAACCAACATAGGGATTCAGAATGAAAACGGCTTCCCTTTTTCTCTTTCTCACAAATTCTACATGGGTGATAGTCTTTGCCATTTTTCTCACAAATTTTATTGACTCTAGGTATAGATAATAAAATTTGTGAGAAAATGGCAAAGACTATCATAATTTGTGAGAAAGAGAAAAAGGGAAGCCGTTTTCATTCTGAATCCCTATGTTGGTTTAAAAATAAGAATAATGAAGGAATGAAACGAGACCAGCATCAAATAAAAACCGTTAATCACTCTGAGTTGGAAGTAGAATTAAATGAAATAGATTCAAAAAACTAATAATTCCGCCATTAATTAAAACTAAGTTAGTCTTAAACAATACTCTACAACTTCTTGGAGTTTATGATTCGGGATCAAATGTGTCGTTGATAAATTCTAGATTACTACATATAAAAAATAACTCCATTAGTAAAAAGGTGAAAAATGCTAACTTAAAAACGATTAATGGCGTTAAAACTCCAATTGGAATGGTGACTTTAAAGATAAAAATTTTTGATTTGGAACATGACATTAATGTTTTTGTTGTAGATGAAAAAAATTTTGACTATGACTTCTTGATTGGCTTAGATAGATATTCCACCTCATCCAAGATGACAATTTGGAAATTACACAAAATGCTAAGATATTAGAAATAGAAAATAATGAAACTGTAATAACCGGAAACGTAGTTATGTCTCCTTGTATAACAAATATGGAAATGGAACAAATACAAATGATAAATATAAATAATAATACGGATTTAGAAATAATAGAGAAAAACGGAAATGAAAATAAAAATACATACGAAATTAACTTTAATGAACATATAGATGTTGAAAACTTTAATATTACGGTAAGTCATCTAACTTCTCAACAGCAATCTGAAATAGATAACTTAACCTCCTGAGGCCCAATTTTATAGGGGGTACTTCCGATAAAGACCCAGTGTCCTAATATTAGAACTAATAAATAAAGTACTGAACGCCCACACCAAAATTTTTTTATATCTCTGTAACCTCAAAAGGTACAGATGTGATATTTTAGGGTTGCTATAATATTGATATAAGCTTGCTTAACAAGATGAAAAAACACCGAATAATTTTGTTCTTTATTTATCACATTGGGCTTTTAAGACATACCAATCAGTCTTGAATATCTTATTAAAAAATTAGTTTTTAAACATGAAATGCTCAAAGAAATCAACAAAAAGAGTTATCAAATACACAAAAACCAAGTTTTCTTTTTTTTATCTAAAAATTCACAACTTAACTAAAAAAATAGTCATAAAAATCAACCAAAAAAGTGGTATGTTTACCATTCCAGTAACATTATTAGGCTTTTTCGAATAAAAACTCAAAAATCTCACATCAACTGTGAATCAATACACAAAATATAAAAATTCAACGATCATAATACTGACAATTACCATTATTCGTCTATTTTTATAAAATAAACTTAAAAACCACATAGAAAATTACAATAATTAAAAAAATAATGCTAACAAATAAACTGACAAAACAATTATATTATTAGTGTAATAAGTAGCTCCGGTGCGACGTGGAGGTATATACACATCTTCTATTCTATATCATCACCTCCGAAAGGATCGTCCTTATCGTCTTTGTAACCAGACTGGTGAAGTAAATCAAGCACTTTACTATCTTTAAACGCTGTAAAAAAAGAAAATATATAAGCCCGGTGACGTAAAACAATGCCTAATTATATTATTCAATATGAAATAAGTATTCAGTTATTTTTTCATTTATTACACGTCATATTTTAATATGCTCAAAGTAGTTAAAATAAGAAAATGCAAAACCCATGCAAAAAGCAATTAATAGTATACCCGCCCGGCGTACTAATACTAGTACAAATAAAGTTACATCAAAAATACATGACGAAAATGACCACATTTTGGTAAAATAGCAGTATTTACATTTAAATTATTAATCTATCTTTAAAATAATCCAAAACACAGTAAGCTTTGAGCAAAGATTACAAAGATATTAATGAGTTAAACTGACCTGCTCTCGTGGCACTTGTCATTGCTGCGACAACTCGTGACAGAAGACTGAAGATACCCCTCTCCGCTCACTTTGTGCAGTGTTGCCACGATGGCAAATATATTCACAGACTAACCGACAACGTAGACTAGACATGGAGCGTAATTTAAACATACCAGGTGACACTAAATATTTTGTTCTAGTATTAGGACAGTGGGCGATTGCTCCAAGTCTCTGTTTTAAAACTTGGGCTTTCACTGCAAACCGATTTTGTCCTAGTATTATCACTTTGAACCTCAGGAGGTTAATTAACAAATATAAAGAGCTTTTTGCAAAAGACAAATTTGATATAGGCACAGTGAAGGATTATGAGGCACACATCGACCTACAAATCGATAAATATTGTAGCAAGCGACCTTATAGATGCACTATCGATGATAGGAAAGAGATAGAACAACAGGTATCACAGTTATTAAAAAAAAAATTAATCGAGGAGTCTTACAGTCCTTTTGCCGCTCCGGTAACTTTAGCTTACAAAAAAGAAGATGGAAGAAAATCAAGGTTATGTATAGATTTTCGTGACTTAAATAAGATAGTGGTTCCTCAGTCACAACCTTTTCCTCTAATTGAGGATTTAATGATTAAAACAAAAAAATGTACATTCTTTTCAACACTAGACGTTAACTCAGCATTTTGGTCAATCCCTATGAAGGTGGAGGATAGAAAAAAGACTGCATTTGTTACCCAGGAAGGCCATTATCAGTGGACATGTCTCCCTTTCGGTCTCAAAACGTCACCAGCTATTTTTCAAAGAGTACTTAGCAGTATTATAAGGAAACATGGGCTATCAGATTTTACAGTCAACTATATAGATGATATTTTAATATTCTCGAAAACATTTGCTGACCACATTAAACACTTATCTTCTTTGTTGGATGCAATATCAAAGGAAGGCTTTCGATTGAAATTCTCAAAATGTAACTTCGCTCAGGATTCAGTAAAATATTTAGGCCACCTAATACAAAATAATACAATTTCTCCACTTAAAGACAACTTAATTGCAATAAGGGAATTTCCTATACCAAAAACCCAAAAAAATGTTCGTCAATTTTTGGGAAAGATTAACTTTTATGAGAAATATGTGCCAAATATATCAGTCATATTAGATCCTTTACATAATTTATTGAGAAAAGGTCAAACATTTATTTGGTCACAAGAATGTCAAAAAGCTTTTCAAACTATAAAAAATCTACTTTGTTCAAAACCAATTTTGGCTATCTTTGATCCAGATCTGCCAATACACATTTATACGGACGCCTCAATCCAGGGCATAGGTGCGATTTTAAAACAGCCACAGGATGGAGAAGAAGAAAAACCTTGTGCATATTTTTCACGAAAATTAAATGAGTCTCAGAAGAAGAAAAAGGCTATTTACTTAGAGTGCTTAGCAATAAAAGAGGCAGTAAAATACTGGCAACATTGGTTGATAGGGAAAAAGTTCACAGTTTTCTCTGACCATAGACCTCTCGAGAGGATGAATATTAAGGCTAGAACCGATGAGGAACTAGGGGACCTGACATATTATCTATCACAGTTTAACTTTGATGTTGTATATTCTCCAGGAAAATACAACTTGGAAGCGGATTGTTTGAGTAGGAATCCGGTATTAGAACCACATGACAATCAAGACGAAATCTTAAAAATTGTTAATTTTATCAAATTAGAAGACATAATAAATGATCAAGAAAAAAATGAAGATATCAAACAAAATAAAGATAAATTTGTAACAACTGTGAAATTTGCATAAAAAATAAATCGAGAAAAAAATTTAAATTTGGATTAATGTCACAATTGGGCCCTGCTACATACCCATTTGAGATCATATCCATTGATACTATTGGGGGATTCGGTGGTTCTCGCTCCACAAAAACTTATTTGCATTTACTTGTGGATCACTTTACAAGGTTCGCCGTTATTTTGACCTCAAAGACACAAAATGCAAGTGATTTTATAAAGCTCGTTCAAAAAGTTCCACAGGGCAATAGAATTGGTATGATTCTTTCTGATCAGTACCCAGGTATAAATTCAAGAGAATTTAAAGCATATTTAGAAGATGAGAACATACCTATTATATTCACCGCAGTAAATGCCCCATTTTCCAATGGTTTAAATGAAAGATTAAATCAAACGCTTGTAAATAAAATCCGGTGTATTATTAATGAAAGAAAACATAAATTAGCTTGGACAAGTATCGCTCACGAGTGTACCCAAAGGTACAATGAAACTGAACATTCGGTGACGGGTTTTGCTCCAAAATATCTATTAGAAGGACAAAGTGTGGATATTCTACCGGAAGAATTGAAACAAAATGAGACATGTAAAAATTTATTAAGAGAGAAGAATAGCGTTAGAAAATAATATAAAATCGCATGACTATAATAAAAAGCAATTTGATATGAATAGACAAACGTGTCAACTTAAAGTAGGAGATTTAGTATATGTTGAAAATGGTAATAGATTGAATAGAAAAAAACTAGATGAAATTAAAATTGGTCCATATAAAATTATAGAAAAAATATCAAATTCAATTTATAAATTAGACACAGGTCACAGGAAATTACAGTCAAACTTATATCACATTACTAAACTACTTCCGATTCAAGAGAATAATATGTAAATAAATGATAATTATTTAATATAAAAAAAAATATTTAATATAATATAATTATATTTTAAAAGAGAGGGGGAGGGGGAGATGTAAATGAAGCCTCCTTCCTTCATTTAGTTAGTTTATATTTATGGTCATATTTCTTAGGTTTGAATTGACATATTGAAATACGTGTCAAATGTCAGAGAAAAGATATTAATTTTAAATAACGGAATATTTGTGTGAATAATGTTTATGTAAATAGAGATGGAGTATTAGCTCTAAATGTTGTTTCTCTTTTCAGGTAAGAGTTTTATTTGAGTTTTAGTTTAATGATGTTTCTGTTTTGCTTATAAATTGTGTACATTGTTTATAATAAAAACATTATTTTTTTAGAGCAACACAATTGAGTTATTATTTCGCCGTATCACAAACGGACACTATACACCGTGTTCCATAATCATATTATATATTTAATCCCGTTTTATAACACAACATGTTGGTATGTTATGCGTGCAAATTTAAATTTTCTTTTAAACTTTTGGAACTGTATTAACACATTCTTTCAGCCATCTTTCATTCTTTTCGGTAAATAATTTTAAAACTCTTTTATAATCCTCAATCTCCATTCTCGTTATGTTTGGTCTTTTAACCAAAGATCGTCTCAGAGAATAATAATTAAGCCCGCAGCTTGTGGCGAGCTGTTGGCGAGTAACAACCCCACGGACCCGAGAGTGCTCCAAAGAGTGTCTTCGTCGGACCCACGGGAATCTCAGCTCTGGCTTGCCTGAATTGGACATCCAGAGAGGAGTCGTTAGAAGATATTAATTATTCACGAATGTATAAAATACTATTTTCTAACTCTCACAGCGCCATAACATCTCGCACTAAAATAGTACAAGCCAGATACACAGATAGTAAACTCGATACTCGTTATCGAAAACCTCAATGTCACAACTCATGGTAAGGGTACAGGAAGTATCATTGTGCAGTTATTCTCATTAAATAGCAGGGATAGCGCTGAATTGGCAGTGCGACGTCAAGGACCGGTGAATAGCGCTGACTGAGCAGGGACGAGGGCTTTACGGGAACTATTAGCAATGAATAAAACCCTCGGAGATGACATTGGCTAAAAAGGAAGAAACCGCAAAAAGATATTAACGTTTTCAAAGCTGCGCTCTATAAAAACCAACTCGATCATTGAGAAGATACGAAAAAAATATATTGGGCGATAATAGA
The DNA here is from genome assembly GCA_022674325.2 of Grapholita molesta. Taxonomy (NCBI): domain Eukaryota; kingdom Metazoa; phylum Arthropoda; class Insecta; order Lepidoptera; family Tortricidae; genus Grapholita; species Grapholita molesta. The sequence continues at coordinate 14,444,367 of CP053130.2, read as the reverse complement.
ATAGGTTAAAAATTGACAAATTTATTCACTTGTTAATTGTACTACTAATAATGTCGGGTTGCAATATCAAAATTTTAAACCAAATCTGTAGTCGGATGACATATACATCTACTAGTGTTCTACAGTTCGTGTACAGTCGAGGTCAAGAATACCGTACATTTGAGTGTTACAAAAATACCTTTACATTTTAAATGAGTTACACACTAAACGACAAAAAGATGCTCACAAAACACATGACAGATTCATCTTTTCACCACCATACCAAAGTTCAGTTTAGAATCTGTCTTCCATAGAAACATTAACACATATTGTAACAAATAGGTTTACACTGCATGACACAGAATATGATTTCCTATCATTATAAACTTTACGTTATTACGTTCAATCTTACTTTCCGTTTACTTACATCAATATCCTTAAAGTTTTAATTGGCCCGTTCTTAATTTGAATAGCAACAATCACCGAAAACAATACCGTCAAATAATGTATCTCTTTCATGCATGTCTCTTTTAAAACCAAAGTGCGCCAAAGGCAGCAAAGTACACACACAGTCATAAAGTTCGCCGTTGTGAGCCAGGATTACGCGAATCTAAGGATTATGCTATTAAAATTGGTGGCCTCGGACATGGAAAGGCATTAACGTCGCGAGCTTAAGGGAAATTTAATATTAACAGGAATAAAGGTATCCTGGCTTTAATCGCCTCGAAACGCGGTGTTAGAAATCACGTGGAAGGGATTTTACTTAGTGGTAATTCTTAGAAACCAGAATTAAAATTAAAGATTTATAAACAATGTCTTTTGAAACAAGAGTAAATAATACTATTAGGATTGAGGCAGAAAAACAATCGCATTTTAACTTTGATTATAATAGATGTCTTGGTGCAATCAGCCTTTATTCAGGTTCGTTGTCATAGTTACATAGACTGATCACCAAAAACAACCAAACAATAAGTACCTATGACAACAAGCTAGGTACCTACAACTCGGGATAAATATATGTGACGTTCCGCGGGTAAAGGTAATTTATTTCGGTTGGCGCTTAGGTTGCGAAGCATAACATTAGTATTGGAGGGTCTTTAAAAATAGCGTAAGCGGCAAGCGCCATACGGTACTTTTATCCGCGGTACGTCACATATGTAATACATAAATGTAGTCTAGTAAAGAAATAAGCATACATTTAACCTATCATGTAAATTTGTCTAGCAAAATATAAATTACAGGATCAGAGTTTGAAAGTTTAGATAACGTCCTTTATACACACCAAAGTTTTAATATCGTACCTACTCGTACATCAAGTTAACGTCCAGATAAACTTGTAAAGTAGGCTAGCAATTGCCGTCACCAGTCAAATTGTATAACGTTACAGGTAAGGTCTGGGAGTTTAATTATAGAGCCATTTAGGATTCACTTTGCATTGGGCATTTCACATACATAGTAAGTATTAACCCTACTTAGTTACAAACGGATAAACTCACGTGTAATTATATCGCACTAGGCGACATGTTTCGGGTAAGCTCTGGTACCCATCTTCAAGCCGAGTGAGGACACACAGATCGCGTTGAGGGTGTATCGCTCACTGTCCTCACTCACCGAAATATGTCGCCTAGTGCGATATAATTACACGTGAGTTTATCCGTTTGTAACTAAGTAGTAGTAACATGGCTCACAACAGTTTTAATTGTATTAAGTATTAACTCCTAATAGCTTGGAAGGCAAGTTGCGCATCAAATAAAGTCCGTGAATGTACTCGTATATACCGAAAAATAACCGATTGTAGCTGACTTATTACTATACAAAAATTTGATAAATGAACAGTCCCTAAAATCAAGAAATCATTGCGATAAGACAAGAGGGTAAGGAAATATGACTACAAATTTTCATAATAAAATTAGAGTATGTTTATATCACGTGATTCAAGGTGATAGAGAGATGATGATATTTAGGTTGTCATCAAATTATTTAAAGTTAGACAAACAATTATTTATCAAATTAATGAAATAAAGCAAACCGTAAATAACTTGTAATTATTTTTAAGCTACATAAATATCATGAAATAGAACAACTGAAACTGATTATATCGCGGACACTAATTTAAACTTACTTTCTTATATCGTTCCTAAATATCACAAATTATAAAGACCGAAAAAAACACACGATTCCATACTTACCTATTAATAATTCATTGTAGGAAAAAAAGTAATTATAACGTTTTTTTTTCAGTTTTTATAGCTGATTATACAGACCTAAGAAGAATATTTTTAAATATTAAAATTATCTTAGTATTAAATGATTTTTGTAGAAAGAACAACCTGGCATCAAACAGATTATTTAATATATTCCGACGTAATAAAGTAGGTAATAATAATAAATAATATTCTTCATACTAATATTCAAAATGATTTTAAACTTGATCGCTTTTAAAGTAAAGAACCCTACATGGAGCAATTGAGCATGGATTAACACCTCCTCCCTCATCTCTGATGGAGAAGCAGCCTAACTCTAATAATATCCAAGTCCAATCCAAAACTTAACAATTTATATTAGATAACAACATTCTAGTTACTTTCCACTATAAAGGATTCAATGCGATATTCCAAACAATTTTCAAAGAATGGGATGGGGTGGTCACGTGTGGCGCCGGCTCCTGCGGGTGTCGTAAAAGGCGACAAATCAAAAACGCCGATGGATGGACAGCACCGTCCATCGAAACCCACTCTACAACTACTACCGTCGCCAACCCGCCTGCCAAGCATAGCGACTACGGCAACCACCCCCCAAGATGGTACAAATCATATTTGGAAGGGGGCCTAGACCAGCAGTGGGCGACGGCTGAAATGATAATGATGATGATAAATATATTCTAACTATACCTTCATTAATTCGATATCTTTCGAGAAGACTAATATCAAACCATTCCTGCCCAACTACTTCTCATCCTCTCATGCTCGACATATTTTAAGAGGAGCAAATAGGATTTTATTGGCAAATTGGTGGCGAATAGGATAGTCATTTCCGAGGCTTCTAAGCCAAATGGCGGAGTTATGAGGGTATTTAATGTAAAGAAATAATCTGCCTGTTTAAAGGTGATAAATAATTCAAGATTACTTAGGTACCTACTGATGCGAGTAAAGTATAAGTTACCTGAATTTCCCAAAATTAAGTAAAATTAATGGGTTGATAATTTTAATTTGCCAAGCCTATACATACAGAATTTTAGGATATAATATGTAATATTAAAATAGTAAAATACAACTTAAGATCAAATTATTATTTACACCTCATTTACACCTCATCCCTTTGGTCCCTCACTATTAGGCTCAAGATTCTAAACTAGAATCTTTCACTTGCTCGTGGCGCTAAATTAGCATTTGAAACAAAAACAAACTTTGATCTCTCGTACAAATCTAAGTCGATTAGAGCAGAAAGCTAAATCTGTTGTTTTTTAATTCGTTTTTAATTAACAACGTCTGTTGTTTTTTAATTAATTACATCACAATGAATGTTCTTGTGTAATATTCCTAAAAATGTGTAGCAAAATGAAGATACATTACTAAAAGAAATAATATTCTTTTTAATTTACTCCGATTTAAATGATAAAAGATAAAAAGATAAAAGATCTTTATTTTTCAATTTAGGCACATTACATGCACTTATGAACGTCAAAAAAAAAATCTACACCGGTTCAAACCCTACACCTCTGACCCGTGAAGATACCGGCAAGAAACTACGGCGGGACTTATTTTTTCAAAACAGTGATACATCAAATCTTAAAGTAGGTACTTACATAATTATGCGTAGTCCGATAAGAAAACATATCAAACAGTTTATTACAAGATAAGAAAATATTAAAATATAAAAGTAAAAATAATAATGTATAAATAAATTCGACTTCACAAAATAGACATACTTTAATATGCTTTCTTATCTGAACTGTGTCATTTACATTATCTGGCAGTACATACAATTGTTGAATTAATTGCTAGGCGGTTTTGTTAGTTTCTGGTTTGGGCCATGCATGTTTGTCTGTCAAATAATCCTCTACTCTGTAATAGCCCTTAGACATCAAAGACTTTTTTAAGTAATTCTTAAGTATTGGGAAGGGTAATTTTAAGGCATCATCAGGTAACTTGTTATATAAATGAATACATTGCCCAAAAAATGATTTATACACTTTACGCACACGACACTTTCTAATAGCAAGCTTATTCTTATTTCTAGTGTTATAGGTATGGATGTCACAATTTTTGGTAAACAACTGAAGGTTTTTAATAACGTACATAATATTTTCATATATATATTGACAAGCTACAGTTAATATATTAATTTCTTTAAAAAGTTTTCTAACAGATGCACCTGCTCTTAAGTTATACATAAAACGAATGGCTCTTTTTTGTAATACTAATATAGTCTGTATGTCAGCTGCTTTGAAATGAGAAAGCTAAATACAACATGCTACAATAGAACATATTTATATTTGCTTCATCGGTTCCAATCTGTTTACTTTTAAGGAGAGATTATTAGTGTACGTCGGTGATTACATGGTCAGCCTCACCTGAAATTGGATGTTGATTAGTAATCATGCTGTCTGTATTAGTAATCATGCTGATTAGTAATCTGCAGGCCTTTGTCCAGCGGTGGACGTCTTTCGGCTGATGACGAATCATGGTCAAACAAATATTAAAGGTGAACAAAGAACAACAGATGTTTTCTTCTGTAGATTGTTCTACGAACCGAATATACGCACAGGCTAAATATAGCCAAGGATAAGTAGCAACATTTTCATTCACATGGGCCTAATAAGAGGGAAGTCATTTATTTCCAACGTAGGTGTGTTTACACTCAAGTTTATTCATTCTATGTAAGTACTTTAAATATTTTATGTTCCCGGTATTTTTTATTGTACAGCTGCATGTGCCAACATCACAGAGTAAACTACAATCCGTTTCAAACTAAAAAGGAAAGCATCAACTCGGGTGAAAAACATCGATTTCGTTGGTATTATTGGAATCAAAATATCTTGAAGTGGTTAGATACCCTTCATCTCTGTTTTGTCACTATTCTATAACTCTACCAATATTACTCGTAAAGGTAACTCTTTACAAATGCAAAAAACCTCAGCTTTGTTATTTTTAGTAATTTTACCTCAGAGCACTTAGATATTGTACACCTAAGTTAAGTATTCAAATATTGTATTTAGTAATTGTAAAAGTAGATTTTTACGGCTCCCGACCATATTTTTATATTAAGACAACTATATTTTTACACTTTACCGAGATACACTTGTTTGTCCTTCCTAGCAAAAATCTCTCCCTTTGAAAGGATCCCTAGGGACCAGTTGACATGACTCTGCAGCTGACGCAGCGTTGTATGGTACCAACCATTCATTATCACGCTCACAGCGATATGTATAAATAACAGTTTTCATAATTTTGCTCCCATACATTTACCATTACCTCCTAACTTGCTCATTATGGAGATGAGATTCAGATACTTAAACACGCCGCCCCCTAACAAAACATGAACATTGAAACAAGTAGGTACCGTAAGACAGTATCATTTTTTACAGTGTATTAGAATATGAACTTTAAGTTACTCAATTCAAGGTTGGTTATGACTATACGATACGATAGCAAAGCCTACTTTGTCGTAAAACAACACAGGATTGTAAAATAGGTAGTATCAGCTTTTAGTTTGTTCATTTGGGTATGTTTACTCGAAACATGGAGATTTCAGACAAACTGCCGTTCTCCCTTAATGGTTAACAAGACACAAACCATGTCGTTGCTGACAGTATTTATGTATAATGTGACGTTTCTTCGATAAATATTATAAGATTTTTAACTCAAAACAAAGATAAATAAAATAACAAAGGAATTATTTGTATCTTAGCAGCACATAAAGCCGCTAAATACCAAATACCATAATGCTTACCAAAGTTATCCATAATAAATTTTATTCTTCGATAAATATTATAAGATATATAAGTCAAAATAAAGATAAATAAAATAACAAAGGAATTATTTGTATTTTAGCAGCACATATCATATAGCTGCTAAATACCAAATACCATAATGCTTACCAAAGTTATCCACGTAGCTCAAGGAATTAGCAAGCCTGAAGTGGCAGTGGGGTGACCATATCGCATGAAGAATCAGCAACCACTAAAGAGGTAAACGCGCACATTTTAAAGGAACATTAGAATAATCCACTGCCTGAGCTTTTCTTTACTCATTTCATTATTTTTGATGCTGTGGTTCGTTGCAAATATATACGAGTAAATAGTCGTTGTTTCTCAACTATTACTTATATAATGATCAATCTATTTTCTCCGCCTATTTATCATCGTTACTCGCTCATACATCACTGTTTAGATTTAACATATAGCGAAGACAGCGATTATTTTTTACCACCCAAGTATAAAAACTGCACGTACTATCATTAATCTTAAGGTACAATAGGGCTCCGAAAATGCCAAGTTCGTTTCTCAAAAACTGCTAAAAGTAAGGTTGTTTAATCATGTCAACTTCGTTTCAGGGGAATTGCTAATACTAAGATTGTTTCTTCGTTTTCCGTTGACGATAATCATTTTCGACAGTTATGGAACTCTCATTTTGATGCCAAATCAAATTTAGCGGCCACCTAGTCGGTCGACCCTTTCACGAAGGAGGTTCCGGGTTCAAATACTGGGTATGTTTATCGTGATTATGTATTTCTGGGCTATGGACGTTGGCTATGTACTTATATGTATCTATATATTATGTATATCATTGTCTAGTACCTACAACACAAGATTTATTGAGCTTACATTAGTACTAGGTCGATTTCTGTAAGGTTGTCGCAAAATATTTATTAAAGATTTTTATTATAACCTATTTATACATATATTTTGCATCTTCATACAAACAAATTAATAAACCCAATTTATCAACAATTCATATAAAATATTTAAGTAAATACGGATTTTTTTTTAAATCCTGAATCAGCCTATGTTATAATAAATAATAATATGATGTGGTGGTAAACATGTATACAATGTATCATCTTGTTTTAATGGAATATAGTGACGACATATACATAAGGTATTCATGAACTCGACTGTACTCCCACTAGTCTCTTATATTTCTAGCAGTTAAACGTTCGCGTAATTTGAGACACGTTTATATTTAATAACAAAAACAAGGAAATAAAGAGCAAGGGAGGAAAACGACGAATTTAATCAGGACCAAGTGAATATTGAACCAAAAAACAATTTCCAGTTTAGATTTCCCAAAGCCTTACCCGGGCCTTACCACAGATTTGCCTGCGCGCTTCCCTTGGTTACTTTGCTTTTGATAAAGGACTCTAGGAGTTTAGTACGTTTTAATGTAATAAGTGTATTTACGTGGATAAGTAAGTATAGTAGACGTGATAGCAGTAGTAGTAGTTATTTTATTAATTTCTTTTCTTAATTATTTTCTTTATTAATTTATTTGTAGAAATTCGACGGCATTATGTTGCTACCTAATAATTTTAAATGTCGGTTTATTATTTGATCTGCAAGTTGCAACGTTTTAAGAAATTAAAAAGTCTTCCATTTCCACGACGCCGACGTAATGTGTAATTTTTGTTGAATTGAGTAATTTGTAAATTTTTAATTTGTGTAATTGTGTGTCAATGCCACAATACTTCATACAATATGTTTACATGCATCGGTATGATGAAGCTACAGAGTATTTTTTTTTTCTTTTGAAGTGAATTCGATTCCCGGTTCAACCATGTACCTAATTATTTAAATCTATAAATACAGTATTATTTGTTTAAAATGTTTCATCTAGAATATTCAAGGTATTTTCCGTTGTTGGCATAGCCGTGGGCCGCCCTGTATAGATAGATTATATATAGGTGAAACCACAGAATTTAATATCACGCTGGTAAATACATATATATCAAATTTTAATTAAGTTCCCGACATTGTAATTTACGCGTTGCTGCTAAATGATTTCACAGTAAACTTCGAATTCCTATAAAATTAAACCAACCGATTTAAAAATAACACGTGTGTGGAACCTGCGCTGAGTTTATATTTTTAGATTGAAATTACTTAAATATGTGTATTATGTATGTACTATATAGAACAAACATTTATAATTGAGTTTATCGATATAGGAACTCACTACCTGCCTAACAATTTATTTTAAACTCTGTCCAAAACGAAGATATGATATTTTAGAAACATTAATGATATAAATTAATAATCGTGGATATACATTTCGTGCAAAAAAATGATGAGAATTTTTTATGTGCGATTCTTTTCGTCCCTAAGGAATTTGAATACGTGTGCACGGCTTTTAAAAATCGGCCCCCAGGTCCTTCAGTCTCTCACGTATAAAACATTCGAAGATAGGTAAAGATGTTTGCTGCTAGATTAGTTTAAATGAAAAAACATAGAACACATGGATTGACAATGTTTATACAAAGTTATTATTATTTCTTCTTGGGTCGTTCTGGGGGAGGCCTAGGTCCAGCAGTGGACGTCTTCTGACATGATGATGATGATACAAAGTTACGTTCTTTCAACATTCTGATCATTTATTTGTTTTTTGAACTTGTATAGAACTGAGACTGTGCTGTTAATGTATACATATAGTTGCAGTAACCGAAATAGTTTTCACGAGAAAATTGCTAAACTAAATTGGCACCTAATACAAATGATTAAATGTTGAAGTTTATGTTGCGTGTCTGTAATCTAATCTCATATGCATATGGCATAGCGTCCCATGCTTATCCACCCAATGGACGTATACTCGTACATATTGTATTAAATAAACAATGTTTTACTCTCGGGAAAAATCGTTTATTTGTGCCCAGTTTCATGCCCAAAACAAGATATTTAACAGATTTCAAGCGGCTGGTAAATAAAGTTAATTCTGGGGTGAAGAGCATCATTATTTGCCTAACCTTGTGTTCATACTTAAAATAAACGGTTACGACACGTAATTGTATATAAATAGAAAGAGATCCCTTATAAACTTCACGAAATTACCCAATATTTTGGTAATTCATTTGTATACAACCGACTCGCGTTGTCACGGAAACGGAATTTCCCTTTGAATTTCCCCTACATTTCAGGGAAATGTGGGTCAAGTTCGAAGGGGGAGGTCATGGGAATCCCCTTGAACAGTTTTCCTATGTTCGTTCCCCGGGCTAGAGTTTGCAGTGCCAGTATCTACGTATCAGCACCGATATGATAACTTCGAGTTGAGAAAGTTTTATCACTTCCGAAAGTAAAGCTATTCATTGCAGGACACGTTTATATAAAGATTTATAATAGCGCCTGAATGAGAAATTATCCATGCGTTCAGAAGTTCAGAACTGCGGGCCTGCCGCAAAAATGAAGATTTTTAAACTTCGGGCATCAGTCTCTTTTACCCCAATGAAGGCGTAACTAGAGTGACAGAGGCAATTCAATCGTCCGAAATTTAAGAACTTCTAATTTCGCGGTAGGCCCTCCGTTCACAAGGCTAAATCAGTTTTTGGTCTTAAAGAGACATTAAACAAAGAAAGGATAACTAGAGAATGCCTCATAGCATTAAGTTCACCTTTTGTACATTCGTTTTTATTTTGTGCAATAAACATTTAATGTAATTTAACCGAGAATGTTCCCTACTGTTATTTAGCTTTAAATTATATTGTTGTACTAATTCATTAAAATATTTTGTATTTTTTTATATTCCCTAACATTAAATGTCACTACGGTAAGCCTAAGAAGCCTAAAATTTAATTCCCAAGCGGGACTGAAAAAATGAAATAACTGGACTAGTAGAAATAAGTACGCATAAGGCAATAAATAAGGAGTGCCTAAGAAATATTTAGTAGGTACCTATTTAAAAATGTAGACTTTTGAATTTGTTAACTGAAGCCGTACAAATCGCAATGTTAGGGCTCGTCATTTGTTATTAAGTAAAATATTGCTTAATGGGAACCTATTTTTTTTTGAAACGTCATTGTCTATAATAGGTAATAAATGATCGAAAACCTCTATCAGATGACTTGCTGTTACAGCCAAACGGGAAATCCATCATTGCCAGGTTCTGGTAAACTAAGGTGGGCAGCGGTTAATTGACACCCTATCAGCATTACTTTGACGTTTCAGTGATTTACAAATAATAAAATTTTGTTACTGATAAAAAGAGAAAATAAAAATATAAAATAGCAGAAAATTTAAGTTAACACATGAAGTATAGGTTTGATCAATCTCAACCCAGGATGAATTTATTTAGAATATTATTTTATCTATGATATTGTTGCTGGCGATTAAGATCAAATCACCAAAACTTCTGCGCCGTATACATTAGAGAAGTAATTTATATTGTATTCTAAAACCCAGAACAGGCCCGGAGCGGGGACGTACGTGCTCTGAACCCTTCAAAGGATGTCCCAAAGGCTTTGTTTTTATATGTATTACAAAACCGGACAAAGGCCTTTAATGTGAGGCTAAGTAGCGGAGACAAGTCAATATCTTTTAAGGTCCTACATCGATTTGCGTTAGCCACGCCCACCCTGTCTGAGAAACATTTATCTCGTGCACGAAAGAACGAAATACAAAGGCTTTTTAGTAGTGCGATTTTTTCAACACTTTGCATACACATAAAAAATGTTAATTTGTCACGTTTTTATGCAATTTTTATACTTAACTCACTTATGTTGTTTTATATTGCGCGCCGGTAAACGTAAGTTAAGAAAAATAAGAAATAAAAGGTATTTGTTCTAACGAGAATATTATGTAGTTGTAAATTGTAATGTTAATTTGAGTAAATAAAATGAAAAAAATTGGCAACTGTCGTGTTTCGGTTTTTATTAGCAGATACTAAGATGTCTAAAATATATACAAAAATTAAGTCACGTTCCTTTTCTTATTCAATTTGGATGCTGGATCGCGTGAAAATGTGCATTATTTTTGAATGCATGGACTTAATAAATAAATTTATTATACGTCCCTAAACTAACCCAACCCAGCTAACGGCAAAAAAACATTCACAATTTGTATAAAATTACTTTGCTCCCTCGTTTTATCTGTTTTTAAATAATAAAAACGGACATATATAATGAATTTCTTTATTAAGTCCATGCAATAAAAAATAATGCACATTTACAAGCGATCCAGAATCCGAATTGTGAAAGGAACATGATTTATTTTTGGTTATATTTTTGGTGGCTATATATTTTTTTAATGATGATTTTTATTGATAAATAATCGATATTAATAATTTGGAGAAAATTATGTGTTTAGAGTTGGTGTTATTCTCGCGGAAGTGAGCTGAAAAATTATGTGTTTTACACGGCAGCAACGTAAGTTAAGCCTTGAAACCCGTGTATTCTCCGATGTAGCGAAATGCCACTGCGAATAGGTAATCCGACTGTCGGGTTCCTGGCGCTCAATGTGTTAAAGAATAATTGTTTTTCTTCGTATATTTTCCAGTTAGGTAGATAATACAAAATTATTGTTACTTATAGTTTGGCAAGGCTGTTAACACTTCGAACATGGAAAGAGAGTCATTCCATCTTTATATTATACTAGTAGGTGCTGTCACTCAACCAAAGTTATGAATTTAGTTAAATGACAAATTTTGTCTCACCATCAGAGTACTATAATAATATAATGTGCAACCTCAACGTGTTTTTATTGGAGTGGAAGCATTTCAACAATCGCTTTTGGGTTCCCAAAGGAATATGTAATGCGGGCGAGTTCCATTTCGAGCGGAATTCGGGTCGTTTCGCGGAAATGACTGGGGAAGGTGCCTGTGTGATGTAGTTATACCTACTCGGTATAGTCCACGCGCTTGTTTGTTGCTAGAATGCGTAAAAGTTTTGGAGACAGCGGCAAAGTACACCTAAAACGCCTTTTCAATAACATTTTATTAAAAATTAGGTATATCCCGCCGCAATAATTATTCGATAATAAAACAACGAAAGACAGCGTCCCCGACGTTAGTAACAATTTGCAGCGTTCGTGGTCATCGGGTAAACGCTGCAGTGTTCGAAACGACGGGATGTAGGTATTTTGAATTCAGTATCATCATCATCAACGTCTTTTCAATAACATTTTATTATAGAGGTTAATTTTTCTCATTTTGTTTTTAATAAGAGCTAAGAAATTATATTCCCCGGTTGCCGCAATAATTATTAAAAAACAAAATAGCGAAAAACAGCGTGCCCAATGTTTATTACAATTTGCAGTTTTCGTGGTCATCGGGTAAACGCTGCAGTGTTCGAAACGACGAGATGTAGGTATTTTAAATACAGTATCATCATCATCACATCCATAAGCCGAAGGACGTTCACTGCTGGACATAGGCCTCCCCCATCCCAGCGACCCGCAGTGACCGATTTTGAAAAAAAGATGTGTCGGAGCCGGGTAAGGCCTAAACCGGTGGAATGGTGGTGAAGCAGCATCCCGGGAGTGCGGTGGAACACTGCGATCGACAACTCATGAAATTACCTCCCATGAAAGGCACACAGAAATTTAGTCTACCCGATACACATACAACTTTTAATAGTTTTATCTCATAAAAAAGAAATTATTAAATAAGACTACATAACGAATCAGGAAAATAGAGGAGGTAAAAGGACAGAGAGTATTTAAAACATATAATTTGTTGATGTATTGCTTCTTATACTGTGTGTAAGTCTAATACGGGCGAACATTAAACCAGACCTAGGATTTACCAGTATAATCATTAACCAAAAAGTTTTTCTTTAATTATACCTATTATACATATATGTAATTAATTTTTGTAAAATATCTGAGCATTAATGTACTGTGATTACTGTGAACATTACGCGATATGAGCTTTTGAAACTAACTGTCAACAAGTGTTTAACTCGAGTGTGTTGCATTACATTGCGGGCCGAATTTTATATATGGATAAAAGTTTAATTGTACTTCTAAGCAAAAGTTATCTAAATATATTTCTTATGTCCTATTTTACCCTCCGTTAAGAAATTCGCTCGTATAAGATTTGCACACTGTATATATATGCGTATACGCTATATTAAACAGAATATGTTAATATGTCATTTTGATAAGAAAAAGAAATCGTATTCGTAACAAATCCATTAAAAAGCATATTTTTTTAGTTATAATACCGGTTATCATAATTCCAAATTATTGGTTGGTCTCCTTTTAGCGTGGTCTGTGCATTTCGCAGAGGAAAGTTTATATAATTGGAAAAGTGGGTGGCTTTAATTTTCCACCGCGAGCAGAAGCAATATCGTTAATAACAGTTTATTGCATCATGGGTTAATGAGTTACAGTTATAATGTGGTTAACTGCCTACCTTGCCAACATGTGCTACGAGAATGAATGATCGGAGCGCAGTTATCGCTCTTAAGTATACAGGGTGATCAATCCAAATGGGTCAGTAGGGGAAGTCAGAAACTATGAGAGATAGCGAAATCCGTTCTTAGGAACCATGGGTTCGATTTTAGATTTATAATGGCAATTAATAATGGCATTCAATTTTCTTAATCTCTCATACATAACCTGGAATCGAAGTCTTGTAAACAATGTTAGGCGTACGTCTGAAATATATTTCGTTATTGTTGATGGTACGAAACATAAATTCGACTATTTTTCGTAGTAATGTTAATCACTTAACTTGTCTCTGATGTTATTAGAGAGCTTAAATTATATAGATTGCAGATCAAGTAGGTTGCATCCTTCATTTAAATTATATATTATGCTCCAAGATGTATGATAAACCAAGTTGTTTACGATTCCCCATATTACTTATTACTAATGGCTATAGAGTAAGTATAGTTAGTTAATATTCATATTTGCTGTGTGATGCCGGCTGACTGGAATAGCACCACCCCAACTCCTCCCGCGGGTGTCGTAAGAGGCGACAAAGGGAAAAATCCTACGGACGGGCAGTAGCGTCCGTCGAAACCCAACCTACATCTACTGCGGTCGTCAACAGGCCTACCAATCGTGGCGACTATGGCAACTACCCCCAATATGATACAAAAAATACCCAAAAATACCCTTAAAGGCCGGCAACGCGCTTGTGACTCCTCTGGTGTTACGGGTGCCCATGGGCGACGGTAATTACTTACCACCAGGCAATCCGTCTGCTCGTTTGCCGCCTATGTCATAAAAAAAAAGTCATATTTATGGGAGGCTTATGTCCAGCAGTGAAATGCATACGGCTGAAATGTATGTATGTATGTTAATAGTTAATAATATATATAACCTATTGCAGCTTTCTTATTTCATTTTTAAGTATAGTGAGTGATATTTTAAAGGTGGCTACCAACTTCCGTTAATAGGGCTCGGTAGAAAATGTATTTGGAACGTTGCTAAGTATGGAGATACTTACATTTTAAAATCAGCATGAGCTTGTCATATTCCGGTAGTTAAGGTAAACTCTTATAAAGTAATTAGCGAAAGAACCTGCAGGGAATTGGAACAATCTACGTCTGTTGTCCCCGCCTAGCAACTCTCTACTCTCTTTAAATAAACAACAACAGTGCGTCTCTGATCCCACATAGATCTTAAGTTTAAACTTACTCTGGTTACCTTGAAATATTTAATAGATAGCAATGAGAACAACATCTCGGCTAATGGTGGCAAAAGTTCCTTAACTAAAACAAAAGGGAAACACCGTGCCGCAAAATACTGCGCCGAAGTATGATTTCTGAGTTTGTCTTGGATACATTTTGCTCGAGACTTTGACTGGAAGCCAATCAGGGAATTTTGGAAGGCTTTGACTGTCCATGGAGCAAAAACTTTAAACTTTGGCGTTTTTATTAAACAATTGGGTCCCAGAGGAATCGACCAAGCAATTCAGTAAAAAATAGTTGGTTATATTTAAATATAAAGAAAATGGCCTTAATGAGAGCGCGTAAGGAAGTTGTGTTTACGTCAAGTTTTTATTTTGGTAATTGTAAAATGTTTATACTGTCGCATACTTGTCATATGTTGTTTCTCCAATAAAGAAAATTGCAAAACCGCCTTCTCAGGTGGTTGTGATTGAGGTTTGGGGGAGTTGTAATATAATACTCATAATTTGTTGATAATCTATCCATAAATTATCGGTATCAGTGCCAGTTTTTTACACTAGGTTTGTTTAGGTCTATTAAATAACTGCCAAATACCTCACTTTACTCGTATCGACTACAGAAATATTCAGTAGTACACTTAGCAATATTCCCATGATATCAAAGGACTATAATTCTTTAAAAAGCATTCGTGAGTGTGATCGTGCATATCAAAGGATAAAACGAGTTTCGAGTAAATGGAAATCTAGAACAGAGGCCCGACCCGTAGCAATGTCCTTTATATAACTGATCCTTTCAAAACATGTGGCGACGACTCCATAGCTTTATTTATTCAATGCGTCGGATTAAGCTTTTCAAAGTGATTACTCTTTGAACGGAATTCGCAACCTACCTTTAAAATTGTTATTTGTTACAAATAACATATTCTATAGTAACCAAAATAAATTGTGGTTCTGGCAACTAATGTCTATGAAATGTGTGACATAACATAAGTAACGATAAATAGTAATATTTATTAGCATTAATACAGTCAGCGTCATATAGTTGGTAGCATCCAAAGTCCTCAAAAAGTTCGGTACACCATAGAATTAATATGGTGTACCGAACTATTTGAGTACTTTGTATGCGACGAACTATATGACGCTGACTGTACGAATTCATGATGAGTCAAGCTATTATATTATAATGTTAGTTATATTTTATTGTCATTTGGATAAATCTGATCTTTCTAAAGCTTTTAAATATCATATCATACCTATAACTCTATCGTATAGAAATTTTTAAAATTATTAAATTTTAATAACATAGACAAAACTTTTTAAGTAGCTTATTAGTTTTATTACATAAACAAGGCTTTTAGCAAGGAGCAGTCTCCGAACCAGGCCTCCAGTGTAATTGGGGTAGCAACTTGGGTAGTTAGAGCACAACATTACCCTGTAATTGCACTAAATTCACCCCCAAGCAGTCTTGACTGGAATTCATAAATATTTCCGACCAGGTTTGTTCTGGATATCCAGTATAAGTCAAACTGCAGTCTACGTGCGAGGTAGTAGGTTGTGACCCTGCCTATGAAGCCCAGGAGCTGGGCTTGGTCTTATGGGATCCTAAAGCCCCAAGCTGGTATTCAAACATCATGAGTAACCGCAACCTAACAGACAAGGAAGACAGAGAAGGCTTGCAAGAAGGACACCATTGAACACGGACAGCGTACGAACAATTGCAATATGTTATCGGCACTCACTTGCGGTGTTTCTGCAGTGATCTGTGTATTCTTATTCTTATTACGCTTACCATGAGTTGTGACTTTGAGATTTTCGGTAACAAGTATAGAGTTTACTATCTGTGCATCTCGTTCGCAATAAAATAGTACAAGCGAGATGCACACATAGTAAACTCGATACTCGTTATCGAAAACCTCAATGTCACAACTCATGGTAAGGGTACATATATTAAAAATCTGAAGTTCAATTTACTGTGGATGACCTGATACACAATGTTTCTTGAACTAGCTGCAAATGCGAAAGGCGTGTTACACGGGCGCCAACTCTACTCCGCAGCTCCAACGGACGAGAAAATAGTTTTATAAAACACTTACCGCTACTAACTTCAGTCGGTAAGTACCTACAGCTTAATGGATGTTTAATTAACAATTCATTTAGATGACTCATGAGTATTTAATTAAGAAAAATATATCGTGACGGAGTATTGAAATAACATCGTTTGAGGTTTTTAAAGTTACAACTACTATACACACATACACTATATTATATATGTATAGCACAATAGTTAGTGCACTGGGCTAGTGATCCAGTGGTTGTGGGTTCGAGTCCCGCTGCGAGTCAATTTTTTCTATTTTTCTCTCGATTTAAATATCGAAGATATTCGCTAGCAGACGTTCCTGCATAATAATGAAAAAATAATAAAAAATAATTACAATTGTGTAGGGGAAGGTGAGGTATAATGATCCCCTTAAGGGAAAAACTTAACTGTGGCTAAAGTTGAAAGCAAAATCGCAAGATTTATTTTGTTAGAGGTAGTGAATTTACTAAACTTTGTAACTGCATATTTATTTTCTGTTATGTGTATGTAGTTTTTTTGTAAAAGAGGTTTTTGTTAAAGTTTAGTAAAGGATCATTTTATACCATAAGTTAATAAATATCAGTGAAATAAAACACTCAGCTGTTTATTTTAATCATATGTATTGTTCATAACATTAACACATATTTAAGTAAGTATATAAGCTATTTACACATTTTTTTCCAGGTTTTCTAGTTTCTTTAGAGATTTTGTTATAATTATCTACTACTCAACCAACAAAACTAAACATTAAACATTGCAACAAACTTTTAAAAGGTTTGCAAATTTAACAACATACCTAATCAAGGTAGGTAAATAAATAAACTCTTTTTTTACCAGGAACTTAGAAATAGACCTAAATCCATATATTTTTTTCATACTATCAAATTTGTTACTTAACTTTTTAGCGGACCATATATGTAGCTATTTTGTTTTTACCTTTGGCTCTTCTTTTTAATGCCATAGCAGGGACCTTAACCTCTCTACTTGCGGTTTTGCGAGGCATACTATCTCTGACGGCATCTAATGCCTTTTGCATTTGTTCTTCAGGCCAATTTTGGAGATTACTTATGCGTATATAAATTCTCGGCATGATCTGTAAAAACAACAAATACTAATGGGAATACTAATGGGGTAATATGATTCCAGGATCATTTTAAACACGCAGAAAGGGATCATTTCGCCCCAAACACCAAATTCCAAGATATCGATCAAAACATGACCTTCAATTATCGCGAGCGGAGATCGAACATTGCTTAAATATAAGCTAATTGCTATTAATACCCGCAAATAAAACAACATTTCAATGAACACGAACATGTAAAAAGTAATGAAAGTTCAAACACAGACTTACCTTAGATCAGAGCCACACTTTTTGATTATTTTTTAATAAAATCACGTGAAGGGCTCACACCGCCATGACACTCGGAAAGGAAACTGGCAGGGGTGCAGGAAACATGTTTCATGCCCATTAGGATAGATGGCACTAGTTGTCTCAGATTTACGGCGGGGGATCATTTGACCTCCAGGGATCGTATTACCTCACCTTCCCCTAAGTAATTTAAAAATATTCAAAAACATTTTTAACTTTAGTTATAGATCTTAAGGGATTTATCATGTATGACAAAGTGGTCTCTGCTTTAAAAATGCTTAGGTAAATCATATTACTACTGAGAAACTAAATATATCGATTCCTAAAACACGTGGGGACACTAGAGTCGATACAAGCAAGTAGGTACAAGGTAAGAGAAGGCCTACCGCGAAAATTTCAAATCGCAATCGTACAACGACTGTCTCACTCACTCTTATAACGCAAACCCTTAGTAAAAGTGAAAGATGCCCGAATTTTTGTAACTTTCGCTGTGGGCCATCTGAGATACTCGTCTGGTACGTGGTAGATACGTTTTTATTGCAATATGCATGACAATTGACTAATAATAGCAAATATAAAAGTACAACACGTGGAAGACACCGTAAAATATTTATTGTAATGAGTTATATTATATGGACCCGGGTATGTCCTTAAACTACGTCCAACAATGAGAGGTAGTGCACAGCGAAGTACCATCACGCTTGAGTCCGTAGAAGCCCAACTGGGGAAGTACCTCCTCCTTACAGAAGACCACAGCCATAATAGCACTGCTACCTTTCAAGTATGCAGTGTCGTGTTCCTGATGGTGAGTAAGGTTCCCAGAGCTCCAACCCCCTTAAAGGTCCTGACTACCTTGGAGTTGTGGGTACCTATTGGCGACGGTAATTGCTAACCATCAGGCAATCCGTCTACTCGTTTGCCACCTTTGTCATAAAAAAAAAAAACCGGCCAAGTGCGAGTCGGACTCGCGCACCGAGGGTTCCGTACAAACCTGCAAGGTTTACAAAGTTCGTTCATTAAAAAATATATATTTTGTAATGTAACTAAAAATTTAAGGTTTTCGGAATTTTTCCTTTATGTGTGCTATAAAACGTTGCTTCATGCCAAATTTCAAGATTCTAGGTCGACTGGAAGTACCCTTTAGGTTTTGATTCCCTTGCGAGTACTTGCGAGTTTCAAAATATGCAGCTTAAATTGCTGTTTCTTTTGATTGCGTTGACATAGAAGTTTGATTTTGCTACAGCTTAAAGGTATTATAGACTTGAGTATTTGGTATGAATTTCAATTTAATACCTCTACGCGTTTATGAGGAAATGGGTAGTAAGTTTAAAATTATTAAAAAAAAATATATTATGTGATGTAACTAAAAATTTATGGTTTTCGTAATTTTTCCTTTATCTATGCTATAAGACGTTGCTTCGTACCAAATTTCAAGATTCTGAGTTCACGGGAAGCACCCTGTAGGTTTTGATTCCCTTGCAAGTGTCGAAAATTTGCGGCATAAACGGCTGTATCTTTTGATTGCGTTGGCTTAGAAGTTTGATTTTTTCACAGCTTCAAGGGACAGTAGACCTGAGTAATTGATATAAATTTCAGCTTCATACCTCCACGCGTTCCTGAGAAAAAGGGTCTTGACAGACGGACGGACGGACAGACGGACAACAAAGTGATCCTATAAGAGTTCCGTTTTTTCCTTTTGAGGTACGGAACCCTAAAAATAATAATAAAGATTAACACGAGCAATATATTTTTGGAATTAAATATCTATATTATATCTAGGTATCGATAATCTTATAAAATGAAATCTTGCCGTACAGTACCGAAACTTCACGGAACGAACGCATTTTGTAAAGTCAGCAGCAAAAGTGACTGAGCGGGTGAAGTGTTCAAAATGGCCTACACGCGCTCTTATTCTCTGACAATAGAGATGTGTTAGCCTCATTTTGAACACCTAAGCCGGTTAGCCATTTCTGCTGCTGACTGACATACGTGCGTCATAATTTTTGAGAATAGGTACTCGGAAGAGTAATCTTAATTCACGAGGATTTTTTGAAAATTCGTTATTTAATACAAAATAAATCGGAATTTACGACGACCGTACCGATTACCATGATTAATATGTTCACAAAAATAAAACAATTGGGTACCTTAAGTTTTTTAAAGTGGTCCATATTATATTTTTTGTAGTAAGTAAACTGCTAATAGTGTTCAAAACTGTGGATATCCCTTTTTTATTCCTTCCTGTTTTTTTGAAATATTTTTTTGAATACTTCATTTGACAGATGAAGCGGTTGGTGATATGAATAGAGCTCGTGCCTAAGTCTGTAATACGTGTCTTCCATTAAAAAAAAAAGTAAAACCGTCAAGTTGTCATTTGACAGATTTGAAACATCGCCGTTATTATTTCGACTTTGTTTGTACGCTGTGCTCCCTAATTTCTGCTGTTCTCGAGTGTTTTTCAACGGCTTCTGCCTGCCCCTGGATTTTGTAGTGCCCGCATCTCACGACGACCACCAACATTCGCTTTACATTCGGAAAGGACGCCTTTACGACGACGACGACGCTCTCGTATTTCTGGACAATGATTCCGCTTTTTCGCCGACCATTGCACTGACCTAAGGACTGATTCCCCGAGCTAGTTTAGCAAATAAATTGAGCTTGTCATGGCGGTTATTATGGAATATTCAAGGACTGGCGACAAGTACAACGTTGCTGAGATTCGGGGTGCGAAAACATTGATGAAAGTTGCTTAAGCTTCATGATTGACGTTAAAATGTCTTTTCTATATATATAAAACATTATTATCACTTATAATATGATTTTTTTCTTATTTCTAGGGCTTCTAGAAGTGTTTATGTCCAAAGTGCAACCAACTGCACTGTTTTGCGTAGTAGCGGTGTGGAATCGTTTTGTTCGAACGCCACACTATACGGTAGCAGTGTGGCGTTCGAAACGAATTCAGTATAAAGATATATTTTCACTCATACAAGTGAAAATAAGAAAGCTTTTGTCACTTTATTTATAAGTTGTGTTACTACAATAAAACAACAAAAAAATCCATCAAATTAGTTTTATTAAATTATCCTGCAAATTTATCAAAGCATAGGCTATGATAATGATAACACTATCATTCAAATATCTGATGTGACTGTGGTTCACTCCAGAGTGAGGTTTCAAATATTTAAACTCCCTCACTCGCCGTATTAGACGCTCGACGTGTATGCGTAAACTAGCTATTACTTTCCCGAGCAAAACTTATTTTTTGTGGAGGTTTCTTTGGATGAGACACTTCGTGGGTGAAGGAGCTTAACATTTCTTGTCGTTGTTTGTTGTCTTGATCGTTGTCCAGAAATACGTGAGCGTCGTCGTCGTCCTAAAGGCGTCCTTTCCGAATGTAAAGTGGATATATGGTGGTCGTCGTGAGATGCGGGCACTACAAAATCCAGGGGTAGGCAGTAGCCGTTGAAAAACACTCGAGAACAGCAGAAATTAGGGAGCATAGCGTACAAACAAAGTCGAAATAAAAAGTATAATAGCGGCGATGTTTTAAATCTGTCAAATGACAACTTGACGGTTTTACTTTTTTTTTAATGGAAGACACATATTGCAGACTTAGGCGCGAGCTCTATTCATATCACCAACCGCTTCATCTGTCAAATGAGGTATTCAAAAAAATATTTCTAAAAAACAGAAAGGAATAAAAAAAGAATAGCCACAGTTTTGAACACCATTAGCAGTTTACTTACTACAAAAAATATAACATGGACCACTTTAAAAAACTTAAGGTACCCAATTAAAATATTTCATTATTAAACGAGTATGTAGCAGTCTATTATTTTATTATTGAGTGGACAACCCATTTATCGGTGAAAATTTAAGAACAACCCAGCTCTACTTACTATACCGTTAATTTACCCTTTTTAGTTGACAGTAGAGAATACCAACTAGAATTATTAAAGTTTCAATTTTATATAATTGTGCTTTGTGGAATCTTTAAAAAGTAATTAAATAGACAGAAACATATCTATAATATTCCTATCTTGTAGCAGTAGGTTCCTTCCGCGGCAAACACGCCCCTCAGCGCAAGCAATTACTTCTTCCCTTTACGCATCACATATTCACGACATCATTTCAGAATTCACGCCACGAGACGTACTTAGGTACGTGTAGGTAGGGAAGCTGGCCACACTAAATTGTAAGCCTTCCAGCTTCGTGAGAATTTTTAAATTTAGATTGTGAAAAGAATAATCTTTCTATGATGTAATGATGTATTTACGGTATACATATTAGATTACGGTAGGCGTACTATATGGTCTCTTAATTATGCATGTTATCATTATCACAGTGCATTTTGTTATAGGTAAATAGAATATCAATTGTACTAAGCTAGTATAACAAAAAGTACTAAAAATAAAGAAATAACATTAATAAATATGAGAGCCTTCGTAGAGCGAGCGCCTTCCAATCGACCTTTATTCCGTAACCTATATTGTAGTCCACTTCTGGACAAAGGCCTCCCTTCGCTTTCGCTGGAAGATTAAAAATCAGCACAATAACTTCATCAACCCGAGTTGTTTTTTATGCAATTGGAGCCTCCTTTTTTTACTTATCTCACGGGCTATCCTGCACGCGCCAACAAACTTGTACCATTGAACAACAGATTTCATTTTTAAAGCTACAAATGAAATACAGCAACAGACATATAGGAAATCATTGCAATAAAAACGAGAACGATCTGCGAGGCTGTCTATAAAAACCACAAGAAAACTTGTTTAGAGCTTTGTACTGATTTATCTGCAGCCACTAATTAGATAATTTCTTGATGTACAACAGAAGCAGACTATAGGAGGCTGTTCTGAGGCTGAGAGTCTGCGAAACCAGACACGAGCCAAGGCACGCCTCTACAAGACCATGGGAAATTACGGACTTTTTGTTTTGGTGCTCAAAAAGATGTGTGAAAGCATAGTGCAGCTATTTACCTCAAATCTTGCGACCACTTTCGAAATCTGTTGAGGAAACGGAGTTATTCGTCTTGTTTGGAAACCGGGTTTCCTAAAAATAAAGCAAAGTCTGTTTCCGAAACCTCAAGCCTCAAGATAACCGCGATGATAATATATTGCAATGATGAGTGGTAAAATTCCAGCTCCCTTAAAAAAAGAAAACGCTGTGCGATTTTCGGAGAACGCCTGACTGGAATACATGTACCTACCTATATTCGGTGGTTGCTTCTACACCAACCTACATGATGTTCCCCATAACGCTAAAGGCAAGGCTTTTGGTCAAATACAATTAGGTACCTATTTATATGTCAAAGTATACCTTCAAATAACTAGATATCTGCATTTAGTTACTTATATTTATTTTATGTTTTGCTGCTTTAAAAAAAATGTATATACTGTAATATATCAAATAATGTAAAACATGCCTTATTAAATGAAATAAATGTATTAACAATATAATTGTACCAATCTTCTGTAACGTTTCCATCGAAATTATTAAACTGAAACGATGAAAACTAAAGTTATAAAGGAGAGCAGACGAAGTTTCTGTTGGCTACGTTCGTTACAGGATTATACAATATTTTAAATTGAAAATAAACAGATTAAACGTAATATAAAATAGAAGCAAATTTGCAATATACTGTTCATATATTCATAATTCCAAATTGTGTTATTGTCTGATCATTTTATGGAACTTTGTGTTGCTGTCATCTAACAAATAAGAAAATAAAAAATAGTTTTGGGACACTTTTTTTCTGATATTGTTGAATAAACTTGTAACCCTTAGTAGTCTTAAGTAGTACAATTAAATTTATAGTATAATTCTTAAAATGTGTTTTTGTTTAATAAACACTCGAGATCAAAATAACACTTTCAAAGCTTACTTGGTACTCCAGATGGGCTGACTAGATCGTCTGAGCGATTTTCCTCTATCTGTTAAGAAATTGCAACTCCCAGCTGACCATGGGGCATAACCGGGTCAAGGATGGGGCGGTGTGAGCTTCGTAATTACACTGATCGAGACCGACCGTCCGGGCGACACACCAGACGGCCGCGAGGATTTTTTTTTTATTTGTATAGGTTCACCAACAATTGTTGATATCAGTTTACTATCTGTATATTTGGAAGAATGTCACTATTTACTATAGGCAAACATAACATGCAAATATGGTAATCGACAACTACAAAAAGATTTATACTAATTATAGATTATAAAGAGAATAAATAAAGGTAATTTGGCCTAATTATTACAAAATACATTTTATACTGAGAGATCTTTATGTCATGTTTTAGAAAACATATTTTAATATATTTCGTGTACTGAGTTCAAATTCGAGTTCAAACATTTCTTGAATCTTTCTCTGTTCCTTCAATTAAGGCGTATTTAAGAGTGGCAGAGACAATCGTTAGAAATTTGTAAATTTCGATTTTCGAGGTACATCTTAGGACTAACAGTCTTTGTTCACATGTGTCACGGAAGCGACAGAACTTTTATAAATATTAACTAAAAATACGGATCTATCGGGAATTAAAATATATTTAACTTGAGTTCCGACGATTCGACGCCGTTCTATTTTCTGTAAATATAAATGAATAAACGCGAAAGTTTTAAGTGTTTCAGAAAACTTATAATTCGTAAAAGCCTCTTACTAATCTTACTATAGGTATTGCTATGGTTATGCTATGAAAAGTTTAGTACAGTGTTTAGCGATTTTATGTGCATGTTATGTGTTAAATAAAGTATCCTACACGTTAAACAGTAGTTCGTTTCCTATAAACGTTTTATGTGACGTAATTCAGGTTTTATTACGTCTTTTTATTAAACTAATAAATTAAGATGTTTATATATTAAAAATAAGTATCACAAAAATCAAACATATGTAAATTTAAATAATAATAATATTTTCACTTCTCATGCTCGTGAAGTTTGATTTTAGTCGTACGTAGATGACATAAACAAAGTTTTTAAGTTTTAGTGCATAAAGTAAAACCATCTATTCAAACCCACAATTGCTAAGCGGCAGGCTTGGCAAGCCAGCACTGCACCCACTTCTCGCGGCGAGGCGCGGTGTTACGAAGATACTAAATACAAATGCATGTCAATGCAATGCAAGTCATGACTTTAAATAATATTACAAAATAACATGAATACGAGTAAGCTGTGCCTAAGTAATTTCTTTGAAATCGAAGTGAAAAGCAGAGTGTAGGTATAAACTCGGGACCATTACATTAAAAAGTAGTCACTCGTGTCAATGAATGTAGGCAGGTACTGAGTTCGAACACTAGTATGCATTATTAGGAACCCTTAATATGTCATCAAATTATACTTTTTGCGAAATGCCTGCTAATTATACGATGCATTCTTTTGAAAAATTATAAACCGACATAGTTCTATTAGGAACCTACAAACTCGGCAGCGCTTTTCCGCGCATTGTTGGTGACACTTCTCACATATAACAACTGTGTATTTATCTTAAGGACAGCTAGTACCTCAACCTGAAACTAAGAAATAAACGTAGCGTTTTACTTTTGAGGCTCGCTCTGTAACATAGTTGATTAGTAATAGAAAACTCATATCACAGTTTTGAATAAGTAAACAAAATGGAAAATTAAATTCCAAATTCTATGACTGTAAATACTCATAGGATTTCCCATTTCAAAGAACATCAATAATATGTGCACTAAAGTGAAGAAATAAAATACCTTAGTGGGATTATCTGCAGAACTTGGTTCCAAGAACGACCTACGCGAATTGGAAAATCGCCAACTGCAAGCTTCAATCGCCTTACAACACAGGGTGAATTCATTGTCCTTCCACCATCTTTTCACAACAAAAGCATTACATAAGAAAAGTTGTAACAAAATTAAAAGACAAATATTTTACACCGGATATTTTATTCCATTTTTTTATGGACAACTCTAGTATATAGTATTCTCTTTGTTAAGTTTTGTATATAAGTTTATAAACACAAACATAACATGACATAATTCTTAACAAAAAATGGCCAATATTCAGATTCAGATATTTTATTGATAAAAGGTAATATTTTTACAAGTCAATAAGTCTATAACTATGCATGTCTATACATAATAATTTTACATGTCAAGTACATGTAGGTACTAATTAACTACTATTATACCTATGTATATCTAACTATAATTATTACTACATGTTTATAAAGCATTAATCAATTTAGCTACTTGTGATTGGTTAGTGATGATGTTTTATGATACCAAAAAACTCATCAGTGCCTACTGTAAAAGGCCATGTTCAGGATTTTTTATTTTTCAATTCATCACTTGGTGAGTTTTTTTATATCTGCTTTACCACGATTTAAGATTGACGATTTAATATACTAATAATAATAATATGATTTAACACGATTTTCACACATAATTATAAATTACAAATTAAACGGGACTTAATCACGTTAACTATACGTATTGTAAACGATCGTTGGGAATGGTGTGGCGATGTGTCGGAAGCGCATTGACTTCCATATTCGCGGCCGGACTGAGGAGACGGAAAACGTCTTCTTGCTGTGAGAGTTTTTCAACAACCCGATTTGTTAGATCATTTTCCCAAACTCATTACTTCTTCGAAGTAAATTTTCCGTTCGGATTTTTCCCCGATCGGTAAAATCCGTATGTACCATAATTTATTTTTGCTGCAACACGTGGTGGCGTTCATGTTTTGAGTAGTTTAAACCTAGTTAGGTAGTAAAATTATACTTATAAGTAGCTCTTGTTGTGATTCTAAACTTAAAATAACGAAGTTTGATTAAATTATGGTAGTTTTTTTTTTCCTTTTTTTTTAATAACTAGGCAACCGACTATTCGGCTCATTTTGCCGACTAGTCGCCGACCATAAATGTGGCCGGATAGTCGGCCTTCCCGACTAGTCGGCACATCTCTAGTAATTTATACTTATTGTTATAACGTAATATGGGTTGACGTTGCTTAGGCTTAGAAAATTTCGTATACATACTTTTGAGCACTTTGTCCGTAATGTCCGTATACATGTTTTTGACAGCCAGTCGGATGTGTTGTGAATGCAAGAGAATCCCGAAAGTGTAAATATGATGAATTGAAAAAAGACGATAAGAAAATATTCTAATAGAAAAAAAGAAAGCGTTAAAATAAAGAATCAGAAAACTACAATACTGTAAAAAAAAACTTTCGGGGAAAAGTGCGAATGGAAAATTTACTCCGAAGAAATAATGAGTTCGGGAAAATGATCTAACACACCAGCCACCCGAGCACCTTTCCCCTACTTATTTGTTCTTATTCCTAGTAGCTCATTGATGACAACATTTATCTTGGATTTTTTTTGGAATTATTTTGGAGAGAGCGCGCAGGAACTGCACGATTTAGCGGTTTCATCCTTACGTTGTGAATATTCCATTCATTCGCACGAAGCGCGCGATTCGTTTCTACCTTCCTAATGCGGACTGCTAAGGAATGGAATTCGCTCCCTTCGTCTGTATTGCCGGTAAGATATGTTTTGGGTCTTTTAAAGACAAGAGTGAATAGGCTGTTACTGAACCAGCGTGCTACACCCTCGACCTCGTCGACACTTACCATCAGGTGCGACTGAGGTCATTAAAAAAAAATCTTATTTAAATAGTAAAAGTAGCGTTGATTTTACCGATAACTAGCAGGCTATTAAAGTTTTGAATTCTATGTCAATCTTATTCAGTAGAGCAGTACTTATAGTACAGATATATCGGAGCTGTGGATGTCGTCAAAATATCTGAACAACGGGGTAAAGTGCATGTTCAGATATTTGTGATGACGGCTGTGCAAGCGATTGAAAATAACAACCGAAAACGAGCTAGCCCACATTATCTAAAAGATGCCTTTAACAACCTCTATGTCTCTTTTTTATTTTTAACGGTTTTTGACACTGTTTTACCATCTCTAAGGTGAAACACTACGTGTTTGCGCCTCCTATATGAATCCCTTTCGGGATTCTGATATAGCTGGAGGGATGGTACTGCCATCTATAAAACTAAGAACAAATCAAACTATTTTTTGTGAAATATTTTGATTTGCTTTGATTTTTAAGTAGTAATACTACTATATAAATTAAAAGTTGAAATAGATGACATATACTTAAGAAAAAAGCGACGAAGACCTCCAGCGTTCGAGACGGGATTCGAAACCGCATCTCCAGCTATAGCCTCTATATCTTCAGCCGCGATAGCTGGAGATGCGGGTTCGCATCCCGTCTCGAACGCTGAAGGTCCTCGTGGCTTTTTCTTAACCTATGTCTCATAAAATAATTTAAAATCTCAATAACGCTTGTTAAACCTACATAACATGCCGATGATTTTCCCTTTCCGTTTTTTAAGGTTTCTGATTGTTTAAGGAAAAGGAAATATTAAAAGGAAATTAAAAATAAGGAAATTAATTAATTATGCGATCTAAAATCATGTTTAGGTGTACTTTTGCCGCTGCTGTCTAATTTAGAGCAAAGATGGAGAGAATCATACTATCATTTTCTTACGCTCGTACCCTCACTGCTATTCTTTACAAAAATGTTAACATGCATTTCGGTCACGCGGAGAGGTGTTTTGATAAAAAAATGTCTTAACCGTCTAAAGTAGCCCAGGATTCAATTATTTTTGGCTGAATTGTTCCTTTTCCAGGGGGCGGTCGTCTTTGATGAAGTTTACTATTCATGAGTATTATATTCTTTGAGTTTACTTACCTATATGCACTACACCGTCTATACCTTCGCTGCGGCATGAGTCGATTCGACCTCATACAAGTATGCTAAATTACGATGTTAACTAATTGCCGCAGCAAAGGTGTTAAAACATCAAAATAGCAGTTTTCAACATACAACTTTCTTTTCATATACATATAGTATAGTCATATACCGAGAATATAGGTAAGTACAAGTACTCCCCTATCCACTCGCACTTAGGTTTATTATTTCATACTTACAATTTAAAAACAATAAACAAAATCTCATTTTCTTGTTTCTTGTAGCTGCATCACTTATCGAAAAATATTGAGTTTTACCTGCCATCAGTATACTTAATGTTCTCATTAAAAAAATAAGACACCAAAGTTGATTAAAAAAAGAAACCGTGAATATAAATTAGAGCCCCTTTTAATTAGGGGTAGCGCTGCTGTCGGCTTTGATAAAAAATGTTTCCAAGGTTAAATGAATGTTTTTGTAGGTGTATTTATATTATCGTGTTAATGATTCTATTAGTTTGTCCGCGGAGTTTTTCACAGAGAGCTTTCATAATTATTTATTAAATTTGTCACACTAGGTATATTAAAAAATAAAATATATTGCAACATTTGCAACTATATGCAAGGGCTGTAGGCGTTCAAACCTTGCATATGGAATAACAACTGATTACCAGTATTTTAATTAAAAAGACTTTATCTATATTGACTTAAAACCTAATATACAAGTAAGAGTTTCTGAGGGGAAAACTTTTGTTAAGTCTAGGACGTCGGTTAAGGGAGCATGATTTTTATCCTCTATCTGGCACGTACCTAGTTCAGTGGATATCGCTTAGGGTGCAGCGCGGTGATGCGGCTAGTACCTATCTTTGGGACGTTTGCATAGGGTAGCTGTCGTCTTGGGGACTGATGTAAAGGTGTAGGCAGTGTTAGGATTCCGGACGAAGCGAGTTCCGGATTTTATCTTGTATATTTATGTCGAAGTCTGTGGCGGATTATCACTGATGTGGACGAAGTTTATGTCGGATGCCGTTTTGTATGTGACGAAGCCTGCGCTGTGGATTTGGATCATCAATTATAGTACCTATATGTTTAACGAAATAAAAATATTAGGATCAAGTAAGAAAGATATTAGTCACGTATGGTACGTTCTAATCTCAAACCATTTGCTTGACTTATCGGGTTTTATTCGGTTACCCATTCCCCACATTATATACCTATTATATAATTGCAATACATATTTCAAGCTTTAAACGACAATTTCCACCACCAATACTCCCAGAGTTGTGATCGTGAGTCAACTCCCGATCAAATAAACGTATGTTTGTTTGTCCATCTGTATTTACACAGCGTAGCTTAGCTCAGTGCTTATTAGCACTAGAAAGCTATGGTATGAGTATGTATCTGCGCATTAACAACGCAAATAGTGTTAAAAAAAAACTGAAAAAATTAAGGGTACTTTGTTTAAAGGTGTTGTAAAAGCATGTGTTGCAAAGATAGTGTGTATAAAACATATACTAGACTTTATAGACTATTTTTATTACTTGTATGTGTATTCTCTATATCTACACTCCAACTGTACAACTCTATTTGGTATATTTTAATTGAAACATTAACTAAGAGAACTGGACAGTAAGTACATTCTAGAGTAGCCAGGGTTGATATGATTTAAATCACTTGATTTAAATCAGTGATTTAAACCGTGATTTTAATCAAGGGATTTTTTCAATAAAATCATTGATTTAAATAATTAAATTTTTACTACAACCAAATCGGCCCAAAATTAACGACAACTATAACTGAAGAAGAATTAGCTATAATTATGCAACTGCTGATTACAGTTGCCTCCTCGACTGGGGTTTCAGTGCCAGAAAGGCAGAACAGAAAGAAAGAATATTTACGGCATTCAATTTAGTGCACTCCAAAATAAGAAATAGGTAGATTAAGCACGGAGAAGGCAGCCAAATTGGTATTCATTTTAAAATGTTTGAATTCTAAAAAATAAATAGTTAAAAAACATAATACATTTGATAATGTTAAAAGTTATAATAGTTATATCGAATTCAATAGGAATAGATTTATATGTTCGTTTTTAGGTCTATAAGTTTGACTTTAAGAACTTGTTAACTACTGTATTAAAACTTTTAAAATTGTTGATTTTAATAAATTTAATTAAAATACGTTGTAATCGTTTTATTATATAACTGAACTGGCTATTTAATTAATAAAAAAAGAAAAGAAAATGAAAAAATAAAAAAATAAACTGATTTTAATCAAATAAATCCGATTTAAATCAAATTAATCTGATTATTACGATTTTTTTATAATAATCATGATTTTTATCAACCCTGAGAGTAGCTACACTATCACTATTTTTTCTGTTCTGACTTACAACTTAATACTATGTACCCATCAAAGTGATACAAATAATATATTTACAATCCTTCACGTTTCTTCCATTCATTTTTTAATAACGCCATTTTCTTTTTTTTGTACTCGGACCTCTTTAACTTTTTTTCTTCTATTCTCTTCTTTTGAGCTGCTACACTGTCTTCTCCATTTATTTCAGCATCTAGTTTAGCAATTATCATTTCCCGCGCCTGTTTTCTGTTATCATCCTGGCATCTGCTACTATGGCATTTGACAGTAAACCCTGAAAAATAATAAATTGTATTGATCAACTAAAGGTAACTATAAAAATATATTATCATATATAAAACAAAGTTAAGCGATTTACACCATTTAAGTCAAGAATGGCTGGACAGATTTTTTTCTTAAGCTCCTTAGAAGCAAACACTAATCATGTTAAATTACAATTTCTTAAAGTTTTCA
Source organism: Grapholita molesta (assembly GCA_022674325.2). Taxonomy (NCBI): domain Eukaryota; kingdom Metazoa; phylum Arthropoda; class Insecta; order Lepidoptera; family Tortricidae; genus Grapholita; species Grapholita molesta. The sequence goes on along the minus strand of CP053130.2, from coordinate 14,412,843 downwards.
ACAACAGAATGTGAGACTGCCAATATAAAGACTGCTTTTTTAAAACATTTTGATGCTAATTTGCTTTTTTTTAATGACAAAGGTGGCAAAAAAGCAGACAGTTGCCTGATACCATCACCCATGGGCACCCATGGAAGTCACAAGCATTTTTATATTGGTTAGATTAACATAGCTGACTATGAAGAAATTCTAGAATTCTAGTTGAGAAATCTTGTGTCTTTTCTATAGTGAGTACTTAATTCTAACAAATGTTTTATTGTCTACTGATGCAACCATTACCTGACGGAACATGTGTTAAAACCACACAGTTTGCATTCTTGTTTACAGCTGATCCACCAGGTCCACTGCCTCTTACAAATTTTTCATCTAAATCACACTCATTTAACTTTGGCACTTTAGAATAATCAATTGTATGTTTGAATGCATTTATTGTCGGCTCAATTACTCGCCGAGTTTTGAACAGAAGAAGTGACCGTAGCATTTTATACTACTGACCCTTTACGTAGCAATGCAGATCCTTTCTGAAAGTAAATGAAACAGGAAAATTGATAATTAATGTTAGACACTATATAAAGAGATACAGTTCTTAACAAACATACCTAAGTATTTAATACACTTTTTCTAAAAATATCACTTATGAAACAATAGTGTGCACTAATCACAAGTTATCATAAGATGAAATAATAATTGACCACTGCAGAGACACATGGGTCCTAAATCTGATAAATTTTACTTTGATATTTATATCATCCTTGAGTAGACTCAGGTTAATACAGTAACTATTGGCAATTGAGCAGACTGGATAAGATAGCATAGACTATACTCAGCAATAACTAAATATTACAGGACATTCTTACATAAATTGCCTAAGCCCTACGGTAAACGCAAGAGGGCTTGTGTTGTGATAATATTTTATGTCCACCATAAAGAAAAATGTTAAAATAACCTAAAATGTACATGTAATTTACCTGAAATGCAAATGATATATCTTTGGGATCCGTCAGTGATTTGTTGCGTCTGAATTCAGAACTTATTCTTCTCTTGAAGTAAACAGAGTCCGTGAGTGTTAAAGATTTGGAATACAATACTAAGTTTTTATATAGTCTTAAAACTTCAGAACGAGATACAGACATGGTTATATTAGTTATACAATATAATACCTACTATCTTAGGTATATTGAAGAAGAATGCTTAAATTAATGCGCAACTGTATCATAAAGACCTGGAATAGGTTCTGGATATCATAAAAATAAAATAGTATTCAAGTTTCAGTCGTCGGTTTGTGCTCAACAGTCAAATGAAATGATGGTCAAAGTCAAATTCAAAATGTCAAATGATAAAATAATCCAATCCAGTCTATGGATTGGACATACCATCCTAGTAATAAAAAAGCTATTTAGGTATTTTTCTTTTTAACGCTTCCAGGCAGAATTTTGCCATATCGTTTTTAGTTAGGCGATCCGAGATGTGTCTTAAATACCACCAAGCTTATAGAAGCATTACAGAGGCGCTATCGCCAAAAACGATATTCGTAAATTTCGGGTATCTTTCTCTTTTACCCCAATTAAGACTTCATGAGAGTGACAGAGACAATCGTCAGAAATTTACGAATATCGTTTTTGGCGGTAGCGCCTCAGGGAATTCCCTATTTGACACAAGCCTAAACCTCAAATAGCTCTATCTTAGTCATAGATATACTAATATAACTAGATCGAGTACTAGCCCGAAAAAAGCGAGCCTAGTGAGATAGCTACCACGCAGACCTTTGTCTCTTTCTATAGGGTGACCACGTTAATTTTAGAAGTTAGGAAAATTTTATTAAATACAATAGTGTTCTTATGTACTAGATCGGTGTAGAGACCACGCCGGCAGCTCTGTATCTATTTGACATACTACATGCGTTTTTTGCTTCCCAAAAATTTTAACTTCGAATACTTATAAAATTTATTAAAAATCGTCTGTGGTATCAAATTACAAGAAATTATATGTAAAAGAGGTTATGACGATGATTTCTAAAATTAAAAATAAATAACCAGATGGTGAAAGAATAAAAATAAGCTCTTGCGGTGTTCAAATTTAAGAGTGTCGGTGGAGTAAACACCAATCTTCTTTTCTCTCCGTGTACCCAAGGGGGATGAACTCAGATACATAATTTACTCATGCAATGAATCACTGTGATTCCTGCAGTTGTTATAACACTAATAACAACTAGTGCCCTTGGTTCAATGTAAATTATAACTCAGTAGAGTCACATATATCTGCTTCGCTTAATTATTTAAAATTATTAATTAGATAATGATTATGCAATGTTACTATTGAATAGAAATTATAAATATAGTATTCTATCTACTTGTATATGAGACTTTCATTCAGTACATAATGTATGCAGTCATCCTTACCTTGATTCAGAAGATCAGCACAGTAGGACAGGACTAGAGATCTCAGGACCATCAGGTGTATCTTAGGCTCTGGGAGGCTGCATTAATACCCGAACCTGTATAAAGATTGCCACATTGATTCTTCTAGAATCACTAAGTATATACCTAGTAACATAAGGTACATCATCACTGAAATATTACATTCATAGTCACAACAGCTCTACTCCCTCTTTATTTATTTGTACAATTATTATAACATTTATAACCATTAACAGCATTGTTAATAAACTTGTTCTGATTGCCCTATCCCATGGCGCCAGTGGATATCAATCTGAAATGGGTGGCCAAAGCCTTTGCAAATCTTATTAGAGGCCCAACATGTAAGTCCATAGGTCAGCAACCACAATACATGCGGTATAACTTATATACTTCATAGCTACCTATAAACGGGGCACAACAGCCAAGCTTACACGTCGTCCACAGACAGCACCAGGTGCACGCTAAACAGCATGTCTGAACTTATTATCGGCCCGACGTGTAAGTCCATAGGTCAGCAACCACAGTGCATGCGGAATAACTTACATGCTTCATAGCTACCTATAAACGGGGCACAACGGCCAAGCTTACATGTTGTCCACATGCCTCATGCAGCTCAGGCTGCATTAGATGCACGCTAAACAGCGCGCCCAGTGGCAGATCACAGTCTACCTCATATGCATGCCAAACAGCACACCAGGTGGCAGATCACAGTCTACCTCATATGCATGCTAAACAGCACACCAGGTGGCAGATCACAGTCTACCTCATATGCATGCTAAACAGCACACCAGGTGGCAGATCACAGTCTACCTCATATGCACGCTAAACAGCACGCCAGGTGGCCAACTCAAGGCCGCCTCATGCGTTCGAGCCTGAACAGGATCGAACTACTTGGGGTTTGCATGTAAATGCAACAACCACATCAAACAGTTTAAAGGAGTAAACTAGTTGCGACAAACTAGAACATCACACCTGAACAGGTGAGGGAATCTAATATTAATTGCAAACTATGATTGAACCATGTGCTGATTGGGACTTGCCCACATCACGCCATCATGAAGTATATTACAATTTACTTCCATTACTTTATCAAATATATATAATTATGCATATACAAAGATTATACTAAGATTATACTTAGCTTTAGGTTTTACTGTAGAGTCCCCGAGATCTCTCGTCACTAGCACAGATTTTAACTTTATTAACAGAGTTACAACAAGCACCGACATTGTTCACACGCTAACGGCAAGAAAGCGTCACTTACCATAGACAAGGTAGTTGTACTTCATCATTATCGTTTCCGTTGTATGTGTTGCTATGTACAATATTTACAATCATCGCGACCTTCGCGACACTCCCGCCTCTAGAGCTTTAATTGAGGCTTGACATTAATTCACGCGTCCATCTATGGATCCTTTCCATAGCCTGGACTGCCGCTGCACGGCGTTGATCCTTTGATTCGGTTTGATGACTTAATGGCACGTCATCATTTACTTCTGTGTCTGAGCCATGAGAAATGGGTTCTGGAGTCATTCTCATGGTTTGTGTCAAATCTGTATTCTCTAACAACTCTCTAGGGTCTAAGATCAAATCGTTCTCATTAGTACTGTTTAATTCGTGATGATCTTCTTTGGAGCTACTTGAGTTCGTTGGGACATGGTCGATGTTCTCCTCAGTGTTCAATGGTAAAGCCTGAGGGATTTCAATACTGTCACTGCATGCAGTTTTATCTTCATTCACCTGAGATTCCTCAGTAGAATCCTGGAACGTTGCATTTTCATCAACTTCCAGAGGATACAAGTGTGCTATTGACCTGGTGAATATGCTGTCTCCTACTTTTACTTTAGCGACCCTGCACAATCCATCCTTTCCTGTTATTAATTCCGATATCTTTCCAACCTTCCATCCTTCTCTGTTTTTACCTTCACCCTTTATTTGTACTACATCTCCAACCTTTGGAATTTCATGAACTCTCACTCTAGCTTGTTTAGGTGAGTTTCGATATCTCTCCCTGAGACTTAGTAAGTATCGATTGATAAACATTTCCTTATATTCATCCATGATCATGTTACCACGGTTCCAACCTTCTATAAGTTGTTGTTTGATAAGTGATCCAGAAAGTGGTAAACTTTCCATGAGAACTTCTATGCTCAAGCACTTTCCTGGCGTTAGGAAATCAGCAGGTTTAAGTATGTGTTCTATATTTGAACCTACATACGTGAGAGGTCTAGTATTAGATACCGCCTCCGCTTCTTTGATTATTGTTAAGAGTTGATTATCTTCAAGCATATGTTTGTGAAGCGTTCTCTTTAGACAATGTTTTACAATTGCTACTAGCCTTTCGTAAGCTCCACCATGCCATGGTGCAAGCTGTGGGATAAATTTCCATTTTATATTAATCATAAATTTTCCTTCTTCTGTTAGCAGTTCTCCTAATAATCTAAATTGCGACGCATTGTCAGTTACTATAAGAGTTGGAGCACCTCTGGTGGCTATGAATCTTCTAAATGCCATGAGACATTCGCTGGTAGTCAGATCCTTAACAACTTCCAAGTGTATTGCTCTTATTACCAGACACGTAAACAAACAGATCCACCTTTTCTTTAGACCATTTTCTGTTTTCACAAGCATTGGTCCAAAGTAGTCCACTCCTGTATAAGCGAATGAGGTTGTATACTTTATCCGTTCTACTGGTAATGCAGGAGTTTTAGGTAGTTCGTATGGTCCTCCGCCATGCTTTACGCATCTTGGGCACTTACTAAGTGTTTTTTGAATTCGAGCTCTGCCTTGAGGAATCCAATACTTCTGACGTATAAGACTTAGAGTGTGAGCCACACCTACATGAAGGTTCTTTTCATGAACTTCCCTTATAAGTCGCTCAGTAAATTCGCATTCCTTGGGTAGGAGAATAGGATGTTTTGCGTCATAAGATAAATCTGAGTGTGTGAGACGACCGTCACATCGTAAGATTCCATTCGTGTCACGAAATAAACCTAGATTACGAGCTAGACTAGTTTTCTTCCCGCTTACTTCTTCTGGGAACATTCTTTCTTGTAGCTGTTTTATCTCTTGTATGTGAGAATCTAAGTTTGTGACTTGATTTATTGGACTTGATTCGGTAGATGACGTTTTTACTTCTTGATTTTCTGTGATAGACAGACCCTCCCCCAACAGAAGTGAGACTTCAGGACTTGGGCTAATTGGCCAGTCTCCTGGATCTTGTTTTAAGAAGGCAGGTCCATACAACCACTTATCTCTCTCTTCTTTCGAAGCATTTGGTCTTGTTGCGACATCTGCTGGATTAAGTCCAGTTGGAACATATCTCACTGTCAGATCTTTGGTTCTTCTAATTTCCTCTATTCTTTTAGAAACGAATGGTTCCAAAAGTTTATTTGAGTATATCCAATTTTTTACAATAAGACTGTCAGTCCATAATATTATATCTGTTATGTTCAGTTGCAAATATTTCAATACATATTTAATAAGTCTGCTTCCAATTAGAACGCCTAACAATTCAAGTCTCGGTATTTTCAAATTCTCTTGATCTTTGATGGGTACGAGACGTGATTTACCAATTATAAATTGGACGTTATCCTTTTGTACTAGGTACACTACTGCGGCATAGGCTACAGTGGATGAATCTGTGAAACAATGCAGTTGCGCATTTGTTTCATCTGGAATGGTCACGTTTCTTGGCAAACGTATAGACTCAATCTGTCTTAGTTCTTCTAGTATATGCATCCACTCTTGTCTTGTTTCATCTGATAACGAACTATCCCATTTGATCTTGTTCTTCCATAATTGTTGTAGGAGTAATTTGGCTGGTAGGATCGTAGGTACACTGAATCCACAAGGATCGTATATAGCGGCAATAGTTTTAAGAATACCTCTCTTAGTGATCTTATTGGTCAGATTCACCTTGGCTCTAAGATGTAGTGAATCTTCTTTCAATTTCCAATTTAAACCGAGTGTTTTCACTGTTGATTCTGGAGCAGTATCTTGTATTTGTTTGAGGAAATCCTTTGAATTAGAACTCCACTCTCGTAAATTCATAGATATCTCTGAAAACTTGTCCTTCGCCTCCTTATACAGATCTAGTGCTTCGTCTATTGTGCCAGTACCCGTAAGAAGATTGTCTACATATATGTTGCTAGCTAGTTGTTTTGTATAAACCCCATCAGAGGTCTGTAGATGATGTTTTATAGTTGCATTTAGTAAGAATGGACTAGAGATGATACCAAATGGAACTCTAGTAAATCTGTATTGTACTAGGTTTTCCTTTGTGACGGGTTTATCCAAGTCTTTCAACCATAGAAATCTAGTTACATCTCTATCATCTTCTTTTAAGCCTATTTGTAAAAATGCTTTCTCTACATCAGCTGTTAATCCTATATTATGGCATCGAAATTGAATTAACAATCCTGTTAAATCTTCCAACAACATAGGACCGCAATATAAACATTCATTTAAACTCTTCGCATTTTTTACTCTAGCTGAGGCGTCGTAGACCAGTCTAAGAGCTTTCCCTGGTACCATGACTCCATGAAATGGCAAGTAGTGTATCGGATGATCCCCTTCCTTTACATTTGGTACTTCTTCAATAATTTTCCTTTTTAGTTGTTCACATAGTGTCTTGTCATAGATTGATAAAGTTTCTTTATCTAACCTTTTCACCAATCCTACTAGTCTTCCATAGGCTAGTCCATAATTGGTTGGCAGCTCTGGAGGATAGTCCTTCCATGGCCAACTGACATAATATCTTCCATTTTCTAACATTGTATTTTCATTGAAGTGCTTGATAGCTTCCTCGTCTCTATTTGATTTAGGAGAATCTACAATTCCTATGGATTCTAAGTCCCATAAAGCTTTCATTGATGCATTTTCCAAAGGTAGGTCAGGATCTTTTAATTTAGTCTCATATGAGGCTTGAAAATAAGTGAGTACGGACGATTCGTCCTCCTTTCCTTTTCTTGATTGACCAGACAATATCCAACCAAATACAGAATCTACTAAGTATAAATTCTCTTTTATTTTAATTTTCTCATTTAACATGAACGAGTGATAATAGTCATTACCGATCAAGATATCAATTTGATCTTCACATGATCCATCATCGGCAAGAAGATACTTTTCTCGATGCTCCCATTCTAAAAAATCTTCATTATAAGTGGATATGTCACGTGTAATAGTAGGTACTACATTGACGTATACTAGTTTCTTGTTGTTAGTTTTTGTTTGTAAGCATAGTTTAACTAGTGGACTTTCCAACTCATAAGGTTGCTCCTTAGCGAATGTGTACACTGTGAGATGGTGTTTCTCTTCAGGTTTCAAATTAAGTTTATCAGCGACGCTTTGTAAAACATAGCTTCTCATACTGCCACAATCCAGAAGTACACGACATTTCAGGACAGAGTTATCTCTTCCTATGGCGTTAACAATCGCTGTTTGAAGAACAGTGGATCCCCTTTCATTGACATGTAATGAGGTAGTAGTTTCCTCCTTAGGCTGCTGTTTCTTGGGACAGAGTGCTCTGTTATGTTGTCCCTTCTGTCCACAATGCGGACAGTTTATCTTCGTCCTTTTTTGACATGTCTTCATACCATGACCCAAACATAAACAAATGTAACAACGATTCCTCAGTTTTGCTGTCCTGAGTTGTACAGTGTTAATCTTGGTACACTCATCGTTGAAGTGATCTCCACTACAGAATATGCAGGATATCTTCCTTTTCTTCTGAATATGTGTAAAGTTATTCTCTCCATTGAATTTTCTTTTGTTGTTATATGTTTTACTAAAAGCGGTTACAGTTGGTTTATATTTCTTGTATGACCTTTTATTGCCATCTGATCTTCTTAGCTTCTGTCTTCTTTTATTTTTATTTTCTTGTATGAGTAGTGATTCTGTTGTGAAACTCTTTTCCTTTTTATGACTTTCATCACAGGTTCTTTTAGCATCTTCCCTGGCTATGAGTACCAAATGTAATTCTTTTCTCAATTCAACTATGGATTCATCCTTTAACTTCAGTTTTATCTCGTATATAATATCTTCTGGAAATTTCTCCATAATTAGAAATCTGAGGTGATTGTGTTCAACATTTTCTCCAAGAGAGCTTAATATTCTTAGGTGTCTTTCAATATCATCCAAAGTTTTTCTACATTCGTCAGGGTTCTCAGCCCGTTTCAATTTATATAATGTGGAATAATGACTATCAATTATATGTGTCTTTCTGCCATATCGGTTCATGAGTGTATCTACTGCTATTTTGTAATTTTCATTAGTGGTTTCAAAACCATCTAATATAGTTTTTGCATCTCCCTTTAACGAAGATTTCAAATAAAGGAGTTTATCTACATCTCTGAGTTCTCTTTGATCAATGTTAGAACTGAACTGATCCCAAAACTGAGTCCATTGCAGGATGTTTCCATCAAATGTGGGTAAATTAAGTTCAGGTAACTTTCCTCTGTTAGTAGGGTGACCATAGTTGGAAGGAGAATTATGATTATCCGGTTTGGATTGAATGCGGGTATTTAATTCAGCAAGAACTTCTTCGCCATTAATTTGTTCTGTGGTCATGATAGATATTTCATCAGCATTTGGATCAATAGCTACATTGAATATTGGTACAGTTCCGTGTTGAAGCGATTCAGCACGGCTTGAAGTTTTGCAGAAGTAATCTTAGCTTGTTCATGTTCTTCATCACTCCACTTTTTCAATTTACAAATGACCTTAGAGTTGTTAGCTAAATCTTTTATACTTGACACAAATTTATTTAATCGTTCTTGATATATTTCCTCCATACTTTACTAATAAGCAGTATTGCTGGATACTGATTCCTGAAATTATCATTTTATTTATAATTGATTGTAAATCTTTAAATGACTGTCTGTTCAACACATTCAACGGATAAGTAACTTCATGTGAAATACATCCTTTCACATATATGTAATAAACTGTATTGTATATTGACTGTGCACTAATTCAATATACTCATCTTTAAACTACTCTCTAACAAAGAGTTAATTTAATTAAATAATCTTGTTTCAGCAAAGTGTTTATTATAAGAGTACACACAAGTCATTTCAACTGTTTAGCCTAGCCTATCTACATAGCACTAATAGCCAAACCAGTCAACATTCATAATAAATGTTATCATTTTAATTTTTGACTTGATTATAACTCTACCATGCCTCACCAGGCAATTTGCTAACAACAAAATCAAGAGCCTTTCTAGTTTTATGCACTGAACTTGATCAGTCACATCCATCAACACAAACAACTTAATTTTATTTAGTCATTTCAAACATGAATGCAAATGATGTCATTCTTTCTTTAATGGAAACCAACCTTATTCACATCAGTAAATATTTATTGTATTAACATTCTTATAGGACACTGCTAAGAGAAAGTGCAACTTATTGAACTTGACTCCACTCTATTGTGCACCAAGTGTAAAAACAATTAAATTTCTAATGTATACTCAATACATTACATGTATTTTATTTGTCTGTGTAAGTATTTGAATTGGTTTTCTATGAACAATTATTTACCTGTCTTCTGGACAACATAATATGTAATTAATACATGTCTTTATGAACTAAATTCTCAATTTGTGTGTAGCAAGTATCTTTGATTTTAGTATTTTGCATGAACAAACAATTTAATTCTTATTTCAACTCAAGTTTACATACCTTGACTATTCAATCACTTAGTTTAATTAGTTAAACGTCCTCAGATGGTGTGGATGTAGCAATGATGCCCACTTACAACTGTGTAATGTGTGTAGTTATAACTTGTAATTTCACTGATAGCCTCACTGGAGTTACCTTAAGAATGAATGATACGTGTTATGTATTATTCCATGAAATTATAGGATATGTTTGAGTTTGAAACAAATTTTAAACATGATCTACAATTAAGTTTTCATTTGTCACAAATTTCTTAATAATTCTCACAACAATGACAACGAATCGTTGTATTTCAGTTATATTATAATGCAAATTATCTCAATAAAGTAGAAACTTTTGCAAACAATAATTGCAAAACGTATTTGTATCATAACGTAATTATACACACATAGTGACTTATTTAGTTCTTACCTGATGCACTCAAGGACTATTTCCTTAAATGTTCCGTGAAAAAACAGAATTTTCACTTTATATTCCTAATACTTCGATAATTAGTCACTCGTTTTCACCCGCACTGGCAATTGTCAAAACAAACTTACGCGTGTTCCGACATATTTGGTAGAAATGTGGTCTGTGAATGAACGATACATATTTCCGGTTTGACTACTTTTAAGTTTTAAGTAATTATTTATTGAAACCAGTATTCTAAATGATTTTTAATATTAATTTAAAGAATTACCATCACCAATTCACTTTAAATATATAATTTGTTATACTAAACAAATAATATTATATAAGGCCCAAATCGTGTTCAATACGCCATCTGTGGTGCAATAGCAGTGACTCCCCGACAAGCCACCTGTCGGAGAGTAGCTGAACCATTTATAAGTTCACCTTACTTTCTTACTCCGCCGACTGGATTAATACGCGAAGCTGTATTTGAACGGTATTTAACACTAAAGGTTGATGAAATAAAATAACAACAACATTTCTTTATTAAACACAACACAGGTCTGCTTTCTCTCGTAAATATTCCCGAAAGAAAAGTTTATTTTGCGCCTCTCGATTTCCAATACTACTGCTATTCCTCCACAGATGTCGCTACGTGAACCACTTTGTAATGTTTGACTCAATATATTATTTCTGTTTTCAAGATAGGATGACCACATTCACCGCACTGAAAGTCTATTATACTCTTACATTAATTGTGCTTAATAAATATAAGCTACATACAAATTTATATTGATCATATCCCAGCACTTTACACCAAAAATTATGTACCCAAGGGGGATGAACTCAGATACATAATTTACTCATGCAATGAATCACTGTGATTCCTGCAGTTGTTATAACACTAATAACAACTAGTGCCCTTGGTTCAATGTAAATTATAACTCAGTAGAGTCACATATATCTGCTTCGCTTAATTATTTAAAATTATTAATTAGATAATGATTATGCAATGTTACTATTGAATAGAAATTATAAATATAGTATTCTATCTACTTGTATATGAGACTTTCATTCAGTACATAATGTATGCAGTCATCCTTACCTTGATTCAGAAGATCAGCACAGTAGGACAGGACTAGAGATCTCAGGACCATCAGGTGTATCTTAGGCTCTGGGAGGCTGCATTAATACCCGAACCTGTATAAAGATTGCCACATTGATTCTTCTAGAATCACTAAGTATATACCTAGTAACATAAGGTACATCATCACTGAAATATTACATTCATAGTCACAACAGCTCTACTCCCTCTTTATTTATTTGTACAATTATTATAACATTTATAACCATTAACAGCATTGTTAATAAACTTGTTCTGATTGCCCTATCCCATGGCGCCAGTGGATATCAATCTGAAATGGGTGGCCAAAGCCTTTGCAAATCTTATTAGAGGCCCAACATGTAAGTCCATAGGTCAGCAACCACAATACATGCGGTATAACTTATATACTTCATAGCTACCTATAAACGGGGCACAACAGCCAAGCTTACACGTCGTCCACAGACAGCACCAGGTGCACGCTAAACAGCATGTCTGAACTTATTATCGGCCCGACGTGTAAGTCCATAGGTCAGCAACCACAGTGCATGCGGAATAACTTACATGCTTCATAGCTACCTATAAACGGGGCACAACGGCCAAGCTTACATGTTGTCCACATGCCTCATGCAGCTCAGGCTGCATTAGATGCACGCTAAACAGCGCGCCCAGTGGCAGATCACAGTCTACCTCATATGCATGCCAAACAGCACACCAGGTGGCAGATCACAGTCTACCTCATATGCATGCTAAACAGCACACCAGGTGGCAGATCACAGTCTACCTCATATGCATGCTAAACAGCACACCAGGTGGCAGATCACAGTCTACCTCATATGCACGCTAAACAGCACGCCAGGTGGCCAACTCAAGGCCGCCTCATGCGTTCGAGCCTGAACAGGATCGAACTACTTGGGGTTTGCATGTAAATGCAACAACCACATCAAACAGTTTAAAGGAGTAAACTAGTTGCGACAAACTAGAACATCACACCTGAACAGGTGAGGGAATCTAATATTAATTGCAAACTATGATTGAACCATGTGCTGATTGGGACTTGCCCACATCACGCCATCATGAAGTATATTACAATTTACTTCCATTACTTTATCAAATATATATAATTATGCATATACAAAGATTATACTAAGATTATACTTAGCTTTAGGTTTTACTGTAGAGTCCCCGAGATCTCTCGTCACTAGCACAGATTTTAACTTTATTAACAGAGTTACAACAAGCACCGACATTGTTCACACGCTAACGGCAAGAAAGCGTCACTTACCATAGACAAGGTAGTTGTACTTCATCATTATCGTTTCCGTTGTATGTGTTGCTATGTACAATATTTACAATCATCGCGACCTTCGCGACACTCCGACAGCCGTATAGGTTATTTATATATTATGATACGACAACAGCCTTCTTCATATTTTTTAGATATGTAAATCGGTAATGTCGGACATCAACAAACCAGACGGACAGATGACCGGGTCGCTGGTAGTCGGTGGCCGCAGTATGTTAAAGTGTTCTTCATGTGTGTGCTCCATGTGGCAGTCTATGGGAGAGGCCTATATTTTGTCGTGTTGATTAAAATGGCTGTATTTTTACTTTTATAAAATATAATATAATCGGAAATATTTATGTATTAAATATGGTTTTCTTATTACAATGTACATTAATGTGTAAAACAATAAAATGTTACGTTCAGTTTTCAATGTTCAGATTTTCATTTTACTTGAAAAATATTTTTGTTCTTCAACCACCATTTTGTTATTTACGATTCTTATTTTATAAAATTAACCTCATAACCATTTTTGTGTATAATTTCCTGTAATTGACACACACGATTTGAGTTTTACATGTTGATTTTTTTTAAATCTTTACCGGGTGAAAATTCGCATTTTGCACACTTATATATTCTATATGTTTATTAGGTAGGTATATCAAAAAAATACACGCAGGAAATTAAACCACTATAACCCCGCTTCTGTGGGAATTACTTTGCCCCAATTGCTATATTCCCTCTACTATAATATACAATGACAATGAAACCACATTTTACAAATTTTAATAAATAACGTTTAATTTACTTTATCTCAACACTAACATAAATGTTGTCCAGTTGTGTAATTGTCCTCGTCCATGTACAAGTAAGCATGGTTACCCTAGCATCTTGACATGGTTACCATAGCATTGACTTTGGGTTGCCATAGATCTAATATTATTCTAGGAATATCATCAATCAGAAAGGGACAGAGGTCTGTGTACTAGCTGTCCTACTCGGCTCGTTTTTTTTCTTCATATTCGGCGAGCGAAAGTAAACCTTAATGAAATGCATATAAAGCACGTTTCACTTATTGGTATTTTTCACAGGGCTTATTCCAGTTATTCTAAAATTTCCTTGATCTTAGTAGTTTTATAGATAGTTTGTGAACTTATTTTTCTTTTGATCGTTTCGTCAGCAGTATTTAGGCCTGTGATTTAATTGCAGAAGGATACTCTTGGTGCCACATAAATTAAAGATGATGTGTACCGACGCACATGTTGAAGATAATGTACTTAGTGATAAAAACTTAAGCGCAATAAGCCTGGAAGTGATTACTCAGATCGAAAAAGATTTAGAAGTTTATGACTTGATTTCTCTCGTGTTTCTTCTCTACGATGTACCTGATACTGCATTGGATCGTCTCGTTGTACTACAAAGAATTACCAGAGACATTGAAGGAGGTCACCTAAATTTATTGTTTGATTGGGCTTTAAACGCTCAAGGACGTCCTTTTTGGCGACAACAGTTCTTAGAAGCCCTGACGGTGTGCCAGTTGTACAGCATCATCAGAAAACTGGGCTTCCACGTCCCTACAATCAAGGGACTTTACTCGACCAAACTAGATATGTTTCATATCAATCCTATGAAAATAGTGCTATACCAACTGTGTGAAAACATGACTTCTGATACATTTGAAAACCTTAAAAAAACATTGGCTTCTTTCGAAATGAATGTGTTGCACTATGATACCTGTGAACTGGTAATTTTGCATCTTATGAGTCAAAAGTTTATAGTTTTGATCCAACCAAATAATGAAAGAAGAGATACTAGCTGCGACTATAAAATTGAACCACTGGCTAAAATTATTGATCGTGAGCCAGAATTAAAAAAGTATGCCACTTTGTTAAGAAAAACAGAAATCAAAATAAGTGAGAAATTGGCATTGCCCTCTACAAGTAATGAAAATCATTCAAAAAATCATTCGAATATTAAGGAAGACAATAAGACAGAAACTTGTGATTACAATGAAGTTTTTAACATGATTGAGGAATTAAGTTTAGAAGATATTCCCATTGATCTGAAGTCAGACAGTTCAAAGAATTTTATTGACAGATATAAAATTACAAATGCAAAAAGAGTGGGTCTATGCTGTATAATAAATCAAGAAGCATTCTATCCATCCAAAGAAAGCATGGAATATGCAAATGACCCATTACCAAGACGAGATGGGTCTACTAAAGATAAAATTATGTTAGAAAAAACAATGCGTAACTTGAATTTTGATATTACTAGCAGAGATAATCTTAATCGAAAAGAAATGATTCAATTTATACAAAATGTCTTATCAAAAGTCTCAGATGAGGACAGTGTGTTTATGCTGTGCATATTATCACATGGTATTCGAGGATGTGTGTATGCAGCTGATTCTGTACCAATTAAAGTAGACTACATACAAAGCTTAGTGGATGAAAATCATTCATTGAGAGGCAAACCCAAGGTACTAATACTGCAGGCTTGTCAAGTTGATGATAACACATTACCATTGGCTGCTGACAGCCCTCATAACATAAGAAAGACAGACTTCTTAGTTTGTTGGGCTACAGCACCAGAATTTGCTGCTTTCAGGCACCCTAGTGAAGGGTCTCTGTTCATCCAGATCTTATGTCGTATCATTAATGATAAGGCTAAAAATGAGCATTTTCTGGATTTATTTACTATGGTGAATCTTAAAGTTGTTACCATTTGTACAATGAAAGGTATTGAGCAAGCACCTATTGTTAATCATACATTGACAAAGAAATTATATATACTTTCTGGTGAAAACTAAGGAATTCAGGATTTTCAACCCTTTGACTCCCACCTTGTCAAATTGTTTAATTTGACAAGGTGGGCAAGACACATGACATGGATCATAGTCACCTATCATTTGCAGCATTAGGTGCTCAAAGTGTTAAGGCTATTTAGATATCTGTAAGAAATCATGAAACTGATAGTGTTATGCTTACTTAAAAGTTTAAGGATAAGGAACAACAAAGTATCTTTTAGATTATTTTTCTTGGTTTTGCAAATTTCTTCTGTGTTAAATATTTAAGTTTGCGAGTTGTATTTTGAAATCATTTGCAGCAGCATCAGCCATCATTTGCAAGATTTCACCAAACAACATCATTCATAGTGCTAATTCTATAAATCAGTGCCATTATGATAAAAACAGTTACAATTAAATAAAACTTGTTTTTGTAACAGGTTACAATGAATTATGTTTAGAATAAATGGCCTTTTATATATGAACTTTCAATTAATTGTATCTTAAATGAAATAAACTTTTTATGTTAGATTGTCTATATTCACTGATACATCAGTTTTTGTGAAATCCATTACAGCAGCTTCTAATTGTTTCCTTTCATCATCCGACTTTAAAGACATCCATACTGAATCCAAGTATGCTCTTTGATGCTTTTGAATAAACTTGAAACAATGTTTTAGTGTTGCACCTACATGGAGTGTCCTTAATGTCACATCTAGGTTTCCTATTTTAGTTATAAATGGAATGCTACTTGTGACAAACGTGTGTGGACCATGCCTGGCCCGTAATATGGCTATCCTTGTATTTTCATTACAATATTTAGTCAAAAATCCTATTCTAATGGCAGCAACACCAAAATCTCCGTGCAATTGTTGTATTTTGTTCAGAACAGTTTCATGGAATATCCTGGATTTCAAGCTCAAAGGTTTGCTCTCGGGCACCGTGGGACTCGATATCTCTACCGTAATATATCTGAAACAAAAGATGTTATGAACTCAATTAAAAGTTTATATTTATTACGTTAGTCTTATCTAACATTGCATGTAACACGTATACTAACCTATTCTTAAACCTCACCATATTTTGTTAAAGGTATAACTGAAGGAATTAACTTAATTTATTATTCCAAATTATTTTAAGAGTCTCTTTTAAGTCTTTTATTTTCAAGTTAAAGTAATATTTTAGGTTATGCTCAGCTTATAAACATCAGCAGCGGAAATGTCAACTCAATAATGTCATATGTCAGTTTGTCAGTCGAAGTTACATACATCGTGTAAAAATTTTCTATAATTCTCCTAATTTCTTGTAATACTATACATCATATTCTTATTAGCTTGGTCCCTATCACTCTACAATAAATCATAAGCCGAATTTACACCTACAAGTTATTACCCCAACTTTTGAGATAAACTCATATGTAAGACAAAGATGCAGATAATGGCATCTTTGTCTTGCATTCAATTCATCTCTCAACGTCTCAACTTGAGAACCTCCTCCGTTTTTTTCGTCAAATGGTTTTTCGTTAAATTTTGGTAAATTAATAGAAATACTTACATGGTGTGATAATATTTGGACACGTTTGGATCCACTTTGGATCATAGTATGTAGATAAACCATCATTATTTCCATGTTGCGCGATGTAGTTGGTAGTATTGTAAACTTATACGGTTTACTCTATTTTGGATGAGAACTTACTAATGATCATTGTTCTTCTGAGCTTGACAGCTTAGTAGACTTTTCGAATCTAATTGGGCGGCAAATTACAATTTTGAATCAAATAGTGCGATATTCTTCTTAAGATATTAAAGTAAAGTATAGTGTATAAGCAATATGATATTTATTAAATATGTTAATTAATAAACCATTCCAACTCTGTAAACGACGAAGTGAAGGGAGAGTTGACAAGGTTATCTTTCGGTGACCCATTCTTTTTATTACTTAATAGTTAACGAGTTATCGGTAATGCCAAGGTCGAGTATAATATTGTTATCTCAATTACATTATTGTTCAGCTTATTGCAAATGCTCGTAATATAAGTTACATAGGCTACAAAATTTTATTCTCGCTTGTGAGTGTACGGCTGTCAAAACATTTGGCAAATAAAACTATAATTTGAAAGTGTAACTTTAAATCATTCCTGTTCATAACTCATAATGGAGAAAGACGTATATTTCATCGGTGTTGACGTGGGATCCGGCAGCGTACGGGCTGCCCTAGTTGATAGCAAAGGGCATGTTTGTTCCACTTCAGTAAAGGAAATTCAGACATGGAAGCCGAAAGTGGATTTCTATGAGCAGTCCTCTAATGACATATGGAACTGCTGTGAATACGTTATCAAGGTACTATTAAATTTAAATTATTTCATTAATAGTATTTTAAGTTTTTCTATGGTATTGATTAAATGTATAACTTTTCAGAATGTTGTTCAGGGTGTGGATCCACTAAGTATAAAAGGAATTGGATTTGATGCAACTTGCTCCCTTGTAGCCTTAGATAATCAATTTAATCCACTGGCAGTGAGTGAATCTTATAATAATGAACAAAATATAATTATGTGGATGGATCACAGAGCGCAGGATGAAGCAGACTTTATAAACAGCACAAATCATGAGATACTGAAATATGTTGGTGGAAAAGTGAGCTTAGAAATGGAAATCCCAAAACTTCTTTGGCTCAAGAAACATTCCAGCAAGTGGTCTGAGTTTGGGTACTTCTTTGACCTCCCAGACTTTCTTACCTGGAAAGCCACAGGGTCTCTAAGCAGATCACTGTGTTCCTTGGTCTGTAAGTGGAATTATGAGTGTGCTATTGATGGTAAACAGGGTTGGAATGTAGATTACTTAAAAAAAATAGGTTTAGAAGATTTGATAGAGGAAAATTTTAAAAAGATTGGTAACAAAGTTCTTATGCCTGGCGAGCTATGTGGAGGGCTGTCAACCGAAGTTGCTAAGAGTCTGGGGTTATTACCTAATACACCAGTAGCAACATCCATTATCGATGCACATGCTGGAGGCCTAGGAATGATTGGAACAGATGGTGAAAAGATAGATAAAGACATGTCCACCCGCCTTGGACTAATCTGTGGCACTTCGACTTGTCACATGGCTGTAAATAATAAGGCTGTGATGGTGAAGGGAGTATGGGGCCCATACTTCAGTGCCATGGTTCCTAACATGTGGTTGAATGAAGCTGGGCAGAGTGCCTCAGGGATGCTGTTGGATCACATCATTTCTAGCCATCCTGCAGGCATTGAGTTGCTTAAAAAGCACTCTACGGGAGAGTATGTCTAATTTTTTAGTATGATTTTGATTTCCTATTAATAGGAGTTTTAAAAAAAGTGCCCCCAAGTAAAGCGACATGAAAATTTTTACATTATGTCAGTTTTGTGACTATAATTAAGCACTAATTTTTTCCTTTTTGCATTGTTGGTATGGTTGCTTAAAATTTATGGAGCAAGCACCAATTCTATGTATTTACAAGTGTTTCATACTTAATGATAATGATTGTCACAAAACTGACATAGTTAAATTTTCCACAGTCACACTAATTGGGGATATATTTTTCTCAAACTCCGTAAAATATCCCTTTAAGAACTACTTTTTTTCAGGGTTCGCAACTACTTAAGGGACTTAATGACTAAAATGGCAAAGACTCAAGGTCTCTCTGATATCAGTTTGTTGACAACAGACTTCCATGTGTGGCCAGACTTTCATGGTAACCGGTCACCGTTGGCTGATTCCCTCATGAAGGGAATGTTAAGTGGTCTTTCTATAACTAAAAGTGAGGAGAACTTGGCTGTACTGTATCTGGCCACATTACAAGGTCTTTCAGTAAGTCAGTTTCTATGTTTTCTAAATAACGATAATTTTAGACACTGTTTTGCACTTTAATCGTTGCTTAAAATACCTTTGCTTTACTACTTTTTACAAACATTTTTACTTTTTTTTGCAGTATGGCACAAGACACATTATTGATGCTTTAGTGCTGGCCGGGTATAGCCAGTTTAAATCACTGCTCATCTGTGGTGGTATAACGAAGGACCCACTGTTCGTCCAGATACAAGCTGACACCACAGGGCTACCTATCATGAAACCACACGAGAAGGATTCTGTTTTAGTTGGCGCTGCAATACTAGGTGCGTGTGCGTCAAAGTACTTCAAGAATATGGAGGAAGCAATCCAAAATATGGGAGGAAAAGCCGATGTGATTCAACCCAATTTGAATATCAAGTCATTCCATGATAAAAAATACAATGTGTTTCTTAAAATGTTTCAAGATCAATTAGTTTATAGATCAATTATGAAATAAGATATAATTATTTTATATGCTAATTTTATACAGGGGATATTATTAATACAGGGATATTATATTTTTATGCAATTTGTGTTCATTTTTAGGGTTCTGTTATCAAAGAGGGAAAACTGAACCCTATTATAAAATCCATATTCCGGCTCCCCAGGTCAGGCTGTTTCTTTTTTGTCATCTCATGAACTGTTATAGCAAAAATTTAAGCTCCCATACCTACAACCAGTGTTTTTTTTGTCGATATTAACAACGGCAATAGGTACCTACCTACTTGTTTGAAATATTCACCGAATATTTGGTTTTGTACTAAAACAAATAAATAAAATAAAATAATTTATGGGGGCTCCCATACAACAAACGCAATAGTGAGTAATCTAATGTGTAGATAATGGTAAGGAACCCTTCGTTTCGTGTGCGGTCCGCCTCTATAATAAAAAAAAAAAAACAATTTTTCTGAATTATCAGCTATTCTATTGGTTCTCTTCTGAATTATCTATTTTTACAATTACTAAATTAGCCGGTACAAATTACTATAAAATAACAAATGGATACTAAATGAGTTGTGTATTTTTAAATTAATTGTATATAAGCGGGTAACTCACGTTTTATAAGTCGAATATTGCTCGACATGTTTCACTTCGTAACGAGGAGCATAATCATGAGCCATTCGCGTTGGACTATACATATTCGACTTATAAAATATGAGTTACCCGCTTTTATACAATTAATATGTTTCAATCTCACGATAGTTGCAGTTTTAAATTTTAAATGGTTGTAAAAACTATTAAGTTGATTTTGATTGTGGTGTTAAGCCAGATGCAAAGCAACACTGCAAACATTAATTAACTAACTCGCAGAGATAAGATTATATAAACCTGCAAACATAATTGCATTTATCACACATATTGTGTTTAGATTGGCTTAGTGTACCCATTATGTACCTATATAATATATCCTCCCAAGGCCCTTCATACAAGTAAAATCCAACTCGAATTCCTTCTTTGTTGTGTAGGAAATAAAGTATATTCTCTTTTGTGTCAAAATCTAAGGAAACAAATAAAATTCAACTCTGTTCCAATTTTATAAAATTCAAATATCTTTTAAGTAATTAGTACTACATGTAGGCTCGTATTTTATACTCTACTTTTAAAAAATATTATTGTTAAATAAAGAATTATCAAAATCGGACTACTCCGTAAAAAGTTATGCGTGGTTTATGTATGAACATAAAAAAAATACGCGTCGACTTGAAAACCTCCGCCGTTTTTTCATCGGTTAAAGACGATTTCGCCTAATCGTACAAGATAATTGTGTACGCGATACATCGCATATATGTACGTACAGCAAAGTACTTGAAAATATTATACATTACGAACCTAGTAATTTTGTTAAAAACTTGAAGTATAGTCAACTTAAAGAGCGATAGTCAACAAGACTACTTGTCCTTAACAAGACAAGACTTAACCTTTTTCCCGCAACGTCAAAAAAAAAATCTAACGTGCGTCGTGCGTGCGTCACACGCCAAAGGTTTTTGCAAGCAAGCGAAAATAAACCTTACGTCTCAATACGTAGGTCCTAAGCCTCGACTTGATAATAAGTCGTGGTGTGTGAGGCACGAAATATTCGGACTTCATATCAAGTCATTGGCGGCGAAAGGGTTAAGGGCTTCCCGCAAGTAGCACATCTTGCGGATCGATTACAGAAGTAATCAAACTTAATGCTACCGCCACACATTCGCACGAGTAGCGAGGCGAAACGCGAGCACTCAAGTGTACACGGACGTCTCGCTATTCCTCTCGTGCCTCGCATCGCGTTTTTGTATAGGAAAAGTCTCGTCGAACGTTTCGACGAATAGCGAGGCGAGTGACGAGCCAGCATGTCTAAACGCGGAGTTATAAGTTGGTTTGTTAAGTGGTATGTCTATGGAAAGAATATTTTTTGGTACAATCACTTAACACGGGATGTGGAGTAGACTTTTTCATCTACTGATACAATTTTGATTCGCCAGACTATAGTTGCGTATTGTCTTAGGATACATACATACTTACATACATTTCAGCGGTATGCCTATGACTTGTATCATTTTGGGAGTAGTTGCGATAGTCGCCACGCTTGGTAGTCGTAGTATAAAATTGCTATAAACTTAAAACTCTCATACTAGTTTACAGTTTGTTTGCATAACAGTGTTTGTATTTTTTACCAAAAGTACCAGCTTTAGAACGTTTACTATACTTTTTTCATATATTTTTGTTATAATTGAGTGTCCAGTAAACTATAGTGAACTACTTTTGGGGCTGCAAAAGCGAGTGTCTATGTCTCTTACTGGCATACGCGGATGGGTGCTCCAGTCATTATTCCTCCTAGATAAAAACGCTTCAGTTTTATTTTTTTATGCTGGCAACTTTATAAAACGTCTTCGTTTGGCTGGAGAGGTGGTTGCGGACGGACAACCAATTTTTGTACGCAAATAAGCTTGATTAACATCCTATTTACCACAATGATAGGTATTCTAATGCCTATTCGAAATTCAGTATCTTATGATATAGAACAAACCAATTAAACCTACTATTTCCAGACTGTCAATATTGACAAGCAGGTATGCATAACCCAGTCAAATAACGATTGCATGTAACTATCTACCATAATAGAAAGTAATTCTGTGCTCGCGATTTGGTTGGATAATATAGATCAATAGTTTGATGCAAAACTTTCGTAATTAAACATATTTGAAAGCATGATTTCTTATACGAATGTTTTAGTTCAGGATGTCTAAGCGAGGAGCTGACGATGGGGGCAATGGTAGCGGCCAGCCCCCGATTAAAAAGGTTCATTTTGAACCTCACCTCATTGGGCCAGTGTCCACTTTGGAAGAGATGGACATCAAAGTCCTTCAGTTTCAGAACAAGAAGTTAGCTCAGGTAATGTATAACCCTATTGTCATGTTCACTAATGGCCAAATGCAGAGTAGTTGGATAAAACAATGACATAATCAGCTGATAGACAATGCAATATTCATCAAACATGAAACCAATTCATTTCATGTTTTACAGATGTTTCATGAAATAAGACCCAATTTAATTATGTGGAATAAGCAGTCTAACAACTAGGCATCGGACGGAAGAGTGCAAATGACATAAGGAACAGGACTTATACTATAATGGAGTAGCTATCAGCGTAACACATTTTATACATAATTTTGTAGCAGTAGCATTAAAAATACGGCAAAAATCACACAATCTGCAGCGAGCGGGATATAATTTCCTACTAATACACTATTGATATAAAAACACTTCATACCGAAGATACATGAACTGTTCTCCAGAAAACAATTTAATTTCGCTCTAAATGTATTTGGTAAAAAAATATTACTAGGCTCTAAATTACTAAATTTAACACCATTAATAACGATGAAATAATTATGTCGATGACATCGACAAATTGATCTACTGTATAAAATATGTTACGCTGATAGCTACTCTATTATGGTACAAGTCCTGTTCCTTATGTCATTTGCACTCTTCCGTCCAATGCTTACTAACAACAGAAGACCACATATGATTCTACTGTTATTATTGACATTAATTACAGCCACATCATACTAATAATTGAAAAATAATTTGATGTATATATTCATTGAAAATTCACAGAGAATTGAACAACGTCATAGATGTGAAGCAGAATTGCGAGCTCGGATTGAACAGTTAGAGAAGCGGCAAACTCAGGATGATGCTGTGCTTTGTGTTGTCAACCGATACTGGAACTTGTTGAATGAGGACATCCGGGTGCTGCTGCAGAGATTTGATGCTGAAACTGCTGATGAGTCTGAAAACAAAAGTAATATTATTAACATCTTACTATTATTGTTATCATCTTCTTCTCTAACGTTTTGTTCTTGACAGAGCGGTTGTGGTCATGTTGAGGCGTCCAATTTAGCTGTAGAGTTTGACACAGCTATCGTCAAGCTTATTATGATTATACTGCACTCTCTTTTGGTTTTACTGATGAGGTATTTGTAACTTGTTTTATAGGAGGTTCCTGTTATTAATTATCATAGGAACTTTTGTATGTTGATTTAATCCTGAATTTCTTGAAATTTAGTTGTATCACAATGATGGTCTTATTGTAATAATGTATTAATGTGAAAGTTTAAATCAGTATTATATTCTTCTTGGACTTAAAACAGATTAATACCCTCCTGATGACTATGTTCCAAAGTTTGCCAGCATAATTTACAGTCTGTGAGATTAACAAAGAGTCTTCATTTAATTGGAGCTTATGTACTATATGTAGGACACCAGCCTTCAGGAGGATATAAATCTTGTACTACATTGTTACCACAGTATAGTGTGTTGTGATAGTTATCTTAATAAAAAAAAGTTTTTTTTTCTATATTATTGTAATTTGCAGATGAAAATGAAGCTACAACATCATTCCTCATGCAATTATCAACTTGGGACAAGGAGGAGCTGGATGCACAGCTGGCCAACAGGGTGCAAGTGAGCAAACGAGCGGTTGCCAAGGTTCTGCAAGCCTTTGATCGGCTGCAGCAGCGGAATGATAAGATATGGAGAGCTATCAAAGGAGAAGGTGAAGGTATGTGGTCCACCATATTATGTATTTATAAAAAGTACCCAAGCTTCATGGATCAGCACTCAATGTACTCTGAATAAGTATTTGTTGATGCTATTACTATCAAAGTTACTTTTTTATTTACTATCCATACTCATCAAACTCAAATGTTTATTCCGTAAGTAGGCCACAAGGGCACTATTACATGTCGAGTATACAAAAGAAGAAAAATAAAAACTACACGGGTTCTAACCCTACACCTCTGACCCGAGAAGCATTTTGATTTTCATGACTGGCAAGAAACTCGGCAGGACTTATTTTTTCAAAACAGTATTACAAAAGATATTTTAAACATATTACATAAAAATACGTTATTCTATAAGAAAACATATCCAACATTTAAAAAAAAATCCTTAATCTACTTGTGTTAATTCAAGTTGCATTAGGAAACCTTGGTTTTATTATTGTCAGTTGTTTTTTACATATTATACTTAATTTCAAAGATTTCTCGGCACTTTCAGTTTATTATTTGGGTTTTGAATGACATGTTTCTTAACTGCCAGTTTTTTAAATCAGTTAACATTTTCACTGTGGCACGAGATTGATTCGACCTCATACTACTATGATGAATTACAGCAAAGGTATTAAACAAGACATCAATTTGGGTTCACTATTGCAGTATATAAAAAGGTACATTTATTCATTCAATGACATGACCTGTCTTTGAAATGCAAAAATGACTGTTGACTATCAAATTTCTGTTATTGCAACCAATCTGGTGGTTGTAAGAGGGTTGCTGCTTAAACTTATACATAATATGTTTGCACAGACAATGCCCCCACCCTCGATGAAACCATCCGCGCTACCAATGCAGAAGTGACAGCGGAAAGTCGCCGCCTGCAGGCGCAGTGCACTGCGCTGCATGAGAAGCACCATGCAATGACGCTTCGGGTTGCACAACTGCAGGATGCTGTTAATAGTAGGGACACAGAGAATGCTGAGTTGAAGAATCAAATTGATGATTTGCAGTATGAATTATTGAAGGTAAGTAGGTCATTATATTTATTTATTTTATAGTCGCGACACGAACAGCTAACGTGGAGCTGAAGTAACTGATTCATGGCGTCCAGTTTCTGAAGGATTGTTATTAAGAATAATAAGCTTGAAATTCATGATATATCAGAATGATGTGATGTTTGTTCCAGGGCCAGAGCAAACTGCTTTGATTTGCAGCAAATTTAATTCTATTATCTTTGCATTTTTTGTTACACTAACAAGAACTAGACTTGTTGAAAAGATGATATTTGTCATGATAATATTCGATAACTGGCCTTAATGAACACTATAACACAATTGGTATTTAAGGGATACGTTATACGCGTCACGTTTAACGAATTAGATGAGAGATGTAGTTTTACCTGAATTTTCGG
This sequence comes from Grapholita molesta, assembly GCA_022674325.2. Taxonomy (NCBI): domain Eukaryota; kingdom Metazoa; phylum Arthropoda; class Insecta; order Lepidoptera; family Tortricidae; genus Grapholita; species Grapholita molesta. The sequence goes on along the minus strand of CP053130.2, from coordinate 14,386,872 downwards.
GCTCCATCAACATGCAAATCGTTTTCAGATCCGCTCCCGCAACGACAAGCTGGAGAACCACCTGGCCGAGGCCATCGAGAAGTTGAAGAGCTACCACCAGTCGGGCGCCGCGCCCGCCGCCGCGCCGGCGCCCGCGCTGTCGTCCGTGGCCGCCGCCAAGCTGGAGGACGTCGCCGCCGAGCTCGAGGAGCAGCGCGAGCTGGCCAACAACCGTCTGGCCGAGCTGGACCGGCTGCACCGCCAGCACAGGGACGCCTTGAAGGAGGTCGAGAAGTTGAAAATGGATGTGAGTATATAACATCTGTTCTATGACGACCGGTCTGGCCTAGTGGGTAGTGACCCTGCCTCTGAAGCCGATGGTCCCGGGTTCGAATCCCAGCCAGGGCATTTATTTGTGTGAGCACAGATGGGTGTTTTCTATGTATTTAAGTATTTGTATGTATCTATCTATATATCGTTGTCTAGTACCTGCAACACAAGCCTAACTGAGCTTACTATAGGACTAGGTCGATTTGTGTCAGATTGTCCCGAAATATTTATTTATTTATTATTTATAAATTAATTGTCCAAATATATTTTTTTTTGTTTTTTGGTTAATAAGTATGATTGGGACAGTGTGCGTGTGATAACTTAATACGTTACGTGCCATGCCTTTTACGCAATCTTTATAATAACGTTTTGTTCTGTTCAGATCCGACAGCTGCCAGAATCTGTAATAGTCGAGACGACGGAGTACAAATGTCTGCAGAGTCAGTTCTCGGTGCTGTACAACGAGTCCATGCAGATGAAGACCGCGCTCGACGACACCCGACTGCAGCTACAGAATGCCAAGAACCTGCATATGCGCCAGATAGAGATGATGGAGGTATGTCTCTCTCTTTCTAACTGCATGTTGTGGAGTACAAGCGCAACTTTAATCAGTTCTGCCCAACTTATTCCGGTCTCTAGATATTTTTAAAATTACCGATTAACGTTACATCTTATGATTCCTTTTTAAGTCTTTGAGCGTGAAAAGCGTCATTTCACGTCGGCGAAGTGTGGTTTATAATGACACCACAACGTCATCTGCCGTTTTGCAGTGTCACTAGCACATCTTATGGCCTAATGGACACAGCTGTTTGTCAACGAGCTGGGCGTGCATAATATTTAATGGTTATGAAGACAGATAAATTTAGCGACCAAGTACAATTACTTGGAATATGAGTCTTAGTTGTATTATAATAAGGTTCAGAATCAGTTGCGTTTATTGAGGATATGAGTTATTTTCAAAATATTCTTCATTCATCTCATCTCTTCAAGTAAAATTTACAACATTAAATTTTTTGTGCTTTCTATATTGTCTGAATAGCAAAACGCATAATTTTAAGACACACGTATTCTTTTCATCATCATCATCATCATCTCAGCCATAAGACGTCCACTGCTGAACATAGGCCTCCCCCTTGGATCTCCACAAGTACCGGTTGGAAGCAACCTGCATCCAGCGTCTTCCGGCGACTTTAATGAGGACGTCTGCCCATCTTGTGGGTGGACGTCCTATGCTGCGCTTGCTAGTCCGTGGTCTCCACTCGAGCACTTTTCGACCCTATCTGCCATCTTCTCTGCGTGCAATGTGGCTTGCCCATTGCCACCCATTCTTTTATACTAGCTAAAATAATTTAGTGAGAAACTCTCCCGTGGACCCTTTCCAATAAAAAAGTAATTACCAAAACTACTAACTTCGACTTGAGAACCTCCTTCGCTTTTTTCGTCTGTTAAAAAGAGAAGAAACGGGTGTTACGAAGTTCACTGGGTCATCTAGTAAAATATAAATATTCTTATTGTTCTGATCAAGTTTGTAAGCGCCAAACGCCTTACAACTTGTAAACCCTTAACAATTTTTATTTTCAAATTTTAGAGTGAAGAGCTAGCCAGACAAAAAGCTTTAAGAGCAGAGATGATCCAACTTGAAGACGTTCTCGGGCAGCTACGGAAAGAGTACGAGATGCTGCGCATCGAGTTCGAACAGAATTTAGCAGCCAATGAGCAGACTGGCCCTATCAACAGGGAGATGAGACATCTCATCACGTCTCTGCAGAATCACAACCAGCAGCTGAAGGGGGAGGTGCATCGGTACAAACGAAAATATAAGGATACTAGTCAGGAGTTAAATAAGGTAAGATCGTTTTAATAACGTCAATGATGTCGAAAACCGTTAAGAGATTACTTAATATACTTGAGAAATTTTGACAGGTGCCCCCAAATGTCTGGGTGGTCTAAGGTCATTTCACACGAGCCACAACCACGCGACAACCACAACCATGACCACATGGTCAGGTGCAAATTTGGTATTATAAATAAATAGTACAATTAACACGTACCACATTTTGCAGTCATTAGCGACCACGTCTGTGACAACGGCCAGCAACTACTCAATTCACACGTAACCACTGCGTGACCACATTTTGACGCTGCGACGTGGTGTGGTTGTGGTCCGTGTGAAACAACCCTAATTGGTCAGGGCGTCAGCCGCGAAAGCTGAAAGTGCGGGTTTATGGTTTATGCGGCGTCCAAGACAGAAGCCTTGGACGCCGTTGGGCTTTGTCACTTTTTCTTGGGTATATGTTATCTACTACAATTTTTAAGTTTATTTTCTTATAATCAATCGGTTACGGCGTTTTATTCACTCACTGCAATTAGTGGTCATCTGTTAGTCTGCATATTCAAATAGTTTTGTGCGTATTTTCTTGTTAGTGTTTTGTGTCATGCATCAAATAAATTAATAAATGATACAAGACATTCTTACACAAATTGACTGAGCCCTAGGGAAAGCTCAAAAATACTTGTGTGTACTCAGTCCATGATATGTATAATATTTATAAATACTTAAATACATATATAAATAAAACACCCATGACTCGTAAACAAATATCTGTGCTTATCACACAAATAACTACGGTTACTAAATGACTACGATTTTAACCCAGGACCATCGGCTTCATAGGCAGGGTCACTACCCACTAGGCTAAACCTGTCGTCTAATGGATATAAATATATTACATTATATAATCTATCAATCTGCTCATGGTAGCAGATTTTGTAATAATAAGTAATGTTGGTGTGTATCTTCGGAGTATTTTTTATTCCTCGGATTGTACTGATTTAAACTTTCACGGTTTTTACACATTATTACAAATAAAAGGGACTTAACTGCGTACATTAACTTTAAAAATTACCTCCGACGTTTCGACCTCGTGGTGTCGGATGAAGACGTGCTGAAGTTCACATCAAAGTCTTCTAGCCGCGCGAGTTTTTGAACTACCCACATTTGATCTTGTTTATCAACTTGAACGTTTTGCGCACTAGGGATGTAACTCGGCTGAAATAGGTACTATACTAACGATATCGGTATTTTTAACTTGTGGTATTTAATGCCTGCATTTATTGGATTCATTGGATGAGATCCTAAAACCATCGTCCCGATAGAATTTACAATGTTTTTGATTTCTATGACTTCACGAACTTCTCTTTTTGTTTTCAATGAAAAGACGATTCGTAGAAAGGATTTTAGGATTATGAAGCTCAATCCAGTTGTTTGGTCTTGAGTTTATTAAATGCTCCGCAACGGCAGACTTGTTCACCTGGCGATTTCTGACTGCTGCGATATGTTCCTTGACTCTTTCTGCTATGGTGCGCTTGTCCAATATAAGAACTACCACCACTGCAGTCGATCTTATAAACGCCAGGTGAAATGCAATGACCTAAGATATCCTGCGACCTTACACAACGGAGTGTAAACAGTTTTTATAGAGTACCTCTGGAGAATTGCACCCACTTTATCCGTCACCCCTTTCACGTATGGCAGAAATAATAATTAAATTAATTATAAAAGGCAAGGTAATTTTTAAAGATAATATACGCGGTTATGTCTCGTTTATTTTTAATAATGATATATTGTGTTTTTTATTTCCGTTAAATACGACACGTCGCTTGGGATATTAACAGAAATTACCTGGTATGTTATTTAAAATTATTGTTATCAAATTCGATTCCTTTGATTTTAATTTTTTATAAATATTAACTGAATATGAATTACATTGAAAGTCTCTTTAGCACTCCAATGAAGAGTGTATTGCTACCTACCTCTACCTTCAGTCTTACACCATCACTATTCCCACGTCACTACTATCACCAGTAGTCAGACGAGCACCTAAAGAGTCGCTGGCGTATATGGATGGAAGTATATAGAGCACGTCGGCCGCAGGTGCGCAAGGAGCTGGAGGAGGCGGGCGCGCGGCCGGGCGGAGCGGGCGCGGGCGCGGGGCGGGAGCGGGCGCGGGCGCGGGCGCGGAGCCGCACGACGACGCGCCGCTGGCCGTCAAGAAGGAGGAGCCCGACCCCGAGGTACCACACGCCACCTTTACCCCAATATCAATACTCAACTCACTTCCTGTAGGTCAATTTACGCCAAGCAGGGTTGGCTAACCCTGGATGATGCAAGTGGGCCTAAAAGAATAATGAGACAGAGGCTCATGAGCCTAAAGTATCAACGCCGACTCACGGTCAACACGAATTTTCTCTCACCGATTATGTATTTAACGAACTACATGTAAAAAATGCTGGTAAATATTTAGGTATAGTTTTTAACATCACATTTACACTCAATCTGTTTCTACAAGACAATTTATTCAAACTAGCTTAACTAGTAATTTGAAGTGAAGTTAATATTATAGTCACCTAAAAATAAACAAAGCACGGACAGTTAAGGCTACGCCGAAGATATGACAGCAGAATTTCGTTTGTTAAATACCTTTTTTGTATAGTTAAACCTTAATCTTTGTCTTTGTGCGTCATATGTTACAAATTTTAGGATGAAGTAAATAAATCATACGATTCAGAAACACGATTACTTGAATTTTGCATTATAAAAATTATATCCAAAGTAAAAAAGATAGGCTTCGCTTAATACGTTGCAAATACTCAACCGAAGGTCATAAGTTTTTTAATAATAACATAATTACTTATTTTCTATAACATATACGTCTTACATTGGTAAAAAATATCTTTTTTTTTATAATACGAACGAAAATCCCTAAATTCGACAGCGGTTCGCCCATCCTTACCTGAGCCGCCATGATTAAATTGAATCGAGTAGCGCGAAATCCTCGGCGCCCCCTTAAGTAAACTATCAAGTCAATAAAGTAGACTCATTATCCACACGATGAGTCTCTTCTATAGTGATTTAGTTTGTTGTTGTGTGCAGGGCGACGAGGCGGCGGGCGCGGCGGAGGCCAAGTCGGCGGCCGCCAAGGACCACTCGCGCGCCCGGCTGCAGGAGCAGGACCTGCTCATCAAGGACCTCAAGCAGCAGCTCAAGTAATACTCCCTTGGTTCATGACTCTTATTTTAACAGTCTGTGGCACTGGTCCCACCGCGAGCTAGTAAGCTATGAGCTATCAGCTATTTCAAGGGACAAAAGATAATCGCGTGTTAATAAAAGAGACAGATATATATTTATAGCTCATCGCCCGGCTGATAAACAAAATAAATAAATAAATATTTCGGGACCGTTCTTACACAAATCGACTTAGTCCTACAGTAAGCTCAGTAAGGTTTGTGTTGTAGGTACTAGACGACGATATTTATAATAGATAAATACATATAAATACTTAAATACATAGAAAACACCCATGACTCAGGAACAAATATCTGTGCTCATCACACAAATAAATGCCCTGACTGGTATTTAAACCCAGGACCATCGACTTCATATTCAAGGTTACATGTCACTACCCACTAGGCCAGACCGGTCGTCAAATGATGGTGATAATGAGTCCAGGATAAAAAAATAATATGTTACCAGGAAAGCGGTGAACGAGCAGAAAGAACTGAAGCTGCTGCTGGACATGTACAAGGGTGTGAGCAAGGAGCAGCGCGACAAGGTGCAGCTGATGGCGGCCGAGCGCAAGGCGCGCCAGGAGCTGGAGGACCATCGCCAGAAGACCAAGATGATGCAGGTGATGATGGTACCACTAACTCATGCCCGTTTACTAGAATCACTCGATGGAATCGCCACTTAATTTTGCGACTTTGATGATCATCGATTTTTGGTGTTGGCCTGTTACACAAGACACCTGAATTAAACGCTCGCCCCCGGTACTGTTTTATAAACGCTTACAATATGCCCGTAGAAATTATCGCGATCACTCAGAGCATGCCACTGGGATTAATACGATTTTTTAGTCTTATGCCGCTGTCATAACTCAAGTTCTTACTCCTATGCCAGTGGTATAGGAATACGAACGTTTTTAATACAACTATCTTAAGTCTTACACCATTATTGTAAATTATTTTATAAGGTAAATTTATTTGAACACACTTACGTGACACCGGCATAGGAGATCGATCTTTTTAGACACAAATACGTGTTACTGGCATAGGAGTTTGATAATTTGTGATCACAGACGTTGTGTCACTGGCATTGGGGAAGGTTTAATAAGATCACAGACGTTGTGTCGTCGGGGCTGAACGTGTTAAATAGGAAAATCATTAACTCAAACTCAATCAAACATTAACCAGTTATAAACTACTGCACTATATTATGTCAGTACTAGTCGTGTCAATTCATGCCAACCATAATCTAGCGTACTGACACATGTACACTACGCTGTGGATTATAATGACATTCAATGACCTATAACGTCAAACTGTACTCTTTATAGTACTACTGAAAATCCGCAAAAATGTTGACCCAGATAGAATCTTGTCACTAATACATATACAATGTCAATTATTTATTGAATGTAGTCACTTATAGGAATTTAGTTTAAAGATGTGAGAATTGTCCAGAAATGCGCACCGTGCCGATTTACCTCCGTCGCCGAAATGCTGTAATCGGCACACTCACCGCTCATGGCTGATTCGGCGCCAATGGCTTAGCTATCGGTGAATGTGCTAGTAATATCTCGAGTATGTTTTGTTTAGGAGAGCAAGCGAGAGCGACGAGTAGCAGACGAAGACGCGCTGCGCAAGATCAAACAGCTGGAGGAGCAGAAGTACGAGCTGCAGAAGCAGTTGTCGTGCGCGCGGCCCAACGCCGACCCGCTGCACTTCTCCCGGCCCTTCGCCGGCTCGCAGGTAGGCCGCGCGGCGCTGCCACTCCGGCAGCCGGGGCAGCGGGATGAGCAGCTGTATATCAGAGTACATCATAGATATTATCTAGTAGCTACATAATTATAAATATAGTAGATGTATAAAAGCGGGTAACTCACGTTTTATAAGTAGAATATTGCTCGACATGTTTCACTCCGTAACGAGAATCATGAGCCATTCTAGTTGGCTAACCGACGCAGAGAGTGTCTGCGTCGGTTAATATGTATTAATATGTTTCAATCTCACGATAGTTTTGTGTTTAAAAAAGACAGAAAGATACATAATTAAAAGATGTATGTCACGAATGGTCCCTACTCAGCATGAAGCTGGTGTGGTAACCAGCGCTGGTCTTCCGTAGGAGCTATTTACGTGATATCACGGCAGACAACATAAACAATTTAGATAAATTAACTGAATTAGACGAATAAAAATAAAATTCTCAGAGTTCAGAAGTGTGTGCGGCTTAAACAAAAAAATAAACTGCATATTTTTTATTATTTCTTAACACAACCACACTGAAATCAAAAATGAAAACAGAAATAAAATTAATTCAATAAATGCAATTAAAGTACCATGATAAGCATATTATAGTTAATTCTAAAATATATAGTCCTTTTCCATCCATTATCATTGTATCTACATTTTACAGGAGGAAGAAGCGCTACTGAACGAGATGGAAGTAACGGGGCAAGCGTTCGAGGACATGCAGGAGCAGAACTCGCGGCTCATACAGCAGCTGCGAGAGAAGGACGACGCTAACTTCAAGTTGATGTCGGAGCGGATCAAGGCCAACTCGCTGCACAAGCTGCTGAGGGAGGAGAAACAATTGCTTCAAGAAAAGGTACTTAACATTATAAACGCTGTTTCTTTGTTTTCTTCTTTATACACTTTAACAGCAGTGTTGTTTTATAATAACACTGAGCAACGGAAATTTAGTGACTTCCGGATTCTTACAATGTATCTATTATTGATAAAATGATGACATAAATGAAAAGCTGAATCCCCAAGAAACTGTTATAGTTAAGTCTACCCATGGTAATTATCTATTGTCAGTGCATTAACTACCCTACCCTTAGCTTACCTTCGTCAGTGTAATTATTGAACAATATTACAATGTCATAATTGATAGAAAATGGAAAAAGTTACAGTGAGCTGGTCAGAGCGACTTTACTGATTCCGAATAGTCGAACTCGCACGGTATCGACCGTGTTCGACGAGCTATATATTTCCATTTTAATATTGACTATAATATTTCGTTAGCATACGTTAGATATTTATACACTTTTGCACCTTACCACAAAGGATTAAGGTGAAAAAATGTATTACATATCTTTGACGTGTGATGCCGGCTGACTAAAATAGCACCACCCCATCTCCTCCCGCGGGTGTCGTAAGAGGCGACAAAGGGAAAAATCCTACGGACGGGCAGCAGCGTCCGTCGAAACCTAATCTACAGCTACTGCGGTCGCCAACCCGCTTGCCAAGCGTGGCGACTATGGCAACTACCCCCAAGATGATACAAGTTATATTTGTGGGAAGCCTATGTCCAGCAGTGGACTGCATACGGCTGAAATGTGTACGAGATGAAAATGCTTGGATGCTCCCCACCAGGTGGTGACGCGCGACCAGCAGATCGAGTCCATGGGCGCGGTGGCGCGGCGGCTGGAGGAGAAGGAGCGGCTGCTGCAGACCACGCTGTCGGCCGTGGAGAAGGAGCTGCTGCTGCGCCAGCAGGCCATGGAGATGCACAAGCGCAAGGCCATCGAGTCCGCGCAGTCCGCCGCAGACCTCAAGCTGCATCTGGGTAAGGACCACACTCCAATCTCTCCATCATCCACTCGATCACGTGCCGGATAGCTAAAACTGTGGATCGTTTGGGGATCGAATACCGGTAGTATTTATATCAAAATTAACCTGCATTCCAATTCGAAATATATCAGTTGTTATTGCATATTTTTGCATTTCCTTCAGCTAACCACATAATGTATTCGCTAGTCGGATCATTACCGAAAAATACTATTTAAGGATAATTAATGAAAAATTCCAATATTTGGTTTTGTAATAACGGTAACAATCCTTGGGATGCTCCAAAACACAAACCCGTCGTTTTTATGTATAATTTTAACCAAAACAAAATTTTGAAAATATGGTAAAACATAAACCTAAAAGGATTCTTGTTGTATATTCTACCAATACCATATGAACTAAATGAATTAATTTGAATAAGATAATGGGACATAAGACATGGGAAAATAATGCTTACATTATTAACTTATATAATACATTTTGGGGGATAAAGCTGTTGGGGGATAAAGCTGTTGTCGCGTCCGTGGGCTTTAGCTCTAGATACCCACACGTGTCCCCTGGGTAGCGCCAAATGACCAGCACTCTCTGGTGGTAGGCTTTATGCGCTTGCGGTTTGCGCTTGCGCTTTTTAGCGGCTTGTCACCACCCTGCTGTCTAAGCCATGTCGCTAAATGATCTTCGGATCATGTTCCGGCATGAAGACAGTAGCAGCCATTTTTGGGAAGGCGGGTCTGAACGGTATTGCTCTGCTTGCAAGCCGGTTTCAGTACCATCTGTTTGTTGCACCGGATGCCTGATCGCGGAGGGTAGCGGGATCCGAAGCACGGTTCTCCGCTGGCCGACCGCAGGTAGTTGGGGGCCCAAGTAGGGACTTAGCTAACCCCGAAAGGCTGCCCCGCCAACTGTGAAAAATCCCGGAGATGTGCTGTAGTGCCGGTTTGCGACCGGAGAGAGGACCCGACAGCTGTCTTCGGGGGGGTTCGGGCGTCCCCGCAGTCTCCAGACCAGGCCTCCAATGTGTGGCAGACTGTTTGTGTGCTGCTGGGTGAGCAGCTTTGCACCTGTTCAACTGCCGCCTTCCCCGCCTATTCACACTTAAATATATGGCTAAAGTCAAAAAATCGAGCAAGTGTTCACAGCGGAAGCACATCCTCTCCTTTAAAGTGCACCTTTCGAACATCCGAGGCTTGCACTCTAATCTCGTGCCAGTCCACCACCATCTCGAGACTGAGAAGCCCCACTTGCTCTGCCTCACCGAGACGCAGATCAGATGTCCCATGGACGCGTCGTATCTGCACTACCCGGGATATGCCCTGGAGCACTCTTTTGTGCAGAAGGCTGGCGTGTGCGTGTATATTCGCGATGACATCTGTTATCGGCGTCTCCGTAACCTTGAGGACCGTAACCTTTCCTCTTTATGGCTTCTGGTGGACCTCGGCGTTGAACAAATTGTTTACGCCGTGGTTTACCGATCGCACAGCGGTGACCAGGAGACAACCAGGCTCTTTGAACAACTTAGTGATGCGGCGGGTGTGGCTCAGCAACGGTACCCGAGTGCGCAATTGGTTTTCTGGGGACTTTAACGCTCATCACGAGGAGTGGCTGTGCCCATACCAGTTCACTGACCATGCAGGGAGAGAGGCACGCAAGTTTGCGTTATCGCTGGATCTCTCTCAGCTGGTCGACCAACCCACCCGCATTCCGGATGTTGCGAGTCACACGCCTAATTGCCTGGACCTTTTGTTGACTACCGATCCGGACAGATACAACGTGTCAGTGTCATCCCCGTTGGGAACTTCTGACCACTGTCTGGTGAAATCTGTGTCGCACCACTCACCTCCTGTCCTTAGCCCGAAGGGCATGCGCCGTGTGTGGCGATACAAGTCAGCAGATTGGGATGAGATGCGGCATTTCTTTGCATCATATCCTTGGCTGCCAACCTGTTTCAATAGTGATGATCCGTCGAACTGTGCAGCAGCTGTCACTGATGTGTTGCGTCGGGGTATGGAATATTACATCCCCTACTCCGACGTAGCTGTTGGTGGCGCAGCTCGCCCGTGGTTTAATGCTGAGTGTGCTCAGGCGGAAGCGCTTAAGCACGTGGCGTATTTATCATGGGTTGATGCTCGTAGTTGTAAAGCTCCGGGTGTACACGTAAAGAAACAGTCCTATAACAAAGCTGCCAAGTACTGCAAGAAGGTCATGCAGAAAGCTCGATTCCTCCATGTTCGTCGTGTCGGGGCCAAACTTGCTGCATACCCATCTGGGAGCAAAGCGTTTTGGTCTCTCGCGAAATCGGCTGAGTTGAATTTCTGTCGCCCATCACTACCTCCACTGCTGAAACCGGACGGTTCACTGGCCCACACTGCGGAAGAGAAGGCGAACTTGTTTGCCTCTCTATTTGCGGAAAATTCACATTTAGACGCTGGTAGTGCCATGCCTCCTTCTTTGCCCCGCTGCGAAGTATCAATGCCAGAGGTGCGTATTCATCAAAGGGAAGTACTGAAGTCACTACGCTGTCTAAATGTGAATAAGGCTAGTGGTCCCGACGGTATCCCAGCAGTCGTTTTAAAACGTGTGCCCCTGAGTTGTCTCCTGTTTTGACGCGCCTGTTTCGTCTTTCCCTAAAGTCGAGAAAAGTTCCCGAAGCGTGGAAGCTTGCTAACGTGCAGCCTGTGCCTAAGAAGGGTAGCCGTGCGGACCCATCGAATTATCGTCCCATTGCAATCACTTCCATACTCTGCAAGATTATGGAACGTGTATTGAACAACAAGCTCCTTGCGTATCTTGAAGGTAACGATCTCCTTAGCGACCGGCAATACGGCTTCCGCCGAAAGCGGTCTACTGGGGACCTTCTAGTGTACGCTACCCACATTTGGAGCGAGGCCATCGAGAAACGCGGCGAAGCTCTCGCCGTGTCTCTCGACATTTCCAAGGCCTTTGATAGGGTTTGGCATGACGGCCTTCTGGGCAAGCTCTCTGCGTACGGAATCTCTGCTGGTTTGTGCTCTTGGATTTCTGATTTCCTGAGGCAGCGATCTATTAGGGTCGTAGTGGATGGTTGCTCATCGGATCGCGTTGCAATTAATGCCGGAGTGCCTCAGGGTTCAGTTCTTTCAGCTACCCTCTTTTGCTGCATATAAACGATTTGCTAAAGCCCGGTATCTTTGGGTATGCAGACGACAGCACGGTGACTGAGAGATATATTCCTGAGGCCCAAACTACTAGTGGAGAGACCGAATCCTTTAGGGAAGCTTTGGTTGAGCGAACGAACCTGACCTTGAAGGCCGTTGACGAGTGGGGCGAAGCCAACTTGGTCAGGTTTAACGCTTCCAAGACACAGGCGTGTTTATTCACAGCCAAAAGGAGCCCTTTTAACTTGGCTCCTGCTTTCCAGAATGTTTCATTAGCAATTTCGGACCACCTCGAACTACTTGGGCTGAAATTAACTACTAAGCTGAACTTCGGTGCCACTATTGAGGCCAAAGCGAAATCCGCTGCTAAAAAACTTGGGGTCTTACACAGGGTGAAGCGGTACTTCACGCCGGAACAGCTTCTAACACTTTACCAAGCTCAGGTTCGATTGTGCATGGAGTACTGTTGCCATCTTTGGGACGGGTCTGCCAAGTATCAGCTGGCCGCTTTGGATTCAATAGAGCACCGTGCTCGCAGACTCATTGGCGATCCTGAATTACTGAGTGTAAGGTTACAAAGCCTTGAGCACCGTCGCAGGGTTGCTAGTTTGTCTGTGTTTTACAGGATACATTTTGGAGAGTGTGCACAGGAACTGCACGATTTAATTCCGCCATCTCCGTTCCTCCACCGGACGTCCAGACGAGGGGAGCGGTTTCATCCTTACGTTGTGAATATTCCATTCATTCGCACGAAGCGATTCGCTTCTACCTTCCTAATGCGGACTGCTAAGGAATGGAATTCGCTCCCTTCGTCTGTATTCCCGGTAAGATATAATTTGGGTCTTTTCAAGGCAAGAGTGAATAGGCTGTTACTGAACCAGCGTGCTACACCCTCGACCTCGTCGTCACTTTCCATCAGGTGCGACTGAGGTCAAACGCTGGTCAGTCTTTTATAAAAAAAAAAAAAAATTACATTATATAATTGTTTCTTTATCGACGCAATATCGACCAAATATATCGTAACTCATCCTTACTGCAATGCATTTAACAATACCTACCGATATATTTAGCTACTGTATACAACGTAGTTTTCCTCTGACTATCTTTTCTGTTATTACCTTCAGCATTGTTGAGTGATTTCAGAATGTGTTTGTTACAGAGAAGTACCACGCGCAGATGAAGGAGGCGCAGCAGGTGGTCGCCGAGAAGACCAGCGCGCTCGAGGCGGAAGCTTACAAAACAAAGAGATTACATGTCAGTTTCTTTACCTGCTTACCAATTATTTCGTTACATTTTACTGTATTGTGTCACTTGCTGGGCAAGTTAGAAGAGTTAGGTATAATTAAATGTATTTAAGAATTGTACACGAATGTGAAGCCTAACCGCATTTTTTCTTTGAAATTGTGGTAAGTGGTTAAGTTTACTGCCATTCCAGCGAAAAATTTTAAGCCTTTGGTTTACTTGGTATACCAACGTCTACCAAGTGTGCGAAAAATGCGTATGCAAAAAAATCTATAAATTTTTTTGCTCTGCTTTCCTTCTCCTAGTAATCCGTGAATTTTTCGGGTAAAAATGTAAATAAAAATAAACGATTTTACGAGAATAATTCTAATAATTCAAAAATTTATAATCCTTCTAAAAACCTTTATTATTAAAATGCGTAGGAGGAGTTAGCGGTATTAAGGCGCAAGGCGGAGCGTATGAAGAAGATGGAGCAGGCCGGCAGCAGCATGGACGAGGTGCTGCTGGAGGAGATCCGCGAGTACAAGGAGACGCTCACGTGCCCCTCCTGCAAGGTAGTCACGCGTTCCCCGGTTTGGGACATTTCCTGCCAAGTGGCGTATCATGAGCAGTCGGATCTTAGAAGGATGATCGTTTCGTATGTACAGTCGTGGAATGAAAAGGTTGACCAGTTCTCAAACAAATTCATTTACGAGTGGCAAGCACAATAGCACATGTTACATTTTTGAACTGTGAAATAGACGAGAGTGTTGTATTGAAAATTAAGTTTAACTGTTTGACAACAAAGTTCAAATTTACTGAGGCGAATGATCCTTGACCTCGACCTTATTATCAAGATTAGATATAAAAACGTTGTCTCAAGATTGATAAATTCTCTTCGCTTATATATTGCGATCCTCTTTTAAGCTTCCTAAAATAACTGAAGAATTAATGAGACAATTTTTTTTTTTTTTAATTTTATCTCGCCTCTCTAAAATGCAAAGAGGTAAATTTCTCATTCGGGTCGTAAGTATCTGTCATGTAGTGAAGTGACATTCATTATGACGGAAAGAGTCATATACTTACTCGGTCGATAAAGCAGATACTGATAATGTATACTGAGCAAGCAGAACTTAAGCTGGTCAACCTTTTCATTCCGCGACTGTACACGTAGATTTTAAAAAATTTAATTAAATAATATTATGACATTTTAAAAATTTGGTCCTCTTCGCAGGTGAAACGCAAGGATGCCGTGCTAACGAAATGCTTCCACGTGTTCTGCTGGGACTGCCTGCGCACGCGCTACGAGACGCGCCAGCGCAAGTGCCCCAAGTGCAACGCCGCCTTCGGCGCCAACGACTACCATCGCCTCTACCTCTCCACCTAGGCCCAGAGCAGGACGCAGGTAACACTGTTAGCGTCGCCACATTTCTTTACTGTTGTTGTGACAAGCGATCACGTCTGAAAAGGGACCTTATTGTCGATGGCGCTTATGTCCTTGTTCAAGACGATACAATATAAACGCAACGCGAGTCGACGTAAGTGCCATCGACAATAAGGTCCCTTTTCCTAGATAATGACACATTTGACGTCCGCCAGCTGTTATAAAATTAACACCCGTCACTTTTTGGTGTTCCAGAGGATGGATATCTATACGCTGGTAGTAAATGGAAACCGGTTCATCGCCACTTGTAAATGGAAACCGGTTCATCGCCACTTATAAATGGAAACCGGTTCATCGCCACTTGTAAATGGAAACCGGTTCATCGCCACTTATAAATGGAAACCGGTTCATCGCCACTTGTAAATAGGACCTACTTCTTGATGACAGTATCAAACGGCCGGCATCAAGCGGTGGCTGGCAAGAGCTATATATGACGGATTTTGATACAGAAACGGGTTCACGGCAACGTTATAAAAGGCTACGGTGGGGCCGTAACTTCGGCGGCACTGTCTGAGCGCCGTCGTCGAGGTTGACTAGCGAATTAAGGCGTTATTTATACACTGCTGTGATATCAAAAAAGCCGTAAATAATGTTGGACTTCGTTAAGACATTATGTTTTATAAAAATCATACATAATGTAACAGAGGTTTGCTATGTTTCATAAATAACGGGTAGTAACCACACTGCGGAAGGGTTTAGTTCTATTATATTTGTTAGAACATAATGCCCCATTACAATTATAGTGGTTTTGTGCTCAATTGATCTCTGAGAAATTGTTTATTTATTAACGAATATAAAAGTGACTACGGCGCTCGCGCAGTGAGGCATAGCCTCGTTTAGTTATGTAATAAGAACAAATATTGTATTTAAATTATTTAAATACTAGCATCCTTGATATGATATTATTATATACACAATGCATGTTTCGATGTTTGTGATCCGGTTATAAGTAAGTAAATTATTTGAGAGATAAAATTAAAAATCTGATTGGTAAAATACTAAAAAAATATCACTCTTACAACCAAGGAACATATAAGACATGGAATGACAATGCTGATACAAAGTCGCGTTCCTCCGACATGCTGGCTATTCTCACCTTTCGGTACTAAGTGGCGCAGCGACATGAACATGTTGAGTTATTTTGACAGCGAAACATCTACATAGAAATAGTACAGCACTGGGACATACTGCTATTAAACCATAATAGATGTCGCTAATGTGTTTGTCAGGATGCGGGAAGACGGTTTTGTATACACATTGTCATTTCATGCCTTGTATGTCCTTGATCACAACATGTATTTTATAACTAAATCAAATCAACCTAGATGCAATGTATCTTTTATTACTGTTCATTAAATATCAATTTTACAAAACTGCTTCTACACTATATCACGGTCGAGTCGGTTTTTGTTGCGTTTTGTAATAAGTACATATCTGTGGCTTTAGTAAAATTAAACGTGTATTCAAGAAGAAATACAGCACAGGTTTGTACTTATACAAGGTAGACTGGCAAGTGAGACTAACTACCAGCAATCACTTGACAAGTCCATCGTTTATTGTAAGCAGGCAACCCGTTTAATTGTATAAATGTCTATAAATTAATTTAATTGTAGATAACTATACTGAAAGGTATGAAGTAAGGCGCACTGATGTATGTAGTTTTCTCTGTAGATAACCGAATTTCATACCTTTTAGTGAGTTAACTTTAGTGGTCAAGTATGTGGGGTCACACATACAATATATGTATTTGTTTTGACGTATGTGCATTTGTGCAAACATTATTGCTATAAATCTATAATTTATTGTGTATTTATGTAAGAAATGTTTAGGTTCGCAATCGGGATATTTTGTTATATGTAGTAAATTTAACAGTGGCTCTGACATCCCGACGCGTGCGTAATGGACGCATTAAAATATAAGAATATCTGTTGTTATCAGACCATGTAATTATCGGTCAGGCAGATAAAGTGTACAGGATCTCTTGACTGTGCGTAGAGTTAGCTTAGAGTCGTTATTAGTACAGAATGGATCAAGAGAAGCGCGAAGTTAAGTTGACACAATAATCGTGCCTCCAGTTTTCAGCTTAACTAGATAGCAAGTATACGGCGCCGTATGTTTGTTTGTGGTAATTAAATTGTCAAGCTTTTTGACCAAGCCAAGGTTACATACAACGTTGTCTATTTCTGCTGGCGATTCATGGCATGTATTTCCATATACATACTGTAAAGTCGACGTCAAAGATATTTTTAGGTTATTAAGTTAAAACAATTTAAACATATATTTGACGTCGACTGTACCTACCCCGTTATTAATACCAATATTTTATATTCAACTATTAAATTGTCAACTTCTTCCTTTACCTTGCTTTACGATTATAGCGCAAAGTGAGCATCTGTAAGGTATTACGACCAAATTTTATAATGGGGTAAAAAAGTGTGTTTGAGTTAATAATAAAAAATAATTGTGATTTATATTCACAGGAAATCATACGGGAACCCTAATAACAGATTAAATTCAGAGAGAGGGAGTAAGTGAGAGTTTAAATCAGTATACGGGAACACTAGACTCGAGTGCACATTGAGTACAAGATTGGAGTAGATCAATTTTAGGGATATATTACATTACCGATCTATGAATAAATGTGAGGTAAAATCATTTTTACCAAGAATTAGGTTTACCTGAAGTTTTGTGTAATCGGCGAATCGAAAATAATATGAAATGTCTAGTATTTAAGTACTGTGATCAGAAATATAGCCGTTGAGTGAAATGATAAGTATTAGGTTGAAAGGTTGATATGAGTATGATTAACGAGATATTGTCTGTATTGCTATCTGCCTCAGACTTTTGTGTTAATTTATATTAGGTACTAAAATTCACTTAGTGTAAGTTTTCTAGTGGATTTTGTTATAATTTGTTTCAAAAACCTAACCCTGGGGGGCCGATTTTTGACTTTCGAGCGCTTGAAACCAAAGAATGGAGGTAGTCAAATGAACTATACTCGCTTACAATAGTAATAATTTAAATACCCACTAATATTTGTGTATTGCATTTCATTATTGTTATGACAATACATATAATATCAATTAAATATAACCTAATAAATTATTGCTACCGTTCCTTGTAGTTTCCGGTGCAAAAGTGCCTATAATGCTTGCTGCATTACCGCGCTGGATAGCAATAAATAGACAGTTATTGCACCAGAAAATACTCGGAACGCCCAGTAATTAAAATGTATATCATGTTCATAAAATAGTTCTTCGATACTAGCAGTATTTTAAGTTTCCAGTGCTAGACTTTCAATAATCGTCCCCTGTACCTAATGTCGATAGCGCTTTTTTTGTGCCCGAATTGCTAGTTGTATAGATAACACAAGATTAGGTACGAGTAGACATTTTTAAACGTTTTCCGCCTTAAAAGAAGTTATGAATTATTGTCACATTCTTTGTCAATAGGAAAGCAACACATAATATGATTAACAATGTTATATTTGTCGATTTATCTTTAATTATAAATTAATTTACATTGATGATACTAGTTACTCACCTACGTTAGCGATGGACAAACATCAATTTTTTCCATTCGGACAGAGACATAATCTAAAAATATTTATCATACTACTATCGTCTATCAGTTTTGTAACTGGTGATTGTGTAAGTCTCGTTTAGACCGATTATTATTCGATAGCTACCTACCTAGTAGCTAGTACCCGCTTTCATACTGTTTTGCGGAAAGCCCCAGCTTGTTTAACGGTAACATAACTTTGAGAGCTTGTGCACATTGGCATTTTTATGCTATTCTGTACAAAGTCAAATGTGTGACGAACAGTGCGCATTTAACGAGAAACGCCGCTACACGCAGGCTCTTACGTAACCGACTTGCCATCGGTTACTGGTTTCATTCCTTGTTGTAAACTAAGTTTCCATTAATTTATGAACTCCACGATGCAGACGAGTCCTACAAATGCATTTCACAACCTTGCGACTGGCACACGACGTATTTATTGATGTT
Source organism: Grapholita molesta (assembly GCA_022674325.2). Lineage (NCBI taxonomy): Eukaryota > Metazoa > Arthropoda > Insecta > Lepidoptera > Tortricidae > Grapholita > Grapholita molesta. The sequence goes on along the minus strand of CP053130.2, from coordinate 14,368,128 downwards.
GTATATTAGACCTATCATGAAATCGAACAAGTGAATTTGGATTTTACTGTTTTGAAGATGTATTTAATAATTATATTGTATAGTAAATGAGATGGAAGGATGTGCGTGCGATGATATGAGAGCGATGGCATGTCGTCCTAACTTTAGATAGGGAAACTTAACGTGTATTCATAATATTCTATGTTCGCAGCCCACTGACTGATATATCTGTAATATACTTTTAGAGTTAAACTTTTTGTTGGGCACATGGTTCTATAATCAGTAATCACGCTATCGTTGAGTGCTGTTCCTTTTTACTTAACGATTAACTGAAATAATGGATCTTTTTTAGGCAATATAATAAAACAATATATATTGTTTTGTATTCTCAATGTTTACTGGGAGCCGTTCGTACGTAAACCATTTTTACGAGCGGTTTTTGTTTCTAAATAATAATAATAAAGTTCCCACAAGAAATAAAATATTGAGGAACAGTCTCATAAATATCTTGATACTTTTCATACAAAAGGGATAATTAAATATAAATAAATTGTAAATTCCTTTTCCTCATAAATGTCTTTCTGTGGATGACCTTTCTTCGTTGGATATATAATAATTAGGTTACTTTGTTTACAGTTGTATACTTTTCCTTTTATTAGATATATTATGCGGTACTCAATCACACTGCTAAGAAAATATTGAGTTACCGTTTTTTCTGAGCTCGTGATTCTGCATTAAAAAATCATAAAATTCCAAACAAAAACGAAAGTTGAGTATACAGCTACATAAAGTTGCCTAATTATCAATATCTCGTAAAACTTATTTGTACTGTCAAGGGTGAAAAAATCGGTGAGATTTATTGGACAATAACATATCTGTACCTAACTTTATTATTTAATAAATCGCATCAATATTTTACACCTTAACTGTACACTTGTTTTAGGAATTATTTGTAAATTCATTTTATCTTTATTTAAAAATATAAATTGTGTAAGGATCAGTTGTTAATGTATCTTCTATTGTGAACTATACTGCAAGTTGTTTTACTAATCCCAGAGTTAAGATACATTTCCGTCAGTTTTGTTAAATCTGAGATAATTTGAATAATAAAATTGTAACACTTTTTATCAATACCATCCTATTTATATTTACAGTAATAATTAGCTAATGATCCGTAGGAAAGCCGAGCAATAAAAAAAACTAGTGGAAAATTTGTGACAATTAAACATGTAATATTATGTTAATGGATATGTCAAATAAATGTCTCAAACGTAATCATCTACTATTCTTTTATTAATTTTTAAATAATTTGATATTTAGATATACAGTGTGGAAGTCTTATACGGGCGAATCTCTTAACGGAGGGTAGAATAGGACATAAGAAATATATTTAGATAACTTTTACTTAGAAGTGCAATGAAAATTTTAACCATATAAAAAAATTCTACCCGCAATGTAATGCAACACACTCGAGTTAAACACTCGTTGACAGTTAGTTTCAAAAGCTTATATCGCGTAATGTTCGCAGTGCATTACTGCTCAGAAATTTTTCCAAAAATAATTACATGTGTATAATAGGTATAATCAAAGAAAAACCATTTGGTTAATGATTATACTGGTAAATTCTATGTCTGGTTTAATTCTTCGCCCGTACTAGACTTCCACACAGTATACAAAGAGAAAAATAATCTGCACAGATCCAGTCAGCGGTTATAATGAAAATTAAAGTCCCCCTAGTACTTCAATAAAATAACGACATTCTCGTTAAAATTAAATGTAAGCATCACCCGTTCGAAAGATCAAGATATAGGGTAACTCGTTAAAACCTGGCTACCTATTAATTAACCAACTCTGTAGGTAAACAGAATTTAACATATAGACGGAATTTAATATATTTTAATATATTTTAATATATGATGTCTAGTATTTGATACGAAATAATTCGATGTACTATGTTAGGACTGGGATTACTGGGAATAAAAGAAGAAATAATTTAGTAGATTTCTGAATATTTTATTTACACATTATTTACATCACATAATTTCACAATTTTATTCTAAATACAAATGTAAGTATTTAGCTACGGATAAATTTGCATTAACTGGGAATTACAACTCCAGAAGTCTTCCAAATCTTATTACATAATCGACAGTGTACTTTAGCACCTGAAGCAAGCGACGTGTTTGGACGAAGCGGTTACTGGCTAACTGAGGCGTTTGTACTATTGCTACTTAGTTTTTATCCACGTAAGACCCAGACTGTATTTAAAATTTACAGAAACTGAATTCCTGATCAGGATGTCGTATTTATCTCCATTTCTATAAACAGAGTTTTATGTTGTCTCCTTAAAACTAGCTTGGGACTTACGACCGGTAACGTATAGTACATTATTTCATACGAAATAAGGTTTAAAATAAGCCAATATGAATTTTGCTATGGTGGCACTTAAGGCTCCTCATACATACATTACAAACAATTAACGCTTTATATTTCAAACTTCAACAACGACAACTAAAATACAATATCAGTCTCATGTGTTGCAATGTTGTCAGCTTGCAAATATTAACCCTCTTATTCATAAAAACGGCGTGTTAAAACCGTTGGCAGTTAGTCTTTGTGTAGTGGAAAACAGGCGTGCTAATTGAAACCGGCGATTATGAATAATAGCATTAATCTACTGTATCATAGTATCTCTCGACAAGTATTACAATAATAATTAAGCATAGACTGTCCATACGAATAAAGAAGAGTAAAGAGAAATTGTAAGTACCTACGAGCAGATGGCAATCGTATATAAACCATTTGTAAACACAGTTCAAAGTCATCGAAAAGTAAACAATGTAGTTGAACTTTATGCACGTGCATGTAGGTCTATTTTGCTCTGTGTTCAGTGATTTATATAAAAAGTTATTGGCGTTGGCCCTGTGCCGATACATCACTGAATCAGCCATCTGCGTCCAAAAGGTTAAAAACGTGTATACATGTTTACACACGTTTTTAATAGGTAATTTTGTTCGCAGCTAATAAAACATATCTCGTGCTTACTACCACTCTGCAGTCAGAATATTATGATCAATTGATCAGGCCCTCTCGAAAGGAAACTATTGGGAAAAAGCAATTTGATGCAGATTTTGACTTGTTTCTTCACATTAACAGATAATACAGAATCCATTAGACTTGCGACATTTTTGGAAGATAATTAATTATAACATTAATTTTGATTACTCTGTTATGTTTTAAAGCTTGTATATCTCTCGCGAAGTGGTAAAAGTGTTGTATTGGTCTCTACGCACATTAACCAACACGCAGAATGAACAAAGTACCTGCTAAGCATAATGACATACGTAAATTGACCAATACGCAATTTGACCTAAAAGGCAGAACGCCTAAGTTCCTACTACCCAGAATGACACGTAAATTAACCAATTATGACCACTCTTTGCTTACCCTCCGGCAGTTTTCGCAATTGATAATCACAACCAGAATTTACTTTTTTTGCGTAACCAGTGGCGAACGAAGATTATATATTCTTTGTAGGAAACCCTTGCAAGTGTAAAACAACAGGTAGGTTAGGTTCTTAGGTTCGTAAGGTAGTTTTAAATGGGAAACCGTACAGGAATAGGTGCCCCGCGAAGAGAGACGCTGACGTAGCTGTCGAATAGCGCGAAATATTATATCAATTGGTATATATTGGTATTGGTATATATATCAAGAAATAAATATATTCAATCGCAACTGGTTGCGGAAAAACAGTAAATATTCTATCGCAATCTTCGTTTGGTCATTTTGCGTATTATTTAAGGTAGATTATTTTGCGACTGATAGTTTGTGTTGGCATGACATGCTGGCTCGTCACTCGCCTCGCTATTCGGCGAAACGTTCGACGAAGCTTTGCCTATACAAAAACGCGATGCGAGGGACGAGAGGAATAGCGAGACATCCGCGTACACATGCGTACTCGTGTTTCGCCTCGCTACTCGTGCGAATGTGTGGCGGTAGCATTTTATTAGTCAATATGTGTAGAGATGGTTGTGTTACACTCGGCAGAAAAGTTTGTTCACCTCTCGTGTCATGAGAACGCAATCCACAAGATTCAATATTTTACAATAGAATATTTGACCTTTTCATATCTCAATATACGCACGAGAGGTCAACCACTTTTCTCTCTTGTATAATAAATAGATAAATTATACGATTCCTGAGAATATATGTTACCATAAACATGATATGTAAAATACCGTAGAATCAAATAAATACCGGACTGACTAGACGCAAAAAAAAATGTATTAGAGCCTGCCACCCTTAAATTTTATATACATATTTATCTAGCGAACGACAAATTTGATTTAATATAGGAAGTCCTCATGTGTTGGAACTTAAGTTTCTTACTATAACCGCGCTGCGATCTACATGGCCTAGCACTAATGGCACTTAAAATTATAGTATTACTATAGAATTCCACATTGAAATATAATTGAATACTTCAGGATTTTCAAATTCAAACATAATTTATGAAAAGTATATTTCTAAATGCTTTTAGGAATGAAATATATAAATTAGTACTTAATGTTACAAATCGCAAGACAATACTCATAGACAATATAAGGAAAAGTATTTTCAATTGTGATACAAGGTAAAAATATAAGACATAAAATTAAACAAAATAACCTGTTTGCACGCGCACAAATCGAGATCAATCAAGTGATCATCAGTTATCCAGGTCCCATTCAATTAATTACGAGAGCCATTCTGAATATTATTAGCTGCTCCGGCTCTTTTTGCTCCGACGTTTTGAAGAGTAACCAACGGCCGTTTGGGACCTAACGTACCACTTCAAGCATTGATTTTAATATGTAGTTACAAGGTTACGATCTCTATAGTTATGGTAAAAATAAAACTATGTTGAGTATGTTCGTGAACGAGTGCCGGAGCAACGAAAAACATTCGAAACAAACCTTCTTTAACGTTTTCCTTTTTATATTCCTTATAACATCTAACACTCACTATTATTCATCGAACTTAATTCGACATAAATTTACTTATAAATTCTCATAGATCCATATTACATAATTTCGATATCACTTAATAGATATTTGTCGATTTAGTAGTCTTATTTAATATAAATTCTTTGCCATACAATTTTAATTATTAAGAGAGCGTAGTCTTTCTGTTATGGCTTCGTATATCTGACACATTTCTACAATAGTTTGTACGCACTACCTACCGGCAAGCTTTATAGGAATAATCTGCCATGGCGAGGACGGATAAATCATCCTACAGGTAAACTTAAACCATTCGTATAAAAGGACCTTGATTCGGCCTTAACATTCTCAAGTACAGTTCTAATATTGTAAGAACGAGTAAATAACAACCTCGGTGTTTGGCACACTGACACTGATTGATCATTGAGTAGATCGGCATCAAACAAACTATATGACGTCGAAGTATTTTTAGTCGTTCAATAACAATTTTATGAGAGGTAGGGCACAGCGATAACCATCACGCTTGAATCTGGGGCAGCCCAACTGGGGAAGTACCTCCTTCTTACAGAAGACCACAGCCATAATAGCACTGCTACCTTTCAGGTATGTAGTGCTGTGTTCCTGATGGTGAGTAAGGTTCCCAGAGCTCCAACCCCCCTTAAAGGCCGGCAACGCGCTTGTGACGTATCTGGTGTTGCGGGTGCCTATGGGCGACGGTAATTGCTTACCACCAGGCAATCCGTCTGCTCGTTTGCCGCCTATGTCATAAAAAAAAAACAGTAATAATAAAATAACAAAAATGAGTCATTTAACCTCATTTTTGTTTAAATCTTGATGGCTGCTTAGGCCCCAGCAACGCATGGTCTAAGTCTAGCTAAATACAGAACACTCTTTCGAAGTTTAACACAAGCCAATGTGTTTTAAACTTCAGACCAAGTGTTTTAAATTATTTCATAATATATGTATTTGTAAATGACAGTTTTACATCCTAAGCTATTCGACGACAAGTCAAGTTGTCCAGAAACACTTGGTCTGCGCGACGCTCAAATATCTCCGAAGATAAACCTCAATAAGCTCGACCGCGTTCCATCTAGGTATCTTTATTTTAACTATGCTAAATATTTCATGCAACGAATTAGTTTTCTATTATTAATCAGTATTTGTGCCTTTTTTCCTATGAAAATGACGATATTCAATATTACGTATGAAATTTCGATTACTTGAGAAATTCGAAATATTATTATTTTAAATGAGGATAAATTAACGATTATGACCAGCATAAACGCATTTTTTTAAATTATAAATAGTATCGTGCAAGATAGCTTTAAAATTGACAAACATATATGTTTCTATCGATATCGAGACCAGGAAATTACCGTGCGCATAAAACGTATCATTCGTTTGGCACTAGAAACGTATACACACCCATTCTTATATCATTAAATGAAATGTCAGTATGGTCGCTAAAATCTATCATTTCTGTCTACGTGCAAAAACACACCGAACATGATCTTAATTTATGTTAAGAAGGTGTATTTAACTAACGTTATTTTTATTTCGTGCATCTGATTGAAATCTACGCAAGCAATGTTTTTCCTCAAGGTTAAGTATATGAATGTAACGAAAAGCACAATAGCTAGTCGTCAAACGGACAACGGAGCGGGCCTCTCGGCGAGCGCAATCCGAGACGCGACGGCTGGACCCTCACTCGAGGACGAGCGAGCTAGGTTCTCAGGCGGTGGTGTGGAGCGGGGCGGGCGCGACGGCGGGCGCGGAGGCGGGAGCGGGCGCGCAGGCGGGCGGCTGCGCGACGGCGAAGGCCAGGCGCTCGAGGCGGCGCTGCAGGCGCGCGAGGCGGGGCCAGGCGCGCACGAGCGGCTGCCGCGCCGCCAGCGCCGCCAGCGCCGCGTCCAGCGCCTCGTAGCGCCGCCGCCGCTCGCCCTCCGAGCACAGCGCCAGCTCCTGCGGCCGCGACCATTCGCTTATTATAAAATTATCAAGGTTCGGACAGACGCCCGTCGTTTTGAAAATCTAACTCTGTTCCGTGCGACGGAGACTTCCTTACGTTGTAAAATATTATTATATAATTCGTGTATATATGTATACTTCATGACAATTAATCAATGACGCCGGAATAATAAGTGTGGTTATGCGAACGATTCACCGTCGTGATTAAAAAAGAATGACGAATTTTTTCCATCTTTTCACTTGTGCGACTAATGAAACGTTCAATTGACTTCAGGTCGGATCATAAAAAGACGTGTTAATGAATAAAAAATATTAAATATAATATAGTAGCACCATAAAGAAGTTTCCTTTCTGCAGCACACGGTTTTTCCAAATGACGGGCGCTTGTCCGAGCCTTGAAAATTATAAAAAAATGTGGAATATTATCCAGCTCCCTAGCTGGAAAAATCCGTTTTTATTATTTAAAAACAGATAGCAAAATTGTATTTTCTTTACAACGGAAATAAATAATTTCATACAATATTGGAATGTTTTATTAGCATTAGCTAGATTGAATGTAATTTTGAATAACAAACGATTGATACTAATTTTGAGTAAATTTTAATGCTTAATATTTTCTTCAGAATAGTGAGGTGAAAAATTTTGCGTTTCACTCGGCAGCAAAGTGTGTTCCGCTCTTGTGCCTTGAAACCCTCCCAGCACTCAAAATTTCACTTTTTGCAACAAACTTTCAACTTCAGAATCTTTCTCTAGCTCAATATTAGCACGAGCAGCTTCAGGGACATAAAAAAATATCATTATTAAAAGTATTTAAGCAATTATTAGGATATCACGATATACTATTTACTCTACTTTCTGTTTTCTCTTACCTCTTCAACGTAATCCAAATCATCTTCTTCAGCGGTTTGTGCCAGTTGTTTTTTGAGCGCCTGAAATACATATGGCGTCAAAATCGTCCATAACCCAAGCACAAATCGACAGCGATGCGGCGTTATAATGCATCGGCATATCGATTCGTTATTTTGTATGTAGTTAACAAAATGGAAACACAGCAATATGAATGCTGCTCAAAATTGCAAAAGAACTACAGCTATTTGTAACACCGTTTACACTTATAAAAAAGGTTTGTTATTTACATCGCAAAATTCCACCAATTTGTTTTTAAGTTATCTTTTAGGGTTTTGGTTTATTTACAGGGTTCGGTGTTTATTTACAATAGGTGCAACCCGGATCGTCGCGGTAAAGCGAATGAGTCACTATGTTCTGTCCTATATTGCGTTAGTAACATATACATACCATAGACATTTATAAATGCATATAAATCATTGATCAAATGTAAGTATGTGATTATTGAAATTTTGTTTTTTTTTTTGCCTATTTATAATTAACTTTAATAATACCAGTATATAAGTAAGTTATAGTTATAATGAAATTATTTTTTTTTTTTTTGATATATGATTACATATATCAAAAAAATTATAATAATATACATGGTAATTTAAATTTTAACGAATCAAATAAGCCCAATTTAAGTCGGTAAAATGTTAGAGTACAAAAGAATTGTAAGCTTTAAATATAGTGTAGTATTAAAGTAGATATTAATATAAATAAATAAAATGTAATCATATAAGCATACAAAAACATCAATCCAATATAATCGACGTGAGAGATCTCCCAGAGCAACCAATATTTGAATGATCAATTATTTTTATAAATATTAGATGTTCTGGAAACATTACAGTCGTAATAGGATCGAAGTAATCCTCACACAGACCATATGCAACCGATTCAAAAGTGCGGTACAGTCAGCTTCAAATAGTAGACACACTAGCAACCAAAGTAGCCAAATTTAACGGATGTGCCACGTTATGTTTGGCTATTTTGACTTATTTATCAGCCAAGGAAGTCCAATACTGGACATGGGCCTCCCCTAGACCATGAAGGGTTTAATGCTTCTGTTGCTTCCTGGCAGTTATAACCCGTCTTTTTTACCAAAATAACTATATGATGCTGACTGTACGTGTAGTGTAGAGTTGGAAAGAACATAGCGACATGGGTGCTTCTAGAAGCGGTGAGAAGGCCGAACCAGCGAATGAGGAATATTAACCTGAGCGTCTTATTCTTGACTCGAGATCGCCAAGCAGGGCCTGAATGGTGTAAATACCTGTTTCACATTAAACCAGTTAACGGCACTAACATCTGTTTTATATTCAATTGCATTTCTCAACTTGTATCCCCTACTGTTACTATTCGGTATTGATTACAGTTATGACATAATATTTACGCTGGGAATTTTCAAAGTAAATGGTCTCTATAAAAAAAATTATAAAGAGAAATAAATTAAATATATGTAACGAGTAATGAATCACCAGTTTCTTTATGCAACGCGATTTTACTTAACTTCCAGTCTTATCAGTCACCTTACCAAAATTGAGGTGACGATATGTTTACATATTTATGAACTGCACTGGTACAGACGGCAACACTCTTAGTTGTACATCGGTGGACCTTATGCCTTATATAATAAGGTCCACTAATGTACAGCTGAGAGTGTTGCTGTGTGTACCTGACGTATACGTCTAGTATTAGACGGATCACTTACTTCCACAGACTGGCGGTACTGCTCCATCATTGTCTTGCTGGCGTCAAGCTCGGCCAGTTTCTTCACCACCACGTCCGCTACGTTTTTCTCCGTTACGTCTATCTTGTCTCTGGAATAATAAATATAATGATTGGAAGTTGCCAGAGGTTGCACTGTGTTGCGAACTTACTAGCGTGTATATACGAGCTCTGAGATTATACTGATAATAATGGAAAGGACTAGGATTTAATTTCATATTGCGATCTTGTACTGTGTGCTATAGCTGGAAAGGGGCTTATTTGTATTTATTAGTTAACACATGTGTTGATATAGTGGCTGGGTAGGAATTTGATTTAATAGCAAAGGGATGAGGCATAGATTCATAACGATGCTTTTAAGGCCTATCTTACACGAATGCATTCGTTGCTAATTGCTATGGAATGTAACGTATGTCATGCTCAAACACAACTTAAACACAATCAAATGAGATAGAATAACTCCTCGAAATTTATATACAAAATAGAAAGAAACAGTTATACCTTGGCATCACTTTTGGTCGCCGTTATAAAAATAGATTAATTTATTCAAAGTTTTTTGCGTGTGCTTATGAGTGTATTTCTCGTTGTATGCTGAGGCAAATTATAAGAGAAGTTATGACGAAAAACACTGTAAGCCGCACCAATTTAGTTGAGTATTATTATTGATTTTATTATATGCCGTTTCTATTGCCGTGTAAGATAGGCTTAAGAACATGTCTGTCGAAATACCGTGTAGACGTTATTTGCTGTATTTGTAGAGGCTCGCGAATGTGGTTCGTTGTCCGATGTTACTTTGTTTTCGTAAAGTAAGCCTCCAAACAAAATAATCAAATCATTAATGGTTATATCAATGTAGATAGATGAAGACAAGTTTTCTGAACTTCAGAGTATGTATCAGTGTAGAATTCCTTAGATGTCTGTCGTTCAAAATAGGCATAATAAATATGGTTTTGGTTAATACTATGAATATATAAACCCGAACGTAACACAGGTCTACAAAAATACCAAGATGACACAAGATCAGTGGTCGGAGCCGCCGATAGACAGGCGGAAGTTTGAGTACGAAACTATTACGCCGGCGGTGGTGGAGGCGGCCAGGCGCAGCGCGCGCAGCAGCTCGGACAGGCGCGCGTCCAGCGCCAGCACGCGCTCCAGCAGCGAGCCGCGCTCGGGTCCTCGTGTGGCTCACCTGAGCGCCTGCACTAGCCGCACGTCGTCGTCGGCGCCGGCGGTGGTGGAGGCGGCCAGGCGCAGCGCGCGCAGCAGCTCGGACAGGCGCGCGTCCAGCGCCAGCACGCGCTCCAGCAGCGAGCCGCGCTCGGGTCCTCGTGTGGCTCACCTGAGCGCCTGCACTAGCCGCACGTCGTCGTCGGCGCCGGCGGTGGTGGAGGCGGCCAGGCGCAGCGCGCGCAGCAGCTCGGACAGGCGCGCGTCCAGCGCCAGCACGCGCTCCAGCAGCGAGCCGCGCTCGGGTCCTCGTGTGGCTCACCTGAGCGCCTGCACTAGCCGCACGTCGTCGTCGGCGCCGGCGGTGGTGGAGGCGGCCAGGCGCAGCGCGCGCAGCAGCTCGGACAGGCGCGCGTCCAGCGCCAGCACGCGCTCCAGCAGCGAGCCGCGCTCGGGTCCTCGTGTGGCTCACCTGAGCGCCTGCACTAGCCGCACGTCGTCGTCGGCGCCGGCGGTGGTGGAGGCGGCCAGGCGCAGCGCGCGCAGCAGCTCGGACAGGCGCGGGTCCAGCGCCAGCACGCGCTCCAGCAGCGAGCCGCGCTCGGGTCCTCGTGTGGCTCACCTGAGCGCCTGCACTAGCCGCACGTCGTCGTCGGCGCCGGCGGTGGTGGAGGCGGCCAGGCGCAGCGCGCGCAGCAGCTCGGACAGGCGCGCGTCCAGCGCCAGCACGCGCTCCAGCAGCGAGCCGCGCTCGGGTCCTCGTGTGGCTCACCTGAGCGCCTGCACTAGCCGCACGTCGTCGTCGGCGCCGGCGGTGGTGGAGGCGGCCAGGCGCAGCGCGCGCAGCAGCTCGGACAGGCGCGCGTCCAGCGCCAGCACGCGCTCCAGCAGCGAGCCGCGCTCGGGTCCTCGTGTGGCTCACCTGAGCGCCTGCACTAGCCGCACGTCGTCGTCGGCGCCGGCGGTGGTGGAGGCGGCCAGGCGCAGCGCGCGCAGCAGCTCGGACAGGCGCGCGTCCAGCGCCAGCACGCGCTCCAGCAGCGAGCCGCGCTCGGGTCCTCGTGTGGCTCACCTGAGCGCCTGCACTAGCCGCACGTCGTCGTCGGCGCCGGCGGTGGTGGAGGCGGCCAGGCGCAGCGCGCGCAGCAGCTCGGACAGGCGCGCGTCCAGCGCCAGCACGCGCTCCAGCAGCGAGCCGCGCTCGGGTCCTCGTGTGGCTCACCTGAGCGCCTGCACTAGCCGCACGTCGTCGTCGGCGCCGGCGGTGGTGGAGGCGGCCAGGCGCAGCGCGCGCAGCAGCTCGGACAGGCGCGCGTCCAGCGCCAGCACGCGCTCCAGCAGCGAGCCGCGCTCGGGTCCTCGTGTGGCTCACCTGAGCGCCTGCACTAGCCGCACGTCGTCGTCGGCGCCGGCGGTGGTGGAGGCGGCCAGGCGCAGCGCGCGCAGCAGCTCGGACAGGCGCGGGTCCAGCGCCAGCACGCGCTCCAGCAGCGAGCCGCGCTCGGGTCCTCGTGTGGCTCACCTGAGCGCCTGCACTAGCCGCACGTCGTCGTCGGCGCCGGCGGTGGTGGAGGCGGCCAGGCGCAGCGCGCGCAGCAGCTCGGACAGGCGCGCGTCCAGCGCCAGCACGCGCTCCAGCAGCGAGCCGCGCTCGGGTCCTCGTGTGGCTCACCTGAGCGCCTGCACTAGCCGCACGTCGTCGTCGGCGCCGGCGGTGGTGGAGGCGGCCAGGCGCAGCGCGCGCAGCAGCTCGGACAGGCGCGCGTCCAGCGCCAGCACGCGCTCCAGCAGCGAGCCGCGCTCGGGTCCTCGTGTGGCTCACCTGAGCGCCTGCACTAGCCGCACGTCGTCGTCGGCGCCGGCGGTGGTGGAGGCGGCCAGGCGCAGCGCGCGCAGCAGCTCGGACAGGCGCGCGTCCAGCGCCAGCACGCGCTCCAGCAGCGAGCCGCGCTCGGGTCCTCGTGTGGCTCACCTGAGCGCCTGCACTAGCCGCACGTCGTCGTCGGCGCCGGCGGTGGTGGAGGCGGCCAGGCGCAGCGCGCGCAGCAGCTCGGACAGGCGCGCGTCCAGCGCCAGCACGCGCTCCAGCAGCGAGCCGCGCTCGGGTCCTCGTGTGGCTCACCTGAGCGCCTGCACTAGCCGCACGTCGTCGTCGGCGCCGGCGGTGGTGGAGGCGGCCAGGCGCAGCGCGCGCAGCAGCTCGGACAGGCGCGCGTCCAGCGCCAGCACGCGCTCCAGCAGCGAGCCGCGCTCGGCGTCCTCGGCCTCGCTGCGCTGGCGCTGCGCGATGGCGGCCGACAGGTTGCGCAGCGACTCGCGCTCCGACGGCGACTCGGCGTCGGCGCAGGACTCGCGCTCCGGCGACAGCTCCTCGCCGCTCCACGCGCCGCCCGACCACCACTCCTCCGCGCATTCTGAAGCGCACCGTGGTGTTTTTAATTAAGGCCCCTCGCGCCACTCAGGGTTAGCCGACTGTCAACTATGGGTTAGTTGGCTAACGTTGAATGGTGCTAGGAGGCTTAATTGAGCTATTTTAATAATGATAATTACTAACTCTCGCTCTCATCATCATCATCATCATCATGTCAGCCGAAAGACGTCCACTGCTGGACATAGGCCTCCCCCAGAACCACCCAAGAAGACCGATCCTGCGCCTTCCACATCCAGCGGTATCCCGCGACTCTAACTAGGTCGTCGGTCCATCTTGTGGGAGGCCTACCTACGCTGCGTCTTCCAGTTCGTGGTCGCCACTCCAGAACCTTTCCGCCCCACCGGCCATCGGTTCTGCGTGCAATGTGCCCTGCCCACTGCCACTTAAGGTTGGCGATTCGGAGGGCTATATCGGTGACTTTGGTTCTACTGCGGATAAAATCATTCCTGATGCGATCACGCAGAGACACTCCCAACATAGCCCTCTCCATTGCTTTTTGGGTGACTTTGAGCCTTCTTATGAGGCCCATAGTAAGCGACCACGTTTCAGCACCATAAGTCATCACTGGCAACACACACTGGTCGAAGACCTTTGTTTTGAGACACTGCGGGATATTGGAAGAAAAGATGTGTTGTAGCTTCCCGAACGCTGCCCAGCCGAGTCGGATTCGACGATTGACCTCTTTCTCGAAGTTGGATCTTCCTAGCTGGATAGTTTGTCCTAGGTATATATACTCATCTACAACTTCGAGTGTAAAGTCTCTGATTACAATGGGAGTTGGTACGACATGGGCATTCGACATGATTTTTGTCTTGTTCATGTTCATCCTTAGACCAACTCGCTCAGAGGCATTACTGAGGTCATCTAGCATTGTGCTCAAATCCTCCATGGTCTCAGCCAAGACTACAATGTCGTCGGCAAATCGAAGGTGAGTGATGTACTCGCCGTTAATGTTGATGCCTTTCCTCCTCCAGTCCAAAGTCTTGAAAACGTCCTCCAGTGCAGCAGTAAACAGCTTTGGAGAGATAACGTCTCCTTGTCTGACCCCACGCTGCAGTGGAATAGGTTTCGAGCTCTGGTTCTGAACTCGGACTGACATGGTGGCGTTCTCGTACAGACACTTCAGCACTTCGATATAGCGGTAGTCCACTTGGCACCGTTGGAGGGATTGTAGCACAGCCCAAGTTTCGATCGAATCAAAGGCTTTCTCGTAGTCCACAAACGCCAAACAGAGGGGCAAGTTATACTCCTCAGTCTTCTGTAGAACTTGACGTAGCGTATGTATGTGGTCTACGGTACTAAAGCCTCTTCGGAAACCGGCTTGTTCGGGAGGCTTGCGTGCGAGACGATTCGTAATGACTCTTGAAAACAGCTTGTAGACATGGCTCAAAAGTGAGATGGGTCGATAGTTCTTCAATAAAGCGTTGTCGCCTTTTTTGAAAAACAACACCACCACACTTCTGTTCCATGCCTTTGGCGTTCTCCCTTCCAGTAGGACAGAATTGAACAGCTTCTGAAGGGCCATTAGGACCGGTGTACCACCCGCCTTCAGAAGTTCGGCTGTTATTCCGTCCTCACCTGGCGCCTTGTTGTTTTTTAGCTGTTTAAGAGCCATTCTAATCTCGTACAAGCAGATGTCCGGGATATCTTCAGTATAGTGCCGGGTTAGTCTGGCTCTAGGGTCTTCCGCCAGATCAACTACGGGTCTGCTAGTTGATGTGTAAAGCTGTCCGTAAAAGCGCTCTATTTCACTCAGAAGCTCCGGTCTGGATGAAACGATCCTACCATCATCAGTTTTCAACCTGGCGAGCTGGCTTTGCCCAATAGACAGGTCCTTCGCAAAAACCTTCGAGCCCTTGTTCTGCTCAATGGCCTCTTTAATACGATCAGTATTAAATTGGCGCATATCACGGGTAAGGGACTTAGAGATCTGTCTATTGAGCTGCCGGTATAATGTCGCATCAACTGAAGATTGCAGGATCATCCCGCTCCTTTCCTTAATGAGTTTCCGAGTAGAGCTAGAGAGCCTTTTAGTTCTACTGCTCCGTTGGGCCTTAAAGAACTTAGACCCGGAGCTGTGGACAGCTTCTACAAACCCGTCGTTGAGTTCGTCCACCTCGCTTCCTAGACAATCGAAACGGTTCCGGAGCTCTAACTGAAAGCTCTCGGGGTTTTGGATTTGGATTGGTGCTGGCCGGAGTGTAGACTTCATCAGTCGCGAACGTTCTAGCTTAACACTTATATTCAATGTGCCCCTAACCAGACGGTGATCACTACCGGTTTTAACCGTATTGATCACAGAGACATCGTTGAATATATGTTTCTTCGTCGACATGATGAAGTCTATCTCGTTTTTTGTTGCACCATCGGGACTCATCCAGGTCCATTTTCTGTGTTCACGTTTCTTGAAGAAAGAGTTCATCATATAGAGTCCCTCTTTCTCCAAGAAACCAGCCAGTAGTTGGCCCCGGTGGTTCCGACGTTCGTATCCAAATTGCCCCACTCTCAGCTCAGCACCGTCTCTCTTGCCAAGTTTCGCGTTGAAATCCCCCATAACAACGGTGAAGTAGGTTTTGGAGCTATGCATGGCCTTTGAAATGTCCTCATACATAGCCTCCACCTCGTCGTCGGAATGTGTCGAAGTCGGCGCGTATACCTGGATGACCTTCAACGAGTATCTCTTGGATACTCTGAGTATCAGGTACGCCACCCTGGACGACACACTCTTGAACTTCACCACGTTGTTTGCGAGGGACTTGTGGACGATGAAACCGACACCACCTTGGGACTGGTGGTCGCCCTCCCGGAAGTAGAGCAAGTTGCCGGACTTCAGGGTTATCATGTCCTCCCCCTCTCTTCGAACTTCAGATAACCCTACTATATGCCAATGCAACCTGCTCAACCCTTCCTCCAGTTCTACTATCTTTTCCTCGGTCCGCAGGGTACGCGTGTTGTATGTTGCCAGGGCCAGGAGTCGTCGGTAGCAGGATCCCGCCCGGGGATTCTTAGCACCCCTGACCCCTTTTGTACCCTGGCCGCTACCGGCATAACCAGGGTACCGGGTGCCGCCGGGGACTCGGGGCCATGGCTTTTGGGTGTTACTCATGAGGGGGGTATATGCCATAATCGCCACGCTTGGCATGCTTGTTGGCGATCGCAGTGCTTCCACCGCACTCTAGGGATGCTGCTGCCCATCCCCCGGTGATCTTGGTCGTAGTTTTAGGACATACCCGGGTCCACTCTCGCTCTAATAGTAAGTAATTATTGCAATGATAAAGGTATACATAAGTTTGGTTAAGATTTACGCCTGACTATTTTGGTAACGTCTGTAAGCCCATGTACAAATAGATTTCAGGATTCAAACTCCTATCTACTAATATAGGAGGCTGTTAAAATAAATAATCTAGTACGTGGTAAATAACATAATATGAATAATACACGTATATCGTCAATCGTTAAACGAGACAAAACAATTGCCTCCTTATCCTTACCAGGATCGGTGACGAGACAAGGCTCAGTTTCGGAGTCAAGCAGATCGGCGGAGTTGTCGTTGTCGTCCGACACGCGCGAGCGGTCGTCATCCAGCAGAGCGGGCGCGGGAGCGGAGGCGGGCGCGGGCACGGAGGCGGCGCACGGCGCCGAGCGCAGCGCCCGCGCCACCGCGGCCAGCAGCCCGCCGCGCTCGTCGTCCGGCGACAACGCTTCGCCGCTGTCACTGCGGCTGAGGAATATAGAAAATCGTAACTATTTTCTTCTTGGAAATCCTCGTTTTATTCTTTGAAAACAGTTTACTAATGCATTTGCATGCATGTATGCATGATTTAAGACAAATTGAACGTTAGCTGTTTGGATGGACTTTACATGATGTTCTCGGAATAATAAATGGATTAGTTTGCAACGTTGGACGTAGGTAGGTACCTGAAGGCCTCGTTGTGGTAGACCTGCGGCTCGAGCGCGTGGCGCGGCAGGCTGTAGGCGCGCGCCACGGCGTCGGTGAGGCGCGCCAGCCGCCGCGCCAGCGCGTCCAGCGCGTGCGCCGCGCCGCCGCCCGAGCGCGCGCGCGCCGCCGCGCCCAGCGCCTCCTGCCGCCGCTGCTCGCACATGCGCACCAGCTGCCGGCACTCGGCGCGGCTGCAGAACACCGATCGTTATTTAGTCGTGCAAATCGAAGTCGGTAACCAAATAAAAATACCGTGCGAGTTCAGTCGTCAGAACTCGTGTGCAGTGTATAGAACATCTCACCGCCGCTCGAGGTCCTTGTTGGCGCGCGCGAGCTCGGCCTCCGCCTCGCGCAGGGAGTCCCCGAGCGCGCCGGTCTCGGCCGCCAGGAAGTCCTGCATCTCGGCCGCCTCGCGCTCGGCCTCGGCCAGTCGCGCCTCTAAAACTCGGGCCGACTCGCGGGCCGAACATGCCTCCTGCGTACGAGAAAGTAACCATAAAATTCCAAGTCTTTATTAAGAAAAAATCTAATTCGTCAATATATTTCTAGGAGCTGGTTGCTAAATCCATTTGCAGGTCTTTTGTTAAGCATGGTCAGCCGTAGGAACAGCATTCTTATTGTAAAGGTTACAAAAGCAATATAAACTGGTTGTAGAAGTAATACGGTTCACAAATCAAAAATAAGGTTTACTTTTGTTATTTTACAACTTCATATATATTGATACTTGTACCTGTTAACACATGATCGTATATTTCCCTAATAAGGGACTACCATATAATTCGATTGTGTACTACAAAGTTGTTGTTTCTAATAATTCAAGCAACCTGCAAGTACTGTAATATTTCTGATAGTATTAACAGCCCGCGTCTTTCTCCGGTACATTACAATTAATTCAATTAAGAGACATAACAGATATAATGTATAAACCAGCCACACTGAAAGAATGAGATGTACGAGAGTAATCAAATAATGACTCGAATGAGCTAGCCGCATTATGATAAGTTTTGATTATGGGTTATGTTGTCTCTATTTATTAATAAATTATAATAGTAAATACGGTTTTAATAAATTCAATATATCATAAAAACGTAAACAATACACCGCAGTATTTTTGTATCTCTGTGCAGACTAACAGAGTGACCCAAATACAAACTAATATTTAAACAATTTTAGTATATAGTATACGAATTTAGCATTATAATCGTGTGTCATACATACATATAAGACCTGAGAGACAATTACGTATTTAACTTAATAAAACGCATCTCGCTTGGTTAAACACATTAATTATATGTTTCTGTATCCACAAATAAGCACAAGCACTTTTTTTTACGTAACGACTTTGCTCATGACCTCAGTAAAAACACGACCTCTACAACCCGTTTAAATTACGGCATGTAAGTCAACGAGACCCTTGTAAAGGTAAACAAGCTTATAACGGCAACATGTTTCGACGTGAAGTGCAATCGTGTGTATGTTGTGACGAGTCATGACTCATGACCCGAACGGGACACTCGGAATCACTTAACATACTCAATCTCACTGATGAATAGTTGTTATTAATTTAAATATGTTTTTTTTATAACATAGGCGGCAAACGAGCAGACAGATTGCCTGACGGTAAGCAATTACCGTCGCCCATGGGCACCCGCAACACCAGGGGAGTCACAAGCGCGTTGCCAGCCTTTAAGAGGGGTTGGACCTCTCATTGTTGGACGTAGTTTAAGGACATACCCGGGTCCGAATTGTTTATTACCAAAAACAACAAAATACGTAAAAAAAACAATTAATCATTAAAACTAATTAGAACTAACAATAAATTTAACTATTATTAATTGTAAAAGTCGCTTAAATATACAAACTGCAGTTTTGAATTTCCAAGTGCTAGATATAAAAACTATAGCAGCGGCGGTGTTACCATATATTTTTTTTACTTTTTCAGACATTGTATATGAAGATAAAGCCAAACCGGCCCCGGCTTGACGCGTCACCATTTGTAAGTAGTAAAGTGCCGAACGGAAGTTGTCAAGCTATTTCTGATTCTAATTGTATATAATTACGGTGTAATTTCATACTGTCACAGCGGTTTTATGACAAATGATTCGACATTTGCGAATGTCAAAGTCTTATTTACTAGCAAGGTGTAATAAGGATAATTTTGATTGCTTAAAATGACGGATAAATTCGAAAATAAATTCTTATTACAACGCGGAATACAAGTTTACTATTTATATGTTTCTGGCTACAGGAAGTATTGACATGGATTTTAAGTATTACATGCAGATTTTGCCGTGTGGTGCCGGCTGACTAGAATAGCACCACCCCATCTCCTCCCGCGGGTGTCGTAAGAGGCGACAAAGGGATAAATCCTACGGACGGGCAGCAGCGTCCGTCGAAACACAATCTACAGCTACTGCGGTCGCCAACCCGCTTGCCGAGCGTGGCGACTATGGCAACTACCCCCAAGATGATACAAGTCATATTTGTGGGAGGCCTAATGTCCAGCAGTGGACTACATACGGCTGAAATGTATGTAATGTATGCAGATTTTGGCTATTCTAAACTTCTAATTTAGCAAATTACTAAAGTAAAAACATATTGTTGTTTTCATGTTGCTCGTGCCAGTCACGATGGAACAAAAAAAAGTTGTAATCGAAACCTTGACCGTTACTCTGAGAAAATGATAATCTTAATAAAACGATGTAGCTGACATTTCCAACTCGAACTATCGTAATCAACATTCACGATCGATCACGTTTAGCTAAACGGTTCTGTTCTAATGAATGTCCAATTCCAATGATATAAGAGGCTTAGATCATTTTGCAGAACTGCGATAAAGTCAGTCAGTGGCGACATCGTCATGGCTGCAGTTCCTGGGTGCGAGTCAGCCGTGAAGTCTGAAGCGCGACATTTGCGTACGTACGGAGCGGGTTGGTAGAAAGTCGAGGAAGTACAAAATGCAAATGCGTTCGCTAGAAGCTCTCGCTATACCTTTCCTATGGCAAATCGCCTGATGGTTTTTAATACTTATTCTATTAAAATAAATTACACATCCTTAAACAATTCTACCATTACTGTGCAAATGGCATCAGAGACATTTAAGTTTACGTTTAGGTACATTTTTTTTCTTAACGTAACATTTTTTATTAAACAAGGGCTAGAACTAAGACGTATTCAGTCAAAAGGTACTTTAACTAATCAGAAATAGCTTGCTATTATAGCTTATCTCGTATAATCCTTGGTCGTAATATATCTTATCAGTTGTCAGTCGTTATTTAAATTAATTTATCTTAATCCACTCCCCGTGACATCTTTGGCCTAGTATTAATATAACTTCCATAATTTAGCAATCTGTTGACTTCCACGATGTGTACTATAACAATAAGTACTTAGACAATGCCGTCCTTAGTATGGAATTTATGTTATTTTTCATCTGACCAGCTAGCTCGAAACGCCCTGCTCTCCACTTTGCTTTATAGTGACTGAAGCTAACCTAAATGTCGTAAACTAGGTGAACATTTTTTTTTTTAATTGTCAGTTTTCATTTTTTATTTATGATTTTTGTAATTAGACTCACGTGGTGCAGGCGGTCGCAGTGCTCGCGCAGCGCGTCGATGTCGCCGCGCTGCCGCGCCGCCAGCGCGCCCGCCGCGCGCAACTGCTCCTCCAGCGCGCGCAGGCAGCCCTCGGCCCCCGCTCCCGCACCTGACGACTCATTTATATTAGACTGAAGTGACAAAGGCGACGACACACAACCTAAAGGCAAATAAAGTAGAAACCACTGCCTGTCTACTAATAATAATTCCGTCAAGAGGTACGGTTGCAGACAAAATAACCAAGGTTCTCTGTGGGTACGGTATCCCGAATAAAACTACATTTAAATTATAGAGCGTAAAAGAATAAGAGATTTGAATCGATGACATATATTGGCGAAATTCGGATTGTGGCGTTTTGTTTAATAATGTTAATTTATTGACAAAAGGAAGGTCGGAATCTGTTATTGAGTATTTCAAAGTCATTACAGACTATGGTCCTTGTGTTCTCGATCTTTCTGTACGCTTCAGAAACCTGGACCATCAAAAAAGACGCTCGACTAAGGATAGACGCGTTCGAAATGTGGTGTTGGTGTAGAATGCTCCGAATTTCTTGGACTTAACACCGAACAAATGTGTCTATCCTGGAGGAGCTCAGAATACTCGTAACAACACGGCTCTCTACTATCTGCACCCAGCGTGTAAGTACTTAAGTTTCTTTGGCCATCTAAGTAGATGCGAGCCAGAGAGTCTGGAAAAGCGTATACTGACTGGACGAGTGGACGCATGCCAAAGAGAAGAAGTGGCCGTATGGCGACACGTTGGGCGGACAGTATAATATCTGTCACTGAAACCACACTACAAGCCAGCATGCACCGGGCTCAAGATCGCGTGGCTTGGAGAGCGTTGGTGAAAGGTGTCCACATTCGTCCCTCAGCCATGAGGATACGACGAAGAAGACAGACTATGGTATTATCTGTGATTCAATTTCAGGCATAAACAGCAACTCGCAGTCCATCACTAGCATTACCACACAACATGTGTCAATATGCTAATACAAGTATAATCCATGGTAGAATATACGTTTTATGATTCGATATCAATTTTGTTAAAAGTTCTAAATTAACTCTTTTATAAAGTAAACCAACTCGTTCACTTAAATTTTTAGTGTCAAAGAACTTTCCAAAGAAACTGTGTCTTTAATAATTTTAAAGGACACGCAAAGTCACCTTGGACATAATGTTATTAATACTAATCTCAATAAATGTAATTCTTTTATAAGTCCCTGGATTATATCAGCGACTGGGTCGATATTAAAATAAATAGACTCCCATTTATGATTTCTTCTACTAGATCACAAGAAAACCAATTTCCAGTTAAACCTTGTAACAATTGCAAGATGACACGCAGGCCATTGTAGTCGCATGTGAACTCCTTTCACTTAATCGATGGCAAACGGTTTGGAAACAAATCGTGTCTAGATTTACGATTCTCGATGGCCTTTGGTTGGTCATGCAAATAGTTCGAAGCACTCCACCAGCCAAAGAATTAAAATGGCTTTAGATAATAATTACGATACTATAGCTAGTAGTTAACCCATAAAAAGTAAAAAAAAAAAAAAAACTTTTTCAATTATCTTATTGTACTTTGTGTATAAACGTCCAATAACAATTCTTTAGACACGTAGAAAAAGCAAACTGCTTGTGTACTCCCTGGTGTGTTTGTCTTGTATTTTGAGCCGAAATAGGTACGCAAATAACATTGTCACGAGAATAATGCTTTGAAGCAGATCCTTGTGTAGTTTGCCGCTTTCTATGCGACATGTTTTCTTATTGTGCGGACTGTGTATGTCTTGACTTGAGATAGCCAACAGATAAAAAAATGTCTTAGGGTCTAGACAGACAGACTGCATGTCACACAAAAATTGTATGGGAACTGCACGGTGACGGCAGCGATTCCATGAAATTTGCAGTCCGTCTGTATCGGCCCTTAGACTGACTATGTCTCTAGAGCGGTTGCACACTCACCGGCTCCGGCGAGCTCCAGCAGCCGCTGCGAGTTCCTCTCGAGCTCGGCGATGGCGGCGAGGCGGGCGGCGCGCTCGGCGGCCAGCTGCGCCTCGGCGTGCTGCCGGCGCTCGCGCTCCTCCGCCGCCGCCGCCTCGGCCGCCGCCGCCGCCGCCGCCAGCCGCGTCGTCTCCGTGTCGCGCGCGCTGGCTTGCACGCCGCGGTGACACCGGGTTATCTCTCGGCTACTGCAATGATAATTCGTGGGAATAAATGATGATCCAGATTTCGAAGTTCGTTAAAGTTACGATAATCGGCATGCTTTCTGGTAGGAATGGGAATAATCCAGTTGAATAAAAGCACGACACTTTAAATACTTTCATAATGTTAGACTAGTGTAAAGTATTCGTATTTATTGACCAGTATTAGTATTATCACGACTGTTACTTTAAAAAAAAGCATTTGGACGACTTGTTAAAAACCTACCATTCAATATTAGGCGTGATGCCGGCTAAAGCCGATTCCACATCAGTTCCTAGTAGCACAGTTTGGCAATTCTTTTCCGCATAAATCCTCACACGGGCCTTCGTTGTGCATCGTGTGGAGACAGACCGCGTGATGGTGGGGCGTCTCGACGTTGGTGGCGTGACGTCGTGTTTAGGTGAACCTTCTGATTCACCGTTTTCACGCCTCCTACGAGGAAGTGTTCCATACTTGTCGGCGGCGACACGCGTCGCGCTAGAATCCGTCGGGGTCGTCAGCCGAGGTCCATTTGAAGGCCATCTCTTCTCCTCACTAGGAGAGTTAGGCGTCCGGCATCTGGCTGTCGAAGTTTTAGTTGGTTTCGCTCGCAAGGCTGGGCTTTCGCGGACTAAGTTTGGCAGTTCACCAGTAGGACGGATTCGCGGCTTCGGCGTGAGAGGCCGCGGTTTCTCCGGCGGAGTCGGTTTCTCTCTACTTCTGGCACGTTCTCTGGTTGCTAGGTTGGGACCGCGCGGCGCCGTGACGGGCCGAGGTGTCGACGAGCCAAGGGGTGAGCTCCGCTTCGGCTCGGTGACGGTGACATTGACTCTGCGGCGAGGCCGCGGCGGCGCGCCTGCTACTGACGAGCTCTCTGAGCCGCAGCCTGACCCACATGACACAACACTGGAAGCACAAGACCGAGAGCCACCACCACTGCTAAGTGCTCGACCGCACCCTTCAACGCCGCTGTCACTTCCCGCTGCTCCCAACACTAGCTCATCGCCTGCCGGTAGACTGTCTAAATCACCCAACGATCGAGCATCATCGTTCACTTCGCACGGCTCGTGCTCAACTAACGATTCCGTTGTCACATTCTTATTACAGTCGTCTACAGAATCTAAACCAACACCACTCTCATCATTGGTGAGGGTAGCGCTACCGGTGCTAGCGAGTCCATCGCTGCCGGTTGACACCTCGCGTTGGCTGGGGCACTCTTCATTGGTCTGAACCTCGACCAAAGGCGGGTCTTGGTCCTCGGTAGCGTTTTTTGTACTGTCTACCTCCATGCTTACCGCTAAATCACATGATCTGAAACAATACAAAAGAAGGTTAATCATAAAAAATAATGCAAGTAATCAAGAGACAACGGAATTGTGCATTGTTTCAGCACCCAGGGGGCGCGACATGACGCTGTGCGCCCCAGGGGACAGACTACTGACTGCCATTGTCCCGCCACTCACTACCGATCCAATCTAGCAGTAATTATGTTCAACTGGGCAAATCTAATACAAATTATTAATTCGTAATAATTATGGCACCGATAAAATAAAATTGTATTATGTTTACTTGTGTTTCTAATATAGTAAAGATGATTTCGGGTATGACTTACATAAATAAGAAACGGCTTATAGCATTTAGTTATTTCCAGCCAATGACGCTCGTGTCAACAAGAACGTTTTATGGCTTCGTTTTGCAACATCACTTCAGCCGTGAGATACTTGTTTCACTACACGTAATGAGTAGCTACAATAACCTATTTAAGTACATTCAGACGTAACAACTTGTATGTATTTATTTATTTATCTATACTTATAGAGTAATAGGTACTGTGCTGTAATAGTATATTAAATACTTTATTGCTACCGACTGTTATTACAAATTCATCGTGACGGGTCAGATATTAGTAACTGACTAGTAACAGGACAAGCTTATTATCCAGTTAGGTACCTTAACGTTCCATAACAATAAACGTTACTTCTTTTATTGAACTATGAGACACTCCCTAATCTCCCGTGGGCGTAGAACTAGCACTATTGATGCTAAACAGGTCATGTTGTGACGCAAATTAATTATTCTGTATTCTAGTTCTCAAATTAATGTTATACACGATAATTTATTTAAAAAAAAATGTTTTTGAAACAAGAAGAATGATCATAAACTAGATTATGGTAATTCTTATTGTTTTTTGTTCACTTTTAATTTTAATGTCACTCGCCAGATATTTAGCTTCATTAAAGGTACAGACAGTGACAGATCAATTACCTATAAGTTTGTAAGTTAAAAGCCCCCACTTTTATCAATTCACATAAATGTTCAGCGTAAGATTGTATTTTTATACATATATTACACAAATACACATGCCCAATTCACATCAGTATAGTACACATCACAGGCCAAACACTTCCAATAAGTAATTAACTCAATCAATATTCCAAAGAGTGAGTTACAAAAACAGATGACTGTTTTTAAAATCTTAAAAAGATTCTATAGAATGTCAAGTGGTGAAACCAGTAACAATGAGCAAAACCTATCGACGTATTGCAGCGTTTCTCCGAGCGGAGCACAATGTGCGTTCTCATGGCTGAAGGCTGCCCACAAGCCTTGGTTGCTATTCACTCTGATATTTTACCTAAGCGACCTGCCATTTAACATTAAACATACCTGTTATTAAGACTCTTTGCTTACACTGTGGATACATTTTATGCTGTGTTTAAAGTGTACACAAAGTAGTGTAAATCACTTAAAGTAGTTGTGCAATAGATGTCTACAGTTTGTTTTTGATTAAGTAAATATCAGGCCATTTAATCTGTAGATATTGCTGACGAACAGATAACAACAATAGCGACAGAAGAGCCCTCCAACTCCTATTTGTGTTATGATTGTGACAACTTATCCTTCCAACTTTGCGATAAGGCAATGAATTTCAGTGACAATACCGTTAAGGCGAAAGCAGATCTATTCATATAACTTGGATCGAGATTCTGTTCTATTCAAATAAACACCATCATGCTGGCTTCCATTGGTCGGGTCGTCGAACTGCAATGTTCGCGAGCGTAATACTGCCTATTTAAATATGAGCTTCATAGTAGTTACACCCACTCGGAGGTCTACTATACAACTCGTCATGGTAGCAATCGCCGGCCAGCCGTCTGCGCACCCACTCGGCATTAATCACATGGTTATTTTTAAAAGCGATACAACATGCCTCTGTTTAGCGGTCATCAATTCACCTTATAAAGGCCATGGTGAAGGTTTTAAGCCGATGCCTGCCTGTCACGCTTCGTGTAAAAACTAATCAAGAATAGTTGACACTTTCGGAAGATTATACGCCGCGTTAAAATATCTCTAGAAAGGCATCCCCAGAGCATACCGGCGATGGAGGAGAAAATTGCTCGCGTTAATGAAAAAATGCCGCCAAAAGGCTTAATTACCGTCTATGACTCTCAAGCTAACTAACCATAACGCAAACTTTCGATTCAATTGGAATAAAGTGCCACCGCCACAATAAATACATGTTTTACGAGTGTTGCCACGGTATCAATGTGGTTTACCTGATAGATATTTTAGTATTTTGCTATCTACTTTCATCTGATCCGGTAACTTATGCACGAGCCCGCCGCGATTTCTACCACAAACTTTCATGGAGAAACAAATAATGTTGGTCATTCAAAGTACGTTATGTTATTTATCTAAGTACTTAGTATTCTATAAAGCAGCATCACTTCATTGCCTGCTCCTAAAATAGTCTAAACACGTCTTGTTTAGAGTTGAAACTTTATAGTGATGATTTGGGTTGCACCAGCTTCTCCAGAGAAGGAGTCATCGTGAAGTGAGTGTCCCTGTCTCCTAGTAGTTCAATGTGGATTAAACAGTTACAGAGTTGTAAATTAAGAAACTGTTGAACATTAAGTTTGTTTTCCTCGCATGCTTTGAAAATCTGGTAATCTTGCTTTTACATGGATCTCAATATTCGCAATGTAAGCATGAAACGTCTATGATTTGATCATTTCCGACTTGTATAATAAATAACTAGTGTATGTTCTTTAAAATTCAAGGTAAGAGTGGTCAATTTGCCCTTATATTCACAATCTGAAACACTATTCCATTACATGTTCCATGAATTCCATGTTACACAAATGTATATAAATAATATATATTTTATTACAGCGCTAAAACACAAAGCAATTTATTTTGTATTATTTAAATTATCGTAATCTAATCGAAATCGGCACATAATTTTATCACCGCCGCAGGCTATACATTTAGGTAGGTACATGTACAATTGTACTGTTCGAGTAACAGAGGAAAGTTAAAGCTACTAGGCACATTTGTAACACATATTCCGTCAAGCACTTGGCGAGTTTCCATCTGTCGCCGTCGTTTTCAAGTAACACCAAACTATTGCAGCACGCATCTAGGTTAACGTCGAATTGCTAACATAAAACAAATTCAAAGCTAAAGAACAAATTGCATCTAGAAACCATTTGCATTTATCACAGACATTTAATATACACAAACTAGCGTTATGTTTTAGATACAATTTCACCTACAGGCGTGTTTAATTTGGTTTTAGCTTCAATGCTTTATGCTCGACATTTACGAAGTCAAATACTGATCTTTCTTTTTCGGATCAAGGTCATATTTTTCGTGACGTACGTGAAAAAATAAAACCCCACAGCTTCTGGTATCGTTTCGGTATCGTTTTATACAAAAAAACTTGGTGAGGATAGTCGAGGGGCAAACATATTTTTGTTATGCGCATACATATGTTGCTTGCTTGACTAGAAGAATGATCACTCGATAGATAAATAAATATAGCATAATAATACGTAAACGTACGTAAGATAAAGAGACGGATGATTACGAGTACTTATTTATCAGTGTATTTTACGTATCTTATATGGACATTGTGTCGCCCCAAATATGCAACGAAAAGCTATAATAACATTAAACATTAGCATTACTTACGCCATATGAAGACTAAATGAGAAACATTACTAGTGGAATATCTAATAATAAACAAAAGCCTTTTAGAAGATAATGTTATAAACGTGATGCATTTTGTAAACAACAATTAAAATACTGGTGGTGCTGGACGGCTATAATTTAGTCGGAATGTTAAAATGAACAAAAACTTCATATTGCGCAGTGAGAAAATGATCAGTATGATTACGAAGCAACCGCGGTCTAGCTAAAGCTGTATCCATTTATACTTGAAGGTACTGTTGATAACCATCAACAAGACTTGCAAGAACTCCTGATTGATGGCATTAAAAACTTGCAATGATGACTTAAAACATTTTATTCCTCGCTTCGAAACACTCACTGTTATCGGCACCGCCAGATCGTAAAAAAAGCTTTAGTGTTCAAGTTTTTCTAAAGACCGATCTCATAAACCGGCATTTACAACCCAGAAATGTTACTGCAATTAAACCGTCATGCTACAAGAAACATGCTTTTATAAAATTATACGTATTGTTCTTTCAATAAATCTGGTCAGAAAATTGAGCTTTAGGTTTTTTCCTAGTTCTTTTTTATAGTCTAAATCAGGCAAGGTCGATGTACCACATTGAGTTCGACAGCCAGAGGACGTGTATTTTGGCAAAAGTTATGTTTATCCAATCTGGTGAGTAAACAGAGCTAAATACATGATCTTAGCTCTAACCAGCGGGGGCAAAGCCCGGTCGAACTTACACAGCAATAAACTGTTAACCAAGTATAACAGAAATCAAACTGTTTACTCAATCATTTATTATAGTTTAGCGTCTTTAACTGCTGTACGTGTGCTTGCAGCATATGAGTTTCTTCAAAATACTTAGCGAGTTAGCATGTATGTAAATGTTCGATTTAGAGAACATAGTAGAATAAACACGAACTGACCCAAAAGGGTCTGTTTTTTTTATAGCTCCATTGATAAAATATGTGCTGGTTCAAGGTATCTACACAATTAAGGTGAGTATAAGTAAAAAAATTGTCGTATACTTAATTTTCTCAGATCTCATGTGTGTATATATAACGAAATGAAAAAGTATGCCATCGTAAAACTTTATTAGGTCGTATAAAAGTCACATAGGTAATTGAGACATCCCCGAGGAGAAGGTACACAGCCCATATGCAAGAGTCGAGGGTTATAATGGCGTTGACGCAATTATAACCCTATATAAGTAAATAATATACAATAAATTGCCGTAAAACCGTCCCAAAATTATTTTATTACATAGTGTTTTCAGTAAATCAACGTGTTACTTTTTGGAATAGCCAAACTACGATATTTTTAATGCCGAGGTATTATTTAGTACTGTAATAGAAAACTAAACTTGTCCCTACAACTGTAAACCAAAAACCTATTAACTATATAATATATAAAATCGGCCTTCTTGGACGTTCACCACTCTGGCCACGGGATCCAACATGACAAGGGTTTCTGATTATCATCGAACGAAAAATGTTATACGAATATCTGTTAATGTATGAACTTGTGGCCTCGTCAAACTGCCAAGACATAATAAAATTGGTATTACATTGTCCTGAGTTGTAGTCTACATTGTATGTCGCATGTGGAACCCCTTTCTGCCATTAGCGGCAGACAGGGCGGGACCGGATGAAGGGCTCGGTGCAATAAAGACTTGAGTCAATTAAAACCGGGAATCGTGCTAAAACACGTAAGCATGTGTGTCGAGAAAGGTCAATGCAATTTGCAATGGTGGATTAACTATTAATAGAAAATTCCTGTGTAACAGCGTGAACATCTATTCGACATACATTTATATCGCTGGTATAATCATGAATATATTTCTCTTCACCTGTCCACTTATATGATGTTTATAAATCGATGGTACATTACTTAGATTGCTTTGAGGTATTTATTTTTTATCGTATCTCTGAAAGAATTTTGATATGGTGAAAATGTTCAGAGTTATGAGTTAACTAATAAGCAAAGGTGATGAACCCAATGCCTATTTATTAATTCGTCGCGATCAACATCGACTTAAATTTGAAATGAAGATAATACGAGAAAGTTTTATGGTGAATAGTATTAAACTCGCAGTTATAAATACTGCGGAGCGATAAGCTAATTCATTAAAATCTATAATAATTAACGTAATTAACATATTGTTACCTATTAACACAAATGAAACCTGATGGAACATTAAATAAATCACTTTACCAAGTTCACGTCATTCGCTGTATTTATTTCGAATCTTTTTTATTCTGGCAGAATGAATTAGCATTTTATTTAAAGATTAATGGATTTAATATACCCAACCTGTATTTATTAAAAAAATATATGCATCGGAATTATGGTTCTCAATAAAATAATACTACCCGATAACACTTGTGACTATATATGAACGTTAATAAGACCAATTTGTAGTTTTTTGCTGACTGACACTTGCTTTTATTTTCTTGTTTCAATGTAATAAATCGTCCTAAACAACTGCAAATAATTGGGGTCTCGTAATAATTCATTCCCCGTACCACGCAACGCCCATATGTTTGAAAAAATTGAGTAACACGCTTGCTCTAATAATTTGCCAGCCTCCCCCATTATAGGGAGTCATGCTGTCCCACGCCTTAGCACAAATGGAAATTCGTAACAATGGCAAGAATTTATTAATGATTTCGGGCTACGCAAATAAATGGGCCATCGATTTTTCACCTAAGTTGAGTAGACGCCTCTTCGCGAAGCGAAAGATTAGATAAATCAGTCAGGGCTCTCGTTTGCTTATTGAACGAGTCTATTGTTGTCATAGAACAGATACAGTTTTATTATTGGATAAACACAGTCCCCTACAATTAACGCCCCCGGTATTGCCCTGGGTGACGGGAATGTTAAATTACCACCATTGATTATAGGAAACATTGCGGTGACGGATATCTAATAAATATTTTAAAGGCATGAAAATAAAGTTGTGAATCTTTATACAAATAGTACATTACCTTGTTATACCTAATTCAATTGAATTCGAAGCAGTGTTCTTAGTCTCATTTTCCATATGCATATATTAATATTTTATAAATAATGTAAAATATAGTCTAAAAAAGAAAGGAGAAGAATCAAAATAAAATTCACGCTGGTGGCGCGATAGGATAATTAAATGATATTAATCTGATAATAGATAACAAAATGCGCAAGCATCAATAGTAGGGAACCTGTATCGGTTATGGTAATTTTACAACGTTTCTAAGTACGAATGTCACAATAATAAATTAGTAATGCATTTTATACCGACACATTTAGAGGACATTACGGTCGGAGCAGCTTTAGTAAATGTTCTATAATATATTGTACACAAACTTTGCAGGTGATCAAACAGCTGTAACTTTATCCAGGTATTTTTTCGATCTTGCTCAACTAGTTAAGAGGTCATCAAATATAATAACAGTTACAGTAAATACTTAATAATGATATACTTTTAATATGTACACTCGAGTCGAGTCAAAATAAAAATGACTTAAATATAATAAATTACCTTCTCTTCCAGAAAAACATGAACGAATGTTGATCAATAAACGTAATCCAATAAAACTTTCCAAAATAACACGTTCACAAAAACGGCAATGTTTATATTTGCATGGGAGAGCACATTATCTCATGAGAAATTATATTAGATACGCGCGTCAATATACAAGTCCGGCGCGGATGGAACTGTCTACTGAACATACTAAATAAAAGCCGTCGCGCGCCGGGAGGGGCGCGAGTCGCCATGTGTAGCAAACAACCTAACAATTTCACATGCTCCTGTGCCCATTACCAACGCCGTATAAACAACTGAATTATAAATTGGCAAGATTATTGTCTTACACTGGCTAATCAACACGGCAGCTGCAGATGTGCAGGACAAAAAACATGAAAAAAAACTAGGCAAGGCAGGCTGAACTTGATTGGGTTGGCGAGTTGGAAAGATGTTTTTACCGGACAAGTAGCTTGAAATGATGTAATAACTATGTGTGAAAGAAACTACTTTAGTTCGGTGCCTTCATATTAAACTAGACTTTGTAGGGCCGCTAACAAGAGCGATATCATCAAAATGAATCTTTAATTCAATCTATAATGACCTGGAAATTGGCTATACGTTTCGCTTGGGAGATTCAATATCGCGTGCAATAAGCAAAGGCTGACCGGACGCGCAGCCTCGGGATTTCATCTACATTCATGATCCAGCTATACTCGCAACAGATTTTCCGCTAGACATTTTATTTGCATATATGAGATACTCGAAGTTATCACATCTTCCGGTTCGGTGAGCAGAAAAATGAGCAAATAAGTATCGTAAACAATCGATTGTTAACACATCAATGCTTCGTCAATGTGCTGAAGACGTAGCTATGTATTATTTCTAGCAATTACGACAGTTTAAAAATAATTACTCTTAGGAAGTAAACACGGGTGCTGGTTGCTTGATTTTATTTCCACCATTCAGGAAATCCTACTTAGTAACGGTCTATACGTAGAGCAATTTTCTTACTTGGTAGCCTGATTTATGTTCAGTTATCTAATGTAGTCGCTGGGATAGGTTTAAAACAACAACAGATCATTAGAAATGATGTTAATGTAACTGACACAGTAAGTTATGCACCGTATGTAGAATAGAACCTAAAAAAACTACTCGCGTGGGAGTTTTTGCCAAGATTCAAATCCTAACTTGAACGTAAGTGCTTCTACGAGACGTTAAGCTCAATTGTTTGGATATTTATGGCAGAAATTAACCCGATGGATAGAAAGTTTGATAGCCATGTTATAGTGTGAAATGAAGAGTTGCGCTACAATAAATGGGCTATTGTGGAAAACATGGCGTTGGATAACTCTGCCTATCGGCTACAAAAATGAGTACATGAATTTTCAAGTTTCGGCGAAATTGAATTACATTTTTGCAGACAGTAATATCCTGTCCGGTATTGACTCGTCTGCTCTGGCCGGAAATTTCAGTTTAATAGGTATTTGCAGTCAGCTGGAGAGTCAGGAAACCTCTTTGCATATACATATGTACTCCTAGTACATATATTTTTTATGACTATGCACAGCAGTGGCGGCGCGTCAAGTTTTTTCTTAGGCAAGACGGAGCCGATATGTCTGAGCCTTTTCTTCTTGAGCCCAAGGAAAACCGTTGAACTGCAGTAAAGTTAGTCAAGCCAGCGGGAATCGGCTTGTATAAACGCGCCGCCATTGATGCACAGACTAATTTTATTTCCCTATACATATAAATACATAAATAAATATTACAGGACATCCTTACACAAATACGTAAATCCAAATACGTAAATACAAACAAAACACCCATGACTGAGGAACAAATAACTAAACCATCGGACAACAATCATCAGGTTAAAATTGGCTAAAATACTTAATGACATCTAGTTATCTCGTAGCGAAAGCAATGATTTTAATACTTAAGTGCACCAAACAAGCGGAAAATCAGATAACAGGTCGAACAGCTGTCGCTATTCTAATGACTTTCCAATCGTCTTCGATCGAGCTTGACTCTGGCTTTATCTGTAGCAGCATTTCAACCAGAAAATTCAAACAAATAGCAAGTACGGAAACAAAGGTTTAGGTTCGATTTTGTTTTTGCTGTCTCAATTAGGTACGACACAACACAGGTTCGATTGCCACAATTTCATTCCGATATTGAGCCTACTAAAAAGCTATAATATAAGTTTTACAAGCTTAGCAATTCAGTCAGATTTGAAATAGTAACCATGCACTCATCATAAAATTCATTAGAGTAATTGGTACTCGTAATTGTTTTGTAAGTCGTAACAGCTCGAACATCGAAGTTCGTATATTTAGGGCATCTTTCTCTTTTACTCCATTTAAGGCGTCATTAGAGTGACAGGGACAATCGTCCGAAATTTACGAACATCGTCTTTCGCGGTAGCTCCTCACGCACCAGGCACTCGGGGCACTAACAAGGATCGGCAGCAGTTTTCCTTTAAACTCTCAAGTCGACCCAGAAAGCCGGCCTTGACCGGTGCAGCCATATGGCGCATGTGTTGATTCTCCAATCTGGATTGACGACTACTGCCGTAGAAGGCGCAGCTCGTGTTGAGCCGATACAGCCTTGCACGCAAGCCGAGGAAGTGTACGGTCAGCAACAATAGTAAAGTATGAAACAACGCACCATAAGTATCTGCCATACTGTGTATATTTTTTTCCAAATGAGATAGTTTCTACAGTTCGCGTTTCAATTGATAAACACGCAGAAATCTGTTTCTTTTTGTGAATCAATTAAAACGGTGTAGTTAAGTACTTTCGGTGCGCTGTTTCATCGTAACTATTGATGCTGACTGTACATACGAGTATGATCGAATACGAAACGAATCTACGGGCGGTATCCTTAACGTGTAGTTAGCGTCGGGAGCATAAAAAGGTCGTTAAAAGTCTGTTGAAGAACAAACCTAAAGAACAAAGCAAGTTTTGACTAAAAAATATGCGGCGCCAAAATTATTCTAAAACAATGTAGAGAATG
Source organism: Grapholita molesta (assembly GCA_022674325.2). NCBI lineage: Eukaryota > Metazoa > Arthropoda > Insecta > Lepidoptera > Tortricidae > Grapholita > Grapholita molesta. The sequence continues at coordinate 14,333,789 of CP053130.2, read as the reverse complement.
TTTTGTTAATTTTTATATTATTCTATACTAATAATATTATAGTAACGGTATAGTTAATATGAACACAATCGTTTCGTGAACAAAATAAACTTGTACGCCTAATAGTATTTCAACATGTAGGTATTTGAAAAACTACATGTACAAACTCTTTTAGAACTTCCATCAATTAACAAACAATGAATCATCTACTGTATTCAAGCTGTGTATGCATGCGTAATGTGAAGCCCATTTTTACGTTTGCTTTCTTATAATTCACTATCAATTTACATTAGGTATATATTGCCATAATACACCAATATATGGCAGATAATATTTAGAAACAAAATATTAATACGCGTTGAAATTAAAATATTTGTTTTGATTTATGTTCTGGTGCTCTGTGTACAATCCATATCGTTCATATGTACCTATACATTTTAAAGTCTTAGTTTAAAGGATTAAAGTAGGATGTGTGTAGTAGATATTTATAACTAATTGAACATTTTGAGGTTGTACAATCAAGTCATCGCCACATTTCTTATTTCACGTATCTGAATACGAGTTATATATGGCTGTTGCGTCCATCAGCATTGCAGCCGCATCATTGGCTGACCTGACCTGGTCATGCCACGGTCAGTTGTTCATTGGCATGGCATTGCAATCAGATCCTCGGCGCACGCGGCGGAACGAACCACGGGTATCGTTTACAATTAAAGTCACAGAAACTACAATCAACGGTTTTACATGAGAATTACCCACGTTCAGTGATCCACGGATATCTTTTATACCGCTCTCGTATGTACGGAGCAAACACATCATACGATCTCTTCTGTTGCGTACCAACAAGGTAGATAATAGAGTAATAGAATTACCAAACAATCGGAGCAGTTCAAAATACGAAGTAGCCCTATCGATTAGGTCAATAAGAGACACAAGCGTGATAACATGTGAAATAACTTGCGCAAGTAAAGCTACTTTTGGTAATTAAGGTTTCGAGTCAGTAAAGCAAGTGTACTAGACCTACGCTTTAATTAGTATTATATTGTTACAAAACGCGAGTATCACCTTTCAGCTTTAAACGCTCTAAAGTGTTGCCATAGAACCACTTGTGGGGAATTCTATACCTAAATGTAGAGAAAAGGCCGACAATTATGAGCACACATATAATGACAACTGATAATTGATAAACGATAGAGTATCAAGAAAAGAGTACAAAACCATAGACAATATGTATAACAGCGGCGGCGCATCCATACAAGCCGATTCCCGCCGGCTTTACTAACATTCTCGCAGTTCAAAAGTTTTCCTTTGGCTCATGAAAAAAAGGTAAAGTCATATTAGCTCCGTCTTGCCTAAGGAAAAAGTTGACCCACCGCCACTGATGTATAGCATAAAAACCTCGTCCACAACCGTCTATCTACAACATCATACATACATGTATGTAATAACCATATTTTACAATAAATACATTGAAGGGTACGATCACATATAAATAGAGCTAATGTAGAAAAATATAGAGGACTTACCGCGAAAATCGAAGTGCGCAAATTTCGAACGGTTGTCTTTGTCACTCTAATTACACCTTAATTGGAGTAAAATAGATACCCGAAAATTACGAACTGCATTTTGCGACAGGCCATCTAGACAACATACAAAAACACAGTACAAACTCGTGAGGGAACAAGAATTTCGGTCCATTTATGTGTTAAATATGATGTTGGCTAAGTTTAGTGTTAATCCAGACAAATTTACAGAGGGGCTGGGTTTTGTCTAATTATATCTCCTCTCTCGTCGCGTGCCTAGCGTTCTCGTCGGGACTTATGGCACTTCATTTGCTGAAAACTTAATGCCGGTCTATAAAAACGTTCTTTGTCACATACGCTCGATAACCGAGTATACAACAGACATGTAAATAAAATGAGATTTCTCTTCGTAAAGTAATTTCTACGCGCACGGATACTCATAAACAACTTGATTACCTTGTTACCTATGTCCCAGTCTCACCGTAAACAACATGGTCGTTACATAGGACGCATCAGGCAAAGGTATTACACCAAATCACATGAGTTTAATCAAAACCGTATAATACGAACTCATTCCTTGCTAGTTTGCTATTTAAATTTAATGTCCAAGCTGAGATTAGATGAAACGAATTCTTAAATTAATTTTAGAGCCCTGCTTTTAGCGGTCAAAAGAAAATATAGACGAATAAAATATGAAGAGAATTATGTCAGTCGTCGGATCCGAGCAAGATTACATCGGAGTTTCCGACCGATTCTTCATTTCGGCTTGTTTGGACTGGACTTGAAAAGTGTTCAGCTCAGCAGTGCATTTCCGGATATATAAATGGAAAATAAAGGCGTCCCGGTTAATAATGATTTACAACCAGTGTTAACATTGCCACTATTTACTATAAGCTATAAGATTATTTATAAGAGACAGCATCCTTTGAGTTTTATTACAGGAATGGCCGATGTCTGCTATTACTTCCGCTCTTTAGATAAGAAACCGTAAACACGTTTATGTAGCATTTAATTCGAAAGGTGAAAATAGGTGCTTTTATCAGAATAATTTCTGCCTGAGGTCTATATGGATGCGATACGACGCATAATGTCGATTGTCCGAAAAAGGTTTTCTCCGATGTTTGGCATAACGTTGAATAGCGTACTACTTGTTTAGTCTTAACTATTTTTGCGTAGGTATACATATTTAAAAATCCTAAAGCATGTTTGTCCTAATATTGATCTCGAACATCGAATTACCTACCAATAACGTAATATTACTAACAATTATTATACATGCGATTCAAAGGGCTACAACTGCGACGAAAACTAAGAAACCTATTTTTTCCAGACAATTGCGTTAGGAAGGAGAAGTAGATTTAGGTTAGGTTACAACAGTATTCAATTGCCTGTTCATTCTAATATATAATGTTACGTTACAAACGTCTGTATTTATACGTGTTCACAATAGATCTCGGAAATAACACAATACAGTACAATGTACAGGATGGTGAGTGGTGAGAATCGGTCACTTAGGGTGAAGGCCGATCTCCCAGAGCGATGGATGCGCACCGCACGACTCGCTAAATAAGCTACTTCCGCAGCAGCCACACGGCACTCACAGTACATATCGCATCCAATATAACAACCACATTTCTAATGTAACTAGACCTTTAGATTCTCGACATTTACACGGATAAAGATCTATCTTACACTGGTTCAGTGGATGTGTGTGTCGGGAATGATAGCAGTGTAGCACGGCCACACGCGAACTCTATTATTGTTGTTATGCGAACACTTAGTGCAAAGACTGTAATGAATACAAGTTACAGGTTAAAAGACCGCAAAACACATAGAGCGAAATAAGCGTCATGGCGGTCAGGCACGAGGCACGATCAGTGCCCACTTTGCTTTTTAGTTACATAAGTGCCTACATATTTACTTTTCTTAGAGATACAGTGCATTCACGCCGTAAAAATAAATGATTTATTTTCAACTTTACCAAACAGCTCTTAGTAGTTTAACCGGGAAATATCCCGGTTACTTTGTACTTACAGGATAATCCAGGAGACGACGGGACTAAATGATCTAATAGCGGCCAAAAGTTTAATAATGATAAACCTACTGATATTTATGTTGTGTAAAAACCGTTACAGCGATAGGAAACAATGTATTAATTTAATTGTAATAACAGGAAAACAGGAAACAGACCCAGTGATAAAAAAATATTGTGGTTTTCACATACATAGTTGACGTTAACGTCATTTACAACCATAACATCTTGGAAACCGATTTTCGCCCACTTCCAATAAGTCTTACAGATCGATTAGAAATAGAATAAGCAACTTTTATTTGTAAGTTTTTTTATCGTTCAAATTGCTTCTGTTTGTGAGCGTAGGTATATATTTACGAATATGTAACGTACCTACATCTGTGGTATAAATTAAGCCTAGAATATAATTTAGTGCGTAGATAGGAAGTTATATATTCTTGTTTTAAATTTCCTCGCTCCCAGGGCCGCGGCGGCCGTCAGCTGTGTCAAGAGCACGTGTTCTGTACACAGACCGCCCGTGCACGTGTCCCAAGATACAACATGCACCAACGCCGCCGGCCTCTATTCGTCGCTAGACTGTAAAACTGATTCTTTGTACTTGAATAAATAAATTAAAACCGTATTGTTTATGGTCGTATGCTACCGGGCATTCCAGCCAACCAACCAGGTTCGAAAATTATGATAACAAACTATAGATTACTCGTAGTTGTAAGTTAGCAGTAGATAGTGTAGATACTCTACTAGATTAATCTGATCAAAACTTTAAACAATTTAATTCCATCAACCCATAGTCATATTCAACACTACTTACTTTAATTTCTTACCATTTGTAGTTGAATATTACAATAACTAACAAACATTGAGCTCCGTAAGGATGCAAACTATCCGCGAACAGATAAATTAAGATTGTTTTGTCCTGCGTATTACCACATGCATCAAGTAAGTAAACCGAGTTAATATTCCAAGTGTGTTCAGTTCGGCAATAATGATGAAATCAAAACAGTATATTCGTGATTCACTTTCCGTCGATAAGTACATTGAAACATTTATGGTCGTATATACGTTTTAAGGCAACCCTTCCTTCTAAGTTCGTTGCACCGTGATTGTTTTGCATTGTACCCAGACGACGACGACTGCATATTGATCGACGTTCTTCTATTTTCATCGTATCTACAATATAGCTGCATTTACTTGTCAGGTATAACGACGAATAGCCTAATTGGCCACTTAGAATCAATTTAGTGCAAAGGAGATCTTTAATTCAGAACGTTAAGCGGAAATATGCACATTCGTTTTACTACTTAGATCCTAATATTCCTAGACTGGTTTAGGGTTATTCAATACAAAAAAAAATCTATAAAAACATGTTTTTACTTTTAAACACTAAACACTACCGTTCCTTGTCGTTTCCGGTGCAAAAGAGCCCATAACACTCGCGGCATTACCGCGCTGGATAGCTATGGACAACCTTTGCACTAGAAACGATTCGGAGCGGGGGTCCTCTCCCCTTTGCCAAGTCGATGGCCTATGTCGCCTACAAACTTTTTCGCGTCCCGCTGTTTCCACCGTGAAGGAAAAAAAAGGACGCACCTAGAGGGGCATATTTTTGTCTCTTCACCGCCTTCACGCACTTCATGTGTCTCTGTTGTCGATTCCCCTTAAATCGTCAATTTTCGTATTACCGCCCGTCACCTTGGCTCGTTAAGTGTTACATCACCGCCGATCACGGCGATTGCCGTTACGAGGACTGCATACAATGAACGTGCTAAAGGCACAAAACCGTCGACATCCGGGAAAGTGGCGGGGAAGTGATTTCAATCGGCCCGGTCTCTATCAATCACATTACGGCGCACGAATCGCCTCTCTCGAAAAAAGAACAATACTCGATTAGTTATGAGCTTATGAGTAGTTTATCCGATCATCGCATATGTAAATGTACATTACATTACATAATTAAACGCCGCACATGTAGTGACACACGTGTCAGTCGAAACTGAGATGCCCAAACCATCATCTCCGCATTTTGAATAAACATCTGTGCCCGGACCAACACTGTTATCTACTTTTGTTGTTAAAACCATACTCGTATATGTATATCAACTGGCATATTATGATCAAAGCCTATATCCCAAGCCCACAAGAAATGTTTTTGTAACTTTACAAACATCGAGGCAAATATGAAAATTATTTGGCTTTATTTGCCTTAATTAAAGTGAAAACTTCTTAGTGAGGAAAAGGGCGCTCTAAGCCAATATTCTTACAGCATCCTTTATATGTGTGACCCAATTTGCAAGTACTTGACAAGAAAAGAGCAGTTTGTTTCATCCTACCGTACTAACAAAAACCAACCATAAATCTCTGTGATAAACGGTTGTTATAAGTTATTGTGGCCGAACAAGCGATGAAGGTTTAGCCGAGTAAGGATTGAACATAAGAGGGAATAAAAGAGGCTAACTACATGGGGACGAGGCAAGTTTTGCAATAAGCTACCACAGCCACGACAATAGGACGCCGCGCCGCTACGGACTGGCTTCAAAAATAATAAGTTACATCGTCGATCAAATAAAATTCAATTTGAAAATAATGCGACACATGTTTTGCAAGACTAATCTATATCGAGGTGGGACAGGTGGGGCAAATATCGCAATTGGTATTCTTCGTTGCTACGACAATCTGGCGCCGCTGGAGACTGCTATTGGTAGGTGTTAATGGATAGTGTAGTTTGCAAACACTAATGTAAACAACCGCAATTCATGCCGCAATGTCTTATAAAATGATTTACTACGTCCACTGTTGGACTGACCTCCCTCAAATATAATTTGTATCATCTTCGGGGAGTTGCCATAGTCACCACGCATGGCGTAGCTGTTGATTCGGTTTCGATGGATGCTGCTGCCCATTCTTCGGTTTTTACTCTTTGTCGTCTGTTACGACATCCGGGGAGGAGATGGGGCGGTGATATTTAACCGACAATCCGCTTTTTAAAAATAATACGATACAGAACACTAGTGCACTGAGCATAGAACTGTGCATTACTTCTATTAACTTTCTTGTCCTTGTATTTATTTGAAATCTTGTGCGATTTTCATCTCTGCCACTGGCCTCATAAATATGAGCAAATTAGCAACTTCTGTTCTAGTCTAAAATTAATTGATGTGTCTGTAAACGGTTCGGATGCTGAAACTAAACACGCCGCAAGTTTAAACCGTACGCGGCGTTTACGAGCGGCCCTATTGCTAGACGATAAACATGTACGCCGGCTACGGGACAGAAATACCCGTCCGCAAACAAACGAACTAAAGGAAGACAAGATTGTTACCAGGAATATTCGTTTAAGACATAGATTACTGTAGGTACTGTAGTTCTAAGAGACTAGAACTGGCGCTAGCGTGACCTTACTTCCTCGTCCGTAGGTACCTACTCTACTGTACACATGTGGACTCAGAAGAACTTGCACGAAAGTACCATTATCCTCTTTTATATCCCTATAATTTCATAGTCATTCTCATCCGGTGGCAGCTCTTGTGAATTGACTGATGAGTTTTATCTCACCAAATCAGAAAGTGACACCATGGTTACAATTGCGGCGTTATTTAACGCTAATAAACTTTTAGTTGGGCAACAAGATGGAAGTACAAAATGGCATGGCATAAACCTCCCGACCTCAAATAAAAATGTAGGTATACGTACATGCTATACAGGCATCATCTTATTTTAACCTTGGTAACTTTATGGAAGTATTCTGTGCATATTGCAGATTGCTTTATGTTAAAGAACATTATAAGACCTCAAGCGTTATTGTAGTTCGCTCAGTTACTGCCAATAGTGCCGATATATCCGCAGCAGCCCGAACTATTAAAATGCATCGTTGCCTCCGCCTGGGAGGTCGGTAGGCAAAGCGGGTCCAACACATTTTACATTGGCAGCAATCCAATAGCCTAAGTGCGAATATGAAACAGACCGTATCAATTAAATATAGCTTATCTAATCGCTTGCAACAAAAACTGAATAAGTAATTACTTTCCAATTACCATCCGAATTAGAACATTCAAAAGAATAGAAAAGCTCACACAACATACACGTATGTTGTTTGTAACAATGGCACATAATTTAAAATATGCATATCTTAATAAATTATCATATTTATCATAAAAATAACGGTAACTCGAAAGTACGTGGTAAACCATAGGCCAATGGGTCGCGCGGAGGAGTGGCATGGTCAGAAATAGAATAAGATCTTTACCTAAACTGTACTATCCCGGCGTGCTCCAGTTTATTAATATTAAAAGTTGGCTATTCACTTGGTTTAGATTTTATAAGTTATTTAATTTATTATTTCATAAATATAATATAATATAAACAGTGGAACCGACCAGAAAACTTATGAGCTTTAAAAATGGTGTTAATGCATAGGACGCGTTACTTTTTTCCTCCAAAGACGACAATTTCTTTTGAAACGACAATCTTTTGAAGAAAAATAGGCCGAGGAGAGGAGCACCGTATGAAAAACGTCTCAGCAGCAAATTGTGTGAAAAAACAACTCGTGACTGAGGAATATGTAGGCTAACTTTGCTGCATATCTCTTGGAGGCGCCATTAAGTTAGTAGAAGAACATTATGTTTCCATAAGATCCGGTTTGATGCCATTTAGGTATAGCGTAAAGCGTAGGTTGCGCGGACCAGATAAGAAAAAAGTTAAACTTGCGTCATTGTGATGCAGTCATCGGTCAAAATAAAGTATCTACCGGTTTATGTACAGCAGGATTATTTTAAATTACGAACAAAACAAAGATGGGTTCCATAGGTAAGATTGGCCGTTCAAAGAGGTAACGCTGCCGGCCTATTACTGGGTACCATGGGTAACGAGAGGGACTTATGGTCCATAATTTATATATAGTTTTAAAATCAGGTTTTTTTTCAAGCTTGTTGTGTATATTTTTTTTATAATAATGGATGGATTCTATGTTAATTGTCGCCGATATAAATAATATTATTGGTACAATATTCCACAAATAGAACTAGACGTACAGTCAGCTCATTGCGTGGCATGTGTACGTAGGTACGAGACGACGAATATATAAACAATATCAAAACATAATTGATCACTTCCATATCCCAAGAACAAATTATTCGTGATATGATAACCACACAAACAAATGACTGCCAGAATCCGAATCCTGGACCTCCCACTTCTTAGGCAAAGTTGCTAATGACTAAGCTAAAAGGACCGAAATGCGGCGAAATGGAACGAAGAATAATTAGTATTATTTACTTTATTTTAAGAGTTGCCTGTTTCTTGTAATTATTGAAATGACTCGAAAGTTGTAAAATGGAAACTATTCTGTTCAGGAAGTTTTAAAATCTGTTGATAAATGATAACTATTATTCTGAACTATATGCAGGTAACGCAGGTATGTGAGAGATTTATTTAATATGATATTTGATAAAATATATTACATAGGTGGAATTTCTAAATTACTGTAACTACTATGTACCTTAATCTAATGGAGCAACAGAAAGGATTTTACCTACTTTTTGTAAATCAGTAATTTATGTATAGATGACCATAGGTCAATTTGCTCACTCTTCTTATTGTGTTAATTATTTAAATCCTGTTCTGAAATTCTATGACCGCGCATTGCAAGGTCGTCGCTCTAAAAATGATCTAACGGTTCGACGCCCGGTGCTGTCTGCAGCTCCGGCTACTTAATAACTATCATCTTTATCAGACGAATAAAAGGCAGATGTATTAGGAAGATTACTTATTCTTAACAAGAGTAATGAGTTTAATAAGTTGAACTAACTCAGGGCTATCTTTGAAAAGTATTATTTTTAACTTAATTATCTGATAGGTACCTTTAATATTTTTGTCTCAGGCCCCAGAATATAAAGTGTCTAACTCCTTAAAGTTTGCGGTAAGCAATGCAATATTAAAAGCTTGGATTGCATTCCAAGAAGTAATACGACAATTTATATTCTCTTAAAACACAGATGAATAATAAAGGAGTCTTTTAAAAACGCAATACAAAAAGAACGCGATACTTTAGTGCGTACGTAAAGGCTATGAATGCCAAGTTCACGCTAGAATTGTAATCGGAGCCGGTATGACCTGGGCAAGCCAAGGTGATCCATGCTAGTTCATATTGCCAGCCTACTTATGTGGTCAGCGAACATCATCAGGCATTAGGTATAGTGTCATAATTTCTACGGTGGATATTTTAATGAAAATGATGACAATGTTAATTATGAAAAAGAGTTTCTAAAATATTTGTTTTAGATACTAACTATTATTGCCAAATCAACTTTTTTTAGAGACATTAGGCTAGGCAAGGTGGTCATGGTAGTTCCAGCCGATAATGTCGGTAATTTAGTCATAAAGCGACAGAGCTTGTGTGGCGCTGTGACCACACAATGATGGATGATTGCTTGATCATCTACATCGCCGGCGCAGTCATAATATATGTAGGTATACGACACGCGTTCGACGGCTATGCTTTTGGACGAAACTGGCCTGGTACCGCGAACACCGAAGTTCGTAAATTTCGAGCATCTTTCTCTTTTACTCAAATTAAGGCGTCATGATAGTGACAGGGATAATAGTCCGAGAATTACAAATATCGTTTTTAGCGGTAGCGCCTCTGATGATAATACATTCTTTAGTATTTGACAAACTCTTACTATCGACTCTACAATACACTTCTGTTATAAAAACTCAAAATCTTTAGAAATCGATGTATAACTATTAAGCTTCTACCGAAATCGTTTGCTAAATTATAGCTCAATCAAACGTTATGGTGCAATATTTGATCTAACGGTGACATTTGTCAATGTTAACACGCATTGTAACAAGCTTGTTAAGAGTTGCGCTTTACCTATATACTCGTACATACATTCATTAATAAATACATTTGTCGTGTCACTCTATTAAGTAGGTTTAAGTATTAAACATCGCGTGACATCTAATTAGGACATACACGTAGACACCGGAGCGGTTGTGGCAGCTTAATTTTTTTTTTGGTCTATAAAATATCCAAATTAGAAGTTAACAAAAACAGTATTGTCAAATACGTAGATCTTGTTTTTTATACTGCCACTTGGTATTGGTAGCGCGCCATGTTTAAAATTTAAATATAATGTTGGTAAGATTTTAGTATAAAAATGTATCTAATAATTCCCAGTTGATCCAAGTAAGGCAATATAATTTACAGCCAGATCTAAAGATTACTTTGAACATCAAACCCAGTACGTAAATCACAAATCTGGTTCTACACAGGACAAAACCCTCACTTTCGAACCGGTCTAGTCTTGACTTATATCTAGGTATCTTTGTCTACATTATTGTAGACATATACAGGTCTTAGTACCTATGTAATCCGCACTATAGTTGTGGTACATATATAGAAGGTATATCTTCTTTAATCTTAAAGATAATAATAAGTATTAATTCCAAAAAGAAAACTTACCACATTGATACGAAAACAGCAACTATAAGTTATAGTTTTACTTGTCAATTCCTAAAGAAAGTCATTGAGTCCTTTAACGATAACAGATAGATTATTATCCAGCCAATAGTTTTTGCACTCGCAGACTAGTAAACCACAGGTAGAGGCACGCGCGGTGCTTACGCAGGGGTGGTCGAGACTGAAGCCCGCCGACATTTGGGTGACTGAAGGCGAGGCTATGTGGACTGAATGTTGTCGTTACGAATTCGCAAATCTACAATCAAAAACAAGTGAAAATATGCTGTTTCTACCTGCAACCCGATCTTAACTGTTCCGCATATGGAATGTTAGGAAAAAAACATAATCATTGAAAACGCACATTAAATTCCATTTTATTCTAATATAATTTCTAAATGATCTTAGAACACTGGACATATCTAATGAAGTTATAATGCGTAGGAACCCAAACTAAAGTTATAAATTCCCAACAGGCTGTTTTTGTCGTGTTGTTGAACGTAATTTTTTTGTTAGTTTGTGAAGTCGTTCAACTAATAAATTAATCCACGAATTACAAGGACTTATTTGTCACAACAAATCTAAACTGATATCACGAAGCTGCGGTCTGGCTAATTTTAACTCGACGTTTGACGAGTTGTATCGAGATTGCTCGATTTGGGGCGGGACAAATGTGAACCATTTATTTTAGGTTGTCTTTAATTAGGTTTGGCGTTTTTAGAGTAAAAATACTTTCTACAAAATTAATTGTGATATTCACTTAAAGTTCTCACTCACATTATAAACGTAACAGTGATCCTTAATTTTATTTTATGCCTTTTATAGAACAGATTTTGGCAAATTAAGGCGAACATTTAGAGTCAAACTTTGGGTGACTTAACTATTACTACAACTTATCAAGTAAGCACCGATTAATTGTATTATTAAAGTCCAGTGCTTAAACTTGTAATCGCCATTGTCCAAGCATAACATAAATGTTGCAGATTTATACTCAAATAATAAGTAAAAACTCGGCCAGAAATATAGGAATTAGTGTAACGAATAAGTTTGGACTCAGGATTATAGCGTCACAGAAATATCTCGGGATGAAACCGTCATTTCCAGGCGCCACCCGCATGACCCAGATACGAGGGCTGTGCCGGAGCCTGCGTTCAGAGCACAAATATATGTATACAGTTCTCATCCTTATTACCCCGAGTCAAGGTGTAAAAGGCTTTTTGTTTACACGCTGCCTCGAGAGGTCAGCTTGTTTTACACGCACTATGCAGCCATGACACGAAAACGAGAACAATAATTTAGTGTATCAGTATCGTATTTACACTCACGCAGAGCACCTATATAAATCAAAATCTACCGTTAAAGTCACAACACGCAACCGGTTCATACGAAAAACTTTCACAACAAAGACAATGGAAAAAGTAAAAATGGAATAGCGTAATGTAACGATTCTCGATAACTGAATTTCGCATACGCTATTAATTCCGCGTAAATGCAAAAAATCAGTTACATGTGCATGTAATAGATGACACAGTTGATTATTCTCACGTCGTACAAGGAAACAATTATAGATACATTGGCTCAACCTATTGTGGAGGTGAAAGTTTATAACTGATAATTCTCAGGTTTTTGCAAAATCTGCGTTTAACGATTTCGTGCAACTATGTGTGTGTTGTAATTAGCTGTATCGGCTGTCACTTGTGTGTAAATGAACTTGTTTGGAAGCAAAAATTGCTTAAACCAGTTTCACTGCAATGAGTGCATACAGAATGTTAATCCGGGTACGAAAACAACGAAAATACTCCCACCACGAGTCCGTAATGGCGGGGTCTTTAGGTTATTTTAAAATCATTACTTTGATAGATCGTGTCGTTATTGCTACTAATTAATTGTGTAGATTAGTTTAAATAATTCTGCTTTGCTTTCTCTATGCAGCGTTTGAATTAGGGTCTTATCTCAAGAGAGCATTTGTGTTATGAAAATCGTATTAATGCGTATCGTAATAATTTTCTTTTAAAGTTAAATTTCTATTATATTTGTGTACCTACAATTTTCATGTGTTGATAGGGATCGAATACGCAAACTCGACGATTGTAAGACGGTTATAAATTACGGATATGCCGTCAACGCGTGCGCATCCTCCCTCCATTAAGGAAATGCATTTCAGACAGTAACGTCAGTAACGAATGCCTCGCGGGTAACTTGGGCCTGACTCAAGATAGTTTATTACTGGTACCTATAGATTATATCATTCTAATAATTGTATTTGATATTTAATTCAAAATTACAATAACGCTACAATAACTAATTAACTACTTTAGTTCAACACTCGTTTACAACCATGATTCAATTGCGATGAGTGACAACGTTACGACATGAATGTAAAATATGTTTATAGCTAGAGCTACATTTGACCCGTAGTTACATGCTTGTCTTAAGTGTATCTACCTAGTTTATTACGAGTCAATTACATGTATAATTAAACTATGAACTTTATTCTATCTTAAGATTAATCAAGAGATAAAGCTTTAATAATCCTGCAAGTCGAGCTTTGTAGAAAGTGTACTCAACTTTACAAGCTTTTGGCCGTCGATTGTATGTATAGTTATTACGTGAAAATACAAGCGAAAGTGATTTTCGTTTAATATTGGCGGTTTACACTTAAAAACAGGATGCTGACTACTTTCTACAGTAACGTGCTGCCATTATAAACTTTACTAAATTCTGAATGTCGTCTATTCAGCGTCAATACTATTGGAGGGACGCAGGAATGTATTAAATTCCTGAAAATTGGCCTAAACGGCTAAATTATGCTATAGTTAGTAGTATACTAACCTTAATCATAACATAAGGTGCATAATCTATTGCACATATTTTTGATGTCGACTACAGTTACTAGGAACCTAGAGTTACTGTATCTGAGTGAATTATTCAAGTCGCCAAATACATTGCAACATGACCCTCACTGCTATACAAGTTTACCTATTTTGGATGAATTGGTTGCTACCTACTAACTATTTGACGCTTACTGTACCTACAAACGCGTAGTAGCAATAATTTACTAAACTATTACGTAAAGACGAGTATGTTTACAGCAATAATAATTACAAAACATGTACTTATAAAGTTTAATTTATTAGTTAATGTGCACGCTGAAAATATTGTGCATATTTCTTCAACTTCGTAATATAGCAAAGGAGAATAATAATTAAAATTCGTTTAGTATTATTATGTGACATATGACAAATGCGGACGAATATTCACTATGACGGCGTAATAACGTCGCATAATACCTATACCAAATACAGAATATACAAATATACTGTGTGTAAGTCTAATACGGGCGAAGAATTAAACCAGGCATAGGATTTACCAGTATAATCATTAACCAAAAGGTTTTTCTTTAATTATACTTATTATATATATGTAATTATTTTTTGTAAAATTTCTGAGCAGTAATGTACTGCGAACATTACGCGATACGAGCTTTCGATACGAACTGTCAACGAGTTTTTAACTTGAGCGTGTTGCATTACATTGCGGGCCGAATTATTTTAATATGGCTAAAATTTTAATTGTACTTCTAAGCAAAAGTGATCTAAATATATTTCTTATGTCCTATTCTACCCTCCGTTAAGAGATTCGCCCGTATAAGAATTACACACTGTATAATGACACGTCACCTACTAGCCTAAGATAGTCGACTTGTCGAGATTATTGTCTGTCACACTAGCTGTTAAGGTCTAAATCTAATAAGTGTATAAGTACGAAAGTGATGCAAAACGCGATACCCGATAAATCGCAACTATCGCCAGTAATTTCTGGAGGATATAAAAAATAAATAAATCTGCTGGATTAGTTACTTGTAAAACAAGGTTGTTCAGCAACCTACGGAAGACAGTGTGCATGTGCACAAAGAACTGGCTAATTTTAGTGCCGACTCGGTCCGCATTCCGCGCATAGCTGCCGCTTCAGCGACACGCTGTCGCGTCGCGTCTCACAACATTAACAACAAACTTCTATTTCCATCTCCGCGGTTTTGTAGAGGTAGGGCACGGCGGGTAAACTTACTCGTATTTGGAGCTGCTCAACTGGAAATGCCTCAACCATAATAACCGCAACTACCGCAAGTACCGCAACACATATCTGCATGGTTGTATTTTGTTCCTGGTAGCGTGTAGCTGCCTATCTATCAGCTACAAATATCCACTGCTGGACATATGCCTCCCCCATAGACAGCAGCAGGGAGCAATTTCTAGCACACTGCACCCACCCATTCCCAGCGACCCGTACGATAAGGCTAAGCTGCTCCCAAGGATAAAGTATGTAGATCGTTTTTAGAGGGTCGACAATCGACAACAGCTATTAAACTACTCAACAGTGACTGTTTCTTTACAGAAGGCCTGTATGCTGCTTTCCTAACATCGACCTGTGGTGAATTCAGCGCATCTAATGCCTTTGACTCTGCACTCTTAACTTCTTTAATGAACGCAGACGCTTTAAGTTACTGCTACAGAAGCAGCCATTACTTATCAAACATTACATATCAAAAGTAGTTTAAGTAGGTATTGATATTGATGGATTATTTTTATCTGCATACTCTGTTCTTATTTTGGTATTATTACATGTATAAATAATTTAATATTTTACTAGAATAACTCAGGGTTATAAATCAATCATGTAATCATAATGATCTTAGCTTGTAGATCGGACATTTCTACCATTTTAAACTAACGTTACGGTTATTTGGGGCCTCCTGTACACGTTCAGAACGTTCTCCAAGATTTGGCGCAGGCAAATAATAAAAATTGTTGCCGTCTGAAGTTCCTACCCAGAGGGAAAAAAATGACATATTGGGATTAAGTTGTTTCCTGACACATAAAAGCGACTGTAGACATAAAGTGATAAAAAAAATACATTGTTTCCACACGCTCTGTGGTAGGTCGCGGTATGCACCGGCGACCTTCGGGTCGAAAGTCGCGCGAATTGGCGCTTGGTCACCAACGCTTGCCTTTTCAACGCGTCGCTTTTTTCGTTGTAATCTTTAAACGATCTTAGCAATTATGAAATAAAAAGATCAAAACAATACGTAATTGAAACTCCAGCTCTCTGGCCAATTTGCAATACGAATCTTAATGCTAGTTAGCATTTACATGCCACAAGGTTATCTCAATTATCAACACGATATTAAAATCTTGCGGTCTGCAGGCTTTTCATTCTTTGTCTGTAGACACGGTAATTATTATCCTTTGAATTACCTAGATATATACATATACGTACACTTAATGTTAAGATTGGTACATTTTTCTCCGTCTCCCTCCGTCCGCGGGTAGTCGTAAGAGGCGACAAAGGTAAAAACATGGGCAGTAGCGTCCCTCGATACCGAATCAACAGAGATGCTGCGATCGCTATTCCCAACCCGCCTGCCAAGCGTCGCGACTATGGCAACTACTGGTGGATTGCATTCAACTTACGGTTTAAAAAAAATCATATTGACTACCTATACTATAGGTGCCAAACAGATTGCGATGTAGTCGGCCTGTTTATATACCAAGCTATAGGTAAACATAAAAATAAAAATATTACTACGAGTACGTTTGCTTCCTTTTGTTTTTGTACTTCACCGCACGGGCTTCCCCGTTTGACAATATTAATCGTGGGCTTGGCTGGTAACTCGGATGATATTATTGTCAGTCATCCTCCAACATCAATTATATTCGACTTATATTTAACCCCTAACGCATTGGCACAAATAAAAATGTAAAAGAAAATGGCCAATGGTTTGTTGAAAATGAACTCTAATTTGAAGTAGTCAGTTCATATAACGCTCAATTTTTAGATAGTACAGCAATCACTTTGGCTAACCTGATGTTTGCACATAACAAAATAAGTTACTTGACACCTTTTCTCTAAATTGATCGCTGTGTCACGATCTGCATTAAAAGAGTCGAATTGAACCCCTGTCGACCTCATTTCGTGAATGTCATATTTTGACGTCACAGATATATAAACCGTTACCTTCTACAATTTATTGCTGCAGTAGCATCAACTTTGCGATGAAATAACCATATCTGATCGAAAACAACTTACTTAGGATATTGCTGGTTTTATAGCTATTTTCGCTTCTTGTTACAGTTATTCGGACCGTTGTTTTTACTTAGTGTACCCAAATGCCCGCGTAAGAGTATATTTAATATTCATGTAAATGATTACCGCTAGAGTGCTTTTAGATCTCAAATTCTTGAATAGATGCCGCGCTAATTCTAAGGCATAGAGTAAAATAATCAAAAAAAAAATACTATTCGCCAATCTAGTCACCTTCGAGAGCACAAACAATTGTAACTAGTATTCATTTTTTTGTATATATATTAACAACTTAATAAAATAATTTGGTCTGGTAGTTGCTTTTATAAATTAGATAGTACGCCTCTACTTGATTTTAACAAATGAGTACTTATTAAAATAGAAAGTCTTTCAAAGTAGCAAAAATGTTTGTATAAATGTCCGTATTTTGCGTACAGTCACCATCAGATATATCGGAGCTGTGGAGGTGGTCACAAATATCGGAGCAACGCCTCTATTGGCAAGGTGATAAAATGCATGTTCCGATATTTATGACCATTTCCACAGCTCCGAAATATCTGATGGCGACTGTACAAGCGGAAGGCAAAGGAACGAGTCGGTGAAACCTGAATCCAGGTCAACCTAGCTTAATAACCCCGCGCAGGTTCGCAGGGAAAGGTTGTGATAAAGGTTAATGCTCACTTCCTAGTAAAGGTGAACGAACAATGAATACATCATAAAGCTTTAGGGGCACAATAAAGCTGTATAAATGTTACAGGGAATAAAGTGAATCGGGTCATATTAATGCTTGGTAAAGAGATTAAACATAACATTGCATTCATATAGAATGCGTTTTATTATATTTTACAAAAGGTAGGTAAGTAAAGTATACTCGTATATAGTAGCTTACGACATTGGTGGCCAATTAACATTTAAGTGTTACAGACCAAGGTTTACTTCGTAGTAAGATAGTTGAGGTAAAAATGACTTCATATAAGGATTGTTTATGGAAATATTATCAGTATCCACTAAACGAACAAACTGACTAAAAAATGGGACCGCGGAAAAGTCGACGCAAACGAGCGTCAGGATTTTGTGGTCAGTTTAGACAACATGCCTAATTTACAGGTTGCGAGTCGCAATTACCCCAGTCGTCATTTGCATCACGTCTTACGTCAATAAGCTAAACTGTCGCCGGCGCCGCATCAAATGTTGCGTGTGCGGTGTGACTGTGACCCCGCACGCGGCATACAATTTTACTAAATCCACCCTGTAATTTGTAAGAAATATGTAGCAAAAATTAAGGTCAAAATACGCTTATATTCAGGCTGCTGATGTTGAACTATTTAATTACCTAATACGATTTTAAAGCTACTGGGAATAAATGTGGGAGCAAGTCCTAGTGGACTTAGTCGCTTTTTTAAGTAGGTAGCGTTGTCATTAATTGTTAGCTAAGCTACAACTTATCATAATAGAAAAAAGTCAATATTAATGCTAAAATATTTAGCTGACCGATCACATATAGGTTCTACGCTGGCTATAAAATATGCGAGATATTCATACGAGTCTCCTTTGCTACCAACTTACCCACTCGTAGGTACTTTGGCATTGAGCTTGGCTGTTGTAATTAAGAAAACGTAGCTACATTGAATCCCTTGCATGTTGGGAGATACAAGATGAATATTGAAGTAAATACAGCCCAAAGATTTGCCGACCAAAAAAAAACATTGAATGAAATTACGCTGTAAGACGTTACAAGCTACACGGCTAATTAAGCCCGTGTTGCACTGAAACTGATGTAAACAAAGTGAACGCAAATTGAAATCGTCACGGGCAGCGTTCACCGGCTGGCGTTATGAAAGATTATAGACCCGGCCATATTTTGACCCGGTTACTTGCTTGCCTACTTTTGGAGATCGGAATCTGTGAATTAATAAGTGCAGTAATATTAAACCGAGCTCAGTAAGCTGTTTATATTCCAGTATGATTAGTCATCTGCTTTTATTGGTGGTTGGTGGCTGGCCACATAAACCTAATTGTTTTCCCTCTAGGTTGAAGGTAACATGGCAATAACATTTATATAAATTGCAACATCTACCAACTTTACCTACCTGCCTATTAGAAAAGTAAACCCATAGAGAGACCTACTATTACTACTATCTACTATTAACAAAACGCCAGTAATGCTGAATCTTACATTATATATACGTTGCATGTTTTTCCTTTAGTTACCTATTGTTGCATTTATTGTTAGTTGTGTTCATATTTTCTTGCAGAGACTAAACTCGTATGAAGATAACGCAACACACGAAACCGTTACATTTCTTATTTCTTAACGGTCGCACGTGACAATTAAAGGAAACAATTAATAAGACCGTAAATCAAATTTAACCGTCGAAGTCGTTACAAGGCAGTTCGCATTTCAGCGCGCGAGCATTCCCAGCGCGTGGCACTCGCGGACATGCGCATAGGTACCCGAGAATCCTAAGACTAACCAGTGTCGAATAGGCCTCTAATCACGCAGAGTAGCTACAGGTCTTTCGTGTATACTTATACTGGATTATCTGAGTTAAATGATGGAGTTTGCTAGGCTAGCAGTTGGAACAATGTGTTAGCAGTTATGGACGAAATAAGTTTAATGCCACCAAAAATAAACGCGTTGCGTCATCCAGCTCCCCTAGACACACGCGACGCGGAAATCTAACTCGAGCGCAATTTAATAACTTAGGCGAGTTATGCTTTCTACAAGATTAGGAATTTCTTAGTGATCTGCTCATAAAATGCAGCAAGACATGCAAGCAAGAAATATCAATAATAATTAGAGTAAATGCTTAAACATGCTTCAAGTAATTGATTCTTCCAGCAAGTTACAATAAGCATTTATATACAAATATTTTATATTGTCAATATTAGAACTATAAAGTTAAACTAGCTGCTTCATCCATGTAAAAGTTGGCTTTTAACTCCATTTTTATCAAGAGCTAAGAGACATTTTAAAATCTTAAACCAGTAACTAATACTATATGTGCAAAAAGGTGCTAGTCCTACATAGTTTGGTTTATAAAGTTAAAACACCATTTACATTTACCTATGTGAATGTGTACAGAACAGTACTAGTAAATAAAAGCCTTAGAAAATAATCAAAGTGATTTGTTAAAAAAATACATTGAATGTGCTGATTGGTTCCAGAGATTTCTTCCACCTTTTATCAACAATTTCTTCAATCAAGTGAAGTGCACAATCTTTTTTGCATGTCTTTTAATGGATAGGGCAATTTCACTAAAATAAACATTACATCAATAACATAAACGAGACGTC
Source organism: Grapholita molesta (assembly GCA_022674325.2). Lineage (NCBI taxonomy): Eukaryota > Metazoa > Arthropoda > Insecta > Lepidoptera > Tortricidae > Grapholita > Grapholita molesta. The sequence goes on along the minus strand of CP053130.2, from coordinate 14,313,421 downwards.
AAACAATAAATTGCATGAAACAATTGGTGCAAGACAGCCTAAGTGGACTGTAACAAAAACAGCTGAACAATTAAGTGGATACACAGCTATTGGGTTGATGAAATAACAACCAATCAATATTAGGAACACAAATCAACCATTTAGAGGTGAACCATTTAATTATAAAATTACTTAAGGACCCTCCTTCTTCTAAGGACCCATTAACACATTCACTGCAGTATGGGGTTGATTCAACCCTGTACAAGTATAGTTAATTGCGAAGTTAACTAATTGCCACAGCGAAGGTGTTAAAACCAAACTCAGCCAAACCAAATTATTGTATTTTAGTGTAATGTATGGATCTTAATTAGTCAACATATACAATTGTTTATATATTTACCTGTATTTTGGTTCATGTAATGGAAAACTTATACAAAGTAATGGACTGGGATAGTAATATATTATTATGGTGATGATTATGACCAAACTCAAATTTAAAAAAAGAAAAAAATAGGTAACAGATTTACCCACTTTTATCATTTTTACTATCTTTCAATGCATAATGAAAAAACTTGTTTTCTTCTGTTTCTCCTGAAAAATTGGTCTGAAACACATAGCGACTTTTGCAGGTCCAACAACAATATGTATCACATAAAATTAAAATTATTAATATAAAAAAAGCAAAATAAAACATGTAAGTGAGCAATACCACACCACTCCATGTTACAAACTTAATAATCATTATCATAAAATAACTACTAACCAAGTTGCGACTATACCATGATGTAAATTACCACTCAAACCATAGAATTAACAACTCCAGAGCCTTTTAGTTTTCCTTAAACACAAAACACAGCTCTAAATAGTTGTAGATATGTTACTTAACACGTAAACAAATTGTCGTGAATCAAACTAAATTTACTGACCCGAATTAAGCAGTGTTTTGCAAATAATACTGACGGTAATAAAAAACTACATGAATATTTTTTCTTGTTTATAGTAGTAGTTTTTCTTAAACACTTTTTAGGAGTTTTTCACATTCGACAGTACAGGATATTTTCCGGCAATATTCATGTGTTTTTAATAATAGTTAATTTAAATAATAATGTACAAGCAAAATAGTATTGCGGATTACATACCTGTTAACTCCCAAAATCGATGTATTTGGTGCTTTTTCTGATAAAAAGCCTTTCAAAGGAGAAAACTCACAACAATAACCGAGGGAACGAAAGTAACCGGTAAATAAATATAATATATAACTAAAAATACGTCCCAATTAATACAAAAACACGAAATAACTTAATTTGAAGGCGAAATTAAGCCGTAACTACTGGACGCATCGAACCAACGCCGGGACAGATAAAATACAGATTTGATTTGACGCATAGCATAGACCGCATACATGGTAAGGAGCAGTCCGTCATGCCACTCGCTTCAGACCCATGTCTAATTTTGAATCATTTTGTACGAATTTGCCCATTTCTGTACCCTTATTTTAGTCTTTCGGTTTAAATATTATGATTTAATTCGATGCATTTGTGTTATTAAGATTTATGCTTGTGTAGTGTAAAGTATGGTAGCATGAGCATGTTACTCTAATGTTACTCTTGTGATATCTGTAGTATTTTTTTTTTTGACAGCTATCAATTTGACATATATGAACACGACCGTTCTAATATCGTTCTTATCTAATTTAGAAGAACTATTTTTGCGAAAATTATCAGATTCTATTTAACGTTAATTTTATATCATGACTAAATAAATTTACAGTTTAACATCTCAACTTTAAGTGTACTATTAGAATGAAAATGTGCGATTGATTATTTATTTTAAACTAAACGTTCTAATTTGTATATTTAGTCGTAGAATAGTATTTAAACGTACTGTTCAATTGAAAGTAAATAATGCATGCGGGTGCATAGAATTAGTTTAGTTAATAGTTTAATAGCTTCCAAAATAGGAATGTAAACATGTTATTTAGTGAATAATCTCTATTCTAGTGACTGTAGATATCACACAATGGAGGCTGACTCAACTACTTTCGACAACAACCCAAAGGACACAAGTTGTGATCTAACTTTTCCTTTCTCTGTGAGCCCAGGGTAAGTCTTAAAGTAATTTATGAGTTAGGAATATCAATAGTTTTATACGAAGAAATAAAATTATGTTACATGATTTGATTGGTTACAGGAAAAATTTTGATATATATTTTTTCTATTTTAGGAATTATCAGCTCTACAGCACTTTCTCCACTCGCAGCGGTGAGAAAAGTCTGGAATGGCAAATAGTTGAGAAGCTGCAGGCTCATGGTCTTCTGCCCAAAACAGTCAAATGCCCCTCAGGGAAGCCTGAGTGCAGGGTAGTGTGCAAAAATGCCAGAGTGATTGATAGGTATGTGTGTGTTGAGACTAAATGTACATCAGGACACTTAGCAAGCTTACAATATAAATAGTATGACAAATTCTCCTTAAATTTCATTGATGTTAAATGAATTGTATAAAGCTTTCCTCATTTTTTTATTACTAGTTGTCCCGGCGAACATTGTACTGCCTGAAAGTCTATATTTATGAGGTCTTTTTGATTGATTGTATATTTTATTTTTAAGCTTACTTTTAAACTCTTGACCAAGATGATCACAACAGACCAAAAATCGTCCAAATTGATTTAGCCATTCTCGAGTTACAAAAGCTGGAACTAACACAACTTTAATAATTTACGATTAATACGGTACTACTCACGTTTATTTAGTCACTCGCGCGACATGTTTCGGAAAACATAGGCCTCCATTTTCAAGCACTAAGAGTGCTGAGTGTCCGATCGGTTCGCCGCTCGCGTCAACGGCCCGTCGCGCACTAACGCGCGCCGCGCTGCCCGCGCCGCTCTTGATGTCATAACTGGTTGAGGGCGGTCCGACACCGGAGCCGATATATTAAAGACACTACCACTTTAATTTGACATGGTTGTAAACATGCAATTAAAGCCATTGCAATAATGACAGAGGCCTGCCACTAGAAGAACCTAAAACCTAATGTCATGAAGGTTAATAACCTTGAACCAACTCTAAAGGTGTGCATTCATTAACTTCATATAAATAACATACTGTTACAGAGTGCAGTGGGTATGCGAGGTGTGTGGGTCTCGGCAGCCTGTGCGTCTGGGTTCCTTCTTCATGAAACTGCAATGCTCACTACTCCAAGCCCTGCAGATGATCCTAGCGTGGAGCGAAGATGCCGACATTGCACAGGCTGCGCAGCACTTTGGTATGTTACATTGAGCTACAAAATAAGTTTAAAAGTCATGGGAATATCCCATTAAATACATGTTATGTGGCAAAATTGAAAATAATCTGTACATCAATTTAATTTTTCATGCTAACATTCCTAACAGATGGGTGAGTAAACTAATCCTAATTTTTCGTTTTTTGTTCTTGTATTTTACATGTACTTATGTCTTAATAAAATATATTGTAGAATAGCTCAATGTTTTCATATTTATGGCACTTATTCTAAGGCATAATTAATGTTTTAGTGACACTTAAATTTACATGAATGCCCCTGAGATAATTCTGTATTAACTTATTAGATAAAGATCCTTTCAAATGTTGTACATATATAATTATACACACATCTACGTCCCTTATTTAGAAAGGGAGAAACTAAGAAAAAAAGTTGTTAATTTATAAAGGATATTATCAAATGTAATTGTACTTTTAGGAGTGAAAGATCGGGTAGCAACTGCCATATTCAACAAGCTAGACGATCTGGCCATCAAAGCACAGATAAAGGACCAGCTGGGCGGAGAGGACAGTGTGGTGCTCGCTGAGATGTATCCCGACTGTGTCAACAGATTATCCCCGGACACGACAGACACACCACATGTCCACAGAATACTTATGTTGGCAGATACAAATGTAAGCTTTTAATGATTGATTCAGAGAGATGAAAGTTATGTTAAGAACGTAAAAATATGATGGTGCGTGTCATTTCTGTGTGAGAGAAAATATGTACGAATGTATTGAATATTTGAACAATGAGATAGCAGAGAAGTATGGAAGAGGAATACATATTAAAGTAGGTCCAACTTCTAGTGAAAGCATTAAGGGCAAGGCAATGATGACAATGTGTTAATCATTCCTGCCGCTAGAGTTGTGCCATAGTACCCTATACATATGATTAGCTGTTTTAGTTATTTGCTCTCTACTACACAAAATATGTGCCAAAAAATAATTGAACTATTTACTTTTTGCCTGATATATAGGTTTTTTATTAAACCAGTCACATGTGACATACAGGTGGTGTTTTATACATTTAACCGTAGTTTAATTCCTAATTTAATAACAAAAGTTAGGAGAGCAGTTGAGTATCACAATAAGTGTATTAAAACAGTAGTTCACGATCAAATATTGCCCAACATGATTAGCTCCGTTGCGGAGGATTTTCCTCAAGATTAGTGAAACATATAAAGCAACATTCGACTTCTAAATTGTGAGTTATTTCGTAGGTTTAATTCCTATTCCTTGATGGTTACAGCACATACCTACTCGCTACTGGCTGCATGTTATTAAGGGAGACAACAAGAAAATACCACCAAACAGCTCATTGGACTATGAGGTAATATTAATTAAGATAATTTACATGGAATTGGACATGCTATCGTTCCCCTGCCTATGTCAATGATTGAATTAGAAGTACTTAATAAAAGAATATTATATTTTTAAATGTGTTAATTCTCAATTAATGGTCAACTGTTGGGATGCCTCACTTTTGTTGTGAGTGTATGCAGTTCACGGTTGCATTCTTTTCTTGGGTGATATATCTGTGGCCCTAGTGAAAAGGGTATAAGTCAAATTAGCACAGCGGTAAAGAGTACAAGTGCCATACATTTTATAGGAATTGTGGCCTTTTTTACTGAGCCAATTTGACTTATACGCTTTTTCACTAGGGACACAGATATAGTACTGACTATACTAAGACCCTGGATTTCACCAACCGGCAGGGAGATGTTTCAGAAACGTTTCGTGGCATCGCTTATGGATACGTACACACTGTATTGATGATTAGCGTTAGATTTTTCAACACCACGTTGTGTGTAATTTCCAATAACATGCAGGATTCCAAAACAAAATGACACCCAATTATAAGCTTTACGTCGTTAAAATAAACGAACTGCCACGCAGGGTTAGATTTAAACATTGTAACTAATTATTAATGCCTAAACATTTCATTTTTCTATTACATGCAAAACTTAATTTCACAATAATGTTAACCTATTATTACCCTCTTAAGCAATAAATTCCTTTACCTAATTTAAATGTAATTCAATGCTGAGGTACCTATGAGCCTGTGGCTCAATGTTGTTAATAAAACATGAATTGGAGATGAGAAACGAATATTTATTTAGGCAGCTCTGTTTCTTATGTACAGATTTGCAGACACGAAACAATCATACCGAGTACATAAGAAAGAAAGGGACAAAACGTAAATACGCTTCAAACGGGTAGGTTATATTATCACGATATAGAGCTACCATTAATCTTAACATTTAAATCAACAAAGTTAGTCAGAGAGAACGAGACAAAATATTGTTATGAACAAGATGGGTAGTTTAGGATGGGTAGGTTTACCTACGCTGAAATTAATATAATATAGAAAAGGACATGACAACAATAAAAAAAAACAAAACAAAAGCAGCATTTAAAAATAATGGATTTCAGTTAATCTGACAATATGATAATGTATTATTTCCAGCACTTAAGAGCGACAGTAGAAGAGGTGGTGCGGACGGCGACGCGGCGCGGGTCGCTGCTGGTGGCGGGCGCCAGCGTGCCGGCGCCCGCGGCCGCCTGCAGCACGCCGCAGCTGCTGCGGCACTGCGATGCCGACATGCAGCACTTTCGTGAGTAGCTTGTTTTTCAATTGGTTGGTCTCCCGGCCTAGACTGTAACGGCCTCCTATGCTAGTACGTAGTTACCCTGTTGTTGGAGGCGAGCTCTTTTATTTGTAAACTTGAATTATCAATGTGTTTTATTTGTACAGACATGTACATTGTTGTCTACGACATACTTGTAAGCCCTATTGAGGTCACTTACTGTATTTATTATTTTTTCTATATGAACCAATATTATATATTGAGAATTCTATTTTTGTTTAAAAACTGATGCTTCTCATGTGGTATCTTTTAAATTTCTCTTAAAGTTGGATTTGAGTTATCCTTAATAATACGTATTTACCATTGTGAAATGTTATTATCAAAACACGCAGTTGTGTCTTATCGGTCATGTCGTAAAAATAAGTAATCAATATAGGCAACATCAATGTTTGTATGCAAAACAAATTTTAAAATTTTCATATGTGGTTATCGCTGATTGTACTTACTTTTCTTTACGACTGACTTATCTAGCATATAATTTATTGAGGCGCTAATTTATCATTCAATTTCAATTACTTTTCCGCTCAGTGACTTCTCGAATTTGGCGCGGCGCGGTGTCGCTGTGCGCAGCCGCCAGGGAGCTGTGCGCGGGCGCGGGAGCGGGAGCGGGAGCGGGCGCGGGGCGGGGCGGGGCGGGGCGGGCGCGTGCGCGGGCGCGGCGCAGCGCTACCTGCGCGCGGCGCTGTACCGCGTCGCGCGCGCAGAGCTGTTCGCGCACGCGCTGCAGCTCGTCGCCGACGACACGGCGACAACTGAATGACCACCACGCCATGTGGTGCGTGCCTTAATGCGAATTATGGTGATCGACAGATGGATTTTTGCAATTTTAGACCTTAACTTATAAAGTAAGGAGTTAGGCGATAGAAGGTTGCTTCATTATGCATCATATTATGACGTTGAAATACGTGAGAAAGAAGTAAGAAGACAATTAGGCATGAAAACCGTCTGTTGATTAAAAACTGGAGCATCAAAGGGTGAGTTGAACTACGCACATTCAACGAGCGGATATTCCTTAGAAAAGGCGGCACAGCTGTCATCCCGTAGAGAACTGTCAAACTCTTCGTACAAGAAAATGTCAACCTTTACGATGATCAGACCTAGGCATCTATGAGGTAAAATTGTGTGACAGCTAATGGGTTCCTATATTGATAAACTATCGATGCTTGTTCTATATACTAGTGATCACTCCAGGTTTTGTTTGTAAGTATCAAAATGAAAGAAAATAATAATGTAAAAATTTAATCTCTCTCTTCTCTTTTCAAAACAAATTAAGAAACTTTACTCATTATAATTTTCCTCTTAATTACTTTCCTCTCTTCTACTACTAAAATAAAAGAGCAGTATCTGTTCTACATATATCTAACATCTCCGCATTGCTTCACAAATATATGACAGAAAAAAACATTGAGGTTATCGATATAGGAATCCTAACGCCACTAGTTCGTTGCGTACGAATTTTGTGTATAAATGGTTCAGTGTAATGTGATAACGCTCTTATGTTATCAGTGTTTTATTTTTGACGATAAACAATCCAAACATGAATATCTGATTTACAAAGATTATTATTATGTATTATTTTTTCGTTTTTAGGTATGTTACCTATGTAAAAATCTGTTTAATGTGCTTGCGTGTTTATACCTACACTAAAATATATTTAGATGTGTTGTAACTTAGACTTATAAGATGTTATTTTAACTTCTTGAACTGCAGAACAACTATAGTTGTCTACCACGACACCTGAAAGTATTATGGCAGATGCTATAAAAGCAATATTACTGTTGATTGATAGTTTATAATCGTTCTTCATTAGTCAAGATGTTGGAGTGAGTGGGAACGCGTTCAAAAGGTTAAAAGCGTTTTAGTATTTTAACGGATTTACGAAATGATATTATTTTACTTACTTGTGCCTTATTGATGAGATATTTCTGTCTTCCCAAGTGCCTTAAAAATGTTATTTTGTGCTATAGGTCCACTGTTTAGCGGTCGCTGATGATGATGATTACTGAACATAACAGAATTATCATTCGCCTCCATTCAGTCGAGCCTAACCAACCGAAACAAGCTCGCACTTGCCTGTAATTACATTATACCAACTGCTTCAGTAGGCCTATAGTATATGTTTTAGTTACAAAAGAATGTTGAGTTTTGTTTAATTGTTTTGTTTACTATTATAACGTACAATATTACTGAACGTATCATATTAGTAGGTTAGTTTAGTGTAATTAGTATCTTAGTTAGTTTTTTTACATACAACCAAGTGCAAAAAAAAATACGTACCGAAAGAATCTTTTTATAAATACGTCCTACAACCTTATTTACAGTACAATAGAGTTGCTCGTTACATATTTTTGAAACTTTGGCAGTGAACGAATTTTTACACTTGACTGTACCTATATGGTTTGTCCTTTGTTTCGTAAAATAATTGAAAATTAATACAATTTAATGAGAGATATTTTGTTAATTATAGTTACTTAATAGTTGTTTGTCATTGCACAATAGTCTTCCAGTTAAGTATATTTGCAAAATGAATGTATTTTTAAAAACAAACTTGGTTATATGGGTATGTATACCTGAATTATAATATTACCTGAATTAGAATACTATTTTTGTGCTCCTACATTGTACTAAAGAGTATATACTTGAGCTAATATTTTTTTTTATTTAAACTTTCAAACCATCACCAAATCAGTATCATTGGTATGTGAACCTTCAACACGGAGTCAGCTAAGCTGGCTAAAAAACAGCTTCAACCGACGGGTCCCTTTTACCCACACCACATTTTATTTCGTTACGTTTGCAAAGTCCGTCCGAGTACGGTTTTCTTGTATCCACCGAAATCGATATAACACGAAAGTCACGGGCATAGAATTAAAAAATTATACTCGTAGGTAATACTCATAAGTTATTAGTCATCGCCAAAAACGATATTAAACCAATATTCAGCAGTTTTCCTTGCAATTTGTCAATCAGTACCAAATCTCTCGGTAGACACTGTACTGTGTGTCATGAGGTTAAAAAAATTGGATCTATTAGACATTTTTTCAAATTGTAAGTATATAGGAACAAGTGTCTTAAAGTTACACAAAAGTCAGAAATGAGAGTCAAAGTCCAATACTACTCCTCTACTAACAGTATCCAATAGAAATCCTTGACGCCACTTTATACAAAAATAGGAGGCTATGACGTTGCCGACCTCTTTACAGTATGGATAAAATTATACAAATATAAGTACCTCCGGTACCTATATGCACACGTATCAACCGTATCTAGTCGCCGCCAATCCTGTCACTGCAGGCACTGCGTTACTGCGTTTAGTGCCGTTAACTGAAGCGGGTAGATACTTGCCTTTTACAAAGCTTTGTAAGTTGTACCTGGGAACTAGGTTGAATATAAAATTGTTGTGAGATGATTGTGCCGGTCTGTAGAGCGCGTTTTGTCTGTTCGTTGCGCGGTCAAGACGCGCAATGCACTGCGGTTAGTTGGGATCACATGTAATGAACAGATAAACCCTTTGCCGCGCCGCAATTCGGGCAATGTCGTGGCCGGGCCGTAATGCGTTGACAGCGGCGCTACCCCGAAAAACTATTACAACGATATTCGTAAATTTCGAATAAATGTCTCTGTCACTCTCATTATAACACCTTAATTGGAGTAAAAGAGAAATATACGAACTTCGATGTTCGCGGTACAGGGCCCGGCTGCCAACAGTGATACAGTCAGCAGCAGTAGTACCTGGACTACCTGGGCTAGGTGTTCAATATGATCTTGACACGCTTTTATTCTGTTAACAATAAAGTCGCGTCAAGCTTATTTTGAACAACTCGGCCGCCTAGTTATTTCTACTGCTGACTACATATGCAGATGAACGTTGTAAACCTAAATCTCTCGATACGATTGCCCTCGATCTTTATGCAGTTAGTTTAATGTTGGCGATGCATCACGGCCGACTCGTTCGAAATCCTGCACGAACATGCGATGTGGCCTCTTTAAATGAACACTGTTATAAATGTGTACAGGACATACTGTAATGTGAATCATAATGATATTGTTTAGGTATTGCACCATGAACGACTGCATTCGGCGATGGACAGCATACCTGATGTCGGTGGGGGCGTCCCTACACTTTTCATCATGATAACAAAATGTGTTAGGAAATAAAATTAAAAAGTCAACCGCGTTTAAAATATCAGGTAGGTACCTTACCAGATACGGCATTAGGTACAGTATAGTTGGCGACTTTTTGACTAATTCCATATTCTAGTCTTCCCCTGACCTGGCCCAGCTTATCTTGCACTATTCTTGGGGCCTGATCCCCGGGGCCTAGCGCTGATGTAAACTTATTTTACCTTTAATATGTTCTCACTACTGAGGTGAAAAGTTGTATGTGTCACACACACGAGAATAAAGTTATTTTACATCTCGTGTTTTTGAGTCCCTCGCTACGCTCAAAATTCTAACTTAGAATCACTCGCGTGTAACAATTCTCTACCCGGGGTCATATTTATCTTACTCGTATTTGTGTGTAAGCTTTATTAGGTTTACAAAATTTTACATTTGTTAAAAGCTATTAATGTACAAATTTTATCGGATTAATCCTAACATATACTACTTACGAAAAATTTAAACAGTTGTGCGTTTTTTATCACTTAAAAAAATAAGTTAAAAGCTGAACCTAAGTCATAAAATGAATAATAGAAATAAATAAGTAGGTAGGTACCACATGGGACAGTATTATATAAATCAAATTTTCGTGATAAGTGATAACACACAAGTAAATGCTTGTACGAGGATTCTAATATCCCCAGGGGCCGTAAAATCAACTTAAAAACTTCTGCTGCTGACTGTACCTAAGTGTTGTAAACGAACACTAGTTGTACCAAAAATACATAAGTACCTATACTTAAGTGGATTTGTCTTGATATTTTATTAGTTGTAAATAGTTAATTAGGCGGCGTGTAACGAATCATTGTGATGCGCATGTATGTAAAAGTATTAATGAGATATAATACCGCTAGAAACACAGTCTATTTGTTAGAAAAATCGTTACTACCGCAATGAACCATCGGCTGGTCAACTACTTATTTACACAGCGCCTGAAAAAACAATAAAAACTTGACATTCTTTATAACGAACGCTTTACTGGCAAAGCAAGCAGACACCGTAACCGCAGTGGCCGGTCATGATAACACGACTGCATCATTATAAGCACAGTTATCTCGGTTGCATAATCGTTTTACAGTTGCAGGGAGCTTGCAGGACTTGCTTATTACTTGGTTGACATTCATACACCAGTCAAAAAGGTCCTTGAGCTTTGCAATAGACCTTATACGAGTAAGTAGAGAGACTTAAGGATATGACGACGCCGCCTTACCAATTTACAATTTTTATTATTTTAAATTGCAGTGCACTCGTGAACCGGGCTGAAAGAGAACCCCGTCCTTTACTTGGTTGAGATAATATTTAATAATATTTCAATTATTAGGTAGAGTTACGACTACGAGTATATACAGGCATTTTATTGTCTGCGTAATACGCAACGTCGTAATAACAAAATTATACTGCCCTTGCGCGACGTTGTAGGACAGTTAAGCATGAATGTACAAAGCAAAAATAAGCTTGTTGCTGGCTGGGCAGCAATGATTAAACAATTAAATAAAAAGAACTTTTCTAGTAAAGGTTTGTTGACTGTACCTTGGCAAGACTCGGAGGGCGAGCGGATCGGTAACGTCGGTCCCGTTTATCGGAACAGTTAGGCGAAAGCTGCGACAGGTTGCGATCTGTGCCAGCCGGCCGATGCTATCGCGAGCTTAGCTATGCAGCTAAATACCGCGCTTTATACCTAGGTTATTGCCGGGATGCTTTCCTAAAGGGCTCGAGGCAGCAATAGAAAGAGGGGCATTGCACTAAATCGTCTTTAATAAAATCCATCGTCATGCGCCATACAATGAATATTATATATTTGCTAAGTTATTTTATCAGTTTTAAAACGAGTTTTGTATGTGTTATAGGTACATACACCGTTATGGCAACGCATGCATGTGTGACCCACGTTATAGCATAGGTACCTAGACTATAAGGTAGATATTGTTTACAAATACATAGATACCACAAATAAGTACCTACATATATGTATGTTTTACAAGATTGCGGTTAGTATAAAAGGTATTAACTAAGTTTAATATTTTAGAGTAGCTTAGGTACTCGCATATTTTAAAGTTTGAGACAGTATAGACAGTGTATTCACCCACTGCAAGACATTTTTAACGGTCGCGACAGATCCATGCGAAAATTCAAATCTAAATAATATGAATGTAATTAATGTAGAGTTTATTTATAGTATGCCAAAAATGGGTTATCGGGTCGGTCGCCGGGGCGTTGCGCTCACGGCTATCTTTATTTACAAACTCGACACAAAAACACCTATCACAATCATAACTGGTCTGCCACTCATAAACCTAAATCCCGTGTTTAAAGAACGGGCAAACTACTTAAGTATAAGAAACTAATCTTAATAACATATCGCCATGCATTATTAATGCTAGCATTTTATTGCACATTACAAACCGCAATTCCAGAATAGTTGTACTCGTGGTGGGTCGCAGCCCGTCTGAGAGTACCGCTATCTCCGCAAATAAATAAAAAATGCATCGGAGACTGGGTACATAGCGGGGCCCGCGAGCGGAGCCCGCAGTGCGCCTCCAGCCAACAGCCGCGATGGTCAACTACAAGCGCGTCGTGTGCGAGGTGGCCGTGGTGCTCGCGCTGGCGGCGGCAGTGGCCGCGGCGCCCGCCACCAGCCCCGACTGCCACTACGACCAGCGGCAGAACGGCTCTGAGAACTACCGTCTGAACATCGACGGCGTCGTCATCGCCGTTGCGCCTGCGGACTCGCTCCTCGCCGCGGCCTCCGAGATCGATCTGAGCGACCTCCTCGACCTCACCGAGTACGACGGGCCGTCGTCGCAGAAGCCGCAGCTCGAGCCCAAGCCGGAGGACGGCAAGCCCCAGGACGGCAAGCCGCAGGACAAGCCTGACGACAAGCCGGACCTGTCAGTGCTCGACGCCAGCCAGAATACAGTGAAGGAGCAGAAGCAAGCTTTTAATAGGAAGCAGGAAAAGGCACACAGGTAATGTTAGTTACAACAGATTTACATCAGTATAATAATCAAGAATATACAGAAAATTACAAAAATATTCTACTTACTACTTCTAAACTGGTCATCGAACCCATATCGACTTTTCGTGTCGCTAAGCTTTTAGTGTTCATTTGCGCAACATTACAAGTATCAAAAAGATGATATCAAATTAATTAAAATGTTATTGTTCTGCTCTTTGATATACGTATTCTCTCACAAAGTATTAATTTACCATTTTTGAATAATCGAAGTTATTTTTAATTAACAACTGTAAACTAGAAAGCGCGTTTTCCTAGAGCCATTTCTCACGAAGAGCCAAAAGTTTTAGTAAGGTGTTACCGTTAACGGCATAACAGTTAAGATAAGAGCGTTTCAAATTTTATGGAAACTGAGAAACGGAATGTTTTAACTATACGTACGTTGTAATGATTGCTATAAAAGCAACATTTCGCCTAAGCTACAATTTGTTTTTACTCTATGTTGTTTGCCAGGAATTATACTGGGTATTATGGTCATATTCATTTGAATGAGATTTTCCATTGAAATATTTTCTAACAATTTCCCAAGCAATTGATTAGCTTTAGTACTTTGTTGAGTGATGAATTATTTCGTTGGATTAAGGATTTCCATATGGCGACAAAGACATGGCAATGGCAACTTGACTCACCAGTAGTTACCCGCATAAATTTACCGTAATATTTTTAACTTTATTATATTTGTCCACAGATTGAAGACCCGCCTTGCTCAATTCCTGATGCCCCTGCTGAGAAAAACTCGCCACCACTAAACGCCCGCTCAGCCCCATGACAACTAAACATAAGAAAAATAACATCTTATGTCGACTGTGCTGCATAAATTTATAAGCACGGCCAGGAAATGCAACATGCAACGGTGTTGTGTTCCTTAAAAGTAACTATCGTTTGAAATCTTGCCTTACTTTAATAAGTAATATGGTTAGATAAATATCATGTAGACAACATTTACATGCTTCACACTTTACGTGTACCCGACTGTCCGTTAAGTAAGACTTAGCCTCGAGTGATATTGTAATGCATTTATAGATATTTATTTTAATTTTAAGTTAATTAGTAAGCTAGCATGTATAAATGTTTTTGTTGAAAATAAATGAAAATTCTTATTGAAAAATCCTTAAATTTATATTTTTATTTTGCATCCCTAATTCTTCTGTGTTTGCGCCTAGATATGAACGTTTATTAAGTTAGTAAGATTACGTAACTTAATTAACTTTTTCACTTGAACAACTCTCTATGATAGAGTAGGTATGAGTATTGGCGAAAATCATCTCCGCTTATATTGACATTTTGTAGAGTATGTAGGTTTTGTAGAGAGTTGTAAATAGGAGTGGTCATATGTCGACTATCCAACATGCTGAATCCTTCATATTTGTATGCGACATTGCCGCTCATATCTACGGGGTAGGCACGGGGTACGACGTCAAAAAGTAATGGCAGTCTAAAATAGGATTTATTTTAGTTTAGTTTGAAATCGACATAAGTGGCACATCCTTTTTTTATTGAAAACGATTTTCATTCTATTACAGTTATATTCCATTGGGCCCTCTAACTAAAGCGAAATAATAAAGCCGTCGAGCCTAATCGATAGTGGCGCTACCTACGAAGCAGAAGGAAAAAAAAAGTAAAATAAGTTGCATACCTGTTATGCCATTATCTTTAATCTTTTATAGTTTCCTTTTTGTTTTGTGTTATTTTTCGTGACATCACCAAATGGGCTCAACGGAAGATCAGCGCTGACTTCTCAAGTCAGCATTACGCTGAGTTGGGTCCATTTCGTGATGTCTTACTTATTCTTCATCTTGTATTCTGTTTATTGTATGTGTACGTCATGAATAAATGTCTTTTATCTTTTTTTTTATCTTTATCTTTTAGAAGGTGCTAGGTCAGGATCCTGGCAACGAAATTTATTTGTGTTTTTCGCGAATAAAGCATCTGTTCTTGCGTATGGAGAACAACTAAAATATTGGGGGAGTGCCAGTTGCAAGTGATGAAGAGGATACATTCTTCCTTACGCTCTTTACAGCGGCCACAAACGCAAAGCACTGGAGCACCCACGTTCAGCACGAACGTACATAGCTACAAGGCGATAAGTGCACATTCAGATATTTTTGAGTACCTTGCCCGTTGCGATATATTTGATGTCTGTACTATGGCGAGCGATAAAATAGTAACTATAGTCTATCCGTTGTGATGGAAAATAACGCCAGCGTATGTAAGGACGATAAGATGACAAAGAATTTTAACTCTATTATAAATTTATAACTTTATTTTCAAATAATATACAAACTGAAGCTAATCATTACAAGAACTGTGCAGTTTTTAATAGAAAACTCCCATGAGACTCAGACGTATACTAAAATATATATTAAACGGGTCACTCACGTATTTTATTTTAAGGGTTTCGAGAAGCCGCCGCCAGCGACGGTGCGGCACAGGGCTCATGAATGTGGGTCTCAAATTGGACCGAAACATATGTCGAGCGATATTCGACCTTAAAATACATGAGTGACCCGTTTAGTATATATTTTAGTAAGAACTGTGCAGACTTATATTAAGTACGTTCAGTAATAGAAAACGGAATACATAAAATAAATAAATAAATAAATATTTCAGGACAATTTTACACAAATCGACCTAGTCCTACGGTAAGCTCAGTAAGGCTTGTGTTGTAGGTACTAGACGACGATATATACAATAGATAGATACATATAAATACTTAAATACATAGAAAACACCCATGACTCAGAAATAAATATTTGTGCTCATCACACAAATAAATGCCCTGACTGGGAATCGAACCCAGGACCATCGGCTTCATAGACAGGGTCACTACCCACTAGGCCAGACTAGCAATGTACAAATTGCAGAACATTCCCAAAAAGCGGAAACGTTCTCGGGAATGTTCGCAGAACATTCCTGCAACATGAAACTTATTGTTTAAACAAGAGAATATACCTGGAATCAAGTTTAAATTGGCATAACTTAAAAATACATGTTATTATGCATATATTATTGTCTATTACAGTCAGCTATTTGGTTGATAAGTGATAAGTTACTAATAAGTTCCTTAAGTTCTCATTGTATTTTAGAGAACATTTCGACTTTCGGACTTCACAATTATAGCCTTGGGCCGGTACCGCGAACATCGAAGTTCGTATATTGCGAACATATTTTTCTTTTACTCCAATTAAGGCGTCATTAGAGTGAGAGAGACAATCGTCCGAAAACGAATATCGTTTTTCGCGGTAGCGCCGCAGATTTAAACTAAGTTACCGAACTATTTCTTGATGCTTGTCTTTGGTCGTGTCAAATTGACGCGTTGACTTGTGTCAACGAGTGGGCAAGATTTTTATATACTGAAAGAAGTTTTTTGCATGATGACAATAAGTAAAACGTGCTTTTTAAACATCACATTAAGGTTAACTTTCGCTAGCCGAACATCAAGAAAAAAATAAAACAATCTGAGTGGGACAGTTAGTACACAGACCTCTGTCTCTTACTAAATGTTCTGAATTAATCTGCAGATCATTGCAATAAGTAATTTCTTACCATGTTGTGTACAAATGTGTTTTTTAAATTCATTTATATATACACTAAAATGTTATAAACGACCGGACCAGGTGTTTGTTGTGGTACCTTATTTATATAACAATGCCAATGATTATAATTACTTCGATACACATGCATTTTACTGTCCGTTGATAAGATGATAATTGATAACTGGAGTAAACTGGAGCGCAAATCCGTAAAATGTTTATATTATAATGATTACATTTAAACTATGATGCATGTTCATGGTAAAAACCACGAAGTTATTAAGTAATTCGATAAGTTCTCGTTCTCGAGAACATTCTCTGAAGTTACCGAGAAATTCTCATGTGGAAAGTTTCGCAACTTTGGAAACTTCTCTTGCGTGCATTGCTAGGCCAGACCGGTCGTCAAAAAAAGATAATTATTATGTTCTGTCAATTAAGCTTATAAGATATATTAAACTTGCACATTGATCCAGCAGCAGTTGCATCCACGGGGTTGCTATGTGTAGAAGCCTAGAAGTCCGTGACATCGAAGATATTGATTAACTGAGGCTTTAATGGCAGAAACACTTTTCAATTTACAAAATGTGTTAATTGTTTCCAATGTTTGTAAACTTACGGCGGCGGCGTTGAAGGGTATCGTTTATCATGTTCTCACGCAGTAAAAACACGTCTTCCACACGTAATATCGTGAAGGCAGAGTAAGTAGTTAGGGATTTATGTATGTATATAGATATTTATTTTCCTATAGACTAGATACCAGGTAGAGGTATTTTGTAGATATAGATTAGTAGAGTATTTGTAGGTAGAGGCTAGGTAAGGACAGAGGTTTTTGGCGTTAATAAATCAGGACTCAATATTACATCTGAAAAAAAAACCATTGGCACACTACGAAAGACTTACAGATTTATGTATTGTAGGTATATATCGTGATGTATATATTGAGCGCACGTCTTAACGAGATATCTATTATACACAATATTCAATCTCTTTTAGCCCCCGCCCGGAGGATTTGATTTTTCTTAAATCGCTTCGTATTTCTCCAACTTAAATTAAAAAGCAACCTGAACTAGAAATTTCAACTTCTTAGCTTCAGTACTTTTGGCACTGTAATTCTGATGACTGATGATAAATCAGTCAGGACATTTTATTTATAGGTACAGATTAGTATGGTCAGGGACCGTGCTGAGTTATTTAGGGTTTACTTTACCCTGGGCATTTCATAAAGAAAACAAAAGAGAATAACATGAACGGTAAGTGGGCCCAACAATTATTATTTTCTGCCAAGTCAGTCCGTCACTACTATCCGTATATACTAACTAGATTACAAATAGGTAGGTACCTACCTAGATTATAAATTGTATTACGCTTTATAATCTATAGGTAGGTACCTAAGCAGAAAATCGGTTATCGTATCGATGACCTGCGGTCACTGTCGCATAGCTTGTTCCCATTACCGGCTAGACGACCGGCAAATGACTGGTTAACCCACACATTGGAATTAAGACGGCATTCGCCTGTCGAGTACAATAAAATAGCAAAGAATAACATAACATTGGGAAGCCAGACATTTGTGAATTTCTCTGGCTTAAGTGTCTGGGGTGATCGATGATTAAGCTTGGCATAGATGTGCACAGCGAGACGCGATGCAATGCTGGTCTCTGCAAGCATTGTATTCGGTGCTGGCTTGTAATGACATCTTGAAAAGGCGACATAGATATAATTTCCGACTCGGCCTATAAACCTATTATCCCAGATAATTGCGTGCTCACATTGTAGATGCAGAAAGCCAATATCCATATCCTTAAATAAACTAAACCGATAGTAAAAATTGGTAGGTACGAGTATTATATAGATAAATATACTTGTCTTTTACCTATATTTGATTAGCTCAATTTCCTGCTGCATCAGTAACGTTCTAACCTACCCGGATTGACGAGACTTCTAGTTCTCTCTGCGGCATATATAAATGCTATTGTAATTGTAACTTTCTTAGGCGAATCAGAAGCCGATTTCTTTATAATTTTATTGCTATCGAGCATAAAGTACCTATACTGAATATCGAGTTAACTTTGAAGCGAATATTCTGCGGTAAAAATAGAGTTTATAACTTAGGTAAGTAATTATTTTATTTATTTATTTTAAAGGGTTAAATCAAGTTTTGGTGATTTTCCTTAACTTTTCATTGAGTGTTTGAATAATGAAAGTGTCACAAGACCTTTATGGGCAATTGTCTTGTAGTAACAATAGATCTAACTATCTACATCGGTGATTTTGTACTTGCTATTGTAAATATACAGTACTCATAGCCTTAACTTTTTTCCCACGAACACTTTGAAGTTAAAACGTTGTGCTGTTTACATACTGTTTTATTTGCGGTAGAAATTAACGGCGTCCTTAAGTATTACTAATAAACAGATATAACCGTTGCGTCCTCTTAATGAGCGGGTAAAAATTGTGTGTCCATTACTGCGTGCGCCAGGGACCGAGATCATGTTGTGTTAACCGTTACCGTGTGCTCGTTTCATCCGGCGACTGGTTCGCGGGAGCCTGGTAAAAGCGGCGCGGGCGCCGGCCGCGCGCAGTCTCCGCTGCGACACCGCACCACACGCGCGATGCTGCACACACTGGCCCTCGCGACAGTCGCGACCCTGCTGGCGGCGGCCGCCGCCGCACCCGCCACCTACGACCAGCGGCAGGACGGCGACTTCAATGTCCGCGCGGACGTCCAGAATGTAGTCCTAGTCATCGCCTACCCGGACAAAATGAAGCTGCCCATCACCGACATATTTGGGGGTGGCCTGAAAACCAATAAACCGGATGAGTTCCAGGAGCGGGCGGACGTCAGGGTGATGGAAGCATTCGTAGAGCCCAGCACACCGTACAGGGTGGATATCGGGTCGGATAACGAGCGGTACGCGGACACCGACGGGCGGAACGTCGAAGTGGTGATCGCCGGCCGACGACGGTTCGAAGCCGAGCCCCAGGAGGCCGAAAGCGACAAAGAGGAGTACAAGCTTTTAGGAGCTCAGGAGCAGTGTGGGCCTGATCGGGAGCGCGACCCCGTGACGCTGGTGTGCCGAGCGACTGCGCCCGCCGCCTCGCTGCCCGAAGCCCCGCAGCCTGAAGCCCCGCAGCCCGAGCTGGTCGCGAAACCCGAGCTTGCTGCTCAACCTGAGCCGGCAGTCGTGCTTGTCTCCTCATAAACCGATCTCCGCCATAAACTCGTATTGATAAGTTATTTATTGCCTATTTAAATTAAGTTTTGTGACTTTTGAAGTAAAATATTTTTACTGAATTGCGTTTGACATGTCCCTATCATTCCTATAAATTTTCTTTAATTTTTCCATTCTTATCCAATTATAAGTCTTATACTACTTTTTTAGCTTAGCTTAACAAGAAGTTAAGCCATAAATGGAATATACCAGACCTTGAAATGAAAGGAATACAATCTAAAAAGAAATATGTATACTTAGACGGTGCATAGTGAATCGTGAATATTTACGGCTTTTCCACTATTCGCATGCGATTCTCCATGATTTCCACCCACCAGTGCGCTGTGCGCATACAAATACAAACGTCAAAACATACCTGCAGATAACACACAGAACAGACAATATTAGCAGTAATCTGATATGGGATGCAATTCCCCGGGGTTTTAGCGCGTTATCTTAACACTGATATGACATATGACGTACAACCCCATGTTTCATTTAGTTACCTACTTTTAAAAATAAAAAGTCAAATAAAAGTGGTAACTCATTTATTCATAAAACTAAATTGTTTTTATTATATAAAAATTAATAAAGCACTTTTTCAAATATATGTACCTAAATAACCTATTATATGTAGATAACGAACATTTTGTTTATTTCGTTTATTCCTCGACAAAAGTTACTAATTATTAACAGTAATCAATTTTCCAAAATCCCGGGAAATCTCGAGTCGCATTCATGTTAATACTTAACATGAATGCGACTAACGTGTGCGGTCATTCACCCCAAATTGCATCCTGGATCCGATCACTGAATATTATAGTCATCTGTTTGTACTGTTTAATCAAACTAGGTACCTACATATATTTATTATGTTTAATTGCCTCAACAACAAAAGAGGCTAAAATGAATATGTAAATAAAATAATAAATATTACCTTTATCCTCGTAAGACCCACGAGCCTATATGTAGTATTAATTACTTTAATGAATTTTAAATTTTATACTACTGGAACAGAGTTGAATTTCATTTGTTTTTTTTCTATTATGATACAATAAAGATTATACTTTATTTCCTACATTATAAAGAACAAATTCGAGTAGAAATTTACTTGTATGGTAGGCCCTAGGAGGATAGCACAATCTTACACAAATGCACCTAGGTGTAGGTCTATCAGTAACCTCAATAAGGCTTGTGTTGTAGATAAGTAAGTACTAGACGACAATGTATGTGAAGAACAAATTCATATACCTACCTAAATACTTAAATATATAAATAGAAAGGATTATAAAAATAATATATTGAAAATGTCTCTACGAAGTCGCGTTCTTTGAACATTCTGGTTATTTGTTGTTGTCTGTTTTGCGCACTTTTCGGTACTATGGTGGAGCAGCGCCATCTATGGACTATGTTGAGATGTTTGGACAGCGACACATTTCCATAAAACTAATATGAAACTGACATACAGTCTACATTATAGTTTATATTATTAATTAGTTTTATACATTAAACGTGGCGCTAGTGTATTTGCCAGTATGAGTCTATTTATTATTTCTATGATCTACATATAAGTAGGTGACGTCCAAACACTTGGAACAAATATTCGTGATTAATTCGCTTTTCGTAGGCATGCTAGTGGGTTTCGTAGGCATTTATTTCTAGGATCATACAACTATGATCCTAGAAATAAATGATTAAGTATATAATTGAAGTGTCAACTTATTTCGTAACAAATAACTATGAAAGGTGCTATCCTACCTGATTACCTACCTAGAAAGGCCACATAATGTCATAATAGTTAAATGTGAGTCCTCCTCCAAGTTCCTAAAATAAGCAGATAACGCTTATAAAGCGTTATGTTTAGTGGTAATAAATATATACCCTAACACAGCAAATTCAGAAATTTAGAAACTTGACAGCTTTTCACTTAGAAACTACTGAAGATAAACATTAAATGGAGCCTGGGGGCCTATCAAGGGCCTTTTTTTTCAGATTTTATACTGTAACTAGTTAAGTACTTGTATTTATCATAATACGGTTGTATTTTCTGTAAATAAATGTATTATTAAATGGAGCCTATATAATATGTGCTGTCTAGTCAATTCTGTCAAAGTCAGTGCAAAATTGTTTTAAGACTACGCCTCTATTGTTAAGGGATAAAATAAAAGATTAGCAAACCAAAGGTACAGAAGGTAAGGTACAGAATCCTCGTAACTTGTATTTAAAAACACAAAGCGCCGGTTTCATGCTCGGGCTATTGTAATAGGCGTCGAGTTTATACTTATTTTGCTTTTTTAAGTCACACAGTCATATTATCAACGTCTCAGCACAACAATTCTGTTAATATATAAATTACTTATATATATATTATACTCTTGTGTCATTAACCACATAAAACAATCTTATTTATTTAAACTACGCAAGTTTTAGTTTGGTTTCAAGGCTCAATTTAAGCCAAATTGGTAATAATGGCACACCGTGGCAATAAGAAACAAACAGCTTTAAAAAGATTAAAAAAAAACACACGCACACACAACATACAAATGTTACTTGAGTACTGGCGAATGTGAAAACAAATATTTGAACAATTGATTTTGTGCTATTAAGGAGAATGAAATCCATGGTACGTGATCCTTATTTTTTTATCTTTATGTATATATTTTTATGTATTTTTTTTTAACTTTATCTTTATGTTAGTATACATTAAGCGGATTTTATGCCCGGGCATTATAAATAATGATAACTTGTACTTTGGGCAAAGTGATTAACACCTACCTAAACTACTTTTAGTTTAGGTAGGTGTCGGAAATAAAGATTTATCAAATTATTTGGCCCTTATAAACTAGATGTGCTACTGCTCGTTTGGCAATTTGATAATGAAATAAAATGTTGAACATATGTAACGCTAAATATCAGTGGCAGTGTGCCCCTGGAATGGAATAGTGAAGTTCATAACGTATTTATTCTTTATAAGAATTTATTACTTAGATATGCAGTTACGTCTCACGCAATACCTGCACTGTGTTGCAATCCTGTTTTGTCTTTTATTTTGCTATAAGTAGTGCTGTGCTAAAATATGTCTAAATAAAGATTGATTGAGATGAAGAAAGATTTTCTTGTGATTTAATAAAAAAAAAACGCGTCGACGTGAGAACGTCCTCCGCTTTTCCTTGGTTCAAATTAGGCAAGACTGTGGAAAACTAATTCCATGTACGCTCCGCCACTGCCATACCTATATTGAAGAAAAACCGTACTTTAATAAAAAACTGTAAATAGACAAATACTACATCGAAATTATATTGTAACACGGATGTATTGTCCACCAGCAATCAGTTTCAAGGCAGCCGACCCTGACTTCTGTTTTGTTTTTATATACCAGTTAACCTACAATCGTACAGCATCGAGAACTAAAATCTATAGATATATGAGGTTCGGGTGGTGGTAAACTTTATCAGTCCAAGACTTAACGCACAGCACAGCTCGCTCGGACGCCGACTGACGCACGCGCGCGCTTTCGCTTTCCCTCGGTTTCACTTCACAGTGCGGCAATTGTTTTAAATACGTAGATCGTAAACAAAATAAAGTAAAATGGATTTACAGAACAATAACAAGTTTCCATTGGAAATAAGAGACGTGGAGCCCAAGTTAGCTACGGAGTTAATGAAATATTTTACAGGTAATTATTTAAATTATTTTGTCTTTATGTTTTGATTGTATTTTATTAGGGAAATAGTGCTTATCCAAATTTATAGTATACTATTGAACTAAACAACCCAACGAAAGCTTTAATATAGATTAGACTTTACTTACCCCTTTGCCGGTGCCTTCTGGTAGAGCCGTACCCATAGGCCATAGGACTGGCTACGTAGCCTCGCTGAATGGGAATACCATATATATATCATAATCAGCAACCAACCCTTTCGCCGAACGGCTACAATAAATATTATACGTATGACCTTCATCTTAAATCAATGTATATTGATGAAAACCGCATTAAAATCAGTATGGTAATTTAAAAGATCTTGGCGTTGGTACAAACGTTCTTTCTTTTATACTAAGTTTAGATGGTAAAGAATTTATATCATTGCGCTTAATTATGAATAAGTTTTTTTTCATTCATTTTATTTATTTATAATTAACACAAAAATATAAGATAAAAACATAATAAAGATACTAACTAAAAACTAAACTATAAATAATAAGTTTGACCAAGGCCCCGGTCATTAATAATTTTATTTTAGATTTAATGTATATTTACGTATTTAAAGGATAATTTGTCCGAATTTAATTAATGAGGTCCACCTTCACAGGCAATCGAAGTATTAGAATGTATTCTTCGTTATATTTTTATGTAGGTCAACTCGAAATCTACTGCTTATACAAATAATGTATTCAAACAGCATTCCTACGCATAACTATTTAGTTTTATGTAGAGTATACCTACTCCAGTACTAACAACTAACAACTGCAGATACTTGTAAACAAATACGTCAACTGTACTCGTACATTCCGCATGTGCCAGAGTCCTCACTAACCTTCCTCTTAAGGTCTTTGTCCTTTTGTTAGTACCTAAGTGTAGGAATTTATTTTGAGTGAGTAACTAATATCAATAATATTTAACGTTTTTGCGGGACTTTAAAATCAAACCGTGAAAGGATTCGATATATTCAATGTAATTGCATGTACGCATATATAAATATCTAATTTTAAGTGGCTTACTTAACGTGAAGCATTGTTTAGATTATGTAAAATTATTATATTTTACTTATTATCTTACTAACGTTAGGCTATAAGATCTTTTGTTATGTAAGTAAAGCTGTGGACCTTGTTGTTGTCGATTTTTATTTTATTTTTATTTTTTTATAAAATAAGTATTTATTAGTAGATACTTGACGGAACCTGAGCCACTTCGTTTAACGTTTTTTTTTTGTCTTGTTAGTAAACAGTTTCAAAAATAAATTTGAAATAACGGTAGGTATCTATATCCCTGAATAAAAGTTTATGATCGCGGTCAGGCGGTGTCATTGTTTCGTAGTCGTATTGACACTTGCGAGTAAGTTATTAGGTACATATACCTACATGTATACTCGTAGCTATCTATACATATATTTAACTATCAACGTCATTGTCCTTTATCAATGTCACCTACTTTTCTCTTGATTGTATACACTACACTTGTAATGTTTTATTTGTTTACGTTATATTGTACTGCTTGTTGAATTGTAGGTGCCATATGTGTAATTCAATAAACAATTCATTTTAGATAGAAAGAAAGAAAATACATTTATTTTAACGCCAAAACATTACATGTTATTAAAACAGGGTAAAAACATATAGATACAATGGGGCGTTAAAAGAGGACCCCCTCTCAACGTAATTCCATAGCAAGCCTCGGCGCTGGTTTTCAGTGGGGACCTATACTTAACTTAAAACTAAGAAAACAAAATTCAAATAACTAAAAACAAAAAACACAGCAACAGATATTTGAAACATTTTTTTTTTGTACTTACACTTGAAAAATAAATTGACTATATTCGTTTAATATTTGGAAATAATAAAAAAATAATAAATACGAAAATTTTATACCCAAAATTCAAATTGAATATTCAATAAATACATACGACATTACTTAATGATTTAAGCGCTCGGATAGGTGGCGGCAGGTTATTCCAATATTTTCATTCAAATAACCTTATTTTTTTAAGCTTTATTAGCTACATGCTAACCTCCAAATACCACGCTCGATTGGTCATAAAGGTGCACGACTGTATCAACGCATCTAAAGTAAATGAAGGCTATACCTTCGTTGCAGCATTGCCAGTAATTATTTGATACCTCTGACGTCTATACATCTTAATTAACCATTCCTACTTGTGTGCATCATGCCGCAGAGAAGGTGTTAACTCGATTCGTAATTTATACCATACCTATATATAAATGGACAAAGATATTGATGCGTCTTGCGAGCCGTGGTTTACTTCGACACCTGTTAATATATCACTTATAACAGCTTAATGCCTAAAACCCATAGCTTTCTTACTATTAGCATAGAAAACCATACAGCCTTTTTCTTACACTAGTAGGTTCGAATATCAGTGATCATAAAATGCAAGCAAAAACAATTGAAATAATGTATGACAACTAGTAGGTATAACGACCCCGACGATGAACTTCGATGATAGCAGTTTAATGAATTCTACTTGCCTTTTATGATCACTGATCAAATCTTTCTAGTGTTAACGACATATTTCTCAGACTTAGCTACTATAATAGCGACATAATAACTTATCATTTTGTTCTACTTTTCTTATCAATGTCCATGCCTACAGTGCCCGTAGTAGGCAATATTTTGGTAAGTGGTTAGTTTTAAACGATATTGTAATTAAAAAGCGGAAATAAAAAATAGAAAGTCGTAGTCAGTTTTCACCTAAAGAATGTTTTAATTTAATTACTACTCTACATCAACAGTAGGTATATACCTAAAAGGTGTAAATGTAAATCAGATAGATGTTATATTATATTTAGTGCGGCCTATCTAAAATGTAAACAGAGATCATAAAATTTTGGTTATCATGATTTCACGACCGCCATCAAGCGAACTTTTAGGATATGACCGCCCAATTAACTAGATTTCTGCCATTTTGCCAAATTTATCAAACAGCTGAATGTGTGGTTGCCCCACGAAAGTTTTATAACGGCCCTCCACTGGCAGACCTACAGCACAGCACGGCTTTACCTACCTACCAGTGGCGACGGCGAGTATTTTTTTTTAGACAACCCCTGAGCCAATCTAGTGTTAATTTTCTTTATGATTGATTAAATAAATATGAAAAATATATAAATGTAAAATAAAATAAATAGTACTCACTATTGGCAAAATAGATCTAGCCGTGCATGATATAATATGATATCGATTAACTGTTACGACCGTGAAAATCCTGTTTTGCGGAAACCTCATAAACTCGTATATGATACATCCGAAAACCATAAATTAGTTTAATTTGCAAATTTCTTCTGCAGGCGAGCACACCGGTTTCGTGCGTGTGGGCCCGAAAGGCTACTTTCTCCCAGACAAGTACAAGCAAGAGGCACTCAACATCTACACCATGGATGTGCGGCCCAGCGACATCTTCGTGGCCAGCTACCCCCGATCAGGTTGAAGTATGACCTATTGTTGCGCTCAGACTATACCGAGATATAATTATACTGCGTGTCTTTCATAACGACACTAATTTTAAGGCCTGAAAGTATAAGTCCTAAAGAACTGAAATTAGCATATTAAGTTAAAAAAAAAAAACATATAAATTAATTGAGCACGCAATGTATCAGTCAGAATGTAATAAATTAAACTTAGCAATTAACATGTGATTTCAAATGTTTGCATAAATGGTTGCATTGCATTGCCCCTCAAATTTTTTTTTTTAAATTATTACTCTTAATTATAAAAGGTAATCGTTGTATTCTTTTGATAAAACTGTTATCACACTTTAAACTATCGTTACTTAAAACCAATGAAAGACACACACAGTAGGTATAATACCTAAGACTGTAGGTGTTTCGAGTCAAATAACCGACTATTTTACATCCGTTGTAAACTGTCGTTTACGCAGGGTTTAGATTTTTTAAAGTAACAAGTTTTCCTTACAGGTACAACGTGGACACAAGAGTTAGTCTGGATGGTTGCAAATGACTTAGACTACGAGAAATCTGACGCGACACCTTTAACCGAGAGATACCCGTTCTTAGAGTAAGACCTCAATTAAACTAGTACTTAAACAAATAAGTCTTATATCATTTAATAATTTATTTTTTCATTTCATTACATTCAAACTTTGAGATCGTACTTAAAAACTTTAAGCTCCCGTCAGTTACCAGCGTAGTAGCAGTGTTTTATTAAGTAAACTAGCTATATAAAAATAACAAATCAAATTATGGTATTTTTAATATACATATCGATGTGCCTTGATTTTAAAGTATAGTTACAGTTACTATATTTAGACCTTATTATATACGGCTTAAAGTCCACCGATGTATACTTAAGAGTGTTGC
This sequence comes from Grapholita molesta, assembly GCA_022674325.2. NCBI lineage: Eukaryota > Metazoa > Arthropoda > Insecta > Lepidoptera > Tortricidae > Grapholita > Grapholita molesta. The sequence continues at coordinate 14,285,546 of CP053130.2, read as the reverse complement.
TGTGTGTACCTAGGTACCTAACACTGCTAGATAAATTATAAATTGAAAATAGATAACATATACCTAAGAAAAATTGGTGAGGACCTCCGGTGTCCGAGGCAGGATTTGAACCCGCATCTGCGGCGCTACCGCGAACAACGATATTCGTAAATTTCGTACTTATTGTCTCTGTCACTCTCATGACACCTTGATTGGAGTAAAAGAGAAAGATGCCCGAAATATATGAACTTCGGATGTTCGCGGTACCACTCCTGCTGCTATCGTGGCTGACGCCTTAAAGCGAATATCACTTGCAGGGGAACCCAATAGCAGCTTACAGGGAAACCCGTCAAAATTCGCCAGACGCCGAAGGTCCTCGTCACTCTATCTCAAGTATATGTCATTTATTTTCAATTTGTAAGGTATATAAACTCACAATATTTTCAGATTCTCAATATTTGTTCACCCAGTGATGAAGGCGCGGTTCCACGAAGAGAACAGTCACAGTTCTGAAAAGCTTCGCCTCCTGGAGCTGGTCTGTCAGCCTGGCACGGAACAGTTGGCTGCGACCACCTCCCAGAGATTCATCAAGACCCATTTACCGATGTCACTGCTTTCCCCCACACTGTTAGACAAAGGTCGCATGGTGTATGTAGCCCGCGACCCGCGCGACGTCGCAGTGTCGTTCTACCATCTCAACAGACTGATCAGGACTCAGGGATACATCGGGGACTTCAAAATGTATTGGAACTTCTTTATTAAGGATTTACGTGAGTATTGAAATCGTTAATCTATGACACTTCGCTTAAATATTTCAGCTTCCTTTCGTTCATATTATCTTACTTATACCTAGTATCTTACATGTATGTTCCCACTTCGTTCCTTTACCCTTAACATGAGTTGTGACTTTGACGTTTTCGATAACGAGTATATAGTTTACTATCTTCTGTGCATCTCGCTTGTATTATTTTATTGCGAACGAGATGCCCAGATAGTAAACTCGATGCTCGTTATCGAAAACGTCAATGTCACAACTCATGGTAAGGGTATACAGGTCACAGTGATAGACTCAAAATACCTCTTATTAACGTCACTGTGACAAGGCTCGACGTGGCCTAGAAATCAGTGGCGGTGCATCCTTAGAACTCGATTCCTGCCGGCTTGACTAACTTTCGGATAGTAGAGCAGTTTTCCATTAAGAAAAAGATTGTCATAATAATTCAGGCTTTCCGGCTTGTCTAGGATATAAATTGAGGCGCCGCTACTGCTAGAAATAAAAGACTAGACCTATCGTTTGTAAAAATGTAAATAACCAGAAACCGGATTGCAGTGATTGCTATAGGTATAATTAAATGAACAAGGAAACCGTTCAATTCTGCGGCACTTAGTGTTTTACTTATTTTTGAGAAATAAGAATAACAAAAAAAGGGAAACTCTGTTGGCGGTGAGCTGCACTTAAGTATTTCACTTAAAGGGTAATAAATGACACTCTAATTTTAATGATGTTATTTGTTATTTATTATTCTCTGTTTAAATTGATTGAATTGATGATTGATGTAAAAAATGAGTTAAAACTTTGAACAGAAACGATTGTCAAATAAAATTACGGTCTAATTATGTTCATTAAATAGTCCATTAATGTCAGTTTTACTCGTCATTCGAGTATTAATAATTATTTTTAGTGACGTAACATCCAAAAGCAATGAAATTGGGTAGCTTGTATGTAATATCCATCATCATCATCATCATATCAGCCGAAGGACGTCCACTGCTGGAAATAAAGCTCCCACAAAGCGACGCACAATGACCGGTTTTGTGCCACTCGCATCCAATGGGTTCCCGCGGTCTTTACCAGATCGTCGGTCCACCTTGTGGAGGGCCTGCCCACGCTGCACCATCTAGCACTTGGTCGCCACTCGAGAACCTTAACTCCCCAACGCCATTGGTTCTGCATTTTGTACCTACAATGTGCCCCGCCCACTGCCACTATAGCGATTCTGTAATATTCTAATATACATCATATCATATTAAATTAATCCAGCATAAGTTTGTTCTACGATTTTATTATTTCGATACTTCGACAATAATATGTTACAATACATGTTTTTGCCCACATGTTTATTTATGCACATATATTTGTACCTACACCTGAATGTACATCATACATTCATACAATAATAGTAAATTCATGACGTAAACCTAGCTAAATATTGTTTTTGTCACATAATAGCATCATTATTGTCATACATAGGTACAATTAGGTACGCTTATGCAAATTCATTTGTAAGTTAATTTTATATAATGTCACCTTAAACTATGTTTTCATACAATAACTATAAAAACAAAGTTTTACTAGTTATTATAATATATATTATGTACTTAAAATCAAATACCTACTTACATATGAGTTCCTTTTTGTCGTAATCAAAATATACATGTTGAGTCGGTAAACGAATATTTGAAAATAATTGGTACTTAACAGCAACAAAAAGTTCAATAAAGTCTTACACTTGAAAGAAACCCAAATAACAATTAGAGTTTGTAGGTCCATACGAGTATTTATAGCGAAGATGGATGTGCTAGTTTCGAAATCCTGCAATGGCATTCATTTGCAAGTTGATGACTAATATTTGTTTTTGGTTTATGGGTGGCATCTATATATTACAATTAAAAAACTAACTAACTAACTACTTTGGCTCAGGGACCCAAAGAGGGTCTTGGCCTCCGAAACGAGAGCACGCCATCTGTCCCGATCATGCGCAGCTTCTTGCCAGTCACTGACTTGGAGAAGACGCAGATCCGCCTGCACACTGTCCTCCCAGCGGTATCTGGGTCGCCCAACTGGGCGGCGACCAGTTGGTCGTCCCACGTACGCTCTCTTGGCAGCACGATCCTCTCCCATTCGGAGTAAGTGACCGAACCAACGAAGTCTATGTGATCTTGTCACGCCGATGATGTTGGGTTCAGCCACCAGCTCCTGGATCTCTATGTTCTTACGGACCCTCCATGTGCCGTCGTCTCTTTTGACAGGTCCCAGGATCTTACGCAAAACCTTCCTTTCCGCCACAAGGAGCTGACTTTCCTCTTTTTGTGTCAGTATATATTACAATTAGTTAATTATAATAGTACCTACTACAAACTCTATCGAGCTTACTGCAGGTCTAGAGGTCGATACTTTTTTAACTATTGTATTGCATATTTGAGAAAAGCATAGTGCTTTTCTCAAGCGAGGCCGACAACCCCTTTTGACGTCCAGGTATGTACCTCGACGTGAAAAGGGGCTTTCGGCCTCGTAACAATCCTCATCTACATATCAGCCTGCAACCACTTATTGCCCGGCTTCTGCAGTAATGTACTATTTTTGCCTTTATTCTGTAGACCACTGGACGCCGTACTTCGAGCACCTGAAAGAGGCGTGGCAGAAGAGGAATCATCCTCACATGCTGTTTTTGTTTTACGAAGATCTCATTAAGGTTAGACGCATTCAAATATCTATAAATCACCTTTTTAATAGACTTAGCTGTATTTAGTTAGATTTTATAATTGATATAGATAACCTTTGTTTACGAGTATTAATGCGCAGTATAAAATGCAATTACCAAGATATAGGTGAATATGATTAAACCGTTACTGCATAAGAAGCCATATATAGCAGTTATCATTATAATAGAAGTGAAGTTAACCCTTTATAGGGCAACTTCAAAATTTCAATTCAAAAATGACCACCCAACAACATAGTCTTTTTGTATTTTATTCTTAACAATAATCATTAGGACAATCAAACCGCGATAGGCTTGAACGCACAACCACAGTGACTTTTGGGTGTTAAAGGGTTAAAGTTCAAATTCAAACACGTATTTTTTTTAAACGTATATATCGCAATCTACTTCTATAATAGAGTACCAACTTCATACCTACTCGTATATTTATAATATCTATGACATTAGCGTTGTTTGTTACACGTAGGTACATACATATATTTTAGATACAAACCTTCCCATTGAATCACTCTTGATGTCTAAATCAGATACTCGGTTTAAAAGGTTTCCGCGCAGACACAACTTGAAGTAGCTTTTTGTTTTTTACGTACCTACGCGACGCTCAAGTCGATAGCTCTGAGCTACTATTTAAGGTGAAGCCAGTTCAGAAGTCACGCAAAAGCGCGAAATGGGTCTTGTAAATATCAACTTCATTCCACGAAAACTGAAAATTATGAGTTTGTTCTTTTTATGATTCTTGACGATATTTGCCACAATATTTAGAGGAAGCGGTCTAATTGTGTCTATACCATTTAATTTTCAGGATCTACCAGCAGCCGTCCGACGCGTCGCTGCTTTCCTCGACAAGCAGTACTCTGACGAGGAGATAGCGAAACTGTGCCAGCATCTGAGCATCGATAGCTTTAAGAACAACAAGTCCGTCAACTACGACGTTATGAAGGAACTTGGCATCCTCATACCAGGAGAGCAAGCGTTCATTCGCAAAGGTGATAATATAAGTACTAAGACATGTAAACTATCAAATAATTATAATGAATAGAATAAAAACAGATGATGACGATAGAGACAGACTAAGATTTGCTGTATATATTGAATTGAATAATATTTATTTTAAAATATATCTGTACGCATGTGGGGAAACATCTCCGTTGAACTAGTATAGAACCTACTGCTTTAAAACGTGATAGATGGCGCTAGTGCGCTTTCCAGAATGAAGTGGAACGATTTAGTATAAACATTATTTGTATCATCATTGATGTACGCTTTTATTTGTAGGTAAGGCAGGCGGCTGGCAAGACTACTTCGACGAGGAGATGACACTTCAGGCAGAACGTTGGATCGCTGACAATCTCAAGGATTCTGATTTCCGGTTCCCGCATTTTACTATTTAGATAATACATTTCCACTATGTAATAAGTAATAGTATTTCAAAGGAATAGCGTTGTAAATATAATAAAAACAATACTTTAAGAGGATGTATAATCATTTATTCGAATAAAATGTTCTATTTTAGTTATTTCTTTGTAACACCATGATTATTTAAGTTTACATATAGTTTATGTAAGTACAGTAGCAATTAAACAACATCTAATCCTTAAGCCTCGCGTAAAAACAATCGCATCACTAGATTCTTTTATAAATAAAACAATGTCTCAGTCCTTCCTCACGTTTTTATTTAAATAATACGGTTATACAAAGATAATAAATTAAAAGCCAGATTTTAAATCAATCATTCGTTGGTAATATAAAATTCTAAAAACAGACTCATATCATAATAATGAATAATAACCGTTTAGATGCGGGCCGGCGCCCGCGTAACGAACCGGCGACGTACGTCTATAAAGCGACTCTAATATACCGGAGCGGCCGCGGCCCTCCTCACCTAACAACTCACTATCATACACTTATAGAAAATCACAAAATTCAAGCGGAAATAATAGGAATCGATCACTGGGGCGTTCCGAGATCGAGGAGTCCCGTCGGCGACACGGCGGGGCGTTCACGCGATCACGTCGGGCAGCGCGCTGTCGGCGCCCGGTGGCGGCTTCAGGGCGGCGCCGTTGGCCAGCCCGGCCGCCACGGGCTTCTTGGGCACGCTCTTCACTGCTGTCGTCTTTGTCGTGGGAGCCGCCTGAAACATGTCCAATTCAAATTAAGTAAAAGTGGCGCTACGTCACTTCTTAAAAAAAAGGCAATTTTATTAAAATGTACTAATGATGACGATGTATGTTAATATTACAAGACCTACACTTGGCCAAAATGAGCCCGATATAAATAATACCTAAAAAAATAAAGTTAGACAGGTGTGAAATCTTAATTATTTTGACTTAGATATTGGTTAGTAAATAAGAAGCCATTCCAATTCCAACTTTAGCGCGGAATTTATTTATTAACATCGTTTCTAATTTTGAAATCCGATTGCCTTCTACAAGAGTTGCCTTTAAAGTTGTCGTTTGCAAATCTCCCGCGATTATTAAAAAAGAAACGTGGCGTTTTCATATTTTTGAATTAAGAATTCGAAAACAAAAGGATTTGCGTGCGATAATTTTCTACAGCTTTCAAAGTTTATTACGGGAATAGAGAGTATGTATAAATTCTATTAATTATAATGGATAGCGCGTGCAGTCTCTAAACAGGAGCGGCACCGCGATCGTCGAAGTTAGTATATTTCGAGCATCTGTCTCTTTTACAAAATTATGGCGTCATGTGAGTAACAGAGACAATCGTCCGAAATTTACGAATATCGTTTTTCGCGGTAGCGCCGCAGTGCTTGGAGGAGATCACTTCTGTATTTTTAGTGATGCAGCGCTGTCTTAGGACCAGACATAGGATTCCGTGGAGCAAATTTTGTTAGCAGGTAGGGACTTAAAAATTAAATTATCGTTGATCGTTCTATATACAAGTGATCACTCAAGGGTTTGCTTGTAAAAATATGATTATATTCAAAGTAAGTAAATAATAATTAAATAATAACTCAATCGATACTCTTCTTCGTTTTTAAAGACATTTTCATAAGTTTATTTGTCCCAATTTTTTTCTTCGTGAATGTCTGCTCTTGTTAAAGTAAACGACCAGAATTGGTTCCATATTTTCGGGCGTTTAACTTCTCCGTCTTGGCTGATAAATCCATTCCAGGTGACTAAATGACTTTTCGATTTCTGTGGAGTTTATAGGGGCATAACAAAATTTCATAAAGTGATCTACTGTACTTCGTCTATTCTTCGGTTGTAAAAAGACTTTCATCTATAATTTAATTTGTCGATATAGGAAGTCCCTACCTGTCAAGAAAATTTGTCACACGAATTCCTATGTCTGCAAGGACAATAGAACGCTGGTATTTAGAATTTCAACGTGGGCATTCTAGCCACGAGACCACAAGTCACGTGAAGGTCGTCCAAAAACCGCCATGACTCGAGAGAATGTCGACGCCGTGCGGGGCAGCTAATCCTCGAAGATCGTCATGAGACATACCCGTGAAATTAAGGCATCCGTGTTGGATACTGGCTTCGTATGGCTTAGCGCCAACCAAAAAACATTACTAGACATTAAATTGAATTATAAGATGATACATTACGTGATATCTTTGTAGAGGATTCGTGTTTAAGAAAGACTCGAGATCTTGGACTATCGGCGGTAACTCACGAAGGCGTATTTCAAAAAGGGTATACCTTTTAGAAAATTCCCCATTAAAATCAACTATCGGAAAATAATACTTAAAAAATAAAGTAGTATTAACTCTTTGGGTGTTGGACTGCCAATAAATCCGTCCACCAAAGTAATCGAAACTATCAATAGACGATTACGTCTGATTTCACCTGAAATACGAAGTCTCTTCTAAGAGCCGACGGTCGTACCTTAGGGGGTGCGGTCCTGGGCGGCGCGGCCTTGGCGGTGATGCGTCTGTTGGCGAGGTCCTTGCTCGGCTTGTCCAGCGGCGCGCGCGCTGCCGGCCGCGGCGCGGCGGGCCTGCGGGCAACCCTGCGTTACTGTTGTGCCACGAGCCAAAATACGTCCGTTACGGAGCCATAATAATATTAACAAAATTTAAAATACAACTCGGGGTCGGTTTTACTACGTCATCAGTCTCCTACTCCTCTGTCACATGCGGACGTTCACTGTCGGACCCGGCCCCTTCCACGGATGGGGGTCGAAGCTCGAATCGTGGGACGTTTCACCGGATTAAAGGACGCCGGCGCTCGCGCTCCGCCGGTTTATTGTCGCAGTCGGGCGCGGTAGTCCACTACAATTAAATACAACATTCGTATCACTCGCAGTACTCACTTGGGGGCCGGGGGCCGCGGGCGCGGTGGCGGGGCGCGGCGCGGTGCGGGCGCGGGCGCGGGCCGGGCGGCCAGTGGAGCCTTGCGGGCGGCGGCCGGCGCGCGCGCGTCGCCGTTCGTCAGCGGCTTCTTGTCGGCCGGCCGCGCCTCCCGGCCGCGCGCGGGCGCAGGGGCGGGCGCGGGCCGGGCGGGGCGCGCGGGGCCGGCCGGGGCGCCGAGGCCGGCCGCGCCGCCGGCACTGCGCGCGCGGCGGCGGGCCTGGCGGCGGTGGCGGCGGCCGCGGGCGCCGGCCGCGTGATCGGGGCCTTCGGTGCCGCTCGGGGCGCGGCGGTCTTGGCGGCCGCCGGCGCCTCCTTCGCGGGCGCGGGCGAACTCTTGACGGCGGTTCTCGGCGAGGGTTTCGCCGCCGCCGGGGCCGTCGCGGACTTGGGTTTCGCGGCCGCCGGGGCGGCGGGGACTTGGTCAGCGAGGGCCGGGCGGCGGCGGGCGCGCGGCGGCCGCCGTCGCGGGTTTCTTGCCGGCGGAGGCGGCCGCGGCGGCCGGCTTCGCGGCGGATTTGGGGGTCGCGGCGGTTCGGGGAGCGGGCGACGCGGCGATCTTCTTCGCGGGGACTTGGCTTTCGGGGCGGTCGCGGCGACGGTGGCGACGGTGGCGGCGGCGACGGTGGCGGCGGCGGCAGCGGCGGCGGCGCCGACGGCGGCCGCGGCCGGGGCTCGCCGGCCGGCGCCTCGAGCGGCGGCGCGACGAGGTCGACGGCGGGCGTCGGCGGCGGCGTGCCGGCGGGCAGCTGGACGGCCTCGTCCACGATCTCGCTCGTGACGGGGACGCAGATCTCCTGGGCGTGCGACTCGGGGATGCCTATATCTATATCCGTGACGATGTCTCTGTGGGCCTGTTCGACGCGCTCCTCGGGCACGATGTCGGGGCGGGGCCGGCGGCGGGCTCGGGCGTGTGCGGCCGGTCCGCCAGCGGCGCCGCGGTGGGCTGCTCGCCGGGAGGCTCGGGCGTGAGGCGGGAGCAGGCGGGCGGCGCGGGCGATGGCGCGGCCGCGGCGGGCGACGCGGTCTCGGGCCGCAGCTCCGGCTCGGCGGCCTGTAACGCGGCGTCGGGTGTGGGTGCGGGCGACTCGCTCGGTGGCGGAGATTCCCTCGGAGCCTCGAATTCCTCGGGGAGGGCGGACTCGACGGGCAGCGGGGACTCCGCCGGGCCGGGAGACGCCGCCGGGCCGGGAGACGCCGCCGGGACGGGAGATGCCTCCGGGAAGGGAGACGCCGTCGGGAGGGGGAAGCCGCCGGAAGGGGAGACTCCGCCGGCAGGGCCAGGTCGCGGGGTTGCGGCGAGGGCGCGGGCGACGCGGCGGCGGGCCGGGCGAGCAGCGGCGCGGGCGACAGCGGCGGCGAGCTCGGCAGCGGCGACGCGGACGCCTCGCTCTCGTGGGCGGGGGCCGACAACAGGTCGATATCTTCGTGCAAGTCTAAGGGCGTCTCCGCGTCGCGCGGCTCTATCGCCTCGTCGTGTGACGCGACGTCGTCGAAGTGGTCGTCGATCCTGTCGTAGTTGTGTATTTCAGCCTTAACATTCTCCTGGAACTCGTGCGCCGGCTCCGGTGAACCGTCGCCGCGGTCCGCGAGCGCGGGGGGGGACGCCCGGTTCTCACTGGAATGTTCGTGATTTTCAATAGTGTGTGATTCGTTCAAGTCGTCGGCCAAATGATTTACGGTGTGTTGTGCTTGGTGATCGAACTCTTCGAATGGCGCGTGTTCCGGCTGGCCGAGCTCGTCGAGTGCGTGCGGAGGCTCCTGGGCCGACTCCGGACGGGAGACGGGCTCGCAAGGCGCCTCCGGTTTACACTCCATTTCGACATCCTGCGACGTCTCCTCCTGTGGCGTGATCGCTCGGTCCGAGGGATCATGAATATCTTCGTTGAAGCCTAATTCGGAACTCTTACCGTCGGGAATTTCGGGAATCTGTTCGAACAGGAGCTTGTGAGATTCGGGAGTGTCCGTTTGCATGACGTTATCTTGGGGCGGGTGGTCGGTATGTAGATCTATATTGGGGAAGTTTTGTAGGTTGTTCGAGTTGTTCATGTACTCCATGAAGTTAGCACCCTGCTCGAAGTTGTCGTTGGCGAGGTGGTCGGGGTCGTGCCGGTGCAGGTCGTTGTCGGGGCGCGGGCTGACGTTCTCCTTGTCGTCGTGGCCGTCGTCGTCGTCGTCGTCGACCGGCAGCTGCTGCACGGCGTTGAGGTCCACGGGCCCGTCGAGCAGCCGCTCGCAGGTGTCGTCGTCCTTCTCCTGGTAGAAGCTCATGCTCATTGGATCCCGCTCTTTGCTCTTCAGTCTTTCTAGTAGTTCCTCGTTATCGTCGGATGCGAACGGATTTGTTTCAGTGTGTGCTTGGAATACCTGAAATAAGTATAAAATGAGAGTAACTAGGAAATGAAAGAGATGTAATTAGCTGTAATGTACTAAGATATTTCTATGATACCAAGAGCCTTTGCCCGCTATAGGCCATAAACGATGGAATCTTGTAGCGCCGTCGAATTCTGTCATGACTTACGAAAGTGTCATTTATATCGCCACTTTGTTGAAAATATGCGATATTTTCGTTTAAAAGATTAAAAACTAATGAGGTAGTCGAGACATTTAATAATATTTACATTCCTAATGCAGGTTCAGATATACAACATAAATAGTACATTGTGCAACGAGGATGGTAAGTGAGGTATAGTAAACGCGAGTCTATTAGAAGCCCGACGACGAAGTCGGAGGGCTTTTAATGACTCAAGTTTGGTATACACTTACCACCCGTGGTACATACAATGTTTTTCATCACATTTGCGAGGATATAAAATAAATTCGTTGGTAAAATATTAGTTACTTATGTAGGCTTAAAATCAAAATACACTTTGAAAACTAAAATCAGACCGCATCCACTATAAAAGATTGTCAACAATGTCAACTTTTTTCAATATCTTCCACAGATAATGTTAACAACTGCGTTTTGTTTTCGAAGTTGACAGATCATCCTGCCAAATAGTATCAATTATCAAAATCAAATAGAAAACAATAATTTTTAATAAATACTAAACATTAAATTGCAGTAAAATTTAATTATAAAGATATGTTTTTTTTATTAAATACATATTTTTTACATATTAAAAGTTGGTTGTAGCAAATTTTTGAAGATGTGTAATATACCTTGGCTGTTTGGAAACATCCTCAGTCCAAGTGAAGTATAGGTTCTGTATATTTTTAAAACTAAACAGCCCGTGGGAGCTAAAACGGCTATAACTGTTCTGTACGCTCGCAAGTAATAACGCCATTGACGAGCAAGAGTGATGAAAACCAAATAACCGTTATTCATAAATCCGGCTTTGATAACCGCATTATTTTTAAGTAACCAATAATACCGCCTTTGGAGTGGATTTTATTTTACTTTTTGCAGTGTCATTTCATTTAGAACAATTTTTGCCTTTAAAAGGAGAGTCAGGTAACCAATACGACGATAGTATGGAAACTCGTTAATGTAGTATGTCCCTGTATAACTACAGGTGGGTTCACAAGAGTTGGCGCCGCATGTCTATATAAATCTTGACACTTCAGTAACAAAACTCACATCAACTCAAGATTGTGAATCAACCTGTAGATATAATGAACATGCCATATTTCAAAGACATCTAAAAATAAATAACGAATAACGAGAAAGAGGTGATACAGTTTACTGCTTATTTTCATAATATTTTTGGACAGTCTTGCCAAAGAATTCTGTTCCTGTAAAGAGCGTAATGTTTGTGTTGTGTAAATGTTGTAAACATCATAATTAAGCTAACCTGTATGTTACAGAAGTCAGTAGTATCTTTCTGTATTCTGTCAAAGTCCTGGATGAGACTGATATCCTTAGCCTTGTCCGGCTCCACACCTACACTGAATCCAAAGCCGAGACTATCCAAGGTGTTCTTGTCATTCCCATTTAACTGTTCCGTTACTCCATCAATCGAGACATTCTGAAATTATATATAAATTAAAATTTAACTACATTCAATAGGAAGATCTATAAAATTTAACATACTTTTTGTACAACTACTTTTTAGTTCAAAACAATTTAATTCAGGAATCTGTAATGAGAAGTTACTAAGACAAAAAAAAAAATCAAAATTCCCGGTTATTATTAAAAACAAATATGCAGCTATTTTATATTCAATCAGAAATAATTAAATTACTATTTTATGCTCGCAAGCTAAATAATACTTATTGATTACTTTGTTAATTTTAAATATGTACTAACTATTAAAACAGACAAAACTTATAAATAACTAAATAAGTAATCAAAATTTATGTAAATTAAACAATATATTAACACTGCAAGTACATTGTGCTAAGAAGTTTTAAATGGCAAAGTTATGACTAGTCAGTCAGGATGTCATTATGACTTTCCTGCATGACAATGATATGAATACAACAACAATGAAACAACTGCAGGCTTACTAACTAGACTTCCATTTTGAAATTTTATTCCTCTTGATATTTTTCCATCATGCAATATTTTTGTGGGTGGAAATTCAGACGTATAATAAACCATCATCCTCATTGGAATCAAAAATCGGTTATGGGATGTTTATACCACGAAATACTGTTAAAACATGTTATAATTAAACTTTGTCCCTTGGTAAAACAATGCAACATCCGCTAAGCAGAAAGCCTATGTACAATGCTGCATTATTTTACCAAGGGTAGTGTTAAAGTGAGGTGAATGTAAATTGTAATCAATTATTCCATGAATATTGGCACAGTGTAATTACTATCTTACTTCTATTTATTGTTATACTATATCCCCACAGCTGTTAAGCTTGTGTTCCCCCACTCCTGGGGGTACACACTAACAAATTTGAGACAGAAAAACAAAATATTTATATGTTTGATAAATATGAAGGTGGAAAGTGAAAGGTGGCTGATTTTCACACCCCAAATTTTCAGGAAAATGTAGCAGCTATATAAATATATTTTTGGCACACTGTACCCATTGATGCTACTTTATATCACTTGGCACACTTATTTTAAGCTAACATGTACAATATTGTTTGGAGGTGAAAGCTGTTACAAGCAATGCAACTTACATGGTGTCCATTCAGCTGATCACAATTATCCAAATCGAGCAATTCCGCTGGTCGCCTAACCACTTCTGTCTCGAACTGTTTGACATCTGGCAGCTCAATGTCATCCATTGGTTGTGGTTTGCGTGGGGACTCTGCTAGGAGAATGTCTGCTCCAGCAACAGTGCCCGGCACAAACACAGGTGCATCTGGGTTCAGTGGAGAGCTGTTCATGTCGACAGAACTGCTTTCCCAGGCAGACTGAAAATATAATATATACATTTTATGAGACATCCTTGTATTAGTAGTGTGAGTAAAAACAATAAGACAAATTTTAAAAATATAGTTTGTTTACATATTCATGATCATTCCACAAATAAATATGATGTCAACATTATTTGAAACCAGAACCAGATTGAAACTAGTAGTACCACCAACTAAAGCACCCGCTACTCGGAAAGTATACTAGGAATATTAAAAGAATGGTGGTTAGTTTTTGTGAAGCATAATAATTGAACAGTTAATAAATCAATGTTAAAATAATTAACTACCTACTGATTAAATGAATTCTGTCTAAAACTAGCTTGCAAACTATAAATGACAATATTATACTTTAATTGTGTGGATCGTGAGACTGCCAACCACCTGACTTATCAGTAATTAAATATGTACATATGACTAACAGCTGATTTCATAGAAATGATGCATATCATGTTTAGTTTAAGAAAGTTTATAAATGATACATTTCTAGGTTATAATGTTTACTTAGAATGATGGAGTTGTTATTTTTATGATTATAGTTCTTACATTATCCTGACAGGGTGTCTCTGAGCGCGGAGGCTCGTCCTGGTCGTCAGGGTCGCTGCGCTGCTGTTCCGAGCGTTCGCCCTCTCCCTTGAAGTAGTTCCACTCGTCTTCTGACTCCTCGCCGCTCTCACCTACATTATCCGTCAGGGCCCCGTCAACGTGGCTCGCCTCTACTGCGCAACAACAAAACACCATGTTTAATACAGGCCAGTAACCCTTCGAATATCAACAGGTGACACACCCTCGTCTGCCAAGAAAAACACATTCTAACCGCTCACTTTGACATATAACAAAAGAACAACGCCGCACCGTTATCGAGGACTTTTATAATAAACACTGTCGAATGTAGGATATAGCGTAATGACCAACACAACGATAATTTACCGGTCGCAAAATTCAAACTCGCGACATTCGCGGACGCCATTTCGAGCACGGCCTGCTGAGACACGCCCGTAATCCTAGTCTACATTTTAAACATGTGGAGGAACCTGTAATAATCCTGGGTGAAACGACTACCGAGGGATGCGCCTTCAGGCGAACCGATCTATTTCCAGAACACCGCTCCGCATGAATCAACACAGAAATAACCTTTCACAAACGGATCGGTATGTGAAAGTAATTAACAACTTATAAAAATCACATACCGTAAACGGTAATTTCACTGTACAGATTATTATCTCCACTTCACTGTCGGCGTAATATCCGAGTTGTAAGCGAGCAAGAACGTTTGGACAAAAGCCGGTCACAATAGGCGAGCGGCCGTCGAAACAACACAGACACAGCGCGCGTTCAATGAGTGACTGACTGTGGGAGAGGAGGGCGAGGGCGCGGGGAAGGGATGGCGAACACGCGGCCACGGCAGAGGGGGGCGCGCATCCAGGGACGGGGATGCCGTATCAATTCGTAATAAATAATAATACAAGGAGTTCCTTATTTAGGGTTAGGTTCTTTTCAACGTTTATTGTTTGCAAAATATAATTCCTATAGGTAAGATTTCATGTGTGCCTTAGTTAGCTACTATTTTTGTTTTCCAAAATAGTACTTATACATATCAGAGGCGGCGCGTCCATACAAGCAGATTCCATTCCTGCTTAACTAACCCACACTACCCACGGTTCAACAGTTTTTCTTGGGCTCATAAAGGAACAACAAAACCGTATTGGCTCCGTCTAGGAAAACAATTGACCTACCGCCACCGATACATATTATGATATTTTTTTGTGATTTAGTTTACATAGATAATATACTCAATACCTACATTTAAACTCGAATTCAGTTGGATAGTCCTATCACCTGTCGCCCTTTCCTGCTTACAGCACCAGCTGCCTGACCGTATTACACATGTTTTTGTGTTTTTTTTATTCTAACTTCCAAATTTTTCTGATCCTAATATATGTACGTACCTATCTTTTTAAACGTTTTACCCTTGAAAAAAGTGTTTATGGGGTTCAGGTTTGAGTATCTATTTAAGTACTAATCGTTATACACTGTGTAACATGAGGAAACGGAATCATTTTATCAGCGTATTCCTGAGGCCAAAAGAAGTAAAAAATATCATGACTTTTGGTAGTTTTGGTCAACTCTAGCAAAAAAAAAACTTAAAAAATAAAATGTTATAATTATAATAGGCTCAGTCAACTATTCGTTGCCATGGTAACGGAACCATGTTTCACTCTTAAAAATCAGTTTTTCGGCATCTAAATCTCACATTTTTTCTAATAAACTATGCTTCAATTGTCTCTTAGCTGATGGGACAGAATAACAACAACAAATTGTTGATTCAATTAGAAAACTGTATGAAAACAAATAAAACCAGTTTTTTTTCTTAAAATCAAGGTTAATGCAAATTTTTTCCTGCCACTTTGATGATTATGGGCAGCAAGGATACCATTGGCAGTAAGTACCTATCATAAATGACTTTCATAGTGGTAAAATTGCAGTTAAGAAAGTGTTCAGTGCTGAGATATAATCCAAATATTTTTTTATTTTATTGGCTATAACTCCGAACCGAGGTGAATTTCAGAAAGGTTTATTGGACACTTAACTGTCTAAATAGGGTCAGGACTAGGATAACGCTGAAAATTATTCGGCTTCCTCATGTTATGCGGTGCATATACCTAGTAGCTAGTACAGTGTTGTATAATATTTTGTCCTATTAGTAGCAACTGTTACACAACTGTAACAACTTTTTTGTAATCTAATTTCTAATGAGTTTGAATCTTGGGATCGGATCGCGATCTGGGCTGCCATGTGTAAAAATATGCATGTGTAAGCTAATATTTGTTTTTGTTTTCTTTTCTTTTTTCTGTGTTTACTGACAATCTGTGGATCACATGATTCGAAATAAATAATTTGAATTTGTAAAAGTAAGTTCTAAAGTATAATCCGATTATACATAAGAGTTGTAGGTTTAATATGCTGTACATACCTGTGTGAGCCGGAGGCGTGGGTGGTGCGACGTGGTTCCTGGCCTCCGCGTCCTCGTCGGCGTCGACCGCGGTCTCCGGGCCCAGGTCCTCGCTGTCGCTGTCCGAGTTGTCGACGCCGTTGTCGGCGAGCTCGCCCTCGGGCTCGCACACCGCCGCCGCGCCGTCCATGCCGTGGTGCTTGGCGTCAGCCTCCACGGTGAAGGGCGGCAGCGACGCGTTCACCAACGCGTTATCCAGCCTGAATAAGAGTAGTGAGCAGATTAATAGTTTTTTGCTTTAGATGGGAGTAGAGATAATGTTACCATCTCGTGTTAATATTGAGACTAAAACATCGTCTCCCGAGCTAGTGAGGTCAAATAATAGTTTTGCTTTAAATCAACTCGTCCACATGTCCACGGAGAGCTTATTTGGTTTCGCCTACTTTTCAGTTTTCAACGAAGTCGAATATGACCTACGTACTACGGATCGACCCGTGATATCTAATTTAAATGGGTCACTGTATCACGTGTGTTTTTACTTATCTATTTTTATTTAGAGGGGATTCTCTGTGTAAGTATCCGGAAAAAAATGTTATAACTTAACAAACTGGATCAGGCGGTCAGCCGACTATTAGATGAATTTAATAATAATGAACAAATGATGAGATTAATGAACTGGGCTGAAATAACCCTACGTTATCAGGTAGAAAATTGTTGTAGGTAGTTTTAGCTGTTCTCGTTAGCATAATATTGTTTTGATTTAATTCATAGATAATTGTATGCGGAATACCTATAATCCCAGGGCGTTAAGTATTTTTAAAGTTTCATTACAGATCATAATATACACACATAGCTACTCTGCGGTTTTAGCAATGGCATTTAGCTTAATGTTTCCATTTTTTTAGGAATGTGCGCTTAGTCCACGCCACAGAGTCCTGTTGTTCTTATCTGGTATTGAGACTTCGCACCGATGACTCACCAAGATCAAGTTAAGAGTCGCGCGCGATACTGATATACCTCATAAATATTTGAGGTAGTGCGTGGACTCTTAATTTAAAGTTAGGCAGGCAACCGATATTTTCAAGGCCGTCGTGTTAATTTACTTATTGAGAGAATGTCACAATCACAATGTCCTACGCAAAAACTTGTAATTTGATAGCTACGATTTAATTAGCCAAATTTCAAAATGTAAATCTGGATCTGGAACACACCTTAAAGACATTCATACCCACACCTAAACGATATTCTATATTAAGTAATAAGTAACTGTATTTTATAAGCACCATTTTTGTGCAGTGGCAGACACATTTTTTTTTTAATTTAACAATACTCGGCATGCTTTATTTCACATACATGCATTAAGATATTCTGTATTATTATTAACACACTTTATGGTAACTTAATTTGTATCTGAATTAATTACCTCTTGATTAGGCTAAATGGTTGGCATAGACAAGTACGATTATTTTGAAGTGTTGTGATTTTTCTAATTTTACTCTTGGACAATTAGATAACTATGGTTACAGAAAATGGTGACCACAAAGAAATGTAGAGCACGAAACTAATTAATGATCATACAATAGTTGTCGACACGATTTCGGTTTCAACCGCCGGCGTCGGTCAATATAATCAACATGTTTGTAAATAAGAATTATGCTGAATGTATTGTTATAAAATATATTATTTATTGTTGTTACCCAAGATCCATGGGCGGGCGGTTGTCGGCGGCAATATCGCGCGGGTCCTTCAGGAACACCACGATAATGGAGATGTTGTCACAGGAGCCCTGCCTTTTCGCCTGCACTATCAGCCGCTTCGTAACTGCCTTCAAGTCATCTGGGGACAACGATGGACATTCAGTACGGACTTAATTAACACATCACAGTTATATATGAGTCACACTACTTTGAAGCTTTATAAGAGCTCTCAATGAACAGATGGGCAATTATAAACTGAGAAAAAAATGTTAGCTATCAATTAGTAGAGTACCTACTGCCGCTATAATAACGACGAGACTAGTCTTTAAGAAAAAGATTATAATATAACAGAGCAATTTTTCAGTAAAATGCTTTGCTTATGAAAGCCAGGATATGGTCTACACTTGTAGGTAACTACAGTTGTCTTTGGAATTCATTTTAAATCCAATTCCGTTCCGAAGTTAGTTTAGACAGCAAACAATGCAAACGATTTTATTATCTTGCATTGATTAACACATTCCTGTATGATATAGACAATGTGAAGGTAAAATTTCATTTTCTTTTCACTATTTTAATTAGCTAAAATACCTTCTCGAAATTCCAACACTGCTACGAACAGCAGCACAATGTTAATTGTGTGGAGATTATTAAGGCACAAGACAATCTGTCTGAATTATATACTTTGTGTTTAAACATTAACGTGTCACAAAATAGTAAATCCCAAAAATTATATGTTAACCAAAAGCGCGCAAATTGAGTACAAGTCGTTAGGCATTTTGAGTTTCTCAAGTCGATTATAATAGGAATGTAAAAACCGAAATATCAGTGCGTCATCCAGCGCGAAGGCGTTGCAAAGTCTATTATATTCGCAATTTGTTGCAGCACAATGGCAAATGGCCCGTACGGATATGGAACAACGATGTTTATGTTTCGATTGGTCGCAGACCTGGGGCGCTATTCGACTTTGTTTTTGACGAAATACAATTAATACAACTCTATTGACTCATTATACACTAGCGGCAATCGGCGTGGGTGAGACCCACAAGGAAGTGAACTGCAACTCTTCACAATCCGGGCCGTATTAGGATTCCCCATTTTCCTTTTCACTGTTGTATTCTTGAATGAATTAATTAATTTAATCAAATTAAAAACATACCCTTGATACTATGGGACCATAGTCAAGGGACGCCCTATATTCGTATCTCTTAGTGATTTTACTTCACTATTGCTTTATTATTTTATTATATTCTAGTTTCAAGTATCATTTATTTTTATGATATATGTTAGCAGCAACATTTTAGCGCGAAATGGTGTTCAAATTTGACTTTTTAATGATATTTAAGGCATAATGTTTAATTTAAAGTGAAACTAGCTGTGTAGAGGCGTTAAACCAGTGCAAAATGCACAGTGACGTCTAGGCCAAACGCCCATACATATGTAGATGTATTTACAATTTAAATGTATTATGTAGGTATACATAACATTTTGCTAGTCTGGGACACCTCATTTTTTTGCTACAGACACCTACAAAAGTTATTTGCTAACATCTCGATACAGCATAGCTTCATCAGCTTCTAGTGTTAGATGCTATGTCACAAGAGTGAAACAATATGAATTATGATCAATAGTGCGTCTGCACGCAAGGAAGTCCTTCTTCTGTCTCGCGGTGAGTCAGCGCACCGCGACCGCTATTGTGCCCCTTCTATACGTGATGCGCCTTAGGTGTCTGGGCCCGTTATCCTCGTTTATATAATTTTCGCATCTGTTACTACCTAGATTTTAGCAGTCACCGTTATTAAAAAGTAGTCTTGTGCAGCTACTTTTATTTCGTAACTGAATGTTAACTTTTCTGTCAGACAATAAGTATTATCAAGCACTTTATAATATTGAAAAATATAAAAATACTGTCGTAGTAGGTATATACCTTATAAAGGTCGCGTTATGCATAATCATAGAAAGAAAAAAATGACTACAATCCCTATATTGAAAAGCCCATTTTCGCAACAATAGTACAGTAGCGCATACCGAGAATGATTTCTTGACCAATGAAAACCACAGCGCAGAAATAACGCAGATGAAAGGATAATTGTTATACTTATTTTCTTAGGAAGATAATTGTTATACAATAAACGGCCGACATTACAAGATGAAAAATGTGTTAACATAATTAAAATAATGATTCATCCATTTAGTTTAGAGTAAAGTAGTGCATTAATAAACAGATCGGAAAGTAAGGCGGTTGTCGGCTGAGTAAATGTACTGTTACTTACAGTAATATATTCGGACTATACATGATTGTTACGAGGCTTTCAACCCCTTTTCACGACGTGGTAATTTCTCAAACGTGTTATAGGTACAATTAATAAAAAAACAAGAAATCAATTAAGTTATTGTTTTTTTTATTGAAGTAAACTAGACAATAAAACAAGCAACACGTTTATTCCTATCTAGTTCTATTGAGATTTTGAATCTATATGTATTACTACAACAATGAATACAAATATGCACGAAAGTACGTTTCTGTACACTTGTTATTTTTGTTTATTGTGACATATTTTAATTTTAACTTGTGTGACATTTTATTAACGATCTCGATGCACCACGCACCGAGATACTTCGCAGCCTATTATAAGGATCATAATATAACGTCAATATTGTAATGCATGTTTGAGAAAACATTATTAAAACCACCATAAACACTTTTCGTCTGATTATTTGCCTAAACTAAAGCCACGCGAAAAACGGGTGGTGGGTAAAAACCCTAAATAACTTGAAGTGGCGTTAAGCCTAGACCAGACGATGGTCTTTGAACTCGCAAGGAACAATGTTGATTAAACTCGATGAGACCCAATTAGGCACGCCCATCACCCGAGCTGTTAATATATTCATAAGTTGCGTGGAATTTGCACGTTATGATACTGGGCAATAACGTCATACCTAATAGCGTTAACTGGAGGTGCGCTGAAAATTATTGGGCTAATTGGCTGTTTGTCGCATGACCTGAAGACACACCCTGCAGGGCGCGACTTAACAGTTTACAATACTGAAAATAATGTAATTAGTTACTTATAGGCCACAATAAATGAAAGAGTTTTCATAAGCATAAAACCCGATTCTCGTGAGAATTTGTATATTATGAGTCTCTACAATAAACCCCGTTTAATAAACTTTGTAGCAAAAAGTATAGGTTAATGTATGTGGTCCGGTGAGGAACCAAGTGGCGTGTACTGATACAGCACACGCCTTGACTTTGCTCGCTATTTCGGGGCGCGGTCGTCGTCGCCGCCCTTGCTTTTTACCCTGTTTGGTCTGGCTCGCGGCCAACCGCGCCCCGTCGCGCACGACGGGTTTGAACGAACTCGAAGGAAAGTCATTCGAGTCATGATACTAATAAATATTTCATAAAGGTTTAGTTTTCACATAACAGCTGGTAAAACAAGAAAAAAAGAGAGCTATAACCGCATACTGGTAATTTCTGCATCTATGAACCGCTATTAGTGTTTTTGTATCATTCATGTCGTTTGTGTTTACTGAACTATACATTTAGAAAATGTTAAGCTGCACAGCACCAGTCAACTCGCCCAATTAGACGCATATCTCCGACACCTAATCAGATGGAAGTATTTCCTTTCACGCGACGCGGAAGCGTCTGCCGCCCGTGGAGTTATCTGGCCAAATCGTATTGGAAGCCCTCGTGGATTCAGCGGAGGCGATGATCGCGGCGATTACCGCTCGGTAACGGCGCCGCGGAATGTGATGCGCCGCCATTGTTACAACTTGCAGCAAAAACTCACGGCGCACCTGTCCGTCTATACTTGGCCGAGTGAGCCCATAGGACAGCCCATGTACAAATACATAATTTAGCTTTTTATATGCGTTTTATGGATTATAATTAGGGATTCGGTAAACATTGAAGCCGTAGTCACTGACCAGTTCTTGAAACGTTCTAGTAAACACAGTGCAAGCACATCGCCTAACTGTAACTACCTATAGTTGAAATGATTAGAAAAACTTAATAATAAATGACGTGACACAGGGCACGCAAACCGGCAGGGTACACGAAGTAAACCTTCGTTCTCAATGTCTGCTTCTGTAGGTTTTTTAAGCGCACAATAGCTTTATTAATCGAACAATTTTGAACAGTTTATTATCGATCTTTATTCAATAGACATCATTCCATAATCCACAAATATCATATCCACAGCGTAGGTTTCGTCAAAGCTTATAAGTAATAACTTTATTTCAATATTTTTTTAAAGTAGTTAATTAGGTATACATTTTATTTAATCTAAGACCTTAATCTTAATATGAAAGATTTTGTGTGGTCTTAGCGATTAAGTTACTCACGATTATATATGTACATGAGTAACAGGTAGCATTATTGCAGTTATGATTAGAACCAAATAGATAAAACTGTAAGTTAGTAATACATTAAATTGATAACGTGGACGCTATACGAGAGGTACATATGTATATCAACATAGGCCAAAACGATTATAGGCAGTCCATTGTATTTTAAACTATGCCGCGATAGTGTCCCGTGCAAAATATGGGTGGTAGGAGGATAATTATAGTAGGTCGGAAATCGCATCTAAAGAGGAGGCAAACGCAGACAGGGAGGCAGAGGATCAAGTGCAGTTTTCCGCCGAGTTCAGTGCAATGTGTATACCTACTCTCGGCAAGTCCTTTTATTTATTCGAGCAGTGCCTGACATTAAATTCCTTCTCAAGCATAATCATACAAATATATTATCAAAGGTGGTGACTTATCAATTCTACCTACAAATAGGTTGCCACTAAACACAATTTAGAGAGCGATAATGGTTTTATAGCGGCCTCATATTATCAAACGTCATGCCACAACGTGGGATAATAGCACAAGATAATGTTTCATGAGATGTAGAATGAGTTAGCAACTCGTAGCCTTTTAATAAGAGGTACAACCATAGCGAAAAACGTTTTTATTCCTTACGAAATGGCTGATTTTGCATGGTTCATATTTGACCTATCTATATTAATAATTTCTAACAAGACTATAATATATATAAAGTTTATTCCGGCGTCAAAGATTGTCCGTCTTTTTAACATTGCATTGATTCTTTAACACTAGCGTATATAGTGAGTCCTGGTAGCCAGCTCTAGACCGGTGGTTGGAGTAGGGGGGGCGTCTCCCAGCCGCCATTGCAGTTTCAAAATAGGAGCCTCGGTAAGCCGTTCCGAGGCAAAGTACTTTTAATTAAATGCTCCACCTAGCTTTTCATAGTTCGATAGTCAGGCTAAAAAGTTACTAAAGAAGTAGGTAATTTAAAACTATCATAACTTATTCATAAAAAAACAACATACGAACTTGAGCCGGACATAGTCATAATCATAATAAGCATAATATCTTGCATCGGGGATGGAAATCATCGTAATCGCTGCGATTTCTAGAATGTCGTCAATCCATCGAACATATTACAACCCGATATTAAAAATTACAACTTAAGCTTTCCATTTCAAAATGCTACATTGGCAAACTATGATGGGTTTCGAAGTTTGCAAAAAGAAACATGAAAGTTCGCTGGCAAGAGGCGGTCAGCAAAAAATCGATCAAGTCAGGAGGGAAGCGGCTATTACGGGACACGACAGGAATATTAAACGACCCAGCAGACAACACGGAACCGCGTAGCATTTACTTTTAGGGTCCGTCGTAAAATGTAGAACGGCAAAAAGGCAGTCTTCGGTGGTCGCACCCCTACTGCTCTATTAATTTTGGTTTAGGGAATTAAACATGGCGAAATATCACGGAAGGACTAAAAAACTCTAAAATGGTAGGTAATGTTTTGTTTTTAGTTTGTCACTATTAGAGTTCGCAGTCAGAGAAATTTTCAAACTTTAACGATTACAAAACTGCAAATACCAATTAGTTTAGAAAAGGAGCCATTTGTGTAGAATAAGATAATAATTGTATTCCATAGTATTTCCATGAAGTGCGATATGTTCATTTTAAAAGAAGAGAAACATGTAATACGCCGTTATGGTAGAAGCATCTTCAACTGTAATGGCTTTTAGATCAGTTTACATCGGTTTTGATTAGATCAAATTACAGAATTCCATTGCGTCCGCCACATAATGGAATGGAAGCATGCGTGCGGCGCGTATGGAATGTGCGTGCATTGTGCAAGGATCACACCCGACACCGCCAATGCGGTCCAACTGTACTATATATACGGGGTGAGTGCTAATTCCAATGTGACCCACATTAATCCTACGTTGCCAAAAATTAGTTTTGTTCTTTGCTTACAGAATAACCCACTGAAGTGGTAAAACAGTATGTACCCACTAATTTTATTTTGATTATGGCACTTTAGAACTTGTTACGTTAAAAACAAGAATTGTAAAAAATATACGACCAATTACAGGTAAAATTACGTGCATTGTATGTCTTGCATATTGACTACATCTTTTTATACACCATATTTCATACATAAATAAAGAAGTAACGATGTATACCACTCTCGGTGTATCGGCAAAATATATTAATCCAACACTCCAAGAGCAGCGAAACCGATGCATCATGGCCATTTAATAAACGTTATAGCGGCGCACTGATATGCAGAATTCATTGCTATCTCCACTTAAACGTTGAAGTGTTAATTAAAGTTATCTACACACGAAGCTTTCGAAGCTAGGCCGTAATGGCGGGAAATACAGCGTTCCATTAGCGACAAACTACATTTATAGATCGACAAAATAATTATACTAACAGATGTGACGTGTCAAGGGATATAAAACCCATAAGAAGACGACTAACAACAAAAAACACTTTAGTGGCTGAGACAACATGTCGTATACACAGAAATACATCATCAGCATCTATTATTAAACACAAGAATAGAAGATTTAAAAGTTTACAAAGGAGGAAACGGGTGTTATGGCTAAAAATAAAGAGATAATCTAATAAAATAAGTACAGCTACCTCAGCGTCAATTACGAATTTGTAGCTTTTGGCGTCGAGACACTTGGTTCGTAGAGCAGGGGGGCCCGCGGGCTCCACAAGGCCATAGGCAAATGTTTGCGAGATACTACTGGTAACCCTCGCGCGGGCGGCTTTTTAGCGCAAAAATTGTCAAAGCAATTCAGCGCGGAAATGTCGCCTGTGTGATGGGCCCCTTGTCTGGAGAGCCAAATTTATATTTTAATATGATTTAAGTATTTCTTTAAGTTACTTATATTTATAGGTAGATTCAATTTAATTGTGTGTTATGTTTATATCTTTAATATGTGTTAATTCATTTTGACTCTTAAGAGAATTAAGAAAGTATTTTTAAATAAATAAAAAATCCTGATGAAGGTAAAGTTTAGTCAGGCTAATTAATACCTATTTACAATTACATTTTTTTTTATATTTTCTAACTACCACTAACGAGCGTTCGATGAGGCATAATGGAATTGTGCGTCGACTTTTGTACACGTTAGATGTTCATCAGTTGGGTAATTGGTTTGCAAGGGGTTAATACGGATCGCCGAGTCGAAGGATCAGGATCTCTACGGTACGCTCTCTGACACGGCATTGCTAATATTGATCTCGAGGTCAGATAACAGTGGTTCGTCGGAGACTGATGGACTCTCGTATAAGTACTTGGGCAAAAAGTGGGAACGGGAATATATAGCTAGCTTGGCGGCCGGCTCGAAAGAGTTAACGCGGGCGTGCACCGCCGGGAGTCCCTGTAATTAACGCTCGCAGCACCCGCTCGATTCTATTGGAGCACCGTAATTGGAAGTCAGCATGTTCGGCTGTCCATGTCGCACCATTGCGCTTGTGCGGAAATTGTTTTTTGTTGTTCGTGTTCTGTTTTTCTTCTAAACTGGCCAGAACGCTGCAGATGATCGCTAAAGAAACATAATTGAACAACTCTAAATAAACACTTTAAATACTGTTTTGAGCGTTTCTTAAAATTTTTGCCACTTTTCTCGACTTCAAATATTTTAGTAAATTTTATGTTTTTTCTTGTCAAAATCGCGAGCTAATTCGATTTATGCAAGAAAAAAATGTGGACCAAAGATTTTTTTCCTACTGTGTTACCTTTTTCTATATAATATTTTCTATGGAGGTAACATAATAGGAAATTCAAAAATGTATGGAATTTTATGGGACATTTTTTTTTTATTACATAAATCGAATCAGCTGGTGATTCTGACCAGAAAAAACATAAAACTTACCAAAAGATTTTAGGTCGAGAAAAGTGGCAAAAATTAAGAGAAACGCTCTTTTACTTTTTTTGTATATCGCTATCTTCACTTAACTTTAAAATTGCGCGTGTGAAAATTCTACCTGAACAGAATTCCGATGTCAATGACCTTACACCGAAGGCTTTTATGTAAGAATGAATATACAATGCTGTCTCAATGATGTATGGTGTTTTCCTTCTCGATTTGGCTAAATTGAGTGCAACAATCACTCAATCAGAATTTAGATATAAGGAAAGGATCTCGTTGGCTTTAAGTATTAAGCAATTCTTACACGGCAATTAACGTCGGCTAGGTAAACCGTTTAACTTTCAATTATGCTCCAGATTATCCTTCCCACGTTTGAAATAACAAATTGCGGAGCCCGGAAACTTGCATTGTTCTAGTTTTAGTGCCTCATAGGGGAAGTATGAATCAACATCCATTTACACGTCAAGCGATCTAAATTTCAGCAACATTGATAATGGACACAAGTCATGTCGTAACGCAAGCCACGTATGTATTTATAAATTGAATGTTTCTAGTTCTTTTTTTTATTATTGCTCATTGAATGCTAATAGTCGTATTTCGTCGACATGCAACATGTCCAAACTATTCATCGTTCGAGCATTATTTCTCTCTATTTCTCTTTAAAACTATTATGAAGTTATATAAATCATTTAAATTTCGCATGGAGACTGAGTGGTTTTCGTGCAGCAAATCACGCGCGCGTCGCATTTATATGCAAAAGCCTGGATCCCACGCAACAAGTGCCACTTGCCGGCAACCACGCCGATATGGAACAGACGTCTCACATTGATTAATAGCCAATAGCGATGACTAAATGATCATACATAAACCCAAGAGAATGCTTAATGAGAGCCGCAAAAAGGAAACGAGACATTTACTTGATTATCAGAGTATAAATATGAAACCATAAACGTCGCGCTAAAATGGCGATATTTTCCACGAAACTGGGGGAGAAATTGCCTTCGCTGAGCCATTATCATTCGTTATCTATATTAAACTTGTTGCAAATGTGTCATGGTGTACTTATTATGCATATTCACACACATGCGCATATTATGCAAATTTAGTAAACACATGTGTACAGATATACACACGGCACATACACAGTTTTATTTAGTAGTAAGGTTCAACAGCATGTTCTTCTGCTTTCCAGTCCTCGTTATTACTAAAAGATAAATAAAGAGCACCATGCGATAGGTTCAGAACGCGAGGTCGAGCCAGACGAGGTGAAAACGTCCGGCGAGGAGGAAAATTACGAACCACGTCCGCGGCCGCAAACCCCGCTCGCCAGACGAACCTAAACTACACATAATGCGATAATTGTACCTAACAACTCTGCAGCCGTCTCTATCAACACAATACATGATTCATGCAGAGTTCTCGGGTGTGAATTGTGGGTACATCCTAACGAGCGCTCACGTATAACTGCTTACGATGAATGATAATTAAATTCGC
Source organism: Grapholita molesta (assembly GCA_022674325.2). Lineage (NCBI taxonomy): Eukaryota > Metazoa > Arthropoda > Insecta > Lepidoptera > Tortricidae > Grapholita > Grapholita molesta. Next base: position 14,258,092 of record CP053130.2, on the reverse strand, counting down.
AACATTGCAAGAATATAATTAAGTGTACAATATACGTAGGCTGAACCAGGTCCTGTTATGAGATTAGTCTGAGGGTATTGACATAAACCAATGCAATAAATGTGGCGAGTTACCGGTTACTAATGCAAAATCCGTGTCGGGTGGGCGAGGACCGGCAAAATATTTTATTTTGTGAGGGTGGAGCGGCCGAGGTGGCATGTTTATGTGGAAATGCAAGTCTAAATACTTAAACAAATCGGAAATTGCTTCGGAATTGTCCAATGACACAGATTTTACTGCTAAAGTATCAAATTTAGGCTTATTAAGATCTCTATCAATATCCGAATAAGCCCACGCCCCAGTTTTAGACAGTAAAGTTAAAACTATTTGATTTGCATTGAATTCTGATAATAAGCTGCTGTAACACTGTATTTTACCATAAGTTAAACCATTTCCTTCAACAGTTCATACTGGCTAAATATTGAATAATAACGTTTTGGAAAAATATATGTATTCTGTATATGAAGATATTTCGTAAATGATTGAGTTGTGAACCTGTGTACGATAAAAACTAGCAAAGTAAGGCTAATTATAAAAGTACATCATGAAAATCAACGCTGTCTCGGCTCGGACCGGGCGGACGGAACGCTGTCGGTAATTGCATCGGGATCAGCCTCCCGCTCTGCACTTCATTTGCGTCCTGCCCTCGCTGCGGCGCAATCAATCGCAATTTCCGAGCATGCGACTACGTTATCAAGTTAGCCGATTGATTCTTGGATTAGCTCTCATCAAAGAATGAACGGTCCTCTCTTCACCTGCTAGCGCCTGGGAGAGGACGGAAGACGGACATCGCGGTTTATTCTGTTGATGTGTGTCTATCTGTCTATTAAACAATTGTCGTACAATCGAAAAGAAAAGGCGCAGCATGTAATTATACGAAAATACTTTTATTTAAATTATTCTTCAAAATATATTTGTTCATTTGTAGTGCTCTAATTTGTTTAGCCTGATAAAAAGGACTTATGTAGATACTGAAAATAGACTGCCATAATCTTATGCACATTATTAACGTCAGCAATGAAGATAGAACTCTAAACTAATTCTGGCACAGCCGTATATTAAACCATTATTTTTACTCATAAAGATAACGTTAGCAAGATGCGGAAATTTCTCCCGCTTATTTCGTTTACACAGAACGCAGCACCCGCTGAACTCAGAATTACACAAATTGAACAATATTAATGCCGTCGTGCATACATTGAGATTAAATTTGAATTGTAGGTCGGACGCAATCAGAATAACGACGTTTGCAGATAGTTCGGCGTTTGTATTGAAATTCATGTGCTTGATGTGCTGGCCACACTTTAGCATTGTTATTATGGTTCTTTATTTATAAAATGGTGAGTCATCATTGGCGTTCCTCGCGGTCGTTATCGAATCACAACACAACTTGCAAGACTGCGGATTCGCGGTTGTTGACCTGTAAAGTTAAAAATAAGTGCGACTCTCTCCCACGGCAGGTCAAGGGTATTGTAGTGAATGTCCCTCACTAAACATTGGGTATGGCGAGAGTTCGGTACATTCGGTTAAATGCTCTTATGCCGTGCAATAATTATTTCAGCGGCACGACACGCTTGAAATTATTTATTCACCTCGCTAGCTAAGAAAACCCTTCTTTATGTTTATTTGACATTTGAACGTGGTTTTACTGATATTTAACAACAGGTAACAAATCGTAAAAAAACATTGAAATCAGGGCTATTCTGCAACAGAATAAAAAATAACATTACAGTAAAAAAATTGTTTTGAAATTTTAATGAATCAACCTCAAAATTCAATACTCACAATTTTAGTTCAAATAATCTCAAATTTTGTAAACATACAATAGTCAATGCGATGCAAGGTCAAACCAACTGATCCTCTATTTGACCTTCGTCAACAACACATGCAATTGAGTTATTTGTTTTTGTTTCTGCAAAACTAAGTGATTATAGTGATAATATAAAACGATTTTCCACCCTTATATAAGAGACAAGTACTTATTCTATGTGTTCATTATTATTTTCAGGATAGTGGTATTTAGTCAAAATCTGCTCACGAAAATAGTTATGTTTCTGTTATCTTATCGTGAATCAAATAAGAACTCTTCATCACGACAATTCGTGAGAGCAGAAGGCCAGTCAGCAGCAACAATTAGTTTTTTTAAGCAACAATGTTTCGTTTGTGCATAGTCGCTCGTGTTCAAGTGTAGGATGAAGACGCTGAAATGAATCGTATCATTGTGAAACGCATCGGGTTCATTGAATTTGGTAAGTCGGTCAGCGCCCAACAACGGTTTCGCGCTTTCTCAAGGATATTGAGAGCGTCGGCGGGTGGCGGCGCCTGCGCCCGCGCCAGCGCCTTCGCCTCCTTTACATACAATTGTACAATGCAAGGATGCTATTCCGCACCGACAGCATGTGAATGTGTCATAGACATCAGCATAATTATAGTTTCCGATTGTGGAAGGTCTTGTTTGAGGTCTCAATTATACTGGTTCGTTTGATTCGAGTTCTTGGTAAGCGAGGAGCACTGCTGCACTCTGCAGCCTAGCGCCTCTCAGCCTCCTCAGTCGCAGTACAATGCCATCGGCCCACATCGTGATTGTCTGACTCACCAGCCGGCACATACGGGCTTGTTTACAATGGACACGATATTTTTTTTAAGACAAAGGTGGTAAACGAGCAGACGGATTGCCTAATGGTAAGCAATTACCGTCGCCCATGGGAGTTACAGGCGCGTTGCATGCCTTTGAGGGGAGATGGAGCTCTGAGACTTACCATCAGGAACACAACACTACATACCTGAAAGGTAGCAGTGCTATTATGGCTGTGGTCTTCTGTAAGGAGGAGGTACTTCTCCAGTTGGGCTTCTCCAGACTCAAGCGTGATGGCTCTTCGCTGTGCCCTACCTCGCATTGTTGGACGTAGTTTAAGGACATACCCGGGTCCAGGCAAAATAAAGGTTTAAGGAAATACAACTCCTGAAGCCATTTTCACACCATTACTACCATTACGTATTGTATGAGGAGCCATAGAGCGGAACTACAACATACATATGTAAACAAAAAAACGTTTCGGTGATTACTGAAAGTTACTACCAAATAAATAGATGCTCTCACGCTTGTTTAAGATGTTTACATTGATATAGAAGAGTACTATATAAACTGAGAAAGGCAAATTAATCAGTGTCTGACTTATAAGTACTCCAATATTTTTCTTCTCGGATCAGTGAACAATTCATGTATAATGAACCGCAACGAAATTACTTTAAAACTTTTAGGGTATATTATTGTAGTGCCTACTTACCCGAAACTAAGCAACAACTTGCCAGGCAGTTCATTTGTTAATGTTTGAGCCGGAGATAATTCACGTTCCACAATACTTATGGTAACATACAATACTTAGAATATAATGTTATGTGTCTATCATTGTTGCTCTAAAGTAATCGATTTAAATTCTGGCACTCTTTATTTCTGATAAAGAGCATTATCTATTATGTACAATTATTTATTGTACAATAAAATTTATCGTGATATACGTTTATTAGACTTCGTATCTTGTTATATATACATATCGAAGGAATTGAGAGCAGCAACATTTTCATTTGCAAGAGGCGTGAGAATTCGCTTTGATAACACTGCCTGCAGGCTATTACGCCGACGCCTGGATGATTCAATCAGTCTATACCGTATAACTGTACGAGAAACAGAACTCATACTATCTCGAATTCTATGCTTCGTACCAAGCTTGATTACTAAGAATTATAAGGTCCAATTCAACTGCGTGATGCACGAAACTTAACGTAATGCGTGTTCGAGGCCGAGGTCTAAAGAAATCAAAATAAATACCTTCACATTATGTTATTTAGGTCAGTGTTTAACAAAAGGTAAAGTAAACGGTCAACAAGAATGCGCCAATAGAAAAACAATCGTAAATGGAAGCTTTTATGATTTTATTTTATACATAAGAAATACCTACTTCAGTTACAAACCTGAAAACTTTTAGACATGCATTTTACTTTGTCTCGTTAGATGACTATGATATTGAGTTGCATGATCTAACTCAATATAACTCCATTGAAAGTTTATTGTAACTGTATACGGCTCATAACGATTGTGTTTCAAAAGAAAGTTCCGTCATACGTACTCGTAGTAACGTTTAGTGTTCAAGGGACTGGTAGATTTTATTTCATCTTGGTTTCGTTATAAATTGGGTATTATAGGAAACATGAAGAATGCATAATTGCTTGGAGAACATCGGTTTTTTTACCCAAATTAAGTGCATCGTAATTTGCTTTTGTACCCTTTCCTCTGACAGAAACATTACTTAGAAACAACACATCAACAATTATACCTCATTCTTGTCGACATAAATAACCAGTTTAAGCGAACACGTTGACAGCATGGATTCGACGCGCTCTATATCGGCTGAAGAGCCGGTTCCAAGAGGGATGATAAAATAGCCATATTTGCATCTCCAGCTGCGAACTGCATTGGACGTACACAGACAGAATTATCGAAATCGTCGCGTGGGGAGGCTATTTGCGGACGTTTCGCGAGAACCGCAGTTAGCGACAAGATTGTACTCAATATAAGTTGCGCGTGTCACCCCGGCCAATGCTCCAGCTTCAACGTACAAGTACCTACATATCACCATTTACTTCATTTTAACCAAAAATTGTGAGATAAGTATCTTAATGTTTTCAATGTAAATTAATTGTGTGCATAATTTACGCTAACGAGCACACATATACACAAAATTCAAAGAATTCAGAGTTGTGTGTTGAGAAAAATTATGTAATGGAAAACTATCAACTATTTTTTGGATTAAGCAATCAAAATATGATGTAAAATGTACAATTCTGAAATCAATGCAAAATAGATCAAAGAGAGTTTATGGCCCGAACCAACATGTGCAACAACAGCTGGAAACATTGAACTCGAACTTAATGGTGTAGGATTCGAGTTCTGTAAACAAATAAAAGACACGTGCTTAGTAAAACTTAAAAAAAAATGAATTATGCTAACAATCTTATTTGCACTTAAGTGCTTACCAATATCTATACATACACAGTGTAAATTTATTTCATTTACTAAAAAAATATCATCAGTATCTTTTCGTGAAAAGAAATCACCATTAGCATATTTTAAGCCACACAAGATCTTAATATCAACAACTTTTTACGATGAGCCGAAAGTTGAAAAACCTTATAAAAGTGTTGCTAAACGATTTACGTCTTATTTACGTCTAATTAAAAATGTATGTATACCTAAGTCTACCTAACTTTTAGCTAATTGCTCTTTCTCGTATGCCGCGGTAGGCGGCATCAAACGAGTAATAAGATTTGTGTAGGTGAAAACATTCTACGTTTTACTTTTGATTCCGATACGCTATAAATCCGCCATAAATCTACACTGTGTCATCGATAAATCAGTAATAGATAAAACAGCAAGAACAAATTAAATCCATCGACTCGATACAGCACACACTGGGGCTCAATTACGGAACCGGTATGTAACATTTTCCAGGCAAAATCTTTCTGCCAAAATCTGCGCTACTGGTCGTGTTAAAATTGAGAAATCATTGCCTTGTTGGGTATCAAGATAACTATCAATCTTGTTCACAGAACCCTTTATGGGACGTCAATCTTCTAGTGAAAAATATACGTGCGACAGTAAACAATGTAAGTTACAATTGAAAACATCGGCTCGACCACGTTGTTTGGATAGCGTCTATGTAAATAGATAGTGCTGCTGGGGAGGGCGCCGCAAGTGGAGCGTACCTCATTTCTTACTTCCAGTCGTGTATAAATATGGACAATGCAAAAAAACGTAAGACTCACGGACGACTGCGCCGCAGCCGCAGCCGCCTACATCAGGTGCGTCTGTTCATGCAGATTTCAGCATTACATATTTAAGTACACAATTTCAAAGTTCTTATAGCATTTCCGAAAACTTATTATGCTTGTTTTTTTGAGAGGGACGATTATAATTAGATATCGCTGTTACAGCGCGGCCAAGTCATACACCATACATGCATGTGTCATTTGAATATTTTTATATTCTAAGTTTGGATTAAACGCGGGAAGTGATGTCATGGTTTTATAAAAATATACAGGCATATACACTCTAGTCGGAGGCTACGGTAGGGTGGTTAGTGGGATGGAATTCAATGCAATAATGTATGCGTATAAAAATCGCTAATTTGTAATGCTTACATTATTAATTATTTACTTTTATAGAAAGTATGAGCTGCGTGAGTCAAATGTAATGTAGACTAAGAGCAAAGTTTAGCCAAATCAATTACTAGTCAAATATGATTTTAATTGTGAAATAAATTAGATAGCCAAAAATTATACACGTCTTTGATTTAGTCTTTTGCTGATAATTTAGAAATAATTACTAGAAGTTTATTAGCATTAACTTTTCTTATATAGTCAATAAGCATACATTCTATATATTGTGGTTTATTATTGTGATTAATTATTGTATAAGGTTGATTTAAAAGATAATTTGTTTATATATTATGTGAAACCAGAATTGCAGTAGCAGTGTCAGTAATGAGTCAGAGGGTGCGGGTCACGGGAATGGAATTGCGTGGGCACCTTACTTGCCGGGAACCTGTTTGGGTCATGCAACTCATGCCCTTCTATTTATATCCGCCCTTTTCTGCACTCTATACCGGTCCGTATCTTAACATATAAGATGCGGCCTTCAACTATTTATAGGCGCTAGAGCCCTTTTCTAGTAACAGTATTATTACCAGTTTCTATATCTATGTTATATATAGATATAGAAGCTCCAGATTCAAATAAAATGTTATTTAATATCTATGCAAATGTCAATGATTTCAGAATTGTTCTCCATAACCTTACGGATTAAAATATTGTTCTACATAGTAGATAATTATGAATAATATTCTGATTGGATACAGAGGATACCGTTAAGCATCGTTTATAATATTCTAAGCTCATTTAAATTATTTATGTAGCAGCAATTTAACGAGCAATCAAAGCTGATTGCAGGAACTGTAGTAAAGCAGGCTGCAGAAGGCAGCCTACATGCTTTATCTAGAGTCGGAGAGCGCCATTATCGTGGGCGGACGGGAATTACCACTGAGGGCTGCAGTGCCAAATAAAAAGTGATAACTCCATACAAGCTTCCAAATGATATACGGCTTTTTGGCGTAGGGCGGCCGTAGCCGTAGCAGTATCAAGCGACACTAATACTTCAGGTATCACTCGAATCCTTACTGAAACGCTTTAAAATTAAGCGATCATTTTAACCAAACCGCCATCGCTATTAGTCATTGCTAATGAGAAACATTCGGTTAACTGTCAATAGTTTGACAGATTAGATATTTCCAAACGCAATGTGGGCTGTCGACGTTTACACGTAGGAGCGCCAAATTGATACCTATACATTCTGAAATCTGGTTCCATTTCGATGAACAAAGAACGTTATTTAGTGGGCCATTGTTTCGTCCAATTATATTGTTGTGCTGTGTCGAAATCGAAACGGTGATCATCAGCAGAATTCAGGGCGTTATGGCTTATTCATTATAGGACGGAAACCCGTTATCTGTAGGACGGAAGGGTCAGCTATTGGGTTCAAATTTAATTATTCGGTATAGTGCCTATTTTAGATAAGGCCTATCAGTTTTACTCAATTAAGGTCCTAGACCACAACTGGTGGTTTGAAAGCCGTGCTTAGCCACAACCAGTCAGTCATTATTATAATCATCTCGCGTGGGTTCAACATGATAGGAATTGTGGTGGTGAATCGCCGATGCAGGCACTCATTGGCGAAGTAGAAAGTAGGAAATGGGGCGAGAAGGCAGAGCGTGCACCTCAGCACAGCGAGACTGACGTCATGACTGACTCACCGAGCCCGTGATGGCGCAAGACTGAAGACAAGCGTCTCTAGAAATTATTAACTGTAACGCATTTGAAAACTGGCGCGAGACCATGCTGGGCTCCAGTTTTTATAACTTAAAACGTGATCGTGATGGCATTTAGTGCACGGAGTGCAGGCCCTTTCACAGAGGCGCGTGACATTTAAAAACCCTCAAACGAGTAACAAGCCAGCTAAATTACTTAAACGCTTTTAATATTAAAATATTTTATTATATGGTTCGCCACATCGTTATTATCAAGACACACTACAAGTAGTGCCGTCGTGAAGAGTAGATAATTAGATACACTCTATCAATTATCATCAATCAAGTACATAAGTATTGCTAGAAAATATGATGTCATTCCAAACACTTCTGGTAATTATTATGTCCTAAACACTAGGCAACTTTAGACAAACAGATACAAGGAATAGTGGATCACCGAGGCAATACATAAATAAACTTTGCGCGCAAAACATAGATATAAAGAAAACTGACGCAATCGCCAAGAATTAATCTATCAAATATTTTACAATTTACGAGTACATACTCAAAATATACAATTTGTGGCAGTAAACTGCAAGTAATAGTTAAAATAAATTCAATACAAGTTTCTAGATTAAATCATCCTCACCTACTATTTGTAAAGAAAACATAAAAAAATAAAGTCTAAGTAGGTAGATAGATGTTTTTGTAATTAGCCGGTTTGACCCCTCTGAAATAGATTTTTTATTTTACTTTTTATAGCTACGCCGACCTCAAGCAGATTAGTCAGATGGTGGAAAAACCGATTTCCTCAACCTAGTCTAGACGTGTAACTGCAACGAAAAGACAATCAGTCGACCTTCAATTTTTGCACGAAGAAATAGGGAATTTTATTGAAACCGCTATAGGGGAGTTATCAGAAAAAAGTGCCCCTAATTAGCGTGACTTGTAAAAAAGTTAAGTATCTCAGTTTTGTGACGATAATTAAGTATTAAATTTCTATAAATACTTAAGATTTGGTGCACGTTTAATAAACTTTCAGCAGCAATAAAATGCAAGAAAGGCAAAAAAATGATTTGCAAACAGAGTTCTGCTTAATTATCGTCTCAAAACTGACATAATTTAACGTTTTTCACGTCATGTTAATTGGGGGCATTTTTTTGATGAAAATTCCCATAGAACCTACTCGGATAGTTTGAAGGTTTGCGTAGACGCCATCGTTAGTAAAGCCCAGCGGCCCGTATCACTGTGAAGTAGACATTTCAGCACCTGTCTGTGTCTACTGTCTGTCCTAGGAATTCACTTATTTTGGTTAGTATTCTGTGTTGTCTGCTACGTCTCAAGTGGCACGTGGCACGTTTCTTTCGCCTGCGCCGGCGGAGGCCGCTTCTCACTGCCATAATTGCGGCCATTAAGATGAGTCACGCTTAGCGACGCGCCTGAGCCCCGCCTGGCTTAACAATCGCGATCAGTAAATTCCATGATTCTTAGTTCAACTTACAAAATCTGCACGAAGCAGACTCACGACGGAAAAACTGAAAAAAAAAATTCTCAGCCAAATAATTTTAAATTCTATTTGGGATATAACGAAGAAGTAATCTGATAAGCAATGCAATACTCATACCTAATTGCCAATTCATGGGCTTAATACTCTTATACTGGAACAATTGGCTTTAAAGGACTTGTAAACGGGACCCAGTGTCGCGATGCTGCTGTAAGCTAGAGAAAGCGGCGGTCGTTGTCGTTTCCACGCGAAGGCTCTCGGTAATAGCGAGTGGAGCTAAGCTCTTTGCGAGTGACGTCAGACGCCTAATTAGCAAGCGGGCGCACGCGCAACCGTCCAGGTTCTGTACTCCTACCTCTTGCCAAGTGTAAGCTGCAGGCAAACCATTCGATTGTGACCCTGGAGACGTGTAAGCAACTATGCACAATCAAACATATTTAAAATGGTTTATACGACACTCGGCCGTGTTACACGATTGGGAACAGGACAAGAAGCCCACAGGAAATTGACACTTACATCACCGTCCTACGTGTCTGACCATAATAATTGTCAACGAACCCATCACATAAAACCCAATCACCGCAACTTATTCGGAAAGACTGAGTAGGTATGTATCAGCAACGTCAACCTTGAGGATAACATAATAATAAACATACCTACATATTTCCCGACTGGATTTTAGCAGTTCCTTGGTATGACTTAAAATAGAGAAACTCGCATAAAACACAGGGTAAGCGATAGGACGCGTTTACTAAGAGCATATCGATAGATGGCAATCATTGCTATTTCGACCTTTAAATATTGCGTTTAAGTAGATAGTTGTTATAAAATATATTTTTTTTTATAAAATCGAAGGGATCAATTGCTACCATACCATAGAACCTATAAACGATTTTTTATTTTATTTGAAACGATTATTAAATTGACGTGTTTTTAAATAATAGGTACGTGTATTTAATTTTAATGAACGTTTTGCAATTCCACTTTTTCATAACATATGATTTATTATCCATATAACTATGATTTTTATAAAATTTAACGTGTTAAGTACCCAATTATAAAGTCAACTCTAGACTTTTAATTTATCGTGACTTCTAAATGGTTAATCTTCTTTTTATAGAAGCACTGGTGGCATAACGTGCGACTTGCAATCCGGATCCCTATCGCAGGTTCAAATCCCGGCTTGTACTAATGAGTTTTTCTGAACATATGTCCAAAAAAAACACCTAAGATTTTTCCCAGTTGCTTTTCGCTGAAGGAAGACATCGTGAGGAAATCTGACTAATCCCAACAGGGCCCAACTACCTACGCCAAATTCTGGGATTAGTTGTCAAGTGGACCCAAGCTGCCATGAGCTGTAGCAAAATGCCCGGACATCGCAAGGGAGATGATGATCTTTTTTTATTGATTAACTTAAATTATTACTTTTATTATTATTACTTAAAATCCATTGGCTTTATTTACATCGCCCATCGTATTGAATTGTGGGTTACATGTACGATATACAGATTGCAGATGTCTGGTTGAAATAAATTGGTTAATTTGGTGAACGCTAAATTCGGCAGCGCAGAGCGCATGATGCCAGTGACCGGTCAGTAAATGTCACCACGTTCCGATTTTATCATCAAGTATCTTTAAGAATATTATTACTCTAACTTTTATTATAGTGTTGGTAATGTAGTGTTTAACTAGTATTTAGACCAACTTACTTGTAATGACAAATAAATATGAAATTCATAATCACAATTGATTAAACAGAAAAAAAAATCCTTAGTGACATTTGATGCGATTAGGTAGTCAGCAGCGTTGACGGACCAATCCTGTTACAAAAGTAAATCAGTTTTGGTGTGGATTTAGATTCATTTAGTTGGGCCTGCGTCTCGTCAGGGGAAGCGAATCAATCACCCTAGTCTTTGATGTGCCCCGCACCCACACTGACCACCGGCGATTTATTAGCCCTGTCAACGGCTCTTGTTTCTAACTAAGTTACTTGTCACTTGTCCATAAATATGAGTATAATATATGAGGAGCCAGCAAAGTTTACAATCCAAAGTCCTCCAATTATTGAGAATCACTACTATGGTGGTTATGTTCTTACATCAGGTAAATACTAACTCTTTCATTAGATATGGTGCATGAATTGTTTGCTAATTGATCCTGAATTTTAACTAAGGCAATAAGCTATTACATTTTCATAATGCACAATTATATCGGGAAAGCAATTAAAAAGCGGCGCAAAAAGAAACTAGCCAGTTCAAGCGGGTACTGTGGCTGTAAATATAATAATAAACAGCCATATTGGCACAGGGCAGTGGCCAATGGCCGTGATGCATCGCGAAATACATACGATTGATCGATTTTACAATTAGTGTTGGAAGGTAATTGATGTGTTGGTTTTAGGAGTATAGGGAAATAATGTCATTATTTTATTTAATAAAACTATGAAATATTTATGATACAAGTACGACTGCGTGCACAACACCAAACTAAATGCAAAAATGACTTGATGGTGATATACATATAAAAGACGGGCACAAAACTGGCAACATACAATAAATCTGTATAAGGAAAAGTTATAAATAGTCCGCGACGGCGCCATAATGAAGGTTTTAAAGCGAAATGCACACTGGCAGAAGAGCAAAATAAAATATCGTGTGACATGCGGCAGAACACTAATTTAAGTCCCCCTCCGGTTGGTACCGTAAATCAAGCCGCTCCCGCTTGAAATGTAAACAGGGCAGGTATGGACGTTGTACACAGAAATACATGTGTCAAGTAAATAGATCACGCAAAAACACCTTTGCGCGCCATTGATTATATATGTTCTGCTAGGAAAGTTGTCATATCAAAAAATAATAAACGTATTACTTAAACATGTAATACGTGTTTCTTCATTGTAATATTTTGTTATTTAAATTGGATAATAATGAAAAAAATAGTAAAAAAGATTTTAAGATTGCAAATAGATAATGAATGACCGAGCCTAGCTATCAGTGGCAGCGCGTCCACATTAGCCGATTCCCGAAGGCTTAAAACAAACTTTCCCGCAGTTCAACAGTGCTCTTTGGGTCTATTAAGAAAAGGAATATAGCTTATATTGGTTCGGACGTGGGAAAGAAAAAGCTGCTAAATCTATCTCCCAAAGATCTTTGAAGTTTTCACCCACAAAAACGCTAAGCTGCTCGTCACCCTTACTCAGAATGTCGTACTCGTGGCAATTCTGATTGATTGTGGTCCAATCAAAGCTGGCAAATGCGGCGTCTATTTAGTCGCGAACCTATGTCTGGTCTGCCGTATATATGAGCGAGCACGCCCAACACGCCACGACGCCAATGATGTTAATAAACGCGACACGTGAATATTCATATTCATTATCATTACACTACTGTATGGTAAGATGACACCTGCAATGTTAAATATGTTCACACAATACAGTATCATGAACACCGTGTTGTGGTTTCAAACTCTCAATTAGGTTCAAAACTAAACTACATCTTTAGGCCTCTGGCGACAGATCTGGCCTAGAGGGTAGTGACCCTGACTATGAAGACGATGGTCAAAACCCAGTACCTAAGGGTATTATTTGTATTATGAGCACAGGTTTTTATTCCTAAGACATGGGTGTGTTCTATATGTTTAAGTATTGTATATTATATATACCGTGGTGTACATTTAGATTAAACTCTGAACATACTTGCCTTAATTAGATCTAGTTAATAAAAGCTGCTAACTCACTACCCAGTTACACTTAAGTAATTACTACTTACGATTCATTTCTAGATATTTTAATAACTGGAAACGCATGATGACCAAGTTTAAAACGAGACAGGATACTGCCTCAACGTGTTTCGCTGAGAAAATATGTCATAACTGCTACCGTGATGATTTCTAGATAAACGCTATGAGAAGTATGGTACATATCTACATGTAGGCATATTGTAAACTCGAGCAGGCTTTGTTTAATTTATTTATTAAAATAAAACCTTGTAGTTTTAAGGTTACAGTACATGAAAAAAAATATATGTGGAAATGAGAACCTTCGAAGAATGTCAACAAACAAATACAAGCATCAGATTTGCTACTATCTCATATCAATTACAAGTAAATGGGGTATAATATGTATACTCGTACATTGCTAATGAGTATATCTGCCAGAAACTGTTCTGCCGATATAAGCGATAGGAATGAAGCTATAAGAGCATAAATCGTATTTATTACCTGTTATCCTGGACTCACTGTAGTCACGATTCCGTTCGTCCACAGGCCATTAGTCATACTCACACTGACGCAAACTTTAAACTATACACTGCGACTAATATTAGAAGAAAGTCCTTATATAAACTTTAAAAGCGCAGTGCTACACCGACACAAAATGGCTGATTGCAGTATGTCTGTAGAAACAGAAATCATATTCGTATTTTTCGCATATAATTAACCTATCTATTTTTTATATGAAGCAATTCGAAACAATTTACTGCGTTTATTTGACAACGAAATTAACGAAACGCTTTTTGTTGGCAGTACACCATATAAAAGTTGAAAGGCTTTTAATGATAATAAGCGTTGGCAATTTGGAACGGGCATATACATCGGGCGCCAAAGTCACTAAACGACACCAGCAACATGGCGAGTCCAATAACAATTTAGACAACGAGGACCCACTGGTTTACCACTTTCATACAGAAGCCGCAATATTGGAGACACGCGTGCTCAGTTGCAATTAAAATTTATGTTGTCCTCTTGAGTACACTAATGAGTTCGGTTGAATCCACAGATTACTAACACACGAGTAAGTACGTAACTGAGGAGAGGGAAAGCGAAATCATGCAAGATCTGATACTTCCAAAAATGTATATTTTTAAATCACCATTTATTTAATATACTAATATGAACATAAAATCATTACAGGCAATAGAATGCTAGACTGAAGTATGTAGCTAGACGTTTGCTATTTGCTCCGTAGGTATTTTAGAAGTACAAGAGCGCGCCTAACTATGGCTTAGTGGCACTTTCATAGATATACGTATATACCAGATTCTATCGCAAGTAGTCTGTGACACTTGGCAGTGCTCCTCGTGACTTCCGATATGATATACATCGATTTAATTGTAGTAAAACGCGAACAGCCTACTTTAGACTTATACGAGCTGGAAAGCAAATCACTTTGTTTATAGTTAATAATTGACACATTATTGCACAGTTTCATAAGTTCGAAAGCAAGCAATGTTTTTTTGTTCCTGGTGTCAGGTAATGAAGGCACATTTATTATGTTTTTACGGTGATTGTGTGCGATCTCAATTTACAAAAGTCTTATCGTATTTAATTGTTGATGTTCTCGGTAGGCTTACAGAACCAACCGTACACGTTTATTTAAATGTCAGCATGATATGTCCTATGTTATAGGGACTTTCTGACTTTTAACTGGCTTCTTGCGAGTGTTAAACACCTATTCGGCACAGTGACAGTCAATCGGAACTGAATAAGTCGGAGGGAACATTTCGTCACGTAGCCCGTCGATGGCAGCCCCCGTTCAGGGAACGGGACGTGCACGCAATCCTCAATACACGAGGGCAGATAAACTCCTCCGGTATCTAAATACGACTAAATCGGCACATGTCTATTGTCGAAACCCATATCAACACGACAAAGAAACTACAATTCAGTAAAATTCAGCTGAAACGAACATTATTGGAAATAGTTCGTCAAATCGATTGGTAACCCCATTAGGGAACAGGACATGCACGCAATCGTTTATATCCAAGTGCTACTCGCTTCCAGTATTACAAAATCAATAACGGCGGGGATACATTGTGTACAAGACAGGACAAGGCTGAAGAGTAACATTACGATGAAAAAATAAATGCTTATAAGAGCCTATACCTATTCTATTCACCCAAGCAGTTTATAAGCTGAACTACGTTTGTAAAAGATCAGTTTAATATATCGAAGAGAAGGATAATCACAAGATCAATTAACAATACCTACATTCACCACGATCGCTAACCTACTACTAAAACTACATGTAAGTATCTATGTATTGTATTACGGCTCCTACTTTGTTGGTTTACCCAGCCAGTATTTAACATCAATGTAAGTACCAGAGTGAGTTAAACATAAGGAATTTAAGAAAGCAAATTCTTGAGTGTTATATGATGCTTATTACGAAATTTAAGACAATAATTCGCGTTTCGTCAGCACTTTACATAAAATGATTGCAAAAGAAAGTGACTAAATGCGAGTATTTGTGCACATACATAATTTAAAAACGAAAGTTGCTAATTATCTAGGCACTACTTTCTCCCGTAAATACAAACTAAATAATAAGTAATGATTTTTTTAGTTTTTAAACAAGCGATGAGTTAATGAATGAAATCCATTGAATGATCGACGACACATATATTTATACGTAAATCAATAATGCCAGTTCGTAACAGTACTTACATCAACAAACATTCAAACATTATTTGCAGAAAGCTACATGCACCTATTAAATTTACACGCACCACGCACTTAGATTTAATTCAAATTGTGATATGAAATAACTGTGAAAGCGGCAGCTATTTACGTATTTAGTTCATACAGGGACATATACAACAATATAAATAAACAAGTACTGTATATTATAAGAACCTTATCACCAAAGAATAAAGTTCAAAAATGATATTGTTGACTGCACCTGTAAGTGCAATTGCGATAAAACCGCGAATGCGAGTAGATTTCTAAAGCTGTTATGATATGTCTGCAAGCGAGGCAAAAAGCGCATTTCCTGCACAAGCGGGCAAAGTAAGAGCTCGTGCGGACGGAAGGGATTCCATTTCGCACTTATTAACGGTGTTACAACTCCCACGAGAAATTCCCGGCTCAGGTGGGGAGACAGGGGCGCTGATATTACAGCCAGAAGCCGACTGCGTAAACTTACAATCCACGTAATACCATAAACTACAAATAAACAGAGGGAAAGGGGCTAGACCCGACACCGTAACATAAACAAGCATCAACGCACTAGCAATAGACAGAAAAAGATTCTCACTCTCGTGGATAATTTATGAAAACACGAAGTCGTTTATTTTACGAGAACAAAAACGTTGCCTAGTCTGCCGCTATGTAAAAAAAATCTTTTATCACCCGGCAGCCGGCAAAAACGGATGCAAATTCATTTTCTATGTAATTCGAGTGCAGGTTGCCCCAGGTCGCTGCGGCTGTGCATACATACAGTACATAGAAATTCATTATGTATGAGAGGCAGGTAGATGCAATAAGCAGGGCGCGGCGAGGGCGGGCGCAGCCCCGACATTCCCAAGTGGTTTTCATGTCTGACTAAATCCATTATAATGGTAAGCCCGAGACTCGTAAACTTTCAGCGTAAATGCTGTAGTACTTAAACTGGTTGGGCTCAAATGTCGACTCCCTTACGGTCGGCTAGCCTTGGTAAAACTTCTCAGGGGTAGCGGCGGGTCGTTGACCGCGGTGCGTGACGTCACCCGCCCTACAGCTGGCCGCCGGTGACGTCACGCAACCGCCCTTCGCTGATCATATCAAACCATAACCCACTTTACTGACTAGACTTTAAGATTCATCCTCGAAATAATCGTAATCTGTTGAGACTGCCACATGTTATCGTTGTTAACATTTGATATTGTGTGGTTATTTCATTGTCATATCAGCATATTATGGGAACTTAAACAATCTACAGCAGCTGTTACAATACACTTGACCTTAGCTTATATTTTCCCAAAACGAAACGTTTATTGTTTCGAATATATATTGTCAATAATCCAATTATAACTAAGTTTTTTGTTTACGATAGTTTGATTTATAAATAAAGTCTTTTCTAAGTAGCAAGAATATTAATTTGATTAATCAATTTAGATCTTACTCGACAGTCATATTCATCATCCGACACATCGTGACCAACAATACTTAGAATACACTAAGAAATATGATTAATTGGCCAGTTGAGTAAAACGAAACACATTAAGACGAGAGCAATAGCGAGCCAAAGTACCGTAGCTACTAGCGGGATCGTCATGATTTCTCATCGCCGCCGACGGACCATCTACCGCCGTCACACTCCAAATTATACTCTCAAATATCTCAGCCTGCAACTGTACTATAATGACGATATACGGTGATAGTCTGGGAAAAGCTAACGACGTATTTAACATGCCGGCGCCTGTAGATCAGCACGATATCCAGAACAATGACTGTTGCTCCTAGGTGATACGCAAATAGAACACTGAACAATACGGCGTTATTGCAAAAACCTTAGGATGCTAAAAGCGGTTCTCACGAGCGATGTTTTTATTTCTTAGTAGCCTCTTAAATAAATTACGAGCGGAGCACAGATCGGTTTGACTCATGGCTGACTAAGCGGCTGTTTTTGCGCTTCATACATCAAGCTACTTGCTGACAATTGTAGGCTATCTCAGGAATTTAAACATTTTAAATTGGTTTATTATCAGCGGAACATGTCCAATGTTCGTAGAAAAGTAGTAACTCTAAAATTATATAAATGCACGTCATAAAACTTCTTGTGTTTATTTATATTACATTGTAAGCGGAAAAATAGAACAGTAAAGATATTCCGCCAATGTGCCTACCGGCTTAAGCATCAACTTGTGCTCTAATTATAGCAAATAGATGATCTTGTGCAGATAAGCGATAAAAGCTTGTTCACACCCATAGAAATCCCATATATTACGGGAAAGCGGCAGGCCTGCAAAACAAGAGGCAGTAAACACGATGAGTGATGGTAACAGTCATATTATGTGTCGGCCAACGGAGCAAATTTTGCGTCTAGTTGGGTAAGGCCAATATTTTGTAGCAACACAAGTATATACCTATATAGCCCAGTATCGGTATAAGTACTAATCTTTATTTTTGTAGCAGTCAAAATGTTTCACGATATATTTAGCCACTTTGACAGCTACTAACTATATGACGTTGACTATACAGTCCTTTTCCTTGTAAGTCTTTACGAAGAGCCCGTAGTCGATTTTAAAATGAAAACTTCTGATTATGAAATAGAGCGCCTATATTTCAATTATTAAGGTAGTTTGAAGTAGTGTTATGATTCATAATTGATTTATTTAAACATAAAGTTGAATTTATTTTTACATCTATGTTTTTACGAAATACTTATATAAGGAGATACCTACTCTCCGGAATCATACTGTCGGATACTCTCCGGAACTTGAATTTACGCTGGCAAAACATATTTCTCTTCAAAAAACATACGTAATTAAAATCTATTGGCACATTAAAATTCCTTTTTTTTATTTTATTTTAATCACGAAATGATCACTGCTTTTTCAGCAAAAAAATGCGAATCTGTACTTAGGAGTAGCTTATTCATAATAGATTACTTTAAATCTTGTAATTACTGCAGTAATGGCCATAATGAATGGCCAAAATTAGAAAAAAAAAAGACAGCCGAATTTGTCGCCAGAGTCTAATGTAACCTACATGTTCGCGAGGAATGCTGAGCTTTAAGACCTAACGACGGCATCAGCACGACCGCTCAGGTGCTCTCTTTATGTTTCGACAGCTCAATGGAACAGACATCTGTCTTGTCTAAGCGTCTATCAAGCCTCAGATCTGCCACAATGGGGGCATTGCATCAACCTGTACCACAACACAGATAGAATTGTTACAGATAGAAAATGCGTTAGATTAATGACTTTAAATAAAGAGAACATTGTTATGACACAAGCGAAAGGCACGAGCATCTAACAATCAAGCTATGATGAAATGTTTATTTTAACGATAAATACAGACAACAACAAACCTTTCCAACTATAAGCAAATTAAACTAGACTTATGTAATATAAGATAAAAAAAGCAATCAAATTACATGTTTCTGAAAATTGGATTAGTAATTTTCGCAACAAGTCAATCCCTTCCGGTAGAACGGCACGCTTGCATTAATGCACGAATTTATAATGTTGTTATCTATGCAAGAATCTCTCACGCGATTTGGTTCTGCAAGAGAAATGCCTTTCATATTATTACGAAGTAATAACTAACAACTATTTTTATATTTTAATAGACACATTTAGAAGGGCTAAAGATAAGAGGATTAATTAGTAATAAAATAATGCATTAATAATTAATAAATAGTAGTAATAGTTATGCCCTTAATTAATGACGAAGTATTACTGATGGGATGTGCAAAATAATCTCAAAGGTATCCATAAAAGAAATGATTCGCCGAGTCGGTATCCATAGCAAATTATTGACTGAATTGGACTAGTGCAAAACAGCGTCTAAGGCCATCGTGTAATAATCCCATTTCCACGGTAGAAGTTCGTAGACCCCGCTCGGATGTAGGGTTACCAGATGCTTGAACAGATCCGATCTTGATTTTTTACTCTAAGTAGTTTAATTATGACTAACAGGACTTTTTAATAAGAATAATACGCAATTAAGTAGACGAAATAAACGAGATTATATACCGCTTTGTTTTCGGAAAACGATAAAAAACAACATAATGTGCGAAGTATCAAAATGCGGGCTGGTTCGGCGTTATATTTTAGCATATAATTTACTACACTACACCCGCAGTTTTTTGTTTAGATTGCAATCATAAGTTTGCGCATAAATGCTACTTGTATGTTAAATTTGGATAAGCAATAATTAGAATAGACTAATAATAGCGTACCTAGCTGAAGAGTACACTGGAAGAATCTTAAAAAATTGTAGTTGCTGAATCTTATTAGTATCCTCAGTCATGTACATACATAATCAAAACTTTAACGGATAATACCCTGATGAAATGTGCTCCCATATGACCTTCAGTTACATCAATTGATTTAATCCGTCAGTGTTATATCGATATCAATATTACGGATTTCATATATTTTCCATATATGTATATTTATATCCATTAAGTATCCAAAAAGTTTATTTTATAACAGAACATAAATACATTTTAATGAACGTAGTATTTCCTGATGGCAATCCTGGCTCAAAGAATATTGCTGGCGTACAGTTTATAAGACAGTTTCTTGTCGAGTAAACGTAAACTTAAATAATAATCTTAAACAGTAGTCTTGCATGGCTTTTATCGTGGACTCTAATAAAATACTACGGCAGGATATAAGTTATTAATGTTACTATCTATATATACCGACTTTTAAATCCCGAGCTCTGCCGATTTATATGACATTTACATGAAAATAGTGACCAGTTTGCGTGCGGTTATCCTATAAAGTTAGTTTTGTCATAAATAATAATAATAACCCTTAGCAGCCGCAGCGTTCTTAGGTTAGTAAACATTAAACCCGTGAACTTAAGTACTAAGTTTAGTACTTGCAGAAATAAATGTATTTATGAATTTTAAAACCTATTTACTAAGCTGTATCTCCTTCGTTGGTTACAAGCTGTTGCCATGTCCTGAAAACAATGTAGAGTTGTGCGTTTTGAGTCTGCGGTTCATTTATGTTTCATATAGAGATTAATGGAGTTGTGGTGTCACAATCAGATCGCGTGATCTTAAAAAATTACTATGAACTTATTGGACAAATTGCTCATACAATGTACAGGAAGCTCCAAGTGGAAGCCCACTTGATATATGTGTTGTTCAGTGCCTAATTCACAGGGGTTATTAAATTAAACTATAAATGTTCAATTATTAATTGGTAGCGATGCCGCCTATAAGTGCTTGTACGAATAAAGTTGCCCTAAGTGTACCTATTGGGATTTTGTGGTTTAGATAGACCTACCGCCATAGTGTTGCCGTGTCGCTTAGCACCGAGGGTCGTATTAATTAATCCACTAATTGAACCACCTTCGTAATGTAAAAAATGCACAGGCATCGCGGGACTTGGGCCATTAACGTTTGTTTGGTTGTTAATTTGTTAGTTTAAAGAGGCGAAAACATGAAAGGTGTGGATAATGTGTGAGTCATAGTCGTAGTCATAAGCGTCACGCGACTGAATGACTATTTACCTACTAAATGAATAGTAGTCAATCTTTAAATTATATTTTCAGTTAGAAATAGCAATGCGTCACTGCAATTACAGAATCCAGTTAGGTACAAAGTCAATCAGTGGCGGCGGATAATTTTTGTTCTTCTGCAAGAAGGAGCCAACAGGCTTTGCCTTTTCTTCATGAGCTTAAGAAAAACTGCTGAACTGTGGGAATGCCTATGAGAATCGGCCTGTATATAGACTCACCGTCGCTAATAATATTTATATATACGTCTATCATTCAATATAGTTAGGCCACTAGTCAATTATTTATATATTTTTATTTACTATAATATCTGTACTTCCTTACATTACAAATGTACTTTTAAAACCAATTAATAAGATGAACCGTTTGAAAATGAGTGAACGAGTTTTCGCGATTAACATTTAAACCTTTCGTGTACGAGTAAAGAAGCATGGATTCTGTATACCAAACACCAACCGGCACGTCACGCTACAAAATAACTGCAAAAACATAATTCAGAGTAACTACTTTTCAACATTTCACTACAGCCTTTTATGTATAGGCTACAGAAGGCGTATAGGTTATGCAGCGCGCCGGCCGGCGTCGTCGTCGCCGGTACAAACATAACATAGCAAAGCGTAGGCGGTAGCGTGACTCACATGTCAACAGCGGGCCTAGGGTAGCTCCTGCACTCACTGCACTATAGGTGGACTTATCACGGTAGTGCTCTCGCGGTGGCCGTCCGCGCGGCCGGCGTCTCGGGGACTGGCGCGCGGCGGAGCCCGAACTCACCCCGCGCGCTGCGCCCCTCCGACGCCCGCGCAACGCGCCCTCCAGATGTTGCCGGCTGGATGGAAACCTCCAGAATATGACGCGACAGTCTTGATATATTCAATCTAAGATAGTCTTTTATGTCTTTTTACTAAAGACATAAACAATACCATGCGTTTTGAGACTCTGGACGGAAGACCAATGACAATGACTTCTACCTGATCGGGTATCCTAAGATCACCAAAAACCAAAAATGGTGACCAAAACACTTATTGGATTCTTCTTGGATAGTTATTGGAAGTTTCAGAACCAATAATTGGCGAAGTGATGATGATATTAATGATAGCCGCAGCTGGATATTGGCCCCTCGGTGCATGAGTATAGAGTCCGGCCGGCCGTCGACCTCGGCGGCCACGCTCCAGCGCGCCGTGAGCCGCCTCTCCGAAACTTCGCACTTCACTTTTCCACTAGGAACAGCGAACAGGCTCGATAGCCGTGAAATTGACGCAAACTGACGCAACCGAAATCTCTGTCGATATCAAAACAAATGCAAAAACGACACTTTTGTCATTCGGAAAACTATACTAGATATTCGTTTTGCGTTTTCGAAGAAACCATTCAAGCTCATTGCTTTCTGCGTGTTTTGTGCCAAAATCACCCTCACATTTGCAAAAAAAAAACTGATAAATCAATTTGTTTAAATGTTAGCTTTTCCACACAACTTTTGAAGCTTATTATTCCGAATTTGTAGTGCCATTACAGTTATTTTTAAGTGCGGGTTTTTACCAATTGCTATTGCAACTGCCTCTTAGGAAATCATGGCATTGCAGATCCGACATGCTTGATCGGGCGCGTCTGGAGCCTTATATTGAAGCAACATAAACCAACCTACAATGACCATCAAAATCGTATCATGCAAAATGCATGCATGCATTTTACTTAAATCTCTTAATTGCTTGTACAAATGACAATGTGCCGTGTGTAGACTGCATTACCATTGTGTGGAGTAATTAGCCTTTCTAGCATAGCATTGCTTTCACCAAATCCGGGGAACCACTTGCTTGCGTAATCTTTGCATTTGAAAACTTCTAAAAGTCTTTACATTTACAAAATTACGTCATCGAAAAAAATACTATCGAATGTGTCTGGAAATAGTCACAGGAGGTATGTTCGACAGAATTGGTGCGGATTATTCATATAACAATGGAGACATTACTGGTAAGCCTGATATGGTGAGGTCGTTGGATAAGACAGAGCCCGCTTGAATCAAAATGAGCCATAGCTCGAATCGAAGGCGACGGCGCTATTATTTCTATTGTTACAGGCCATTCGCTTCAGTAGAACCAGAAGAAGTGTGACATCTGGGAACGCGTAACACGTGAGCGCAGATCATATTTACAAACTTGTGCCTTAAATCAAGAACTTGGCAAGTCACCGTATTAACAGCTCTGTAGTCTAACGCCTCATAAATGTTCACTAGGAGCTATTATACGTCGACGTGACTCACCGTCATGCTTGCAAAAACCAAAAAATGACCACGAACTCATTGCGCAACAGATAGAATAGACCGGCAATTATTAGGACGATGTTCACACAAGCTTCAATGTTTGCGTATATGTATATATAGGCGTAACTGTAATGTTTGGAAATAACTATCTTACAATCAAATAATCAAAGTGTTGAACAAAATAAATGCCCTTTGTCCAACATCACTCAGAACGTTGCGGAGAGTTTGTTACAATTCCCATAAACATAAATGAGAGTATCTCTCTATACAAACATAAATTAGTGCGTATCAAATATCATGTATTACTAAGAGGGATGTAGGTAAATTATATTATAAGAGAGGCATGTCATTATGTAATAATGAAGCATATAATTGAAAATATCAACATAATATAATAATGAAGCAAATATTTAATGAATGATTTATAACATGTATTCGTATCAATTTTAGAACCGATAACAGTCTACTTAGAGAAACAAACGCGTAGCTTTTGATAACTCTTTATACAGTTAGCAAGCGGATGTCACGTCTTTAGGTATTCTTCAGTGATAGGCTATACCAATTATGGCCCATTACTCATGCATGTGATATTTATAAATGAAACACATTCCAAACGTTAAGTAATGTATAAGGTACCGATTACTACTGGCCGATAAGTCGGTCCATTATCCCACTGAGCTATGTAGCAGCTAGCGAAGTAACATTAACGCTCAATCATTGTAATTAATTTACTTATAAGATATACGATGCGATAAACCGTGAAGTACCAGTACCACAATACGGCGAGCATAAGTTTAGATGATTACAGGCTGAGTTAGTAAGATTTCATGTGCACGGCCTGGCGACCGGGGACATAAGATTATTTTTTCGTCTTAATAAATTGGCGGGCGTGTACGAAAAGAGCGCGGTCGTTAAACCTGCGTTTGCGATCACAAAAACAACAGTCTATTGGGGAAGTGCGTTGCACGGCTTGAGCGGCGCATCGGCATCGCTTCGGAGCGCGGACACGTGCCCTGGGCTCCGTTGGCGTTAGTGATCAGTGAACGGTTTGATCGATGAAGATAACAACCCCATTAAAACATGCATTCGACCTGTTGACTAGAGCGAATGAATTCACCGCTTGATAAAAAAAATCGTCATTGTCGTTACAAAAAATAACGCAGTGACGACTAGTTTGAATATACAATCACAATGGTTTGGAATAGGCATTATCTTACTTTTAATGTGAAGTAGCTAACGTTTTCTATTTAGACCACAAGATAGCAGTCCCTCCAAGACGCACGGTCTCCAGGTCCCTACACCAGAAGGCATGGTAAATCGGGTGTAATTCTGTGAATCTCGTGAAAAACGATACAAGGGCCATACAATTTGTGTAAAACTTATTGTATCCTTTCATTAGAATTACAGAATCGTAATATAATAATTAGCAGAACTGATAAATATAAGAAGATTATATAGTTAAATATAACTCATTATCTTACATTCATCCGACGAATTGTTCGCTTATGCGATTCCGGAACCAGTTTCGCGACGGTAATACAATGGCGGCGCAAACATGAATCGCCAAACCAAACAGAGTGCTCGACAAACATTGCAAGCCGTCTCGCCATCCTCAACTCCGTGCCATGCAAATTTATTCAGAAAAAAATTTACCAAGAAGGCAATGAAACTCGAACATACGTCCTGATATGGAGGAACGAAGACTTTGCTTTAACGATACGTTGGCCATAGCGGTTGAAAGATGGCATTCTTTGGCTTCTTCGATCACCGATTTGACATAGCTGACTGGATTTTCCGTTAACTGTCTGATATATCATTCGAGTAGCTGAAGACAATGTATTCGTATAAATTGTAAACTGCGTAAAAAAAGCTCCATCGTCAATATCGCTGGGCTTGTTTTTGTATATTGGTTATGATTAAGGTTATCCGCCTAAAGGCGATTTCTATCCTAGAATCGAGACTGGTACGTACTCCCAGATCTCGTGCGAATCGGAGTCGATTCGACACCTTTAGATCGAGATTGGTGAATTAAACGAACGCATACGTAAAAATTAAAAAATAAGTAAAAGTTTATTTCTAATTAAAAAGACAACAAACTATATAATACGAAAACTCTAGTTTTCTTGCAAATGTACAAAATGGCAACCGTCCTATCTATTTTTGACAGATAAAAAAAAATCACCGTCTTTATAGAAAAAAAAAATTGATTCCGTACGAGTTCAGTATGGTCAAGGTCGTATGTAATTGGAATTTATTTACTATATGTACATTACGTGAAAAAACACTGCATGGGCTGTGGGCAACCCTTTGTAATCACTTAATCAGAGGCCGTATTTTGTGACAACTAAAAACATTTGCGATTAACTTTTTTTATACATTGACTATGTTTATATAGCGATTTACCCGAACATCGTAGGTAGGAACATCTGAGCTAGAGTGACCAGCATCGAAACGTTATACAACCAATTTTATACATGTTTAGATACACGTCAATTGACTCCGCCAAATTAACTGTTACAGTTGACGACAGATTAGAGAAAACTTATCCGTGTCCTTTTTACATATAGTAGATAGTAAATGTTACTCTAAAGTTCGATGTATTTTCACTGATTTTTAGTGTTGCGTTACTTTATTTGGCTGTACATTTAGCAATGATCGTAGAATTAGGATACATCCTGTTATAGAAAAACGTCTAGATCGTTTTCTTTATTCCAATTAGGTATTATCTTATTACAGTACAAGAAGACAATACCTGAATGAAAGGCTCGAAGTAATCTATGGCAATTAATCTATAAGCTTAATTAGCATGTGAATGGTGATGCGGACCGCTCGACCGGGGAAGAATGGCGGTGCATTCTGTAGCACTGTTCATGTGTGAATTGCATTAGACAGTTTCGCTTGGCGTCGCGGTGTCCGAAGCGAATGCGATCTCAGATATATATCTGAACGGATTTCGCAATTAATGTTACACAGTAGCTCTGAGACGACAGCACTTATCGGGTGGACCACATGACATTAACGACAGCTGCCGCCTTTTTTATCAGGTTATCCATTGACAAATGGAATGTCATTAATAATAGTAAAGAATCCACCATAGGCGCAACGGTGTAAGGTGTATCTACTGTGCGTGTCGCCGTCATAGGAGCTTTAACTTTGGGGATCGCGTCTGCACCACGAACGTAGCAACATTTGTTCTACGACTCGACGACAAAAACCAACACCGCGGTCATCCCATCGCCATCCCGACGAGCCATCCCATTTTACTGGGCCAGCGTGTGATGGGCCATCATATAAAGGAAGAACATCAAGATCTAGTTATGTAGATGTCTTTGGCCGCGCGATGCTACACGTACGAGAGTGGGATTAATTAGCAAAGACGAATTGACGGAAGATAACGTGTCGCCATGTCCATGCGGCGTAACCCGCCCGGCACCCTGCCACTTTCTCTTTATGAAACTAACGACAATAGAGCAATAAAGACTTACACCATATCGCGTACTCATTAGCATAAAATTAATCTTATTGAACCTACGCCATTATACATTTTTTGTCACAATAAAGATTACGTCTATAAGGAAACAATGTTTGAAATTTGAATTTAATATTGTGAGCTTTTCTTTTTTGTGTCAAATTAAAGGTACCGAGCCGGAAGACTCAACCGATAACAATGGTCATAAAAAGTAGTGCCTGTGTTCATCAGTGCCATGGGATTAGCTATGATAAGGATGAGGTTTCACTATGTGACATTACGTTACGTTTTTATTTTATTATTTCTCTATAGGTAGAACATTGCAATAGCAATTTCCAGCCTATTATTTATGTGTCTTTGCTGCAAGTCACAAACGGAGCATAAGTTTCAGCGTATGTCAATAACCCCTCAGTATAAAGCGCGGTGATAGTTCGCTGAGCGACTGCTAGACTAAACGGACAATTAAAAACATCGCTGTGCTCAACGCTTTCTTAGTTGCTACCTACAGAAGTTCGGGAGTTCCTTGTGCTATTCGTAAACATATAATAAACATTTAACAATGTCTGATAAATTTTGAAATGTCTGGTTTTTTTTTTAAATTAATATGTTGAGTAGTAGATCATATTGTCGATACGGTATAACCAATTTAACCATTATAACTAGGCGTAATTAAAGCAGCCAGCGTAGGTAAATAGTTAGGCACAATCATAGTAGCCAAACATACCGGTACAGATTTTGAATTGTATAGCAGTACGATATCTTACGTTCTATTTGATTCTAACTGTACGACTACATGAACGACCACGATACGACTCATACGACCAATTAGTAAATATATAAAGCGCTTGTTGAACCCCTTCGGGTGCTGTCCGGGTTTAACTCAGACACTTCGTGGATCATACCACCAAAACGGTTCTCTTATAAAATATCAGAATTAGAACGAATTAAACTCTATTAGCTAAACCAATGTAACGATAAAACAGGCACTATTATGTCTATACACTTATTTTTATAGCACGCCCGTAGGTAATTGTACTATTTTACGAAACCGACTGACTATGTGTTTAACTACCTAGGTATAGTACATTGTTTCTGCCGATCCTAAAGTGTATACTACCATTGTTACAGAGAAAGCTCCAAAATAATGCTGCCCAAAGCTTCTCATTAGTCATTTCGTATTGATAATGCAATAACTCACGCAGGAAATTTGTATCAATATTGATGGAAGAGGCAAAACGATACATCATAGAAAATACAAACATTAGGGTCAAACCACCTGACCAGTGCGGCGCGGGACACACAAGGCAGGTCGCAAGACTGCGGCGCGTGTCTTAGTATTGTATTCTACTTGTTTGCGCGAATGCAGGGGACTGGTTGTCGAACCCCTGAGTCTCGGATTCTGGATTCCAAACCTGACAACCGCATTTGGGTGTTTAACATAAATATTTGTTCTTGGGTTATAGACGCTAATTAGTGTCTAAATTACCTACACATGTTGCCATCTAGCACCTACAGTTCGACCCTTATTGTACTTACTGTTTAACTAAATCGATTTGTGTAAGTATCCCAAAATATTTATAAACTGATTTATTTAACCACTCACTAGCGTAAAGTGCCTTTGAGTTAAAAATACAAACTATGCATAACCGAAGATAACTTTTATACTGGTTTACCCTAACTTTAGCGACAACTCGGGTGTGGATCGAAATGACACTGGTCCTATATCTGATCATGATGAATAATTTATACCGAAGGGGCTTACACGACCACAGCCCGGTTTGGAAATGTATTAGGGGATTATACGAGCGATAATTTCAGCAAACCAGCGGAAACATGTACAATTAAGTCATGATAGCAGTAACGTTAGCTACAAGGAAGTAAACGACTTAAAATGAAAACATTTATGTTATTCCATTAAATATTGTTCACGTCTGATCCTGTATTTACTATAAGAAGTTATAGAAACTTCCTCAACTCAGCAGTTCCTCTTACTCCATGATAGTGATATGTCAACACCATGATGTGACTTGATATGATTATGCGGTAATATTAAAACCATCTCGCCATTTGGTAGGGGCATTTATCGAAACAAGTTCTCTCTGTGCATTACAAAGTTAAAAGTGTTCAGCCCTAAATCATTCTAAAAACTTACTCGCAAAATTGGTTATTTCAATCAGAGGCACGTCATTTGCAAGCCATATACGTAAATTAAGTCATGTTTTGAAGTGGGTTATAACTTATAAATATCTGCGAGAGTAAGCGTCAAAACATGCGGCATCACAGTCATTGTCAGTTTGTATATTCAATGTAAGCCATACTTGTTTATTGAATGTAATAACATTGTCATTGCATTCATGGCAAATAAACGTCTAGTTTTACAATTAGTTTTTACAAAATAAAAATAAAAACTAATTTTAAGATAGATAGATGTTAATTATGACATTATGTGTTCATATACAGTTACAGTCTAGAGTTCTGGAGTCAATACTCCACAATGTATTACAAGTAGGTACTTGCACCTTGATAAAGCATTTGTTACAAACCAATTCTACTTAAATTAGTGTAGTTAGAACAGCTTAACGTTGACGATACGCTGCAGAACAGCGGACACCCACGTGGCCCGGAACCGTGAATGTGCGAGAATACTTGGACCGGAGCCAAACAGACTAACGCATAAAAATATGCACTACGTAAGTACGGGATGCACGTCATCGGCGTTTTTGTAGCCTGGTGTAGAGCTCGGGAATATATACCAGAGATCATAATATATGCATATGCGAACGTGTATGTTAGTAGCGTGTGAGGGTAAACAAATCGACTCGGTCTCACCTCAACAGGAAATAATCGATGCAAATGGCACAGATCCAACGCAGGCAGAGTTGCAGGTTACAATTATTTGCATTTTACAAAGAAAATAAAACAATTTTAAACACAAAATTATCGAGAGATTCAAACATATTAATTGTAAAGAAGAGGGCAACTCACGTTTTATAAGTCGAATATTGCTCGACATGTTTCACTCCGTAAAGAGGAGCTTAATCATGAGTCGCTCTCGATGGCTAACCGACGCAGAACAATCATAAGACCGATAGCCCATCCGTTTTGCAAGCACTGGTAATGTTTATTTACATACTAAATGAATTACTAAACATACATTCAAGGAATTTCAGTATGATGCAGTCATATCATCAAACAAATTAGTCACAGTAAAATAAATTATGTGTCGAAACAAATTACAAACTCACATAACGTTGAAAGCTTATTTGCAACACAATTGCGGAACACAAGTCTCCGCAAATATCATATACACTCATAACAGTCATAACTCATAAAAAACTTCCGACTAAGAAAATTATAACAGAATATCTTAAGTATAGGAGAATAAATGCCCCGGGCACGAGCTAACTTCAACAAAAGAACAACCCAGCTACTGAAGTTTTAACAATCTCAAGTTGCCTCACTCTGATTTGAATAAGAAGCAACAGTGCCAGAATAGAGATGACAAATTTCGATAAGGGTGATCTGTTTTTGAGGTTTCAAACAGTACACGTCAGCTCTAAGGCGGTAGAATACGGCTTTATTTAGCGTCGGAGGTTTTGCGGCTTGAGATAGGGGTGGGACAATAAATGTAATGACGTCAAAGCGAGAGGGCCGCAGTAACGAGCGCCCTCTGCCTCTACACATTCTTTTATTACTGTGCACCCCTCGCGCCAGCCGCGAGACCACTCGACTGGAAATATAATCACTACAGAAACGTATCGTTTTGTAAATAGAGTGGGTTGACGCTGTTTAATTAATTCTCCTGATCTTTTGAAGCCGCAAATTAGTGACAAGTTAACCTCAATGCGTCTTGAAAATGAATCGAAATTATGACAAGCGGTAAGATAAGCGAACGTTTAAGACAATGGGAATGTAATGGATGCTAGACGTTGCAAATTATTTCGTTTGCGCCGGTCCGCCTATTTACAATACAAATTCATCTAGCACCGCCCGCGCGCCGCCTCCGCGCCCGACATGTCATGTGGAGCGCGACTCCGTCCGCGTACACTTTCATAGGAAACAAATCATATACCTACGCAGGTTTCTTTCGACAACGTTCTTTTTTTTTTTTTCATTACTTTTCATTTACTTTCACAGGCTTGCACGTGAGAATGTACAATTTTGTTTCAATTAAAATTAACGCAGCTCAACTCAACTGACCTGTGAAAAATTTTTGGTAATGTCATAGTGAAATTTTAAAAGGAGAGTTAAGCCATATCTACGTTTTTTTTATTTAACATTTAATTATTTAAGCATGTTTATAAAAACTCAACAAGGATATTAATTATTAAGATTTATTTTTGTTCGTTATGATTTATTTTTGTTAAAATACTCTTAGGTAGGTATAAGAGAGGGATACTATTTATTTCCCTACTCTCTCGTGCTGTACAATTTGTTGATGCTAATGAGCTTGGAATAGTCCACGGCTTGTTGAACAACTAGAGCCCCACCCTCATTAATCTGTACAAACTTTTCTTTAAACGAGCAACAGTTAAAATTTATTTTCGTCATCGCGAAACAATTTTACGCGCCAGCCTCCGCTGTAAGAGTAATTGTAAAACTAGCAATTAAACTCATTATACGTTAACCCAGAAGGCACGCTGTGCCCAGTTTAAAATAAACGACATAATCATTCTAGCGTTCAGTGCGCTTCATCGCATAATTACACAATTTACTCGTCCAATTGGTAATAAATAACATAAGCGGTTCTGCATCAATTCGCAAAAATTACACCAGTTGTACAAGGCGTTTAACCGCTTTGTATTCAAATATAGTCTAATTTTATAGCGACAATCGAGTATTACAGCCAAACAATCGGAACGTGTAGGCAGTGGATCTAAATGATCGTTCTGATTGTTACTATTATTGTATGCATAGCGTAACACGTTAACCCGTGAATGAAAGCTGGCAGATACCGTGTATGTTTCCAACAGTGTCAAGGTTGAGAATGGCACAAGTCTCGTGCCAAAAAGCGTCACCGCGACGACATAAGCGCGGAACACTCGTAATTTACGACAGAAGTAAGGATTGAGATGTAATCTGATATCGATTTGATGTATTTTGATACTTATGACATTTATGTCATGATATTAACAGCTTCGAGTCAAAAGGGACGTTAAGGATGCGCGTGCGCGTGAATTATCGTTTATCGATCTATCACGCGCAATGTTATCACTGCGATCGGCGCGCCGGCCGCCCCGCGTTCTCGGCCGTGCTAGCATGGAATGCCACACCAGTGGGAGTCGCTATCTGAACGTAATTTGACATCAATGCATGCTGATGTAACTTATCGTAGCTACCAATCATTCCAGTTAATAATAACTGCTCCAAATCTGACGCCTACGTAATACAAAATGGAAAGATCAATAGTCACCCTTATAATTTATCTAATTTAAACAGATGAATGGATATTCAAACCAAATTGGATAGTAGGCAGAAGGCATTACAATCCAACAATCCTTTTGATATCTTAACATCAAACAGTACTAAGGGAAATCTCCGAATATTCGAATGGAAATGTGACATGCGAGGAAAGGCAGCGACTACAACATAATTCTGAACATTATAGCAATTTTAACAAGCGATGGGTTTGATCGAAATTCGCCTCTGTAGTCATACATTAGAATTGAAGTCGAGTGCACCAAACACGTGCTAAGGCTAGCCCCCAGCGAATTAGTGACAGCTGTCCTCCCCTGTTTGAATACGGACACGCGGACAGTTTAAACGGATAAATCGCTTAATCCAAGAGACGGACAGGAGCGGACTGTCAGCCAAGCGGAAAACGAAAGGCGATGTAGGGATTTAGAACCCACTGGAAATATTAAATTAAGTGGGGAACGCAAGTAAAACCAGGTCAAAGTTCGGACACGGCAGCTCGCTAGACTTATTTTCAGCAACACATTTCTAGACTGGCTATGGGTTGGAAAACTGACTAAACTGCCGAAAAGATTATAAACACTATACGGGATATTGCTACATTCGTTGAGAGCTAATCCATCAGCAATCTCCACGATATTGCGTTTACAAAGAGTGCACAAAGCTAATAATTAGAAAGGCTTCGTCGCGAGGGCACGGGCCGAGGGCTGCGACAGGGGGCGAAGCGAAAACAAAGTATCCAATTTCTCCACTTCCCCACTTCCGACGCAATTACTACACAATATTGTGGGGCTGCGGTCAGGCGCCGCAGCCCAGCTGAAATCTAGGCACCGCTGCAATCTCGTTACGGAACATAAAGTACAGTTTTATTGTTCTCCTTAGGCTTTTTTCGCAAGACCTATTGAAACAAAGAAACCTGTACCCTGAATAAACCGGCGCAAACGTACAGGTGTTCATTGTTTTTTTAAACTGTAGCCAGTGCTGCGTGACAGGATGAATGGAACGTTAAATTTGTGATGCTGATTTTGCTATCACATTAGTTAATTGCCAGTAACCTGATCTGGTAATGTGTAGGACATAAATCACATATCTCCTCTCGGTCCAAACGTCAAACTGTCATTATGCTGATAGACACTTTGGAAGGGTTCTCCAACACACGCATCCCCATTATACGATGTGTCAACACTCAGGATAATATTATACTTAGCCTCCATTATCATCATCCGACTTATATTGCTCAATTTAGAAAAAGGGAGTATTTTATTTGTGTTTTCATTAACCTAAGTACTTTTTTTAAATTCATAACAATCCAACCTACACAGGAATGCATCCGCCATCGAAGCATTTCAACGCAACCCTTTTTTGGTGGGAATCCGCAACAAAAAGAGCTAACATTTACAAAACAAGAAATTTTTTGTCGAACAAGATGAAAGCTCTTATCGCCCTGAGCGTAGCGATCCATTAAAGGCACTTTAGAGTAGACTTGAGGGCACCAATGCTACTGTATTTTCAAATATAAGAAGACCTTTCGACTCTCTGTCACGTTCCCTTACAGTGGACACATAGAAGGGAATTTACTATTAGTCAAAGGTCTTTTTAACTGGTTGTGTTTAGCGTAAGAGTACTCAGATTTTAAGCAAACACTCTTACGTTCAAACCATGTGACCCGCCCTGTAAACAATAAACGACGTACTTGAGAGAGGCGTGCCAATCAATGTCGACCGCCAAATCGTGTAATAAGGCCAATTCTGTCGCGCGCTCTAGACAAATAATGTCATTGTCGGATTATAAATGTTGCATGTTTAATGCAGAATTTAGTAATAAATGTAATCAATAAACATATACATTTTAAAGATTTTATTTGGCGGGAATTGATTTGTTGGACTTGTCGGGGCACAAATACTATTTTCAGTTCACCTTGCTATTCAAACCACGTATTTATAAAACAGTACCTACCGCGTCGTGGCGACTCATACATTGATTCAAGGCCAGCAAATGCAATTTAGTAGACACCGACTTCCCTCCGTTTCCCAACTACCTATAGCGAAGAATGGGGGTCGAGCTGTGATTCATACGCCGCACAATAGATTTAAGTTATGTGTCTCGCATTCCAATAAGCGCTAAATTATGTTAATAAAAACAATTTTCACGCTTTTCTTTTGGTTAACATAAAAATATAATGAAATTGACTGTCACAAACTTATGCTTACTGTTTGTTTAATTACTTACAAATCTTATGTTTGAATAAATAAGTATGGCGGTAGGCACGTAATAGTGTATGCAGTATCTCGGCGCGTGACGATAAGTTCATAGTATTTTATCACGCGCCGATTCTGTAAGATTATGATTGTACATATTTAGATTAAGAGCGTAATAATAAGGAAGCACACATGTATATATGCACTAGTAAGTAAGGAATAAATTAGTCTAAGTCAACCAGCCAACGGTGTCTTTACTCATCACGCCGCTACCCCTACATTGGTGACCCCGACGTGATACCCCACCCACGTACCCGGGTAGGGGTGCCTACATTGGTGACCCCGACGTGATCCCCTACCCACGTACCCGGGTAGGGGTGTCCTACAGTGGTGACCACCGGGTTCGTACCCGACATGGTGTTCCAACGGGACTGTGTTGCCATTTTTCCGTCAAGTGGCATCCGCCGAAAGGAACACGCGACTGCAAGGAAGCCTGCCTAAGGAGCTCCAGCGAGATACGGAAGTAAGTGCCTGTGATAACTAGCTGATGGCTGAGAAGGACTGCAAAAGTGATCTCGCCATGATATGTTACCAGCACTCTTCCAATAAGATGTAACCATCAACATCTAAGTGCAACAGCAACGGCCATACGTGGGGAGTTAGCGGCGATCTCCATTTTATTCCGGTTTCCGGATTCTTGGAGGAAGAAGAAGAAGTCCAATAGGAGCATGAAGAAGATTAAAATAAGCATGAAGAGCCTCATTATAATTTTGAAGAAGAAAATGGGGAAAATATTCCTACGCAAGTTAGTTTTTTTACGCTCGCCTTGTCGGCTGTGAGCATTTCCGCTCGCCACTTGGTTACAGCGTCTTCGGGCCAGGAAGAGGTCTGACATGTCTCCGTTTCCTCCCAAGAATGACAAGTTCAAGGCACAATGGATCGGGATATAGACTGTCGAAAGGATCAGAAGAATAAGAAGAGCCCCAATTCAAGAAACAATAAGATGAATAAGTTGTGAGCATTATGGAATTTTGGGTCATAACATATGACAAAAACCATTTCTATTGAATATTAGGAACGTTAGGTTATCAAGGAAGTAAATATAAATAATCATTAATATACGTTAATATCGCTATAGATAGCAAAACAGCTGTGACATAATAACGCGACTTAGCTCACTAGGAATTTGCCGATGCAGCATATCAGAAGCGGTCAGCAATTCAGTGTCAAGTTCGTGGTCAAGCGTGCATCATAAATATTAGTCAGTGGAATATGTAAAGTGTCATTTATGGTGATCAGCAGCGTGTATGAAGTCTATCGTCAACCATAATGGTTGACTGGGGGGGAATACTATGGCGGTAGGCACGTAATAGTGTATGCAGTATCTCGGCGCGTGACGATAAGTTCATAGTATTTTATCACGCGCCGATTCTGTAAGATTATGATTGTACATATTTAGATTAAGAGCGTAATAATAAGGAAGCACACATGTATATATGCACTAGTAAGTAAGGAATAAATTAGTCTAAGTCAACCAGCCAACGGTGTCTTTACTCATCACGCCGCTACCCCTACAATAAGTATAGTAAGGTACCTACA
This sequence comes from Grapholita molesta, assembly GCA_022674325.2. Lineage (NCBI taxonomy): Eukaryota > Metazoa > Arthropoda > Insecta > Lepidoptera > Tortricidae > Grapholita > Grapholita molesta. The sequence continues at coordinate 14,221,797 of CP053130.2, read as the reverse complement.
GTTACTACTAAGTACTTCGCATTTGATACGGGTCGTAGTGAAGCCCGGACATATTTTGTATCTAGGATACATACAATTACATACATACAATATTTTGCTTTAACACGTTCACTGCAGCAATGAACACATGAGTTAACCATACAAATACAGAGTTGGTCACACGAATCCAAAACGTAGCGCGAACGATTAAGTACTTACCGCTTTTGCGTTTGACGCAATACGTCATAAAACACAATGCAAGTCAATTATATTGCAACTATGTTTTGATTTCCGGCCATTTAACAATGAAAGGAAACGCTTCAAGGTCACTGTCTTGATTGTTCACTAACCTGGATCTGCCGCCAGCTGCCTGTACACGGCCAGCGCAACCTCGTCTTCACTGACGAAGTCCCACAGCCCGTCGCAGGCCACCACGACGAAGTCTTCGTCTCCGTCTAGATCTACGGTTGCGAGCTCCGGCCGGGCAGTCACGTAGGGCTTATAGCTGGCGTCGCCTGCGAAACAAAACGATTTTGAAAAAAAAAACTGATTAATTTCAATACTAGTTTTACCTCGCGACTTCGTCAGCCAGCCATGCCCGTCTTTAAAATATGGTTGCGGGATAAAAAAATATCCTATGCCCTTTCTCGTAGCTGAAACTCAATCAACAGCAAATTTCGTCATAATTGGTTCAGCGGTTTCAGCGTGAAGACGTGACAGACAGAGTTACTTTCGCATTTATAATATTAGTAAGTATTTATATCCATACTTACTAATACTTACGTGTAAGTATGGATAAAAACAGGTAAACTTTATACAAGAATATTCTGTTGTCTGGGCTTCATCTTTACCGTAATGTACAGGTACCTGCTTTTCTACAGGGTTGGCCGAAACACGAATAGCCGAATTAATTTAATTCTATACATGTTTTAAAGGTCGTAAAATCGCGATAAATTAGTGTCTCAGTAATCTTGAAATAATCTGGTCTGGATTTACTCTGCTCATAGACACATGGCTTCTAATAAATGTGGCCTCAAAAACCGCCCTCTTTCTGTGTCTATCTACTCGTTTTTAGTGTTGCCAGATTAACTAAAAATCTTATAATCTATAATTGGTACAGACATAGAAATGCAGAAATAAACCAACCTTCGGAACTTCAGGATTTTCTATTTTTCTACCGAGTTTTTTTGGTGATTAGTAAATGTTCTGTTAAGTCCAGAGGCCGTTATAGAACAAATAAACATTTACAATTTAATGATTCCTGGGTTGGATGTGTTGGAAAACTCATTTCATAAAACAATGAATATATTTTTTTATATTATTTTAACTTAAAGTAGCTATATAGGTATTGAAATTAAATGTAAGTAAGTACTACAAAATCTTAAAAATGTAGTTTTATTGGTATATACTTTACGAAATACTTTTAGAGTCAGCTTAGGTTTTTCGAAATCGATATGGCAACTTCCTTATTCCTTGTAAGTGTGAGGTTGCCCTTATTTGTCCGCGGGTTGAACAAAAAGCGCCAGCTGTCGCACACTTTCGTAACGTGATTACTTTGTATAAGACTGCCCATATTTGTTTGACCTTTCATTGTAATGAACTTGGGACACATAAATAGTGTATATACACTAGATACAGTCCACTAGATGATTAAATAAAAAAATAAAATAAAATAAATAAATATTTCGGGACAATCCTACACAAATCGACCTAGTCCTACGGTAAGCTCAGTAAGGCTTGTGTTGTAGGTACTAGACGACGATATATATAATAGATAGATACATATAAATACTTAAATACATAGATAACACCCATGACTCAGGAACAAATATCTGTGCTCATCACACAAATAAATGCCCCGACTGGGAATCGAACCCAGGACCATCGGCTTCATAGGCAGGGTCACTACCCACTAGGCCAGACCGGTCGTAAAATTTAAATATAGTGTGTAAGGTCACACGTCTTACAAAAACGCAGTAGGTAAATATAATGAGTAATATTGAAAATGTAAGTAAAATATATAAATAAAATTAAGCTAGAAATCCATAAGTTTATATCATTAGCCAAATATTCCGGACCCAGTACGTCTGAGCCGTCGCAATTAATCCAACATGGAGGCTATAGCAAACTAATCTTGCGTGAACCACCCCAAACTTCCAGCCTCAAGGGCTGGGTTACCAAATACGCCTTCAGATACTCATGGAAAACTTGTGGATTTTTTACGAGGGTTAGTAAATTAAGTACGGATACCAAACAAACTCTGTGTGGCTCTAGGGAGTGACAAAAAAATTACCCGTATGGTTACAGCAACAACAAATATTAAATTGGTCAAAATTACGCATAGGTAGGAAGGACTTACAGTAAATCTGAAATTATCAGTTCGTAGGCAGCCTACCCCAGTAATCTAAGCTTAAGATTATTTATCAAACAACCTGCCAGCTGATCTATCGACGCATTCTTAAAGAGCATTTAAATTTATAAAAGTATCCAATCGTTAGATAACCCTACATGGGGGGCGCAAGTAAACGTTTCCGAACTTAATCTGCCGTGGAACGCGAAATCGATGAGTGGTCTCCAATATGTGGGGAAAAGCGGAATGAGGCGGCCGAGAAAAATGTCACTACTTTTATCTCCCACTTCGCTAGATTACGTCTACCCTTAGACGGTGGAAGTTTCCTAACAATTCAAAATCCATTTGGAGAAAACGTTCAATATTGTTTCGAATCGCTTATTCTGATCATGATCACTATTTGTTAGCAAAGTTGGAAATGTTGGGATGTTTTAAGTTAAGGCATGTGTTTGATAAATACTTCACGGCGGTTAACGAAGGCAATTCTTTACAACAAAAATATCTGTTGATTTCTTGCTTACCTACTTATTAAGCAGTGCGAAATTAGGGTAATTAAGAAAACTGCCAAATGTCGAAAAGATTTTAGCTGAAAAATTCACCACTAACACCATTCAGTGTGAATAAAAACGACAATTCCCACCCCTACAAGTGTTAAGTCCTCGGTGTCCGAGTGATCGATATGTCAGCTGGCAAACAAAAACATCCTATCCCTAGTTATAATTATCTTCAAAACCACACTTTCCTACATTGAGATAAGATATAATTTGCAGTGCAGACGAATTGGAGATAGAGTTTTGTTGTATTTAACAGCGGTGCATTGAAGGGCAAGATCGGAGGGTCGCACACGCCTGCCCGGCGCCCGTCGCGCGCACCAATCAAGTTGTAATTTAATGCACAGCCCTATTGTTTCTGAAATCACGCACGTGGGTTGAAAATTTAAGTGCTTTGATATGAATATGAATAATAATGATATTAATGATCAATTATTTCGTATTTGTTTACAACGTACTTAATGAATATTTCAAGCCAATACAATGCAATGGAGTGTTTAGTTCAATAATTATTAAACGTTTCGTTTGGCTACATTTTTGAATTTCTAAGTACTTAGTAGGTACAATGTATTAAATATGTAGGAAAATCTAGAGATATCGTATTTTATCTACAAACATAACATAACCCCTCTATTATCAGTACACATACCGCAAATAACGACCCACATGAACATGATAGACAATTGTGCACTATTTTGTTACAACATAATTCGTATCTGAGTAAATGTTATTAAAAACGATATTTATAATAGCATCTATATAATAATGACATTTAAATTTCATACGTCTCTGAAAATACTATAGAACCGATTGAGAATTGGGCAAGACTACATATAGTTTGTCTCTGAATTAAAAAAAAACTACGGCTGTTCGGAGGAAGTTTTTGGTCCAAGCGACGATAGTGAAGCAATTATAACATTTACACAGATAAGAAATATGTTACGTAGTTAAAATGAACATAATATTCGAATTTAATAAAAGTCGATGTGTCAGGCGATATACACATTGTGTGTGTAGAGATACATAAAAATAATTAATATTAAATATTTTATTACATCACTCGTATTGTCTTTCAAGTATACGATGTCTGCAATAGTAAAAATATAAAAACCAGTTTATACTCATATACCTATTTAAATGCTACTTGACTATTTATCACGGAAAATCACCACATTGTACAGGAACCTGTTATGACATTAAAAGCCTGTTCAGGAACACTTGACAAAAAACACACAATAGGCGTTAAAAGGGGGTAGGCGGGACACGCCGGGTGCGAACAAAGTTAATCGCTCGTTTTATTATTATTGCTCTGATACCATACAACATCATCACAGTGGCGTAAGGCAGTACTTTAACTTATAAAACGTAAGCCAAGCATACATATTTAGTAGGTACTTACTTTTTTTAAACTAAGGTACATCAGTTATGTCTCAGGAATAAGCTTTGTTTGCGAAAGACTATATTTTAACAGCTCAGGTATTTCGACAAAAATACAATATAAGTACGGCAGCGGTAATTACGATTGATGTATCATAATACAATTTTATTCATTCCGCCGCCGCCGCGCTGCCGTTGCCGCCACAATTTGAATCACAATATCATGGCACGCTATTAATTATCCTAAATACGAATTAGATTCCATACCTCTTGCTTGACCACGAATGCTGCAAAGCCTTAAAAACATACAAACATTGAACATACATTAACATCCCGAATGTATGTTCAATATTCGCGATATAATCCCTTTTATTTATTTTTAAATTTAACATTGTATTTTAATTAAGTTTACAATATAAATTTATTAAAAGATGATAATAAACTTAATAAAAAAATGTAACAATCAATCCCTTTTAGTTGATTCATAGCATGAATAAATAACACGGCTACAGAACACGATATTGTAATTTGTCTGCTAACGTTTGACTTATCGTACTGAATATTGTAGTTGTGGTAGCAGGTCGTGGTTCATTTTTCACAACGATCGTGATCATTACGGACGCGCGGCGGCCGTTAGCGGCCGGGGATGCACCTCGTGCAGTCAATGATGCAATAAATGCGGGTCTATAAACGTGTAGCTGGTACCGCTAATTTCAGTTGGGTGACATAGCCAAAAAACATAATTGGGTTATAATTTAACATTTATAGTATTTCACGACAGATCTGGCCTAGTGGGTAGTGACCCTGCTGATGAAGCCGACGGTCCTGAGTGCAAATTTCAGTGAGGACAATAATTTGTGTGATGAACAGAGATGTTTATTGCTGAGTCATGGGTGTTTTCTATTTGTTTAAGTAGAATTGAATACGATTTATATCGTTGGCTGCCCATAACACAAGCCTTCTTGAGCTTACCGTGAGGCTAAGTTATTTATTTTTATATTCTATGGAATCTCAATCATTTGAATCCGTCCGAACGCCGGCTCAGCAACTTCAGCTGCTGACTGTAGAATCATGTACAGGGATTGTTGACAAACTCATCGATGTTCATTACTTAGTCGTGTAATGCAAATCGAGCGTGACACGACATTGGGAGACATAGATTAATCATTACGCGGCTACATTACAAACATTGGCAAGTCGCTCATTGTTGAGAGATACCAGAGTCCTGAGTGTAAGTTTTTAACGTAACTTAACGTCACGAACGCGTTTGCGTTTCCCATTTAAATAACATTATCACTTACGCATACCTAAACGTTTTTTTATGTCAAAAGAAACTTACACTAGAGCCTCTTGAGCCCTGAGTATAAGTTTTTAACGTAATATTACTTTACCATCGCGTTAGAGTTACCCATATAAATAACATTATCACTTACGCGTTCGAGACGTTTTTTTACGTCAAAAGTAACTTACACTAGAGCCTCTGTACGCAACTGAATATTTAGACTTACGGGCGTAATTCATTTTTCACAATAATCGGAGTCGGTAATGCTATTAGGTGAGTGAGGGGAAGAGATGACTAGCATCATGAAGTTAATGATGCAATAAATGTGTTTCCTCGACGTATTGTCGCTAACGTCGGGGGCGGCGGAACTCCGGGCGGTTGTTGATAGTTCTTTTGACGGCGAGAGATTGAGAATGAAAGATATAATGACTGCTGCATTTTATGGCACCAATTTACGAGACAATGAATTTTTTCATAGTAACTTCTGCATTTGTACTAGTGTATAACTTCTCTTCCTAACCAAACGACTCTGGCGACTGCTTCTGGTGACTCCAAATATATGTAAGGTATTATAGCCCGTGACTTCGTTAGCTTAGTGAACCCGGTTTCACCCCCTTGGAGATCTAATAAATGATTTCTTGATTTTCTGAACATTTTCAGGAAGTGGTCATAAGTTTGAGCTAGTACATTGAACATTTTAAGTTGTGCATAAACACTCAGCCTCTATTATAACGTGACTATCTAAAGGTAGTTTAAAAAAAAGAAGTGTGCCCAATTAGTGTGACCTTTATGTCCGTTTGGTGACGATAATTAAGCATGACATCTGTATAGATTTTTTTTTTTTCATTTTAATATAATCTAAGTATTTGTAGAAATCTAATGCTTAACAAACTGACATAATTAACCTTTTCTACAACTCACGCTAAGTGGGAAAACTTCCTTATACTAAGTAATCTTATAAGTACGAATAATTCGTAAAACAGGGACATTATCACTAGGCTAGTTATCCTAATTATAATAAGATTTTTCAAAAATGAATTTTTTGCTAGGTACAGTCAGTATCGTATACTTAGTTGCAGTCAGTATGGGTAAATATATCGGGACACATTCTTACTGCTATATAATTAAATATCTGTATCGATGTACAAGCTTTTATTGCCGACTGTACTTTTTTGACAACTCGTGAATACTCATAGAGAGGATTGAAATGAGCCTAAACCCAACGGGTTTATCATGATATTTTAGGAGTTACTATGGGTACTTTCTGGCTCTAGCAAGTATGCTAAAATAAAATTGAGTTGCAAGATTTCACCCAAATATACTTACATATTTACATACTAAGATACTTGCAACCAAGTTAAATAAAAGCTTGTAAAAACGAACAGAACCAAACCAAATTATTTCACAAGTGTTTAGCAAACCAAGTTTGCTAGCACTTAGAAACATAGCACCAGCAATAAAAACTTTCCTTAAAAATGAATATCTTTTTATAACGCTACATTTACACTCGTGTGCTAAATAAATTTGAATAAAAAAACACAAATGCTTGATCTTAGATCTCGTTGCACTGACAGTGCCGGCAACACGGACATTCAAACCGTAAAGTGCACTTTATGTGCAACATACACGCTCGTAACTCGGAATGGACTTCACCTAAAAATAAATTTCGCTTTACGGGACGGACTTTAAAGGGACGTTAACCTGTTTAGGGCGTAAACGTATGATGCGATTAGTAGCTGTGGTGTCAAGCGGATACTTGAGCTTGTATGATATTCAGTCTCATATTGACATGTCGGTATGTTTTAGTTTCTATTTGATTAGGAAAAATGTGAGATATAAGGGCTGACTGTACACCAACATTAGGAGCCGTCCACATATTACGTCACACGAAATTTTAGTTCGCATGACCGTCCCGCCCCCTATTGCTGTTACGGAATATGTAGCTGGCCCCTTAATTAGGCCGTCAGTAGGTTTTTTACCGTAAAATGATATCTAAAACAAATAATAGGTGTCAGTCAGAACTAACAGCGGTCAGAGAACTATTAGATTTTTCTATTTTAGAGAATTAGAAGAATAGACTAGAAGTTATAAAAAAGTGTCTTTGTCTTTGAGTAAAACTATTAATCCATGCAATATTGTGAAACAATCGATGTTAATGAATATTTTATGATATTCATTAGTGGCGTCGCGCCCTTAGAACCGATTCCGGCCGGCCATTTTCGTACTATGAGCAGTTTTTCTCCTGTTCATTGTGATTATGAAAGCCACGATGGTTCCGGCTCGCCTAAAACAAGTTTTTGCCCTCATAGGTATGCAAACATTTTAAGTTACCTCAGGAGAAGGGAATACCAAGAAAATTAATTGGCTAAACATAAACATATATCGTTCCAGTCCATTTAAATTAGGATAGAATACAACATATATTATAGATCACATCAGTATATTTATTCAATCGCTGTACTTTTGAACGGAAGTAAAACTGAAGACGAATTGCGGCGGATAGCGAAAAAACGCAAAACATGAATAATTGCGCATTGCTTAATATACAACAATTACATCCGTGGAATTAGTAACTAGTAAAAAGTTAGTTTTAAGACCTAATTACATCATTCTTTACTATAGAGTTTAATCCATCCAATCTAATGTTAGATACAGCAAATATTTGTTTGTTAATCAGAAACGGAAGGTATGATGCTGAATAAGCAATTTTTATTGTAACATATAACAAGGGGAACACAATTCACCCTCTTCCAGACAAAGTACGATTTAGTCAAATGCTTAGGTTGAAATTAAAATGACACGCATGTGGTCATTTTAATTTCAACCTAAGCATTCGACTTTAAGGTTCATATTAGATTTGACTATTCCAAAAATTTACTCTATTTAAAAATAATAACCCAAACATAACTAATTAGAATATATTTGGGATTTCAGGGAAAACTATTCGGATTGGTGGGGCCTGGAAAAGGGTTATTATGATGCTTAGGCCACAAAAATTCATGTGTTAATCGTACTTGAAGAGTGACTCGGGCCGTGAGACCGTAATCATAGCAACAACAGTGATGTACCTAACAGTTGATCAAGCCGTGGAGGATATCATGTACGTCTCAGACGAAAATTGCTTTCGTACAATAAGAATGCACTTATGCTCGTTATGCCTATGGTCGTGTTGTTTGTATTTTAAATACCATTGCCATACGTATATTGTATCTGATTTCTAAATACTTGACATAGTATTTTTTACATGTTTTCTTTTGGAACTACGCATAATTATGTACATTAAGATTTGACGTATCACTGTTTTGAAAAAATAAGTAAGTCTCGTCCGTAGTTTCTCCGGGTCTCTTCTCGGGTCAGAAGTATAGGGTTAGAACCGGTGTAGACGTTCATAAGTGCATGTAATGTGCCTAAATTCAATAGTTCTTTTTTCTTAATTTTAGATACTATTTAGAATATCAGGTTGTCTTAATATTTTCATTGGCGTATCTATAGTTAGTTTTGGGTACGACCAGGCCTCTAAGATCAAAGCTGCTGTTCTACAGTTTCGAATGGACACCACGATCCTGGGGTAGGCGCAAGTCCATACCGGTAAGTATTTACCCCAAAGGGGTTCCCACCCCCCTCCTAAACACACACGCCTGTTGTAATGCAAACTTACCAATAGCCCTAGAGACCGCCAGCTGACCGTTGACTCGCCACGTGCCCCAATACATGACGGCGCCGCCGCCTGCTTGTATTCGTTCTTTTTCGTCCTGTGAACAGAAATACTCATTACTAAAACATACACCTTTTGGAGAAATGTTTCTAGTTGACGTCATAGAAAGTGGTGTAGTCAGGATTTATTAGTATAAATCTTGCTTATTTTTGCAGCTATGTACTCGGTATAGTGTTATATGAATAATTGTTGGGTTAGGCTTGTATCTGGTACACGAGAAGGGTTAGTAAGTAGCAGCCAGTTACCTATCAGGTAGATATGAGTCAGCTACCTGCTGCACCGACTTATGTCCGCCACAAGTCGGCTCACGAGCTCATGGCTCAGAGTGGGGCTACTAAGTAGAAGCCAGTTATTTGTCAACCCGACATGAGTCAGCCAGTTTCCACACATAATTGTATCCTTTTTTTACTACAACTACCGTCGCCCATGGACACCCGCAACAACAGGGGAGTCACAAGGGGGGTTGGAGTTCTGGGCACCTTACTCACCATCAGGAACACAACACTACATAACTAAAAGGTAGCAGTGCTATTACGGCTGTTGTCTTCTGTAAGGTACTTCCCCAGTTGGGTTTTTCCAGACTCAAGCGTGATGGTACTTCGCTGTGCCCTCATTGTTGGACGTAGTTTAAGAACATACCCGGCTAGTTAGTAATTTCCGCACCGGCAAAAGCTGGGAGTACAGATTACCAGAGGTCGGAATTATCGTAACATTTTTAAACTGTCACAGGGACTTCTCATTTATCGAATACCGATATTCATAATTATATCGATTATCATAGAACACAACAAAATTATTAAACATAAACAATATTAAAAGTAGGTAAGCAACATGCAGTCTTACCGCTAAAGAGTGATCTCTTTTAGATAACTTTTGAGTGGCTGAAATTGTTAAATCCACAAATTACTTATAAGAAACAATAATAAATTACTATATATTTTAACTTCTATTTATAATTTCCTATAACCTAGAAATGAGATCGCTCGATCGCGATAACACTGCATGTTGTTTCATATTTTACATATATTGTATTCTGTATTTATCGATATACATAATGTATAATCGGAAGTAGATGAACGAGAAGACCCTATGACAGCTCAAAAATGCTACGATAATTCCGATCTGTGCAGATCAGTAGCGGCAGCAGTTACCTGCCGGCTGGGCTTGTGCGGGCGCACGAGCTGCATGAGCCGCATGCGCTTGGCGAGCAGCGCCAGCGAGTCGCCGGCCCACGCCGCGTGCAGCTGGCAGCCGCGCACCGCCACCACCACCGCCGTGCTGCCGCCGCACGCTCGCTATACCATAAAAATATTATACCATAAAAAAAAACATTAAAGAAGTATAGTCAATTAATTTGATTTCTAGGCCACTTCGAACCTTGTCACAGTGACGTTAATAAGAGATCTTTGCGTCTTTCATATAGACTTTCACTGTGACAAGGGACGAAGTGGCCCATAAATCAAATTGGTTGACTGTACATCGTTCCGTCACTTACACTGCACGGTCGTATAGCGACTTTTAAACATTGGTCGCTTAAGACACGTTAATGATTGCGCCACTTAGCTTATAGTAGTTTATGTTACTGCTACATAATAAGACATAAAAATACATTCGGTTTTAATAGCATCAAACGCTGCTTTACCTACACACAATCTAAGCTCTTAATAATAATTACTGGAATCCCAAACGAATAGTATAACATTTGTAATGGCGGCGCGCGGCGACTGAAAATTTTAACCTCTAGCCGCCCAGAGGTCAAAACTTGCCAGGCCAAATGCGACTATGGTTTGTCATAATTAAAATTCAAAATGACATTCAATGGGAGACCTTTTTATAGGTTTCCCGGCTGCTAAAGGTTAAGCAACCGAAGTTTTTTTTTAATTCAGAGACAAATTAGAGTCAAGCCTAAATCTCATATAATTTCTTTAGTAAGTAACCAATTGCTATGTTTTTCAGAGACAATCAAAATTTGAATGTCATTTTATTTTATCGATTTTGATATAATAACGAAGCAATTATAACATTTATTAGAAATATGTCATAACAAAATCGTACACTATACTGTACTGTAAGGTGGTTATTTGCTATGTGTGTAGATAAAATAACGATTTATATAGAATATGTAATAAGGCGAGTGGCGATAACATTGTAAGATGAGTATTAGCTTGATTGGTAAGGTGTTCTTTCATAGGAGTGTCACCTAATAAATTATTTTCCACAACAACGCCTGAGTCACCTAAAACCACCAGTGTAGTAGTGATTAAGACGTGACTATCGCTGAGTTGTAATATATATATTGACGCATAGAATATGTAATCCATTAATGGTTCTCGTAATGCCTGTGTGTACCCTACTTATGATGAGTAAGTGTCTTAATTGGTTATGAATACGTGTTTACACTTACTAAAAAAACGAATAATTACATTGTTTTCAAATAAATATCTATGACTATGTATTGGTACCGTCGTATAGCTAGTTAACGGCAGAAAGCAAATTATAGCCTACGTCTACTAAAGTGTAGATACTACTAACCTTCTGGGTGTTATCTCATTGCATTTACGTACAAATGCGTCCTTTACCTTACGAAGGTTAGTGGAGTAATGTGGACTGTCTGTGTAATGTGAACTGCAGGTGTAGATGAGCGGATGAACTGACTTCAAAGTAACCTTCAACTATTAGAAGCTTCATTCCTGGATATTTAAATCGAAAGAAAAATAGAAAACTTTGACTCGCAGCGGGACTCGAACCCACAACCACTGGATCAGTAGCCCAGTGCACTACCAATTGTGTTATACGAGTACCGCTTAGACTTGTAATTTTTTTCTATTTATCCCTCGTCGTATACGTCATCATCATGGGTGACGTGTAAACACATCTACCGCCAGTGATTGTGGGTTCGAGTCCCGCTGGGAGTCAAATTTTTCAATTTTTCTTTCGATTTAAATATTGAAGATACTCACTAGTAGACGTTTCTGCATAATAAAAATTGCTTCATTCCGGAAACTAGTACGTAAGCGATGCAGCGGTTGCGAGGTACCCTGCGTAAAAATCGTTACTCTAAGCCCTTGTCTATTTCACGTTAAATTACCTCCTGATCGCTTTTATTCACGAAGTCGTTATCTGTGCGTAAGAAGGCGTCCCTTAGCGCCTTGCGGAGGTCGGTGGAGTAGTGTGGACTCTCGACCAGGTACTGGTGCAGGTGCGCGGCGCAGTACGTGGCGGCGGCGGAGCCCGCGTGCCCGTCGTACACCGCGTAGAACGCCGTGGGCTTTGTGCACTGGAATATAATATGATATACAGTTTAGATTCATTGGAATATTAAACATAACTCATAAGTTTTCTTAAAAAAAAATATTTTATTAAAATAGGAAACTCATAAAATCTGCATTTACATTGTCAATTTAACCCTTTTCCAGTCCACACCAATCCGAATAATATTCCCCTCCAAATCCTAAATATAAATAGTTACGTTTTGGTTATTTATTTTAAATAGAGTCAATTTTTGGCATAGTCCAATGTAATATGAACCTTAAAAGTCGAATTCTTAGTTTGAAATTAAATTGACATGCATGTGGTCGATAAATCGTACTATGCCTGGAAAAGGGCTAATGTTGAATTAACGGCGATATAGTTACCAGTATCTGTAAGTGCAATTTTCTTACACAATTTGCAATTCTCTTAGTCTTAAATTCTATAACAGAAGACACACATTCGTATCAACCTCAAACTGATACTATATTGATAAGAATCTTCTGAAGTAGGTATGTAAAACTTTATAAATATGTACTATAATTTAATCATACAAATCATAGGTGTGCCACACTGCCACTTAAAAACAAATATGTAACTTAATTTATTTTTAACCTAATACAAAGTAACGATCGGAAGCTATAAACATGATTACAATGCAGGTCCGTGCCAGGGGACCGCAGGGAATGGACCCACTTACGGTTATTGACAGTTACATATTAATCGAGTCATTGCACTACGCAATGATGAGCGTCGAAATAAGGGAAATTATCTTACCGATATAACTTAACAGGCCACCAAATTATAATCTACTTCAGTGATTTGATACTTGAAGTAAACCATATTGAATACAATTTACTTAGGACCCCTTTTTTCCTTTTAAACTCGATTAAAATGAGGGATAGGCAAAGTAAAGTAATCGAGTTTGTTTTTGTAAAGGCTTGGGCAGACAGGCGCGTTTTGAGAGCGTGGCGCAGCGGGGCGTGACAGCGGTGTGGCTAATGTAACGAAATAAGGCACACACTCGGACGGCAGCGTCGCGCCCCGCTGCGCCACGCCACAAAACGCGCCCTATGTGACGAAGCCTTTATGTTTTATTATAAAACCTCAGCACGTTAATTGTATGTTATTTAAATTTCAAGCCTTACAAGCCTCCAAAAGACAAATTTGGAAAATCACACAACTTGGGTCACGTGAAATATCTATTTCTCACTAATATGTAATATGTATACCTTTTCCCTTTTTGTAAGTTTGAAAGATTCAACATGCTTGCTAGAGCTAGACGGTAAATGATCCAATAAATCTTCGTAGTAATCGATCGGCAATCGTCCCGACGAATCACCCTAGTAGTGCAACTTTTAGGGAGACGGAAAAAGTCGTTAGCCAAAAGTTAGGCTGCTTAATTGACCGATTATCGATATCCTGATACGGACATAAAACATTCCCTCGTTCCTAGAGGCATATCGATAAGTAAACAATCTGAGTTTTTACATCAATATTTCCGGTTAATTAGCCGTATTCATTCTATATTGTATGAATAATTACAAATTTACAGGGATATAATCGCGTTAAAACACATATCGCGAGGGTATATTTGCTATATCCGAGCACTTGTGGAGTCTGGACCAAACCACTGGATCGAGTTTCATAGAACGAAAATCCTTTCAACTCAACGCAATTACTACTGCCAAATAGTACGTGAAGCCGTTGAAATTAAAAAATATAAATATTTTAACAGAGAGGACGGTGTTAAGCTATCATCGGGGTGGAATCCGGTAATGAATAAGTGTAAGCATCATCGAATGATGCCACCTTTTTGTTAAGTAAAGGGTGTAGTGAGTCTTGTGTGTCAGTCTGGACACAACCTGCACTTGGTCTTCATCAATCTCTTGCACACCAAGTGATTGAAGAGCAAGTGCGGGTAGTTGGAAAAATTCGCACAGCAAGAATACGTTGCTTCTCGCCTCCTCACTTCCGAAACGTCGGTAAATAAAGTAGGTAAGAATCACAGAACAATAATCGAGATAGGTCTGTGGTAAGAATAAGAATACCTTTAGTTTTATTTTAACGCGGTTAAGTCTCGTTTCATTCGTGATTATGTGTAAAAATCAGCGATAAATTACGAGTATCGACATTGTGATAACCATGAACCCGAATGTACTGTTATCCTTCAAAGGACATTTAGGTACAAACAAATACAAAGTATGTGTAATTCACAAAGAGGCAAATGGGTCAAACGGTTTCACGTAAACGCAAGCGCAAGAATGATGCATCAACGTATGTAAAGCAGGAAAACGTGCTTGGCAATAAATATTATGTGTATGCGGTCGCGACCGCATGAGCGTGGTGTGGAATAATCGCACATGATCGTCTTTGTATATATATAGTGTAAATACAAATGTTTGAATCACGCTGATCAACTGTTCTTCTCTTCTCCTGAAATATTTCCCAAATGTTTTTGTCATCGCGCACAGTGAATATTCTTATGGGAACCAAACTGTCACCAACATGGACTCACCTCGATACCAAAGAGCGCTTCCAAGTTGCCGATCTCGACGTGTCGGTCCTCCATGACGCGCCTGGAGTTCTTGGTAGCCGCAGAAACCGTGCGCAGCTCCTGCAGGTGCGGCGCGGGCGGCGGCGGCAGCGAGTCCAGCCGCGAGTTGTCTAGGTACCGGAGGCATACGTCGTTCACGCGGGCGGTCACTGCTTGCATCAGGCGTAGGGCTACGTACACTGGAAATGACGAAAAGTAATTTGACTTCGTTTTGTTATAAATAAATCAACAAGCTAGTTTTAAATTCTTTTCATGATAAAAGAACACACCGTCATATATGACAGAAACAACCGGAACACCAATTACTGACATGTAGAAGTAAATAAACATTGTCGTATAACTCCCTAAATAGATCCGTTGAACGTTATACCACTAGCAACAAAGTCCCGACTAATGATTAGTATTTTCTAAACAGTCTGATAATGTTGCTGCATATTTAAAAGTAAATATATATGTCAACATTATAACTGACAAATTTATATCATCAGAAAACAAAAAACTAACATACATTTCATAACAAACACATAAACTTCATAAACAAAATTAAGATAAAGGAAAGCTTCCAACTCTCTTAGAATACAAGGTTTTCCAGAAGACATGGCTGATTAAACTGTAAAACGATTTTATGACAAAACCCGACAGAGCGGCATCGGCATGCAACCGCCTGTTGCGTCGCGAGATATCTGGGCTACAATTCACGGAAATTCTGTTGCACTGAAGTATTGATTTTCTCCTGAGCTATATTTAGGTCGAGCCCATATTCAATGTCAATTGCATCCCGGGCTTAGGTTCCGTGACCAAACTGACAAAAATTTGTACTTAAGCACAATCTTTATATACTTAGCTTAAAGGACACCTACCCCTTGACCTCGAACTGCACACAATTTTAAACGATACAGAGGTGTAGGTACTTAGAATAAATAAGCACCTTAAAAGTATGAAACTTAATTAAACACCACAAACATACCGTTAAACTCATAACGAATTTTCGCGATTGTATTCATATTGAAGCGTTTGGTAGAAGACTTCGGGAGCAGGCAGCAGCCTATTCACGACATTCATAACATCATGGGATACACGCTGTGCAGTCGGACTATATATAGAGTAAATAGAAATGCTAAATCTTACTGCGAGCATTATTAAAAAAGAAAAGGTATAGTTAGCGTTTGTGGTGCGGTAACTACAATGGAACAACTATTTACACTTCAGTACGATGTTCAAAGAATTATTAGCGAAGCTTAGCAAATTTGATCAAACATCTACAGACTTCTAAAAAGAAGGAAGTACTTAATTCGACTCCGTTATTTTTATTTGTTGCCAAATAACATTTTTCTACTAGAACTTATTTTGATGATTCATTTTTAATTGATAGTCGAGTACCGTTTGGTCCGAGCTTGGTCTCATTTGAATTAAACCAAGATCTAACCAGTACAGTGAGAAATCCTTAGAAAATTGTTAGTTACCTCTATGAAGTTGGTCAATACCTACCACATAAGTTTTGAGTTTTATTGCGAATATAAAAAATATTAACGCAGGTAAACCGCGTGACTCAACTGACACGTGGAATTTTAGCGACAATAATATCTTTAGTCGAAAATTTAGGTAGTCGAGGTAGTGTGGCGAGTTTCATCGGTAAAACATGAGGAAATATACCTGTTGGACACGATCCTGTAGGATCAAACTACCTAATTTTGTTCATGCCATAACATCGATCTGAGTTCGACAATATGCATAGGTAGTGCACAAACGACTAACTAATCCAAAAAGTTTTCTACATTCATAGATCCTTGATTTACCTAGAAAGCTTGTGCATTATTATGTAGGGCCGAAGACTTTAAGACCTTTACAGATTTAACCATTTGAGCGCCACTTTTTGATGGTTGACGGAAAACTGTGTCCCCAGATGCCATGATATATGCCATAGTCATGACACTGTAAAGCGAAAGATGACGTCGTGGCGTCTGGGACACAGCTTTCCGTCGACGTGATTTTCCGTCTTTGGGGTTCAACGGTTTTAAAAACATGGTTTGAGCGACAGCAGCAACATCCGATTATCGCTCTGCTAACAAGGCCGCAATACGTGCCGCCGACAACGCCACGTAGAGAGATAGTGCCTGCGCTCTAAAGAGTATCGAAGCTCACCTGACTCGTCTGGTTTGTAGCCAAAGTCTGCGGGTTGCTTCTTGGATGCCACGCGGACTTCGTCGAGGATTATCCGTAGCAGCGGGGTTAATAGTGTCGAGGGACATTGTCTGGAAAAACATAAGTAGATTGTAGCGTGCACTATGACACAATTTAATAGATATATAGTAGATCACTTTCACTGGACAGATATTTCACAGCAGCGAAACGGGAGAACCCTAAAGTAATGCAGAGGTTTGGTATTTCTATGAGACGGTTCCGTAGATAGTGAAAGCAAATGTAAAGTGAGGAACTGACTTATTGTTATTTCGACAGCGCCCCTATGAAGGATTTCATGTCAACTGACCAAGGACCCTTTGTTTCCACAGCAAGCGCCACAAATGGAGTCTTTTCGTTTCTAATTTGTACACTTTAATTTATTATTATTAAACAAAAATTTATAGGGTCTTTTGGATCTCAAAGTTTAGTTTATAAATTCTATTTTTTATTTATGTTTTAGTCAGCATTATTTATTTGTATTTAAGTTCCATTATATTATGATAATGTATTGTTGAGTTTTTATCCCTTACGAAATTACAAAATTGTTTTCCAATACAACTACGTTTTTTATGCATACATCATCATTGTATGCATACCATTAGGCGCATAGGTCACAAAAATACAAGGATGAATTTATCCAAAACTATATGTCAAGAAGTTATTTGTCTGATTTTTATGAAACTGTGGGGCTATTACAATAAAATGATGCTGCTGGGGGCTTGGGGTCTACGTATGCATGTCATGCCGGAGTTCATCAACTCCGACACCTTCGAAAGTGCTTGTTGCAATGGCCTCTATCACAATCATCCTCGCGTTGTCCTGGCATTTGCCACGGCTCATGGGAGCCTGGGGTCCGCTTGGCAACTAATCCCAGTATTTGGCGTAGGCACTAGTTTTTACGAAAGCGACTGCCATCTGACCTTCCAGAGGGTATAGTTGGCCTTATTGGGATTAGACTGGTTTCCTCACGATGTTTTCACTTTACCATTGACGGCCGGCATTTGTGGTTATCTGACAGTTATCTCATCAGTATCATCACTCTCATCACCTAGTGATCACTTGATCAGCACAACTGCGTTCAACGAATAGTATATAAAGCAAAACGCTCCGCATGTCAGTCTATTTCGAGATGGCGTTGAAATCAGCTGGCGATTAATTTGACTGCACCGCACGTGCTGCCGGTGCCGAGCCCTATACATTGATGTTGGTTGCACCAACGGGTGTTTCCTGGTTGAGGGACACGTAAACTACTACATAATGATACTAAATTTAATAAGTAGACGAAGATCTTTCACGTAAAACAGTTTTTTTTTCAAGTAGTGACCGTGTAGTGACGATACTAGTAACATACCATACCAGATACTTAATGTAAATTAGTAGGTACTACGAGTACATAATAGTACAAAGGTGTATTATCCTGTTTTATTATAAAAAAAAATTGAAAACGTGTGTTACATCACTAATAATCAATTGAATCATAAATGCCATTAAAGTAAACAAACATTCGTAGTGTAAAACAAACGGTTTGTAAACAAAAGATTTACCCTAAGAATGACACAAGCCAGCTATTGATAAGCATAGGTGCGTCTTTTAATATATTCTCATAGATGAGGCGAACATAACTCCCGCGTGAACCAGTGTAAACTACAACCTCGTAGTTCGTAACCATCATGTGGCATCGGGAGTTCACTAATGCTGGATTGTTAAAAAACTAGTTTCGCTTATATTTGGTAAATAAGCTACTGGCATAGCATCCTGTTGATACCGTTATCATGACCGTATCTAGATATCACAATCTTTTACAATTTCTTCATGTACTTGATAGCATAATTCGATGTTTTTGCACTCGCTATCACTTCATTTGTCATTAAAGAAAGCAAAACGTTGTGTCTTAACACTATCAGTGTAACAGACATTTTATCAACACTGCAAACCTTTTCTGAAGGTATTCATGACTACGATGACTCAAATTCGCTTTAAAAACTAAGGACCGTACTAAAGATTTCATTGGTCTATTTTCGTGATTTAGTGCCAGTAAACTTGCAAAGCGGCAGGTCAGTAGTAAAAGATAAGCAGAAATACATGCGCTATTTATATCAGACGGAAGAATAGACCAGGATAAATAAACCAAACGGGCAATAACTCTGTCCGTTTTCTCGATCAAGGTAGTTGTTTATATACAATAAAATGCGGGTACGGCTGTCGACGGGATGGAGGTCAACGCTCTCCTTCTATAGATGCACCGATAAATCGGAAGACGTGTCCCCATGGCATGACACCACAAATTAAAGCTAATTCGTACCACGCGGAGGCAAAACAATCGAGTTAAGAACAAACACTCAAGTTGAGTGGCGCATCTGTTGCCTGTGGTCGTAAAGACTGACTAGCGCCGGATATTAAATTCTCAGTTCCGGCTGGAACTTCAAAATCTACATGTAAGGAACGTAATGAAATATGCCGTTCTTGTATTAACATGGCGCTACTGTTCTTGGTAGTAGCTTAATAGCTTTAGTATCCTTTAGTTATACTGGTTTTCTAAAATCTAACAGCTAACCTGTTAGGGCCTTTCCGCACTACGTCCGATCCGAATCCGAGAAAGTAAGTTCCGATAACTGTCCGAAGTAGCCGTAGAACTATTTCTTTGGTAAGTTGCGCACTATGACGGAAAGAAATCGGATGACGGAGATCGGATCTAGTGCGTAAATTGCCATAGAAATAGTTCTACGGTTGCTACGGACCATATTTTCACGGGTTCGGATCGGACGTAGTGCGAAACCGCTCTTAGTCTACACTAATATTATAAAGGCGAAAGTTTGTGAGTGTGTGTATGTTTGTACTTGTTCACGTAAACGGCTGGAGCGATTTTAATTTTTGGTATGGAGTTAGCTGACACCCTGGATTAACACATAGGCTACGTTTTTTTTCCTAATAGACGCGGGTAATACCGCGGGGCACAGCTAGTTTTATTTAAAGAGGACGCCAAGGCTTAAGAGATTTAGAAGTCAACAGAGTTTGAGCCTTATGACCGTAATTCGTATGATTAACGTTA
The DNA here is from genome assembly GCA_022674325.2 of Grapholita molesta. Classification (NCBI taxonomy): domain Eukaryota; kingdom Metazoa; phylum Arthropoda; class Insecta; order Lepidoptera; family Tortricidae; genus Grapholita; species Grapholita molesta. The sequence goes on along the minus strand of CP053130.2, from coordinate 14,201,507 downwards.
AATAACAAGGGCAGTGCGGTGCGGAGCGTTGACTCCGGTACTAACAGCAACATATTTGACCACTTTTAGACTTTATATCCTTGCAATAAGGTTTACCAATGGACAGTTAACTGTTGACGATGGTTGGTAAGTTGGTACTATCTGGTTTCCGCGTCCCACGCGGCTCTCGTGCCAATTTGTTCCTAAGAGTATCCAACCTACGGCATCCCACGTACAATAGAGAAAGCTGAAGGCTAGAAATTTTGATTAGAGCGCCGAACTTTCGTAATTAGTCAGCAGGTTAAATGAGGAAATATTGTTATTTTTCTTGTTATACGGTAATATTTATGAACTTTAACATGCCTTATAATGGACAAATTAATAGTACATTGTGCAACGAGGATGGTAAGTAAGGTATAGTAAACGCGAGTCTATTAGAAGCCCGACGACGAAGTCGGAGGGCTTTTAATGACTCAAGTTTGTTATACACTTACCACCCGTGGTACATACAATGTTTTTCATCACATTTGCGAGGAAATAAAATAAATTCGTTGGTAAAATATTAGTTACTGGTGTAGTGTAGATTTACCTATCAGACCGCATCCACTATAAAAGATTGTCAACAATGTCAACTTTTTTCAATGTCTTCCACAGATAATGTTAACAACTGCGTTTTGTTTTCGAAGTTGATAGATCATCCTGCCAAATAGTATCAATTATCAAAATCAAATAGAAAACAACTATTTTTAATAAATACTAAACATTAAATTGCAGTCAAATTTAATATAAAGATATGTTTTATACATATTAAAAGTTGGTTGTAGCAAACTTTTGAAGATATGAAATACACCTTGGCTGTTTAGAAACATATCAGTCCAAGTGAAGTATAGGTTCTGTATATTTTTAAAACTAAACTTAACAGCCCGTGTGAGCTAAATCGGCTATAACTGCTCTGTACTCTCGCAAGTAACAACGCCATTGACGAGCAAGTGTGATGAAAAAGTAAATAACTTTGGAAATGTAATAAAATTTTATTCTAAAACTGTAGATACCACGATTGTTTTCCCTTCTATGATATTTGAAACAAACACAGAAGGTGTCTCTCCTAAACATTATCTTTATCATTACTTAATATGAACAGGATTGACATTCCGTTTTCTTTTTTTTATTAGCATTGGTTGAATATTCCACTGATCTCTTTTTTGAGCAGTAGCGAACGCTCCTGGTATCAGTATCAATATCTATGATTGAAAATGTATCCATATCGGTCGAATATAAACGGAGATTAGACACTGTCGTCATTGCTCGCAATAATATAGAAATTACTCCAATTTGTCAGATCTCTAAATATATCTTTTGCGAATTGAAATGCGACTAGGTACAACTAGTACACGAGCTTATTTTTCCTCCTCGCCTTCTCCTGCTACTAGGTGTCGACTTTCCTTATTTTGATTCCCCAGGCAGTTCTCTATGGTACATATTTAATAACTGACTTTAATTTAATTTGTGCGTCCTGCGAGTATGATACAGCAAACTCTATAGACTAGACAGTGTAGCTCAACTTCTGATTATGCCTCAAGCGTAATTGCGCAACTTTTTTTGTAGCCATGCATTTACAATGACCACGCTTAGATGCACACTAATTGATGATCTCGAGCGTTATATTGGCAAGTTTCACATGTCTATATTAAGATACTGACATCTTAATACTACTTACTAGACCAGGGGTTCCCAAACTGTGCGCCGCGGCGCCCTGGTGCGCCGTGGAAAGTTCAGAGGGGCGCCGTGAGTCGATCATCTATTATTATCTATCTACAACGACGATAGATTCATGTTGTGTATGTTTAATTTTCTGCCTACCTCCCTCTAACTAAACTAACCTAACCTGACTTCTATTATTGTAGGTAATGTAGGTAATTATTTCTTTCTACTATATCTTTTTGAAATAGCTAGAACAGGGCGCCGTGACAAAATACTAATTTTGTAACTGCGCCGCAGGTTGAAAAAGATTGGGAATCCCTGTACTAGACGAAAACTTAGTGTGTGTGTTGTGCGAATATGTGTTTTACTAGAGCCAGTTTCATATTTCGCGCAATTGTATTAGGTTTCCATAAATAACGTAACAGCTTAAGTATAAGAATACCTTCTTTTTTATTCATTCACACGCGTACACTGTGTCCGAGCATTCGATAAGAACTATTGTTTACATTGCTTGTAATTGTATCCAATAACAATGCGTCTGTATTTTAGAATTTGATATCAAGAGTAAAAATAATGACGAATATAACCAATTTTGTTATAGGTATATGTAGATGAAGATCAGATGAACAAACTACCCTGACCACTATACCATAATCGTTCTGTGTTACATATATGTATATCCCGGTAGTTTTTGTTTCTATCTAGCAAACATTAGCGGCGTAGCTATACCAAAATACCACGTCAGCAGCTCACTGCCCATAGTTGATGTGCTCCTACTTTTTCAACTAATTAGTAAACAATACTCGTACGTACACACGTAGCGCATCAAGTAAACAAATTGCTATTGTAAATGCAATTCAATGTAGCGTTAGGCGGTTATGCAACTCGGCAGATGGTCATCGTAACATGCAATTTGCTGGCTTACGGCACAGACTGGAATAAATGGAGCGTCCCGCAAATTACACATTATTATAGAATATCGTATAAAGCTCGCCAGCTTAGATTGATCAGTGCAATATTACAAATGAGACCTAGATAAATGCAAAGCTCTGTAAATTGGTAATAGTGATTTTAGAGGTAGGAAACGTTCATACCTCTATTTTTATCCTATATTTTAGTTTAAAAATACATTTTGTCTGGAATTGACATTTTAAAGAAGAATGTACCTGGGCGTTTTCAAAAAATTGTGCACCCAATTAGTGAAAGTTGTTAAGAAAAGTTAAATCACTGTCAGTTTCGTGACGACAATTAAGCATTAAATATCGATAAAAGCTTGGTTTTGATGTTCGTTTTATATACTTCAATCGATATTACAACATAATAGAAGGCAAAAAGTCGATCTTCATAAAGATTTAATGCTTAATTGTCGTCACGAAACTGACAGTGATTTAACTTTTTTTTACATCTTTCGCTAATTAGGTGTACCAAATTTTGAAAACTCCCACCTACATCAATAAAAAATATTTTAAATTTCCAGTTCTTTCAAATTGTTTCTTCCTCCTTTTTCGGGTTCCGCAGTCAACTAGGAACCCTTTTAGTTTGTCCGTGTCCGTTAGTCTGAAAGATCTGGACGCTGGACGACCAATTACTTCACATATGTACCTATTCATTATAAATGGATGCACTTACCATAGGAGAGTAGGTACTTAGAAACCCATACACATACGATCACAATCTTTCCAGTCTGGTTAAGTAAAACGAAAGCGATTAGATAAGCGATATGAACTATTGCTTATGGTTTCTTAATAAAAATTATATAATGTCTTCAGTTGCAACTGGATGCGATAGTTGTTTACGGCACGGTTCTTTAACAACTTAAGACAAATGTAACTTCTTTTTTTTTAATGCAAGACTGACCAACGTTTGACTTCAGTCGCACCTGATGGTAAGAGACGACGAGGTCGAAGGTGTAGCACGCTGGTTCAGTAATAGCCTATTCACTCTTGATTTGAAGAGACCCAAATTATATCTTGCCGGGAATACAGAAGAAGGGAGCGAATTCCATTCCTTAGCAGTCCGCATTAGGAAGGTAGAAGCGAATCGCTTCGTGCGAATGAATGGAATATTCACAACGTAAGGATGAAACTGCTCCCCCCGCCTGGACGTCCGGTGATGGAACGGAGATGGCGGAATTAAATCGTGCAATTCCTGAGCACACTCTCCAAAATGTATCCTGTAAAACACAGACAAACTAGCAACCTTGCGGCGATGCTCAAGGCTCTGTAACCTTACACTCACTAATTTAGGATCGCCAATGAGTCTGCGAGCTTGGCGTTCTATTGAATCCAAAGCGGCCAACTGATACTTGGCAGACCCGTCCCAAAGGTGGCAACAGTACTCCATACACGACCGAACCTGCGCTTGGTAAAGTGTTAGGAGCTGTTCCGGCATGAAGTACCGCTTCACCCTATGTAAGACTGCCGTTTTTTAGCAGCGGATTACGCTTTGGCCTCAATAGTGGCGCCGAAGTTCAGCTTAGTGGTTAATTTAACCCGAAGCAGATCGAGGTGGTCCGTAATTGTTAAGGACACATTCTGGAAAGCAGGAGTCAAGTTAAAAAGGCTCCTTTTGGCGGTGAATAAACACGCCTGTGTTTTGGAGGCGTTAAACCTAACCAAGTTGGTTTCGCCCCACTCACCAACTTCTTTTTTGTGACAGACGATTTAATTTCGATAAAAAAAAAAAAATATTTACCTCTAGTCAATCAGTAATGTAATGATTTCACCTAGGTACCAACTATTACAACATAACATAGCCACATGTTAGTTTAGAATCCCTGTGTATGTGCTTGAGTAATGTGTATAATAAATAAAGGTGAATTCAACGAGGAATGCGAGGATTTATCACGATCCCCATTATTCTCTGTCCTGTCTAAAGCCGGTCATTTTTCGATACATTCTTTTTGTAAGTGTGTCTCTCGTCCTCGACGCGTAGGTAGCTAGGTATCAGCAATTCATACAAACCGATTCCTGCCTAAAGTCCATGGGCTGCAAAAAGACACATTGATTCTATCTCCTTGCCTAAGAAAATAAATTACCCGCCAATTAAATAAATTATTAGCTAGGTCGCCAGAATCTCACAAGTCACAATGAAGCCCGTCGAAGACCTGCCACACTGACAGGACTCCGTGAGACAATTATTGGTGGTGTCTCCGTCCACAGACGGAGTGACAGACATCAGGCCTCGTACCGGACTGGTCATTTCAGTTTTGCATTATATTTATGGCGACCACCACTAAAAACTAATCCAAACTAACGCCGATCAACCCATCATTTTGCCTCTTGCTAATAAAATACTTTGTGGTTGTTTAAACGGTTCTCCTAAACTCGGAATTTTAAAGTAAATCTTTTGAAGAGTTTCTTGCCGGTCATAAAAGTCAAAATGCTTCTCGGGTCAGAGGTTTCTTTTGTATATTCGACGTGTAAAAGATGCCCTTGTGGCCTACTGACTGAAAAACGTTTCAGTTTGAAGGTCGGAATTTATATTTATAAAAGGTAAAATACACATAAGCCTGTGTTGTTGCGATAATAGGAGTAAGAATGTTGTTTCATTAGCGTCATTTGGCTAGTGGCGCATCCGGGAGCATCGGCGCAGGGAACATCTGTGCCTGAGGCTCTAGTGTAAGTTACTTTTGACGTAAAAAACGTTTACGAACGCGTAAGTCATAATGTTATTTATATGGGACACGAAAACGCGTTCGTGACGTAAAGTTAAATTAAAAACTTACAATCAGGGCTCTGGTTCACGTACCCACTGCCATTGACATAAAAAAATTCTAAATAAATTGCTCTAAAGTACCTACGTAGTTTTTACGGATCTCCAAGTTATCAGTTATATTATATGACCTTATAGATAAAGTCGGACTGACAGACATGACTAAAGAGAAGTCTCTAAGGATTTTCACAGATTCGACGATTACTTAATAGCACTTTTATCTCTCAAGCGTGCAAGTTCATGAAGTGCGGAATCTTATATTACACATAGTTTTTTTTACCTATGTATGGTAAAAAACATTAACACTGGTTCGCTTATAAGGGGATGAGCTTAGTACGCCTAATTTTGTTATAAACATGGATTGTGCTATAATAATATAAATACTATGATCTAATCGCGTGATAAAAAATTATTACCTATTAAATTCAAGTATAGAATTATTAATCTTTCTTTTATGGCTTAATAAACGTGACCATAATCAGCCTCTTAATGCAATACAATCATCTAATATCTACGATCAAATATCTAACTAATATAAATATAATACCTACTCAGTTTATAGGTTATAAGTGGAAAATGTCAAGTCTATCCGAAGGATTGGGTTGAGACAGCTTTAGTCTGCGCATATACATGAGTACGGTAACAAGACTAACAAGGTAAGTACCGCAACTGTCCACGTCACAATAATAGGTGTATAAAAAAGTAAACACTTATCGTGTTAGGCTATGGTCTCCTATAAACGCCGTCGGCCGCTTACAGCGTCGTAAGACGACTCTTTTTTTTTGGAACCTGACTTGGGCTTTATGCACATGTGTGGTGCGATAGAGCAATCGGACTGTGTGGGGGGAAGGTAGCCTGGGGAAAACCCAGGACCTTTCCGCACCAGACTTGACTTGTACTACTGGAATACTCCTACTGAGTTTTCGCTTCCAGCGAGATTGGTTGAGACGGTCTCAACCGAATCTGAGTGGTGTGTAATGGAATCGAGCTAATGGGAGTTTTGTTGCTGGTTCGCTACCCCTAGCCTGCTGGTAAAGACTCCAGCAAGAAACCCAGCAGGCCCGACCGCTGTCGGGGTGAGTCTATCTGTCGGAGTGACTCTATCACAGCGTCTGCGTCACAATGCTGCCTATAAAGATGTACTGTTGTGGTCTCTCTCACACGTCGACGTTGACGTCTTTTTTGTTGAGGAACGTTGACGCTGACGTCAGACGCCGCGTGTAGCACAAAATAGGAGACCAAAGCCTTAGGGAACTGACTGTACCTCTACCTATGCAATAGTAGTAATGATCGTTCGATAGATATTCGATTTAATTCCCCATACTTAACTGGCTATATGACAAGGCTTATTAAAATGAATAATTAAATAATATTCATCCAATCCACGTTTAGGTATCGAACATAGGCCTAATATCAAATAGACACCAAGTACCATAGGCTAACACAAAGTTTCTGAAAATATCTACTTAGGTAAATAAATTAATTGTTAACTTCCAGTTTGTGAATGGATAATAAATTTAAACGTAGGTGTAGGTAGGGCACATACCGGATGATTCATCATCATCACACTAACACGAGTACTACTTGCTAACGTGTGTAATTACGGAGTAGTTTTTTTTTCTATAACAAAGCGGACAATACGTCATCAGATTGAGATTGCGATCGCCGGTCGAGATTAGGGTTGCCAAACGGTCAGAAAATTGGGGAGTGTCCCTAAATTCCCGGCTCCATTTAAATTGGCGATCCAATTTGAACATTCGGACCCTCACCGTTAGTTGGATCAAGTTTCAAAAAAATATGAATTTGTTTGAGATACCTACACTGATGATAATAAGATTGAATTTAAATGACTGAACGAATTTAATTGATGGGCGTAACATAAATTACCTGTATAGCAGCCTTTCAGTATAGTTTATTTAGTAACTGTCTACCGAGATTAGTTTTAAAATCTTATATTTTCTAATACCCATGAGGCTGTTCATTTGCCAATATAAATGACGTATTACTGACTATGAGCAAACCAGAATATCCATGGAATGTCCAACTGAGTATGGTTACCCTCGTGAGGATGACTAACAATGTCCCGCCGCTACAAAACATTACGCAATTGCGAGAGCAACGCACCGACAAATTAGACAAGTGCATTATTATGCGCATAAATCACCTGTGCTCCAGCTTTTATGAAACAAAATAAGGGAATTTTAGTCATGGTCCATGGTTACTTTTATTTCTGACATTACTGTTATATTTTCACTATATGTCCGTTTGTCCGTATACTTCGTAAACAACGGTATACTCCAAAAAGTATACTTAAAAAATTACATTACAGTTTTAATAATCACGCCGCCGCCAAGTGCTAAACTCGAAAGGTGAAATAAGCTTTAGGGTGGATTACGTAAAATGAGGTGATTTTTTTCGCATCTAACAGTCGTTGAGTAGCAAATTTAAACAATAAGTTTTATGTGTCTTTAAGGGACTGGGTAGCGCCCGAAGACGGGTTTTGATGTTGTTCATCGCTATTCAGCGTAGCAACGCGGCGAGCGTGATGGGCACCTTTGCGCCTGGAACGGCACGCGGCAAATTATTTAAGTAGGTTAGGTTAGGTATATTTTAGAATTTGTCAATGTTTATGTATTGTTTTTTTTTAATACAACAACGGTGTCAAACAAGCATACGGCCAGTCAAGTGTAAAAATACGTTCACTGCCAAAGTTTCAAAAATATGTACCGAGCAACTCTATTGTACAGTAAATAAGGTTGTAGGACGTATTTATGAAAGGATTCTTTTGGTACGTATTTTTGCACTTGACTGGCCCGCCTTATGGTAAGCAGTTATCGTAGCCTATGGAAGCCTGCAACTCCAGAGCATTCACATGCGCGATATTATTTTGTATTGTCATAAATTAATTGATTTAATATGTAACCTATATGGGTATAATAAAATTGAAGACCTGACTGACTGATCAACACCCAGCCCAAACCACTTATCCTAGAGAACAGATTTTTTCAAAATAGGTATTTTATATGTTGTAAGGACCCACTAAGAAGAGATTTTTGGAAATTCCACTATTAAGGGGGTAAAAAGGGGGTTGAAAGTTTGTATGGAGATTGTATAAAATTTAAAGCCAGAGACTTGAAATTTTGTGTAAACACTCCTTAATCAAACACAAGAAAAGTAATTTCAGCAGTTAAATTCATCCCCTAAGGGGTCAGAGGTGGGGGTTAAAAGTTTGTATGGAGATGGAGTCAAATGTCAACTGAGAGACTTTAAATGTTTTGTTTAAACTCCTTATTTAATGAAAAGAAAGCAACAATAATAATTGCTACTGGTTACAGACATTCTTCTGCACATGCAAAGCCGCGGGCAAAGCTGTACTGTAATACTTTCATCGTAAGACAAAGTAAATAAGTTATAACTTGTTAACATAATCATTATAGCTTACATTTTAAAAATAAACACAAGTTAAAGATAGGTATTCTATATGATATTCTACATAAAGAAGATCATATAGAAATGTTAGGAAAAACACCTGTGCAAACAAAGAAAGCAAATAAGCCCTTCAAAGCCCATTCAAGGTGAATGACCCACAGAAGTCACACTAACAATTTCATTAAATATTAATATAATATAGAACTGTTTGAATACAGTTATTATTTTAATAGACTTTGTAGCACCTGTATTTAACACCTTGGCTGTGGCAATTAGTTAACATTGCAATTAACCATACTTGTACAAGACAAATTAGCCTCGGAACTGCAGTGAATGTGTTAAGCAGTCTATCCTGGGTTTGAATAAGACTAGTACAGGCCATTTTTTATTGAAACAGATCCATGAGATTGTTCAATACACTTTTGGCAGTGTGACAGTTAAGTGTTCATAATCAAACAGCTACACCGCTACTAGTTTAGGGGTCAAACAACCTAATAATGTGTTTTATATCTATGTACTATTTTATTATTAGGCTATTTTTTAATTGCGTCGCAAGGTATAGGCTTTTAAATGAGCCTTTTCTATGACCAGTATTGTATATACAATATTGCAATATTTTTATGAAAAATTTCAAAATTATATTCTAGTTACATTTTGTCACTGCAACAAGGCAAATTCAATGTATGACCATACCATACCAAGTGTGACATGGAATTGAATTGCAAAACCCTTTCTGTTTTCTGGACATTGTCTTATAGAGGTACTCTTCAACTTAATTGACATTGTTCACCAGTAAGTGTTAATAATGACATAACTTAGATGGACTTTAGAAACATAAATTTCCTATATAATTTATGTTTCACTGAAATATTTTACTTTGACCAATCAACAGGTCATGCATGATGAAAAATTAATAAAAATTTTGTAAAACTTGCCCTGTTTTTTAAAATCCTTAGCAATTCTACTGGTGAGGCCACTTTTTTTATTAATTGAAGGTAATCTTAACTAAAATTTATTGAAGGTAGTAGTCTAGTCTGGCTTACAATGACATAGCATCATCATAGCTTATGCCTGGTAAATATTTCTAGGAACTATAGCACTATACTCTTTTATTACTTTTTCTAACAAGAGATTCCCATAAGAATTACCTATATGGCTTAATTGTATGTGGTATGTTACTTATATTCAACCTTGTTGGTTATATTGGAGTCCTGGTTATCAGATATCACTGATAATCGAATAAGTACGAGTACTTACTTCTCTGACAAATACTGAGTGGTCCAGTAAAGCACTTCGCCCGGCAGCTCGCTCTCTGTGATAGTATAGCCCGCGATATTCACGGGGAGTTGATCCTCAGGATTCACTGTCGCCGCAAAGTTTTCGAAAAACACCCGATACGTCGTCAAGTAATCTTCCTTATCACCCATTTTCAAAAAACTAATTAGGTCAACAGAATAAACTATTATCACACAATCGATCAACAATCCCTTGTTTGCAAGCAATAAAAAACGAAGTTCATATCACTGTAAGCACTTTTTCACTTAAAGCTAAATAACACAGAACAATAACGGATAGTCGTTACTTTTGTACAAGTTTTATAAAAATCAAAACATTCGATTCGGTCACATCACGTCATAGTTAGTACACTATACATCAATTTTCAATTTCATTTCATTTCTGTCTGTCGGTCGTCGTTCCGTTCCGTTCCTTCGTACGCCGTAGCGTAAACACCACCCAACTGCAGAGGCGTTTTTAAACACGCAACCTAAGTCAAATCTGTATAAAAATACAGTGTACCACAACACAGACAATAATGTTTTTTTTTTGTTTTATGCTTTTCAATGCGTATTTTAGAATCCATATGTTTAGCATTATAGAGAAAAGAAAATGATCATTTTTTATTTTACTTGTATATTTAGTACTACGAGTACTACCAGTCAGTAATAAAAATATAATGACCTAAGTATTTTTCTGGGTCGCTATAGTGTACGAAAACGATAACATGATTTTACTCTATGCTCTAATCAGCTTTTAATTTTAAAAGAAGACTTAAGAGTGGACATACATCCGTTATTCCGAAGTCAATGTTAACTTTGTTTAATGCTTAAGATATAATTATATTGTATATATAAATACATGCATAACAAAAAGCTTTAGCCTTAATAAATATTTCCGATTATTCTTCATTCTTACACATATGACTATGTGAACTACCCCCCAAGATGATACAATTTATACAAGTCATATTTGGGGGAGACCCATGTCCCAGCAGTCTCACTCATACTTGATTCTTATACATATAAACCAAGACTTATGCTCTCACCAAAATGCAGTAAATTAATCATGTTTTATATGAACAACTAGTTGTGCCCTGCGGTGTTACGCGCGGTTTATTAGGGAAAAAAAGGTAACCTATGTGTTAACCCAGGGTGTCAGTACTGTCAGCTAACTCCATACCAAATTTTATTAAAATCGCTCCAGATGTTTAGACGTGAAGAAGTAACAAACATACACACTCACAAACTTTCGCCTTTATAATATTAGTGTAGTGTAGATAATAAATATTATAACTATTATAAGAATATAAATTTTGGTCTAGTCATGCACACCTGGAAAGAGAATCTTTACAGAATTACAGAGTTATCATATCTAGACAGGGATCCGTTTTGTAGACAAAAATGAAGTGCAAAATGTTAAAAAGTTTATTCAATATGTATATGTAACAATTGTATTAGCAATACTCAGTTAAGCTCTAAGATTAAGTCATCATATACCTCTTGTATTTCTCCAAATTCATCCTGAACTGATTCTAAGTAATATGGGTCACATAAATTAGTGTCAATGACATCAAGGCGTAAGCAACGCCCTGGGCGCAGTTGGTGTCGAGCTGCTGCTGCACGAGGAGGTAGTGCCGGTGTAAGCTGGTAAGTTCCACCCAAGGTCAGTAATTTGAGCTCAGGACAACCACGAACAAGTGCCACCACATCATCATCCACTAGGTAGCAAAAATTATGCAGTCCTAGTTCAGTTATATGTGCACCAGAGTTACAGCAAATGGATTCTATGGCATGTGAACCAAGAAGCTCACAGTTGGCCAAGTCCAGGGTCAGCAACTGCTTGCAGGACTGAGTTATGGCTTCCACAACATCATCTGTCACTTTCAAGTCTGTACTTAGCTGCTTTAAGCAAGTTAGTTGTGATAGAGGTTCAGAAGAGAGTAAATAAGACTGATTTGTTCCACCTGTACCACACATTTTTAACCGTTCCAAATTGGGCATTTTATTTAAAACTAATTGAATTTCGCTGCATAGTTCTTGAGGGACATCAAACAGATCAAGGTTTGTCAGCTTACTAAGTTGATTGGTGAATGAAAGGACTTTCTGGGTATCCAAACTTTGGCAACTACTGAAGACCAGAGATTGTAGATTTGATGATTTTATAGTATCAAAACATTGACCAGTTACTTCATCACAGTCATGGAATTCTAATTCTTCTAATGGTTTGTCAGCTATGAATTGCCTAACAGAATTGTCTGATACAGGGCATGCATAGAAACAAAGTTTTTTCAGGAACTTTAAGTCTCCATTTAGATTGTCTATAGTTATTTGGTTTTGATCACCTCTTCCAATTGACATATGAAGCAAAGTTAAAGCTTCTAGATTAGGGCAGTTTGTTCTAATCAGTTTCAGACCCTCTAGATCATGACAATATGTGGCAATAACAGAGGAGCCTAGCTTGTTAGTCCAACTCAGGAACGACGTATACCTAAACTTCAACAGTTTTATACCAAACGCATTGGGATGGCAATTAGAATCATTTTCCTCCTCGAAAGTAATATTATACCGAAATCCTTGCAAGTATGACAACATAATTTTCTGCCACCGCCTGCATACTCGTTCGCTTGTTATGATATTCCGGAGAGGCACATAGTGTAGTACAACTCGCCAGCAGTCTTCGTTTAGGTAATCTAATATTGTACGTTCGTTATTTACTTCTGCTTCTAACATTTTATTCTTCTAATCAGAATCACATCAAAATAAATAACATCACATCAATCATCATGCTTTTTTTTTTTTTTTTTTTTTTTCGTCCATCTGGACAGGCTAAAGCTCTAAGCCATACTGCCTTGTCATAAGTAGTTTGTTTTCTTTTTCATAAGTTCAATCCGGTCAACGTCTTCAGTAAGTACTATTCATATTAGGTCAAATCCGAGTTCAATGTCTTCAGTTACTTTTATTTTCTTATACAATTTCAGTATGTATGTATCATCCATTAATTAAGTCAAAACCGTACGTTCAATCTCATAATCCAGTTTAATTATTGTCCTTTCCAAACAGTACAATCCTGAAATATTCTAGTAGCGATATTTAGATTTATTTTAAATATATACAATTTACATTTATATGTTATCTGCATTAAGAACCTAAAATTAAAAAATTGTATTAAAATATTTACAACTTATTTATGGTGTTATGTACAAATTTATACAAAGACATATACGTGGTAGGCTCTCTTAGCAAATCTGGTACTGACAGCGGGATTATATTAGATGCCTCATAAATATTAAGCAGCTCATCCATCAGCACAAGGCGCTGAATGCCGAAGGACGGGCAAACGAAAATGATGTGGTCGAGAGACTGAACTTCATTCATTTGACAACGATCACAATAAGGAGAAGAAACTATATTTTTCGATGAAGATGAAAATTTAGGCAATAATGACCAATGCGCATTCGATTGATTATAGTATAGAAATTTCTATGAACAAAATGTTTAAGCTTGCAGAACCATGGCGTACTATTAACAGGAACGTCTAACAAAGAATATATATGAGCTTTATTTTCAACTTCTCTACAAAAATACCAATGTTTTCCCCAATTACTAATCATGCGCTTTTTAAGATTAGATATCATATCCGTATACGGCAAAGCGACATCCAACTCCTTGATGGTTAAACTTGAGCATGAATCAGAAATATTAACAATGGTTCTGGCTAAAAATCTGCATTTTCATTACCTAAGACTCCTATATGCGAAGGTACCCAAACGAATTGTACTACAGTGTCAGTTAAGGATAACTTCCACCATAATTCTTTAATAGTAAAAATCAGGTAGTTAATGTTAGCATTCATTTTGTTACTTGACAAACTTTTTAAGACACTCATACTATCACTGACTATTACCCAATTTTTGTTCAACTGATTTCTTTCCATAATATGTTTTAAAGCAAAAGGATGGCTGTTGCTTCAGCAGTGAAGATGCTAGCATATTTATTAATTTTGTATCCCACTCCCTTATTGATTTCGGTCTGGTAAATTGCAAATGATACAGCATCATTATTTTTGGACCCATCAGTATAAATAAATTTATAATTAGTCCATTCTGACAATAACAGATAAACTTCCTCCTTAGAAGACAAGCTTGAATCAATTACAATATTCATTGCGGCATATTTACTTTGGAATGTGCCTGCATAACAAGGAAGAACATCATCGTTCAAATGTATATTAAACTCTTCAAGAGAATGAAAAAGCAAGAAAAATCTTGCAAAATAAACATATGTTGCTTATAAGGAGCAGATTGAGAAGCAATTAAATTGGTAAGAAGATCATTATTAGGCAAACTATGAAGCTTCAAGATAAATCTTTCTTTCAAATAACGGAATCGAACACTAATGGGTGGCAGTTTTGTTTCGATTTGCAAAGCAGCAATAGGACTAGTTTTAAAGGCACCTAGTATTGTGCGCATACATTTATTTTGTATTTTGTCCAAACTATTCACTAATTTACTATCTCCAGCAAAACAAAGAAAACCATATTCAAAGTGACTACGAACGAGAGATTTGTATAACACTAACAATATTTTGGGATCTGCTCCCCAAGTAGTCCCGCAAACAGATTTTAATACATTATAAGCCTTGTTTGCTTTTGTTGTTATATTATTAATGTATTTTGTCCATGAGAGTTTTGGAGTAAAAGTTACACCCAAAAATTTTACTTCACTATATATAGGCAATGGAATTCTGTTATACAAAATATTAGGTGTAGCTACACATTTACGACCGAAAATGAAGACTTTTGATTTAGTAGGATTAACATCTAAATTAAGGTATGAAAAGTATTTATATAAACTGGAAAGTGCGTTATTTACAGTAGAAGCTAATTGACTTAAATCCATTCCAGATGTATAAACTACTAAGTCATCTGCATATTGTAAGTTTTTACATTCGATCCCAAAATAAGATTCAATCGTCTAATATATAAGATAAATATTAATGGAGACAGAATTCCTCCTTGACATACTCCTAACGACGAGCATCTTGGACCATATAAATGATTATTAAATTTAACAAATACTTTTCTATTGGTCAAAAATGCTTGTATCCAGTTTATTAATTGCCCAGGTATCCCTATCACTGACAACTCGTTACAAAGAACCGAAATATTAACACTGTTAAAAGCACCAGCAATATCAAAGAAAACGCATAAAAGATATTGATTATTATACAGACTGTGTTGAGCATCTAATACTAGCTGACAAATGCTTTCACGAGAAGACCGACCTCTGCGAAAACCAAATTGGTTGTAAGGTAAAAGACCATTTTGTTCTACATAAAATTCTAGGCGTTGTTTTAAAAGCTGTTCAAATATCTTTCCAATACAAGACGTAAGAGCTATGGGTCGATACGAATCCGGCAACAATTTATCTTTACCAGGTTTTAAAACTGGAACCAAACAATCAGTTTTCCATTCCTCAGGTATAAAGTTTTCCTTCCACATACGATTAAGTAAGTTTAAAAGATTATGAGACAATTTGGGGTTAATTTTTTAAAAGTATATATGGAATCCCATCTAGACCATGGGATGTATCTCTTCTAGAAAACAACGCAGAATGGAGTTCTTGATACGAAAATGGATCAGTCAAATAATTATTTCCAATATTATCAGTTTTATTATAATTTAACGGCTCATTCAAAACAAAGTCAGGAGTGTATTTACATATAAAATCTGGAATCCAACTATCATCAAGAGAATTATTAAGAGTAAATGATTTATTAAATTTACGCATGTACTTCCATACCAATGACAATGAGGTACATCTATTAAATGAGTTGCACAATTCCATCCAGCTGTTGGTTTTCTGTTTTAAGTATTAGTTTTTAAAGCTCGCAATCTCTTAAATTCAATATAATTATCCTCAGAAGGGTTGTTTTTAAAATATATATAAGCATTCTTTGAGTTTTGAACAGCTTCTGAACACTTTGAGTTCCACCAGGGTAAACTAGGACACTTAGAATGTTTTGGTAAACAAGGTTTAGCAATATTATTACATTTATTAGTGGAGGTAGACTGTGGAATTGACTGTTCAGCAACAGAATGTATTATGTTACAAAACAAATTGTAGGATTCTGGTGGAGACATAGCATGAAAGTCAGTGTTTTTAAATTTGAATCCATTAATTGACTATATATTTTCCAATTAACTAATTTGTAATTATGCTGAAATGGTAAATGTACATTATTGCATTGTATATTATTCTGTAGATTACTTTCATTTCCAACAACCAAATTTATAATTACAGGCAAGTGATAACTGCTACCCAGAGGATAATCATAAACAGACCAATCACATGAAAGTGCCAAAGATGGAGAAACTAAAGTTAAATCAAGAGCATTAGCTCGCCAAGATGAAGAACCAATTGTAGTGGGACTGCCATTATTCAAAAGAACAAGATCATTTTCATCAATAACATCTAAAACATCCTTACCTCGAGGCAGGGTGTCGACACATCCCCAAGACATGTGATGAGCATTAAAATCGCCTCCAAATATCATAGGTTTAGGAATGGACTTAAGCAAAACGTCTAGATTATTTTTATTAAATGGTGGATTTGTATTAGATGGACTGTAAAACTAACGACACTTAATTCATTGTTATTAATTTTGATTTTCACACAAACATTTTGTAAAGAACTATCAAAATGAGTTGTAATTTGAGAATGTGTTATAATATTATGAATTAAAATTGCAACACCATTGTGGTTGTTCCCACAATCATTTCTAATAATATTGTACCCTTTGATAGAAAAAATTGATGTGGTTTCAACCATGTTTCAGAGATTATGGCAATATGTATGTTGTTATCATATAAAAATTTTGTTAAAACTAGCCTATTACTAATTAAACTTTGAGCATTCCATTGCACTATATGTAATGTATCCATAAAAAGGTTAAGGTGTTTTTTCTTAAAAGTGTTATCTAAAATTTCTCTAATGCTTTTAGAATTTTTGGCACATCAGGTTTTGAACATATTTCAAGCATTGCTTCAACTAATAAATTCATAAATTTGTCAGATTTAATTAAATTGGATATTTGAGTATCAATGTATTTTGAATTTAGCTGTGGAAATTGAGCTGCACTAAAAAGATCAGAATATCTTGCATTTTTGCTTTTATTTTGTTTTCTTCTAGTTTTTGTTTTTAAGTGGACATGTGGTAGAAATTGCAATATGGTCACCGCCACAGTTAGCACATTGAGTTTTGGACTTGTCACATTGTTTAAAATTATGGTTGCCTGAGCAAATTGAGCAAGTTTCATTGTTTTACAAAATTTAGCAATGTGGTTGAATTTCATGCACTTCAGGCACTGTTTAACAGGAGGAACATAAACTCCTACCTCATGTCTCCAGTGGTCTAAAGTAACATACTCGGGGAGCTGCGTTGAAGCAAATGTAACAGCAACTGTCTGTGTTGGAAGAAAGGAAACGACACCTTGAGCGTCTTTTACCCGTCGCATGAAACGTCTCACACTAATAACTTTTTTACTAGAAGCAATAAGCTGAAAGATTTTTATTGGAATAATCGCAAGGTACAGATGTGAGAACCCCAGTGGCTTCTGTTTCGGCAGCCGGTATTGAACCAACCATCCTCAATTCGTTTAGGAGCTTTTCGTTCTTAAGAAAAACATTAGCGTTATTAGGGAGGTCGAAAGTTATACCAATTTTGAATGCATTAATTGACCTCAGATGCATTACACCTGAAACACAATGTTTTCTGATGCCATTAGATATGGCCAACCTATCCTTATCTGTAATTTTAGTGTTATCTTCTTCGCGATTGAGGAAGACAATAAAATCTTTCTTCTGCGAGTTTTCGTCATAAAATCTGTTATAATTTCCTGCTTTATAAGGTGTGTACTTATCCTTTTCTCTTTTCTTCGCTAGTGGACGATCATTATTTTCAGCATCAGAATATGAAGTCGTCGATGATGATGAAGAAGGTAAGTCCTGATCTATTCCTTCTGTAAGAGACTCACCCGTAACTCGCGATCGTTTACGGCCGCTACGCCCCGTGCGCTTCCCCATTATGGGGAAACGCACTAACGTAATATGTACAAAACTAACACTATATAGACTATTTTACATAAGAAATATACAAAGAAATGTACAAATCTAGAATTTAAAACTAATTTACAAAATTTAATTTCAAAAGCGCGCCTATTCTTTTTAACGTTCCCGCCAAAAAAAAAAAACAATCATCATGCATGCAAGTGTCACTGTCAAGTCAAGCACTTGTCACTAGCCGTGGTCCGAATCACGCTCACACTGACTGTGCTCAGACGGAAATAATTACAAAATTAGTACAAATGCTGGATTAAATGAATAGTATAATCCAGTCCATCTAACTAGTCAATCATTGGGCTAAGCAAATATTTATAACTATGCAGGAGGAGAACTGAAGAGGTGGCTAATGCCGGGATAACGCGGGGAAGACAGAGAAGAAGAGTTTTACTACCAATATATACCTACCAATAAATACATATACTATGCGCCAACAAATACATTTTAATATGGGTTTTTAGAAAAACAATAGTGTCCGACCGAAGTTTCTGTTTTGGTTTCGGTTTCGGCCAGTTTCGGCCAAAAAATCGAGTTTCGGCCCGAGTTTCGGTTTCGGCCAAAAACGGCCGAACCTTTCGGCCGAGCCGAAACTTTTAACTTCGTACTTTCGGATCACGTTCGGTTAACGTCGGGCGCGCTCGGCATGGCTGGCAATATGGCACCTCTCGCCTGACTCCGCCGCCGCCGACCGCCGGTTACTCGATCAGTGCTCGTTGCTCGTTTTGACGTGTAATAAGTTATTACATTAGTTAAAAAAGAAGTTTGGTACTTCTTTAATCTTAAATCGAATACGGAACTTAAATCTATGTCTAAAGACTGTATCGTTTATTATAAACACAAATAAAACTTAGTCTAACTGTTAACTTACGTATTATGTTGTATTTCTATATTTTGGACCCGGGTATGTCCTTAAACTACGTCAAACAATGAGAGGTAGGGCACAGCGAAGTACCATCACGCTTGAGTCTGGAGAAGCCCAACTGGGGAAGTACCTCCTCCTTACAGAAGACCACAGTAATAATAGCACTGCTACCTTTCAGGTATGTAGTATTGTGTTCCTGATGGTAAATAAGGTTCCCAGAGCTCCAACCCCCCTCAAAGGTCGGCAACGCGCTTATGACTACCCCCCTGGTATTGCGGGTGCCCATGGGCGACGGTAATGCTTACCATCAGGCAATCCGTCTGCCGTCAGTTTGCCACCTTATGTCATAAAAAAAAATCTTAGGGCATGGCCTGATTTTGCATGAATGAATAGCATGATTATTTTCTAGCCATATCTAATCATTTTACGGACCATATGATGGATTTAATATCGTGTAGAAAATATATTTCGGACAAACATATATTCAGCTTAATTAGAGACTATTTCGCGTCTTTAAAAAAAGTAGAAAATATACTGCCAAAACAAGGGGTCTAAGTCTTCTGATTGACCAATTAATGTTCTGGGGAAGAAAAGTTGTGAATATTTATTTTTACATAAAAAAATATTTTTTACATAACATTTTGGTCTCCTTACTTATCAATGCTGATGCAAACGAAATGAGGTAGATAGCTAAAAGGAACGGCTAGAAACAAAGCCTGACGAACAACGATTGTGTATTTGCGGTTGACGTAGTACGATTTTTTTTCACAACGTTAATGTCTAGTTCGCAAACTGTACATTTTCTTGTGGTATTTGTCCAAAATCATTATTTGGAGGACTAGGTCAATTTTGTTAAAACTTCATGCTTTACGTCGAGATCCGAGGATGGAAATTGTATCTAATTAAAGCACTTATTAAGCGCATCTGTATTTTTTAGATAAAAATATAATACAAAAAAATATGGCTAAGTAAAGTTGTATTTATAATAAACGATACAGTCTTTAAGTAGTTAATCCTAAAAAAGGAAAATGCTGATCTGAGTGTTTCATAAATACTGTTTTTAGAATGTATAAACAGGTATGTTACTATATTATACTTGTTGATTTGTTATGTTACCTATGAAGGTACATCATTTAAAAAAGGTTTCCTAAAATGATAGCTGGTGATTGATTATCTTAATGAAAGGTGATTAGATTATCTAATTATAGGTATTCGAATTAGCCTTTCTAGGCTAGTTGATTTTGATGTTTGTGACTGAAATTAAAATGAAGAAGAAACGTGTAATATTATAGGTATGCTAGCAGACGTTTCTGCTTGATATAAAAACAATTTAGAAAGGGGTAGCACATTGTTATCGATGAATTCTTAATCAAAATTTGATACTTCGATGCCGTAAAAAATAAGTGTAAATACTCTTTCGGTAGTCGCTACACGTCACCCGTAATGACGTATACCAGGAAGGATAAAATAGAAAAATTTGACAAGTCTAAGCGGTACTCGTATAGCACAATTGGTAGTGCACTGGGCTAGTGATCCAGGTGTTGTGGGTTCGAGTCCCGCTGTGAGACAATTTTTTCTATTTTTCTTTCAATTTAAATTTTTTCTATTTTTCTTTCAATTTAAATATTAAGTGTAATATTAGGTTGGCGAGATATTGTATTAATGAAATTTTAGGAAAAACGGCCATTTTATTTCAACATTTTCACCAAATTTATAAAAGGTTCGGTTTCGGTTTCGGTTTCGGCCGAACCTAAAATCAAACCGAACCTTCGGTTTCGGTTTCGGTTTCGGCAAAAAAACATGTTTCGGTCGGTCACTAAAAAACAACTAGCAACACATGGTGACGTTCCGTTTTAGTTTATCTTGTCTTTGACCGCTTTTATTGTTGATATCCACTTGACCACTTGATATTAAACATCAATTCACACACAAACTACTTGTGATAAAATCAAGATAAAATACAGTATTTTATTTATGTTTCTCAGTGATTCACTGGCCGCTCAAGTGATTGATCGTCTCTCTGCCTCTAAATCAACAATTTACTAACAAAATGCCATCAATCGCAGGGAAATATCAGCATTACAAAAATGAAGATATTGACGATTATTTCAGCGCAGTAGGTACGTACATGCCTACTGACTATTAAATAATAATACATATAATTATAAGAGGTGTCCATTTATTATTCAGGATTTAGATATCGTACGTTTACAAAACTTTTTTTATACCTCTTTCCTGCAATAGTACAAAGTACCTATAATTATATTTTTGAGTTTTTAATGTAACATATATTAAGCATATGTATACATTTTAAAATTAAAGGGACAACATCCGCTTCGTGTATCCCTCACATTTCATTAATTTGTTGAAAGGGCCTCTGCGCGTTGGCTTGATCCGATCCGATTCCGCACATACGCCTCTCAAATGGCGTCCCATACACGAAAGACATACAATATTAATATTAGTCACATTTTAGAAACTATGTTTCTCCAACATTTGATTTGAAACGAATCTGCTTCTTGAATCGGGTGTATAGTGTGATATCGCAAACGGACCCCAGGTTCCCATGTGACGTGGCCAAAAAGGCCGAAGGAAAATAATGAGTAAAATTAAAGTAAAAAATAGTTATTTGTTATACAAGGGTGCAAAATTGTATTTTAACTGCGAGTGTGGGATTGAAACTCGAGCAAGCGAATGGATTCTATAGTTTAACCACGAGCAAAGCGAGTGGTTTTAAAATAGAATCCTGAGCGTAGCGAGTGTTTCAATACACGAGAATTAAATTACAATTGCACCCGTGTGTAACACAAAACTTTTCCCCTCACTACAGCGAGGAAAGTGAAACATATAAAAAAACGTTTTGAAATCGCATTGACTTTTTCTTTGCGTTTAGATACATTCAACATTTTTACAATAGGCTTGGTCACATAGGGCGCGTTTTGTGGCGTAGCGCAGCGGGGCGCGACGCTGCCGTCCGAATGTGTCCCTTATTACGTTACATTAGCCACACCGCTGTCACGCCCCGTTGCGCCACACTGTCAAAACGCGCCTATCTGCCCAAGCCTAAAAGGTGCCTTTAGCTTAGTTAGCTTGTGGTGGCCAGTACGATTTTCGAATGTTCTACTTCGATTTCCAACTCGGTGCGTTAGTGAGGTTCGCCTGCGCCCGCCGCCGCCGCGGGGGCAAGTGATCTGTACTTCGCGAATTTAGACTTTAAAACCATAGCAATAAGAGCTATGAGAAGTCAGTTTACGAGCTAGTGAGGGGAAAACGCAATTTATAATTTAGTACTTACTTAAGTATTTACTTACTGGGTGTTATAGAAAACGTGATACAAGATTATCAAGCCGGCATCTGGCCATGATTTGGAACATTTTTTATTATGGGGTCAACATTGTAAATTGTAAAAAAAAAACATACATTTTCGTCAAATTATACTTGACCTTTTTTATGGAACAACTCAATTTTTGTTCAAAATCATGAACAGATGCCGGTTTGATAATCTTGTATCACGTTTTTTATAACACTCAGTATATTATTAGGAATTTTAAGCACATTACTATCGTGAGATTACTCGCGTGAGTTACCCGCTTCTATACAATTAATATAATATTATTAGGTTTTACAAATGTATGTATTTTGTAATCTTGTATTTTTTGTATTATGTATATGAAATTTAATCATTGTTTGTTCAGGTGTACCATACATGGGCCGAAAAATGATGTCGATGTCGTCTCCTGTTATGGAAATTACCTTAGATGGAGATATTATGACAATTAAAAATTCTTCATTATTGAGAACAACTGAATATAAATTCAAATTAGGTGAAGAATATGTGGAAAACATGCCAAATACTTCTATTAAGGTGACTGGGCTTGTTTCTTACGTTATTTTAGGGTTCCATAGTCGACCGGTAGCATGCCGTAATTACGAATCCTTCTAGTTTTGCCATTTCTGTCTGGCCGCAACTAAATTTTTTATATCAATCACGTCAACAATCGGGCAAAATAAAAAAAGATAATAAACAGGGTGAATACTTCAAGTGGGGAAGTTTTTTTTACTTGGTTTACTTAATTTCTGGGTCGTGTCAGGAAACAGTATTTTAACTCAGTAATGGTCAATATTATCTTATGTTAGTAATATATGATCAAAACAACGTTAATTACACTGATTGAAACCTTCACGGTTTTTACACAGTAGTACAAATAAACGGGACTTAACCGCATATATAAACTTTCAAAATTACCTCCGACGTTTCGAGGACGACGTTGTCCCGTTTCTTTGTAATAACGTTAATTATCTGTCCTTATTTATTCAATTAAAATAATCTTGAACTAACCAAATCATGGTCGCCATTGCCTTATGACATACGCAGTATGGAAAGCAGCAAGACGTCACATTGTAGGGTGACCAAATTGTAAGCAATTTTTTTTTTCAACTCCAACTGAAAAATAATTATTAAATTAAAGTTTCACATGAGCTTGGCGGCCTTAACGCCCAGATCCGAGATATCCTGTCTTGGAGCGCAGTTCTGTATTACTAATTTGCCTTTTTTTATTTCTAGAGTGTAACCATTCTTGTCAACGATCATGAAATTCAGACGAACTCCGTGATCCCTGAAAACGGTGCAAAATGTGGACGCCATTATCTCTTCACTGACGAAGAATGCATTATTGTAAGTTGCTTTGAACTGGTGAGAACCAACATATAATGTAACTACTTAACCATTAGTATATATAACATAATTGATATATTTGTGATAATACCTACTAGGGTATAAATACATATCATTATATGTAAATAATAATGTATTACTAGCAATATAAAGATCATTTATTGCTACCCATAAAATATTCAATTTCAATGTAATGAAATTTTCAGCAAGCAGAACTACCGGGCTTTGTATTTATTGGAATTATCGGATGTGGCATTTTAACTTGCATATTACGCGTTATTAAGTGCCGAAAACTATTAAATGAAATCTAATAATGTACATATAACCTTGGTTATAGCATAGTAACAGTGTTATATGTAGATTTCACATTGCAATTTGTAGTTGATAAAACCTGTAACTTGTCATCGAAAACTTCGAAAAGAATACTTTGTAATAATAACTTATAAGTAATCCTAATCAAATAACGTGCGCGGCAACACGGTGCGATATGACTGATAATATTAATTATGTTAATAATGATAAGTTAAGCAGATCCATACTATATAGGTACTACAATCCATACTAATCCACCCATACTAATATTATAAATGTGAAGGTAACTCTCTCTGTTTGTCTGTTACCTCTTGATGCTTAATCCGCTGAACCAATTGGGATGATATGTCGAGAGTTTAGGCTACGAGAAAGGACATAGAATTGGTACCTATCTTTTATCCTGCAGCCATACTTTAAAGACGGACGCAGTCGCGAGGAAAAGCTAGCATACTATAATATTATAAATACGAAAGTAACTCTGTACGTCTGTTAACTCTTCACGCTTAAACTCCTGATCCTGATTAAAATCCTGATGATATTTTTTTCCACAACCATACTTCAAAGAGGTGCATGGCTGGAAGACGAAGTCGCGAGGAAAAGCTAGTACACGATATAACTTAAAATAAAACGACTGATCCATGTATATTTTTTGTTTTCTAGACGCTGACACACGACAATGCCAAGCCGGGGAAGAGATACTTTAAGAGAATAAACTAAGAAATACGATTATTATAATTTTGGATAAGGACTGATTTTGATCACAATAATTATGTTGCCATCAGACCTTAATGATCAGGATATTGTACATATTGAAACTTTATATTTACGTCAGTAAGTTGGTGCTACAGTCCAAAGACTTTTCATATAGAATAAAAGATACGACAAGGGACTTACTTATAAAAGTCACTTGAATTGTATATGTTATGGACCAAGTGATAAGGACGGGCATTATGAATAATGACTAGCTAGACTGGGCCAAGTGGCAAGTGACAAGCTAAACTTCAATATTTATCACATTGTCTGGTCATTATGAATACTGCTACATCGTCGTTGGCCAATTTGGTCGTGGAGAGAAACAAACTCGTGACACGTGTTAACCACAGTTACCGATGGATGCAACTGCAACTGGCACAAAGGCCTACAGCTATTTCTAAACTGATTTTTTTTTCTTAGCGAGTCTGCTGTGTTGTGAACGCAAAAAACCTAACACTCCTCCTCGCTTCGCTCGTCGTCGTACCTACCGGTGACTCTGGGACTGAATTTCTGTTTTGCCCTAGTATGATTGTCCAAGCTCAGTACTAATTGTATGAAAAAAAAAATGGACCGTGGGTTTTCTTTTGGTCGATATTGTTAGCTTAGTATTCTGCCCAATAGGTGATAGACATTATTAATAATGCCCGGTCAACTTAATTATTTGAATATATATAATCAAAGTGCCCTCTGATATTGGGCGTTTTTCATAATGCCCGGGCATTTTCAATAATACCCAAGTTATCACTTGGTCCATGACATATACATTCATCTCAACGTCAGACACAGACTTGTTATAGAGATTAACTTATTTTTTAATTTTTTACTATTTTTTCATGTTTCTAGATTTATAATTGATTATAGAAATAAACATGTATAAAACATGCTTTGTTTTATTCGGACGCTAATTATGACATGATATACATATTAATCTTATTACTAACCGTCTTATGAAAATAATGTTTTATTAGGGTACCTCCCCTATACATAATGTGGGGGTGATTTTTTTTCATTTCAACCCTAACGTGTATGTATTCTTGGCTAGGTATTTAAAAATGAATAGGGGTTTACTGATATCATTATTTGATAAAGTAAATATTTTCGGAAATAATTGCTCCAGAAGAAAAAAAAATGTTCCCCCCCCCCTCTTCTAATTTTTAAAAATATGAAGAAAAAAAAAACACGAAAGTAGAACTTAATAAAAACTTTCTAGGAAAAATATTTTGAATTTGATAGGTTGAATAGATTTTGAAAAAAATTACTAAATAATTTCTGAACTAATTTTGTAATTTGACCGTATAAGCTGGTGTTTAATGTACCATTTCATTGTAATTTCTACAAAATCACAAGGAAATGGCGTGCTTTCAAATAAAGTAAAAACGTTGAAAATAGGTTCACGGTATAGAGAATTATCCCATAAAAATCATCTTCCGTACTTTAAGCGCAATAGCTTACTTAATTTGCCAATAGATGTCACTGTACGTGGAACACTCATATCCTACATGGTGGTGTTTTTAGAGTCCTGTGCTCAATATGTCAACTCAATGTAACAAATAGCTCTTAAGTGGGGACACTTAATGTGACTGAAAACTACGGAACCCTACTCTGAGCGTAGCCGGACACACTCTTGGCCGCTTTTATGAACCCAGACTAATCCCAATAAGGCCTAGTTTTTAGGAAGGTCACATGGCAGTCGCTAAACGTAAAACTAGTGCCTACGTCAAATCCTGGGATTAGTTGCCAAGCGGACCCCAGGCTCCCATGAGCCGTGGCGAAATTCCGGGACAACGCGAGGAAGATGATGCTTTATAATCAGTATACATTTGTTTATGAAAATCGAATAATATAAAATATATTAATTCGAGAAATTCGATGGACACTGGCAGCCCCGAACATAATATCGCCACAGAGTAGATAGTATAAGGTATGAGGATAAAATAGTTATTTAAAAATTAAGATTTATTTCAATATTGTCAGATTGACCAAAATTACCAACATCTTACATGTCCGGTTAAATGGTATGTCTATGATTTATAATCTTTGCCTCCATAGAAATACCATTTAACTAGACGGGACGTGCTAATAATAATACCACGATCGAAAGGGATGGTCTTACTGTAACTTTCCATAAGTATGGCAGAGACGGCGCTACTTTCGTCCGTCCTTGTCATAGTCTCACATATTTTTGTTCCCTTCCAAACTGGAGCCTTTAGAAATATCAAAGTTGGAGGGGACCAAACAGATACAATTGGAGTTTTCTTGGGTTTGCAACTAAAGTTGCGGTAAATAATACAGAATAAGCTAATATTTTAGGCACAAAGAAAGTCCTGTACAGCGAAACTATAGTGAATAGTTACATTTTGGGCTATAAAAGCCAGAATATCTTTGTCCCTTACTGGCGCTCGCGGATGCGTTCTCCAATCATTATTTCTCCTAGTTTGCCTCTATGCCGATCGTCTGTCATGTCATATGTCATATTTCATGACTCATGTCATTGTCATTGTTTTCAATCGAGATACCGCTGGTACTGCCCATTTTCCTAACTGATTTTGTTCATTAACGTAAAAGTAATTTGGATACACGCATTTGTGTATTTACTTTTACATTAGTGATAAGAGCGCTATAAGAACTAAGAGAAAATGGCAGACATTCTCTCTCAAGATCAGGTGCGTAATTTATAATTGAATTAAAACTATTCGCATTTCGTTTTTTTATGTTACTTTTATCTTATAAATGATTATCGTCACTTGAAGGTACTTAATTAACTTGCTATTCAACGGTCTTCAATGTAATATGAAATTAACTTACTTGCAAATACAGTTCTATCTATATAAATTTATGTTAATCACTAGGTTTTTAAATCTGTTGAACTAGGTATTGACGTCGGGTTTGGCCTAGTGGATACCAACCCCGCCTATGAAGCCGAGGGTTCTGGGTTCAATACCCAGTAAGGGCATTTATTTGTGTGATGAGCATAAAGTATTTGTTCCCGAGTCATGGGTGTTTTCTATGTATTTAAATACATATTTATATATTGTTGGCTGAGTATCCATAACACAAGCATTCTTGAGCTTACCATGGGGCTCAGTCAATTTGTGTAAGAATGTCCTGTAATATTTATCTGTATTGTCATGCATTTCCATGTTTTTAGTCAGAGAGCATTTTATTATGCCATTATTTTAAATAGTACATTACAGTGTTTATTTACTTGTTAGCCAGTCTGTATTATATTAGATGGTGGTAATAAAAATAAACCATGAATTTAAATTTGAATTTCTTAAATAAATAGAATATATAAATTTAAATATAATTATGATCTAATCCATCATATTTTTTTCTTAGGAACAACAAGTTAAGAAACTCAAACGATTGCTAGAAGGGTGGCGCATGGCCCTACTGCCTATCAGGTCTATAATCTTGTGGGAACAACAATGGTACCCTGCTGCTATAGTTGGTGTACTCAGTTTTCTGTACTTCTTCATCTGGGTCATGGATTCAAACTTCTTGACCACATTTGCTATTGTGGGAATTTTCCTGAACTTTGTGGATTTCATTGTTCCCATAATATGCACATCTCTTTATGGTCCGAGTGCTTGGACTGGTCAGAAGGAAAAGATATTTGAGGACATTTGCAAGGCCATTGTGAGGGACTACAACAAGATTCTAAACCATGTACAACTGTTCTTTTCATTCAGGGAGACTAGTCCAGTTCTGGTAAGATATTGCTAATTTTCAATTTGTAAACATTTTTGATTCCTAACACCAAGATTTGTTTTGCAATAACTTCTAACTGACAGGCTGTGGACTCCCAGATAATTAAGTTAATGAAATTAGCATTATTAATTGATAATACCAAATGAAAGGTATGTAAAGAAGCAAAAATTATAACTACCCACAATTTGAAGCATGATCCAAACCAATACAAGCTGTTACATAATTATACACTTTCCATTTCTTTTATTTCAGTACTACATTATATCAATGTGTCTGCTGTGCATGCTGGGCTGGATTGCCTCTTCCATCAATAATGTGCTTTTGCTGTACATCCTGTCCACTGGCCTGCTGCTGTGGCCTGGTGTCCAGCACCGAGGAATTTTCAACATGGCATTGTCTATGGTCAACATGGGACCCAAACCCAAGTACCTTAAGCCAGAGTAGAGGAGCCTGTCCTAGTAACTTTTAATCCAATGTGATTTGTCTGGTCAATACAAATTTAAGTTTAAGCTTAGCTTATTCAATTTGAGCTTTAAATTTTAGTGTATGATTACTGTGTGATACATGTGGTTAATTGTTAGAACTACATTCATATATAATTATTTTTACTTTGCGTCCACTGTTATTGTTATGGGTATCAGGAAGTATGAAATAAACTCACCATTATATAGAAGTTAATATATTTTCTCATTAAGACTTTATTTCCTATAATCCGCTAAGTATTTGTTGTATATTCATTAGAACAATGATAAGAATGCATGTATGAAATGAACTTCAATACAATTGTCTATTCCAGATAGCCTGTAAATTCAAAATACATTTTAACCATTATTTAATTGCAAATCGCACTTTGTTAATATTTCTATAAGCATGTATAGACAGTTACTTCATATTATATCAGTGCATTTAAACTTAACATTGAGTAACACATATTTAAAAAAAAACATAATGATAGTGGACAATTTGTGTATTTAAAAAGCAGCTAACAGCTTTTGGCTGCATGTACTCTATTAGTGTTCTCTAACAATATCACAATTTGACTTAAACTAGTATGCTTGATCGTGCATAGTGCACACTGAGTCAGGCGAAGTGTAACTTGTCTAATCGTCTGTGATTTTGAAGCCAGGCTTGACAGCAGTGTTGTTAGCTTTTGTGACCGAGGGTGCAGTGGTGTCCCCTGGCGGAATGTTAGGCATGTTGTTGTTGGACTTACTCTCCTTTGAAGTGCTCGGTCTCAATAAGTCCTCCGCGACTATCGTCGTGGTGAACCGGCTACCGGTCACGGTCCCTTGTGCGTTGCTTTTCTGTGCGCTACTGTCGCTATATCTTCTACTCCCATTATTTAGCAGCTCATTCTTCTTGTTCTTATTCTTGCTGGTGTCGTTCAGCGAGTTTAAATTGCTTAAATAGTGAGAAGAGTCGACTTTAGTGTATTTGTTATTCTTTTCACTGTCTATGTTTATGTTGATACTATTGATGTTGTCCTTGGACTTGAGCAAGTCGGGCGGGAAGTCGGCGGGCGTGTGGCTGCAGGAGGCGCGGCAGTTGTCGAGCTTGTGGGCGGGCGTGAGCGCGGGCGCGGCCAGGTCGTTACGGATGAAGCGCAGCGGCGAGCTGCCACGCGGGTCCATCGACAGCGTTTCCTCGTCGTCCTCGCCTTCTGCACTCTGTTATATCAAATCACATACCATTGTTATGTGTTTTAAGTTCTTATATTAAAAAAAATGTGGTAATTAGGTATAAAACATTACATGTTAAACGGTTAGAATGTCTTGAGTTACATTATACCCCATAATGTATTACAACTCATATTCGTAAAGCATGCGATCTTAACATACCGAATATGGCCACGATAATAATATTAATAATCCTTGTTACTATTTAAAGTAGGTACAGAATATTAGCAGTGGCTGATTAGTAATTTGACGTATGACTACTCTACTTGAGCTTTATGTCGTCTGAGTGGGTTCAGACTTGTATGACAATATGCTACAGATAAAAAGAAGAGGATATTACAGTTTTATCATAAGTCCAAATATCCTTCTGCTTGAACTAGAAAAGCACGCATAAATGCAGCCACACTGACGGCCCGGCCACGACAATGCGCGACTTGCGACGCGGCGACCGTTTTATCTGTTCGTTGCGCGGTCAAGACGCGCAATGTACTGCGGTTAGTTGGGATCACACGCAATGAACAGATAAAACGCTTGCCGCGCCGCAATTCGCGCAATGTTGTTGCTGGGCCGTTATGTGTTCGTTTTTGCTGCCTGTATTGCCTCACCATAAGGTCGTGGTCGGTGATTGATCCGGCCGTGGCCTCGTTGCTGTTGAACTCCAGCTCGGAGGCAAGCGACACCGGCGTCACGTCCCCGCTAACAGAAGAACCTTCACACAGCACCCATTAAAATACACGATTACTCTACAGTCAGCACCAAATATATAGTATTTACGACGTCTCGACTACAAACTTGGCCTTATTTGTCCAAATACTTGTGTTGTATCTATTTATGAACTTCAGAAGAAATAATTCTCTAAGAAATAAGAAAAAGAAAATTTTATTTACTTTAAGTTTAATTAGTTTATTTACTCCGTAGTAGATTATGTACTCCGTAAATTGTCGGGTATATCAGATTAGTGTCTAGTATGATATAAGTTCCCAAATTGTATTAATATGCTCGATGTGGAAGTACTTTAGTAAATAAAAAATTAAAAAAGAAATTGTCCGTAAATTAAGTATGGAATAATTAATAACAATGACGCAACGCGAATATTTGGACAAATAAACTAAGTGTGTAGCCGAGCAACAAAACGTGGCACGAAATTGACAGCCCCATCAAATGTGACAGTCACAATAGAACACTTGCACTGTCCTATAGATTAAGGGAGGTTACGGTTATTTATTACCACATAATACTCGTAGTCTACAATCGCCATATAATTGTCAAAGTAAAACACGATTTTTTCTCGACTTAATTCTATTGTAACTACCTATTACCTACTCTTACTTATTTTAATAGCCTATATTTTTGCTGTATTTTAAATTATGGCCATTGGCCAGTACATAAAAGTGAGGACACAATAGAAAGTTTAATATATTTGATACTGACTGTACAACCCATTCTTCATAATGATACTCCAATAATTTGTTAGTTGATTTGATATCTGTTAGTTTAATCGATTTAATTCTTGCCGAATAATTGTTAAATTCTGATTTAAAATACTCATATGTATAGATTCTTTAAATGTGGTGTATATCTTATATGTATTTAATAAAACATGCAATGTCTCGTCGGCTCATCACAAAAAAACAACAAATAATAGTTACATACAAATAAAATAGGGCCCAACACCATTTAGCCTCGTAGGACCCAGTGTGCAGTACAGTCACGAGCAATAATATCTTATGATGCCAAAGGCCGCAAAAAAGTCTGACAGCACCTTATGGCATTGACATAAGATGCGATCAGATATGTTTTGCGGTCTTGATATAGTAAGATACTAGTGCCACTGACTGTTTACTCACATTTAATTAAATCTAAATGTTTAATTGAAGGAAACAAAGTAGCATTATTCTGTTTCATTATTTTTCGAACAGAACAAAATTCAGTCCAATTTACTGTATAATAAGATTGAATCGCCTATAAAAACGCTTTGTTTAGTAGGCCTTACGAGGCTAGAAGTTAGTTACTGTTTAAAAAAATGTATTAAAAAAAAAGTACTTTGTAACAATGCAAACTTGCAGGATTAAATGGCGATAATATTTGGGCCTGTTTTTACTAGGTAGAGAAAGTTTAATAGGGTGTCTCCATTATATACGATACGGATTGCGCGATTTATTTTAAGTTTTTAACAGTTCTTCTACAATAGGTAATTTTTTGGACCCCACTCTAAATTTCTCATGAGAATTATCAATTCGGCTCGACTCGACTGCCTCCCACACCTTAACGCCACACGTAAATAATGGAGCACGCCAACTACATTTAGAATTTAAACGAGCCCTTAAATGCATGCAGGTGTGATTATCTACATGGACTGGCTTGCTGTATGCTTCCAATGTATTAGTCTTCTCTACGCACTTAAGGTTAAGCTAGATTAGTGGCACATTAGCTAAGTGTGATAAAATGTAAGTGCAGCTGTCGTAGTGTTAGGAATAACCAGCTTTTTACAATCCCTGATGTTAGTAATACTCGTACGTAACAATCTAACTACATTTTCTTTCAGGTATTTGTTAGTAATTCTTTGTAAATGTTTACTAAACCTGCATGCGTTAGTCTTTACTGTATCTGCCTAACAATGAAAGAATGTACCGATTATTACTTACCTACCTGTTTCTAATTTATGCAGTTGTCTGCTTATGCCAATAAACATTTTTATATAACTCGTGTTATTATTGTTCGTTTGTAATTATTTAAAAGTGTACAATACTAATTTTAATAGAACTTCTTATGTAAATACGAAAAAATACAAAAATGCCTATTACAAGTAAAAAATTTAACCGGCATCCCTGATCACTAGTCTTTATCCGAGAGGTATTCTGACCTGGTTTGCGATTATAACCAATTACTAACCTTTAACCTTGTACTCCATTTAAAACAAAGGCATCGATACTGTCGTGTAGAGTTCAAATAGCTTAATAAAATAGGTTTTGACGGTTGGAAACCGATGTAGCTTGTACCTGGTTGGTGCACGAAAGGTAGCAGGCCGGCGTCCGCGCCGCACAGAGTGGCCGCCTCTCCGTCCCACTGGGGGAGCTTGCTCGCCACATTTTTACTCCAATTGCTACTGGAATGAATCCACAATTTCTTTTTTACCGTTCTATTTACTAATTGACATTGATCTTCACGAAGGAAACAGATAATGTAGTGAAGGTTTGCACAACAACGACGACGAAATGTTACCTATATAATTTCCATTGATTAATTATTACTAATTGATTACTAAGGCTAATAGCCTAAAATAAAGGACGAGCGGTAGGCGAAAAATTCCGGTACTCAGCTAATATACGCTGATGCTAAGTTTCCGCAAGTGTATCACGGTTGGGGTGGGTTATTCATCACTATGTTGACGACTGAGCGCAGCATGCACAACTGATAGGCGAAATGGATGAGTAGCGTAAAAAAGTACCTCACTAGGTATTCTTTGAGGTCGTGGTTAAATTTCTCAAGACTGACAAGCGTTTAGGACTTACACAGCAGGTATATCTATCCCTGTAGAGATATGATAACATTGTCTCAAGTGTCCAACGTAAGTTGCCGGTCTTGTGGTATAAAGAATATTTGCATTCTGTGCATTAGTTATAACTCTCAGCAGCGGGAGTAGAAAGCGGAAGAAATCGTACAAGGTATGGATATTGTTTTAGGGTCTTATCACATTTGCGAACGAGTTGAAAGCGAAGCGAGTGCGCTAAGAGTTCGCTGCGACTTCGTCGGAATTCGTTATGTACATAACTGACTGAAATAACTCGCCACGATTTTCACTCGAGTACGCAGCGAAATCGTGACACGCTCACAAATTGCAAGTGTGATAAGGGCCTTACACAAATGACTTGAGTCACTCTCGCTAATTCTGCTGAACGATGGAACGGAATACCTACGTATCTAATCGACTAGCAATATGCCGCATGCCGGTGCTCATCGTTGGGCTAAAGCATTCATTTTAATCGGTCCAGTGAAAAAAAAAAAAGTGTAGGTACAATATCCGTAGCCCTATCTATTTTTTTACGCAGGACGTAAATATATTTATGTTTTTCATGTTATTTACAA
Source organism: Grapholita molesta (assembly GCA_022674325.2). Taxonomy (NCBI): domain Eukaryota; kingdom Metazoa; phylum Arthropoda; class Insecta; order Lepidoptera; family Tortricidae; genus Grapholita; species Grapholita molesta. The sequence goes on along the minus strand of CP053130.2, from coordinate 14,167,213 downwards.
TAATCCAAATTATTTACCACTGAACTTATTAAAGGTTATTTAAGTGGAAAAGCACTCTGCAAATTGACATGCTAGCAACTCGGATGAACTCGCATGTTTTTGATATAATAATATTAGGCACACACGATAAAGTAGGAGTTTACTTTAAAAATAAATAAAACGAGACGGGACTTAAGGAACATTGAGAAACTGATAAAAAAAGGTTGTACTTAATGATTTTTGGCGATGAAAATTGTAGTTAATCATTATTAAGTTAGGAATAACTTAAGAAGGGTATTTTACAATACACCTATACACACATCTCAGACACAACAATATAAAGTCGTATAAAGTAATGCGACAGGCAGATACTATACATTAGTTAAGTGTAACAAAGAAAATATGCGTCTGTAACATAATCAATTAAATTATTTGAATTGGCTATATCACACTTTCAAAATGACTTTCAAAACTGGACTTAAGTTCAACATATGACACTGCGCTATAAATAGAGGAATAGCCAGAATTTTGTAAGAAACTTCTAGTGTTCTATGGTCCTAGATTTTAACCTTCTTTGCATAAACTATAGATACTATAGTATAACTATAGTAGTCGAGCGTAAGGTTTACCTCTCGGAAGAGTTCTTGTGCTCGGAGTTAGAAGCGTAGTTCGAGTTAGGTGAGGACGGGCCGGCGGAGGACAGCCCGCTGGGGATCTCGCCCGACGACGACATCAGGGATGAAGGCCCACTCCAACCCACGCCTGGAAAATTGTGAAATCACAATATTTGTGCCTTAGTTATTGTGAGATGTACGTCAGCAACAATAGTCGCCCATGAAACATCGCCCCAAAAATATCAACTTTTTTGAAATTGCTGCAAAATGAGACATAACTCTGCTTGTTTAACAATAATTAAAATTCGACAAAAACTATTGAACGCGACCTGTGGAACAATGGGCGTAGTTTCATACCTATGCTATTATTGATGCTGACTGATGCACGAAAAAGATTAACCCTTCGTATGCTTAGGCACGGATCCGTGGCAAGCATTTGTGTTCTACGGAATTAACTGCAAATTTTCGTTTTTTCATTGGAGAATTTTGACATCCGCATACGAGGGCTTAATGCTCACACGGTTGTTACTTGCTTGGTAAATCACGTGATTAGGGGTCAGCTAAAAATATAATAATATAAAAGAATATAAATAAAGAGATTATAAATTACTATTATGAAATCCCGACGTACTAGTAATACAAACGCGTCTTGCGCGATACAATGCATGCTATTGTGGCGACTTAGGCGTCGACAGAGCGTTCATACATGATTGAAACCCAATGGACTCTTCCATTCTTCCAGAAGGAATGTAAATGAGGAAGGTAGTACTGACTGTTGGTCGGCGAGGCGGGCTTGGCGGGCGGCGTGGGCGGCGGCGCGGGCGGCGTGCCCAGCAGCACGGGCGCCGCCGTGACGCGCTCGAGGAACGCGTCCAGCTGCCGCAGCGACAACGCGTTGTGCAGCGTCTCAAGCGGCCGGATGGCCGGCACACCGCCGAATCCCTCCAGCGCCGCTGTTTACACATATCCTTGTTTTAACTATTTATAAAAAAACGACTGCATTCACGCTTATTTTAGTTACTTGTGCGACATGTTTCGGCGAGCATAGATCTCCATTTTCAAAAACTAAGAGTTTAGTTATGACAGTGGCGGGCACTCTCAGTGCTTGAAAATGAAGCTCTCCGAAACATGTAGCGCGAGACACTAAATCAAAGTAAGTAAAGCTGTATTATTTAATAAATAGTTAGAATAGAAGTTAGGTACGAGTATCACTTAAATACAAAAGTTCTTGTTTTAACTTCTTGATGTCTTTAGGCGACAAATTAATGTTACATGGGAATGTTTATCTAAGCTGGATTTAATTATTAAAAAAGAAAAAAGAATTTACCAGAAGCCATAATACTATAAATTATATGTAAGTACTTACTCAAACGATGAGTCTAAATTAATTCTTTAAAACTTTTAGAAATATAGAGAAAAATGATCCACTTACCTTATAACGAAGAAAATATCTAAGACTTACTTTCGAGTTTTTGATTCACACAGTATTCTTTCGATCCTGCTTTTATTAAAATAGGATATTTGTATACCATTTACTTATTCTTATAATCAAGAATAAAATACAATATAGATACAGTTAAATGAAACAAGGCCAGACTTTAATAAAATTGGTTTAAACATTAAAACATGACTAACTAAACTTTCTTTGTTTGGGATTCTCATTAGTATTCTTTTGTTCGCATCGTTACGTTCGGTATACTTAACTTGCGATTTCACGTCACATACACGAATGTTCAAAACTAATTAAACGACCAACCTACTGAAGACTACGTCTTGTTCAGTACCTATCGTAGAAAGGTGCTCTATTTTTAAATGTCTAGGATCCAAACGATATTCTATAATTAAAAACACAATGTGCCGAATATCTTAAATAACAGAAAAAAATCTGAATCTTTTTTTGATAATCAATTGAATTGCATGCCGCACAACCGTTGACATTAGCATTGTTATTATACCAGACTCATAAACCGAATATATTATTGAAATGATCTAAGACGATTAACACACTGCCACGCACCACGCTGCATGATGCGTCATTTCTATTTGTTGGACTGTGCATTTTTTCTATCCTCCTCCTCCTCAAGTCGTTCCCTCACTGCTATCGACTGAAACGTTGCAATAGGCTTTTCCATTTATTGCGGTCTTCAGCTTGATGGAGAGCCTGTGACATCGGCATCTGCAGTTCTTTGGAGACCTGGTCTGACCATCGTGTGGGTCTGGGTCCTCTTGGACGCCTACCATCAACCTTGTCGGTTACAATTAGTTTTTCGAGATTATCAGTACTTCAACGTGCTATATGGCCAAAGTACTGAAATATCCTGTGAAGACATGTTGAGGAGAGGCGCTGTTGTGTATCTAACTTGAGTTACTTCAGTATTGAGACGTTAGTGCGGCGTGCTGTCCAGGGAATCCGAAGCATTCTTCGTCAGCACCACATCTCGAACGCGTCGACTCTATTTAATATTATATATATAGTACCTACTTTTTCTATACAAACGGAGATACTTACAAGCAACGTTATAGGGTGTGTTAGGCAGTGTGTTAATCGCCTAAGACTACGGTAACTGCGATTCAATTCGTAGCGAGTTATAAAACCGGGTCACCAGTAGACACGGGTGGAACGTTTACTGATATACTGATAGAAAGCACTTACTGTTGCTGGCCGCGGCGGCCGGTATGCAGACGCGCAGGTTGGGCGCCGAGCTGGAGCCGGAGATGACGGCCGTGCTGAACAGCCCCGCGGCGCCGGGCGCCTTGCCGCGCGCCAGCCCCAGCATCTTGAGGTAGCTCATCTGTCCGGCGATGCTGTGCCGCTGGCGCCGCCCTGCGCCGCGCCACAATGACTCCTCGAGGCGGGGCCACGAGGCCACGCGCCCCGGCCCCACCTCTACTCTACTACCGAATGTGATCGCGGACAGCGGTAGCTCGTTAGTACTGGACTCGACCCCTGCCAGGTCCAACTCCGGCGTCTCCGGCGCCGAGGTCAGCCCGGAAGGGGAGGTGAGCGTTAGCACGGGGACTGTTAGCGGGAGGGGCGTTAACGGACGTGCGGTTACGTGATATGCGAATGTGGTTAGAAGGGAGGTGATAGAAATAAAATAAATTAGTATATTGTGTAATAAATAAAGTATAGAATTGTGCTTTAAGCGTGCCCGTGAGTGCCAAGACGCGAGACAGTCAGAGTAGGACCCGTAACCGGTGCCGTTTGGGGATGGTGGCCGCCCTCCGTGGACGCAAGCCTCCGCCGCGGGGCCTCTCTCTCGCTCATACGAGTATGATCGAGGGAGAAGGGTCATGACTCGAAATTTGCGTTCACGGTACTAAAACACATCACTAGAACATCTTACAACAACCACAGAGCCTGACACCATCACTAATAAACTAACTCATAAAATAACTCATCACTAATAAAATAACTCATAGTTCGTTTTATAATGCGCCACAGATATCGGAATATATTAGGTACGTTTTGTGCATTTTTCGGTTCAAGGTGTCGGAGTAGCGCTGATGTTACTTCAAATTCAGCGCGACGGCTGGCGACGCTCTTCATGAGCCCAAAGAAAAACTGTGTGGAAAAAGTTAGTCAAGCCGGCAGGAATCGGCTTGTATGGGCTTTCTACCGCTGATAGATCTAACTGGCATGCTAAATACAATTTCCTTTTTGTTACCAGAAAAGCCAGGGATAGACTAGGGGACAAATGTCCGGCGACAATTGTCGGCGAGATGTCAAACGAACTCGACCGACAAGTCCGGCGACTTCGCCAGACACTTGCAGACATAGTCATGGCTTGTCGGGCGATGTCCGGCTACGTCGATCTATGTCACCCGACGTCGCTGGCGATACGGCTTGCAGTATCGCCAGCGACGTCCCTAGTCTATCCCTGGCTTTAGCATTCCTATTCAAATATTTTTAGAGAAAGCGATTTAAGAACAAAATATGAGTGCAACGTTATTCCGATATCTATGACATAGACATTAAAGTAGCCAACAATGTAGTAATCAGTGATAGCACCTAGGCAGCAGACAATAACCTTAACTAGGTAAATAGTTAAGAACACCATGCAGGGCAGCACAACCACCAAACGCACGCGAGGAGCAAGACGCGCAAACACACAACATCGCCGGCCAGCTGAGCTCACCATCCAAACGCTAGAATAAACACTATTCAGAAAACAGATTAAATAAATACATTCGTCGCGGACGAAACATGCTGGCTTACCTCCAACAGAAAATCTATGAGAATCTATTAATTGTCTGGTGTACCGCTTGTTTAATTTTGTTTATTCAGATTGACTGGATACTATTGTGTTAAAATGTCACCAGACGTAAGATGTTAAAGGATAGTTTAGTTCCAAATTATCCAAGAGGAATGTATATACTATTCATTGAGTTGTATTACCAGCATAGTGCTTTGTATTACAAATTTAGACAAACGGATTTTAAAAATATTTTGGATGGGATTCGTGCCTATTCAGGTTCCTATTACTTAGGTATTAATTAAGTATTTATGCGTAAGTAGATATAAAAAGTCTGGTAACATTTCTCACCACTCTTCAAGGACTCGCGCCGAAACAAAAACTCCAAACATCTCGCATTTATCATTAGACCTATAAAATTCTAATGATAAAAACAAGCCTCGATTACATTGGTCCCGCATTTTCTCTAAAGTGTGTAAAGTGTTTCTCAATGTAACATTTAAAAGTCAAAAGTTCGGCATTCAATTTCAGAAAGTCGCTATCGTAAATAAACAATCAGCGTACCTATGCCAACTCGTCATTGTGTTCGGATTCAAATTGTCATCCGGACAGAATCAATGTTTATCCTAAATGATCAGGATAAAGGTTTTATATCGCCCATAGACTAAAGTAGAACTGATCGATGTAAAAGACCCCTCAGTTTACAGTTTCCGTTCAGCGTCCGTCCATCCGTCGAGCATCACCTTGGTTGTCGCAGCTCTGCCAGGACTGCGGGCCGGTGCCGGCAGGCGCCGCGCCTGCCCGATACACCGGACAACCGTACACAACATATTGCAGTAAAACATGTTGCCTCACAACCTGAAGGCTAGGCATTCATTGTGTTAACTCGTACGTACTATGTTCTACTACGGACCGTTTGTGTAAGTGAAAGCTAATGAAGGCAAGTTAAATAGTTCTACTAATAATTCTCTGGTGAAGCTAAAAATAAACTATTTTTTGGTAATTTAGATGCCTGATTATTTGTTTCTACTGTAATACTCGTAAATAGTAATTTATTGGCCAATATAATACTTAACTCTTAAGACGTTTTTATATTCTTGCACTCTTGTTATGTTCTATTAAACTCCAAAATTATTACAAATTTTACAAACGAAGTGGATAGTATAATTTCATTTGTAATTATTTAATGTATAATTTACACAAAAATATGAAAACGTCTGTTCATTTTAAAATCTTACAAACACAAGCGATAACACAAAAAAAAGAACAAAGAACTGCCCAAAAAGTCCAAGAAATTTGAAAGAAGTTCCTACACCACATATTTTACTGCAATTGGCATAGTTGATAAGCACAGTAAGGCTAAGAAGTACTGCGAAGTACCTACAATGTGTCTAATGAATAACGAATAAAAATTAATGTAATCTTATTATGTAGGATGTGATGTAGCAAAGTAATTAACTAACCATAATAGAAGACATGACTAAGATACAAATAAAATTCCTTACGTCATCCGTTAACAATCCCATACTTTAAACTTCATTTGATTAATATAATATATCGTCTTAACGAGGTCATATCACATTTTATAAAACGAACGTACCTGCATGACTTGATATATTATGGAATTATTATATTATATAACAAATCTTAATAAAGACATTAGGTATACCGCTCGTATGTTAGCATTTCGGAAGATATTTCCGAGCTGCCTACTTTTAACTAAATATTTTAACGTATTATTGGTAGCAGAAGGCCTGCTAACCTAACCTAACGCTCTTGCATATGCATATGCGACTGCATTACCTACGAGCGATAATGAGGGAAATAGACAAACGAACGAACTAAGTGGTTTGCGGTAGGCCCGCAGCTATACAGGGTGGAAAGATCGAATACCACATGGATGAACTGCCTTAAATATTGTTAATAGCACATTCTGTTTAAAGGACACTGTTCCTTTGTTTTTAAAAACAGTAAATTCTGCATGTATGGATTTATGAAATATCGTTTGGACTCTGAACCGGTCAAATGTGACAAAAAATTACGTGCCGTGCCGTGTTAAGGCAGCTGCCATGTGGCATTTGGTCTATCCACCCTCTAGAATGACTGTTTTCAGTGATTTCAAACTAAATATCATTATTTCTACAACAACTCTTCTCTACTGTAAATTTCTAGTTTCTCTTGTCTAGTTAGGAGAAGACACTACTTATGATTTTAGTTTTATCGTGGCGTTCAAATCATTTTAGTTAGCAAGTTATTTCGTACAAGTCCATTGCTTTCGAGTGTATTAGTAGGGTTGCCACTGCACACTGCACAGTCCACACTCGCGAGCAGTCAGCGGGCGGGCGCGTGCACTTACCGCTGTCGTGCGCCTTGTGCTGGTCGTAGCTGCGCGCGCGCGGCTGCGGCTCCTCGCTGTCCTTCTGTTCTTTTTCTTCGCTCTGGTGGGGAAAGGGATGGATGTTACGGATACTGGACCAACTGGTGCCAAATATGTCACCGATGCAGGTATTACACAAGTGTGAACCGGTAGCCAGGTTGTCAAGCACGATGATTTCATAATGCAATTATCATGAAGCACATATATCTAATACTTGGTAAAACTATATAAAATCACGTTTCTATAATTCAAGGAATAGCACTAGCAGTATGTATCGCTGTAAGTTTTTTTTTGCTTGTGGCATTAAAGTGCTATTTAGTCTTTTTTAAAGTAACTTTTTGATATTGTTATCAAAATCCATTTGAAGTAAGTATAAAGCCCAATATCAATTTTGAACCTTAAACCTTGACAACAGGCCTAAAAGGATTTTAATTAAAAATATGTGCCCAGTTTTTTTTTTTAGGTTACCTCACAATCGCCATCGATGTTTTCTGCGACCCTGGTCTCGATCGGGTAGGATACAATTGGTGGATATTTTATCCCATAAACTATCAGGAAATTAACGAAGCACATACGTAGCAACACGTTTGATAATTATGAGGCGTAATACTCTGTGTTGAAAGCAGGGATCGGACCGGTATTACAACAAAAATAATTGTATTTTTTCTTTGATCTTCTTAAATCGTATTTACGACCATAAAACATTATCTGATTAAATGAATAAAATGTAACAACTGAGATACCGAAATTGAATACCGGTAAATTAGTATGAAAATAATACCGGTACTAGATCCCTGTTTGAAAGTAATGAAAGTATCGTGTATGGCACAGGGCTGTGTCACGTTATATGAGTGAATCAACTATTTGTTATTGTTATTATGTCCCACAGCCAGAGGATAACTGAAGCAAAGACTTAATGTGGCCCTGCGTACTACTGACGCGCTTGGTGGGTGACCCGTTATGGAAGGGACACATAGCATCTACAAATATCTATTGTGTATTTAGATGCAATTAAACTGTGGTTTGAAATGATCCAGGGGAACGTAACCATAGCAACAAAGATAGTTGATTGAGCCATGTAATGTTGTGAGTTACCTTCTCGCGGTGCGCCGGGTCGGGCCCGCCGCGCAGCTCGTGCAGGCGCGCCGCCAGCGACGTGGCCTCGTGCCCGCTCACCGTGTAGTGCAGGTTGCTGCGGACAACGGCCAACTCTCTATACTATTTTAGATCTTATTACAATGGATTAAAGTGTACATATGTTTTTTTAAGCTAAATACGTAATTTATTTCACGTAACAGCAGTTCTGACAATATGACATCCATATCACAAGTCGTAGACGCGTCAGAAGCGCTGGCGGCGCCGTGACCCCAGCAAGTCTCGCCACTTCAGCAGTTCTTAGTGATGATACAAGGGTAGCAGCTGCCACCGTAGAAGACTCCGCAGCATCCACAGCGAATGTTTGTATATTTAGGAACCGAAAATCGAAATTGTGTGAAAAACGTTTTATTCCTTTGTTTTTGTATTTCCGGAGGGCAATAATTAACAGCGCAAAAAGGCAATAATTAATTTTATGCGCATAGAAGGTATGTTTCTGTCAACTAGATAGAAAGAGAAATGGCGTCTATGCAGAATAGTTCTAAAAATTAGGTCCATAAGTACAGACACGAAGAATACCCTGCTACTAATTGCCACACCACGCCCAATTACTAATAGTGATGATGGATATTTATTGTAGTTACAGCTCTCAATGATTTTTTTTTCTTCTGGTCATTGCCATCTTCATCATCATCATAATATCAGCCTAAGGTCGTCCACTGCTCCATAGCAACCTCCACAAAGCGACCCACAATGACCGGTTTAGCGCTAGCATCTGTGGATTCCCGCGATCAGGTCGTCGGTCGACCTTGTGGTGGGTGTGCCTACGCCGCCATTGTGCCATCTTGTGTTTGATTTATTAGCTTCGATGGTAAAGTTGTAAGTTGATATTGTTATTTCAGCCAAATACGAAATTTCAAGGCAAGTAATCCGTCAATATTCGTGAGAATGTGTTTAAGAATGTTCCTACTTACCAAATTGGAATAGGATCTGAAGGCCTCAATTTTGATTTTGAATTTTTCTTCGGAGAAAAAGTGTTGTCCAGTTCATCGGTATCCTGAAATAATGTATAAATTACACATCTATCTATATATATTAACCACTGACGTCCACTGCTGAAGAGGCCTATTCAATGGACCGCCACAGTGAGCGAATCGTTCAGGAAATGACAACACATCCTAGAAGCACAATTAAATTTCTGAATTTTGCATAAGGTATACAAAAATAATATGTCGAGCTGCTCACCACATAAATTCGTATTCGTATGTATACAAAAAAAAACAGTTATTTCATTTTCAATATTGTAGGAAATAAAGTAGAATTTCTTATTATTAAACATGAACGGGACTTAACCGCGTATATTAACTTTAAAATTTACCTCCGACGTTTCGAAGACGACGTTGTCCTCGTGGTCTCGGATTAAGACTGTTTAATAATGTGTACAAACCGTGAAAGTTTAAATCAGTAGAATTTCTTATGTTTTAAAATTGAACGAAACAAAATAAATGCAACTCTGTTCAGACTGCAGAAATCATATTTGTATCAAGTAATTCGTTCTATATGAAGGCCCATGGGGCTTAAGGAGTATAAGATAGGAACTCGTATTTACCGGTTGTAACGTTTCTTGACTCGCCATTTGATCGTCTTCAGCTTCTTCTTCTATACACTTCACCTCTTCAGATGAACTCTGCTGTGCAAAAATACTCATGTAATATACCTACTGACTATCGATTTATATTTAATTCGTGATCAGATTATACGACATACGCTATTGGCGCAACTCACGGGCTGTTCTGCTCAAACGCCTTGTTTTCTTTTATGAAACATTTTGCCGTGTTTTAAATGTAATGATCTAATATCCTAATTGCTACTGTTTGGTGTAGAGACTGCAAGATCTTTTTACTCTTAGTTCTCCAAGAAACTCGTAAACAACTTTCATGTCAAGCGTTCTTGAGATAATTCATTCTTTAGTTTGAATGATTATTTAAATTAGCATTTTATGATTAATCGATTTAATGAATTCAAAATCACATTAAGTGATAATATATATGATTTTCTGTGATGAAAGTCTTTGTTTACGCCGTTGGGCAAATAGGGATGAAATTTTTTTTAACATCTATGGAACATAACTCTGAGAACATAGTGTTTATAGTATGTACTTTGACCTTACCGAGTTATTAGTAGTAGAATGGTTCCGGCTGTGCGGTCGGAAGCCGGGCCCGGGCGGCAGGTTCTTCTGCACGCAGCAGTTCACGCCGGGGCTGAAGTGCAGCTCCACATGGAATCTGGACATACGTAATACAACATTTCGTCAGGTGACAACCAAAACTCACTAATTACTACCACCAATTAATAGCCATAGTGAATCATATTGATACCTGCATAAGGTTGATTTTTGTTTAATTATTTTTTTGTAGTATAAAGTTTTGGTTGTCACCTGACGATTTGAAAGTTTCGCGTTTTGTACACATATGAACTTAAATACATGTATATGCAACTTTATTTCAATTTAAAACCGCTTCCATTTCAATGGAGTGTTTTTGTACTAGTATTAGGACGACGGCCTACAAGAGATATACATAGACTACTAATTACTAGGAGGATATAACCAATACGGAGTAGCCATTAACAGGCGTTCCCCTTTGCCAAAATTACTCGGTCGCCGGTCATAATTCTTGATTCGTGTGCGTGTGTAGCGACGCACGTAAAAAATGCATTAGTGTTAACATTATTTATGTGTGTTACCTCACCCCCGCACTGAAAATGGCAGAATTTTTCCGATAGAAATTAGTGCGTGTGTCGGCTCCATATTGGTTATATCCTCCTAGACTAATTAGTAATTATCTATACATTCAACCTACTGAGTTTATGGTGTGATAGATGGCGCTACGCGTTTGCCTAAATGATGAAATATTTGACCACTAACCTTTCCTCAGAACATGGGTCCTTCGTAGGGTCCTCGTACAGCATGACTACGATCTGAGACATGTAGTTCAGTTCCGACACCATAGACACGTACTCCATTGCGCGCCGCCACTGCTCATCCTTCAATACCTGACAAAACAAACGAAGGAATGAATATACATAGATTTTCGTTAGCTGAACGTTTCGCATATCATTTTTGTATGTTCTTGGGACGAAAATATTTAAGTGTCTCCTAAAGATTTGTAGCGAGTGGATGTTAATAAATTTATAGTTAAAAACTGTATGTAGTGTAGGGACGCACGGCCAGACTCAGGCGGACTGTCGATCGCTTGTTGCAGTCATTCAGCCCAATATCTTTAAAGTGTACAGACTTCAAGGATCAGATAACACTTGGATATCTATACAAAACACGTTCGGCGTCTTACAGGACGGTGCCGCAGTACCAACCCCTTTCCGTTAAACTTGGGTTCAGTTATAAGCGTCGAACAAATGCATAGTACTCGTACGCTTATGGAGTTTAGTTTCATTGAAGTTTTCCGAAGAGCTTTTTTGCACACACATTGTCAATCAGTGGTCTGTTGCATAATAACTTGTAATATTAGCGGAATTCTCATCCTTATTTCGTGCATTAGAAAGAGGGTCCCGTGATCATATTTGTTCCAAATTATCAAGCAATAGGCCCAAGGATTTTATTATATATCAGCGTATTTTATATTAGGTTCAATAAAGTCATACAAATAAATGTGACAAAGGCATTAAAGTACGTACGTCCAGCAAGCCCCCGAAGCGCAGCACGGTGAGCAGCGAGTGCACGTGGCTCTCGCTCGTGAAGTAGAGCCGCGTGCGCACGTGCCGGCCCGGCGACGACACGCCGTGGCTGTACCTGCGCCACACGACACACTCCACGTCTACACAACGTGTCCCGACATGTCTCACTAACTGTAACACACCGCCTGTACTAGGTTTTCCCTAGGGACAGTATGAGGTTCTTCAAAAACGGAGTGCACAGGTTCTTAGGCAGTGCGCATGTGAATACTCTGGAGTTGGAGGCGATTTATAGTGCAGGCAGCGTCTTACTCTTAGTGACACATATCGAGACAGTGTATAGTGGTTTCTATAATGGTGATATTATAAATGAGTATAATATTTATATATAATATGAATAAAAAATACTGGAATCTCGTCTATTCAGTACGCTGTAACACCAGGAACCCATTAAGGTTGTAACCTTATAGTAACTTATAATAGAATTTTATGTTGTCAAGAAAAGTTCTTGGCCCGAAACAGAGGCTTCTCGGGAAACGTGGTTGTCATGGGGTACTTTAAGAGATCCTACCCTGAATAAAGTAATACAATTAAGCCTGAAGTAGGACATCGCTAGAACTATACATTTCCTAGAAACACAGCTTGAGTTGATTAGTTAAAAGTAATAGTTAACCTCGGGTTGAGTCTGTTGACCGTCTCCTCGCCGGACTCCTCGATGTTCCGCTGCAGGTCGGCGCGTATCTTCTTGAGCAGCGGCGTGCAGATACCTTGCCCGATTGTCAGCTTTTCTTGCATCGTCAGTCCATATTCCTGAAAATTATAAACATTAAGTTAGATCTAAATAATTATTGGGTGCACTTTGTTAATAAGTAGACCACGGATTCTTGTCGCGATGACGTCACAATAGGGTAACTTGGGGAGTAAATGGAACAGTCGTAATTAATACGGATTTATTAAGATGAAAAAATCATGTGTTAATATTAATGAATATGAAAAATGTTACTAAATATTTTTTGTATATTACTGCGAAAATTCCTATAAATCAATTGTTTAAATTATCGAGGTTTTTCTTTCGTTAAACTGACCAATTTCTATTGTGATTGATTAAAATTTATTCGGTTAATAACCGTATTTTTTTCTGGTGCAATGAATATATTTTTAGCTTATCTTATTTTTTGTTTATGTATTTTGTTTCCACCGTTCCATATACTCCCCAGGTTACGTCAAGTGACGTCACCGCGACAAGAATCCGGGGTCTAACAATTAGCCATTTCGTGTTCACTTATCGGTAGTAAGCATATTAATACGGAGTCTTACTTAGACTCTTGTAACATGTAAGAGAATTCGATGTAAATTTTCGTAGAAATTTTAGTAAACAGGTCAACAATTCCGTTTTCATTTAATGTATGTTTAACTATTTTGCTATAAGCTGTGGACTATTTTAATATGTTACTCTGTAAACATGATTATATTTACCTGTGGAATAACAATATCTGCCAAGTACTTGGCATACATGTACAGCTCCTCGGCCAAGTCGAACTGCAGCGCGTGCTGGTTGTGCTGCAAGTCGTACTTGATGCAGTCGTAGATGTCGGGTATCTTCGAGATGTCGTAAGTTTTGTTTTTTGTGCAGAAGTCTTTTTCTATCTTGCCCCAGCGGCGGCCCATCAGCTCCCAGGTCTCGCCGTGGTACAGGATAGTATCTGGAAGATAATGAGACGTCAATGTTGATAGACGTCAATCGACAAAATCAATATAGGATTGCTTTGGTTTCCTTTGTCTTATTAGGAAGAATCACGTAGGATTTAATCTCTAGTACAGTCGCCATCAGATATATCGGAGCTGTGGAGGTGGTCACAAATATGTGAACATGTACTTTATCGCCTTGACAATAGAGGCGTTGTTCAGATATTTGTGACCACCTCCACAGCTCCGATATATCTGATGGCGACTGTACGTAGAAGAAGACACTCCAATACAAGAACATTCATTAAAAGCTTTGAGTCGTTTGGCGCACAATATTTAAAAATTGTTGAAAGGTTAAGACAAGGTTTAAAGTCAAGATAAGAGTATAAAGAAGATGGAAAGTACTGCTTGTTGTAATAATACTGAAACCAAAAAGCAGATTAACCGATTCAGTGCGGAGGGCGCGACAGGCGAGTCATCAATGTTTTTAACGTGTGGCGTATGACACAAGAGGAGTGTCACATTCTATGATCGCGTTATGGAATAATTGTACGTCGCCACAGACAAAAGTTTTGAAAATGGAAGACCATGAATCGGTTAAAGAATTACATTCTTTGTAAACTCTGTAGATAATGATCTTTCACAATGGAATAGTACGTGTATGTACTACTTTCATTGATCTGGGATCACTGTGGCCTGTTCAGTGGTGGTGGACCAACCTTTAGTCTTGGGGTCGTCCTTCTTCACCAGCACAATGTGCACCAGCTGCTGGATCAGCGTGTGCACGTGGGCGCAGCAGCGCACGGGGTTCTTGACCAGGTCCATGGCGGCGCTGATGCTGGAGCTCTCGCACGGGTTGATGCGCTGCCGGTCCTGCTCCGTGAACTCGCGGTCCACTTGCATTGCTTCGTGGAGGCGAGCCTTGGCCCTGAAATATGGGGGAAATTGAAGACATTCATTAAAAAAGAGAGAAGGTTTAAACGGTGAGAAAGTATGAAAAAAGATCGAGTAATATACTAAAAAACGAAAATATTGTTCCCCCATACAAGTCCATTTATGAGAGGTAGGGCACAGCGAAGTACCATCACGCTCGAGTCTGGAGAAGCCCAACTGGGAAAGTACCTCCTCCTTACGGAAGACCACAGCCATAATAGCACTGCTACCTTTCAGGTATGTAGTGTTGTGTTCCTGATGGTGAGTAAGGTTCCCAGAGTTCCAACCCCCCTTAAAGGTCGGCAACGCGCTTGTGACTCCCCTGGTGTTGCGGGTGCCCATGGGCGACGGTAATTGCTTACTATCAGGCAATCCGTCTGCTCGTTTGCCACCTTAAGTCATAGAAAAAAAAAATGCATATCTGCAGTAGAAAAACGTAAGGGTGTTTGGAAAGCGAGAAGTATGTGCCTAAGCACATAATTGCCAAGCTCGACTGACCACCGGCAGCCAAGCTGCACATTCCACTCGGATTTCTATAAGCCCTCTTTTTAATAATATATAAACAAGTTGCTTACTCCAGTTACACCTGCAATAATATCTAGTACAACGAAATAACCATTTATAAATAAATATTTCGGGACAATCTGACACAAATCGACCTAGTCCTACGGTAAGCTCAGTAAGGCTTATATTGTATGTACTAGACGACGATATATATAATAGACATGACTCAGGCACAAATATCTGTGCTCATCACATAACACAAATAAATTCCCTGACTGATGACTGGGATTCGAACCCAGGACCATCGGCTTCATAGGCAGGGTACCCACTAGTCACCAAACTATTTTACTAAAACTTTTTACTTATGTTTATTGAACTACAAATTAATATCAACACTTTCAACTTACATGTTCTGTACCTTCGAAGAATCACAATCATTATCAAGCAATCCATTAGTGTTAGCCGATTTAACCATCTGCACTAGAATCGGTGTAAGCTCCCCCTCGAGAGCGAGCAATCCCTTCGCAAACGCCGCGGCGGTCATTTGGACACGGCCCTCGTCTGACGCGTAGATTTTCAGGTCGTGCCGGAATGTAGAGTGGAGACGCAGGAGTCCTAGCCCTTGAGTACCGCCTTCGCCTAGCAGACATTACAAAGATTAGTGGGATGAAATGTCTGTTATCGTTATGGCTCACTGTTAAAGAATATCTATGGTACGGTCAGCTGTAGAGAAAAGGTGCCGTGCCTTACAGACTCGCATGGCGGGGTGGTACCTTTTCTCTGCAGCTGACTGTACAATACATACGCAACAACAATTAAGACACTAGGTGCTGCGTATCATACATTTTATTGCTTATTTTGTTAATTCATTAATTCAATTTCATTATTTTATACACAGATCGACAAACCCGCATGTCTAAAGGTGATGGGCATGGTTTTCGCGCTTAAATGATAATTTAGTTTGATTTTTGTCTGGGATAAGATGGGGTTAGCTGAAAGCTGCGGCACAATTTCTCAGCTTGGATCCGACCTCCTAGAATCACCTCGCCAAAGTATTTCAGGGTGACCTGTGACACCTCACAGCCATCTACCTACTGTGAGTTATGTAGTCCTGGTACACTAACCATGTATACCGGCCATACCACCAGGCGACATTTACCAGAATAGGTGCATCAGTTCATCAGATCCGGTCTGCCGACATCATGTCCTGCATAGATCTTCCTATGCTGTCCTGTGATGTAAACGGTTCCCCTTGTTTACGCATAATTTGTTTTGTCATAATTTTAAACCGCATACCCAGTGTTGTTATAATTGTATATGAGCAGAAATTGATCTCGCATAATTCTGTTTTGCCGAGTTCTGTTACGCCAGAACTAAACTAAGCCGAATGGTCGATACGCATAATTTGGAAAGCCCGAATTATTACGATTTTTTCCCAGGAGTGCGTTTCTGTTGTGGTCGCAGTTCTAACCTAACCTAACCGAAATTGTTTTTCTGTTGTGTTCACAGTTCTAACCTAACCTAACCGAAATTGTTTTTCTGTTGTGGTCACAGTTCTAACTTAACCTAACACACTTTCGGACATTCGGCCTCAATAATAGTATGCTAATATATTTTCGGACAAAGTAGTATTCGGCTACTAAAGAATTAGGCTAAATAAAAATCGGCGACATTAAAATTCGGCGTAAATAAATTATGCGAAACTTGGTATGCGTATTAAGATTCGGACAAAACAAATTATGCCAAATAAAGGGAACCCGATGTAAACTATTCCGGTCTATACCGACCATGGTACCTTCAGCAGAACACGTTGCACATGTCTCTGCTTGGCGACCTGTCAGCGTCACCTCATTACCGCACTTGAGGATCGGCACTAATGACCGTTCACAGTATACCGGGTGATCAATCCAAATGGGTCAGTGGGGGGAAGTCAGAAACTATGAGAGATTTGTTGAACACCTAACATTGTTTACAAGACTTCGACCAGGTTCGATTTCTGGTTATGTATGAGAGATTTAAAAAAAAGTTTGAATGCCATTATTATCAAATCTGAAATCGAAGCCAGGGTTCCTAAGAACATATTTCGCTATCTCTCATAGTTTCTGAATCCCCCCACTGACCCATTTGGATTGATCAGGATCACCCTGTATACTGTAAGTTATGTAGTCCCGTGACGTAAACTAATCCGATTCATGCCGGTCTGGCTGCCTGGCTAAGCTTAGAACATATAGAAAAGTTCCGCTGATTGGATCCGAACTGCCGACGTCACATCTTGTACTAGCGTTTGTTAAAAGCAAAGTCCTGTGAGTTATGTAGTGATATGCTGCACTAACCGGGTATGTGCCGGCCCTGGCCACCAGGGTACATGCAGCGGAACATGCGACCCAGCTCCTCGGCCTGGATCCGGCCGGCCGGGGTAAGCTCGCCGCCCCACTTGAGAATCAGCACCAGCGACGGCTCGCCAGCGCCCTCTACTGTAAACGAGGCACATTTTAGTTTCAAAGACATCTCTATTAGGTTGGTAATGGGTTGAATGTTCACCGGCAGTATTAAAGTAACAAAAGTACTACCAAATCTTAAGATTTAAATTTTAACACTGCCGGCAAAAACGTTCCGAGTAGGTTTTACACTGACCGTGACAAATTATGACAAAAAGTGATATATTTACATAAATACATAGTTGCTATATAATGCTCTGGTAAGTATTTTTTGGAAATTGAAATAGTTTTACGAGTTTTTTAAATAAACCGATCACATAAGTGTAAAACCTTTTATTTTTTTAAAGCATACAAAGTCCGACTACCTACTCCAATTCCAAGTTATTTAATAATAATGATCTTTACAAAACTAAATGAATATAGGTAAAAACTTAACTAAAGGACCATGTGTATTGTAGTTGTGCAGATAATAATATGGAACTTACGTCAAAATTTGAATATAGAACACCAACATGTGTGAACACACACGTTACTACTACATAGGCCAGGTTCATTAGCTAAGTTTTTTACCAATACTTCAGTTAACCTATGATTGGGTATATTCTAGAGACCACTACGAATGTACGCTTATTTTTTTTTTTTTCTTATTGAGCTGTGCTACTTGTTGTGATGTATGTCAATTCAATTAAAAGCTTTACTACTATACATGTATAACTAAACTATTGCTTTATTAATGAGACCTGTAGAAGACGCAACATCTATCAATAAATAATAAGGCCCGTACAAGTGCAGTGAAAAATATTTTCCCATCGTATTTTCGTATACGTCTTGCTACTTTATTCACACTCACAACCCATCAAGACAAAGTGGATAAGACATTGCGAGAGAAATATCGATATAGAGTGGTTAGCACCGGAGTATTTTTGTTGGTAATATTTGAGTTTAGTATTCAATTCGAAGCAGGTATGAAACGAAAAGCGTAACGCAATAGCTATTGATACAGCTAAAAATTTATTAATCTATGCGTAAATTAAATACATACAAAAAACCAAATCTAAGAATCTTCTAATAGAGCACTACTAATTTTACTTGCAATTTTCTCGATATACTGTTAAACTACGACCAACATTATTCAAACGTGTACATGAACCTTATCATAATGAAATACCGTCCATTATCGGTCTAGACTTTCCCTTGACACATTACATCGGATATACAATGGGGGCGCCATCAGATACATCATAGTCAGGATTCTAAAACATCTTAACACACCTTTATTCTGGCCTACTAAGCATAAGTGGAGTAACTCCGTTTAATTTTTCATTTCAATATGTACCTTACTGTTTTACGGCAAGTTTTAGTAGGGCAGTATGTGTACAGATATTTTGAACATGTTGATCGTTTCGAAATATCTGAAGGCGCCAGTAAAAAAAAGCGTGTAAAAGTGTGCAGACCGTGTACTGGGGGCGCGTTACCGTCGTCGGAGCTGGAGCCGCGGGGCCGGCCGCGCGGCTGGTACTTCATCTGCACCTTGCGGTTGATGCCCGAGAAGTGGCCGTACCTGTCACCCGACAACCAGTTTTAATATCCGCACCTTACCTCTCTAGTGACGTCTAGTACAATAAGAGCATTATCGACAGTAAAATAATATTTATATTTATTTTATTTGAAACGATAACAAGAGCATTCAAAATTATTTTCAAGTCAGAAAGATGACAATACGCTGAGAAAAATACATGAAATGAAAGGAATTGTATAAATAAGCAATTGTATGACCGCGTCGATCTCATCTTACAAGCAAGGCGTAAAAGAAAAGTGCAAGATGAATTTAGTGTCAATAGTGTCGGAAACAAAATAGAACTCTCGGTTTCAATTTTAAACGAAACAAAAGAAATGCAACTCTTTTTGAATTATAATTGTGTTATTAATAATATTCGTTAGGTACAGTCGCCATCAGATATATCGGAGCTGAGGAGGTGGTCAGAAATATCTGAACAACGCCTCAAGGCGATAAAGTGCATGTTCAGATATTTGTGACCACCTCCACAGCTCCGATATATCTGATGGCGACTGTACTACAGGTACAGCAACCAAAGTAGCCAAATAATCGGTGCAGACCTTTAAGGTTCCGTCACAGTCGAGCCGGCGGGGCGTGAGCGCAGCGCGACACAATTGTGCCTAATGTAAAGATATATAGCATATATTCAGACATCAGTGCCGCGCCTTGCTCGTGTGTAACTAAGCTTTTATTTGTATATCAATATAAGAATGTGTTAAGCTTATAATTATATATTTGGCCAGTTTGACAGCTACTATCCATCACGCTTGTATCTGGGGCAGCCCAACTGGGGAAGTACCTCCTCCTTACAGAAGACCAGTTATAATAGCACTGCTACCATTCAGGTAGGTAGTGTTGTGTTCCTCATGGTGAGTAAGGTTCCCAGAGCTCCAACCCCCCCTTAGAGGCCGGCAACGCGCTTGTGACTCTCCAGGGGTGCCCATGGGCGACGGTAATTGCTTACCACCAGGCATTCCGTCTGCTCGTTTGCCGCCTATGACATAAAATAAAAATACTAGTAGCCGTAAGACGTAAGGATAGTTACATCTCGAGCACACTCTTGAGCTGCTCCAGCTTGCCCTGTTTCTCCTCGATCTCGGGGTCGGCGTGCCGCGTGTGTATGTCGGCCAGCAGCGCCCGCGCGATGTCCAGAATCTCTTGCAGTTGCTTCGGCTTCTTTAGTTTAACGTGCCCGCGCTTGAAACCGGAATATTTCTCGAAGATTTCGAAAAATCTGTAGTAAAAAGGACGTTAAGGTATAAATATGTTATGTGTAAATAGTATGAGTACACGAATAAATCATTATTCTATTCTATTCTATGAAAGCTGATGGCTTACATCATGCTGACAATTCTGCGGCCCTAGTGAAAAAAGTATGGATCATTTTTTGTATTTTTAGTCTTTTTTTATTAGGTTATTAATATTTAGCAGAGATCGTATAAATACATATTTTCATTTAGCAGTTTGTTATATTGATTTAGGTATTAAAATAAGAAAGGCTATACAAAAATTTGAGAAAATTATTAGAATAGCACGGAAAAGTGACGTAATAATAGTAATAAAGGTCATAATCGTTACAAAACTTAAGATGTGGTTACCTATCAATTTAAGGATATGATATCTGATAGTAATCTTAAATAAATAAATATATTAAAAAAAACGTTTTACATTGGAAAATTTAAAAACTCCATGTGCTCTTTTACAGTATAAATTGATACTATCAGTCCCTTCAGTTGAATCTGGGATCTTCTATGCAAAGCCTGCAGGCCGATTCCGACCCAAGAATCTCAAGTCGTCTAATTAATTCGTGAGATGTATCTATTTTTTGTTTAGTTAGTAACTTAGATTTAAAAATTGTAGTGCCCTTCCAGGCTTCATAGCTGAACTTCTTTGTGATATAATATCTTGTGTACCTATGAATGCAATAAATAACTGATAACTGAATTCTCTTCTATCCGGTCTGCGCAAAATGAATCAGAGGATTTAGCTGGGCTCTTGAGTTAGTTTGAAGTCTCCTGCTTGAATCTAATGATTCATGTAGTAGGATTAGATGTAGATCTTCTTGGCATCACATGTCTAAGCACGGTTATCTTATCTCCTAACACTAACCTTGGGTGCCGCACTTCAACTTTCATTTTCTGTTTAGGCGTTCTGTCCCCATGCCGAATAACAGCAACAACGCATCTGAAAATTGGGATTGTTCATGTCACTTTATATGAATAACAATGACGGATTCACATTGTATTCTATTATTTGATATTTCTTTATGTAATAGTAAATAATGTAGCAATAGTAGTCTTTTGTCCTTTGTACTAGCTGGATAGTGCCACCTAGACCGTATATTGGGCTTCACTGAAAACTAGCGTTGCAAAGTGTGCCATCTGGCTCACTTTGTGACATTATGCTGAGTGACAAATAATGAGTGCACAAATAATGATTTAATTTTGTTATTTTTGTAAGTGATATGTGCTAATAGCTGTATTTTCTTTCTTTCTTTCTTTCAATCAATATATAACATGTGTATTGTTTTCTATTTGTTACAAAATATGTATCGTTACGCTAGGATGTTTCTCACTTACGTACAGCTTAGAAAACGGTAATCGTTTTATACTAGTGTACTATGAAGCTTAAAAACGCGATGAGTATTGAGTATACCTAGTTGAAGGGGTGTTCACAAAAACGAGTGACTACTTGCGGCTCTCAATGTAATCTAATATAACTTTCTAAGACGAAGAACAGAAAGGATATAATTCAAAAAAATAATCGTACCTCAACTCCATCATCTTCCCAAATGTGGTGGGCACTATTGGCGGATCATCCAACTGGAAGGGCACAGACCAAGGAATGTGTAGAGTCGGCGCCAACTCGCGCAGTATCATGTTACCGAGTATCTTCGCGCAGTCATCGTAGTACTTGTTTGAGTTTTTCACGAATGAAAAGCCGTTTACGTCACACACAAATGATTTTCCGTTCGCCCTGTTTAAAAATAAATAGTGTTAATCGCTTCGACAGTTTTACTGAGTTTCACAGAAAAGTTAACGCATTCACTGCCACCGACGCATATGTGCGTTCATTTCCATACATTTCTGGAGGGGGTGGCAGCGAATGTGTTAAAACTGATTATAACACCGGTCCTAGAAAGCTACCTTGTGGGATACTTAATGTAACACACAAAGTAAGGGATATATGGTAAATTTTTGTACCCGTATTCCTTGATTTCAGTAACTTATGTAATCAATAAGCAAATTTAAAACCCCTGACACTAATGATATCGAGTTTAAGTAGCGAAATGGCATACGGCTGATACAGCAACAGTGTCTAATGCCTTATTGAAATTCTAAACCAGAGCAAGGCTATACAGTGGATCTCATTGCCACTTTAGACTCATGAAAGTTTCTGCTTCTTAGTTCAACTAGGCAACTACAAAATTCTTAAAAGAATGGGATGGGATGCCATTATGGGCCCCTTATCTACTTTTACACAGTGCTCGCAATGGCGACAGACAATAAAAGCCTCAAGTATCTTGGGCTAGCTAGCCCTAGGGAAACTAGCTAGTTTTCAAGTTAGTACTTAAACTCACCTTAACAGATCAAATCCACAGACAGTCTGTTTGAACGCTAGACAGACCTTCCTGGAGATAAGCTTCTCCTGGTTGGACAGAATGACGGGGTAGCGGATCTCCTTGCCTTCAGAATCGCGCTCTACCTTGCCGTCAAGGGCTGGGCTTTTACGCGCTTCTGCGTGCGCGTAGTCTGGGCCCACGGTGTATACTTTTACGTCAGTGCCTAGATATATAAATAAAAGTCAGTTTTTTTTACTATCACCGCCGAGAAGGGGTGTTTAATATTCTTTATCTTAACCATACTTTTGGTTTAGGAAGCTCACTGCATTGATTTGTTGTGCTGTGACACATCCCAAGACAAGATGTCAGCGAAAATGACCTGTGAAACCTTTACCGAAACCTCACAGCAGAGCTCAAGATAAATGGATTTAATTCGCTGTATTAAAGTATACAGCGAATGAAATTAGTTTAATATGTGTATAAAATGCAATTTCCAAAGTCACAATGTTATTAATATGTATATGTTATTAAATTTCTATTGTATATATTGCTGATTCATCTTCCTCCGCGTAGTCCTGGCATTTTGCCACGGCTTAAGGGAGCCTGGGATCTGCTTGGCAACTAATCTCAGGATTTGGCTTAGACACTAGTTTTACGAAAGCGACTCCCATCTGACCTTACAAGCCAAAGGGTAAACTAGACCTTATTGGGATTTGTCCGGTTTCCTCACGATATTTTCCCCGAAAAGCGCCTGATAAATACCAAATGATATTTCGTACATAATTTCTGAAAACCTCATTGATACAAGCCGGGGTTCGAACCTGCGACCACCGTATTGCAAGTCGCACGCTCTTACCACTAGGCCACCAGCGCTCTATACATTTTATATATTGCTGTTTAATCCATATAATTAGATGTTTATATAATACAAATTTAACAAGACGCATCGATCCAGTTTGACAAATACAACGAAAAATAAATGACGTTAACTTCTCTAACTTCTGAGTTCCGGCTATTCAACAATCTCGAGTGCTGTTGAAAACAGTGTGATTACTTGGAAATTTGATCGGCGTGTGTGATAAAGATATAAGTCAGATAAACTACGTAAGTAAACGTACCATCGGTAGGCATAAAGTCTTCGTAGATAAAAGATCCAGTCTTCCTTACTCTAGATTCAGGTGAATAAATACTGCTGCGACTTCCAATCTGAAAAAAAGTCGAGTTGCGTAGTCGAATCATAAAATCAGGGTTAGATAACGTACAAAATAATGGTGCCTAAATAAAATTAATATATCAATATTTTTGGGAGAATCTTACACAAATCGATATAGGTACTCCTTATTGCGTTGTAGGTATTAGACGACTATACAGATACATAGCTTTTCCTCGCAACTTCGTCGGCAAGGCATGCCAGTCTTTAAAGTATGGTTGCGGGATAAAAATTATCCTATGTCCTTTCTCGTAGCTGAAACTCTCTCCATAACAAATTTGATCCCAATTGGTTCAGCGGTTTAAGCGTGAAGAGCTAACAGACCGACAGAGAGAGTTACTTTCGCATTTATAATATTAGTATGGATATGGATATATAGATACATATAAACTACACTTTACATAGATAGCCAGATAGATAGATGTGCCATTTGGGGTAGTCAGCCGTCTGATTAGAATAGCACCACCCCATCTCTACCCGCGGGTGTCGTAAGAAGCAAACAAGGGAAGAAACCGGCAAATGAGCAACAGCGTCCGTCGAAATCCAATCTACAGCTACTGAGGACGTTGCCAAACGTGGCGACTATGGCAACCACCTCCCAAGATGATACATTTCATATTTGGGGGAGGTATATGTCCAGCAGTGGACGACATACGACATATGGCATAAATGATGAACATAGACAACCTTCATAACACAAATATTCCTGATAAAAACATAAATAAATGTTCTGGCCAGGATTTGAGCACGCACGATGCTTTGTACTCTTCGTAGGCGGAGTCACTATCGACTCAGCTAGGAGGCTGTTGAATGGAAAATTGAAAAAAAGACAATACGTACATATTATAAATTGCTAGGACTATTCCTAAAGTTATACTACTAGTATGACCAAATCAATTATAAGAAATGACCTGAAGGTTTTAGCTTATCACAAAATAATAATTACCAGACTCCGGATTTTTCACGGCAATACAAACGACTGTCCAAAATGATTAGTGTTATACAATTTTTTTTATCGATATCGAGAATTTTTGAATATTTTAATAATAATTCGCAACAGTTAATTTAATATATGCAAAGAAAGTATTAATTCAGAGATTATTTCATATTTGTCGGTTAAAAATACGAGGAATATCTGTAAAACGTATGCAACCTGAACCACAAACGAACAACTACAACGAATTTTATAAATTTGCCTCCTTGACGTCGAGTGAAGTTGAACAATCCTTTCGAAGATGAAACATCTGTTTCATCAATCATCATAAATATTTTGTTTATTTGGTGGCCGTTACTTTTTTCTATTACACAACTATCGATAAAAATAAATGTTTGTAACACTAGTAAGCGCCAGTTTTTGTTTTGCCGTGAAAATTCCGGGCTTTGATAATTACATCATCTGATAAAGATAGCAGTTTATAAATAATTGATTGTCAATTTCGTCACTGATTACGATATTATTAGTAATCTACTAAGAAATTCCTCACTAGCATTATAGCTTGATACCAAAAATGTGCAACTAGCGTACTCCAGTACATACATATGGCATTCACAGTCAACGCTACAACGGCGCGTCAGATTACGAGTGTATGTTAAACTCAAATGTATAGGAGCTGCCTGGTATCACGAACGTCGAAGTTCGTATATTTCGAGCATTTTTTCTCTTTTACTCCAATTAAGGCGTCATGACAGTGACAGAGACAATCCGGTAGCGCCGCTGGATATTTACGCCGTCTAGCTGAGGCCACACATTAACACCATTCCGATGGTCGATATAATATGTATTTTGATAAAATAACAATACTTTAAGCAACCTTCAAAGGACTCGTATTTGTACAAAGTCGTGATCCCGTTTTTCAGGCAAACGTCGTAACGCCATTTATTGCAAGAACTGTCGATTCTTCAATAATCACAGCAAATCACGAATTACCTTAACAATGTTTGACATTACGATAATTTTTATTGTTTATTTTTAGATGTTGATTGAAAATGATTGTTTACGCGATTGGACAGCTATGGATAAGAAGAAATTAGAAGTGTTAGTAGGTGTTTTATGACGTTGCAAGTTACCTTTCTGAACAGCCGCTGACTGCCCCCGCCCGCGGACGTCGGGTAGTAGATATAGATATTGTGGTCTTCGGCCGACACTGGCTTCTCTACGAAAGGCTTGTTGAACACCACGCCGTTTACTTCCACGTGGTCTTCCGATTCTACTAACTCATGATCTGTAGCAAAACTATAGATGTGGCAAGACTGGCAAGCGATATAAAAATATGTTTATCCATAATTACATCAAAGCATAAAGATATATACTACATTAACTGTATATAAACACTTTGGTTGGATTTCTTACAAATTTTGCTTGGTAATCCTGGTGTTTAAGAAAGAGTCACGGGGTGCTAATTGGATTTTGATTCGAACCTTTGGTCAATCAAGGCTACACGTGTATTACATACAATTGTTAACCCTATTGTATTGCATGAAGGTTCACTTTAAGTTGTCAGTTGAAAAACGCCGCGATTTTCAAAATGCGAACAACCAACAATTAAACCGAACTTTAATAAATGAAAACGAAAATGAAAAATACTTTATTTTTAAATACGGAAAGGGACACTCACGCTTAGGATCAGGTGAGTCTCTATCTAAAACTGCATATCTCGGTATTTCGATTCCTTCTCCTTCTAAGATGGCGTACACTTTTCTGCGATCCTGAAACAGCCGCTTGAATCAATACGGTAATATAAATTATAATAAAGCAATCAATGTTCAATATTCATTACTAGGTGACTACAGGCTTGTGATGAAAAACTAGATTATATTATGCATATAAAAGAACTAGCTAGAAACTCGTTCCATTTATAATTGACTGGTTACTTAGCTGGTCATTGACATAGGAAACCAAAGAAAAACGTTTTGTGTAGGAAACCCTTGGGTTGATAGACGTAATACATACCTGAATATCATACTGCATATGCAGATTGTTAATGACATAAGGCTTCCTCAGTTTCTCGTACTGAATGGCTTTGTCTAACGGGAAGCCTTTCGAGTGAAAAGATATCAAACAGTCACAGATAGGCCACTCCTCTACAGGACTCTGTAAAATACGTATAAAGATTGTGTTTATTTCTGCTACCCTGGTGCCATGGACGAGGATGCGACATGCAATGAGGAGACAACCGATGCTATAATTACGGTGTTGTGTGCATGGCAGATAATGAGCCAAGTTCTTTACATGTTTAGTGTCATTGTTTGCATATATCCCTTAAAATCGTTTTCATAAATATTTTACGTGCTATAAAGTGCTTATAACACTACAATAGGTTATGCCTTAGAAAAAGACACCCCAGATAATGTCACACTCACACTACGACGTAGCGTCGTTCGTAACACTATTATTAAAGTTTGAATGACGTACCACAAATAAAGAAATAATCTATGTTATTTCATATATTTTTTTTTTATTTAGGTCTACGATCGACCGCGATGACTGGGAACGACTGATAGTTTACTTCGTATTGATAATAAAAAGTTTACGACTATTCTAACCGCTGTAATACATAAAAAGTGGGAATTAAACTCATGGAAAAAAATATCCAACAAGTATGGTTAATCTAAAGTAGAATCTTACAATTTAAACCTACGGCAATTGTTACGTGGCCTGTAATTTCGTCGGCACACGGAACCAAGCAATTGTGGTAATTTTGTCTTTTAAGAAAAAAATTGCCTGAAATTGAGTGCACAATAAAATCAATTTACATTTTAAACTGGTTAGAACTTGGCCCACTTTACTTCGTCACTAAAACATGCAGAGCACAATGTATATACGTGTGGTGAGGAACATGTCATAATCAGTAATGGTAACCGGACACCCCAGACAAAGGCTGTGTGAGTAAACAAGTACATATGTCCACGGAAATCGGGCGTGTTCCTTTACAAATTTACTTTGCAATTATAACATATACATATATGTTCCGACTTTCGAGCTAAAGGACAAATACAGTCCCTTAGCAGGTAACTGTATGCCACATTCCTTTATTTTAGTAAGTGTTAATACCTATAAACTTGAAACAAATATATGTTTAAGTACTAAGCACCTATATACTTAGTATAGATTGTATAGGTATATCAGTACATACATGCATGTTAAATTTATAGGTAGGTATGTAATCTCGATCTCGCGAATTTTCTAGATTTAATCTCGCCGTCAGGAAATCTAGATCCAGTTATCGATTAATATTTTCGAGATCTCTAATTAGATTGATATTTTTGAGTCGAGCACTCGAATCTGAGATTAAAAAAATCTGTTAAATACAATTAAATTGTATTTTAATATTATCATAAATTGAATTTGAAATCGTGGGGAGAAAACTAAATTTGTGATTAAAAAAAAGCCTTAGTTAGCGACTATTTTCGGCTTCTAATTTTATAAATCTGTGCGCTCGAAAGTCTGAAAATTGGCAACAAAATTTCGATTGGATAAATTCAATTTCGATTTTTGTACGAAATCTCAAATTAACAATCCCGTTTCGAGATTGCATTCCCTAGTACTAGCTACATCTACATTAGCTATACCGTACGGACTAGGTCATTCAGGAAATAATCAGGGGAAAGATGGTTATCAGGATAACTAATAATACTTAATATAGTGAAACAAAATAAACATTCAATATTTAACTGGAATTATAATAACTACTAAGCTCCTGAGTAATTAAATTAGACGTTTTGTATAAGGATTCTATATATACAAAGTCGTCTGTATATAATGTTCATGCACGTGAGTGAAGCTTTCTGGTCTACAAGCTACAGGAAGAGCTAACAGGATATCTATTCCTTTAACGTTAGATTCATTTGACAAGTACATAGACCTATTATATCCAGAATAATCAAATTCATTACTTACTAAATAATATAAACCTTATTTTTTTCTAAAAATAAAACAAGCCACACTCAAAATAGTCACGATTCCCGACATATCTAAACTACTAACGTTGGAGACGTCCATACGCTACGAAGAACGCTTACCATTGGCTAAATTCCGGCAGAGGACAAATCAATCACATGTCGAACAATATGTGGAATTCTTCTAATAAGGAAACTACTACCTATTTTATTTATTGACGATATAATAAAAATAAATAGCATTTTAATTAAAAAATAAATAAGGTGTTAGTGACACACAAGCATACAGCCCGCCTGATGGTAAGCAGTTCGTATTGACAAGTACAACGTCAATAATTTATATATGTCGGGAATCGTGACAAATGTCGGTGTAGTAAATAGAGCCCAGATTGACCATAGGCATATGCATATAGGGAGGTATAACAAACTTTTCTCTGAGAAATCTTAGCTCTCCAATAAGTTTCAAATGAGTGCAATTTTTTAAGGCACTGGATAGTAAACTAATAAGTATTAAAAAAAGATTTAGTACGACAATACTACAGCAAAACTAATATTGATACTACCTAAATTAGCTACCAATGTACTGCTGAGTATTTTGTTCCACTAATAGGTTAGAGTATGAAGAGAACCTTTAAGATAACCTCCTCAGGGAAGACGAGCATCTTGATGTACTCGAATTCGTCGAGCCGCGTGAGGATCTCCTTCATGGGTTTGGACTGCGACTTCTTGGCCATGGCGCACACCCCAACCACAACCTTCTTGCCGCCGCCATCGTAGTGCTGGTCCAGAGAGTCGCACAGATCCAACTCGCCCTGCGGAAAAAACTGTCTAAAACATCAAACACACAATGCGACAAGTTGGAGCCTCGATGGAACACAAGATAGTAGACACATTACCGCCTCTCTAGTGCGTCACTTTCGCACTTACATATTTTTTTTAGAAAATCACCATTACGGTGACAGAGTATAGAAAATCAACCCAAAGCCAAGGGAGACAAGAAAAAATCCTGATTGCTAATAAAATGAGATAGATTTATTTTTAAGATTTTTATAGGGTGTTAATTTTGCTACTGAAACTCATCAAGCATCAGGATACTATGCTATTCCTGTGTTGCTTGCTTGCTGAGAACCAGTAACATTGTAACTTAAGAACTAAGTTAAACAATAGTATTAGGGTCTAGGTATAGCTGCTAGCATTTTTAATTTCCTGATATATATTGATGAGCAATTAAACATTTGAACTGTAGTTTATAAAAGGTGCTAACACCGTATTCAAAAATAAAATACCAACTCCAATTAAAAACTGATTAATATTTATAATAATGTGAAAATGACAAATCAGATAAATCATTATAATATAACATAAGACTGCTGTGGCAGCTGTGTGGCCATGAACATTAAATAGCTCCTTCATTGTTTAACAAATTCATCTCAAACCAAATGGAGCACTATTGCATTGATATTAAAACTCAGTTTATTAGTTCCAGAGCTATAAGTACTACATCAACAGCAAATTGATTTCAAAGTCAACAGTGACGTAAAATCTAATATTCAGTAGTAAATCATGTGACTACATATTTTTTGTAGAACACATTATTAAAACAAATCACATATACCTATTTAGTTATCTTCTATAAACAATCACAATTATAACAACAAATGTCATATCTATAACCAAACATAAATTTTGCCAATTAAAGCTCACATCTGGCAAACAGTCATCACAGTAACAAAAATCATCATCATTTTGCTCTTTCTTCTTCCTGCTCCTCCATCTTTTTAACCTCCACCAATCTTTTAGCCACTGCCATTCCATCACTATGACACTTCACATGCACCACGGTGAATGTTTCAAGTAAAACTAAAGATAGCACAAAGCTGCTTGTCAACGGCTGGTTATCACACACACACACTAGATAACTATGATAAACTTGACACAAATTAACATACTGTACTGTATTACCTCACTTGACATTGTTGCTAGAATAGACCAGTTATAAAGTATCAGTCAGCTACGAGTATAATCGTAATGTTCTGCATACGGTAGTGTTAGTGTGGGCATGTGCCTTGCTTGATATGCACATACATTTTGTAGAAGATTACAGTAGTTTATGACTGTAACAAAGCTATTTGCAATTCTTATCTATGTTAATCTATAAATCTTAAAGCAATGTTTACATTTTGTTTGAGATAAGGTTTATATGCTTAAAATATTACTGGCTAGCCTTGAGGCTGTTTAATAATGTAGATTAAGGTTGGATTGAAACTAGTTAATCTAATGATATGGTGATCTTGCTATGATCAAGGATCTTCATTATGTTTTATTTTTGTTTGTATTTTGCTCACCTTAGTATCAGCATGTGTCAACTAGTAAGTAGATACTTAAATAAAAAATATTAATTTAGTAAAATTAAATATAACTTGGTATTTTTCTATTGTTTACAATGCAGTATGTTACATAAAATGTGATATTTATTATGAACAATTCCTCAGAAAACCTGTTATTGTGTAAACTTCAATTTGTTCCAGATGTTGACCAAGTTTAAGACTGCTCATGAGTGTACTTTACTAATATTATACTATTTACAATGTGACTCACCTTAAAAACTGATAAAAACATGGTGGACACACATCTTCAATGTCACATGGACTTTTGCCAAAATTATAGCAACAAAGACACTCATTACAGAATATCCCTATATTTTTTTGTTTACACAGGAGATCTCTCCAAATTTGCGCACTCATTAAATCGTGAAGTATTTATTTTAATTTTAATTTGTTTGCTATCTACGTATCCGTGCTGGATCTGATTTTAATGTGTTCCTAAAATTTCTTAATAAAAAATATAAGCGGAGCATGCCTAGGTACTCTTACTTACTGGAGATCTTATTGGGATGAGATTCCCATCGTCACCAACATAGAACTGAGGCTGCTGTGTGGCTTGCCGCAACCCTTGGTACCCATGTTCGAGCTCAGTGTATGACATTACCTATATACATATACTAGCATAGAAAATATACTGGTGAATAAATACTACAATTAAACATACAAATACATTTATATCAAGATGTAAAATTGATATTGTAAAAGTAAAAATATTTTTGTAATCAGCAGCTGGCAAACGCAGCTGACGTCAATGACGTCAATCGCCGGTGACGTTTCGTTAACACGGTTTTGTAATATTTGCATTCGAAATACCTCGTTGTTAAATTAACTTTATGTGATGATTTAATTATAATTGTATACCAGATCATTTATTATCAAAAGATTAAATATGGATTCTGTTTTTTCTTTTTTATGTAAGTAAAAGCAACATGTATAAATTTGGCTTTAACATCCTCAAATCAGCGGCGCTACCGCAAAAATCGATATCAGTAAATTTCGATCGATTGTCTCTGACACTCTCAGGACGTTTTTCTTGGAGTAAAAGAGATAGATGCTTGAAATATACGAAATTCGATGTTCGGGGCCAGTCATGTCAATGTCATTTCATACGTCTACGTCAATTTTTTTTTTTTTTTTTTTTTTTTCGTCCATCTGGACAGGCTAAAGCTCTAAGCCATACTGCCTTACGTCTACGTCAAAGTCAAATCAAAATCAAAACAAGCAAAAGACACGTGAACTAATTTGAATTACCTATAGTTAACAAATATTTTTCTCGATTTTCTGTTTATTATAGTGTAATACAGTAAAGGAAAATGTTAAGAGAAATTCCTACAACTCTCTCTGCTGCAGCGTTTTGGCAATCAGTGAATATCCTAATTACAAAGTCACATGTTATAAACAAACGCGTATGGGGCAGCAAGGTGTTACACAAATCCAATTGCAAACCAACAAATTCTAACATATCAGAATGGTGTTTACCCGCTCAGTGCGGAAGAATAGAAAAAATAGAGAATGTAGAAATGTATATAGATCAATTATGTTCGAATCTACATTTGCAGCTGACTGATAAATCAGATTCAGAAAATACAATTGAGATAATATTGTC
Source organism: Grapholita molesta (assembly GCA_022674325.2). Lineage (NCBI taxonomy): Eukaryota > Metazoa > Arthropoda > Insecta > Lepidoptera > Tortricidae > Grapholita > Grapholita molesta. The sequence continues at coordinate 14,134,485 of CP053130.2, read as the reverse complement.
GGAGCTGCTTCCTAAAAATTATAGTGAGAGCCATGCAGTTCAACTCATCTGTGTCGTGAAAGACATCAATCTGGTTACATTTTATGATGTGACACCTGATAATGGCAATCAGAATATTTGCCCAAATTATTCTTACTCTATCCAATTGAATAACAATGTAATTATCCTGAAAGCTAATTGTGGTCAGTACATGTTTTCTTGTGTAAATATAACTATTGTTATTGGTAGTACATAATGTAAATTTGCTTTGTTTAAAGCAATTTCACTTAATTGGTTTAACTTACCTAGTTTTCTACTCATTCCAGATTCAAACTCCAAATCATTTCAGTGGCTTTTAACAACAGTACTGCCCCAATTTCTCAAGTGGGGACATGAGTGTAGGAATGCAAATCCTAACCTACAATTTTGTAGTCAATCTCTAGTGTTGGTATCTACTGATAAATACTACAAAATGTATAATGATTTAAAAATTAAATATGGGAAGGAAATGGTTAAGGTAAGGTGGCATTAGAGATATACTTTATCTGGCATTTGTTGGAACAACAATTATGTTAAAAGAAAAGCTCTTTTTAAAAGTACTGAATTAAAAACAAAAACAACAAGTGAAAGTAAATTGAGTTTAAGGATGCTATTGCACAATTTTCTTGTTGACAAAGTACATTTTAACAATGTTTTTTTTAGATATGGCCTGAATGCACAGATCCTAGTAAATTTGTATATGAAGATGTGGCTATTGCCACATACTTACTTTTGTTGTGGGAAGAAGAAAGAGCACTGAATCACTCAAACCATCATCAAAGCTTTGTTGACTTAGGCTGTGGAAATGGTTTACTGGTATACATCTTGTCAAAAGAAGGACACCCTGGAGTTGGTATAGATGTCAGAAGAAGGCAAATTTGGGACATGTTTGGTGCTGATGTGAAATTAGAAGTAAGTCATCTTAAACTACTGAAATTTGTTATTGTTGTCCAAATCAAACATTTATTAGTCATGATTAGTAGGTAACATAAAATAATAACGCTTTAATTTTTTGTGTTTTCTACACATATTTACTAAAAGCTATAAAACAAATGAGTCAAATGACCATGAGAATGACTGGTGCAACCTATGTTGAAACATCAGTACTCAAGGTAATTAAATTTGAATACCCAATAGACTTATATAGTTTTTAATAAATATGTATACACATAATAAATTTAATGTGTGTATGTATCATACATAACTTTACTTGCTTATTTAGATGCTGATTCAAATCCTGTGTCCTAAATTTCAGGAAAAAACCATAATACCCTCTGATATCAATCTGTTCCCTGACACTGATTGGATAATAGGTAATCATTCAGATGAGCTCACTCCATGGATACCAGTAATTTCTGCAAGAAGCTCCTACAAATGCAATTTCTTTCTGCTTCCATGTTGTGCTTACAACTTTGATGGTACCAAATACCAAAGGCAAAACTCATCTAAAAGTCAATATACAGAGTATTTGGAACACATAAAACAACTCTGTGATGAAGTTGGTTTTAAAACACATCTTGACAGGTTAAAAATTCCCAGCACTAAAAGGATATGTCTTGTAGGTAGAGGTAGAACATATGCAGAGGAAGCTTTTGAACAACAATGTATTCAGATAAAAAGTCTTGTTGATAAGGAACAAGTAAACAAAAATGAAAATGTTTGGATAAGTGATTTCAAGCCTAGAGATCCTGTAGAAAAAGTGAAAAATTGCACTCAAGTAGATAAAGACTTGATCCAATCAATTATAAGTCACATAACTAACTATTTACTTGAAGGTTGTAATGTATCAAATAGCTGGAATCCTGGCAAAAATGCAGAGATCAATGAACTAGTCCAGTTGATCCCAAACAATCAACTGAAAGCTTTAAAATCAGAGTGTGGTGGTTTACAAACATTGTTGAAAAACAATCACCACATATTCAAGGTCCAAAGTGGTAAAGTCCAGTTTAGGTATCCTAAGACAGTTGAAGAAGTAAGGAAAGATGGTCAGTACAAGAAGAACAAAGTTAAGTCTAAAAACATCAAGATACAATGTCGGCCATGTTGGTTTTACAACTACCATCCTCAGGGATGCCCACTGACAACTGACAAGTGCAGTTTCTTACATGCTAAGAGCTGACATCTACTGGAGATGTTTTTCAAAGGATTATAATAATGGCATCAACATTCAGTTGCTCATTTCAGTCTCTTGCAATAAACTCTGAATTCAAATACATAATTTTCCAATGTAGAGGCAGTGTGAATGGCGGGGCAGATATACTATTGTAGTCTGCAGAGAAAAACAAATCAATAAACAGTACAAAATATATTTCATTTCAACAATCACAATTATTTACAGCAAAAAATATATTCTAACAATTATTATTGAACCAAAGTTTTTCTTCCAGTGTAAATAACCCTGCCCACATACCCCAAAAATATAAATGTATATAAAGTCCATGTAATATTAAATCCCATATTACCAATGAAGTAAGTAACATCTTGTCTTATCAGTAGTGGATACCACTATCAGTTAAATAACAACCTAGTTTCTGATAGTGTTGTAATTTAAGCTGCAAACATTATACAGTATTATTCAATTTCAAAGAATTTATTCAGTTCATTTAAATTTCTCTCATCCACAAATTTAGCCACTTCATGTTCTCCCATAAATGAACACACCATTCTCAGTGTTGTCCAAATTGTGGATGAACTGACATCACCAGATGTTGATTCAGGAAACATGTTTTTAGCTTTATACTGTTGGTTTAATGCTACTAGAAAATGTTCAGCTGCCTGCTTGTGAGCACCTAAATTCATACAAGTAATGCCAACATTGTATCTTGCCCTGATAAACCCTGGCTCTAAGTTCAAGGCTTCATGATAAGCATCCACTGCCTCTTCAGATCTTTCACTATTTGCTAATGTCGCCCCAAGTCTATTCCACAGTTTTGAGTCTGTATTAGCAATCATTAGTGCTGCCTTAAAGCAGTCTACAGCCTTATCATATTCCTGACTGATATTAAAGACTACTCCTAGAGCATTTTGAACATCAGGGTCTATCTGAGAGGGATTCAATTGGGCCGCTCTAAGATATAATGACTTTACATGAGCTTCTAGCCCTTTCAAATCTAAGGTTTTAGGATCAATATCCTGAGGTAGCAAGTCACTGTATTTTGGACTAGCTTTTAACCAATCAATTAGAGACATGAATGCATATTTGGGCATGTTTTCATTGGTGTAAGCAGCTGCAAGTGTAATGTATGCTTCCAATTGTCTAGGATCAATTTGCAGAGATTTCTTCAGTGCAGTTATTGCCAACGGATCTTGTTCATTTTCGGCTTGTGTTGTTCCCAACATAAACCAAGCCTCTGCCAAGTTAGGCTGCTGCTGGCACGCTGCTTCAAAGCATAACACAGCTCCAGGTACATCACCCATTTTCAACTTTTCCTTACCTAGTTCAAGAGCATTCTTATTTTCTAGCATCATGTTTCCTTCAGTAAAAGCATAATCCTCAGCGATTCCATTTGCCATTTCTGAACTCCAGTAATCTGAGTTTAAGCCATCACTCAGCTTGGCCCATTCATCTTTGTACTTCTCTGCCATCTCATCAATAATTTCATCTTTGGTCTTCTGATTATTGTCTTGTGATGCTCCCAAGTTAAGCTCCCCTGCACTTATCCTTTTCATGAAGGACATGAATTGGTTATATGCCAATTCATCATCATTTTTTACTGTATCAACATACTCTTGGGCCTTTGCTCTGACATCAGCATCCTGAGCCTTCTGAAGATCAGATTCATTGACATACTCTATTTGAATATTTGATCTTTGTTGTTGCTGTATCATAGGTTGTTGAGGCATATAAAATGGCCTCAGCAGGTGCTGTGGGGCAATGAATGAAGATGAAGGGCCTGCCATCCATGGAGCTACTTGTGGACTATTTGCAGCAAGACCTGACCTCATTACAGGCTTGGTTTGCTGGGTTCCAATCTTTTCCACCTCAGGAATATTATTAAGTAAAGTATTCATATTAAAAGTTTGTGGTACTTGGGGATTTTGAGCCAAGAATTCGTTGACGAACCTGTCTGGTTGAGACAGCTGCTGAGAGACACCCGCATTCCGGCTGACAATGTTAGACAACTGGACGAGAGAATTGTTGCCTCCGCAATCACCTCCAATAAGCTTATTTAAAGACATCTTCAATACACGATTTCAGAATGTATGTATCACAGGTCACTTAATGAAATTTCAGTTTAAACACTAACTGAGCTACTTTTATTCACAAAATAAAAAACAATGGATCATTTACAATTATTTAAATAAATTATCGTGTCTGTTTTGTCTTAAGAACAAAGTGCGTATGCATATGCAGTTTATTATTTACGAGTTTTAAGACTTTTTTGACGTCCGAGTGTCGCGACTATTCATATCATGCAGGCAGAAAAACGTCAAAGTCGTCAAACCTACTAATGCACGTACACTAGTGTTCAACAAATTTATTTCACATGTCTATGTTGGTTAACCTGATTTTTAATATAATTATTTTAGAAGTGTTCATAGACAGCACGATCACGAGCTCTTTCTACTGATATGATAAAACTACACGAGTAGTTATTAATCATTTAATATTATTATTGAGTGTATTTGAGAAACCCATAAGAATACTCATTCATATGCATAATGCGAATTTACAGAATTTATTAATATTACCCAAGCCGTGGTACGAATGCCGCTCATACTGCTCACAGAGCTAACAGTGCTGTGCAGTGCTTTACTATATTATTTTAAGTTAAAGACGGACGGGTACTCTATCTCGGCTAGAGATAATGTCGCGGTCTCTTGTGCTAGGCCAACTGTTATAAATTAATCAGAATCAGCGTGTCTAAATGCTCAAAACTCGAATCGGACTACGGCACCGAACTCCATACTGCTATTGCTGTCAATGTCAAATTATAAACAAAAAAATTGAGTTCTGCCGAATTTCATGAAACGAAGTTAATACGGTAATTAAAGGTTTAGATAAATTATCATTTTCTTATTCCAGACATACAAGTCAAGTGTACAATTTATACTTACATTTCTATAAATATTATGTAATAATATGTTTACAGGTTATGTCTCATGAATTGTGTCTGTAAAACTTTTTAAACTTTCCTATATCAATCAATATCAATAATTTCCGCAAAATGTCACCCACGAGTAGTGAAACAAGTAGAACAGATGCCGACACGACCAAGAGCCAAGAAGATATAGACACAACAGACAAGTGGTTTGTATGTATTTATTCTTGTAATTCTTGCTAGTAAGGTGGGTCCTCTGACCGAACAGTCTACCGTAGCGATGTCCTCATGCCTGGTCAGCCTGCTGCTGATAGCTGCTTGGTCATTATAGAACCGCCTATTCGTGATTAGACAAAATGCCATTTAAGTCTATCTATATATGATATGAGTAAATTCAAAATTGACAATTTATAAGATGATTTATTGAACCTATATATACCGTAACCTGTATAGGAACCATTAGTCAGTAGAAGTTATATGGGTATTAGGAATAAAAATTCCATTTTTACATAGGGTGGTAGACTTTACATATTTACTCTTATTCCAATCAATTGGGTGGTAAAACTAATACTTAAACAATTCTACACTCTTATGTTTTAAAATTTGGGTATCTAAAAAAAAATATTCACATATTTATTTTCATACATATTAAATTTCAACCATACAAATTTAATTAAACCAATATAAATTTTTATATTCCACAAATTATAGTTGTTGCTCAGCAGTGCATAACTTGTGGTCCAGTTTCAGTTAATGCCCTCACTACTGAACTGTATTACAAATACTGATATTGATATAATATAATAAAATATATTTTTGCAAATATGATAATAATCAGATATAGGAATTCATAGGGTAAATTTTGTTAACAGGTAGGGACTTCCTATATCAACAAATTAAATTATCTATGTTTGTTCTATATACTAGTGATATAATAAATTAATATTAGACATATCATTGACATTCTTACACAAATCGACTGAGCCCCATGGTAAGCTCAAGAAAGCTTGTTGTGGGTACTCAGCCAACAATATATATAATATACAAATACTTAAAAACATAAAAAACACCCATGCCTCAGGAACAAATATTTGTGCTCATGAGACAAATAAATTCCCTTACTGGGATTTGAACCCAAGACTTTGGCTTCAAAGGCAGGGTCCCTCACATTCTCACTGGGCCAAACCTGGACAAGACATTTAAGAAGCAAATTGATTGATACCCCATGCACCTAATGGTTAAAAATGATACTGTTTGTGTACACAAATATTATTATATCCTAGAAGTGTACACTTCTAGGGTATAATAATCTTTTTATTTACTTTACCCTGATCATCCAATGAAAATACACACTACCTGAAACAAATACCTTGACAAATAAAGTAATATAGATGAACTGCAAACACCAAAATAATGGAAACATAACATTTATTTCTAGATAAGAGACTGTGACATCTACAAGGATGAATATGATGAGTGCACAAGTTTCCGTGGCCGTTTCCACCAGTACTTCATTTTTGGTGAGACCCTCAACTGTAACCAGTGGAAGAAGGACTATGATAACTGCTGCAAGTGGGAATCAAACAAGGATGAGAAGGCAGCAGTAAGTATTTTTGTCCTTGCCCTTATTTTTCAACTTCATGCAGCCCAATGTGCAATATGATGTACATACTACATACATTTACTAATTCCAAAAATTTACATTATATGTTTGTTACATTTTATGCAGCCTTTATTATTAAATATGATGAATATTTCAATAAGTTGTTATATTTCAATAAAAGTTCACAGCTACAATAAACTGATTTTTGCGCGCAAATGTATTAAAGATTCTTCTATGAAACGCGTATGCTTCAATTTCTGCTCAGACGCGCATTAACGCGTCGTATGTATTGTTCAACCAAAAACACTTCAGCTAAAATGTATTGTTGACAATTAAAAGGTATTAGGTACCTAATTGGGTACCTTAAGTTTTTAAAAGTGGCCCATATTATATTTTTTGTAGTAAGTAAACTGCTAATAGTGTTCAAAACTGTGGATACCCCTTTTTTATTCCTTCCTGTTTTTTTGAAATATTTTTTTGAATACTTCATTTGACAGATGAAGCGGTTGGTGATATGAATAGAGCTCGTGCCTAAGTCTGTAATATGTGTCTTCCATTAAAAAAAAAGTAAAACCGTCAAGTTGTCATTTGACAGATTTGAAATATCGCCGTTATTATTTCGACTTTGCACGCTATGCTCCCTAATTTCTGCTGTTCTCGAGTGTTTTTCAACGGCTTCTGCCTGCCCCTGGATTTTGTAGTGCCCGCATCTCACGACGACCATTAACATTCGCTTTACATTCGGAAAGGACGCCTTTACGACGACAACGACGCTCACGTATTTCTGGACAATGATTCCGCTTTTTCGCCGACCATTGCACTGACTAAGGACTGATTCCCCGATCTAGTTTAGCAAATAAATTGAGCTTGTCATGGCGGTTATTATGGAATATTCAAGGACTGGCGACAAGCACAACGTTGCTGAGATTCGGGGTGCGAAAACATTGATGAAAGTTGCTTAAGCTTCATGATTGACGTTAAAATGTCTTTTCTATATATATAAAACATTATTATCACTTATAATATGATTGTTTTCTTATTTTTAGGGCTTCTAAAAGTGTTTATGTCCAAAGTGCAACCAACTGCACTGTTTTGGGTAGTAACGTTGTGGAATCATTTTGTTCGAACGCCACACTATACGGTAGCAGTGTGGCGTTCGAAACGAATTCAGTATAAAGATATATTTTCACTCATACAAGTGAAAATAAGAAAGCTTTTGTCACTTTATTTATAAGTTGTGTTACTGCAATAAAACAACAAAAAAATCCATCAATCTAGTTTTATTAAATTATCCTGCAAATTTATCAAAGCATAGGCTATGATAACACTATCATTCAAATATCTGATGTGACTGTGGTTCACTACAGAGTGAGGTTTCAAAAATTGAAACTCCCTCACTCGCCGTATTAGACGCTCGACGTGTATGCGTAAACTAGTTATAAAACCCGAGCAAAACTTCTTTTTTGTGGGTGTTTCTTTGGATGAGACACTTCGTGGGTGAAGGAGCTTAACATTTCTTGTCGTTGTTTGTTGTCTTGATCGTTGTCCAGAAATACGTGAGCGTCGTCGTTTTCCGAATGTAAAGTTGATATATATGGTGGTCGTCGTGAGATGCGGTCACTACAAAATCCAGGGGCAGGCAGAAGCCGTTGAAAAACACTCGAGAACAGCAGAAATTAGGGAGCATAGCGTACAAACAAAGTCGAAATAATAAGTATAATAACGGCGATGTTTCAAATCTGTCAAATGACAACTTGACGGTTTTACTTTTTTTTTAATGGAAGACACATATTGCAGACTTAGGCGCGAGCTCTATTCATATCACCAACCGCTTCATCTGTCAAATGAGGTATTCAAAAAAATATTTCTAAAAAACAGAAAGGAATAAAAAAAGAATAGCCACAGTTTTGAACACCATTAGCAGTTTAGTTACTACAAAAAATATAACATGGACCACTTTAAAAAACTTAAGGTACCCAATTGTTAATTTTCAATAAAGCACTACAGCACATAATAGCCAGAACAGTATCTCCCGGTAAGATAGACTATCCTTCCTGTCCTTCTATAATTATTTTAGAAATAAACGGGTTGTCTACCTCGCCGCGAGACACTGTCGCGCTAATCACACAATTGGCGCTAGGTCTACAGATATGTACAATCATTAAGCATATAAACTTTTAAAAACGGAATATTTCCCTAACCCTGACTTTTTACAGGATGCCTTAATAGAAAGCGAAAAGGCGCGCCGCATGGAAAGGCTAAAAGCTCACTACAGAAATGACATTTGGAAGAAGCGAGACGGCCCTCCCGCCGACTGGGACAAACCTCTACCAGAGTGGATGCAGAAGAGACTCGAGAACACATACCTAGACCACAAAGCCAAGGAATATAGAGAAGGAAAACTGGGAGAGACTCCTGGAGAGTGGGGTTGTTCTATCATGTGATAAATGTGTACAAATTAGTATTCATAAAATATACTTAGGTGATTGAATTTACGTGATTCGTTTTAATCCCTCCATGCCAAACATTTGATAAGGCTATACTTAGACCACCATGCATGTGTAATATCATCCTTATTGCTTTAGTTATAAAGTTAATTTTCGTACAAACGCCGTTACAGTTAACGTTCCTGACTAATCGTAAACCTTATTACAATCAAATAAAGTCTAACATTTTCACTTAAACATTTCATTATTATTATTAGTATAAGTACTGTTTGTATAAAGACTAGGTAATATTTTTCAAATCACTTCTAAAAAGTAATGACCTTAAATGGCTGTGAAGTATTATCTTAGAATAGCATGCAGGCGCTGAAAACTGGTATAAGTTATTTATTTACTTCTCTCCTGCGAACTATCAGGAACAGGGATAATAAACAAGCACATAAATCTGTGCTTGTCCCATAAATCACCATCTTTGACATGTGTATAAGTTACAAAGGTGAAACGTAGAAATGGAAAATTTACTCATGTATTTATTTTGTCCTAAGCCAAACTAACTTTGCAAAAACTTAATTATACATTTAAATTTATTACGAAATACCATCACTAAAAATCAATGGCACTTTTGACCCAGCAACGGCTTATCTGCTCGATAAGACGTTCATTTGTAATTGTTCACAAATAAGATAATGGATATCATTATAAGTCAACTCGTAAATAAGTATTTTGATACCGGCGCGTGTGAAGGAAACAGTGATGAGTCGCATCTTGTGCCGGGGAGTACTTTCGCTTCGTGTTATATCAGCACCGATGGCTCGCAACGCTAGTTACCTCATCGAGGATCCTAAGTATTCCTTCTTGAAGGATTTGGGTTTGGAGAAGAAGAATGTAGGAGTGTTCAACGGGAAATGGCAAGCCAATGGGCAGGTTAGTTATACTTTCTAAAGAAAATTTAGAACATATAGTATACTTATATTTAAATTGAATTGAAATATAGTCCGGTTGGTAAGTATGTTTCAGGTCGGCTTAGTTACGATAAGGCCTTTTTATTTAAAATAGTTTACATATACAACATTTTTATTGATTTTGTTTTCTACTCAGAATCAAGAGCTCTTTATGCGAGAAAAAAATATCTCAAGAGTTAAGTGTAATATTTGAAAATGTTAACAATTTACTGGTAGATATCGAAATTAACATTGAACCCATTAGTAGCAATCTTAAAATAATTTTATTTGTATTAAAACTTGAATGAATTCAACAACTGAAATTGGATCTATTTAAGAAACATATATTGACTAATGGTTATAATTACAAAGATAGCAGATATTACAAACAGCAAACCTATTGTTCTAGTTCGTTGGCTTGCGCTGATAAAGATGTCTGCCCTCACAGTTATCTGTGTATTTTATAACATTTAACCTTAGCAAACATTTTGCACTGCTTTAATATACCTAAACCTACTTACTTTTGTACCTATGCATTAAAAATCCAACAAAGTCGGTCCTTTTTTTATACCACAAAGGTGGCAAACAAGCATGCAGTCCGCTTGATGCAGCCTATAGACGTTTACAATACTGAGGCATCATTCACGCGTTGGCGACCCCGTGAAAACCCCTTTACAACCTTTTTGAAGAACCCCATACTCGCGTCCTTCGAGCCGGATGCGAAACTGAATTGAAATATAAAAATCAAGGGTTTCTAAAAATAAAATATCACTAAGTGCCTGTTGCTAAAACTTCACAGATAATCCAATCATACAGCCCAGCCAACGGCAAGGTCATAGCGGAAGTGCAAGCAGCCAGCCCAGCCGACTACGAGTCGTGCGCCGCGGCGGCGCAGGCGGCGTGGCGCGAGTGGGCCGAGCTGCCGGCGCCGGCGCGGGGCGAGGTCGTCCGCCAGATCGGAGACGCGCTGAGGGACAAGCTGCAGCCGCTCGGGCAGCTCGTGTCCCTTGAGATGGGTAAGTAAAACTCCCCAACTGTAGTCCAAAATCTCCCAACTATGGTCCAAAACTAAGAATATCTTCGTTTATGTGTGAGTATCATTTAAATTAAAATTAAAAGCCAACGGCTGTTCATAAATGAATGAATCAATGAAGAAAAAACCAAAAAGAATATTATTATTATTTAATTACGAATTAAAGGTTTGGACCATAGTTGCACTATTGGACTATAGTTGGGTAGTTTTACGGTACTTATACTTGTTCGAAATGGACGAACGTCGCACTAAAGACGCAATGAGAGAACCTTTTGTCGACTTGAAGATCATCTTTTGCTTCTTCGTAATTATTGGATTAATTACCTACTTGAAAATAGAATATTATGCGCCCAATACGTTTACTAATCTACCTGATAATACATTATATACACTGGGTGACACTGAGAAACATTAAACGCGAGTCGTTTTCTAAATAAAAAAAAGTTTTAGTGGACAGTACCTAATTAAACAATTTTTGCAGGTAAAATCCTCCCTGAGGCCATCGGTGAAGTAGTCGAGTACATCCACGTATGCGACCTGGCTTTAGGTCTGTCGCGGTCTTTGCCCGGCACCATCCTGCCCTCGGAGCGCCCGGGCCACGTGCTCATTGAGAAGTGGAACCCCTTGGGAGCCATTGGGATTATTACTGCGTTCAATTTCCCTGTAGCCGTTTTTGGATGGAACAGCGCCATTGCCATGGTATGTATGCAGTATTTACAGTCAACGTCAAACGTCTTTTACCACTCTGATTGCTCCCAACATATGTGGTAGTCCACATGGAAAGGTACCTTATGGCGCTTGGCACTTACGCTATTATTAATGACGCTTCAATACTAATGTGACACTTTGCAATATAAGCGCCAAGCACCATAAGGTACCTTTCCATGTAGACTACCACATATATCTAGTTAACTAGGTACATGAAAACTAAAGACTGCAATGTTTTTCTTTGATACCATTTTGGTTTGTGTTTATGCATGTTATCATTTCGCTTAACTTCGGGTGAGTACACCCGGAGTTAAGCGAAACGCGATCCGAACTTCGGAAGTAAGTACGCCTTTATATGACTTAGGTATGGTTCGGCAGTGTTTGGATCGAAACGTGATTTTTAAAACAATATTGGTCTGGTAGTAATAGGTAGATGCTTGTTTCTCAAATTTTGCCCAGTTATATAATACCTACTAACTACTATAAATCAATTTGTTACTAATGATATAATACGCGAATACTTATCAAAGCGTTTTGTTGTACCTATTATAATGAAATGTAGGGCTTATTTGCAATAATATAATTATCGGTATCGTTTATCGCTTCTTTATCTTGAAACATCTACATAAATACTTACCTACATAACTACTAACTTTATCTACTACAAATGCCCTTAAAACGGCCTGTTAGAAATAAAATTATCAGTCACAGCAGGGAGGCAACGTTATTATCTTTGTGTATTTAGTATCTAAAGCGTATTGTTGTTGGGTATATCTTTGATTGTGTAGGTAGGTCTTGCACACGCTGCTACACAACTTTAAATTTTCTTACTACCTAATCTGTAGATATCTACCTACGAGTATCACCTACCATAACTCAAACGAGTCTCTTTAATTTCGATTCTTTAGCGATTTCTATCGCGAAAATATAAGTTCTAAAATTTCAGGCATCTTTCTCTTTTACTCCAGATGAGGCTTAATTATAGTGACAGAGACAATCATTTGAAATAGCGAATTTAGTTTTTCGCGGTAAGCGTTCATATCGTCCGAGATAGATCTCAGGCACAAAGGCACAGATTTCAATATGAAGTTATTTACAAATGAATTAGTTGACTGCTGAATATAATATCGTATTAGGGGATTAGGGAGACTTCTACCATTAACATTTAAGCAGCCATGTCTTTTGATATTGTAGCATCAGTCTGTTTCTTTCAGTCCAGCCTCACACTGTAGGTGATTTATTGTTTAACCTTTTGATCCACGAACGCGTCGGGAACCTGTATCCTGTGACATAATTAAAGCACATGTGCGTGATTAGTTTTCCATGAAAGAGCAAAATTACATTTCTTTTTTAGAAAAAGCCAACAATCGGTCTAAAGGTGAGTTAACAAAACAAATGTTCCTCAGGTTTGTGGCGACACAAGCGTGTGGAAGCCCTCGGACACGACTCCTCTGATCGCGGTCGCCGTCACCAAGATCGTGGAGGGCGTTCTGGTGAAGAACAACATACCCGGCGCCGTGGCCGCGCTGTGCGTGGGCGGGAAAGATGTGGGCCAGCAGCTCGTCAAGGATCCGAGGATGAAGCTGGTGTCATTCACTGGCAGCACTGCTGTCGGGCAACAGGTAATCTTTTTTTAGAGTTTAAAGCTCTAACTCCGTGATTAGACATGCTGGCTCGTCACTCGCCTCGCTATTCGTCGAAACGTTCGACGAAACTTTGCCTATACAAAAACAAGACGTCCGCGTACACATACGTGCTCGTGTTTCGCCTCGTTATTCGCTACTCGTGCGAATGTGTGGCGGTAGCGTTGGTAGTGTTGTAAACAACATATCTCGCGCGGTCCGATTGCGCTGTGGGTTATTTGTAATGAAAGCAGCGGGACCAAAGGCTAGACCTAAATATGAAAATCTGCTAAATGGAAGAAATGTATCACTAAATATTATATACCTCTGTATCTTTCTTATAGCATTTTTAGTCACGTGCTAAAAGTAACTGGATAGAACTGAAAATTGTAAGTGCTGTCATCAAACTACATATTACACATTTTTTTTTTCATAATTGAAGGTGGGAGTAGAAGTACAGAAGCGCTTCGGCCGCCACCTACTCGAGCTGGGCGGCAACAACGCCATCATCGTCAACGAGGACGCCAACCTGGACCTGCTGCTGCAGGCGGCGCTGTTCGCGTGCGCCGGAACGGCGGGCCAGCGCTGCACCACCACTCGCCGGCTGCTGCTGCACAAGAAGGTGAGCTGGCAACGTCGCCGCACCACTTATATCCGTCGCAGGACATCATAGCCAGTATCTGAAATTCCAGTCGCTGTACCAAGGGCTGTAGTTGGCTAATTTTCCATTATATAGGTACTTCGTATTCGTATTCTTGAGACTCCGGCGACGTTAAAAAATAAATAAATATTTCGGGACAATCTTACACAAATCGACCTAGTCCTACGGTAATGATCGTCTAGTGCCTACAACACAAGCCTTACTAGATGATATATATAATAGATAAATAGATACATATAATAGTTTGTAGGTAGACGGTAGATAATAAATGATGGTAGGCGCCCTCCTAATGCAATCCCTAAATTTCTTAGCACTGTGGTATCGTTAGCATTTTTTTCTGCTTAATACAAAAAGTATGAAACAGTCTACTTTAAAGAACTTTATTTGAGAGACGAAGATATCGACGGGAAGCCGTGTCCCAGAGTGTCCATCATTTACACGGCCATCTTACTAGCTCTTGTCAACGACTGTTTTATGTCAATGCGTGACCGCCTGACTATTAAACACTGTACTAGCCCATTGAACACTACGCATCGGCCCGTAACCCGTTCCGAATATCGGCCCGTTGTCCGTTGTCGTTAACAACAGGCCTTATGACACGAATCATGACACAGCATTTCGTAGACAAGTCGAGCGAAACGTCAAAAGGAAGGGTAAACAGCTAATTCACCTAATTGTCTCCCAGGTGTACAGCGAAGTGGTATCCCGTCTGACCAAGGCGTTCTCCGGCGTAGTGAGCAAGATCGGCGATCCACTGCTGCCCGAGACCCTCATCGGGCCTCTGCACACACCAGCTGCCGTTGAGGCTTATAAGAAGACAGTGGCTGAAATCGTAAAGGCGGGCGGCAAAATCGAGTTTGGTGGAAAGGTAAAGTAAACTAGACTTTATTTTAGTTGAGTCAAAGAGCTTTCTATAAGTTGCAAGCAAGATTAGCGACTTGCTGTTGCGCGATACCCTCATAGGGCCTCTGCACACATCAGATGTCGCCAAGGCTTATAAGAAGACCGAGTCTGAAATTGTAAACTAAACTAGACTTTATTGTAGGTAGTTAAGGTGCAAAATAAAATCAACTTTTAAATATCAATTTTATAGATTCACTTACATACTTAATAACATGAAGGTACGGTCAACCAATTTGATTTCTAGGCCACTTCGAACCTTGTCACAGTGATGTTAATAAGAGATCTTTTACGTTTTTCATATAGATTTTCTCTGTGATAAAGAACGAAGTGGCCCATAAATCGAATTGGTTTACTGTACCACAATCAAACAGAACTTGCCTCCGACGTAATAATAATAACCGCCATGCGGGAAGTTGATTCGGCGATCATTGTACCGATAGTTTTTTCCGCGAACGGTCTCATAGCGAAGAGT
This sequence comes from Grapholita molesta, assembly GCA_022674325.2. NCBI lineage: Eukaryota > Metazoa > Arthropoda > Insecta > Lepidoptera > Tortricidae > Grapholita > Grapholita molesta. The sequence goes on along the minus strand of CP053130.2, from coordinate 14,119,038 downwards.
CTCGACCAACATCTTGAGAGACTCTCGCTACGTGGTTGTGGTTGGATCAGGGGTCAGATTCTGAAGGCCGTAATCCTGGACACGGCGCGCATAGTCCGACGGTTCCTCTCTCTGCAGCCCTAACCACCGGCAGCCTGGGCCCTGTCCCGTTGCCGGCGGCACTCTAGGTTAGGTTTTTTATAATATTTTTATTGTTTTGATACTTTTTAGATATATTAAAAAAAAAATCTAGCCCAAGATATAAAATGAATAAAGAGAATAACCGTTTAAATGATTGTACAGCTGGAGGTTTGTCTTCACAGGTAATCGAGCGCGAAGGCTACTTTGTGGAGCCCACCATCGTGACCGGCCTGCCGCACGACCACGCGCTGGTGCACACGGAGTGCTTCGCGCCCATCGTCTACTGCCTGGAGATCCCGGACCTGGCCACCGGCATTGCCTATAATAACGAAGTCGAGCAGGGACTCTCTTCCAGTCTCTTCACTGAGAGCTTAGCCGATATCTTTAAGGTATATCTTATTCACTGTTTATATCGTTTATACCTCATAAAGCATTTTGTTATGAGCGAATGTACGAAAGGCATCAAATTATTTAGACAAAAAAGAATTACAAGCAGATTTTTTTCTAAATTATGTCGTAGTACAAATACTGAGCAATCTGCCTTACACTTTCACTATAAAGTTTGAGTCTTTTATGATAATACTTACATACATATATTTCAGCCGTATGCAGTCGACTGCTGGAGATAGGCCTTCCACAAATATGACTTGTATCATCTTGGTGGTAGTTGCTATAGTAGCAAGGCTTGGCAGGCGGGTTATATATTACTTCGGTTAGGAGAATATAAACCTTATGACTATATGTAAGGAATATAAATAATAGGCACTGGTTTCGGTATAACAATATCTAATACTACTAACGTTACTCAAAATAAAATATACAAAAATCCTATAAAAAGCATAGACAATAAAACGTAAAAAGGTGAATTCCTCAAAAAGGATGTGCAGCTTGCATACTATGACTGAAAGACTGAAAATAGTTTTGCGGGGCATGCAGCGCTGTGTCGAGCGATGGATGTGGTAATCCAACATTAGGTTCTGAAATTAGACATGGCTAATCCCTAACCGCCCCAAATACTCTGTTAACGTCACCGTAATAGATATTTTAACTTGTATGAAATGTCTGATATTTCTCTATGGAATGACAGTTGCGTCGCAGATTTAAGGATAGTCAGTTCCTTGTTTGTCTACTATGGCGCAACTGACTAGGTCTTCGAGCACTATATCAACTCAACGACATTGCGGCAGCAACTCTACTCACACTTTCGATGAGTAGTCAAGGCGGTGTCAACAAGTGGACCATGCCCGTAGTTACACGTCACACGTCAGTCGCAAACGCATAGCCGCCGCGGGGGCGACGTGTGGTCAACGCGTGACAAACGTGTCGGGGTTGACAGCACGCCAAAGTGTACGACGCGTAGCCCATTCGTCGTACACTATTTTAATATCTTTTTTTTTAAATTAAACCTAGAAAATATGCTATAGGGCTTAAATTTCAATATTTGGCATAGAATCTAGTCGCTGTTGAATTGATATAGTGTGCGAAGACCTTAAGGCTCCTGTGTTTTGAATCCGACATGTTTGTCCTGCAGTGGATCGGGCCCGGGGGCTCCGACTGCGGCATCGTGAACGTGAACATCCCGACCAACGGCGCGGAGGTGGGCGGCGCCTTCGGCGGCGAGAAGGCCACGGGCGGCGGTCGCGAGTGCGGCTCCGACAGCTGGAAGAGCTACATGCGCCGCTCCACCGTCACCATCAACTACTCCGGCGCCATCAAGCTGGCGCAGAATATTAAGTTTGGCGACGAATAAGCTTCTAGCTGCGGTAATGCTTATCCGCGAAAAATGTAGCCACTAAATATGGATAGAATATTCGGCCAACGCAGGTGGGGGGAGATAAGATCACACACGGAGCGGCCCTGTTTGAAACTAAATTGTTTTTAGTGTTTTGTCTGAGACTAATTCAACTTAAACCAAACAGCCGGCCAAATATTCGTATTCGGCCCACTTCTAGTAGGCACATAATAATTCTAATTTACAAAGAACAGCTCTTTTTCTTTGGTGTAGCGTTTTATATTATTCAGAAAGACTATATTAAACTGAGTGGCCGAATTGACAGATGACTACTTTTTTTGGGGATCACTTTAATATCGTTAGGTCCATCAGACTAGCGACTATGATGCTTTCGATGGGGAGACTGGGCGCGTTCGTTCTCGCCTAGTGTCTGCAACGGAAACGTATGTTAGGACCGATAGAATTTGTCTCGAGTCAAATTTATAAGATATATTTTATGTTTCCTATAATTGTGATGTTTTATGTAAGACTGAACACTATTTTAAAGAATAAAAACATTTACAAGTTCCATAGTTATTTATTTGCCCATTATTCAACCTATATACTGTGAATACTGTCTATAAGCGGCGTCGCTCTCTCCAGTCAGCTAAGAGGCAAATATAAACCCCCATTTTGCCTTATTTTTTACACATAGGATAGATAAAAAAAATGTAGGTAGACCATCTAAGATAACCATCATTCAAAGACATAATAGTGTGCAATAACAGCCCAAAAAGACTGAGGGTTGTGCTATAGCTGTTTAAAGATAGCGTTATATTTTGAAATATCTATCAGCGTGTCTAGTAGACATTAATGCGTGACAAGCCAAAGGTTTTTGAGAGCAACTAAAAATTAAGCTTGCCTCTCAGTACGTAAGTCCAAGGCCTCAACTTGATATCAAGCGACTGGTATTGAATATCAAATGATATTTCGTACTTAAGTTCCGAAAAACTCATTGGTACAGTCGCCTTCTGATATATCGAGCTGTGGAGGCGGTCACAAATATCTAAACGCCTCTATTTTCAAGGAGATAAAGTTCATATAAAGATATTTGTGACCACCTCCACAGCTCCGATATATCTGACGGCGACCTCTGGATTGCAAGTCACACGCTCGGTAAGATCCACTAACTAACTAGGCCACCAGCGCTCACAAATTGACATATGTATGCCGTTGAGTTGGCCATGTATACAATACAGGTAACATTATTCCTTGACGATGTCTTTGTTGCAAACTATGTATATACGTTGATACATGTGCTGGTGAATTCTTTGTTCATAGTCGCTTTTCTTTAAAAAACTGGTTTGGCTTAGTGGGTAGTGACCCTGTATATGAAGCCGATGGTCCTGGGTTCAAATGTCAGTAATGGCATTTATTGGTGTGATGAGCACAAATGTTTGGGTGTTTTATATATGTATTTAAGTATTTGTATATCGTTGGGAGTAACCACAACACAAGCCTTCTTGAGCTTACCGTGAGGCTCAGTCAATCTATGCAATAATGTCCTGTAATTATTTTATCTTCAAAGCGAGAAAACTGTAATTGGTTATGAGCTAGCCCGTAGCGAATTGCGGTACCTACTATAGGTGTTAAGAGTAGTTAAACACTATTAAAACCAGTTTTACATTATATCGTTCTATATTTATCTATTGTTGTTTTAATGAGATACCTGTCATTATTTTACAAATAAGCTTTTATTAAGATATAAAAAACCTGTTACAGTATTTCATTAAGCTATATAATTATAAATATCCTTAAAACTAAGTAATTTTGCTATTCCATTTTCCTCAAGTATATAATGTATGTTGAACACATTAAAACATACAATCAATTATGATAAAATATATTTATTTAGCTATATCTTCCTGATTCTGAGTTAAGTACGATATATTACAAGCTTTTATTTCACTTGCAACGTTTGTATGTTCATATTGCAATCATACCTTGTGTACATCTATATAATTTGTGTCCCCAATAAAGAAATAAAAATATGAAATATATGTATACCTAAACACATTTCGTACATAATATTGTCTTCGGTATAATTACTCAAACAACTGAAACGGATTATATCGAGTGTACTAATTTAAACTTCATCCCCCTTTCGAACCTTTTAGCTTTACATTGGGTCCACCCGATTACCATGAACGCTGCTAAAGGGTCGAAACGTCGGGATGAAGTTTAAATTAGTATACGCGATATAATCCGTTTCAGTTGTTTTATTACATTTCCTACAATTATAAAAACAAAAACCTAAAGGTAAGAGGTAGAAATAAAGGTATTTATTAAAACGAACCCGGGGTTGCCAGTACATCTGATCTTCAAACAAACTTGTTGGTATTGCTTATAAACAAATAAGCATCCATGAAAATATGACGCCATTTTAATTACGCAGGAGATATTCAGGTATATCGAGCCATTCGTTAACTTTTTGAACGCTTGCGTCAATGTGCGGCAACCACGCCAACATTTCGACTAATAAAAAACGAATATAAATCTTACGTCAGTGGGAAAATTGCTTCGACAGCGTACTTTATGACACTTAGGTATCGGTGGTGGAAGGCACAATAGGACGACACAACTTTAGGTTTTCATGGCGTTCAAAAGGTTTAATCATGGTACCTCTAAATTGCCAATAATACGATCGCAATAAACCATTTAGAGTCGCAATTATTCGTAGATAACATTTAGATTCCGGTGGCACTATTTAACCAAGCCGTTGCCAATGTCCATTAAAAACAAATATATTTTACCATCAGGTGCGACTGAGGTCAAACGCTGGTCAGTCTTGTATATAAAGAAAGGATATCAATTGAGTCCTTAATTATCCAAACGCATAACAACTTAGCGAATTCATAGTAAAGCTAGACATCGTAACGTCAAACAGTCTTGAGGTAATTCGATCGTTGCTATTTTTTTATGATTATTTACTTTATTTAGTGAAACTTACTGCAATCACCATCCTACCCCCATGCTCTGAGATCGCTGCTTCTGACGATCTATGGGGTGGCCTATTTTCAGCAGTGGACTTCCGTGGCTGATAGGAAGGAAGAATTTAGTTGCCTTTGATATCGTTACTGTGTAATCCAGGTGTAGTGCTTGTGTAGGCTTTGGACAATTATGGATGTAAAAGCTATAATGATGTAACTAGCAGGGGTGGTGCACCCGCCACAAGTCTACAGCGATGTCGCGCGACTGTTGCTTGTGGAACTTGTACGTGGCCGGCAGGTCGTAGCGGAGCTCCGCGATCACGCTGCCCTTCACACCCCACTCCTTAATCTTTTTCTGGATGTGTGATCTGTGAACCAAAAGTGGACACTGTAGCCGCAGCACAGTGGGACAGCTACGGCCATTTTCGGTTGAACGACACGTGGAAGTGGGCGGTGGAAGATCTATATGTACCTACTGTTCTTGACAACCCTGAGTCTGGGAAGCAAGCCGTCGGCCGAAACGACAAATGATCCTATTGTATGGAGCTGTTAAAATCGTAAGGCCGGGCGCTGTAGCATTGTACATACAATTTTATATATATCGTAGAGTGAAACTGAAACAACTCAGTCAGTGATGAGAAGCTTCAAGAATAAAAAGCTAGTGACCCCGATACATATTCATGTTTGCAACTAGAAATAAAAGAGAAAGCTTTTTAGTCCCACCAAGTTAGGCACGCCTACTACAGAATAACAATGCCAACTAAAAAGCAAGTCTCATTACTGTTGTTGATTGGTCTGGCCTAGTGGGTAGTGACCCTGCCTACAAAGCCGACTGTCCCGGGGTCAAATCCCAGTATGGGTATTTATTTGTGTGATGAGCACAGATCCACAGATATATTAAATTAAATTAATTATTCATTTATTTTGAACCATTTCAGTCCATATTTTATATATTATTATTTAACTATTTGTATATTATATATGGCTGAACACCAACAACACAAGCCATCTCGAGCTTACGTTGGTCTGAGTCAATTTGTGTAAGGTTATCCTGTAATATTTATTTATTTATTGATGTTGATTTATTGTCACCCTAATAACAATTGTAGAGTTTTTCCCCATAGGCACTAATTTTTACAAAAGTGACTACCATCTGACTATCATACTAGGCCTAATTAGGATTATGTCTAATATGCTCACAATATTTTTCTTTAGCAAAAAGTGACTTATAAAATATTATATGAAGTTTCAAGAAACATAGTGATATAAGTTAGTGTTTGTGCCCCGCGACTTGCGGAGAGAAAATCGTCCGTCTAACCGGTTTTCGAAAAATCTTCAATCTTCACTCTAAAGTTTTTCGAATTTAATACCTCGTAGAAGACTTGTGCAACGAGTAGACACTGTCGCAGCTGAGATCGAGCGCCGTGCGCAAAAACCGCATGTCGACGCCGGCATTATTCTTGGTGCCGAACGGAGGGTTCATTACAACAGTGTCAAAGTAGTTCTCCCATCTGAAATACATGTTATAATTTCATCTTCATCTTTGGGTGATGTGTGAAACATGTCAGGATGAGTAATTTCAGTCGCGACCAGAAGAAAAAAAAGCAAAATAATGTTAATACGTATTGTAAGGTGTCAGAAGATTAATAGTTGTTAGAATAGGGAATGAATTAGTCAGTTTTATTTGATATCTCCAATAACACTTAAGTCAAATTTACTCATCATCATTATTTTAGCCCTGATTCTTTACTGCTGGACATAGCCCTCCCCCAAATATGACTTGTATCATCTTGGGGGGAAGTTGCCACAGTCACCACAGTTAGCAGGCGGGTTGGCAACCTTAGTTATGATTTAAGCGTGACAGAGAGAGTTACTTTCACATTTACAATATTAGTATGGATGTCTATAAAGTCTTTTACCAATAGAAATAGTAGAAGGTTACACCTCCACAAAAGAATATGATTTTATATTACCCTCCATCATTACAGCAATATGCGAGTCATCAAAAGGTAAACAAGAAGGTACCAACCTGCAAACATGTGGTCTGAGAAAATCACACTGCACCACATCAACACTGTTGATGTCCATGTCATCTTTATTCTCTTGGAGCACGCTGAGCGCGTCCTCGTCCACGTCGACGGCGGTGACGGCGGCGCCCAGCAGCGCCGCGTCCAGCGCCAGCGCGCCCGGCCCGCAGCCCGCGTCCAGCACGAGCTTGCCTTCTAGGGCGGCATATTGTGTCTGAAAACATACCACATAAATTGTAATTGATGACAGTAGTGACTGACACAGGATGTAACATAACTTTTGGCAGGACTATTATTGACAATAAGTCTGATATTGTGGTAACACTTTTAACAGATCAATACAGCACCTTTCTATATGATTAGAACATTAGTGAAGACTAAGGAAGATTTGGGGTACTGACTGTCAAGTGTTTCAGCCAATGGTCACAATAACTCATAAATACATATAAATACTTAAACACATAGAAAACACCCATGACTCAGAAACAAATATCTGTGTTCATCACATAAATAAATGCCCTGACTGGGGTTTGAACCCAGGACTATTGACTTCATAGGCAGGGTCACTACCCACTAGAGACGGGTAGCCGAAAATTGTAGATATTTAATTTAATTCCTTGGTATACAATTAGTGTAAGTGATTTTTATAGATGTTAGTAAACTCTTAATACACAGATAATAGCACACACCTGCATAGTGTAAAGGGCAACTGCAGCAATGTGTGGTGGAGTCTCATACTGCTCCAACTGTATTTTCGGCTTTTCAAATCCATTTAGCTCCTGCAGATGGCCCTGCAATGTTTTCAGCTTCATGACAGCTGACATGGTTATAAGCGTCACTTGCTGTCAAATCTTGGAAGAACAGGTAAAATTTGGTTTCCAAATGAAGAGTCTTGGGAGACAAAAAAGCCACAGGATGTGGCGTTGGCGTGCTGCAAGGCGGCCCGGTGGCTTGTGTTTATTATGTTTGCTTCAGGCAGTTGTGGGAAACCCTGAAATTACAGATGAAATATTTATTACATGAATACAAAATTGACTAAGGTAATATATTGATATTATTGATGTAAGTCATTATTTTCTTAGAGTGTCTTCTGTTTGTCTTGTGAAATTTATACTATTTTTAAACAAAGTAGATCATGGTAAGATTTGAAATATTATTTAGTCGGAATAAGATATGCGGAGGTTAGAACTATATTCTACCCATTAGTTAAACTTAAACGGCATGACCAGCCCTTCCAACTTCCACAACTTGTTTTCAATGTTTCATAGCAAATATATAAGTATATCATACAGCAGTAGCAGATACTGGCGGAATAGAGCACATAGGCAGCGAGCCGGCGGGGTTGGGCTGCGTGAGACTGATCGTGGTGGCGGTGAGAGGAGCCACGGCAGCTTGCTTCAAAAGCATTTGTTTCTTCAACTGCAGCTCTTCCAAAATCTTCCTATTTGTCAGTTCTAGTGAAAAAATGAGAATACAAATTGAGAAATAATAGAAAACACAACAATAGTATGTTAAAATAAGTAAAGTGCCATATTTATAGCTTATACCTCTTTGAGCGTTGGGCTGAGGAAACGCCATCTAATATTAGCTAATAAATAGCAGAATTATATAATACGTTTATAATGTAATAAACTACACAACATAGTTTATCAAGTGGATATAAATTCAGACGACAATTCAACAATACACTTAGTTAAATATGAGGTTAGGCTACACAAATCACAAATGAAAAAATAAAACATTAAAATTTGACAACTAGAGCCGTGGTCCGAAACAGACTCTGAGCTATATTGCTTACAGCTCGTTTTCGCTGTAGCGGCGTGGTAATATCAAGGTAATATTGAATTGAATCGGACCGACCGTGAGCGTACTGGCCCGGTACCGCGAACATCGAAGTTCGTATATTTCGGGCATCTATCTCTTTTACTCTAATTGAGGCGTCATGAGAGTGACGGAGACAATCGACCAAAATTTACGAATACCGTTTTTGAGGTAGCGCAGATGAGATGTGCTCAAAACGCGAATAGGACCTAGGACCACGGCCAAACCATGGTGGCACAGATCAAATATCAGTCATCATCTCGAGGTGTATTTGGAATTGTTATATATCTGTTTTTTTTTTTATTGAAGTTGTGTTACTATCCTAAAATGATAAGATGTTGGCTAGCCTGTTTAATTATTTGTCTTACACTGGTACTATTACCCCAAAAAAGAGATAAGTATAATAGTAATAGTTTTGTTTTTTCTACTTTCTGAAAAATCTAGATTTTATTTTAGGCCTACTTTTAATTTTTAACACGATCGCTGCGGCATAAGGTCGATCGACTCCGGCAACAAATATTATAAACTACAATATTACAACTGCTGCTAAGGTGTTAAGGTTTACTTAGATAATTATGCCTTTATCTAGTTTCCAAAAAACTATTTTACCTTATTATGGATAATTTATATCATTTTTTATAAATTGCGAGCCAGTATAGTATGCATAAACATGGGTAAAATGCAAACAAAAAAGTTTTTAACTATTACTTATGCCTCTGCAGAGATCGAAGGAGACACACAGATGTACACATTGGCACATGAGCGTTCGCACCTTTAAAAATTAATAGGTTTGTTCAACAACAGATACATACTTCATTCGGGAAAACCCTAAATGTTTAGAGCCAATTTGTTATGTAGGTACCATAATATAGGTTCTTAAACCCGAAGAAATAGAAGATTTTTTATTACTCTGCAGTAAATGTATTGTAATGCGATATGTAATTCCTTAGTCTTGTATATCCATGTAGGAGTTAATAAAATATGGAATGAGTTTTAAAGCTGTTTACAAAAAAAAATGGTTCGAATTGATAACCTCCTCCTTTTTTTGAAGTCAGTTAAAAATAACAAGCACATTTATATAAAAGCATTTATTTTAAAACAATGTAGGTAATAATATACTTTCTGATTCTTGGCAAAACAGTCTCACATTAGCAAGTCAACATTTGGCCTCTCTTAAAGAATAAACATAGACTAACATGCGCTGCCATATCTCACAAAATAATAAAACTGATAAAATATCAGATATAAATGATAATATAAAAGGACATAATATAAAATTATTCGTACATCTAAGTTGCAGTTAGCATTGCGTCCGGTTGAGCAATCTTAATTAATTTGTTTATTATAGTAAATAACTCTAAATAAAAGGGATCATTAACATTACTAGAATTGACTCACAATATCAGCAATAGGTACAGAACAATTACTGTATAATATCCGCTCCTGTCCTGACGTTAGTCACGAGTATGTGGTACGTAATAACATTTGAGAATAAATGCACAACATAAATAGAATTTAAGTTGCCTTTGTCTTTTATGATTACAAAAATATTAATATAAAAATTTGGAAATAAGCATAGACATTTCTAAAAACAATTTGGAATAATATCGCACAAGCTTCAGCTAAACAAATGTGCACTTTTATTAAATAGTTACTATAAATGTAGCAACAAACCAACACGGCTTTCCAAAGGCCATTCCCTACAATTTATGACTTATAATGACACATCACACCACTTCATTACGGCCACAGGAGCGAGCGTCAGGCATTTAGGCCTTGTCGGGAATATGATGTTAGCCTCAAAAGTAAGGGAGATACCTATTTTATTTAGTGGCGTAGGTACATTGAGATCCATCGTTGAGTTTGCCTCGGGTAGCGCGTCCAGACCCTAGCCGCTACAAGCCAACGCTCGCTCGCTGTCGGCAATCGTCAACTATAATCCTTAACACTTAAAAGTTGATCAGAATGTAGCCGACTCATGAAATCATATCATAACAAAATTAGAGAGTTCATTTGAAGAAAAACAATAAAAAACCAAAGATTTGAAAGGCAAGAATCTAGCTAAAACCGTTTGAGACAGCTACATTATGAATCACCACTACTCCACCATTTAGTGTTGATTTGATCGAAGTAATTATTTTCACAGCACAGGAATAAACATATTCTGGACTAAATAAAATCTGAAAATTGATAACAACATTTGTTTTAAAAGACTAGCACATAATTTTGGCACAACACCGCGCGCCCGCACGTGCGCGCGGGCCCGCGGCGGTCGATGTAGTCTCCGACGTGCGCGTCCACGCGCGCACTTTACTTCATTACTTAGACAAAATTGGCAACGTACGCATTTAGAGTACGTATCTAACACAAGGGTTCCACAAAGTGACCGACTCCAATTATAGACACTAGAACCAGGAACATTATTACAACAAAGATTTTGATTAACCGTTATTAAATAGCGAAGCGTTTAGGAAAACAAGCAATTTTAACAATATTTGTGCCCAATGTGTCATGTTCGATGTATCGATTTAAATCTATTTATGAAACCCTACGCGATTCAGCTGTTTTTGATCGATTACGTTATATGGACAGCTGCCATTACAATAATAAAATGCAAAAAAATGTATATTCATTACAATTTAGTTAAATATAAATAATAAAACTTATTTGAGTAAATAAATTCTCTTGTTCCTTGCTCTTCCACCGTCACCAATATTAAAACAGAGTGTAAAAATAAGAGTATGTTAGCGTAGGGCGTACTTTTGACGATAAACTTACCCTGTAAAAGAGTGGAGCTATACCTTCGAGGTTTTGGCGATTGTTTATTTTTATTTGACATTATTTTAGTATCAAAACTAGACTAGGTTAGAGCTGTACGCTTAGAGCGTGGCTCGATCACATCTTGTAGATCTACAGCCGAGAGGCACCGAACGCGTCCGATCGGTAGTTACGTTTATTTTTACACCCTGCCGCATGAGTATTATATCTCAACAACATTCCTTAATCCAACAATACCTAACACTTTCCCTGTATAGTCTTGTTAAAGAAACTTTCGAAACCTCAGAGGTCGATGCACTACGAATTACACAAGAGCATTAAGATACGACATATTGCTACGAGTTAACTTATCATTTGGCACTAAATAAACATATTGCATCTCGACTCGATCATACGCCACCAAGTATTTATACTTGCAAATACTCTTAATAAAATCTAACTTGTCTTATTTAAGTTACTATTAATTTTTCTTTCAATTTAAATTCCTAATGATATTTATCGGGCCAAAACTTTTAAATTCATCGTGAAAGTGTAACAAAGGACTCCGTACTATTGAGCAAATCTGGCGCCACCAAGGCGGTCGACTGACGAACCGTCAGCTGACAGACAAGACGTTCGGCAAGTAAAATTTGGCAACATTGAGCATTAAGACTTCAATTGGCTTCGTAACATACTAGTCGGCAAGTGTAACTAGTTGCGCGGACTACACTAGCCTACCGTGGTAACTGTAACTTACCGTCTCCCGCGAGCGACAAAACGTCCAAAACTAACACGTTACAAAATGATATGATATTCAAATCGTGACACGTATTACTTCATCGTTCAAAAGAACTCTAAAACGACTGTGGACTTTTAAAGAGACTTTTTAATTAATTTACTAGCTACTTTTATAACAACTTGGTTAAAACTGTATTTTATAAATTAAAAATTCGTTTCTATCAAATAATAGTTATTGCTTTTTTTTTGATATGATTATATTAAAAACACGACCGTGCGCGAGAGCGGGGGTCGCGGCGCCGCCACGGACCCGGCGCGGTCCGGCACGGACCCGACACCGGCTCGGGAGGTGACGCGGCCCCGCGACCTATGTACACCACGTCTCATACAATATGCTGTATGCCTGGCATTATTACGTAGTAATTCCTAAACGTTATTTAAAAATATGACTGCTTTATATCCGTCTCGATCACAGCTCTCCGAAAACTTTACAATATCCGAACCGTTTACGCTCCAAAATAAATTCTTTATCATTTACACCTATAAAACGAAATGACTAATATATATCTATGTTAGTTCTAAACATTATGCCATTTTATATATTTACTTTGCAATTGCAACGGTCCCTCGTACAGCACTTAAATGCCTCATATACAAATTTTAACGTAACATTGAAAATGACTTTAAATATAAAATAAAGGAAGCAATCGAACGACTAATATCCGTGAAACAAATTTAGATATCAAGCGGCAGTGTTCGTGAAAATTCGTGCATAGAACCTAACTACGAAACTTCTTAGGAACCTGATAAATTATTGCTAGAGCTTCGGGCGAACCCCCCTTACAACGACAATGCACCCCGGCGCGGCCGGCGAATACATAACGACAGATAAAATCTTATCAGTAGCCAATAGAAAAATATCACCTAAATAAATATGAATATCCCCCGCCCGCTCTCCATTTCAACTTCCGAATAAATACATCTGAGTCCCGAGGGGCGGGGCCGGGTCGCGTCTGAGGCGCGCGACGAGTATCGTTAGAATTTCTCATTTTTGGTAAAAAACAACAAGATTATGAAATTGATATGCAACGGTAGTCGGGGCATCACTGAGCCGTGTCGGGCGCGCGCGGCGGCTCCGGCGCCGGCCCGGCGCGCGAGCTCTCGGCCGGCCCCGGGCTCTTCGACGCCTCGCTGCAACAATGCGAGCACACATTCAAGGAGTGGACGATAAAAAGGGCAGCTCTTCCGGGTTATGTTTGGGATGTTTGGGAACGCTTTAAAATACTTAGCAGGAGGCCCAGCACAAGAGGGGCGCGACAGTATCTGGCGGCGTCTTTTTCTAACTATATTATTTAAAGAGAGACGCGTAGTCTCTCTCGGCTCGAGATACTGTCGCGCCCCTCTTGTGCTGGGCCTCCTGAAATCGTCTCCTGAATGCGGTCATGAATTAAGTAAAGCTTAAGTTCACTATTTAAATAATAAGGTTTGTTATTCTTAACTATTAAGTGGTATTTTATTTTCTCAGTGAGATACGTATATATGGCAGCAACTATATTCAAATACTCTTTTCGATATTTTAACTTATGTTCATCATGTTTTCTGTTTTATCTGCTCAATAAATAATATTAATAATCAAAGCCAACACGTTACAGACACCGAGCGGCTGCTTTTGCCCTTGTCATGGAGCCTTTGAGACATAATGAAAAGGGTTTACTAATGTGGCTCATACATTTTATTGTCATAATTATCCTTTGGCATGATCCGTTGTATTCTGAAACTGTTCCAACGACGATTTTTCAGGATTATTATAATTAACCAATCGTGAGATTAATGGATGATGTTGATGGCTTAAAAAGTCCTGAAACAACAGATTCTGCCAAATTATGAATTATGACAATCAATTTTATGCCAAATTAGGGTAACCCGTTGACTTTTGTCCCGAGTAGACTTCTCCGGAGCAAATTGATTCCGCGTAGGAGAAAGTAGAGTAACTTTTTCCACATCCTATTTGAATAATGTACTGTTTCCGATTAGGAAAGAAAAAGATATCGTAGCCATCGCAACCATAATCTGTGTTAAAACAGTGATAGTTATAATACACGATCAACCATGTTATCTAACATCCGATTTGATAAGATAAAAGATAACTATTACGTTATGTTGTGCCGTATACAACAAAAAGACAAAAGTGAAAAACATTATTATTTAAGTCTTTAAGAGACGAGTAAAGCTAAGAACTTCTATTATTTACACTTCTATTCTAAGCTTCAGTTTTCGGAACGCTACCTTGTACAGATTATTAATCCGTATTATTCACTTGTCTCTGGGCATTCGTATGTTATCTAAGTTTAGTTACGCGTTAGTGTGTGTAAAAAGTGCGTGACGCTGAAACCATGGCCTGATAACACGAAATTCGGAGTCTGTCTGTTGAGGCAAATAACGTACCTTAATATTATATTCGAAAGTAAGTATGTCTGTTTATGTGTTACCTCTTGCTTTAACTGCAGTTTGAGTGCTATTCAAGTCAAAACGCAGATGGTTAATGTGCAGAGTACGGTTTATACGATCATATCACTTCAAAGCCTATTTATTAGCCATTAAAATATATTTACTTGAAAAGCGATCAAGTTCGCTATGAACAAGTACTGTCATATCTTTACGCACCCAACTTTCTCTATCGCGATTGGTTCTGATATTTTTTCAGCCAATCTAGTGTCACATGATTTGTGGGTGAGCCCCACCCAATGTTCAAATATTTGGATTAAATAAAACATGGGTTTTTCGATTTAAAAATACAATATCACCGGTTCTAACTATTGACCTCCAACCACCTGACAAGATTGAATACCGGCGAAACTCACCAACACTGAGATGATTATATAATAAAAGTTGTAAATACATCTTTTTTTTTTTTTTTTTCAATGAACATACAAGACATATATATAATGACGAATGTCTAAATAAAACGGCGTTCTCTACATACTGGCAAACACATTAGCGACATCTATCTTGTTTAACCGCAGCACGTCTCAGGGCTATACTAGTTCTTTGGAGACGTCATGCTGTCAAAATAACTCAACATGTATCCATAGATGGCGCTGCGCAACATTGTACCGACAAGAGAGTAATAGCCAGCATGTCGGAGAACAACATGCTGGCTACATTCTCTCTTTGCGTTTTGTATAGACATTCTATGTCTTGTATGTTCCTTGGGTGTAGAAGTTTAATAACAATAGTATGATATAAACAAAACAAAACAGACAAAAAACGAAATAATATGAAATAATGTAAAAGTTTAAAATGTACTCACTAGTGGGGGTAGACGCTCGTGGCAGGAGGCGCATCGAGCTCGCAGGGCGGGGGCCGCGCCGCCGCGCTCAGCATGAAGTTGGTGGACTCGCTGAAACAATTGGACAGCCTACTTCAAATTGTATTACTGTCTCGAGTGCCGCATGCGCATATTGCGCATCCGAGGCATTGGTTACCGATGCAAGTCGGAACCAGTGTTACCAATTCTGAAAATAGTGACAAAAGCAACTTTTTAAGCTTTGTAACACCCAATTATGCGTCCTCCGCTGACAACACTAGCTATTATACTCTATTTTGTAATGAGATGTAGCTAATATTTTCTTATAAGGATTTTCCGGGAAACGTAATTTGAAGGTGACGTTTTGGATTAAATTTTTATTTCGTGGGGATGGGATGCCTATTCAGTACTTACCTCATTTTAGGATTCCATAGCCACAATATATAATTTCGGCAGACTGAATATTCAATTACTATACTGCTCTTTTACTTATTAAATGCGAACCAATAAAAAAGTACTAAAAGAGAAGCGTAAATGTTTATGTCTAATATCTTAGTCCCACAGTACTTACGCCACTTTATTTTTTGTGATTTTATCATTTTACGATTAAAGGCAATGTAAGCATATGCGATTTTAAGCAGTATTTAGACACTGGTCCCACCGCGAGCTAGTAAGCTATGAGCTATCAGCTATTTTAAGGGACAAAAGAAAATAGCTCCCGTGTAAATGAAAGAGACATATATGTCATAGCCGGGCGATCGTAGTTCATCGCCGGGCGATGAGCTATACATACATATTTCTCTCTTTTATTTATTTACACGGGAGCGATTATCTTTTGTCCCTTGGAATAGCTAATAGCTCATAGCTTGCTAGCTCGAGGTGGGACCAGTGCCTTAATCACCATACATTATTTTTCTTTATTCAAAATATTTTTCCCCTAGACAACAATGTAAAGTCGGCCGTCTGGGTTACTAAACGAAAAGTTGATTCACCTCTCACGCAATAATGTACAGACGTTATTTATCTATTGTATTCAAATTATATATATAAGTCAAATGTTTCATAATAACCAAAATAAATTTAGATAGCTTAAAGGAAATTGCAAAACACAATACATAAACTGCCAGATTTTTGTTTTATATTCGTGGTCACGTGTTCTTGTACTTAGGAAATCCGGATAGTCTAGCCTGCGTCTTACCGTCTACTAGTACAAGATTCAAACAAACTCTGTAACAATAACGAGTGTAATCGTGAGGAAAATGTAAGCAGTAACAGAAGCCTAATCAAAATCATTTGTTTTTAAATTAAAAGCATGTTTTAATAGTCTATCGTTGGAAGTATAATATTATAGTGCAAAATTAAAATTTTATTCCAAGACAATCGTAGCCAGCCTACATACGGCTAGGGACTCTAATTGTTGAGCAACTTAAGGTTCACTTTGCACTGGGCATTTTAGAGAATAAGTATTTAAAAAGCCCGTGACTGTAATTAATTTATTTTATTTATAATTTTCTCGCAACTATATCATGCAACGTTTGATACACGCTTGGATACTTTATCATTTCAGTATTGGCAACTTTACCTACAATCACATTAAAACAACCGTCCCCAGTTACTATGCCGTTAACTTAAGAGAGGCACGCAATTTGAAAATAGTTTTTCACATTAGTAATTTGTAACGAGAATTCAGTTTAACTATAAATAATGAGGCGAAATGAACATGTTCACAATATATTATTAACAAACTAGTAGTAGTCATTTCCAAGTATGATGTAGGTATGTCTAATAAATACATTAGGTACGTTGTCTTACACAAAAACTTTCCTACGCACGGGAAAACAACTGAATTCAGCCACCCGACTTTCTGTATGACATTACAGATTTGAAATATTCGTACATTAAAAATACAGCACCAGTGACAATTTGTTTAACTTAAACGAGATCTGAACTTGAACTCATGGGTTGATACTTGATAGTCTCGAGGTAGACGGGGACGGCGAGACAGACTGACTCATGAAAGTCATGAGATAAGCATGGCTTGTATAACCATGTTCATCTTCGCTATAAAGTCATGAGAACAACAAGGAAAAAACACGGGGTTGCCTGACCCCGGACCGGCTATCATTTTCGTTCATCGTACAACTCTAGTTTACGCCTTTTCGAATAACATTTTTTGTCCGAATTCAAATTTAATAGCCAACTTTTCGCCGTGATTTTGGCAACCAACTTTTGGCAAATTTTCATATTCTGCAGCCATCCACAAGTGAACAGGGAATTTAACACTATCTAGGTTCGAACAGGATCGGCTTTGTGTGTTTGGATAGTGGATAGCCACATTAAGGCTTACAATAGGCAACGTCCATTAGGTTGATTTTAGGGTCGCAGTCACTTAAAGGACTGTATAGTCTACCTATATCAGTCAAGGAAAGTGCTCTCTTGGGCTGCAATTATTCAACAAAAAGGTGGTTTTTCTATAGGTATTGTACTAAGGTACAATTGTAATTGCTGCAAGGTTTAATCATGCGCTTGATTCTGCTCTTGTATTGCCGGATTCGAAATTCTGGTGGCATTTGTTTTTTAGTTATTTCGGTAACCGCCAGGCAATCATACCTTGAACTTTACAAACGTAGTTAAATAGTGGTCGTAGTTAAATAGTGTGTATAGTGGTACTTCGCTGTCAAATGTCTCGATTTCTGAATAGAACATTTTCTTACGTCTTTAAACTACATCCATTTTGTAACTAAATATGTATAATGTAAACACAGAAAGATAAGGGTATTTATTATTACGGAAAAGACAAATTAGTAATAAAATAAAAACAACGCCCATACAAAGTCGTGTACCTACATTAAGAACTTTTTAGTAGATGACGCTACTTAGACAAAATTCAGGTTATTGACGAAACGAAATAATAAATGTCTTATGTGTCGTATTTGTACATGACGAAAACCCGTTTATGCTGATAATTCAATGTAGTCTTTAAAATATTCCACTTAAGTTTTACGATGCCCGGGGATATACACAAACTTAAATATCTGTAAAACCCGTAACAAAAGCGTAACGCCACTAGGTAAGCTCTTACAGCGTGTTAAAATGGACGACGTAGTTTTTATATTACTTTTCTATTATAATAAATACGCTCAGAACTAAATGTGAAGATTAGCAGTCATTATTAATAACGTGTCTCTGGGATATCGTCGATTAGACGCCAGTTAACAAAACCGTATTTATAGTGTTCTTCGCGTGGACAAAGATAATGAGACATTCAGCGACCCCTCGAACCGTGGCACTATAATAAAATGACGGAGTTTATTTCGCCATCGCACATCGATTCACTGACCGGGAATGACATTCTCACCGAGAAGCCATCGGACTTGGAACTGTTTACAAACAACGCTATGTGAAATATATCGTAGGTACCTATTCGATGATTACAAACGGGGCGTCTATTATTGATAATTTTGGTTATTTATGGGACTTGATTAATGGGCTTGTTTGTTCAATACGTTTCGCATAATTTTCCGCAGAATTTATAAAGCTCCTTAATAACTTTTGCACAGTCGCCATCAGATATATCGGAACTGCGGAGGTGGTCACAAATATTTTAAGTTTCAATCAGTAAGATGTTACCGCTCCAAAAAAATTGGTCACATAGTGAATTGTATTTTTTTTACGTTTTAGAATATAAAATAGCACCCAAAACTACCCAGGATATGCTTTCTGAAATTGACAGCTAAAATAGAACATTACTAACCGAAAGACTTTCAGACTGTTAAAGGGCGCCATCTTGAGATTTTTGTTATTTCCAAACTTGTATCTGTCATCCCAACACACCCACGGTTGCTTCTACTATGACTATTGCAGCGTTTGTTTTGAATCAATTAGGGATATATTAATATTTTTAACGAATTGTGTGCAAACTTTGATACATACACGCTAATCAACCATAATTACCATGTAAATAAGCAGTCAATTGCTACAAAAATCTGTTTATTAGCGTGCTAATAATAATACCACGATCGAAAGGGATGGTATTATGTAACTTTCCTAGGTATGGCGCGGCGCTATTTTCGTCTGTCCTTGTCATAGTTTTACATATTTTTGTTCCCCTCCAAACTGGACCTATCAAAACTGTCAAAGTTGGAGGGTGACAAACAAATACAATTGGAGTTTTCTTGGGTTTTCAACCAAAGTTGCGGTAATTATTACCGAATAAGCTATAATATTTTTGTTATAAAGAATATCCTGTAAAGCAAAACTATAGTGAATTGTTACATTTTGGGCTCCAAACGCCAGAATGTCTTTGTCCCTTAATGGCGCACGCGGATGCGTTCTCCAGTCATTATTCCTCCTAGGTTTATTAAGACGAAACGTTTTCGCCCTAGTGTTGAATGAAACGCTCAAACAAGGACCCATTAAAAGTGCTCTCATGACCAACGAACTCTATCCAACATACCTCGCAGTTCTCATCCTAAGCGCCGCGCAGTTCTCCTTGCACTTGTAGGCCAGCACCTGCTTGATGCGCGACACCTCCACGTCGGGGAAGTGCCGGCTCACGTAGGATATCAGCGCGTGCACGCGGCGGCGGTCCAGCGGGGGCTTCGTGGGCCGCGACTCCTGCCCCGCGCGCGACCAGCGCTGCCCCGTCACCGAGCACGTGGCCAGTTCTATCGGAGAAAAGAGCGCCGCCGCCAGCCCGCGTGTGACCTTCCTATAATCCCCCCACTTCACCCCCCGGAGTAGCTCCTCGCGAATCTCCACGCCTTCGCCGAGTTTTATCTGAACGAGAAAATGTTTTATCGGACATCGCTAGAATGATAATTCGACTCATGAACCACTATTTAACTATGATATAGCAGATGATGGGCACCAATGTGTGATAATTTTTTTATGGGCAGGCAATTAAGGGAATTAACAGCTGGCTTATTGTTGTTTGCACCGTTTACTCGGTATACATACGTATCGTACATTTAAAGAGCGATTTTACTCGCCTGTAAATTAAATAAGCGCTCTTGTAAATAGATAAATACATTATAAAAAATTTAGAAGAAACATTTCGTTCTTGCTTCTACATTGAATAGGTAATTTCAACTATAGTCTATACATGAATCCACTAAGTTTTTCCCATTTGCGTACTCGTAACAACTATACCTACTGACTCATTTACCTACTATCAGTGTTTACAGTAAGTACTATTTCCCAACAGTAAAAAAATCAACCACATACGTAGATAGGTACATGCTGCAATTTTGCAAGTTATCCAACTGTGAGGATCTTTTATTCATTCGCTTAGTCACACTAGTCATATTACTGTACTAGTAAAAATTAGGCACTATTTTTAGTACCGTGGAATATTGGTTTCCAGAGAAAAAATTGATCTTTCCCAACGTGTCGTATAATCAGACTCATTTAGTTAGTAGCAGCGAAAGTAGTTAAATAAGTGTATCGTGACACAACCATACTGCTATAAAGGTACAGATCTTTACCAGTATACTGTTACTTTTATTACTACCATATATTTGACGCAGACTTTATACCTCTAAATCCTCTAATGGAAAACCCCCTTAGTAGGTATATGCTCCAGTTTGCAGAGTATGCCACGCTATAGCTCTTTACTGTTATCTACGCACTATTTAGAGAAGCGATAACGCAAGGAAAGAACTTTGTCCTTAGCTTCCGACCCATGACTGCAGTCGGGCACTAGCTAGGTTCATGCTCCTATATCTCTCACAGCAAATATTCTTTACTAAGTGGCTCCATATTTACCTGGAGGTATATGGTTAATGTGACGTCTTTCTGATCTATGGTGTATTTTACAGAAAACGTCGGTTTGTTAAATACATAGTTATCTAAAAGACCTTCAATAATACAATAAATCATAAAGCCACTCTAGGCTTATGTGAAATAAACTTTTATTATGTTACTATGGAAGTTTTTTTTCCAATAATCTCTAAAAAAAACCCGTCCGTCGAAAAATACATGTTTAATCATTTAAAACATTAGGTAATAGTACAGGTTAGCATGATAATGATAAGGTTATGGTTGGACGTACATCGACACGGCATCATCACATGAGTTATCGCCATAACAGACCACCCGAAATGGGGTTACGTTGAATATTTTATCAAACGTCTAAAATATATCCGTACTTATCTTATGTGCAAATGGTAGGTATATAGCTAGTTAATTAATTATTATCCATTTCAATGTTACAAGTAATGGCGATTCAATTGTTTAGATTTAGTTCAATAAATATTAAAAACTTAAAATAAACCTCAACTAGATTTACAAGTATAGAGTTGGTATAGCTATAATTCTTAGCTGACCCTTACTGCTTACTCGTTGTCTATAGCACGTACCACTACTTAAAAAAAGGTTAGGTCGCTTTAACCGATTATTGAATTACGATTACGACTCTATCCGTCCGACCTGCTAGGTATTGTTACTATTAGGTTGTTTTGTCTTATTGCAATTTCCATAGTCGTAATTCAATGACCGTTTAGTGACCGACCCTTTTTCTATGCAAGTAAGTAGCACCTGAGGTTTCACTTACAATTGAGAAAGAGTAGCCGTAAGGGCAAGCTTCGAAGATAACACCTATAAGCAGAGCTCGGCGGGGGTGAGCTGTTTTCAGAGTGTGCACAACATGGACATGCCTTGTCTTTGATATGTGATGTAATTTAATTATGAGGTGTATCTATTTTAATATCTACACTAGACAAAAGTGACGTCAAAATGGGTCACTCCAGCCGAGCTCTGCGTGTAAGTATTATAATTTTGAAACAATCTAACCTAAAGGTAAAAGAGTGGCG
The DNA here is from genome assembly GCA_022674325.2 of Grapholita molesta. Taxonomy (NCBI): domain Eukaryota; kingdom Metazoa; phylum Arthropoda; class Insecta; order Lepidoptera; family Tortricidae; genus Grapholita; species Grapholita molesta. Next base: position 14,096,755 of record CP053130.2, on the reverse strand, counting down.
AAGTTGTTTTAACCCTTTTTCAAATTAAGTGCTTTACCGAATCTAATGTTAGCTACTGGCGAAGAAAGATGTGAGTGATATTTACCAGACGTGGTGCGACAGCGCCTCTCTCGTTCTCTCGCTTCAGCACGAACGGCAGCGCGCGGCGGTGCTGCTCTAGCCACACCGCGTCCGGCACCGGACGGTTGCGGCGCCCGTCCCACCGCCCCGCTGACAAACCATCACACCACATTACACACTAGGGACACGTAGCGAGGATCGTCTCAGAACACAACTTATCAAGTTATCACACGAAAAGCGTTTGTCTCCGGTTGACGCAATACGCTGTATATAGCGTCGTTTAATGAGAAACAATGACATCGCGACGCTAGACGCAGCGTACTGCACCAAATGGAGACAAGGATCTAAGTTTTGTTATTAAAGCGACGAATAAGCTGTTTTAGGACGAAATTAGCTAGTAATAATAAATTTGATAATCATTGACGATAACACACTTCGACTGCAGCACTTGACCTTGTGTAAATTATCCCAATATATAGCTCTTTCGTAATTTCAGCACTAAGTTACCTAAAGCAGGCTATTCGTTACTATAGAAAATTAGCTAGGTGGTAGGTCAAAAATGCCAAACGAAGAAGTAACTGACCTTGCTGACAAATAAAAGCATAAATGTCAATCATGCCATGTAGGTACGACCTAAAGGTGAGATGTAGCTTTGGATTATATTCTTAAAATATCGTACGTCTACTGTTTAGTATTGTGGCATGGATTCAGAATAGATTTAAAAATAATAATGACGTTAAAATGTAAAATATGTATGTAATATTGCTTTATTTGTAAGATTCCTTCACAAAGCCTCTAATCTTTTTTGAACTACTATTTCATACATTCCGCACTCTCGTAATAGTTATAAACAATGAACATGGCCATCCATTCAGCCTGTTACGAGGCTGACCATGCCTCGTCACCTATTCTTCCGACCGCTTACCTAATGACAAATTAAAAAAAAAAAAACATTATAATGCACTTATAATGTGCCGTCTTTTGAATATATAAACAACCTACTTCCGGTTTCATTTACTATGTTACAAGTAACAAAGAATCAAAGATACTAAAAAAACTAGTTTAGAAATGGCTAAATGTATGACCATACCATTGTTCTAACTACCACAGAACAATTAATATTTATAAACGACGCAGATGATCAGTGAATACATATCTTCAACCGGAATTACTTAATCACTATATTAGGCAGCTGAAATTGCATTATCAATCAAATTGAATACCCGTGTTAATGATTCTTGATCATACGCACCGAATGAACTATGTCAAACATATACTATGGAAGTTTACGTACCTATGGCATCAGCAAGTATAATTGAGAATTAATTACATTGTAAGTATTGCGTTAGCGTTGACAACTAAAAACTTAAGATATTGTAGAACTTTATTTTCTGATATTTAGTAAAAAATTACAATAATTTATGTACATAATGATGAACGATATATACAACCTAAAATTAACAGTTCTACAGTAAAATAAACAAATATATCTTTAGTATAGAGTAGAAACAAAACTATGTATTCTATGGCGTTTGTTCTCACATGATTAAAACTGTTTACATCAATTCCTAATTCAAAATACTTTAAAATTGCACTGTGATGATGTTTGCCAGTCTAATCATGTAAGAAAATATAGGATTTAGCTATTGTGTGTGGTGTGATTGTATGTAAATCGTGTAACATATGAACGGAGTCCAATTATAGTGCTATTTTGTTGTTACTGAACACTTAAATAAGATTATTATTAAAGCAAGACGGACGACATGGCCCTACGTCCATGTTGTATGTCAAACAGTGGGAATAATATGATAAAATTATTGCGATACTTCGTACTAAATATTATTTTGACGGTGTAATAATATTATTTTAATTTACATTAATAAACATTGTAATGATAAAGTTCCTAGTTCCAAAAATGACTAATTAAACTCGGCAAGTGCGAAGAGATCGTTTTCTAAACGTTACACTTATCTCGTTCCATCTATTATAAAAGCTGCACTGCATCTTAACTTAGTAATTGGATTAAAATTATTGAAATTCGAAAGTGCTTTCTTCAAATTACCTTACTAATAGATTAATATAAGCGATTAATTCCAAGAATAATTTATATTATTGCAATAAATATAATCTAGGATTATTTTTTGGATTCTATTAGACTTTCAATTATAACTTTAAGCTTATATACTTTAAAATAAATGCAAATGGAAATTTAGAGATCATCGTAAGAAATAGTCACTTTGAGATCACACCTCTTTCGGATATCTTTTACTTTAATTTTTAAAATGATAAACTAATATTGTAATTCACAACCCTAATCATAGATAATCAAATAAACGCTTTCTAAATGCTTTTGCTGGGAAATGACTAGATGTGATATCATGGCAAATTTTATCACCTTGCGATTATACACAAATTAAATAATCAAAAACAAAAAGCTAAATATAAAAATAAGTGTATATAGTTTACTACACTACACCTGTTGTTCTCGTCTCCTTTATAAAAACGCTACCCAGCGGGTCTCAGAGAACTGGCAAACTATATGTTTGTTTATAATCCGTATTTAATAATTAAATTAATTATTTATTATGTTCTTCTAGACAATATATATGAATTCGAAGACATTTTATTAATGATCATTTTCATCTGACACTTTACAAACTATAAACCGGGAGCCGTCCAATCACTCAACAATAACATCGTGTAAAGATAAATCTATTGTGTATAAAAATATCACTATTGCTGTTGGCGAATATAATGTATCTCCGGAGAACTACACAAGTTCGCGGACTCGACAAATAAAACGGACTGCTCGGCGCCCTCCGCCGCGCGGTACAAAAAATTACTCTCTATTACGAAAATACGCCTTATTTACTTCTAGATGCGGCGGCGAGCGGCGAGCAATTTGTGGATAACGTGTATGTATAATGTATGTACATTGTAACCTGTAAATAACCTATGTTCATGTAAAATCAGCACCGGTCGCAACAAATGCTTTAACAACAATCAGTCTATTGTCAGAAAGGAAGGTACTTGCGTATTCCCTTTGGCGAGGCCCCGTGAGTCACCGACTCGTCGCATTGTTCCCGAGAGTACTTCCCAGTAAACTACATAATCGCCGCCGCAAGGTCTCTGAGTAAGTGCGGCCGACCGAATTAGGTATCATGAGTACACAAAATCATTTCGGACTGACGGGTCATTCTACGGGGACTCGACAAAGCAGCCTACATCTGGCACTCGGTATATTTATCGAAAGGCACGCAATAAGCGGAAAGGTGTGACGGCAGATAGGCCCCCGGCGACACTCCGATCACAGACTAGATAAATCTACTGACAGTCTTCATTACGACCTTAAAGTCACATCTACACAAACCCAGAACGAGAGATGCGATACGCCCCTCGACGACACGAAGTACTAGAGTATAAGTAGGTAGGTACTTAAGAGCAGAAGTGCGATTAAAATAAAAATGATCTTAAGTGAACAAGGAATGTGAGGCGGGCGGATCGCGAGTGCGAGTTCGAGCAGTCAAGTCGGGCGGTCAAGCGGGCGGTCCGGTCCCGGCGCGATCGCATCTCTCGCTGGGGCGGTCCTCGGCGGAGGCTACATGGGGAAGCGCTGCGCGGGCTGGGCGACGAGCGGCGGCGGGCTCTTGCCGGCGGCGGGCTGCAGCCGGCCCAGGTGCTGCGCCAGCGTGTGGCGCCGCAGGTACAGCGGCGTCTTGAAGCAGCGGCCGCACGTCGCGCAGGCCACGGGCTGCGCCTCGTGGATGAGGCGCACGTGCTGGCGCAGGTTGGACGCGTTGCTGTACCGGCGCCCGCACCGCGAGCAGCGCACCCCTCCGCCTCCGCCCGCTGCCAACAACACCACGTTCGCACTGCCTGCCCACCGCAGCGTCGCCCGCCGCCGCCGGCCGCGGCCGACGCTGCGGCGGGCCGCCGTCGCCCGACACCCGCGCGCCTAGCCACCGAGCCGACCGCCTCCTCTACTACAAGTGCTAAAGGTTCGCCGGGGGCGCGGCTGTCCGAGTCGACGTGTGCGTGTGATAATGATGTGAAAGTGATAACAGACATGGGAATATTTACCTTCCGCGCTGTCGTCCCGGACGTCGGCGTTCATTCCGCTCATGAGATCCATGTTTCCTGAAGGACAAACAAAAATGTTAGACGGCCATGATGGTTAGAAACATGAACGGTGAAGTTTCAAATATGACTTTACTGACCTTGCAGGGCCGCAAAGGGGTTCGCAAGTGTATTGTTCTCGTTGTAATAAATCTGTGGGAAACTAGAGCGCTCCTCGTCGCTGGCCTCCTGTTCCATGACTTCCATTTTTGGTTCTAAAAGATCGGACGCATTGAAATCTTGACACTTAGCATCGGGTCGGTCCGAGCCTCCCGGGTCCATGAGAATGTCGTTTTCTTCGGTTTTGACATCAGTAGCTTCGAGATCAGTTTTCACCCGTATGGTCGGGTATGTGCATTCGTTATAGTCATCATTATTAGGCCTCATTTGACTAGACGTTTGGGAAGGAGTTTCATCAGCGAGATTGTTTCTGGCAGCATCGGGAGAATTGATAGTGGAGCGGCGACTGGCGGGCTTGTCGGCGTCGTCGGCGGGCGCGTCGACGGTTTGGCTTGCGGCTTTGGAGGAGGAGGTAGTATGTGACGGCTTAGCGCTGAGCAAATTACGGAGTTGGGAAGGAGGAGATTTTCGATTCACTTTCTGCAAAAAAAACATGATGTCAAACCAAACCTAATAGGCATTTCACGTAAATAATGCCAAGTGAAGTTTGTAATAATAATTGATAAAAAAAGCATCAGCGGTCAGACTTGGTACAAAACTAAGAGAAGAGTCAGAATTACCCATTCTCATATTTTAGAGTCGGATAAAGTCGGATCAAAGGCAATAAGCAACTCTGTCTTTGCCCTACATAAATAGTAGAATTAAGTTGGTGCATCCTTAGGTACCTTGTCGTTGTGCTGCGAGCAGTCCGTCAAGCCGCGGATCTGCAGCGCGTCAGCCGTGCGCAGGAACGCGGTTAGTTGCGCCTGTGCGATGTTGACCTGCCCCGCGTACATGAACTGCAGCAGCGCGCGCACGTGCGACACTTCGCAGTCGCGCATGAATATTATGGGGTGCGGACATGGATTGTTCTGGAACAAACCACTCAAATTCTACATTTTGTTTCGACACGTAGGTACTTGTGGTACTTAAAACTTAGGTATCTCCAATTTTTTCTTGCTGACATTAGTAGGATATTTGACCTAATTTGGATTTCAAAGTTAACTATTAAAGAAACTGTATGTAGTATTCAGTTAAAAGTTGTAGAATGCCAGCCTTGCTACCGAATTTTAGTTACTATATTGGATTATATATGTATTATATAAAGAAGAATAATCACTAATATATGTATGTGTTTGTTGCATAAGCAATCCGTAATATCTTTCATGCCAAAAAGCAGTTGATATATAATTTCAATGATTTTAATTTATGATAAGATAGCTTAAACCATAGAGTGCCAGTAGGTACCTAATGTAGAGTGCTATTAACACTCGCTTCTTAGGTATAATTATGATATTAAGATTAGCTCAATTATAACCAGTATAAATTGGTTCTAATATCTACCTATATTAGGTTTGGTACTCTTTGTGGCTAGTTTTTGGATATTACATGCTTTTCTTTTTATACTGTTTTGATAAGTAATCATCAACTGCAAATTATTTACAATAAAGGTCCATAGTCAAAGGACATATTTAAATCATGGTTTTTTTTATCTCACTTTAGGAAAACACTGATAAATATTTTAATTACGATTGATGATTGATTATATGATTATAAACAAAGAAATACTTTCATTGTTTTTAAATGGTGCAGTTTATAACAAAAAACGTAGTACTTATATATTTCTTTACAACATATTTGTTTGATTTATTATATCATATACCCAAGTGCAAACCGCACAGAAAAAATTGTAAGGCTTATATAGTCCTTTGTAATTGTGCCACATTCATAGAAATTATGGCCATAGCGAGTACTTAATATCCAATATAACTCTTAATAGTGGTTTTATACTTTATTCAAATAATCATGGTTTATTATTTCCAAAACTAGAAGCTACTATGTTATGACTCAAACTACACATTAGTCATAAATATTAATGAGGAAAATATGTTTAATTATGCATAAAACTATTAGTTATTGTTTGGTGGTAGAAATGATATTGCGTCACCATGTAATTATTTACTTCATGTTCCCTATTTCTAAATCAATTATCATTATGAAACAAGACATAAATAAAGTTGATATTGCTGCACTTCGTACTTTGAGAGTCATTTGTAAATCAATGGGGACCAGTTGATTACATGGTGTCATTACAATTAGGTTAATCACCCCTGATAAAGAATGTGTTAACTTGCAAACAATGTCATCCATTGTATAATCAAGTGACCAATAAACAACTGAAACATCTATATAATCCTGTATTTTGTAGCCTACTAATATTTCTGAGAGAGTAGCCAATGTTTCATTTGAAACTAGGTAAATACCTACTACAAATAAATATTTGTGTTAAGCACTTCTGCTATAGTTAAGTAATTAATGTTTTGGACAACATAGGCCTCCATTGCTATAGCTGTGTATTACTTATAGTAGTAGGAATATATTTGGGCACTGACTCCTACTAAGTAGGTATATCATTCTTCTGCAATTGCTTTAAGGTGTTACCTCATTATAAACTTGTTTACAACAAAGAACTTGCCTAATTTTTATGTTTTCCTGTCAACTGTGTTAGACATACAGTAATGATCATCTTTACCCATTGTTAAACATAAACAATTGTTTCAAATACTTTAGTTGATACAAATAGTAAAAGTATAAATAACATAACAACCAGGGACAACAACATACACAAATACTTAATCTTAAACTGTAGATGTAGTCTGTAGAAGGCAGATTTCATAAATGGAACCGTCTATTCATATAGTAAACCAGATAGTTTTATCCCCGTAATTCATCAAATAAAAAACAAAGTACCTACTTTAAAACAATTTATAAAACTAATTAACTGTGTGTAGAATTATTATTAAAGTTTAATAGCAGTAGTTAAGAACCATGGATGAGGTTAATGAATCAATTGTATCTTTAAGAGTCTGTAAATTTTACTCATCCCTGATAAGAACTTATGAAACAGAGATAAAATATACAACATTAAACAACACATACCACATGTTTACTAAATAACTAGAATACAATATTAGCTAACAAAATTCATATTTATCACATAAATTAAGGAAATACATTTTATAATGTATTTTGATCCATTTATTAGTAAATACCTAACAAGACAACAAATTATTAGAAAATGAGAAAACATGTGATAAGTGTGAGATGAGAGATTAAAAGTGTGTATATGCCGAATATTGGGAAGCCCTGTGACAACCCGGAGCAAAAATGCACCACTGCTAGCAATTCATTAAATGCACTGATAATGCATCAATCCTTAGTGTGCCTATGACACCCAGAATCAAACCGTTATCATTAGATAGTTCATTAGATAACCATAAATAGTGATGCAGTCACAATGGTTAAAGACCACACTTCAATTTAAAAAAAAAAATTTTTGTCTAAAATGAATGGGGCGATTGGAAAGAAAATGATAAGTAACTATTTTAATTAATTGCTTAATTTTATATTAATCAGTGCTCTTAAAAAGCAGGCATCATGAAAGTGAACAATAAAATGAGTGGTTTGAATTTCAAATCACACTCTAAAGTAATTCAGCCACATGAAACCCGCATAGTGCATTACATTCCTTGAAATTATAAACCAAAAAAATGCACTAACTGAGAGAGATTTCTAATGTGAAAATATGCATTAATTAAGGCCTGAGTTCACACAACTCAACCTGCAGGAGTAACAAAGGACATTAATCCCATGGTCCATCATTATGCTAATCAGCCAATTAGAAAATTTCATGTGCAATTTTTTAATTAGGTATAAATAAATGAAATCACGAGTACTTAACCGGAACGCAAGACATGGCATTTGTAAGTAGATCAAGTGTTTTATACATAACAACTTTCACTAGAGTCATTGTAATGGTGACACATCAAAGTGTGGGGAGTGAAAGATCGACTTACTTTAAATAATTCCTTGAAATAAGGACTACAGGCCGAAAGAACCACTTTGTGGGCCTCCAGCCTGTGTCCCTCGCACGCCAGGGTGACATCCACGAAGTCCTCATCATCGCGCAGCGCCTCGAATTGAGAAGTTATATTCGCTTGAAAATTGTTCCATCTCAAACAGAATTGCTGGTCGCCACCCAGTTCTGTACCTTCCATTACTTATAGACATAACTCGCTATCCCTGCTCATTTAATTTTTTTATAAGAATTGTAAAATATTGAAAATAAATATATCACAGTAACTTGCAATTTCAGTCGCCTTCTGCCCGAAAATCTTATGAAAGAAAACAATCAATAAAATCTCGTACCAATATAAGAAAAATAAAACTTTTTAATTTGTCATTTGAGTACCTAGCTGAGTACATTCACTTTAACGTTCCGATACACACTAAACAGATTCGCCACATCTTATCAGAATAGTAATGGCCTTGTACCAACTGCCATAAAACACGTCTGTCTTATCAAAAGTATCACTGTCTACTAAAATATATCTTCAGTTTTCGAGGTTAATTGCATGTAATTGTTAAAATTAGTAATTGTGCCTAATTTATTATTTATACTCATGTATCAATACCTTTACTTACACTTTACGTTCCGTTTCATAATTGTCTATGGTAGCATTTAATTAATATTATTTGTACTACAAATGTAACATTTATTAATATTATTATATATTTTGTTCTTTTAAAAAATACATTCGAATTTCATATTATTAACCATTTGAATAATGGATAAATATACCTCTTCTCCAACATGTATATGTATAATTTTAAGTATTGTGTAATCATAACAGGCAGTAGATACCATAGTAAAATAATGAATGCAGTAGCAGTTATAATTTATTACATGTAACCAAATTAATAATGGGTGTATTTCCACTTAGAAATAAACAGTACAAACACACTATTATAGAGCTTGTTCTCCTTCAATCATTTCTTTCAAATTGAGTAATTCAAATTGACCGCAGCCTTTAGTTTCTGTCCTTATTAATTCATCCAAATTTCTGAAATTTCCTGGATCAATAAGACAAATTATGTTAGCATTTCCAGAATCCCAGTTTTCTTCTTCAACACTTGTGGTCAATTTTACAACTTTTTCTTTAGTCTTACGTGCATCTTTGCCTGTAAGCAGAATCCTGACTCTCATTTGGGCTCTCTCAAGAGGAATCTCTTTTTTCAATAGCTGAATTACATCAAGAGCTTGTTGTTTAGCATTTTTATTAACATTTACAGAAAAGTGAATATCCTTCATTGCTTTTTCTATTATAGAGACTGGGTATGGCCTTTTAGTTTCTGGATTAATACATTTATCAGCCACAGTGGTTGCAATATCTTTGAACAAGGACTCAATTTGCGAATGCCTCTCTTTGTCTGACACTTGTAGTTCACCTTTCTCTAAAATTTCTTTGCATATTTCTGTTAGATCTTCCTTTGCAAACACTTTTACAAGATCCTCTTTCTTAGCTACTTGACCCTTAGAAACATTAGTAAACACAGTATGAGTCTGTAATACTTCATCTATGTCTTTCTCTCTGAAAATAGATAAATGATAACAGTTAAATATGGAAAAAGTACAAGTATGTTGCATCAGATTTAAATAAGGTCTATAAATATCACATACACTTTATTTCTCCACGACAAAACTTTGTTTCTGTAGCATGCTATTTCAAATCGTTTACCACCTTTTTTTAACCTAACTATCGCCACATTCGTCAAACGAATTTGATTGGTAGGTGTGAATATTTTTGACATCTTGTTTCATGAGACCAAACAACAGACACACGAAGGGCGGAACTGATTGTATATAATAAATAAATGGTACCAAGAGAATGAAAATAAGATCAAATAGAGGCAATGACTATTCTCCACTCCCCAAACAAAAAATCAGAACATTTCAAAGTGCGCACAAAAACAAGTTCAACGAACTGTCATTTACGAAAGCCCGGAGAATCAAAAAAAGATAATAAATAAATTTAAAAACATAAGTAAAACTTAGTTTGTCTATGGAAAATATGGATTCACAATGGACACCTATCTTTTTATACGGTTGGTTTCTCTGATGTCAGTAGTATTTTGTACCAAATTCAGTAGTTCAGCTGACCGTTTATGTTCACAGTATTGCATAATCTGTATTCAAATTGTCAGACGCAACACGACGTGTATTCCTTGATTAGTGAAGGCCGTCATTTTGAGTATATTTGTGTGTTTTGTCGGAAGTTTTATGTGATTCATCCTTAAAATGGCGAAATTGGTTGATATATACAATAGCGAAAAAGAACCTGTGATCAAGCGACGGCAGTTGCCGCTTACTATCTATGATAATCTCACGGTAAGCGAGATCTATACTTTGACATTAGTGCCGTGATAGATTTATAATAATTAGTCATTGAATGTAAAAACAAAAAGAACGCTTAGCTTGTACGTTAAATAACTGTATGCGTTATGATTATTATCGGTGGAACGACGATTTAGCTTAAGATCGCAATGATTACTGGTTTTAAAGAATCATTGATTTCTACCAAAAGGAGCATGACATTTCATAGTTGACCTTATTAAGCGATTTTAATTTCTTTGTTGAATGTTAACTAGTAGTTGTTTTTATGTTTTAGATGATCATGGACTTGAACACGATGGGCTTGATATGCGACAACCCGCAGGTCAAGGGGCGCGAGTACGAGGAATTCGTGCGCAAGTATAAAGTCCTCACCACAGAAGAACTGAAAGTGGCCCTCAGAGTCGACGCCTCAGATATATTTAATGTCTTAAATCAAAGCATTCCATGTGTTGGTTGTCGGAGAAGGTATATTTTCCAAGTGACATTTAGCTCTTAATAAGACTTGACTTAACATTTTGGTGCCAAGAAGATATGTTTCCTAGTAATATGTAATTTAGCACTGGGTGGAATTTGACTAGGTTTAACTTACCTTCTAGACACCAAAATGTTAAATCATGTCAGTAGTTGGTGTAATAACATTCTTGAACTCTGTCCTCAATGAATTATAGCATTGAGCATTTTAACTTCGAACAATTACAAACTTCTAACATTTAGAGTTAATTATTGTACAATCAAGTAACTATATAAATGATGATTTTTGGTACACATATTACTAACCCCAAGGTTTAAAATAAAGAATAAAAAAACCTTTTTTTGCTATTGCAAAAGTGACACTTCATAATTCCTTGTAACTTTTCAAAATGTATTCATAACTCAAAAGTTGAGCAGTTAAAACATAAATGTGCAAAATTTGTTTTTAAAAGGACTTTGTACTGGAGTAGTGAAGGATCTGTCAATCCCCCACATTAGATGCATCGGTGCAGTACCCAGCCTTGGGTATCCCTAAAAATCTGATGTAAACACCACATCTCAATTGTGTAAATTAGACTTGCACCTTTTTTGACTTTGGTAGATTTAAAAAAATCTTGGTTCTGACATAATACTTATGTACAACTATGTATTATTCCTTCCACTAGTTTATAAAAATAGTTCTTACAATCTTACTCTTCACTATTTTAAGTTTTTTTTTGTTCTTTTCAGTGTGGAACGGCTCTTCTACCAGTTGTCAAAATCAGGACATCCAACACTAGACCCACTGATACTGGGCTCGGATGAAATTATGACTATTAGAGAAGATAAGATCAACCATCCACAGTCACTTGCCACTTTGCTAAATGGGCACAGGTGAGTTGGTTATTTATTTAGGTTGTAATTACAGACATAGCATACTGCCCCACATTCTATAGAGACATTGCAGCTGTATTGTCCCTAAACTGTGACCAAAAACAACTGGAAGACACACAGTACTGTGCCTGATAATGTTGGAACATACTGCAATCTCCAACCCACCTTCCAAGTATGGTGCTTCTGGCATTAAACCCCCATAGCAGTCTATGCTAAAGGCCTGAAGAGTAGTTGTAGCTGTAGTGAAGGAACAATGTTATAAATATCATGTGCTGGTCTGTTTATAGATAACTTTTTAGCTTGAATTTCAGTGGTCACCATATCATTATTATGGCAGTCATTATATTGCTTTTGGTTTGAGGACTCCTTACATATCTGACTTATAGAACTTCCATTTAGATTGTTTGTAACAAATTTACATACATTAAAAGTTTTTTGTAAGATAGCATAAGATGTATTTATTCCAGTTATAACTTAAATACAGTTGGAACTTATGAGCGGAAATGATATTTATTTTACAAAAGTTTATTACTTACTAAAAATCTGAATGAGTCTTCAAATTTATAATACTAGCTATCAGTCTGTATCTTTACTGCAAACTTTGTTTAGAGTTTTGCTAACAAAAAAAGTGACTTATAAGTAGATACCAAGCTATTAACTTATTTAATTCTTCTATTGCTTGTAAAATTGAGTTAATTGCTTCTTAAAACTTTTAAATTTAATTCTTGACAAGTATCCCAATAAAAATAGTTATTTGTAAATGGCATTCTTGTCCTTGACTTGTCTTGACTTGACCCTGTACATTGTACTCTATCTTAATATAACCTTGTAACTTGAAAAAGTTAGGGTGTAAAATTATGGTAATTAAACTGTTAGGTAGCAAAGAGCACAGCAAATCATGACTGTTGCATGACAGGAGCTGTGTCCAAGGAGCATTACAATAACATGGCCTGTGGTTCTTTTGATTATTATTAGAACTCACTTCTTTTGACTACATCATTCTGCCTAAATATAGCTAACCGGTTACTAAATCTCAACTTTGTAGCCTAGCAACTTAGGATTAGAAAAACCAGTGAGATCTCTAACTTGTGATATTCAAAACACGAAATTTGGTGAGTCGTTCGCAGGTTTTAAGTTGAAATTTAAGATGCGTGTAATCAGATGTGTGTAGGTCTAAGGGGTATATTAATCCATATTTTTTACAACTGGGTCGACTTTTGTTTTGCGCCCTTGGCCGACACATGGCCGTATGTCTAGATTCAGTGACGTGACATAATTACTGGGTCAACAGCAGCGGCATAGAATGCCTGGTGCTGCGCGGGGGCCGCTGGAAGAAGTCGCCGCGCTGCGCGCTGCACTCGCTGGAGGCGGGCTCGGCGCGCTGGGGCGCGTGCGGCTGGGGCTGGGGCTGGGGCGGGGCGGGAGCGGGAGCGGGCGCGGGCGCGGGCCGCTGCGCGTGGCGGGCCGCCTGGGACGCCATGCGGACGCCGGCGCGCGACCACGTCACGCTCGTGCACTTCAGCACGTTGCACGACACTCTGCACAACTACCTCCGCAAGCATCGCTTCTGCGCCGACTGCAAAACTAAGGTACGAACCTAACGAAGCGGGCCTGGAACCTACCTAAAACTATATATCTGTCGGGTTCAAATCCTGGAAACGAAGTATTTTGTATATCAAGAAGATTTTCGTCCTTTGCTATGGCCACTATGTATGTATTTAACATCTAAGTATTTTTTTATATATCGTCATCTAGTACCTTTTCTGTAACATTGACGCAATAACTATTGTGTTATTTACAATCGCGAAGCACTTCATTTGTCCATTGATCGTTTGCCTTTTCCGCTCGAATATTTAATAGAGATAGTGTACTTTCAAATCTCGATGTTCGCATTAAGTCCATTGAAACTCTGGATTCCCGTTACAAAAACAGACGAGTGGTGTGACTCTTTATTTTTCTGGTGCGCCTACTCAGGACACCAAATACTGTCTCATGAATAAGGAATAGCGCGTTCAGGGGACACAATGTGAATCTTATCCTTTAACTACATAACATAGATTTATGTAGCTACTACAATTGTAAAAAACTACTGGTGAGATACGTTTACCGGGTGTCCCGGGTTAGTGATAGCTGATAGCTCTATACAGCCTCGTAACACCGTAACGGGCGAACCATATTTATTACAGTTTTTAAAATGCAAGTACAAAATGAAATACGTAAAAATAAGCGTAATTAAAAATCAAGGTGGAATAATTTCAACCGCAACATGCGTCAGTGTTATCATTTCGATAAGCGCCCAGACGAAACATTATCTATAAAACTGCTTTCTTGCAAACAAGAATTTAAAAATGGCACTTGCAGTTCTTATCTCCAGAAACCAAAACGATTTTGTTTTGTTATTAAACTTTTTTATGGCATAAAAAAGCTTGTACCTAGGTACTTTTTTCAGTTGTATTTTTGACAGAAAGTTATTATTTATTCATTTATTCCTATTATAGCTTTTAGCCAAAGCAAATAATACTACTTTTAACAATTACGGGATGAGCTTTAATTTCAAACTCGATTGTTATCTTAAATTTATCACAGTTTATCTTTGTAGTAATATATAATCAGTATAATCACTTTACTATAAAACAATAGGTTTAATATTTGGTTAAATTGTATTTCATTACAATATATAAAAATACGAGCGGTTAATTAGGTAAAAAATGTAGCTTATGTGTTGATCCAGTTAACTCCATACCAAATTTTATTAAAATCGCTCCAGCCGTTTTGACGTGAAGAAGTAACACCCATACACACTCACAATTGTGAATATCCCTCTAGGTTCTGAGAGCATACCAATTGCTAGTAGAAGAGAAGGAGCCGCAGAAAGAGAAGGGCTACGTGGGGGCGCTGTACGGCGGGATCAAGCGGTGCCTGCTGGAGAAACACCTCCACCTGCAGGCCAAGACGGAGTACGTGGCGCGGCTCATAGCTCGTGCGGAGCCGGAGCTGCTCGGCAACCACCGCGAGAGGCACGCGAAGACGCTCGAGATAGCACAGGAAGAGGTAAGCTTTTTAATGCAGAAGATGTCGATGGATGCGAGCTGTCCCTAATACTGCGACTTCATATTTATTTGCCGCAATTACTGTTATATTGTAATTCTTAAAACGCATGTCATGGCGCTCAGAAGTTCCGTGAACGAGCGGCCAAATGTTTAATACCAGTTCGAGTAATGCATTCAGTTTTGTTAATTCACTTTTAATCTCTTGTTGTATTGTCTAAAATATTTTCTTCATTTTAACATTAGGGCGCATACTAATGTCTATGTGTGCATCAAAAAATGTTTATTTTGCAGACAACCATTAGATAAAGATTGCATGCGCTATCATCCACCAAACGGACGGTGCGGGGGTTTTAGTTGTGGCAAAAAATATATCTTATGAGCTGGACGGACGAGGCGCCTAAAAAGCGATAAGGACAACTGCATCTTTGATGTAAAATCCTGCTTAGGTTTCTAGCCCTTGACTGTTTCCTCCATAACTTAACCATGAACTAATTGTAATGAAGTCTTGGAAACTGAATGACAAAATGACAGAATGTTAATATGTGTCGGCCTGTTTTGCGTTTGCTTTTTGTTTTGTATGTTATCAGAAATGCTAGGCAGTGCGATATAGTTAGCCATTTTAAGCTTGAAAAAATAAAATAATCCAAATACGTGTTGAAAAAAATTGACTGTTGTAAGTTAAGTCCAGTTTCCTGTTAATAGCAGTTGTAACCCGCGACAGGTACTGATCTGCCTCGGCATATGCATCTACGAGCGGCTGCAGCGCATCTCGCTGCGGCTGCGCGAGGAGGAGGGCACGTGCCAGGCGCTGTGCGCGGTGGGCGTGGAGGCGCTGCACCGCAAGTTCGAGACGGCCGTGGAGCACAAGAGCGGCGTGTCCAAGCTGCAGCTGCTGTACGACGAGCTCGCGCAGGAGGAGCTCACGCGGCGCCAGCGCAAGGAGCAGAAGAAACTCAAGCGCCGCAAGAAGAAGGAGAGGCAGGCGGTCGAGAGCAAGTGCAAGGTACGCTTTTTTTTATACCACAAGCATGCGGCCCGCTTGATGGTAGGTCACCGCAGCCTATTGACGTTTACAATACAATTCTCTTCGCCGTGTTGGTTTCTGGGCAGACGGGTACGGGAGCTGCGAAGTGTTCGGAAAAGATTTGTATCTCGGGTGATAAAACTTCACTCGATACAAATTTTAGGTAGCCTAGTGGTTGAACGGGTGAAGTGTTCAAAATGATCTACACGCGCTCTTTTTCTCTGGACAATATAGATGTGTTGACCTCATTTAGAACACCTCATCTGCTTAGCCACTTCTACTGCTGACTGCATTTAAACATGTAATGATATTGGAATTTGGAAGGACGGAAGAGTATGATTAGGCAACTAATGTTAAGTATAAAACTTTTGGTTTCCCATTTTAAAGAAAGTTGATTAAATGATAGGATGCTTGATCGTCGCTTATACAAGAATTTAAATAATTTTGACTTGGTTAAAGAAGTCGGCAATATGTCGGAAATCGTAACCTAAAGTTAAGATTCAATGAAAAAGACACACTTGTTCTAGTTTCTAGATACAACTTGATTATAAAATTCGATGGTTGTCAACTATTTTGATTTTTGTGTTTTCTTTTGGATCCTTTTATCCAGTCTATAATCAATTTTTACTGCAACAGGAGGCCGATTCCGAAGAACCCGAAGAAAAGTGCCAATGCGAGGAATGTCTCTTGGAGGAGCGCGACACACCGACTGATCTGTTATCCCCGCGAGACTACAACCAGTGCTACGAGGCCAGCGGCGACAGCTGCCAGTCCTGTCACGACGACTCCAAGCGCCGCTCTCCCATCAAAACTGGCAAGAAAAGAGGCAAAAACGGAAACCTGTCCCCGACCGAGCATTCTCAGGACTATGGCTACTCTTCGGGGAACAATGGAGGTTGCTGCGAGACAATGTCAGGCTCGTCATCCCTCATGAGTTCCCCCGAGGGCTCGGAAGTGGCTTGCTCTGAAGGATTCTGCAACCATGAAAGAGGAGACTGCTTAGACATCAATAAGAACGATAAAACTTCATGCTCCAGTTTTCCACTGTCACTACAAGAAATGTTAATGGTAAGGCTGCAGAAACATTCATTAACGAATTCACTGCCACCGACGCATATGTGCGTCAGCGTGACTTTCACCCTGTACCTCTGACGCACAGATGCGTTCATAATATTTAGTGACTTTCACCCAGTGCCTCCAAGTGTGAGTTTTAAATTTTGAAATGTTCTAGTTAGTTTTTTATTCAAAACATGATGTTCCTCTTGTTAAAACAATGACCTAGTTCCAATGCGAACAAACCAATGTCAATTATTATGAACGTCGTATGTGCGTCGGAGGCACTGGGTAATAATCAGTTCAACTCACATGTGCGTTTTTATTCTTTGGATGCTCAAGAACCATTTTAAATTGATATAACTTAATGACTTCCGATATGCAATGTGTGTAACCTATATTGTTAATCAAACTTGTGTTCTTAAAGTATCTTATTGTTAACAGGAAACATGCTCTTCAGACGAGGAGCAGGACACCAGTTATATTCCTATAGAAGAAGTGCTGGAATTCAAATCACGTCGAAACATAACAGAGAAAAGACAGGAGTTGCGGCAGAACCTGCGGCAGAAGTTCGCGCAGCTGTGCGTCAACCCCGCGGCGCCGGCCGAGCCCGCCGCGCCGCAGCGCGCTGCTTGACTCCGCGCGCCTCGTGTATCAGTCATTTTACCCTCGAAGGCACAAACTACCTATATCCGCTTAATCGTCTACTAAAAATGTCTTGCATGTGTAATATCCAGTTATTTGAACGTTACTTAGGGTAAAATGGCTATTGATTAATGTAGCTATGATTTATTTCAAACTATAGAAACGGCCATTTTTATTTTGATAATTGTTTTGAACTTATTTTATTTCTGTCAATCATGTCTTATAGAATAGAAGGAAGCGTCCAAACACCACCAGATCATATCAGCCTGCTAGTTAATGCATGATCCAGTTATAAAGGCTTACCAGGGTGCTTTTAGTTGAATTAATATACACTTTTAGTGTCACCCAATAGAAATGGTGGTGTTGAACGCCACTTACGATTCCTGAATTGAAGTTGTTACTTGGAAGAACTCAGCCATTCAATAAATTGTGAATTAAGCACCTGGATAATGCCCAGCATTTAAAAATAATTACTATATAAAATATTAGAATGCTTAGAAATATATAAAGTAGCATTTTTTGATCAAACTATTTTATTTTCAATTGCTTTATGTAACTCAATGTTATAATGTGGTACATGATGAATAAAATATTGCTCATTATCAGGAGTTAACTGTAAGCCAGAGTTCAGGATTTACCTTGGCAGTTTTGTCATTGTTATAAAATCAGAATTTGTAACTCAAGTTTTAAAATATATCAAATGTAATGCAAGGAATTGGTGTTTTAGTTTGCATTTTACCATTTGTTTCTAACAACAGAGAGAAGTAATAAAAATACAGAAGATATATATTCCTAGTATATATTTTGCTTATAATTAATAGATCTTATCATAACTGACCTATACAGAGGGTGGCATTAGTGCCTCCAAAGCCAAAGGAATTCTTTAAGGCTATTCTCTTTTCCACTTGCCAAGGTTTAGACACCTTGGATACATAATTTAAGTCATCAACTGCATCATCCAAGTTTAAGGTTGGAGGTAACATTCCATGGTGGCAAGAAAGAACAGTAAACACAGCTTCCAAATTGCCTGCAGCCCCCAACAGGTGACCGTGAGCTCCCTTAGTAGATGATACAGAGATATTACTGCTGTGTTCCTTGAAAAGGGTTTTGATTGCTGTTGATTCAATACCATCACCAACAGGCGTAGATGTGGCATGGGCATTGATGTAAGATATCTGTTCTTTTTGTATGTTTCCGTCACGCAAAGCTCTGCTCATAGATAACACTGCTCCGCTCCCGTCTTCTCTAGGTGTTGTTATATGGGAAGCATCTCCAGACAAACCGTAACCTAAAATTTCTGCATACATATTTGCATTTCGCTTTAAAGCATGTTCATACTCTTCTAAGACTAATACAGCAGCACCTTCACCCATTACAAAACCATCTCTCTTCTTGTCAAATGGTCTAGAGGCTTGCCGTGGAACATCGTTAAAAGTGGTGCTGAGGGCTCGTAATCTGCAGAACCCAGCAATGGCTAATGGACTAATACAGGACTCTGCTCCTCCGCAAACCATGACATCAGCATCACCGTTTCTGATAAATCGGAAAGCATCTCCTATTGAATGAGCGCCAGTTGCGCAAGCTGTTGACACAGCGTGGTTGGGGCCTCTAAACCCAAACTTAATACTTATGTGACCTGCTGCCATATTTGGTAAGATTCTGGGTACAAAAAATGGGCTAACTTTATTGTAACCTAATTTCAAAGCATCATTTGTATCGCAAACATCTTTCAAGTCTATCATTCCCATCCCCAAGGCAACGCCAGTACTTTCCTTGTCTGCATCAGACTCTGGTATCCATTTCGCATCTTTTAAAGCTTCTGATGTAGCTAGAAGTGCTAAACAAGTTGCTGGAGCCATTGATCTTAAATTGGACTTAGATAATGCCTTTGTAACATCATCGCCTTCTTGCGTCGGTATCAGACCAGCAACTTTACAGGGTAATTTAGAGTATTCCTCTGCTTGAAGAGAAACAATACCACAGTGACCTTTTAAAAGGTTATTCCATGCTAATTTCGTTCCAGAACCTAGAGGGCTGACTACGCCTAGACCGGTAACCACGACTCTTCTTCGTGCATGTGAAGTAACATATTTTCTTAACTGGTAGGAAAGCTTCATTTTCAATATATTTAAATTTTAGCTATTTTAACATATGATTTGTCAACATCAGCAACAATGATACAGATAAGGAAACAACAACAAGATATTAAATTGCACAATTAAATTCCATCGCTGTTATTATGTTGTATTGTTGGTACTTCCGTATGTTGAAATAAAATAATTATTTTGAATCATAGATATACCATTTAAATAGACGAGGCGTGCTAACCACGATCTAAAGAGATGGTCTTATATAACTTTCATAGGTATGGCAGAGACAGCGCTACTTTCGTCCGTCCTTGTCATGGTCTCACATATTTTTCTTCCCTTTCAAACTGAACCTTTCAGAACTGTTCTTACAGAAGTTGGAGGCATATAAATAAATTTGGTTTTCAACCTAAGTTCAAAGTTGCGGTAATTAATACAGAATATTTTTTTTATAAAGAGTGTAAAGCAAAATTATAGTGAACTGTTACATTTTAGGCTGCAAAAGCGAAAGTATATTTATTCCTTACTAGCGAACGCGGATGCGTGCTCCAGTCATCATTCCTCCTAGATAAGCTCATTAAAGCTCTGTGAGCAGTGTGAGCGTGATTCGGACCACGGCTTATCTATTGATATTTGACAATCTGTGATCTGTCACTATCTCATCTCACCGGTCATCGACCTCACCACATCACACCGAAAGTTCAAAATTTTTATTTTTAATAATAATTAATACCTGTGAATAACATAACTGTGATATATTATTTATAAAACATCATAACAATGTTTGGTAGAAATACTTTGTTACTTGCGGTAATTGTACTTACCACCAGCCTTTTTTTTAGAACTCGATTAGAAGAATTGCTTGAAACTTGTAAAAGTTTCATTTCACAATATGAACAGAATACTGAAGGTATATTCTCCCCTGCACAGTTAGCACAATATAATGGAATAAAAAAAGATAAGTTGTATCTGGCTTTAATGGGTATTGTTTACGATGTTACGGAAGGTAAAAGGCATTACAGCAGTGGCGCGCCGTATCACTATTTTGTGGGTAAGAATGTTGTACTTAATGCAATTGTTTATTCCAGTATATGTATTGATTATACATTTTCTTTTTATAATTTATCAGATCCAATTAGTAAGTACTTAGTGATAACTATATAATGTTGCCTAGGCATCAGGTCCTCACCTGAATAAATATTGTATTATATTTAAAATATGTAACATCTCAATAAGTACACAATTTACAGAACATGTATGTCTTCAGTACGAGTGAGTTAACTTAAAAAATGTGGATTATGACTACTTATGTATGCAAAACTTTGTGTATAGTCAATAAATACTTTTTTCATTTTTTCATTTTTCATTGTATTAAAAAAGTGCCAGTTTCTGTACTCTTTTACACTTTTTGTGCAGACACATACCATGTCTGATATAACTTACTCCTTGGAATCCATAGTGGTGCCATACAAATAAACATCTGCTTTAAAATGTTGATAAATTGAACATATCACTGTTTAAAAGTTCTAGGTAGAGTATAGTGCTATTCTGATTTCGCAAATATGTGGAATTTCAATTTTGATACATTAAACACTGTGTAATATTTATTTTAGGAAAGGATGGCTCCCGAGCATTCATAACAGGAGACTTCCAGGATGAAAGCGAAAACAAGGACAATGTGCTGACTCTGTCTTGTAATGAATTGTTCAACTTGCTGAACTGGGAACAAACCTTTAAAGAAAAATATTCATCTGTTGGTTAGCAAATTCACTGACTTTCATTGTAGTTTAACTAGAGGCCTATTTCAACATTTTAGGATTTCAATGGAAAAGTTGTGTTTAATTCTACAACACTAGAAGGTCTTAGCATTGATTTAATTTTGATTAAATCTAATCAACTTTTATGCTTATGACCCTGAATGCTGTAAAACAACTAGTTATTTAGTTGTTCCTTAATTATCTATCAAGCAATTATTTTATCACTTTCTAAATAAAATGGTGAACCATTAGAAACATTACCTACTACTACTATTAGATATTTTAATATCTTTCAGTATCATAGTTGCATTTTAGAAATGATGTTTTAGACATCATCATCACAATCATTTCAGCTGTAGGACATCTGCTACTGGGCATAGGTCTCCCCTAAATATGAACTGTTGTCATTTTGGGGAGGATTTGCCTTAGTCATCCCTCTTAGGCATGACACAAAATTTGTTTATTTGCTATCTCTGTGGCCTCCAAACAGCCACTTGGCCCTGTTACCTTGTATGTTTCTATTATTTAAATATTTCTAATACCTATAACACAAGCTTTTTTATCTGTAGGTAATTATAGAGATGTCATTCCAAATATTTTCTGTTGCCTTTCTCAGGTTTATTGATTGGTAGATTTTATGATGGAAATGGAAGAAAGAACGAATATTCAAACCAATTAGACGGAAAAATAAAAGAGTGCACAACAGAAAAGGAGATAGCTAAACAACAGGAGGCCAAACTACCACCATGTAACATGGAGTGGACCTCCAGTGAAGGAACTAGAGTGTGGTGCACAAAGACTAGGTAATTTTTTAAACCAAGTCTAGAGATTGCTTCCATAGGGAATGGCAGTATTAATTAAGCATAATAAAAAGTTAAACTGTAAATACTTAAACCAAATAAACTTATTTTGTACATGTGCAACTGAACATATGAAACTTTTATACCTTACCACTCCAATTTTAGTGGTACAGTCAGAATGATATAGTTAGTAGCAGTCAAAATTGTTCATTCACATGTCCTAACTGGATTATAAATAAAGATCAGTGCCAATATATTTGCTCACTTTGGTTACTAACTGTACTTGTATCAGTGATAACTAATATTATGCCATTTCTATACAGAACCAAAACAATATATTTATAATTGTTGTTATTTCCAGTGGTGGAATCTCCAGAGACTGGGTTGGTTTGCCTCGTCAGCTCTACAGTCCTGGCGGGCAGCAGCCACGCTGTGTCTGTGTTAATCCAGCAGATGACCATTCATCAACACTTTTAAAGCTATATGAAAATTGCTTAGAAACATCTTCCTCATGTTATGTTAAGAATTAATATTAATGAATTAATGTTTCAGCAAACTAGAATCTCAAATAAAGTATTTATTTATTGATATGGTTCAGTCATTCATTATCATTACCAGTAAATCTAATGTAGGATTTATTTTACATCAGTCTTACAAGCAAAATAAATTATTAAGTAGCATACATTTCCCATGCCTATTAAATTAATTTTAATAACTGTAGGTTCAAAGTGATTTGGTTCTAGTACAGTATGAGTAAATGCTGGCAACTTAATATGATATGACCCATACATAAAATTGGTTAATAATTGAATTTTGCTGACAGTGTAACAGTTAAGTATTGTAAGTTAACAACTAACCTATCAGTCAACATACTGTCGGCAATGCATGCTGTAAAACATGAAGATTTATGCTAAATTATGTAGCTACTGAATAATTTAATAAGGTGGTAGATAGAAATGTTATAATAGTGACTCTGACATATAGTAGGCTTAAAAATGCTTCATGGTAGCACTACTGTTAGTGAAGGGGATAAACAATATTGTTGACTAACACAAGTAGAACAATTTACTAAATACTAATTGGATACTTAAAGGGTGCACATATAGTACATGTCAAGTTATATAAGAAAACAGTGGAGTTCATGACATAGATTTAATGACCAAATGTCCATACATACATGGTTGAACTTACACAAAATGAATAGGTTGATGAGATTGTGATGATACCCTCGGTAACATAATTATGAATTAATTAAACCTTATCTGTAGTTTTGTTAGTAATTATTGATTCAGTTTGTACCTCATCTAACTCCAAGCTATTGATTGTTTCTAAAAATACTTTCATTGGTATCTTCTTTCTATTTAAAAATGCCCTGTTACCCAGTAACTTCTTGATTTTTGCTCTACGCTTCTTTATTTTATCCTTAGTATACTGGTTCCCAAGCTGGAATGTAAGCAGTCTTTTCACCTTTCTGCCGCCAATAAAAGTATCAGTCTCATTAATTGGTTTAGGGTCCTCATATATTGTTTCTAATGTTTGTGACAATGTTTTGACTTTCTTGTTAAGATACAGGGCCTCAATTTGTTTGGGGTTGGCATTTTCTGTCAAGACATGGTGCTTGCGTGGCCTCATGCTCACGCGCCTGTTTGACGGCTTGCTCAGCTCTGGAGTCAGCGATTTTCTCTTACGTAGCACACGTGCCGCAGATACTTGCATGTCTAGCGAACTTTCCTCTTCTACCTCCATTATATCTAGCTTTGCCATTTCACTAGGCAACTCACACGCTTCTCTGTAAACAAGATAAGATGTTTAAAGATTATTGTTTTTATTAAAAGAAACCAACTTCCAAGTAAAACCCGTTTCAGTCCATGTACCAACCGTGATGGTTCCATTTTGTGGGGTCCTTATTCCATATCCATTATATTAAACTCTAATTAATTATACGTTTCATTCAGAATTAAGCTATCGTAGTCGTCCACAGTTATAATTATAAGTAATAAAGATTTTTAGCTCGAACGCTTACTGCTTAATTATTTGAACGTTTGATTTGATTTGACTTGACTACCGTTTCACGTTTGACAGACAATTGCAAGAGACATATGGGAAAGAAAGAAAAAGCAACAGATAAGCATTATTTGCACAATGCCCATGCACAAACAAAACATGTGGAATTGCCAACACAACCAAAATAAATCGTTACTGAGTTCTAGAGTAGACATATGAGTATTGTACTCTTATTTTTGTTTACCCTGAGGCGCTACCGCGAAAGACGATATTCGTAAATTTCGGAAGATTGTCTCTGTCACTCTCGTGACGCCTTGATTGGAGTAAAAGAGACAGACGCCCGAAATATACGAACTTCGATGTTCGCGGTACCGCTCCTGATTTGGTTGTAGTTTATGCCTCATTGGTTTATGCTCGCGGAGTTTTAGACTTTAGAGCGAGCGGGCCAAAGAATTTCATACTCACTAAGGAAGATCGGGTTTAGTGGTAAGAGGGTAGAGAAGGGTAAGCCGTGGTTCCTTCTGTGCCCAGAAATGATTTATGCACCTGGAATACCTACTAATAGTGAGTTTTTTGCTCCTAGCGTGAACGGTTTCAGCCAGATTTGACTATGTAAGTAGCTTCATGGCTGACTAACCCTACACGCACACCGGTTAGAATTACTATAAGTACAGTCAGCGTCACAAAGTTAGTTGCAGTCGGTCTGGCCAAATATATCGATACAGATCTTTATTTAGATAGCAGTAAGTATGGTTATCGATATATTTGGCCAAACTGACTGTAACTATATGACGCTGACTGTACCCACATCTAGACTTTTTTATATTGCGTCAACTCCTAGATTTATTGCGTGCACCACGTGTGTGTCCGTGGAGCGATATACCCGTAGTTCCCATAGATATTATACTTACTTATTTAGTTAGTGTGTATTTTCCAAGAGGGCTGGGGTCCTAGCGATAAAAAGCGTGCGACTTGCAATTCAAACCCCGGCTCGTACCAATGAGTTTTTCGGAAGTTATGTACAAATGAATATTATGTACTAGCCGCTTTTCGGTAAAGCAAAACATCGTGAGGAAACTGGACTAATCCCAATAGGCCTAGTTTGATCACTGGTTAAGCCTGCCTAAGCCAATTCCTGGGATTAGTTGCCAAGCGGACCTAGGACTCTCAGAAGTCGTGGCAAAATGCCGGGACAACGCGAGGAAGAGATGAGGGTGTATGTTCCAATTTACTTCTAGACTGTCGATACTTACTTAGATTTTATGTAGCACAAGTAGGACCCATGAAGCAGGACGACTGACAAAGTAAAACAAATGTCGTCTTTCCTGTGGACAGTAGTGAACGGCTGATGGTGATATTGGATAAAATCAAATAATAGGTTTTAAAATTGTTAACATAGACGTGTCTACCACCAAATGAAAGTTTTCTGTTTAGTCTAATGGTTGATTGATAGATATTTAATTTACATAATGAACGAAGGCATTAAGCCCGCCTTTTTTATTTATTTAAAGTTGTGCAATAAATATTAAATAAACAAATGTCAATAGGAAATAAAAATATAGGACTGGATTACACAAATAGACTGAGCCCCACGGTAAGCTCAAGAAGGCTTGTGTTGTGGGTACATAACATAAAGCACCCATGACTCAGGAACAAATCTGTGATCATCACACAAATAAATGCCCTTCCTGGGATTTGAACACAGACAGGGTCACTACCCACTAGACCAAAACTGTCGTTAAAGACTAGAACCTTTATCTGTCATGATCATAATTTCAGCCATAAGACGTCAACTGCTAGATAAAGGCCTCCCCCAAGGATTTTTATAATATATGATTGGCCAGCAGGTGCCACCGAAGATATGGTCAAGACGCGATCTTGACACGATCGCCAGCCACCGTGTTGGAGGCCTTCCCGCACTGCGTTTTCACAGGCGGTCATTACTCGATCTTCAAAATAGGTAAACCACAACTTAGTATATTATGACGTGACGACCGGTCTGGCCTTGTGGGTAGTAACCCTGCCTATGAAGCCGATGGTCTTGGGTTCGAATCCCAGTGTGATGAGCACAGATATTTGTTTCTGAGTCACGGGTGTTTTCTATGTATTTATATGTATCTATCTATTATATATATATCGTCGTCTAGTACCCACAACAGAAGCCTTACTGGGCTTAACGTAGGACTAGGTCGATTTGTGTAAGATTGCCCCGAAATATTTAAATTTATTTATACCATTGGTAAGGAATACAGCCTTCGATAGTTTGGCAACGGGAGCGAATGCCAATTGAATGGCGGGAACACGGCAATAAAGACAGGTTATAGGAGATTCACACTGTAGTCGTATAAAGAGGAATCGTACAAGACATGGTGCGCGGCTGTCGCCTCGTTCGGGTTCGAGTCATTGGGCCAGTGGAATATATTTATCCACATTTCAAACAATTTGGGAGTTTCTCAGCGTGATCGCATCAGGAATGATGTCATCCGCAGTAGGACCAATTATGTTACCGATATATTTTCGGATCGCCAAACTTAAGTGGCAGTGAGCGAGGCACATTGCGAACCGATAGCCGATGGGGCGGAAAGGTTCTGGAAGACGCAGCGTACCTAGGTAGTCCTCCCACAAGATGGACCGACCTCCTGGTGAAGGTCGCGGGATGACGCTGGTTGAGGATGGCGCAGGACCGGTCATATTGGGGAAGACCTTTGTCCAGCAGTGGACGTCTTTCGGCTGACATGATGATGATGATTATGGAGAACATTTCATTACCGTCGGGTATCAATTGAAACATAGATGGTTTTATAACGATTTATTGTACAAAACAATAATACATTAAAATGTACAGGTATGTTTAAATTTTTGGACTTGATTACGTCCATCAAACACTGGACAAATGTATATCCTTCCCAGACACCATATTGCTCGTCGATGCCTCAGCACTAATAGACGAACATAGACTTAGCTCTAGATAAGCAAACTAGGTTAAAAGATAATAAAAATATAACAATAAATTAATAATGAGAATGCTGTCAACTTAAGTACACATTGTCTATCGCACTGTTGTTGTCGACGGGCACCATGTAGTCTTTAATAATAGAACGACGTAATTTAACAAATTGAATAAACCTCCTAAGCATACTGTATAGTATATACACATTATGAACAACATAAGTCCTCTCTGATGAAGTAGATCGTAGCGGGCGAGTAGCGCCCGCGCCGCCGTCCGCGCCCGCGCTGCTGCCGCCGCCGTCCCTACTCGTCTTCGGTCAGACCTAGCCGCCGGCCAGAGTGACAACCCTATGCGACTTTCATTATACACAACTAAAGGCCAATCGGTTATTACAACGGCAGACGAGAGCGGTAGAAGTGGCAGAGAGAAGCGGGTGAGGAACTACGAATCGGTGGCGTTTACCACTTGTCAATGACTTGCTCGTTCACTGCAAAACAACGTTAGCATTAGTGTGCACTCGGACGGGTGCGGCGTCCGACTTACTTGACTTAATATTTTATGCAGAGATCACAACCGTGTTGAATTTAACTTTAAATGTGTAGTTTCACTGCGGGATCACAACAAACAATGAGTGTTCATGGATTTGTGCGTGCAGGCGCTGCGGCGGCGTGTGGCGCTTACTGCAGCTTCACGTGTGGCTGGGCTGGGGGCAGACAACAGAAGTTAGTGCATGCGGGTGCATACGACACGGGACAGGTGCGGCCGAGTGGGGTAAAAGTTTTGCAACTAGCTCCAGATGGTTTCTGGGACCAAATTGTCTCGTAAGGTATTCCTTGTGCCTCGAGTGAGATTTTTTTTTTAATTTTCCATTGATTGAGTAAAGTAAAAATGGTTATGGTAATTAAATTATCAAAAGAGAACAATAGGGAAAAGTGATAGCACTTTTTTCATTATAAATGTTTTTTTTTTACTTTTGTTCACAATTCTGCCAATGTTCAGTTGAAAATTGATTTAGAAGAGGATAATTGAAATTTTGAATAAATATTATAGCCAATAAGCAATTTCCACACATTTGCAAAACTTTTAGTACAATCAGGGTTAGACGGATAACACAACACGGGTTAGTTATCGTGATGTTATGAGGTGTTGGTGTTGTCTACTGTTGTAAGGGTCTGGGACACTCTGATATGGGTAGATATAATATGGAAGTGCGAACTGTTGTGCGAAGGGTCTCACCAGAATCTCTATCTAAAGGAAAGTTAAAGTTTTCACAGTTTGGGTCTTGAATCACACTGGGATAGTGCATCGGGTGTCACAACACAGGGAAAATAATTCAAAGTTTAATTCTCGACAATTTTTAATCAATGTAAAATATGTATAAACGACTGTACATTTTAAATAAGTTATTAATTTGTGTAACTGTAAAGTTGGAGGAGTTTGGGGCACATCGGGGCATGCCTTCAGTCATTGTGCAGTGTACATAATGTTCATCTAATTCAATATTGGTTGTCGGTCTCTTACCTCATAAGCAGTGTTGAAATATTTAACTTCACACCAAACTGCACTCGTTTAATTCGTATAGATACCATGCAATGCACACATGCAGGATTAAATTACACTAGTATGTAATGTATAATGTATACTTATGTACGGACCTTGTACCATAACATAAATTTTGATTTTCTGGAATAAACTTAAAATAGTATTATGTCTCGCTAGAAGTCGAATTAGTAATTAAAAAACTTAAAAATTAATTCATTGTATAAACGTATAGTATAAAGTACCACATTGAACTATCTCAGCATCAAACGTTCGTACATAAATCGACTATATTGCTTTAAGTCTCATTCAATATTTTGTCATAACTTTATTATATTTGGAACTGAAATTCGATATACTTCAATACTCAAGTTTATTCGAGAACTAAAGTATTCGCAACAAGATATATTACTCTCGTGTCATTTTTCTATTTCATTGAATCAAGTTATCACAAATTATCAGTTGAAAAAAATGTCAGTGTGGTGGTTGGTTAAACAAACAGATCGAAACATTCAGTTATCATATGGGTTACAATATCGGCAAAATGCTTCCTGAAGTAAAATCAGAAGTAATAGTAGAAATGCATTAAAGAATGTTAACAAGCGAGCAAAAAGGTGACAGGACAGAGTTGTTGCACGAATATACTTCCCCTGAGCACGTAGTGTTACCACGACCCTAACCCTACACTTACAATAAATTACACTAGGCTAACAATGCACGTTACTATATCATAGTAATGTTTAATATAATCATGTCTGCAGTCCGCAGGGACAAGGTACTGAGCCGTGTGCGAGCTGTTTCAAAAAGGAGCTTTCCTACACAGTACAAAGATCATAATCATACATTAAAATACTAACTCATATGTTTTAATCAATAAACCAATATATTTGGTGTCCACGTTAATTACAATGAAGGTGTTCACAGCCACTTCACTACTCGGGGAGGAAAGTAAAATGGTTCCTCATGTATATAAGCTCCAAACTCGTTATTGTCTCGCACATATCAAATGCAATGCTCGCGGGCGGCACGTCCACACCGCACGACACCACGAATGTTCGCGTCGCTCCGTCACCGTGCACGGGGTCACTCCACTCGGTGCTGGGATTAGCATTCAATCACACGGTTAGGTACTGTGGTGAGCCGAGCTCAGTGTCCGAGGGTTCCACAGCGGGCAACCGCGCGCTACCCACTTGTATGATACTAACTAAATTTATACAAATAACTAAGTACTAAGTGATCATGTCAAAAGAACTAATTTCGTGATCGCAATTAAGATACAGTTCTTATTATGCATCAGATGCCTTTTGATTGCCGAAAGGGGCGATTAGATAAGAATTTCGAGTGGGTGGCGCGCGTTTTCATCGTGTCGGGAGGTTATAGGTGCGGCAGGCACCGGGGTAGCGGGCACACGGGCCTAGAGGGGGCCGTAGAGCAGCAGGCCGAAGAACACGGCCCACATGAGCACAATCCACTGCATGCCGGCCAGCCAGTTGCGCTCACCGTCGGAGATCTTGCGCGCGACGAACTTGAGCACTTCGTCCAGCAGCACCACGGGTATCGAGAACTTCATCACCGTCAGCCACTCGTCGATGGACAGCGGCGTCACCTGGAACACGGCCTGCGGAGCGCGGCCACAAGGGGCGGTTAGTGGCAACCGTACTTGGTAATACAACATACATAACAGTATTTGTACATTCCTAAGTCCATATACAGATAGTAATATGCTAAAACTTGTTGCTTGTTATATTTAATTTTGTTTAAACTTAATACTCGCCAAGCATACATATTATAAGTTAATCAGTTTTAACAAAGTTCAATCATTACTTATTTTAAGTAAGTTCTATTCTATATTATATTTCTATAAGTAATGTACAAAGTAAGCAATATACTGATGTTTATTTAAGGCAATAAATAGATGAAGTTAGCAACTATACTGTAGTTTATCTATGGTAACAAATTTTAATCGGGAGTATTGTACAAGAACACATTATATTTGAAAATGCAATAGTAAAATTATTGATACTAACTAATACTCCCTATTACTCAGTCATTTATCAACGCGTAGGACCAATTTTAGGGCCTAACATTATGTAGTTTAGTGTCAATTACTAGGGCGGTAGTGCTGGCGACTCACCGAGAGGACCTCGACGTAGAGGATGACGAAGTGGAGCGTGAAGGAGAGGGCCATGGAGCCGACGAGCCACAGGTTGGACCAGGGCGGCATGGTGACCAGCGACTGGTTCTCCGACAGCGAGTTCATGGCGTTCAACATCTCGATCGTCACGAGCACGGACAGCGCCATGGTCATAGGGTGAGGGTCAGTGAAGATCTTGCAGTCGATGCCCTGGGAATTAATATAGAATGGTTAGCAGTGTAAAGTTATTTACAAATATGTTCGTATTTCTTACTAACATTTAAAGGAGTGTTCAGTCATATATAAATTGTTTTGCAAGAAGTCTTTCCATTTAGTTACGCCAAACAAACATGTTGGATGTTTAGCGTAACGAATAATCCTGTTAATGTTATAAATGTGACAGTTTATGAATGTGTTTGGATGTTTGTTACTCAATCACGCAATAACGGCTGAACGGATTTACATGGAACTCTTGACGAACAAAGATCTGAATTGAGTCATAGGATACTTAATATCCCGGCAATGCGTTCCCGTGGGATATTACGCAGACAAAGTCGCGGGCAGGACCTAGTCATTCCTATAAATTATGAAAATTAAAATAACATTATTCATAAACTGCTTATAAATATAAAATTCCATTAAAAGTGCGGTGTTGTATATAGACAAAAGAAAAACTAAAACATTTATGTTTTTTTTTTAATAGTAAATGCATCTGAAGAGCTTATAGATATAACTATAAGTAAATGTTACCTTCCAGTCGTCTCCGCCGCCGAGGCACTGCAGATGGTGGGTGAGCTGCCAGTAGGTCATCTGCGGGCCGTACGGCGAGTACATGAACCACCAGGAGGCGGCGCCCACGGTCGCGGCACCGACGTAGCCACCGATAGCCATGTACCTTTACAATACCAACTCACGTCAAACAAACAATCTTGCTGACACGACCCTAACTACTGTATGTATTATGAGATTTATGACTTTGAAGAAAGCCAGAGAAAAAAAATGTTAAGGCCCCGTAGTAAAATGAGCAAAGAGTTAAGAAAATTAAATAGCTGTCAGTTTTGTGGCGACAATTAAGCATACAATTTCACTATATTAAATCTCAGTGTTTGGTGTTCATTTCATAAATAAAGCAAACAGTTGATTTCAGTAAAGATTGCATGCTTTTTGTTGTTACAAATTGACTTAACTTTTCTTAGCAACAGTTTTTTTTTAAACTCCCATTTACCAGACGTTTTATGTTAAAACATCTTGACCAAACCAAACCTTAATCCCAATAAGGCCCTGTTTCCCTTTGAGATGAAGAATTTATTAATACTACGTTTTTAATGATCACAGACAACACTACTACTATCCAAAGCGGGGTATATTCCAAAAATCATACTACGCGTTGATGGCTTATGAAACGGTCAATATCAAAAATCGAAAAGTCATCCTTAAACTTCTGTTAAACATGTAAGTTATAATATTTATTATCCCTACCTGAAGAACAACCAGCCAGAGATGAGACCCTCGTCGGCCTTGCGGGGGGGCTTGTCCATGATGTCCAGGTCGGGGGGGTTGAAGCCGAGGGCGGTGGCGGGCAGGCCGTCGGTGACCAGGTTGACCCACAGCAGCTGCACGGGGATGAGCGCCTCGGGCAGGCCCAGCGCGGCCGTCAGGAAGATGGACACCACCTCGCCGATGTTGGACGAGATCAGGTAGCGGATGAACTGCTTCATGTTGTTGTAGATGGCGCGGCCTGAGGATGATTATTCATTTTTGAAGTACTCTTTCATTATACCATATTAGGCTAACATCCGCATGTTACCCATTACTACTAACTTAAACTCACTAAAATTTACATACATGGTAACTATCCCGTTTTAAGTAATAGTTGTACTTATAATTTTGTTAAGGAGAACAATGAACTGGCAGTTTCCTCGCTTAGCTTATCAGCCTCCCGATTCAGCGAGGTAATGCTGCCACCGTCTTCGGTACCATGGATCAGTCCATTTTTAGATTTACGTTAGTTTTAGTTTTGTTGAATATTATAATTAGATTAAATTATTAATTATTTTTGTAGGTATTCAGTTGTTTTTAAGGGCTTTTGAATTGAGACTAAAACCTTGATAAGAAATGACATGAAAATTGTAAGCAAATAATATAAATAAACTTAGCTTAAGCTTAAGGCAAATCAGAAGGAGTGCAAATACAACTTGATTTCTAACGACAAATTTATCTTTTTAACTACGGGTATTACATATTTATATTAATAAGTACTGTTTCGATTAGAGTACTTCCCACTGCCTAAATTTAACACAATCTCAAACTTACCCTCCTCAACAGCTGCGACGATGGATGAGAAGTTGTCGTCGGCGAGCACCATCTCGGCGGCGGACTTGGCGACGGCGGTTCCGGAGCCCATGGCGATACCGATCTCAGCCTTCTTCAGGGCGGGCGCGTCGTTCACACCGTCACCAGTCTGGGGGTAGTGACATAAGTTAGTCATCAACATTAAAAAAAAAACAATAATGGACATTCTATATACTATTAGGTACTAATATGCTTATCAAAACGATAAGCATAAATGAACTTTTGTGATGGCACTGAAAGCCTATCCTAAACTAAAACTTATTAATAGACAATCAGCTATTTCCCATTTCACACAAAAGTATGCGAAGCTTGTAACAAATGAAGAATCAATTGACACGTCATAATGTTTTACTCCTCTGACTGACAAAAGGAATTGCATTTTATGTATGATTCTCCGGTTAAAAATGGAACTAAATCCATCCTGCACTGAATGATAATGTATAAGCTCTCACCATAGCGGAGATCTCGTTCATGCTCTGGAGGTATTCTACAATCTTGGACTTGTGGGCCGGCTCCACGCGGGAGAACAGGCGGGCCCTGGCGCACGCGGCGCGCTGCTCGGACACGGGCAGGTCGTCGAACTCGCGGCCCGAGTACGACTTGTTGGTCGTGTCCTCGTCCTCGCCGAACACGCCGATACGTCTGCAATGGCAACCGAGCTTTATTATAAGAGTACATGATTTACTAAACGACAAGACTAGACTTCGACACGCTTACTGACCTGCAGATAGCCTCAGCGGTAGCCTTGTTGTCACCGGTGATGACGATTACGCGGATGCCAGCGGCGCGGCAACGGACGATGGAGTCGAATACCTCCTTACGGGGAGGGTCCAACATGCCCACGACGCCGACGAAGGTGAGGTTGACTTCGTAGGTGTAGAATTTGCTGGAGTCGCCGAGGTCCATCTCGTCGGGCTTCATCGGGCTGTCCGAGGTGGCCAGGGCCAGGCAGCGGAGGGTGTCGCGGCCGGTACCGTACTGGCGAGTGAGGTCCAGGATGCGGTTCTTCAGGGTGGAGTTGAGAGGCACCTTGGCGGTTCCGACGCGAGCGTGCGTGCAGCGCTCCAGCACGCCCTCGGGGGCGCCCTTAACGAACAGCTTGGGGCCGTTTCCGAGGCGAGAGGGCTTCAGAGGGGTGCAGTAAGAGGACATGGACTTCCTGTCACGGGAGAATTCGAGAGTGAACTCTTTCTTCCACTTGGTCTCGATCTCCTGGCGGACGACAATAGCGGACGAGCGGCGGTCGAGGCCGGTCTTGGACACGTTGAAGGGATTCATCTTCTCAGCGAGCACGATCAGGGCGGTTTCGGTGGCCTCGCCGACCTTCTCGAAGGCCTGCTTGAACTCGTTGAAGTCGATGGCGGAGTCGTTGCACATGACGCAGATAGTGCCCATTTCGTGGAGAGCGTCGAATTCGGAAGCCTTAATCTTCTGGCCCTTCAGGTAGACATCGCCGATGGGTTCATAGGTGGAGCCGGTGATTTCGAATTCCAGGAAACTGCTGTCGCCACCCTCGATTTTCTCGAAGATGAACATGCGGGAGACGGACATCTGGTTGGTGGTCAGAGTACCGGTCTTGTCAGAGCAGATAACGGAGGTGCAACCCAGGGTTTCGACGGAGGGCAGAGACCTGACAATAGCGTTCTTCTTGGCCATACGCCTGGTACCCAGAGCCAGACAAGTGGTGATAACGGCAGGCAGACCCTCGGGGATGGCGGCGACGGCGAGAGCGACGGCAATCTTGAAGTAGTAGACGGCGCCCTTGATCCAGCTGCCACCGTGAGCGGGGTCGTTGAAGTGTCCGATGTTGATGGCCCACACGGCAACGCAAATGACGGAGATAACCTTTGACAGCTGTTCACCGAACTCGTCGAGTTTCTGCTGCAGAGGGGTCTTGATTTCTTCAGTCTCAGACATCTCGGTTCTGATTTTACCGATGGCAGTGTTAAGTCCGGTGCCGATAACAATACCGCGGGCCTTGCCGGCGGCGACGTTGGTGCCGGAGAAGAGGATGTTCTTTTTGTCCTGGTTGACAGCGCGAGGGTCGGGAATGGCGTCAGTGTGCTTGATGACCGAGACGGACTCACCAGTCAGGATAGACTGGTCGATACGGATGGTGGTGGAGTAGATCTTGATCAGGCGGATGTCGGCGGGGATCTTGTCTCCGACGGAGACCTCCACGATGTCGCCGGGGACGATCTCCTTTGCGCGCACCTTCTGTACGCCTGATTTGTCTCCTCTGACTACTTTACCCATCTCGGGCTCGTATTCTTTTAAAGCTTCGATGGCGGATTCGGCATTTCTTTCCTGCCATACTCCTACTACAGCGTTCGCAATAAGAATAAGTAAAATAACGAATGGCTCTACGAAGGCTGAGAAAGCATCTTCGTGTTCTTCAAATAAAGCTAATACCTGGAAACAAAACACATTCAAAATGTAATTTTGTTATAACAGGACATAAAGAAAAATAGGATTTTTTAAACTGCTTTTTAGATAATCTTTAAAGTTATTGAAATGATTATCCTCCTGTCCTATTTAGAAATTGTTATTTATTTTACAACGGAGCATAGTTCATATATATCCTCTCGTGCTGATATCGAGATCAGATATAGCGAAAGGTTCCAAAGTTGAGCCACCATAGTGAGTGGTTCAAAATGTAGAATCTTGAGCGTTGGGACGGTACTTTGAAGGCACGAGAAAAGAACGTTTACCGACAGGAAAATACTAGCTTTAAACAATTACAAATTAAATGCACATTATTGGTATCATGGAAAGTAGCGTTCTTTTAACGTTCTGGCTAACTATCTGTCTCAGTACTGTGGGGCAGCGCCATCTATGGATACATGTTGAGTTATTATGACAGCACGACATCTCTATAGAACTGAGACCTAGTTCTGTTAAACATGCTAGGTGGTGCTAGTGCGATCTCTTAATATCGTAAAATGAACGGAATAACATAGAAAGAAATTTATACTTACGAAAGAAATAATAGCGGCTAACAACAAAATCTTGACTAAAAGATCATCGAACTGTTCCAGGACTAACTGCCATATACTTTTGCCTGAAATATATAATTACACAATTAATGACACAAAGAGTGATAAGTAAGGGGTCAAATAAATTACTCCTCAGATCGTAAATTAGAGATTTTAATTTCGTAAAGGTCACCATTCTGCTAAACTCTATAATAGTATAAATTATACAGAATGATCAATAATCGATGCTCAAGTAACCAGTTTGTCTAATTCAAGTGGTTACTGGTTTAAAGGATATCGTTAACTGTAATTGAAATAAACAGCGAGTAACTTCATCTATTGAATTCAGTTTAGGCTGGACTAATATTTTTCAACTTCTGTCACCGACAATGAGTCATCGTGTTTTGTGACCGAAAGCTGAATTCTTGTTTTGAATAATAACACTGATATATGTTACATCATTGTATTCATTGTAGGTCTTTTTTCCAATATTTCTAGAGAGCCACTGGCGGTTCATTACCGCGGTTGCCACAAAAGGGAACCAGGTCAAGACTCGAGATACTGGCAAAAAATACATCACTATTTCAGTGACATACATAACTGTAGCATTTTTTAACATTCGGAAACGGAAATTATCAGTAAACATCTTTACTGCTACAAACTTCTTGCGGAATCCGATGAACACACGTTCGTCTGATTTAGTTCGCAGTCGTCTGATCATTTTACGCGAAACGTTAATCGACTTTGTCATCAAACACTACAATTGAATCTTAGTGTCGACAAAATGAATCAATTGCGCTCTTTATAATCATTTTAAGCTGTCTTTATGGAAAATTGGAAACGCAAGATGTATTTTAGTAAGATAAATTAGTAGTTCCCTAGGTGGGCAGCTAAAAGTCATCTCGGCGAGACGAGTCCGCTACGTGCTTAATCACTTTTCACGGTTCCGAGGTAAATAAAATTTGTCGCAGTCGCCCTTGACACAGTTACGCTCGAACTCTACAAGTATGAATTTACAACTTAGCGCGGCTCACTTATGCCACAGTAAACAATATGAATGCGTAATGGTCCTACTACTGAAATACGTTCACGCGTCTATATTCACAGCGAATTGACTTCTATGCTCGTTAAAGGATAAAATGTGTTTGTGTTCATCCGGTCCGGTTCTTACCTTCCTCTGTGGGCAGTTCTGAAAAGAGGAAAAAACATAATTAGAGCTTTGAATAAAACATCAAAGGAGTAAATTTAACAGACGATAAACCAGTCAGAGCAGGCATGCGATCTATCTCGGTAGTTACGATCGTACATAAATACATTTCGGTATGGCGTATGTATAGTTCGGCGGTCCGGTCGGCGGCAAAGCGCTGTATCGATGGCTGATGGACATGGCATAGTATATGTGTTACGTCAATACTTCCACGCCGGGCTGATAACGCTCTCCTTGCCGCCTATCAGCAAAACCAAACAGGTTACTAATGCGAAACTAAACTACGCAGGTCCCGCTGATTTGCTGAGTAAATAAAACGCACGTGCCTATATTGAGCCGCGGCGACTGACACTATGCCGGCTAAATATATTAAGACACGGCATTCCTTTGCACTTTAAGACTTAGCACGTTTTGTTGTGTGCTTAGATGAGATTAGCTTTATTATAGAGTGTAAGATTAGGCCGGTGACCTGAGCGTTGACCTCGTTACGTAGAACTTAGCGTCATCACTGTCATCACAATGTTTCAAATCTAATTTAGTTCACAACGTAATGAATTCAACATGCAGTCGTGACGAGTGACCTATAAATTTAGCTCAAGATTTTATCACGTAATACTATTATTTACTTGCGTAGAGATTTGTATCTCGATACTATTATAAGGTTATTTATTTTGCGACATATAAGATATGTGTTAATCAGAGTAGATTGTATCGCTTCACAATGGGCAATGTGTTCCAAGTCAATAGTGTATTTGCGTTAGCGCGGCAGCTAAGCCGCACCAGCGAGCTCCTTGTAGGCTAATGCAAGCAAGCAATTTGTCAACCTAACGATACTGCACTGTACCATAGATCTAGACATTCGTGATCAATAGTAACCGCGAAGCTATAACGTCGGAGACAACGGAATCGTTGTGCTTCCTAAGGCACGTGGACGTGTTTCGGTTGCTGATCTGTCCTAACAATACACATTTAGCCATCCTCTATATATGGAACTCCATTATCTAGTCCGTGCGTAGTTATCGTTACCGAATAAATAGCAAATGCTTAATGGAGGTTGTAGACTTTATTTTTTGTTTCATTTTGTTCTTACTCGGATTTAATGGTCATTAGTTTAAAGTTCTGCGGAAGATTCTCGTAGCAAGATAAAATTGAGGCTAGCAAGCGCGCAGAATAACTAACAAGTAATAACCCTGTTATTTATAAATTCGTGGGATGCCAATTATAATTGTATCCTCTTTATCTATAAACACTTAATGAAGACAGGGTATTTCGATGTTTGGCTACATTATGGAAGTTAAATATTTATATAAGATTTTGGAGACTAAGCCAGAGCCTGTGAAAAATCTAAAATGTGTTACCTACAAAGAACTCTAAGGTCTAAATCAATAGTGTTGCAGGGACTGGCCTCATAGGAAACTCGTTTAATGTGACCTACAAAAGGCATATGCCATGTAACGCATGGTCATATATAAAAGGCCAGACGTTGTAAAAACATCCTAAAAGGAACGATTAAGTACTTTTTATTATGAACAGTTTGAACGACGAAGATAAATAATGAATTTATATGAACGTGCATAATCACATCATGGCAGCAAGTTCAGTTAGTATGCCACAGGTGGCATGCGCCGACATTGCCGACCTTCGTTCAATTGACGCGTTTGTAGAAAAGCAGCAGACCGATGCAGCACAATGCGAATGCACATATGACCGGATTGCTCTAATCGTATAACTTTGACAGAAGTAGGTACTCGTAGAATATGAGGAATTAAGACACCCTGAACGAGACAAGGTCCATGATAAATACACCCCGTTATCTTATGCTCAGTTTAGGGGCAAGTGATTGGATAGTTACGATAATCTAAGTCGATAAAAAACGAAGTTGACTTACTCACTCAATAATATGTCAATAGATATTGATTCCGATTTTTTAAATAGTTACCAAGTGATTTCCATGGAGAATGAATGAGAATCTCTATGATGATTACTCGGTGCCTATTTCAAAAATCGGAACCCAATTTGAAGATATTCGATATTTATAATTGTCGCCCTCCGATCTTATTAAAAAGAGGAATTAATGAGTTATCTCTCGGGCTTTCACTAAAGAAGAATTTTAGTTTGCCAAATAACTTTTATAGATATACATGAATCGACTAATTATACAATTAAAACTGTTGTGAGCCATGTTACTACTACTTAGTTACAAACGGATCGGCGATCGGTGTGTCCTGACTCGGCTTGAAGATGGGTACCAAAGCTTACTCGAAACATGTCGCCTAGTGCGATATAATTACACGTGAGTTTATCCGTTTGTAACTAAGTAGTAATCGACTAATTATGTCAAGCAAAATCACTATTTTAGCTTGGCCCCAAAATGAGCGTTAGATAACGGGGTGTTATGATAAATAGGACATTTCCATAAGTGAACAATTTTATTTTTGAGTTTTCACTGGAAGTGCCAATTAAAACCTCAAGTCACGACTACAGGTACACGCCGAACGAATATTAAAACGTCAGGTCTTAGCTCTATGGATCTCCCAAAGGCTTTTGACTGACGTCACAGACTTTAGAACACAGGAACATAACAAGCTTTGAACTCGGTCATAATAAATTCAAGATCAACGTACGCAAATGAGTCACGCAAGTAGGAAAGATACTGAAATCATAAACTGATTACACGAAACAAAGCAAAATATCAAACAACGAGCTAGGCTACTAGACTGACGTTGTGGGCGAAGACATAACAATTCAACCTTGTTGCTGGTTGCATTGATCTACATATTAGAGATCTTAGAAAACATAATACTTTCAGGCCGCTACCTAATACAAAATAGGTAGTTTAAAAGTATGTGAATGTCCCCATTTGTCCCCTTTCACAGGCCTGTGCCGGTTTTTAACAATACAAAAACTTCGTGGCAGGCGCAAAAAATGTGAAAGTACACAGAAAACAGACTTAAGCGATTCTAAAAATAAGTACCTAACAAAATGTTTATCGGATACTATCAAACCCGTTGCAAAAATGCTAGGCATGAAATTCTAAGAATAAATATAAATGGATAAAACACGATAGAGTTAATAAAAATATCATATCTTCGTATTGTAAAATAAATAGAATATCGCATAGTGCTCGCGCGTCAGTTGCTCGGCGCGTAGACGACGCCAACGTAGCCCGACTAAAATAGACCCGCAGCTCGAGTTTATAATATTTCAGCCTAGGCACTCTGAAGCACCGATCCACAATAATATCTTCTGGCCGACATTATCATGCAAATTCCTCAGGCACATTTTTCCCGTAAATAATATTGTCTTCGGTAGCCGCGATAACTATTCATGAAATAAAAAACTGAACCCGGTATAATCGGTGTTTTATTTTCCTGGAAAATTACAGAAATGAAGTTAAGTGACGCGGTCAACATTTTAAAATGACTGTACGACACTGCCAATAAAAGGTCGCCATTATTTTTTTATGGGTATCATGATACTTGCGAGCATGTAAGGTTGTGGTGAAATAACGAAGCAGATTTATCTCTGCTGAAAAGCATACATATGTAGGTATGCACTCGAACCGAGGCCGGGCAAGTATTATCTGAACACGGTTTAGGATGACGTTAGAGGATGTTTTATTCGAGATTAGAATTACGTGTAAGGTTCGTTTAAATTCTTTAGTAATCATTAAAAGACTAAACATTTAAGAGGTACATAAATTACCCGTACACATTAAACCGAATCGTAATACAATCTTGTGACCTAAAACCGTGCACGATAACGGTAAGTAAGTATGTATGTATATTATTTTGTGTATACATGTGTGTTTAAGATTTAAAGTTTTAGTCTTTTTAGACAAGATAAAATACATTGTTACTAAGACAATATGCAACATACTAATAAAGATTAAGTGATTCAATGATGAACAGGGGTGACTTGTAGTATGCTGTCACTTTGGGTCGACCTCGCAACATTTAAGCTAAAGCTTTTAATGGATATAAGTATCTTCATTAAGGATGCCGTGCCGCAGGTGGAACACTGTGTTAATCAACGTTAATCAATCAGAAACGCAATATCTTCTTCAACATTTTTGTTTTATGAAGTTTGGAAACCGCTGCTCTTTCTAACTAATACAAATGTTGAGATGACTGACAGTGACAAGCGATTATCAACGGCATTTCAGACGTCCCAGACGTTTAAAATTAACGTCATTAAACGTTTAACTCGTATAACACTTTTGTAGTAGGTAATAACGTGTTTTTGCGAAAGAGCACAATTTTATTTCTTAATACCGTAATTACCGTAATATAGTGATAGAGTAATAGAGTGTCAATGCTGCAATTAGAAATATTCCTTATTTAGAACCAATCACCCGGAATCTTCAGTCTGACATATAGATAGATATACATGTAGGATTTGCATTATATAATAAGTACGATCGTAATCGACTTGTCGGTATTAAATAAAATCATCTAGAGATCTATTCTTGATAGACATTTTCCGTATTGTGACGGAACCTCAAGCGGAGTGACGTGTAGTTTATGCCGCATGATTAGAACAAAAATAATCGTTGGCTTGGCTGCACGATGGCAGACGAGGGTAAACAAACAAGATTTGAGAAAAACTTGTGCTGAACTGACTCACGTCGGTGATCACTATTCGCGTAACACGTTTGGGTTGCACGGAGTTATACATCCTATGTGTGCAGCAAAAAGGCATTTATATAAGGGATTCATAAATATTGTGTGAATTTGCGGAGTTAAAAAGGGAAAATATTAGCAATAAACTAATACACAATACAGTATTACCTGACCACAGTATGTGTAGGTACATTGTGTACATACGGTTTTTTAGTCTGCCTAAATCTGACGGTTTTTAAGGTATTGGGTATCGTTGTATCGTCTCAATTATGGGAGGACAATGAGTTATAAAAATGAAATCAGTGACTTTATTCAATAATTAAACCTGCTAGTTATTACGAAATTTCAGCATACTCGGAGGAATTATAAGCGTAATATGTGTCAACTCCCCTCTTTATTAATAGGTTAGTCGAGGGTCGAAGGGTTACGCCTGAGGGCGCTTCGTGGCTCGGTGCCCGTACACGCACTGTCGACTCTGCCCCGCTCATGCAGCCTATTTATAAACTCAACACTGACGTCCGAGCCTGCATGTGTCGAGGCTGGTGTTTAGCACATCAGCAGACTTGATAAAGGTAAGTTATTATTCATTAAGTACGTACACCTTTCGATGTCTAAGTATCTGTGAAATTAGTTGTTGCTAATGTCCAGGGCGAATGGCAAGCAGTAGCGGTAGTAGGATTCCCTTATGTTCGACATGACAAATTCGTCTCCCTCCCACTTATGTACTAGCCGATAAGGGACGAATGTTCATTGTTGGACATAAGTACATGCTATTAATTTATTTGTTGTGGAACAGAAACAAGAATATAATGGTTTCAAAAACTTGGCAACATGCGTTACTCGATTGAATGAAACCGGCTCGATAAAAAATAATTCTGAAGTTACGTTTTGTATCTTTTAACAGTTTTTTATGTCTCTATTTTTTGATACATACATACGTCTTCGATAAAAAAATAATATTCCGACCTATAAATAAAACTTTGTTACTTCCACAATAGATGGGAAATATTTTTAAGTTAACATTTATCTATGCTTGTCTAACCCTTAACTTTACTTGTTTCTTATTTTTCCCTTCTGTTCAAATTGGCAATATGCAAAATATGATTGAGAAGGTATTAAGTAATATGTACATATTCCTACAATATCATAACCTGGTGATCTCAAGAACACAATACACGATACAATAAAGGACTACAGTAAGTATAAAATTAACAACTATGCGTAATCAGAGATCAAAGTTATGTTGGTTTGAACGAATCAATGCTCGGTCGGCAATGGAAATCACGGTACTAAACAAAGGTCGAACAAGGCCCCGGTTTCTAAGTAAGCAAATATTTTTGGTGCCGCAATTAGCGGTATGGCTTGTGAGATCAACACGTGACGTGGGTCCGTGCAAAGTTACATTTAACCATTACATTCATTCCTTAGTTTAACGATTGATTTTAAAAGGCAATATATTAGTCCTAGGATGGCTAATCTGAAGCACTAATTAGCAGATCAAAATATTTCAAACATCAATTTATTTATGTACTTTAATTTCATTACAATAAGGTAGAAATACAATTCACAATTTTAATTTCAAAGTTCAATGCTATTCTTACTTAAGAAATAAACAGGGAAATGGATAACACTAAATGCTATGAACTTGTAACATAAATAGTATTGTTATATTTTTCATTCTTAAACCGAAGTAAACTTGAAAATGCTATTTTTTTCTGTTAAGTACATAGGTAGGTGCCCGGTTTTCATTTGATATTTTAAACTATATTGTAATTTTCAATATATGTGTAATTCTGTATGTACATAGGTATTTAGTAGGGTAAGCCTGTGTGTAATTTTTACTATCTTCTATTTAATTCTTTGCACTACTATCAGGTATATATCTCCGGATAGGTAGAGAACCAAAGGTTGTTTGCAAGTGTTAGCTATTTAATTATTAGATCACTTTGTGTTACTTTATCCATATTCTTTCTGTGTAATTTCAGTAACTGCTTATTTTGCTTATAGGTGCAAAAATAATATTCACGTAAAAACTTATGGCGTAACAATTAGCACGCCACGCCAGATACAATGAACTTTTTCAGCACATTGCCTATGACCTACACAAGTGCTCAGACTCGAAAAA
This sequence comes from Grapholita molesta, assembly GCA_022674325.2. Lineage (NCBI taxonomy): Eukaryota > Metazoa > Arthropoda > Insecta > Lepidoptera > Tortricidae > Grapholita > Grapholita molesta. Next base: position 14,052,517 of record CP053130.2, on the reverse strand, counting down.
AAAGCATTCTCAGGCCAGCCACATAATGAATCCAATTGTATTTCTTGAACCAATCAATGCCATTAATGATCTAGCTCTTATGGGCTTGTTACAATGGTACCAACCCATGAAAGTAACCTCTATGGAGAATCTATTGTTTAGTTTAGTAATAGTTTTGTGTGCACATAAGGAATCCATGGAAGGGAGTTATTAGGTTAAAGTAGAACTAAATTGTATATTTCAGTTGACTCATAGGTTGCATGCATAAGATTAATTATTGTTTATAATTATTTGGTTACAATTCATTCTATGCAAGGTAAAGTAATCCTTTTGTATGTGCAATGTCTTTTGTTTGACTATAGTTAATATAATCAAGAGAAATCCAAAATCCAATTTTGGGCATATTGAAAAAAAATGTTAATTAGCCACAGTTCAATTGTTTGATTTTGATCAATAGAAATATCTAATACTGCAGCAATAAGAACGAGTAAGAGTAAGACATTATTGATGGCAATGATTTCAATAAAAACAATTATAAATATAGTTTTTTTTATAGTATCCAAGGACATGATAGAATTATTTTTATTTTTAAAATGGTTGTCAACGGAGGTTGATTCACATCCAGGTTTGAAGTTGGCAGAGAGTCAAGTAACCCTGACTGATTGATGGATACAGTGGTATGATGCCAAATGAACACATAATTTCAGCAAATGATTGGACTGCACATGCATAGTGTACAGTTCTATAACCATGTCCAGCCAATTAAAATTCAACCGCTTATTAAATCAAATAGATTGTTTTTCTTTTTTGTAATTCATTGTCTTTTAAATCTACACACATATCTATTTCTATGAAATCAATCTACAAAATTAGCACATGTAAGTGATAAAAACTGGATTGTTAAAATTATGTTCATTAAAATAAATAAATATAATTATATCACAATCTAAAGTTATTACCAAGTTAATTTAATGCTATAATATTGTAAGTAAATTGTTTACATTTATAGCCTCATAGTTCATCATTAGGCAAATATTGTCAAACAATTGAATTGTATCTAGATAAGATGTTTTTGATTTGGTACCAGCAACATTCTTTTGTTTAGTTACCGTTTGTAAATAATTTGATTTTAAGTTTTTTATTAGGCATTTGTCATGATCTACAATATAAGTTAATATTGGTGTAATAAACTGTTAACTTCCTAACTCTGACTGGTTTCAACATGATTTAATCAAATACTAGATTTGTTTGGTGCCACTTACCATTTGGGCCATATTTCTCCTGGTTCCTTTTGATTTGATCTGGGCTAAGGCCTTTGTCTTGGTCTGTACCAAAATATGATAAGACTTCGTCCACGGATTTCGTGAAGGCGTCTTCCATGGTGAAAGTCTATGTTGCCGTCAGTTCTGTAAAGATATATAATTAAAGGTTAGAATTGACCAGTCATCATCATCACTACAACACTAGTGAGGTTATGTTATCTTAACAGTTAATATGTGATTTTAATTCAAGTTACACAGAAGGTTACTCTAGAATACGCCCGTTTTAAACTGTAGCTATCTCATATCTATATAATTTACGTATTTTTGTACGGGACTTATTGTTAAAATATAGAACGTACAAGTGCGGAGTAAAAAAATTGCAACACAAAAAAATTAAAGGACGGCGTCAATAGGTGGCATTTATGACATAATTATTCTTCGGACTTTTTATTTGAAAACCATGGCCAAATAGGGCAAGAAACCGAAATTTTAAGTAGCAATTTCCTGCATCGCATGCACCGTTTTACAGTTTGCTCCACTCACCAAGAACTTTTCTTACTCATGAGATATAACTGTCATTAACAATATTTCACTTAATATTAGAAAGTGCGTGACTACAGTTTTATAAAGTACAATCTAATGTATTTGTACTAAACTAATACTTTTCTCGTAAATATCATAAACCACTATAACACGTATCCAATGCAGCCGTCATTTTTTCTTAAACTGACGTCTAACGTGACGTTGTAAAAGTGAGACGAAGAAACGCCACCTATCATTTATGTTCTGAACTACTAAACCAAATTAAAACCCTTTTATTTGGTGAAGCTTAAAAAAAAAGAAGAAAATATGAATTTGACATTAAAATATCTTAAATGTTAAAATAGTTCGTATTATCAACATAACTTCGTTTTATTAGAAGCGAAACGATTTAGTGCTACGGATAAATGTGGAGCGATGTAATAGGCCGGTTCAGTACCACGTGACCAAAAGCTATTTTCGTTCAATAGGTGCCTACAAAACGCGGTATTTTTAAAATGTAGAAACGTGAACATAATTTTCTTTGCGTTATGTAACACACTTTTATCACTGGTAATAAAGTTACGAACTGCGTTATTTACTTAGAAATCACTTAGTTTACACTTTTTGATTGTTTTGTTCACAGGAATGCGTTGTAAAGGTTCTGATTTTCGACTTACTGAAATAGTTTTCGACAGCGTCGGGAAGGAAAGAAGAAATAAGAGTGGCGCGGGAGGTGTTTTCCCGCCGCGCCCCGAGTAGCGACTCCCGGGCGGGAGCGACGATTTTAGCGCGGCGCGGGCGCGGCGGAGGGACATGTCGGAGATTTCTTTAATTATTTTGGCAACAGTACTCGATGGCAGAGTCGACTCGCTTTCCAGGGTTGCTTGTCGCGCTCGCACGGCGTCGCGACCGTCCTGTCTTGTGATGATCTTTTTATAGCGGGCGCTACCCGGGTCGAGCTCCCCGGTCCTTGCTTTACCAATATGTGGCTTGTCTTTACGACTATTATAAAGCTTTTCAGTTTACATCACTATTCTCCAAGCAATAAAGTAGCTTAATAGTTGACATTAATTAAAATTCTCGCGTGGAAAACATGTTTGCATTTAATAGCTCTAGGTGTTGTTTAAAGCAGGAAGATGATGAGATTTTGCATTGGTTTGCTTTTAGATAGGGAGGATTCAGGACATTGACATACCGAATTCAAGAAACGACTGAGATTATTGAAATAAGAATGATATAACTAGTCATAAAGTTCTACATAAATACTAAGTATTTTAAACATTTGTTAGGAAATAAATGTGTAGTAGATTAGCTATACAAGCAAATAAAATATGGCAGGTTATAAACAATAGTTAATTGTCATACAAGGGAGCAAAGTTAGTGTTTACCTCCTCGTGCTAATATTGAGACCCGAGCTAGCGAAATATTCCAAAATTAAACCACGAGCATAGCGAATGGTTCAAAGAGTTGAGTCTTGAGCAAACCCTCCTAGGGTTTCAAAGAACGAGAGGGGAACACACTTTGCTACCTATGAGACACACAACTTTTCACCTCACTACCGCAAGGAAAAAAATAACTCTAAAACTTTAACAATGTATTCAAAATTATTGGTATTCATCATTTACCATTTAAAAAATTAAATATAAGAGCATCCAACCTATTAACATCCAAGAAACACTCGATTAGTAACACTCTTGTGAATAAAATCCAACTTTGCTATCTGTTTTTAAAGAATAACACAGTTCTTTCCGAGCTAGTGAGGTGAAAAATAAATTGTCCCCGTTGGACCCTCTTTTCGCGTTTTTTCCCAAACTTGAATCATTAAGACTATTGAGCGGCTTGGAGGCTTGACTTACAGAGTTCCATATTTCTGTCAAATAATGGACCGTTTTGGTCCAAAGGACAGTTCAATTTTAATACGAATTTCAGTTGCTTGAACGCTTTGTTTGTATCGTGCAGTGAGCGTGCACTGTACACAGTAGCGCCGGCACCCCTCGTTTATTGGCGAGAAGTGTTAATATGAAGCAACAGTTAACAAAATGTACTAGTTACTACGAGATGGCAGACCCTTTAATGCGCAAGGGTGGGAGCGTCTACTGTAGACATCTGCTTGTAACGGAACTAGCTCAAGTGTTCAATTTAGACTACAAAATGGCATGACCTCCAATACACCCGGCCGGCCCCTTATACGCGAACTTTACCACCAAGGATACCTTTATCGTTATTCAAAATGTCATAACTTCACAAATCTGTTTATGTTGACAAATATAGAGGAGAAAATAAGGGTTATGTTATGACATTAACAATCCTATGTTTATAGATTTTTTTTTTTTGCATTATTATGTAACACGCAGCAAGTATTTAACTTAATTTGTGTTTGTACTTTTATGTTGTGACCTAATTATATTTATTAACAGCAAGATTTTCTTTCTGAATACGCCCCAGCAATACGACTATGATAGGGCAATTGAGCTTTTAGGAAAACCATTGAATTCTTAATCACATTCTCGATTAAATACAAAGCTAAACGGTTGTTGGAGATAGTTTGGTTGTCGTACGCTGCCATAGTCCATCTATTTGAGCTGATGTTATTTATTTCAATCCAGCTATGTAACGATTAATTTAAGAACCTTGATATGAAGAGGTATAATATAATTAGGCTATGCTTGTTGCAATTGGGGCACATTAGACAGATCGGCATTGAGTGTTTACTGTTGGCAGAGACAACTGCTCAGACGACATTGATGGACGACTGCAGATATTTTTCAAGCGTTATCTACGAAGACGTACAGCTGTCAAAGAATACATGGTATTTGAGGACACATACATACAAGTAATAGTTTCATGTATTAGGTATGTAGGTAGTGCTCGAACAAGTCATCGCAGAAACATATGAATATGACTCTATAGAGTTGAGACTTAAGATTATTATTATATAAAGCGGATTAGCGGGTATTATCTTAATTTAACTTGAAACAGTTTTGTGGTGACAATTTATATTAACACAATTATTTGCTTAATTATGGTTATTTATAAATATTTTAAATATCATGCAAATAAATACAATGCGACCATCAGCATTAAACCTTCTCACACGTATGGTGAATTTGTAATAAATGTAATTGAAAAATATTGAAAATATTATTAATAATTGAAAAATATACCTAATTAAATAGTAGTGTACATAATGCGATTCTATTAATCTTGTTCTGTTGCCGTGTTAAGATTGTTTTGCGATGCTGGTAGGTACAATGCATAAACCACAATTAATGAAAGTATGAAAATGCATAATTTATAGTTGGTACAGTTTTAATTGATTACGTACCGTTATACACCTTAGCTAAGTGTTTAAAAAATATGTTAATATTAGATGCCAATCATAAATGGAGCAGAGATTTTATATACGCGTTAGCGAGAATTTACGATATGTTTAAATAGATAATTCACAAATTAATAAATGGAGTAGTTCTAATTTGTCAATATATATCTAACAAAAAATCTTCAATATACCTAATTTACATATTACGCGTCGTAGGTTTTCAGTTGCTAAATTGAAGGTAACCTGGGGTGAGCTTGAGATAGCTATACAATAACTGTTAGATTCGGTTATACTGCCAAATTTCTTTTGTTTTTCTATAGTGCTGTCATACTTTTAATCGGAATTTTGTATCTTTGGAATATACGTGGGTTTGTTAAAGGATCCTGGAAGGTGGTGGTGATGGTACTTCTACACTTTATTGGCGTACCTAGTAATTAAGTAAGAACGTACAGGTAAAAGATATCTTTACACTTTTGAGCCTTATTACATATATTACAAAGGATTAACGTGAAAAAGTATAAACATATCTTTGACGTCGACTGTACATAGGTACTTCGTTTATGGGATAAACAAAAGTTCTTAAAATGTTAGTAGTAAAATATTAGGTCCTTAGGTACATATGAAATTGAGGTTTTTCGAACTAACTGTTTGACAAAACGCCAATTTCATAGGTAATGAACCAATATGAAATAGTAGTTATCAACTATTATTTGATTGGTACTGTTCATACTTCTAAAGTTGCGTAAAAAGTAATTCCTTTCCGACGTCGATGCAAAATATTTGTCCATAAGCTATTTTTTGAATATACAAGCGACTCATGCTAATTAGGTACCTATACAGACTGACAGATTACGAACATACTATAAACCTTCTTTTCTTCGAAGAAAAGACTGAAAATCTTTTCACCACACTAGTTTAGAAAAAACTGTATTATTCCTTAAAAATAGATAGCAAATATGCAATTTATTCAATGATCTAATTGTTTATTACTAATCGAGTGTTTTTATTAACGTTAGCTGGTTGGATAATCATTTATTTATTGTTTTTATGATAAATGATGAATACCAATAATTTTGATTAAATTTTTAATGTTTTAGATTTATTTTTTTCCTTGCGGTAAGGTGAAAAATTATGTGTGTTGAAACCCCCTAACGCTAGATTCTATTTGTTGTATTAACTGCTGTTTCCGCCAAGAAAAGATTTCTAGATATTCCACTTCTACTAGTAAGTGAAATCTTTAATAAATCTATCTAGGGATTTTCCTCAATAGAAAAGTGCAATTCAAAAAGGCGATTTATATTTATTGTATATACAAAGTCTTGAGTTGGGGGCCCGAGTGTAGAACTCTTTATAGCTTTAATTTAACCGAGTTAATAATTCATTTCTTTATGTTTTTATAACTTTCATGTCATTTTAGTTAGCTTATGATATCATTATTGAGTTTTTCTACTCCGGTACTTTTATCTTTAAATTATATGGTTCCGCGAACGAATAGTCTATACTTCAAAAATACCTTAGAGTGATAATGTGATTAAATGCAACTGCTAACAGAAGTATGTAGCAGGCCCGGTACCGCAAACATCGAAGTTCGTATGTTTCGAGCGTCTATCTCTTTTACTCCAATTAAGGCGTCATCATGAGAGTGACAGAAACAATCGTCCAAAATTTACGAATATCGTTTTTCGCGGCAGGACAGCGGTGAATCCAACAGATAAAAATAATAAGAAAACATTAAATTTACAACGAAAATCAAAACTGCCAACTTAACAAACACTTGAATTTATATGATTAGAAGCAGTAACAGAACTAAAATAATTGCTGCCAACATAAGGAAAAACACAAGTAAGTAAATGACAGTTGAATAAATGATATATATTACCGTGTCTATGATTACGTTCGTTCTGTCCGCTGTCATTGGTCACTATCCACCTTCCCGCTCTTTTTTATGCTATATTGCTGTGTAGCATTCTTGGAATAGTTATATATTGCGTTTTATTTAATCCCTAGTCGTAGAAAAAGTATTGTATGCAACGTTGTATAAAGAGGTCAAAAAAGGCTCATGGCGTCTATATTAATAATTTTCGGCTTCGCCTCAAATTGTCACACACGCCACTCACCTTTTTTGAACCCTCTTATACAATTATTGCACAAATAACTATAATAATATAATGTCATTTGTACACTATTCTGTGACCTGTGAAAGTTCTTACATGTTCATCCGTAAGTACGTTCATTTTACAAGAATTGCCGTGGTTATGCAAAGATGTCTAAAAAGTTATAGTATTAGAATAAGAAAGTTTATTGACATGTTAGTCTAACACACTTGACAATCGAAAGTAAGTACAACTATAAGCTTAATGCATAATAGTATCTCAGACTTTTATAAGAAATTAATATCTCACTCATAGAAAATACCTGGTAACTAGCTAGCCATTCAGTGGCTTTATCTTAGATATTATGTTTGCTAACACTATTTTATTTTATTATAATATAGGGATACAGGAGTCTGTCAATAAAAAGTAGATAAAGTATAGATTGGTTAATATCATATGAATACTAATAGATGCTTTGTCTAGTTTCATTCTTCGTTCGTATTGAATTTACACACGGTATAATAGAGATAAACTATCTATATGTGCGTAGACACCACGAAGACATCGAATACGTCTGTCACGGTCGGCTAAGTTTGGAGCGGCCAAGGCCAGCCGATCCGAATGCCTCATGTCTCCGAACTCCAGGAGGGTATTCGTTAACGTATCGTCGACGTCACGCAACGCGATAAAAGAATAGGGACTTATGTATAAAAGAGCTTTTGGTTCCGTACGACCATATAATCCGCGCGGTCCCGGTCAGAAAGCATGGTTTTATTGCTGTTTTAGTAAACAGTTGATTTGTTTACACTTCAGAAGGTTTGTGAACGTTTGCACCTGATTCAAAGCGATGAAACGCTTTAGCAATAATATATGTATTAAATAATAATTGAAAGCTTAACGTAACGTGTTCGAGCTTGCTGTAAAATCAAACGAGCAATATAATTTAGTTAGGTTTAGCTATCTATTTTAGTTTAGGTTATAACCAGAAACACGATATGATTACCTATATCGAACAAAAAATGCAAGTTTTTCTTGTTATCGATGTAGTTTTAGTTTGAAAGTTTGGTATGCTTTTATGATGTGGTATACCAAACGTATTTTTGGAAAACTAAATATATAAACATACTTATTTAGTTTTACAATGCCAAGCTTTGCAAAGAAGCGATTAAGTACTAAAATATTGTACCGAGATACTCAACGGTACTTGGTACTTGTAGGTAGTTTTTTGGAAGAGAAACAGTCTTTCAAGCCAGGACAAGTGTGGCTTTGTATTGCTCAGCATTAGTATTTCATCATAAGTAATATTGTTAAGCAAAAATGATTGACAACTTGGTAAACCTAAGAACGTTAAAATGGTCCGCATTTTCTTATCAAAATAGTTCCCGACGAGTCAATTCAGAAGCCAGCTGCCCGGGCGGCCACTGAAAAACTGTCAGCCTTGTCTTCATGACACTCTGAATAAATTACGGGAGTAGAAATAGAAAATTACAGGAAAACAGCTGAATGCCAATGCTACCAACGTTTCTTTTTGCGGCTGAAATAAAATGTATTACGAAGAGGACATTTTATAGCGTTACGTATACAGAAACTTGGCTTCAATACACAACGATTTAATGGATATTTACGGGCGCGTTTACAGAAGAAGATGCATTTTCTTTTACAATCGCAACGGGATCGAGTGTAATGAGACAAAACCTTTGTCTTTATAGATACAATTTCAAGCCCGATAAAAGAAGTAGCATGAATATCGCAGCCAAAAATGTAATGAAAACACATAATCTAATCACAGACTTGAGTTAAAGAATATCATACTTTCTTGCGACTAAGGAACCTACAGGAAAATACCTATCTGAGAGAATAGAAATACAAGAGAGCAGTAAGTACAAGAGGGCAGTTAAATAAATTTGCCTAAAACTGCTAAAATGAGATAGATGGAACCCACGAAAGAATAAGAGGTTCAGGAATGCAATTAATGAGGAAATAATGTGGTAAGGCGTATTTCCTGCGATTGAATCACGCGCTAGACTTGCGGCAGTATAACCGTGTTTTATCGTCCATTTATCGCTTCGGTTAGATTTCGACTTCAACGACTTATTTCCGTATTGATGTTGCTGCTGGTGCCAGTTAAATACTACAATGAACACATTCGTGTTGTTGTATCCTTCTGGGAGTTTATGTTCGCCTGGTTAGTTTAATCCTTCAATGAATTAATTACATTGTTTTGTTGGGCGATAGGTACGGGTATGATAGTTAAATAATTATTCGCAAACTTTCATTGTTTGTATATTCGGTTCAAATCTTGCGAGCTTAATTTGAACTATTACTTCTCGGCATAACTTTTTGGATGACAAAACATTAAAATACTAACATGGAGATGGTCTGATGTTGGAGTCGGATAGTGAGTAGTGACCATAGGAACTACTAAGCACAAAAAGATAACCCCAATTGAGTTTAAGCTCTTTGCATGTTTACTTTAAAACCTCGGTTAGTGAAAAAGTATTTTATTGAAATACTATAAAATAGTGATGTACAGGTCATTAAGATTTATTGCCAGTAACGTCGAAAGAAGTTATGAGTTAAGAATCACCATTTCGAACTTAACTGTTTTATTTTTTCGGTTTTTCATAGCTGAAATTACAGTACATTGTGTTACGCAGTTATTGCAAATCATTCATCGTCCGAACAAAAAAGGAAGACCGTTCGTAAATCATTGAATAGCAATAGGCGCGAGTTTTCCTAGCAGGTGCGGAGTACATAAATATAAAGCAAGCTTTTAAAATTCCAAGATAATGTAACGAGCGTACGCAAGTCCCTGCCAAACGCCAGTGTTTGTAAAGCGATT